>CM060938.1:553211080-555611080 GCA_030765085.1 Allium cepa | reverse complement strand
AAAGAGGAGAAGTAAATAGAATTGTACGTACAAAAATGAGGAATAAGAAATAGGCTAGAGTTTATAACAAGGCATATATAGACAAAGCTGGAAAGAGAATAGATGGACCAGATTGATTTGGAATGAAAGTTGAACGACAAATGGCCCGAAAAGCCCGTTCTGACACCGGAACGAAAAAGAGTCAACCCATATTTCAAAATAGATGGTTTAGATATTTTAAACGTAATGGAACAGGTTTCAAGTCCAAATTCCATCGTATGAAGAAGTTACGCTAAAATCAATTTATTTCAAATTAACACCAATTGATTTCAATTAAATTTATTTAAATTGATTTGTAGGCGTTTCGAGCCCGTACGATCAAACGATTAGTCCGATCGTTACAAAACTTGAAATCCTATAATAGTTCACGGTTACGGATTGGTGAAACTGGTTTCATCGAAATCCGAGTCAGTGGCCAAAATGGCTATTTTTCAGTTAATTAATTAAATTAATATTAAATTAATCAGTTCACTTTTCAATTCAAATTTAATAATTCACAAATTCCACCATTTTTGAGTTCTTAAACAAACACGATACTCTAAAAAAATTAGATATCAATTCAAAGTTAATTGGTTACCCATTACCGTATTTAGTTTCAATTTTAATAAATTCATTAATTATCAATTGAAATTCAAATAAATCCATTTATTTGATTCTATATCCTGTTATTCAATAAATTATTATAAATGGATGAAATTAACATTGGTTCATGCTTTATTACATTAATATTCTCAAATTTCATCTTAATCTCTATCAACATAATAATTAAGTATTAAATTTCATTTAATTGCAATTAATCCAATTATTAGATTTAAATTAGTAAGTCTTGATTCTCATTCCTTTTTATTCAATCAATCATTATCTTCTGGAAAAATTTAACATTAGTATATATCCAATTACCCTAATATTTTTACAGTCATCAATTAAATTCACATTAACGTAGTATTTAATTACATTTAATTGCAATGGATTTAGATCTAATTCAATAGATTAAATAAATGGGTAAACAATTAATAATTACCACTATTTGCCAAATTTAATTCTATTCATACTTTATTATCAACCAACAATTATTATAATTACTTATCTAACATTGATTTTATCAAATTACAATTTATTAAGTATTATTTCATCAATTTATATACCTTTGAATTTATTTCCCAATTTACTAATTACAATCAATTATAACCTTACAATTGTTTCAATTAATTAGGATTGTACTAAATTAGTTATTTATTAACTTGCATTAACATTATTACCTCAAATTACATTCAACTACTATTAACAATGTGTTATTTCATTAGCCATTTAAATAATCACATTTGTTTTCCTATATTCACTTTGCAACCAAAGATAGCCTTTCAAACACCTTATTAAATTTGAATTCCATTAACTTATTAATAATTCATTTAAGTTAACTTTGTTACATTTCGTTTTATTTATCATTCCATTCTCAAATTACAAATTTTTATTTCTTCTAGATTTAATTACCAAAATCATATTAAATTAACAATTTAATTATCGAAGTTTATGGGTCATTACATACAATCATCCTCGCCTTTCTCAGAAGCTTCAGTATGGCCACTCCCGTTTCCACTTGATCCTTGTTCGACGTTGATGTAATCATCCCTATCGTTGTCGTCGTCATCATTATCTCCCCCCTTCTCTTCAACAGCCTCATCTTTGTCATCTTCTTCTTCAGACTCAGATTCGTCTTCGAAGGAAGGAACTTCAAAGGAAAGAAGTTTAGAAGTGTCGATTTTCTCCCTCTCAGCAACCTCAATCCCCTGCTCCATCTTTTTGACTCTATCCATGACTATATCAACAAGAGCAGGGTCGAGCAAGGGGAAACTCAAATCTTGGTATTTATCGATAGTATTAGCGTAGGCGAGCATTAAGGCATCTTCAAAGGAGTTCATAATGATGCCTTCCAAAGACAAAGAGGAAACTTGGTTATTCAAGGAAACAACTTCCTCTCGAAGTTTAGATGTTTCGGCAGAGGATTTGGACATATTTTCGTACAAAGAGGACTAGCTTTTGGAAATCTGAAAGAAAAGCACAACATAAGTTAAAATATTAAAGAAAAATAGGGATAATAATGTTAAATGGAGTTAAATATACCAGGTGTTGTTGTTCAGGAAGAGATCTATAGTGGCACTCCAAATCAGAAATAGAGAATGGTGGCTGAATTTAAGTGAATGACGAGAATTTAGAATTGAATGGATCATCTTCTCGAAGTCATATGGAGTGTGGAAGCTGATGATCCTGGAAGATTTAGCACTTGAGCAGGGGTTGAAGTCCCCAATGACTTTTGTATCTGCTCGATTACGCTCGGAGAGCTGGAGACAACAATGTGAGAAAGAGGATCGACTTTGGTAAGAGTTTCGTTAGGGAAGACATGAGGAGCTTCAATGATCGGACACAACTCCCCAACATTAATAGACTCCTCTTCCAGTATTGGATAATTAATAACTTCAACCACTTTAAATCTCCTTGGGGGCGGTTCTACCGTAGACGTTTTGATTAATTTTCTTTTCACAACTAACTTCGACTTGGCAATAGCCTGAGAAAATTATGATGCATGAGAAGTCGAAGGAGGAGCAGGACCACTAATGGGTTTTTACACTTGAGGATCAATTGAAGAGAATTCAAATAGATTATAAGTTAGCAGAATAATTTTAAAAACAACACAGCAATACATAACAAGTGCAGCATTTATAACTTACCGGAGTGGTCAGCACAGATAAGTGACATTAGACAGAAATTTGATGAATCTCCCAAAGAAAGGAAGCGTTTTCTTTGGGAGGTGTGTTGGACTAAAGAGGTTGGCCATGTATCCTTTGTCCCACGGGCAGAAGGGAGTGCTTTCATAGATTGTTGAATTTAGCAGCGTTAATCTACTCCTAATCTTACTTGCAGCTACAATAAGAGACTCTACCATCCTCTTATCTTCTTCGTTTATTTCTTTAGCAGGAGCACCGGACGGAAAGCATAGGTCAGTGAAGAAAAGTAACTAGATAGAAGGAAAATAATAAAATTTGAGCCTACGAGGAGTAGAGAAAGTGTCGCTAGCGTTTGGGAAGCATCTAACGAAGAAGATCTGACTTTCCCTGTCATAAATCTTGTTTACTCCCTTAGAGATCAATATCTCAAAACTATTGGCCTGGAAGATTTGATTATAATGGTTACTAAGCCTAACCAACCGGACGAGGTGATTAAGAACTTCGATGTTCAAAGAGGAATGGCTGACTCCAGTGCCACCAACTCTAGAGACAAAAGATAAGTATATACGTTTGGAGACTGCTTAATTGGAGCAATTCCAATATGAACTAAGAACTTCAGCAAGAACTCAGGGAAAGGAAGGAATCCACCGTGCCAGATGTGGATTGTTGTATAAGCGAAGAACCCCTCGTGTGGGTTGTTGATGGTGTCATTTTCTGCAGGGGGATCGCTTCCACTCCTGTAATCCCAAAGTCATTATGAATGGCATCCACTTCATTCTGAGTGGATATCAGGGAGCGCTTGGCAAGAGCTTTAGCTCTTTGAAGAACTCATGATTCTGTCAGTTGAAAACATTTCAGTTAGAAATTACAGTTTGTTACGAAGTTAAAATTCTTTCAAGGATTGGTAGAAACATAGTGTAACAATTTGAACATCAAACAAAACATGAAACTTCAAATCCTTGAAAGAATGTTAAAGTTAAAAATGAGACTTATTGAGCTTTCGATAGAGTCGAAAGGAAAATAAAAGTTAATACCTAACAAGCACCTCTCAATAATGTTGAAAGTCCGGATATGAGCGCCTACTGAGCTATCGATTGGGTCGAAAGGGAGGATTAAAGAATATGTTCAACCGGCACTCTTCAACAATGTCGAAAGCTCAATAGGAACTTTGTTATTAGGAAGGAACAGTTAAAACCAACATAAAAATTTGAACAAAGTATACACTACTAATGTTTTGTAAACAAAATGGAAGACCCTTCGACACAGTCGAAACCCCTTACCTTAATTTTTCTAAAAGAACGTTAATGTTGTTGAAACCTTATATGCCGACTAAGTCAAAAGGTTTCGAGTTTGAATTAAGGGACGTTTCGACGATGTTGAACAAGAGAAAGATTAAACCCATATCAGTTATAAAAGGTTTCGATAGAAATGAGGAGTGGTGAGTGGCTTCGAAGGCATAACAATAATAAATTTAAATTAATGTAGTAGGTTTCGACTGAGTTGATTACATAAGGTTTCGTTTGGTCGAAACATTTGATGTGTAACTTATACAAAGTATCATTTCTTTAATCTCCTTTACAAAAATATACATTTTAATTTAAACTTATAAGGAGTAAGTATTTCGAAAGATGTCAAAACCTATGCAACAAAAGTTATGCTTTCAAGAAAAAGAATTATAATAGCCAACTTCTTCGAAAGGTGTCTAGATACGCTGACACACAAAGTTGCTTTCGAAAAGTTTGATTGCATGCTACTTTATTCAAAAGAAACGCCACGCTACCTTTCAACCCCGTCGAAAGAGGTTAAGAAAGAAAAATGAAAGTTGCTGCTTTAATCCCGTTTGAAAGGGTAGAAAGGTAAATTTATAGCGCCAATTTTTAATTCGTACAATTCAAAACTTCTACGTGAAGGAAGTGGGAAACTCCTTCTTGCCCAAACATGATTTCAATCCAAAAATTAAAAAAACGGATTTAAACGCAAATCCAAAAATTAAACAAAAAAACATTAAGCACTTGAGCGGGGTTGAAGTCCCTAATGTCTTTTGAATCTACTCGATTTTCTATATCTTTCCTTCTTCACTCAACCAAAAGAAATCAAAAAGGATTAACCTTGTCTTAAAATCAACTTTAGGGTGTTGACAAGTTTTCTTGTTAACAATAAGGACAGTGCAGGAAAAGCATGTGTGAAAAGTAAAAGAATCCAAAAGGGAAAGCACACGGATTAGTCTAAATCAAAAATAAGATGATGAAATCGGCAAACGTGGTCAGTGAAAATCAAGCATGATAGTTCAAATTCTCTTATTTTCGTTCGTTACTTATTTTATTTTTCCATCTCGAATATTCACAAAATTGTTTGTTTGTTATTTGATTAGCAACAGTTTCTTATTTTAACTAGAAGTGTGGAAATAGTTGTACTTTAAACAATGCTTGTTTTATGATGCCAGATATTCACGAAATTCTAGAATGGCGTTCATTCCATGTAAAGCAGTAGATGAGAGAGTTGCAACATCCAAGTCAAATATTTGATGTATAATATGTGTACCATTGATCACTAGTCATTAACATACTCTTGCTTTCTATTAGCGTATATACTCTATATTTCGAACATCTAATATACACTTACGGTTTTTAATAACAGGAAAATAGATACAAGGACAAACTTAGAAAAAAAATTAGGCTGAAGGACAACTAGTTTGTTTATTAGGCTGAAGGACAATGCTAGTTATAACTATCATTTTGTATATTGTAAAACTAAACATAATGCTAGATATAACTAGCATTTTGTATAGTGTAAAGGTCGAATATAATGCTAATTATAACTATCATTTGTCCTTCAGTGTAAAGATAAAACTTCACGTCTCAGACTAATTTTTTTTAAAGTTTGTCTTTTTCCCTAATTTCCCCTTTTAATAATCTACATATGCTCTATCAAATTATGTCACTACTAGAACAACAGTCATTTTTGACGGCTGCTACTGTTGGAAAATCCGCTCGCTATGACATAGGTGCTTTCCTTCGGTTCGCGAAGGTACCGGCGACTATTTGGCGACGGCTACTCACGGTACTTTCCAACGATTTTGTGACGGTTTTAGGTGCCTATATTTTAACAGAACTTTAACGTGGTTACTGTCTAGCTCATAGTATGCTTTGGTTTTTTTAGTGTCATTTGGCTTGAAATGAAGCTCGGGAGGATTACATACTGCTTGGCTATCACATCTAGATTTCAAATCGTCCTTAATCTTTCCCTTAACATTCAAAACTGTATTAAAAAACATTATCAAACACGTTTTTCTCGTTGTGCATCACGTCAATATTATGACGAATTAGGAGATTTTTTCAATAAGGCATTCCCAAATTATACTTTGTTTGCACCATTTATGAACCATCGATTTACCTTGAGTTTCAGTTTGCTCTCCGATTTTATGTATCTTTGGATAATCCTGTACAAGTTCATATATATCTTCGCTTGACCAAATCTTTGGTGGCCGTAAAGTCTCTTGTCTACTAGCTGTAAAAAAAATTCTATCTTTTCTAAAAGGATGGTTAATATGAAGAAAACATCGATGACAAACAAATGATGAATCATGCGTTAAAGAAAATGACCGTGTTTCTTCCATGTGATAAGGACAAGCTAGATGACCGACCGTACTCCAACTAGAAAGCATTGCATATGTAGAAAAAACGCTAATAATCTATAACAAAGAAGCGAACATACGAAAATTCTTTTTTATGAAATGTCGTATGTTTCAACTCCTTCATATCATAATGTTTTCAACTCTTCAATCAACGGTTGTAAATAAACATCGATTCCTTATGCCGGGTCATAGGGCCAGGGGCAACAATAATAAGAAACATATATAGAGTTTTCATACACATCCACGGAGGTAAATTGTAAGGTGTAACGATTATAGGCCAAGATGAATATTTAAAACCAAACTGAGAGAATGGTGAAAATCCACCCGTACATAAACCAAGTCTAACATTACGGCTCTCCATTGCAAAAACAGGATGTCTTATCAAAATGCTTTCATGCTTCTCCATCAGCTGGGTGTATTAACGTATCTTTTTCCCGTGTTCTCACATTATGCCATCTTATATATGCACGGTTACAGTGGATGCATATAATCGTTGAAGCCTAAAAGTTATAGGTAAGTAATGCATACATTTGTACAGAACTTCATTTCCCTTCTTTTTTCTTAATTTGTATCTTTCCTTGTTACATATTCTACAATTTCTCAGATTGATGTCTTCTTTTCAAAACAACATGCAACAATTTAGACATGTATCTATTTTTGATACAGCAAACCAAAAGAATACATAAGTTTTTTCACTTCATAATGATTTTTCACACATCAAATTATCAGATGGCATATGTCGTTTTGCAACTTGTACAATAGGTATAAATCTGGCTTCTGTGAAGTTGTAAATGTATTCTGTAGTTACTGATAGTTGGGTACCGCTTGTGCAGCCATCCTAAAGGCATTTCTTAGCAGTATCGAATAAATCATAGATTTTTTTGCTACAATATTTGGTTTTTCTTTGACATTAACATCGTCATCATCAACTTCAAAAATAGGAAATATCGATCGTGCTGCATCTTCAACCATATCTTCTATGAAATTCGTCGTAACAATTTCATTGCCCACCTCCTCCTCTGAATGTACATGATTAGATCTACAAGTTCTCCATGACGATCCCACACAAAATAATCCGGCACAAGACGCAAATGGACTTAAACCATATCCAGTATCAAATGCTTCAACAATTTGCACCTACTACATGGACAACGAATTTCTCTATCGTTTTCATTATTACTTAAAGCGAATTCAATAAATATGTTTACACCACTATAAAAATGTTCCCTTATTGAGCCTCTAATTTCCCTTCGAGGATGATACATCCATGTCCGATCAACAAAATAATCGGCCATTTTTCCTATTGGAAAAATATGATAGAGATTAAAAAAAGTATTCATCGTTTTATGGATTGACATTTGATTTTTCAAATCATTTATTGATTAATATTCATTTATGCATTTTAGGGATTGTCATTAATTATGAATAGAATATTAAGTTTTTAGTTTAAATTTTTCCACTTTGATGGCCGGTCATCCTACTTTCGATTATAAACACAGTAGTAATTACATTCCGTACATCATTTTATTTTAGATGATTCAACAAAATTTCAGCAGCACTTTTTCTTTGTTCCCTGTATTGTACACAAATGCATGTACGTAGGGAACATAAAGATGCACTGTTGAAATTTTGTAAACCGTCTATAATGAAATTATTTACAAAATGTAGCTACTTTATTGTGTTTGTAGCTTGTCCAATACAGGGACAAATTCGACAAATATTGTATCAGATGAATATAGATATCCGTTTTATTACAAAAACGAATATCCATATAACGATCATATACAATACTTGTCAAACATGGACAAAAACTCTTTAAGGAATATTAATTATATACATAACATACATTAGCATATACAATTCATTTATGCATTGTAATGTTTTAATAATTAATATTTTTTTCCATTCTTTATAAAATCTTATATGTTTTCAATTATTACAAATTATGGATATAATATTATATTTCAAAAAAACAAACTTCATTATACACTCATTTATTTATTAATTTTATCGGATTCGACATCCAAGTAAACAAGATTTGTTATATAAACCATAAACCGATAATTAATCTTCAATAGTAATACTTGAATTGACATTGACATTTTAGCACACTAATTAACACTAAATCATATCACTAATTAGACACATAAACCAATTAACCTAAGTTTAGCCATATTATGTTTTAATTATCGGATTTACACACTTATAACCCTAACTAACATAACACAATCAATCAACATACAATTGCAAACGCTCAAGGGGGTAGTATCATCAAATACAACTATAAATTAACACTAATTTAACATACTAGGGTAAATTGGAATTAGAAAAAAAAATACATTTTTTCGCTGAAATTAAAGTGTTGGAGGTCGGAGAGGAGAAGTTGGAGATGTTTCTGCTGGTGGTGGATGATGTACAATAGTGGTAGCTGCAGGTGGGCGAATTTAGGAGGAAGAGGGAGGGTTTGGGTTGTGAAATGGAGAGAAGGAGATGGAATGAAATTGCTCTCGGCCGACTCAGGTAATTCACGACGTGCATCGGTTTTCAGCGACCACCAACGACAACTTTCCGATGATTTGCGAAGGCAAAAGCTCGGTTGTTACAGAATTGCCACGGCAAAACCATGTCGTCGGAAGCCGTTGGAAAGAGTCGTCGGCAGCCGTTGGAACCATTCGTCGCGATAAACAGTAATTCTAGTATGTATAGTTTAACTGTTCGTTATATCATTCTCTAACTTTTCCAATCAATCTAACATATATCAATCGGTAAAATTTCATCATCAACAATTGGCAATCAATCCCTAACACATAGCCGTGACCATTATACGTTGGTCAAAACACACTGAATATTCTTGGCTTCTTTTGCCAAGCTTACTGTTATATCAAAAGAAAACCATATTATGGATCTTCTTATCAATCCATCACTAACAATATGTCGAAATATATTCATAAATCTAACTCAATCATACACAAAATTAAATATCTACTGGGTTTCATTAATAATAACATATCGATAACAGTGAATTATCGAACAATTTAAAAATAATACCAACGATATCTCAAATCATATACGAATTATCATAATAATGAGTTTATGTCAATGATAATATGCCGACGAATTTAAATAAACAAATCTATATCATATATAAGCCTAAACAAATCATAACATTGAATAAAAAATGAACCAAAGCAATAAATCATACTAACAGAGAGCATTGTTTATGGTGGTTTGGAGGCTTGGAGGATGCTTGGGAGGCGGTGGTTAGATGGTTGGCGGCGGCTTAGAACCTAGTAGATGCAGCGACTTGGAGGAGGCACTAGGCTCGGAGGCTTGGGAGATGGTGGCTTATGGTAACGAGATGTTGTGCTTGGATTTGGCGACATGAGAAGGGCTTTGGCTTGTGGTGGGTTGGGGAAGGAGGAGGCACTGAGCTTGGGGTAAGCAGGCGGCGTTGGGCTTTGGGAGAGGTTTGGCCTGTGGCGACATGAAGGAAGGAGGAGGCGGCATGAGGTAAGTTTTTTTTTTTAATTCGTAAAGTAGATGGAGAAGAGATCGACTAGGTAAGTATGGTTAGGAGAGATGCCATATCGATACCTCACCGACGCCGTTGTGTAGGGGTCGGCATGATATTGTTAATTTCACATAGGTAGACACTTCCAGGGGCTTTACCGACGTGCCGTCGACACCTTATTTTTCAGTGTCGGAATGACATTGGAAATGTCAGGTAGACAGACAATGTATTTTCTAGTAGTGAACTAATCAACTTCTAATCTGAAATTGATAAATCGTTTTTATTTATGTTGTTAATCTCATTTTTTTTCTACCAATAATGGTTTGTAGGACCGAAGATGACTACAGGTAGTACATTTCGCTCTATTTTACTCAATTATATTTAACCATTCACATTAGGAGGATAATTCAGTACTTTATGAACTATATTATTTTTAGTGCCGAATTTTAAAATTTAATTTATATGTTTAATCCGAAGCCAAAAACATTATTAAATATGCATGAATACAATCTTCAATTAATTTAATTGATGATGTACAAAAAAACCAGTTCTTTAAAGGAAGGATTATAATATAATATACAGTAGACAATTCCCGAAGCCTCCATTCTCCCTCCAAATTGAATGATTTGATCGATGAAATTATATTTTTGCAATTTTTGTCTTAGATTTTATTAACAATTTCTCGTGCAGGTAAAGCATGTACAAACAGTAAGAGCATCTTCAACAACGATAGATTCAGATGTAATATGAGGAGGAGCTCAATTTCTCACTCCAACAGAGGCGATTCACTTGAATATCAAAAAAAATATTCAGCGGCAAATTCAGTATTTTGAATTGATCATGGACGGTCCAAAACGTTTATTAAATAAACGTTATTAAATAGATATCCAAGGTACAACATTTGGCTGCATCTAGAAGAACAAAAAGATTTTAGTGTGGTGATAACGGTACCAGATCAGACGCAAGGGACTATCGCATCCTGCCGCGGTCGACGGTTAACCGCCGACCAAACACATATTTGATCGGTGGTTGTTTGTCGACCGCTGTTTATGGTCAAACATGGTAGCCCGAGCACAAATCAAGCAAGATTTAATATATTAAATACTTGATTAGTTGTTCTGCAACACCTAGGTTGTTTGCCGATTGCGGTCAATGGCCGAACATGATAGCTCGATCACAAATCAAGCAATTAAAGGCCATAGTGAAGCTGGAAACTAACGTTCAAACTTGGACGCCTATTAACTAGGCTCTCAATGCCTCGCTGCCTATTCGTTCCCAACTAAAATACGCCAACAGACGTCCTTCTGTTGGGCGAAACCCTAAATCCAAGGGGTCGGGTTTTCAGTACGGTTGGAGAAATCGGCAAACGTGGTCAATCAAAATCTAAAGAGTTTAAAGGGGATACCCCTAAATTAGAATTAAAACGATGAAATCGGCAAACGTGGTCGATCAACGGTTTAAATTCTCTTATTTCCGGTCGTTAATTATCTTATTTTGCTATCGAATATTCACAGAATTGTTTGTTTATTTGGTATTTGATTAGCAGTAGTTTCTTTTTTAATTAGAAGTATGGAAATCATTGTACTGTAAACAAGGCTTGTTTTATGACGCGAGGTATCCATGAAATTCTGGAATGGCGTTCATGCCATGTGATCTGATCTGTAGACAGGAGCGTAGAAGTCGGTGGTGTTCTAAAGTAAGATTAAGAACCAAAGGTCATGGAAGTTTTCTGGTGGCTTTGATCTTATGGGGAGGTACAGAGACGATGTGTCTCTTAGAGATGTTCAAGTCTGTTGTCTACTGAATCTATTGCAAGGTCTTCCCCTTTCCTATATTTTTATTCAAATGTTTCTTTTGATATATATTTAACCCTAGTTTTTGTTTATCCAAAATAACGTAACTTTTTGACACAAATTGTTTATGTTGTAGTTCATTGATGTGATTTTTGTCATTGTTAAGAAGTCTGAGAGTACAAACAGGTTCACTTTAGTTACCATATCACATTAAAATTCAACACTTTTTGGGCCACCACAATATACATAGGTTTGTTATGTCTATTCCCGTCTTCGCTCTTATCTTGTGTTTATGTTGACATTGCAACATAGTTCATTGATCTCAGTACAGTTTGTTACGTCAGCTTTCCCTTTTTTTTGTTGGTCTTAAGTTTCCTTTTTTCAATGTGCTGCAACAAAGTAAAGCTATCAGAATTAGTTTAAATAAAACTAATATAAGTGCCATGATTTGTGTGTTTTACTGACGTCCTAATTGATTCATGCTTAAAAGGTGTGCGCACGTGCCCTCAGGCATCATCATGATGCTTTTGTCTATGTGTAGATACACATACATATATTGAGCTATTATATATTTCTTTTTGCAGGCTTGAGCTTTACCATACTACAAAAGAAACAGGGTTCACAATATCTTAGATGTTCTGTTTGGAGCGTTAGAGCTTGTAGACATGACAGATCTAAATATATAAAGCACGTTGGTTTTAAAGCACTGCTCCGAGGCCTTTTTGCTGGTTTGGGTGGCATGGTCGTGGATAAGGTGGTAATAGGTGGTGTTGATTATCTAACAGTGAACTTAAGGAAAGGAAACACTAGTCAAAAAAAGAAAAAATGCAAAAAAGAATGAAGAAAATGTAGAATAAAGATTACTTCCTTTTGCTCATTCATAAAAACTTACACAAGAGATATATGGGTGCATATAGGCTAATACATCAGAAGATGACAGCTAACAGATTCTCTTTTGGACGACTAGTATAATTAGTATTCAGTCAGCCACTAATATTACCAAAAGAATTAACGACCAGGTGAGGACCACTTAATTGTTCATTAACAAATTCATGTGAATTGGTTCTCACAATTTGTATTCATCAGGCTAGATGGTATTTTTGCTGGAGCTACTTCCGTATCTATTGTGCATGGATATTTCAGCTGTGCATGTTGTGCACCATGCACAAACATGCACAGGGCTTTTTGTGCAGCTGCTTTCTCCATTGTCTTAGCAGCTTCAAGCTGATGTGTGGCAATTGAATCTTACGCTTCTGTTCATCTCTCCAGCCTGTTGATGGTAGATGTTGATTTGGTGTGTGACACTGGTCAAATTGGGTTTGAAGCAAATTTTCATCACTTAATTTCATTTGTTCTTTGTTATTTTATGTTGAGTTTGTTTGCATCAACCAATATAAGAAAAGTTGTTTACTATCTAAATTTTTGGCTTGGTTTCATAATGTTTATTCCATTTAGAATTTTAATAAACATAGAAACATACTAATACTTCTTGGTAGTATAGAACATTTAAGCTGTTTATGCTCACTGCTTAATAAACATGGAAGTTTATGCTTAGGTATTTTTATAATGTTCACTCCATTAAGAATTTCAACACAAGTAAAAAATAACTGCATAATACTTCTTAGTTAAATGAGACACTTATCGCAGTAAGTGTCAGATGATTGCATTTAGCACTAAACACGTAAATGCTAAAGACCTTGCCACTATATTGATTGTTTCATATGAATGGTTTAAAGTTGAAGATATGCACATCCACACTCAAAAGACGTTACCCTTAGGTTGATGTTTCTTTTAGTTTTTTAATTATTATTAATTTTTTTAATAGTAAATATGTAGGGTGGTTAATACCATTATATGTTTATTAGCATGTTAATGCGAAATTGTGAACTTCCAATTATAGTGCTATTACATAACGTAGCAAACCAAAAGAAATACTACATATTTGTCTGAATTAGTTCAGTTGATTATATATTTATGCAGTTTCTGAAAGCACCAATACATTGTATTTCGGATCAAAGCATATACAATTTTGATAATACATTTGAACTGCTAAAGAAAGCCATAAAAATTTGAAATAGCAATTACTATCTTTCCGTTTATGAGTACATGAAATTGGAACAATCGATTTTTAATACCATCACGTGGTTATTCCAATTAACCGGTTGGTTGTAAAGGACTTTTGGTTGGACCCTAATTTCCACTGTTTTTTCTGTAAAAATACATGGCTAACCTAAACCTTGACTGGGACGTTGGCTTATCTTAAACACTATGATGATGCCATTAGTTGACCAAGCAAATATTTGATGTTATAAGACGTTATGTCCAACATGATCACCGAATTGTTGTCGTATACTTTGCTACAAATATTTTAACATTATATGAATGATTGTATCACAATATTACTAAAAGAACAATGCAAACATAGACAAGAAACAATATGTCGCTTATTTAGATAGACATAACAATAGGTAAATACGACTAGAGAAATCCATATGTACTCTAGTTCAAGTCGGCCCAAAATTTAGCTTGAAGTTCCTCAACAATCTTTTTGTCCAATTGAAATGCCTTGGCAAGTACATTTGCATCGATTGGTGGGTCAGATCCGAACACAGCATTAGCAATAGTAATAGTACCCGGATTCTGGCTTCCAAGTCCTGCAAATGCAACCGCCAGCGAATGCCCAGGGTTGAATTGAAAATGGATCAGTCCTTGCGGGAACACAAACACATCACCCTTTTGAAGAACCTATTATCAAATTAATGTGCATCAATATTTAATCCAGTTTTTATTTTCATGAATGATCATCGTACAAATGCAAGTAATGAATTACCTTGGTGAAGAGTTTGTTATCGGGATTAGAAGTGACAAATCCAACATAGAGAGTTCCTTCAACCACAGTTAGGATCTCACTTGCACGAGGATGAGTGTGTGGTGGATTGAGCCCATAAGGTGCATAGTCTATTCTTGCCAGAGAAATGCCAAGAGTGTTCAGACCAAGGATTCTATCTACGTTAACAAGTGTAACGTTTGATCCCACGTTATTGTATGTATTTCCAGGCTTGTTGAGCCCTGCAAAGAAGAAGTCGTCTGCTACTGCCATCTTTGGGTCTTTGCATATTAGCCCGTTCACAAATACTGCAATAAAGGGTACGAGTTTTCTTTTTATGTATAATTCATCATCAACACAGGTAGATATATAAACAAATATAAAATAGTACCGTCCGGCTTTTTGATGCCAACACAGAAGTCCTGCAAAGGACTAGGATCAGCAGCAAATGCCACAGAAGCAACAGTTACAAGGAGAGCTAGAGTAACAATATAAGAAGTCATTTGAATTGAAACTTGGAACTGTAGGTTAGGAAACGTTTTGAATGATTTGGATTTGAACACGACTTACAAGGCTATTTATAATGTTTGTGATCAGATTTATGCATTAATACATGCATGCTTTTGAATTGATCAAAGTTAAATAACATTAACATGCTAAATATTCAAAAGCTAGTCAAGGTAAGTAGGTAGGTCTATTTATCTTTCTAATTGTACTTGAATTTTTGTTTATCTTCCTTTGTGACAGAAGAGAGACAATATCATTGTTGAATTAGCTCGAAGGACATATAATCATACAGTAGTTGGAAGTTGTTAAAGAAAGCAAATTAAAACATCGGTAATGTGGATTAAATATAGTGTATGAGGTTAAGGATTGTCATTTTTTATAGATCTTTTATTGTATTTTGAACTTAGTAGTTATAAGGACCAAGATATGTAGGTTGTGTATCTTAATGTGAATAAGGCATGATCACACCTTTAGATTATTTAAAAGAAAACTACTTACCCTGTAACAGATGATAACCTTTTCCATTATTTTTATCAAAGTTTGTAATTTATTGTACATTGTGTAGAAAGAAAAGTCTGACAAAAATGTAGTGTAATTGGAGTCTGGCAAATGCAGTGTATTTACAGATAACTTCGTACAATTGCAGGCGGACATGTAGAAAAAAGCAAGATAAAAGTGAAGCAATGTATTCTAATAAAATTTCCTAGATGTAGAGGCAATGGCCAAGAGAGAGGTTCTCATGAGAGCGGTCGGTTTTTAAAATTCAATCTTCTCCCTAAATGATTTTTTGATCATAATTATAAAAAATTCATACGTCACAAATACATCATATCGCTACTTGCTATTACATAGCATATGCATTTATAAATAAGCATAGCTACAATTGACTCTGTTTGTCATTGTCCAATCGCAATGGTTAACTAATTATAACTCACTGTAAATAATTTATGATCTGTAATATTATACCCATATTTGATAGTATATATAAAACAGTATAATGCAGAACAGTAAAGATATACTAACAGTATTATATCCAATTGTACATGTTGCTGCATTATTTCAAGAAAAGTTTTAAAAACCTGTTTTGTTCACATAGTAATAAAAAGTACCTCTTAAGCACCTTTGTCCAAGTGGTTAATTGATTCGGCTTTGGTGCAGGATGTCACAAGTTCGAAATTTGCTTTCGAACGTTTATTTGACATGGGATATGTTGTCCCAATGATTTGTTGTATATAAAGTACCAGTTCAAAAAAAAAAGTACCTCTTAAGCATAAGTTGTGTTGGTTACTATAGTGATTTTACATATAGCATTAACAATTATTTTTTAAAGGTAAGGGTCGATTAGGTTTGAAAACGAGTTTTGTGTTTTACCTTTTCAGTATTTATTTCGAAAGGCATGGGAATGAATGAGAAACTGGAAAATCATAATCATTACGCCAAAATGGAGAATGAGAAGAGAGATGATAGTTAATGAAATGGAAAGTTAAGTAATAAGAAAAGGCTGGATATTCAAATCCAATCAAGGTTAGGTAATTCTGTTTACCTTTCCAATATAGATTAATTAAATATTTCTTCTTTAGGACTAATGAGAGACAATTTCTACATTGAATTAGTCATAGCACACAATGTCATCCAGCAGTAGGAAGTTGTTGAAGGGAAAATAAAAATATTGGCAATGTAGATTAAGTATTGCATGTAAGGTTCAGGGTTAGCTTTTTTTTTTTCTTTTTTCTTTTTACACATCTTTTTCATATTTTTAACTTATTTGACCAAAATATACAAGTTGTATATATCTAATTAACGTAAACACGACCTGATCACACTTTCAGATTATTTCAAGGAAAACTACTTACCCTGGGACAGATCATAACCTTTTCCACTATTTGAAAGGCAATTTGTAATTTATTTTACAACAGTCAAAAATCTAACAAAACATTAACCTAATTGGATTCTGGAAAAAGCATCCATATGGATAACATGCATATACTATATAAAACTGCAGTGCAATTTGAAATAATCAAAGGTAAAGACCAGTTCAGTATAAACTGAATATAATATTTAAAGTTACTCTGGCTCTATGCCTCTATATATATATCTGGTGCAAAACAAGGACATCTCCAAGCCTTCTTCATATTCAAGTTATTCGTATCTAAAAGAAACCTTAGGTTGTAATGGAAATAAACTTGGTAATTGTGTTCCTTATAGCATTGACTTCATCATTTCAAGTGTTTGCTTCAGATCCCAGTCAACTCCAGGACTTCTGCGTTGCTCAGAAGTTACCCAACAGTAATTTCACTACACATCTTGATTCCCATTTTAATTTTAAGTTTTTACCGAAGTTTTGTTTGCAAAATAGGTTTTGTTAATTTACTTCTTTTTTATACATGTAATCACGATGGGTGTAAAATGCAGTATTTGTGAATGGATTTTTCTGCAAGGATCCAAAGCAAGCAAAAGCAGAAGATTTCTTCTTCTCGGGACTGGACAAGCCAGGGGACACGACAAATCAAGTCGGGTCGAACGTGACTGCAGTGAACGTGATGCAAATTCCAGGGCTGAACACGTTAGGCGTCTCCTTAGTGCGCATAGACTATGCACCGTACGGGCTCAACGCACCTCACACCCATCCAAGAGCCACTGAGATCTTAACAGTGCTAGAAGGGCAGCTGTACGTTGGATTTGTTACATCAAACCCTGACAACAAATTGTTCACTAAGCTGCTTAACAAGGGAGACGTGTTTGTGTTTCCAGAAGGACTTATTCATTTTCAGTTTAATGTTGGGCATGCTGATGCTGTTGCCATAGCGGCACTTAGTAGCCAGAATCCTGGAGTTATCACTATTGCAAATGCTGTGTTTGGAGCTAAACCTCCCATTTCTGACGATGTTTTGGCAAAGGCGTTTCAGATTGATAAGAAATTAGTTGATTGGCTCCAGGCTCAGTTCTGGGTTGACAGCAACTAGAACTTTTCTTACCGTTCAAAGAGTGCCTATTGGCCTTGTTACCTGTACCTACTCTATATGTATTCTTGTCTGAATAAGCAATGATTTTTTATGCATTTATGTGCCTTCTCCACTGCAATACGATACTTGGCATGGTAATCTTTTTTTATTTAGCGAGTCATCTTGAGCAACTTCCATCCTCCACTATATTTCCAGTATATCGCCATAATTATTTCTTCTTTTTTTCTTCTGAAAATATTATAAACAAACTTGGGATTCAACAGTTATCTATTTAACCGCTTTAACTCTTTCCAGAATCACTGCAGTTTCCAGTATATCATGATTTATGTACGTTCTGTAAAGTTACAGTAATTACCCAGTTTTATATAGTATATGCTTGTTATCCATGTAGATGCACTTTCCAGAATCCAATTCGGTTAATTTTTTGTCAGATTTTTCTATCTAAATGTTGCAAAACAAATTACAAATTTGGTTTAAAATAGTGGAAAAGTTATAATCTGTGCCTGGGTAAGTTGCTTTGTTGAATATTTTGGAGAAAGAGGGAGAGAATATAAGAAAGAGAGTTTTTATTTTATTTTGTTGTAGAAAACTTTTCTTTATTGATGATTTATTTCTTGCTTTATTGATTGCTTGATTACAAAATGAGGGGATAGCTCCTTTATTTATATGACTTAATGGAACATTCTAGAAATAGAATATTATATAAACATGATTCATTTGACAATTCTAGAATTTTCTTTTTAGACAACTCTAGAAACATGACTTTTATACAATTCTTATTTTTAGCAACTAATAAAATTCTAGAGCTCTCTCCAAATTCTATACAAGAAGATTTTAGAAACTTTAATAATAAGAAACTTCTAGAAATTAACAAATCAAATTTAATATTTCAACATGCTTTCCTTCAAATAATCTGAAGGTGTGATCATGTCGTGTTTTCATACCAATATCAAAAATAACAACCGTGCAGGATGGATATACGTTTTGTAAGCTGACAGTCATTTTTAGACATCAAAATAACAATTTTCGAGCATTTTGATTTGAGTACAACATTCAGTGAATACACACAGAAACACAACATGGTTTTAATATTACTTTGAACAGTAATTTAAAAAAGGAGAAAGTGAGTGTTATTTTAAGAAAACAAGCAATACCTACTATTGCTTGTAAATATATTGTTAGTACCCTCAAATATTGATCATAAAACTTTGAGATTAACTGGCGCATCAACACAGTGATGAAATAACTGAAACCAGCATAACTTTGTACGTATGTGCATGCTATACTTGTAAAATTGTAGGTGGATGAACATTTCCGCTACTGTTAGGATTATCTCGTATGTTACTAGGAGGAATGATGGTTTGAAATTGAAATAGTCTGATCTCGTTAAATAACCTGAAGAAGTGGTGTATAAATATGTATTGGTGGACACATAACATTAAGATTCCTTTTGTGCTATAACTGAAAATTACGGGTCACGAATCCAACAAAATACTAGGTCCTAGATTTGAATTTTTGTATAAATACGTGCCTTCTCATAGCTCTTAATATAGATATATGAAAGCATACCCTTATGCTTGTCATTCGCATAGCTCCACGTGCTATCTCATAGCTGCTATTCAATCTACTCATTTAACAATATCCAAGATTATAAGAAACATTGCAAATAAACTCGGGTCGGACAAAAAGTCTAATATGAGCAATCTGCTATCTCAAAATAGATATATGTAAAAACTGTGCGTAATAAAAGGACCATAATAAAAGAAAAATCATACATGAGTTGTCTCTATATTCAAACAGTTAGCACAAATAATCGGTATATGCTAATTAAACTGACATCATAGGAGTGTACTACAAGTCAAAACACAACATAGGGTGTCTAGATATCTAACCTCGACAATACCTATGTTGTGTGATCTCCATAACAAACACAACAAACATACCAACCTTTAAACAATCTCACATCACTCAGTCAAATGCCATTGGATACATGATATCTCAAATGAACATATCGACAATCAATAACCATTCAAAATCTCGGTTTCCTATGTGCTTGAGTCCATACTACCTCGATCGCTAGGATACTAGACTCCCACAACAATAAGTCCAGGATACACATATCACATATTAACAATCTTGGATCACATATCAAGGATCTAAATGGACTCTCCATATATCCCCTCTTTACGAGTACACATCAAAACCTTCAAGTTATCAACAATCCCTTTACACACTTCATGATAATATAATACATCATTCGTTCCACTACACAAGTTCACATCGTCAAACTTACCTTCTCAGACCATCATTATATGCCATGAACACTTCCCCTTGAAGTGTTCGACCAGCTTCACTCACGTCGTCGAGTTATAGAGGCTTCATCATCCCGTCGGTTGCCTCTAAAAATCTCAGGTCGGTGCCATGCCAACCCCTAAGCCAGCCTATGCCATGCTCGGATTAATGCTCGTGCCAACGTTGTGTTATGGTCGGAGTTTGCTCAAAGCACTCGGTCCAAGATCCAACTCCTAAGCTAATTTGGTACCGGACCGAAGTTACTTAGGTGCTAGAAGGGAGCAGAGCTCGTGTAGGTGCCAGACCATTTTCCATGTCTATCGGTGAGTAACAAACCTAAGAACCAAATCTAAAATTTCCCCTCCTTTTCCCCATGTGCCCTTGCGTCCTCCCCGAAGTCATTCTTGCATTTCCCCCCAATTAGAATGAGTAACCAATGTGCCGAACAATCACAACCTGCGTGCAACATTAATGTAACGATACGACTCCACACATCCTTGAGCTGATTCATCAAGCTCACTCTACGTTTACCGATCTCCTATCCTTTCTATATCGAATAAGAGAGTACAATCACAACCACTCCTTCTACATGGAAAATCTTGACTATAGGATCGATTACAACCTCATATGCTTTGATGAATGTTTTCAACTAGTCAAACATACAAAACCAAATTCAAGCAAAAGAACACACATCATATTGTAGTAATTCATATTAAAAAACATTCATAACCTAGTCTAACATTCATATGAACAATTATACATCAAAGCAACATGGTTAAACCACTTTAAGTCAATTTAAATTCATTTTCTTACCTTAGGTTCAAAATTGAAATAGCATTAAATCACATTTTATCTTTAAAAAGTATCCAAGACATGTCAAATCATATAGAATCATATATAGTAGGCTTAGAGATGATAAATCACTCACCAAGCATCCAAAAATGGATCAGAATCATGCAAAGCGAGGTGAATACGAGATTAGTCGACAGCAAAGACTTGAAATTTCTTCTCTAAAAATGTTAACTTGAAAGTCTCTTGCTAGTATATCCCTAAATTTTCAATTTGGATTGATTTGTAAGGATTTAGGCTGAAGATATGTCAATGAAGGTTTATACTTAATTCGGGGAAGTTGAAAAATTATTTGGACGCTGGTAGAGTAGCTGGTAGTAGCACAAATCCCAAAATTATATCATGCGCCTAAGTACGGGCTTGTGTTAATAATTACCAAAAGCTATCTAAAAACTATCTTCAAACAACCATATCTTCCAGTCTTGTGATCACTCTATGGAACAGGAAATCATCAAATCTTTTGTAACAACCTACCTCTATGCCCATATTACCAAAGAGTATTATTAGACAATACTGTTTAATAATGCAAAGCATAAGGCTATATTGAGCTTACACATGTGAATATTCCTTAAGGCTAACACCGATATATATTGCAAACCATTCTATAATTTGATGGAACTTACCTGGATTTTTTAAAATAAA
This sequence comes from Allium cepa, assembly GCA_030765085.1. Taxonomy (NCBI): domain Eukaryota; kingdom Viridiplantae; phylum Streptophyta; class Magnoliopsida; order Asparagales; family Amaryllidaceae; genus Allium; species Allium cepa. Next base: position 555,589,300 of record CM060938.1, on the reverse strand, counting down.
TTTTATACCCAAAAATCGATTTTTGTTTAATTAAACAGAATAAACTTCCTCTATTTTATTTTAGTGCAAATGAACTCTTTTTCCAAAAATAAATTCACTTTTGGAAAACGTCTTGTTTCTACTTTCAAATAATTTTCTTAAAATATTTTTTTATGAAAATAAACATTGTTGGAACCTATAGCCAACGCTCCAAGTTCATTGAGCGGTCAACCACTCATCAAATGCATTGTCGACCGCTTTATGACAACCTTGGGGCGTTAGCTCCAGGTTGTGTCCCTAATGCACATCATCGGCCGCCATTCTCTCTCGTATGTGCAGCCATTTTTCTACACCCATACATCACCTAATTTACACAAAAATTCAAGCATGGACAACGTCAAACTAGTGCATTCTAGGGTTTTTGTTGTTTACACTTTTGAGTTCATTTCAACTTATAGTAAACGGAGCAAGCAATAATTCATGCACAGAGATAGTTCAAGCTCAAACAAGAATATACATGGAACACACATTGTATATAGACACAGATTTAAGGGTCAAATATCACTCACCTCAAGTAGGCAGTAGATTCCTTGCACTAGAAAGCTTGAACTCCTTCTCTTCTCCACTTGTTGTAAAATCAAATGTACATCTTAAGAAAAATTTCAACATCTCTAGTGGTGTAGTTGGGTGTTGAGAATGATATACTCTGATTTTGAGATTTTAGAAATTTTATTTCTATTTTATTTTTATTTTTAAAGTTTAAATTAGGTTTTAGTTAGCTGGTTTCGAAATTTTTGGAAGCTGCTGAATAATGCAAACTGTATACAGGATGAAAATTTGTATGCTAATGAGAAGGTTCTAGGCCACTCAAGAATGGTAAGAAGATTTTTTTCTAAGTGTTCTAACGTGCTAAATGGCACGTTTTTATCCTTTTATTCATTTATTTCCCCTTATTTTCTTTTCAACTTTAATTTTCTTCTTATTCAAATTAGCTCAAATCTTCAAATAAAATCATATTTATTTTCCATAAGTGTTTAAGCTTCATTCCACAAATTTTATAATAATTATTTTCCATAATTTAACCCATTTGAATAATTATTTTCATATTTACATTTTGAAGCCCTTTCAGAAAAATAAATTTATAAACTCCTTCTATAAGTGAAATAAAATTCTCTTTCCTTTGAAATAAATTTCTAATCTTATTTATTTTTAATATGCAACTTTATAAAAAATTAATTTACCTCTTTTAATATATTTAAAAGATCATTTTGACCTTTAAAATAATATGTATTAATTTATAGAATTCAAAATTTACTCAAATAAATTATTTTCTTGTTTTATAAAATAATTTACTACGAAATTTACAAATTACTTCTATTCATCCTCATTTTAATATTTGAAACCCTTTTTAATTAATTATATCTTCATTATAAAATCCTAATCAGTCCCTTCTCAACTAAGGGTTGTTGCATCTATATTTGGAAGTAGTTCGATGACCTGATTAGGCTCTTATCAAAAGTTATAGCCGTTATGTTTTAAAGAGTAAATTTGTCCACAATTTATTCTACAGGTCCAAAAATTTTAAAAACTCAAAATTCCCAAAAGTTTTAGTCTATTCAGGATTTATTTGGTTATGAAAATAATATTTCTACAATCTTCATATACGTAAAGACAAAAGGAAAATGTGGGTAGTTACATTCTCCCCTTTTAGGATTTTCGCCCTCGAAATTGCACCCAAATAAGACATTACCGAACCGTATAGATACCATGCATGTTTAACAATCAAACAATCATAACAAATACCAAACATGCACATATAAACAAGACAAAAGACCTTATGCAAACCCTAGTGTGTATGGTACTAAAGCAATATGATATTGAAAGTTCATGTGATGAATGAAAGCCCTACAAAGTAAAGATCTTCAAATAAGTAATCCTTATGCCCTGCTCCATCTCCTATGTACTATTGATTTTACTCTCACTCCATTCAACCTTTACCAACTTCACCTCTTCGTCCTAAGCTGCGTCGTACTCTCTCGACTATACGAATAAGCCTACGGGTCTTAATGCTTCAAGTTCAACCTCGATATCATCTACTTGATCCAATGACAATATAACGCCTGAGTTATGCATAAAATTTTGAAGATGGGAAACATGGAACACATTGTGTACACCTGCCATCTTATAAAGCAAGTCGACTACATATGATAGGTTCCTAATCTTCTTATGTATCAGAAAAGGACCTACGAATTTGGTTGCCAACTTTTCCTTAGTACCAAATCAGACTATATTCTTCGATGGAGAGATCAACATCATATCTCCAACAGAAAACTCAATATCATGTCTTCTCCTATCAACATTGCTCTTCTATCTATCCTATATGTCTTTCATCCATTGCCAAATGATCTCAATATTCTCCGCAGTCTCGATAAACGTGTCTGACCCTAGTTCGGTTTCTCTCCTTCCACCCACCAGCTTGAAGGAGCATTGCATGGTCGACTATATAGTGCCTAAAATGGTATCATACCAATGCTAGTCTGATAACTATTGTTTCATGCGAGCTCTACTAAATGCAAGTGATCATCCCACGAGCTTTCAAAGTTAAGAATACAATCTCGTAAGAGATCCTCTATGATATGATCCACCCTCTCTATTTGTCTGTCAGTAAGAAGATGGTAAGTTATACTCAAATGTAGTTCCATCATTAATGCTTCTTGTAAACTCTTCCAAATCCGCTCATGAATAATGGGTTGCAGTCGCCCATAATATTCTTCAGAACACTGTGAAATTGCACTATGCACTTCACATACAACTCTGCCAGTTTAATTACCGTTCTACCGGACTTCAGAAGCATAAATTGAGCTCTCTTAGTCAATCCATCGACTATGACCCAAATGTTGTTGTGCCCACCCCAAAATTCCTCAGCAGTCAATTGATAAAGTCCATCGATATATGTTTCTACTTCCACTAGAGAACCTATAACAGTTGTAGTAAACCACTCAACCTTTTTTTGTTCAGCCTTTACTATGTAGCAGTTTTATAGCACCCCTAATTTTTGATAACATTATTCAGGAGATTTAATTAGATAAATTAAATAAAATAATGTAAATGTTAAGTGATAAGGGGGTTGAGATTTGAACGAATCTAATTAAGGTCGTGCTTAATAAAATAATTAAATGGACTTAAGAATGGAGTTTAGGTTAAAATTACATAAGGGTATATTACGAACTTGCCGCCCATAACCCTTACCCTTATATATTATCATTCCTACCATTACATTCCCATTCACATCATTTTGAAAAATGCAAACCAAAACGTTAAAGAACGGCCGACCATTAAGAAAGAATAATTCAATTAAAAGCTAGAGAATAAGCTTAGGGGAAATCAATCTCAATCCAACCTCCTTATCTAAATTAAGGTGAATAATAATTCCATCTATATTTTTGGCTTGAATCATATGTTTTCGAATTTATGGGTAAATCCGTTTTTATGATGGAATGGATGATGATATGCTTTAATATTGATTTGTTTAATTTAAACAAGATTGTTTAAATGGGATTATACACGGTTTTAGGGCAAAACTAACATATGTTGATGTTTAAATGCCATGGAAAACTTTTATGTTGTATAAAACATGATTTTGGAGTTGGGTTTCAATTTTGATAATTTTCCAAGCTATGAAAAGATTGTTATGAATTTTCAAAGGAAAATATGGTTTTTGGTTTTATAAATTTATTTCGGAAAATATGTTAAAGATTTGGGTTTGGAATTTTGATATGTCAGATATCATAATTAAAGTGAATCTCTGGAATTTTTTAGGATTTTTTCAAAGTGATTTGCTATGCAAATTAAATTATTTTAGATGAGGGTGTTCTTTGCAAAATTGGTTTTGCTTAATGGAAGGGCTTACTTGATTAATTTAACCATGGTTTAGATTTGAAATTAGCGGCAGTTATTTTAGTAAATAATTTGAAAAAGCTAAGGGAACCAATCTGGTGTTGACACGTTGTAGGTTAGATAGAAAAAATGTTTGTTTTACTTAGAATTAAACCAGGTTTACTCAGGAAAATTGATCTCGCCTACTTTAGAAGTAACTTTCGATATAGAGCTTTCGCCTTCAAATCAGTCAAAACCTACGAAGCTGAAATCAATACACAATGTATCACAAAGGTGGTACGCAGTGGATTGGAGAAAGACGAAAGGCCAGGTGTCGAAAGCATTGCTTTCGAAGGAGTCGATACCTTGGTTTGTTTTAAAAAGACAAGTGCTTGCCCTTGTTTTGATTAAGCTTTCGAAGGAGTTGAAGTATATGTTTTAGAAAGAATCTTTTGAAAGGTTTCAAAAGGGTACCCATTAACATAAGTTTGCTTTCGAATGGATTCCGTTATATGAAAGAATGTTTTGAAAGAAAGGGTTACGACCTAGTAGAAGCCCTGCTGCCGTTCTTTAGCATTTCAAAGGTATTGAAGTCATCAATGCTTTAGAAAGGCAGTGTTTGTTTTAAAGATGTTTTAAATCACTTCCTAAAGGCTTTCGAAAGGGTCCAAGGGTTTCGAAGACAATGACTTCAAAAGGGGTTTCGACGCTATCCTTCAATGTTTTGTTTAAATGGTTTGATGATTTCGAAAGAGATGGCGCCGACGCCATCATGTTTTCCCTAACATTTTTATATGATAAAGGATGGTTTTGAAAGAGATGCTTTCGCCTACATTCTCTTTGACCCAAATAATAATTTTAAGTATAAACTCAATGCTTTCGAAAGGGGGAATTTCAACGATTTTCGAAGGGTTACTTCCGATAGTTTCGAAAGGGGTACTTTCAATTGGTTTTGAAGCTATGCTTCTAAGTTAATATTTTTATACAATAGAAAGGTTTCGAAAGGAAGGTTTTAAAGCATTAGAAAGGTAGGATCCTAATATTTTAAGGATAGATTTTAATGCTTTCCAAGGAGGTCATCCTATGAAGTCGAAAGCAAGGTTTCGAAGGTTTCGAAAGGTTTTGTAATCCAAACTCGGCTTTTAAAGAAAAACCTGTAACGACCCACCCACTATTTTGGACCATTCAAATCGACTATAAAACCACACATGTCTGACTTGAATAATTCAACACAGTAGATTGTAATATAATTTAGAGCAAATAAAACCAATCACAGAATCACAGACACAGATAAATTAGAATAACTCGCAGCGGAAACAAAATAACAATAGTAGTTCATGAAGCTACTGCAACACAGTCTCAAACACAATTACAAAAATCCAGAGTCTGAAAAGTAAATACAACAGAAATCCCAAATACATCAATGTCCACTAATAAATAAGCTGACTAGAAATACTGAAAACAAATAGATAACAACTAGATAGATAGTCTCCAACAAATTCTAGCTCTAGAAGGTGAAATCCAAAGCTGATACTTAGGCTGACCCGAGCGTAAGAAATAAACACAAACACTCGAGTCAGGACATACATACTTATACAATGTAGACCAACTCAAGTGAACTGTAATATAAATGCATAGTAACTTAAAGGATGCTTGGTACCGTCCATCCTCTAAGGATCCGTTAAACTATTTACTATGTAGTAATATACGCTATTATAATGATGTCTAGAAGTAAAGTATAGTATACATAAAAATAGCATTAAAAAGTTACCCAATATCCCCCTTAACACATTTTACATATTCACATAATCTATACAGTACCGTAACCTCCCCGTACTGGGCGTCGTCAGAGGGCACTCCATAGGTATGGTACAAAACAAAATTATATAAGGCATGCTAGGGTAGGTGACACGACACAATGAGGCAATGCTAGGGTAGATATACCAATTATGCTTCCAGACCGGTGGTAACGCATAGCAGCCACTACTTCCCACCTCGAGCCACACTCCCAAAATCAAAGGGCACTCCAATCAATCACAAAGTAATAGAATGGTATCGAAGAAGTGTGTCCGATAAGAGGAGCTACCTCATTAGCCCGTCAATCGCTCCTGTTTTAGCCACCTTATGCCAACTCACGGGAGTCGGCTCCACGTACATACCTCAATAGAACGTCGCCACCATCCTACTTCATTCTGGAATCTCCACCGTGTACACGGTTTTTAAAGTGGTTTTCGTACCGACGGAGAGTATGCCCATATCCGATCCCGGTCTCTTTAACAACCCAACGTTATTATAACCCATGGTTATAAATTTTAAAAATGGTTTACATTTCACTCCAAAACATATTCATTTAAACCATTTTAATTCAATGTCAAATAATATTTATTTCAAAGTTGTAGCCTTCCTAAGTTCATTCGTTCAATTATAAAATTTTCGAAACATTGTAAATTTCAGCTACAACAACACTTATAAAATGTTACGGTAGATATAGTAATATTTCAAAAACATTGTCACTTTCAGAAACAACATCACTTATAAAGTGTTACGGTAGGTATTTTAGTATTTCAAAACAGTTCATTTCAGAAACAGCAGCACTCACAAAGTGCTACATTAGGTATTTAGTTATTGCAAAACAGTTTAGTTTCAGCAACAACATCACTTACAAAGTGCGACAGTAGCTTATTTATTATTTCAGAATATAGTTTACTTTCAGAAATGATAGCACTTAGTAAATGCTGTCTTAAAACCACAGTATTTTGGAAATGCTACCACTACTAATTCTAGATTTTGTTATAACCTTTTAGAAACCTCTTCAATTTTAGCCATTTTAACTTAAAAAAACATATCTTACGCTTTAAAAACTTTCATTTGGTTATCATTTAACTTATGATTTAAATAAAATAACTTTTATAATTAAAATATCCAAATTAACTATAATTCGTTTATTAAGTCAAGGTACACTATTTTACTTAACTTTTATTTTAACAAATAACTCAACTCTTTATTTCAAAATACCCATTACATAAATAAAACTGAATATCCATTTATTTACTTAACGAAAAAAATCATTTAAAAAACCAAATTTCCAATTATCTAGTTAAGTCATATTTCAAATACATTTTAACCAATTATTTACTTATACATTTTACTTACAGAAAATCACTATAAAATTTATTTAAATCATTTAAATCCAACTTAAGTTAAAATTTCATATTTTATATTTCAAAAATACTTAATATATTTTCAGAAAATATCTAAAATTAACCACGGTTCTGTATATAATTTTCTAACCTAGGTCAAGTGATACGGATATGTATCATTTCAATCCATAATTTAAAAAGAAAATCAGGATTCTATCATTTCAAACCCGCAATTCCAAGTCAAATAAAATAAATAAAAGTCGCTTGAGCCCATCATTTCAGCTCATAACAATTTTTCCTTATTCTAATGTCCGTTCGGTTGTGTATCATTTCAACCCATAGTGATTCTATTCTATAAGGAACTTGTAGTGTGAGAAGCAGTAAATAAAATAAAAATTATAATATGGCATATCATATCAGGTGATGTAACAAATAAATATCAGGTTATGCCATCATGGAATATCATATCATAGGCATATATAAATTAATATCATATCATCAACTACAATTCACATGCTATTTTTTTCACAATTATATAAGTATGAAATGTCTAGAGTGAATAACTCACCTTCTAAAGCTAGAGGTTACGAAGTAAAGACACAAAATAACACTGAAAGGCACGACAAAGCACGAACTAGATTCGAGGAGAAGTAGCACCCAAATCCAAATCTTGCAAACAAATAAATAAAATAAATATAAGTATATGATTTAACACAAACAAGATATGAATCCAATAATGTAAAACACGAATCAATTTGAAACAAAATATGGATTTTAATCAACAAGTGGGCTCGGCCACATCACCTATAGGCTCGGCCATCACCATATATTTTTCTCGGCCATGAAGTTTAGAGGCAAGCTAGGCTCGGTTAGGTGGTCTTTGGCACGGCTATGGGCAATGGAATGTGAATAGAGGCAAGTTACAAAGCATGGAAGGCTAGAGGTCAAGCAATTCAAGAGTTTTGGGTATGGCCTTATGTCTACATGGCTTGGCCATGGGGTGTTTCAAGGCCTGATGCATATCTAGTCATCAGGTGGTGCGGCCAGGTCATGTCAGGCCACGACAAGGCAAGACATGGTGGAGGAATAAGGGTGGCCGAGGCTAATAAAAGAGGAAGTGGTGAAATAAGGTGGTCGGCTAGGGTTATTAACAAGTTTTGATGATGGGATTGATCCATAGAGTCATGGCCATGATTGGAGGAGATGATGTAGAGGCGATGGTCGGTCATGTTGGTGGCGGAGAGGAGTGGTGGTCGGCAATAGCATGGTGTGGCCGAGCATAGGGGGAAGAAAACAAAAGAAAAACAAATGGAAAAAGAGGAAAAGAAGAAAGGAGAAGCCATGAACTTACTATATTCTTTTCTCTTTTTTTCGTGAATGAGAATGAGATGGGAAGTAATTTTGTACGTGAATGCTAATAGACGTGGACAGCTAAAGAGGTGATGAACGACTAGAAAAGAAATGAAGAGGCTAGGCAAAGGAAATGTCATAAGTTAAAGCATGTAACTCTAGTCTCTTTGAATTTCCAAGCCATTTATCAAAAATAAACAAATCAAAATCTAATAACTAAAACCAAAGTCTAAACAAAATAAAATAGAAAAGGAAAATAGAGAGATGAACATAGGAAAAATAGAAAATAAAATACAGAAAATAACTGCATGTAAAATGCTGTATTTTATCCAATTTAAAAAGTATAAAGCAGAATTTGACGAAACGAAAAGCAAAACGAATATCATAATCATATCCAGCTTCAAACAAAAAGATTAGCAATTTGAAATTTAAATTTAAAAATTTCAACTGAAAGTAAAGTTTGACCATAATTGACCAAAATATAAAATTTCAGAAAATATTTATTTTATTGTATTTGGAAATTAAATTGTAAACAAAATCCAAAATTACATTGGAAAATTCCAAAATTTCAAATTTTAAATAATTAAAAATCAAAGTTTCAAATAAAATGAATTAAAAATATTTATTTTTGGGTTGTTACACTCTCCCCCACTCAAAACTTTTCGTCCTCGAAAAGGAACGAGACACGAAACAAAGAAAGATAGGATGGAAAAGCAAATAGAACCTGAAACAAACAATTCCGGATTCGAAGCACGCTTGCTCTCCTCTGTCTCCTAGGTACAATCTCGATCATCCATGCTCCACTACACTTTGACCAGGTTAACAGATTTCCTTCTTAGCTGCTTCGTACCTCTTTCGATAATACGAAGTGGCTTCCTCTCGACCGTCAGATTAGGCTCAATATCCAAACTCTCGAGAGCAGAAGGCTGGACAATCAAAGATGGATCATGCAGATACGGACGAAGATGCGAAACATGTAGTACATCATGTACTCCAACAAATTTCTCATGCAAATCCAGACGATAAGCTAGAGAACCAATCCTCTCAGAGATATGGAAATGACCAACAAACCTAGGAGCAAGCTTCCCTCTACGACCAAGCCGAATCACATTCCTTAAGGGAGAGATCTTAAGGAAAACCAAATCCCCAACAGCAAACTCTAAACTCCTCCTACGCCGATCAGCATACTTCTTCTGCCTATCCTGAGCAATCCTCATCTTCCACTTAATCTCCTCAACCTTCTCAGAAGCCTCTAAAATCACATCAGGACCAAGAACCAAACGATTACCAGATTCAAACCAGCAAGATGGAGATCTACAAGGTCTCCAATAAAGAGCGGCAAATGGAGACATTTCGATACTAGCCTGAATTCAAAGATGAAATGAGATAGATAAAGATTAAGATAAGATTGAAATAGAAGACTGAAAATATGCCTAATAGTTGTTGTTATAGGTGAATTCAACAAGACGGAGATGATCTTCCCAAGATCCTCCATAATCCAGAACACAAGCACGAAGAAGATCCTCGAGAATCTGATTCACTCTTTTCGTTTGGCCGTCGGTCTATGGATGGTATGCAGTGCTCAAATTCAGACGAGTACCCAAAGATTCTTGAAAAGCTTTCCAAAACTGACCGGTGAAGATAGGATCTCGATCACAAATGATACTGAGGGGAACACCATGGAGGCGAACAATCTCCCTCATATAGATCTCAGTCAAACTGGAAGCAGAACGGGTAGATTTGACCGGAATGAAATGAGATGATTTGGTCAATATATCCAGAATAACCCAAATAATCTCATTACCCCTCCGAGTCCTCGGTAAACCATCAATGCATCCATGGAAACCTGTTCCCATTTCCAATTGGGAGCCTCAAGGGGCTGTAACAAACCGGGGTCTTCTGATGATTTGCCTTGACTTGTTGACAAGTCGCACACCTACTAACAAAGATAGAGATATCACGCCTCATACCTATCCACCAATAAAGCTTCTTTATGTCCTAATACATCTTCGTCACACTAGCGTGAATATAAAGTCTGGATCGATGATTTTCTCGAAGTAACTCTTGCCTCAATCCATCAACATTCGGGACATAAATCCGATTATTAATCCTCAAAATCCTTCTATCATCGATCTGAGCTCCACTACCATTAGGACTACTACCACCAACTCTACTATGAATACTCTCTTTCATACGCCTAAGCACTCATCCTCATCCTTCTTAGCAATAATACGATCCAAAAGGAGAGATGAAGAAACAACAAGATGACATTACATGGGCTTCTTCCGACTCAAAGCATCAGCCACCACATTAGCCTTCCCAGGGGTATAGCTAATGTCGAGATCATAAGAAGCAAGAAAATCAAGCCACCGAACTTGACGATGATTCAAATCCTTTTAGGTGAAAATATACTTCAAAGACTGATGATCGGTAAAGAGCTCAAACTTAGCACCCAAAAGATGATGCCTCCAAAGCTTCAAAGAAAAGACAACAGCAAGCAATTCTAGATCATGGGCTGCATAATTGGCTTCATGGGTCTTTAGCTGGCAACTAGCATAAGCAATCACCTTCCGATCTTGCATCAGAACAGCACCCAAACCCTCACGACAAGCATCAGTGTATACCGTTAATCCTTCATTTCCATTCGAAAAGGTAGGCACTGGTGCGGAAGTAAGCTTACGCTTCAACTCATTAAATGCAGCTTCACACTTATCACTCCAAATAAACTTAGCATTCTTTCGAGTTAAAGCAGTGAGAGGTGTAGAAATTCGAGCAAAGTTCTCAATGAATCTCCGATAATAACTGGTAAGGCCTAGAAAACTACGAATATCGATTGGAGTCCTAGGAGTTTCCCAATCCTATAACAGAATAGGGAGAAATAAGGACCATAGAAAAGATAGAATGATCAAATTATAGAAAGAGAAGAAATAAAAGACTTACATTGATCGTAGCGATCTTGACTGGATCAACAGAAACTCCATTACTAGAAACGATATTTCCAAGGAATCGGACTTCATCTTTCCAGAAATGGCATTTAGATAATTTAGCTTTCAACTGATGAATCCTAAGAGTCCGCAGAACAAAGCTCAAGTGGGATCTATGCTCTTCCTCAGACTTGGAGAACACAAGAATATCATCAACAAAGACCAGAACAAATTTATTAAGCATATCACGAAAGACACGATTCATCAAATCAACAAAGAAAGTAGGAGCGTTAGTCAAACCGAAAGGCATGACTAACCATTCATAAAAACCATTCTTAGTATGGAAAGCCGTCTTGGGAATAATTTTCTCAGCAACTCTGAGCTGATGAAAACCTATGGCAAGATCAAGCTGAGAGAAAACAGTAGCTCCATGCAGCTGATCAAACATATCATTGATGCGAGGCATAGGATACCTGTTCCTCATAGTGAGCTTGTTCAGCTCCCTATAATCAACACAAATCTTCAAAGAACCATCGGACTTAGTGACGAACATCACTGCTGCTCCCCATTCTGAATGGCTAGGTCTGATCAGACCCTTGATGAACAAGTCCTCAATATGCTTCCTCAGCTCAACCTTCTCACGGGGTGCCATTCTTTTGGGTGGAAGAACTACAGGTCGAGCTCTAGGAATAAGATAAATACGAAAATCAATTTCCTAATTAGAAGGTAAAGAAGCGACTTCACCAAATACATCGGGATAGAGTCTAACCACAGAAGTAGAATCAAGATCATCCGGAGAAGAGTTAAGAGAATAAATAAAACTACCGGCATAATCCTGAGGCATGCAACACTGAATCACCAAAGAATTACCAAAATCATCAATAAGTGAGACAGTTCGGGAATTACAAGAGATAAGGGCATCATGACTGTTCAGCCAATCACTCCCAAGTAATAGATCAAAAGCATCAAAACCCATAACATAGAAATCACCAGAAAACCGATAGCTAGAATTGAAGAGTTTCACTCTTCTACAAATCCTACTAAGGTTCGCAAGACCACCAATAGGATTTGAAACACAAAGGTATAGGGGCCAACTCAAGAGAAAGAAGATGCTCGAATTTATCATACAGATCCACAAAAATAAAGCTGTGGGAAGCCCCAGTATCAAATAGAACACGAACAGGAAAATAAAACAGAGAAAAAGTACCCTGAAGTGTACCATGGTTATCACTAGGAGCAGGGACAGGTGCAGAAGGTGGAGCTGGTGAAGAAGCAGAGGTAACAGCAAATATACCAGAAGGCTTGCCCTTCTGCTGAGTGAGACAATTGTTCTTGAAATGACCAGACTACAGAAAAATATGACAGAGATCACGCCTGGTTAATTGAGCTGGAGAAGGAATAGCAGCACCAACTAAAGTATGACAACTATTAGCATAGTGTCCCATCTGATTACATTTGAAACAAGTAATGGAGAATAGGTCTATCGACTGCCTCTAAGATGAAGAAGATTCCAAGCCTGGAGTCTTGTTTAGATTCTTCTTCTGATGGTGAAAGTTGGGGTTCCTCTTCCTAGGATTACCAAAAAAACCGAGATGATGCAGAAAGAGCAGCTGGAGGATCCTTGGAAGTAGGATTCCTGTATCTAATGGCCATGTCCATCAGAGTATTGAAAGGGCTATGCACATGAGCAATGAGACGATCATAATACTCCGGACGAGCACCAATAATGAACTTCTCATTCTTCTTGAGAGGAGTGTCAATCAGATTCGAGCCAAACTTAGAAAGTTCATTAAACTTCCTCTCATACTCTGCGAAAGACATAGCACCCTGTTTCACATCCATGAATTCCTGATACAGCTGAGACTTCCCTGCCTCGGGTATCCATTTCACAACAAAAGCATCCCTAAAGCACGATAAAGGAACATAAGAAAATTTTCAAAAAGAGAAAACTGAACCAAATTCAAGACAAACAGAAGATGATACCTAAATTGTTCCCAAGAAATGTCAGCCTCAGCAGTGTGAGCTGTAACGGACTCCCACCAATCCAAGGCTGCTCCCTTCCACTACCAAGATGCCAACTGACGCTGCTGGGCATTAGTGATCTCAAGACTGGAAAAATCCTCTCCAACCACTGTTGAGCCTCAATAATGCTCTCAGATGCGGTGAACTTGGTGCCAACAAGCTCAATGTATTGCTTATAGAGTTTAGTGAACCTAACTGGTGCAGCAGGCTCAGGAGCTAGGGCAACACCACATCCCGTACCTCTAGCATTCCTATGACTCATCCTGAAAATCAAAAATGAATTTTAGGACAGAGGTAATTGAAAACAAAGACAAGATTAGATACGATAAGATAAGGTTCAACTTGAATTGAAAGACATTATTAACAAGGTGGATAAGGAAAAGGAAGTTAAGAAATTTGATTTCAAAACAAGAAGAGTTTTTATATTAAAATACTCTTTGAAAATCCTTTTAAAATCCTTTTATACTTTAAAATACGTTCACTCACAACGAAAGGATTCTAGGATTGATTTCGCTCATTCTGGGGTATTTCTACCTTATCTCTAATGAGTTTTTGCTCCGTAGGCTAAGGTTTGCCTAAAACCAAAGCTCTGATACCAAATGTAATGACCCACTATTTTGGACCATTCAAATTGACAATAAAACCATACATGTCTGAGTTGAATAATTCGAAACAGTATATTGTAATATAATTTAGAGCAAATAAAACCAATCACATACACAGATAAATCAGAATAACTCGCAGCGGAAACAAAATAACAATAGTAATTCAAGAAGCTACTATAACACAGTCTCAACCACAGTTACAAAAATCCAGAGTCTGAAAAGTAAATACAACAGAAATCCCAAATACATCAATGTCCACTAATACATAAGCTGAATATAAACACTGAAAAGAAATAGATAACAATTAGATAGATAGTCTCCAGCAAATCCTAGCTCCAGAAGATGAAATCCAAAGCTGAACTGAGGCTGACCCGAGCATAAGAAATAAAAATAAACACTCAAGTCAGGACATACTTACTTATACAATGTAGACTAACTCAGGTGAACTGTAATATAAATGCACAAGTAACTTAAAGGATGCTTAGGACCGCCCATCCTTTAAGGATCCGTTAAACTATTTACTATGTCGTAATATAAGCTATTATAATAATGTCTAGAAGTAAAAGTATAATATACATAAAAAAATGCATTAAGGAGTTACCTAATATCCCCCTTAACACATTTTATATATTCCCATAATCTATACAGTACCGTAATCTCCCCTATACCGGGTGTCGTCAGAGGGCACTCCATGGGTGTGGTACAAAACAAAATCGTATAAGGCGTGCTAGGGTAGGTGACACGGCACAACAAGGAAATGCCAGGGTAGATATACCAATTACGCTTCCGGACCGATGGTAGCACGTAGCAGCCACTACCGCCCACCTCGAGCCACAATCCCAAAATCAAAGGGTACCCCAATCAATCACAAAGTAATAGAATGGTATCGAAGAAGTGTGTCAGATAAGAGGAGCTACCTCATTAGCCCGTCAATCGCTCATGTTTTAGCCACCTTATGCCAACTCACGGGAGTCGGGTCCACGTACATACCTCAATAGAACGTCGCCACCATCCTACTTCATTCTGGAATCTCCACCGCGCACACGGTTGTTAAAGTGATTTTTGGTATCGACAAAGAGTATGTCCATATCTGATTCCGGTCTCTTTAACAACCCAACGTTATTATAACCCGTGGTTATAAATTTCAAAAATGGCTTATATTTCACTCCAAAACATATTCATTTAGACCATTTTAATTCAATGTCAAATAATATTCATTTCAAAGTTGTAGCCTTCCTAGGAACATTCATTCAATTATAAAATTTTCAAAACATTGTAAATTTCAGCTACAACAGCACTTATAAAATGTTACGGTACATATAGTAATATTTCAAAAAATTGTCATTTTTTGAAACAGCAGCACTTATAAAGTGCTACGATAGGTATTTTAGTATTTCAAAACAGTTCAGTTTAGAAACAACAGCACTTACAAAGTGCTATAGGTATTTAGTTATTGCAAAACAGTTTAGTTTCAGCAACAGCAGCACTTACAAAGTGCTATAGTAGCTTATTTATTATTTCATAATATAGTTTACTTTCAGCAACAGCGGCACTTACAAAGTGCTACAGTAGCTTATTTATTATTTCAGAATATAGTTTACTTTCATAAATGATAGCACTTAGTAAATGTTGTCTTAAAACCACAGCATCTTGGAAATGCTACCACTACTAATTCCAGATTTTATTATAGCATTTCAGAAACATTAAAACTTTAAATTTTCGTCATTTTAATTTAAAAAAACATATCTCACGCTTCAAAAACTTTCATTTGGTTATCATTTAACTTATGATTTAAATAAAATAAATTTTATAATTAAAATATCCAAATTTAACTATAATTCATTTATTAAGTGAAGGTACACTATTTTACTTAACTTTTATTTTAACAAATAACTCAACTCTTTATTTCAAAATACTCATTTCATAAATAAAACTGAATTTTCATTTATTTACTTAACTACAAAAATATCATTTGAAAAACCAAATTTCCAATTATCTAGTTAAGTCATATTTCAAATTCATTTTAACCAATTATTTACTTATACATTTTACTTATAGAAAATCACTATAAAATTTATTTAAATCGTTTGAATCCAATTTAAGTTAAAATTTCATATTTTATATTTCAAAAATACTTAATAAATTTTCAGAAAATATTTAAAATTAACCACGGGTCTGTATATAATTTTCTAACCTAGGTCAAGTGATACGGATATGTATCATTTCAATCCATTATTTAAAAAGAAAACCTGGGTTCTATCATTTCAAACCCGCAATCCCAAGTCAAATAAAATAAATAAAAATTGTTTGAGCCTATCATTTCAGCTCATAATGATCTTTCCTTAATTTAATGTCCGTTCTGGTATGTATCATTTCAATCCATAGTGATTCTATTCTGTAGGGAACTTGCAGTGTAAGAAGCAGTAAATAAAATAAACAGTATAATATGGCATATCTTATCAGGTGATGTAAAAAATAAATATCAGGTTATGACCTTATGGAATATTTATCACAGGCATATATAAGTTAATATCATATCATCAACTACAATTCACATGCCATTGTTTCACAATTATATGAGTACGAAATGTCTAGAGTGAATAACTCACCTTCTAAAGCTAGAGGTTACGAAGTAAAGACACACAAAAACACTAAAAGGCACGACAAAGCACGAACTAGATTCGAGGAGAAGTAGCACCCAAATCCCAATCTTGTAAACAAATAAATAAAACAAATATAAGTATATGATTTAACACAAACAAGATATGAATTCAACAATGGAAAACATGAATCAGTTTGAAATAAAATATGGATTTTAATCAACAAGTGGGCTTGGCCACATCACCTATAGGCTCTACCATCACCATATTTTTTCTCGGCCATGAAGTTTAAAGGCAAACTAGGCTCGGTTAGTTGGTCTTTGGCACGGTTATGGGCAATGGAATGTGAATAGAGGCAAGTTACAAAGCATGGAAGGCTAAAGGTCAAGCAATTCAAGAGTTTTGGGTTCGACCCTATGTCTACATGGCTCGGCTATGGGGTGGTTCAAGGCTTGGTGCATATCTGGTCATTAGGTGGTGTGGCCAGGTCAATCCAGGTCACGGCAAGGCAAGACATGGTGGAGGAATAAGGGTGGCCGAGGCTAATAAAAGAGGAAGTGGTGAAATAAGGTAGTTGGCTATGTTTATTAACAAGTTTTGGTGATGGGATTGATCCATGAAGTCACGACCATGATTGGAGGAGATGATGTAGAGGTGATGGTCGGTCATGTTGGTGGTGGAGAGGAGTGGTGGTCGGCAATAACATGGTGTGGCCGAGCATAGGGGGAAGAAAACAAAAGAAAAACAAATGGAAAAGGAGGAAAAGAAGAAAGGAGAATCCATGAACTTACTGTATTCTCTTTTTTTTTCTTGAATGAGAAGGAGATGAGAAGTAATCTTGTACGTGAATGCTAATAGAAGTGGACGACTAAAGAGGTAATGAATGGCTAGAAAAGAAATGAAAAGGCTAGGCAAAGGAAAAGTCATAAGTTAAAGCATGTAACTCTAGTCACTTTGAATTTCCAAGCCATTTATCAAAAATAAACAAACCAAAATCCAAAAACTAAAACCAAAGTCTAAACAAAATAAAATAGAGAGATGAACATAGGAAAAATAGAAAATAAAATATAGAAAATAACTGCGCGTAAAACGCTGTATTTTATCCAATTTAAAAGTGTAAAGCAGCAGAACGAATATCAGAATCATATCCAGCTTCAAAGAAAAAGATTAGAAATTTAAAATTTAAATTAAATAATTTCATCTGAAAGTCAAAGTTTGACCACAGTTGGCCAAAATATAAAATTTCAGAAAATATTTATTTTACTGTATTTGGAAATTTGAATTGTAAACAAAATCCAAAATTACATTGGAAATACCAAAATTTCAAATTTCAAATAATTAAAAATCAAAGTTTCAAATAAAATGAATTAAAAATATTTATTAAAAATTTTAGGTTGTTACAAAACCCACGGCTAAATTAAAGGTATTTTGAAATGATTTTAGTAAGAAGCTTTCCTTAATAAAATTATAGCTTAAAAGGATTAATCATATATATGAAAAGTGTATCAAGGACATTAAACCCACAGGAGTGGTATTGTTTTATAATTATGTTTGCTTCTTTATATATAAATATATTCACATTATAATGGACCCATAATTGTATTTTGGGGATAAAGGGTTGAAGAACCAGTTAGGTTAATCTAGTAGTGAATATAAATTGATTTGACTCATGGTTGAGTAGAATTGCATCCAAGAGGTCTGGGTGACTAGAATATAGGATACCTAAATATGGAAGTTGTTAGGGAGACAGGTTCATAGTGATCCCATGAAAACTATAATTAGTGTGTTATTGGAGTTACCAATAAATTTATAGTGATACCATGAAAACTATAATATAAAGAGTGGTTGGCAGAGGCCAACTGGTTCATAGTGATCCCATGAAAACTATATCCGGATTATGTTATTGATAAATGTCAATAGGTTCCTAGTCAACCTATGAAAAATATGATAAGAAGAAATGATATTGGCAGAGGCCAATAGGTTCCTAGTCAACCCATGAAAACTAGGATAAAGGAGAAGTTATTGGAGTAACCAATAGGTTCAAAGGAACCCATGAATCAACTAAACCCACCGAAGTGGTAGTGCTAAGTTAATTGGCAGGGGCCAATAGGTTCATAATGCATCGATGGAAACTATGAAATAGGGCATAGAGTCCATATATTATACGAAGGTTATTAGCAACCCCAAGAAAACTAATAGGTTAATGTTGACCCTAGAAACTATAAACATGATAGGGTGTCAATTAAACAGAGGATGAAAAATACAGTTTGTTTTATCATGTTTGCGTATCATCATAATATTTCGAAATGACTATGTTTTAACCATTGTGGATGCAGGAGCACAATATATGGTTTTATAAAGGTTTTAGAATACCGGTGAGGGGAAAACCCGTTCCGCTAAGCGGCGTGGTCTCACTAGATGTCTGAATGATTTGAGATGGTAGATTATTATTAATACCAGGATTTATGTCTGACTCAAAGTTTATGTTTTCCCTTAAACTTTCGGGGACTCAATCGATTTTGAGTAGTTTGAGAGTTGAGGTTTTCAGGTACCTCATTAGACGAATAAAGCTTCCGAAGACGTGCAGTAGGCATGATAGCTATTTAGAGTTCTCTTTTATTTGATTCTACTGTGTTTTTTGTAATGGCAAAGTTGTTATATTGCCTATATATACGCTGAATATCTAAGGGGGCATCTTCATATGTTGCTTTTGGCGTATATTATAATAAATATATTTTCTTTGAATGTGCCTGACGATTATAGGACTGTGTAATGAATTGGAAATGTTTTGATATGGAATGTGATCTTGTTTGAAGTTTTAATTTTTTTCCATATTGTGTTTCTGTATATCAACAATCTAACACCGCCGTATTTGGTCACCGTTGATTAATGACTATGAATGACTGCAGCATCCATAGCCGTTGGTTTTGGACCTCCAAGCTGGGGGATGTTACAAGTTCAAATTCTTCGATATGAATGTTTCGACATCCTTCTTCATCTTTTCCCAATAAAATGTTTACATCATATCTCAATACATTTTATTTCCTACGGGATATATAATGAGTCGAGAATAATGGCACTCTCATAACACCTCATCCCTAAACCATCGACATTAGGTACAAATAGTCTATAATTCTTATTGAGCCAACTGTCTTGATTGAGTCTGAATTGCTTCATCTCTTCTAAATCTACTTTCGTCTCTATCTTCGCTATGATCTCTACTAGTCTACCATCCCACCTCTGACTAATACCAATCCACTCTACTAGAGTAGATCTAATAGTAAAGCTCACCAACATCTCTAGCTTAAGCTCATACCTAGATCAAAAATCATAACTAGCAATGTACCCTAAATGCATCCACTGTAGGAATATGGTTCCCAAGTTGGCATGTCTCATACTCAAAGCATCAATGACTACATTTTGAAAGACTATAGGGTGGATTGTGTATTGTATATGCAAGTATATGTGACAAAAGATATGATACAACTTAAACAATATTAATCTAAGTAAATATAGAATAAGCACACCAGGATTTTATACTCGTTCGGACCTCCCGTCCTACGTCCAGTCTCGAAGCTTCTCTTCGGAATTAGACTATAAAACACCCTCGCTTCGCCCGGAGGAATAGGATTGGTTACAATAAGTTGTTCTTGTCAAATGTGTGTTCTATAACACAGATATTGACTAATTAGTACAAATGCTACCAATATATATATAGAGTATTGTCGGTGAAGAACTGAATATTTGAAATAGTGAAATACAAGTATAGATTGCTAGAGATCAAGAATATATGATAGAGTATGTAATTAGAGAGCATAAGTAAGTAAAGTAATTTGTTCTCTTGAATCTTGATGATATATATTGTTGTAGAGAGGTTCCTTGAGTAATTGCATTCATTAACAAGTGCTCTACGGTCGCTTCTGTTGATGATGAAGAGTTGCAGTGAAGAGAAGTGGAGACGTCTATTCGTATGCAGTAGTTGAAGTTTAAATTTAAAATCCGAATTTGAAATTAGACGTCTGGTATTTGTATTGGACGTCTGATACTATATTTTTTTTTGTACATAGTAGATTTTCATGCGTCTGAGTGCTATTACCAGATGTCTGATTTAGTCTGTTTGTTGTTCCAGAGAACTTTTCCAGACATTTGGCTTGTGCATCCAGACGTTTGATACTTGTCTATGTCTGTTTTGTGCATCTTTTCTGTTGCTTCTTTGTATCTATCGACTTATAGTCTCTTGTAGTGTTCTTTGAACCTTGTTCTTGTCTTTCTAGTGATGTTGTTCTAGCAAGTACCTGTATATAGAATTATATATGCATATTCGATTTCCATTGTATAGTTGTCGTCATCGAAACCGTAGATTTGATTTCCTAACAATCTCCCTTTTTTTTTTATGATGACAACTATACAATGTACTTATATATAATTTTATAAATCTCCCCCTGAATATGTGTTTTCCATCATTTATTGCGATCTTTATTATTTCTACGCCTTTGGCATTATCAAAAAGGATGTGTAATTTTTTAATTGTAGATATCATGTCCATTTCATTAAGTATTTGCTAACCATTGTATGACTACATAAATATACACAGAAATAACACACAAAAAGGAAATTTCATTAATAATATTAATCGAATACATTCATACATTTTTATCATTTTTATACAAAAGTTGGAATCTTAAGAAATCTAAGGATCTTTTGAGGAAGCTTTATCTTGATCATCTCCTTTATCGTCGTCCTTGAAAGGACTTGCTTTTTTTTTAGGAGATGTCGGAGTTTGTTCAAAAGGTTCTTTCTCTTCGTCAAAAAGTTTAAAATGTTTCGAAGGAGGAGGTGAAGGCACTGAGGTTGGCCAATCTTCTAAAGGTGGTGTAGGACCACGAACCCTTTGAAGAACCTCCTTTAGAACAGATAATACATTTGAAAGTGACGTTTCAATTGTGGCTAGGCAAGAAGCAAAAGATGTTTCAAAACTATCAATGCGCTTAGCCAATAATTTTTTATTCCTAGATAAAATAAGCTGATTTTGGAGAGTTAAGTCACGAATACTCTTATTTGGATTCGTCTCAGTGTGAGTCTTCAAAATATCATCTTAGCACGTATAATCAAATGGTGAAGGAGGAGGAGGAGTAGTCTCGTGATGTTGCTCCACCTCTTGTGATGGTTTGGGTTGTGTTTGAGGTAGAGGCCCAGCTAGTCTAGCTTGACGACGTTGCGTCCACTCTTCAAATGATATAAAATCCGGAGGATTTTCCGGTAAGTACATTAGGGAGAAAATTTTTGTGGATGCATATTTCGAAGAAATTTCTTCAAAAGTGGATAAATATAAGGGGATGTTGTGAGCTCGTAGAGGTCTCATGATATATATAGGATAGATGATGGATGGGCGTGATCGAGTCCAGAAATGTTTGAGCTTGTGACGACCCGAAATTTTCGAGCATTTAAAATCATATTATTTCATTGATTTTAAATATTCAATAGAGTAATTTTAACTTGAATTACGAATATCACAATTTATTTGATAATTGAATTATTAAATTAAATAAGTAAAGTTGGGTGAATTGTTGAATCTGGAATTTTAAACCTGTTGAATATAATTTGAAGGCTTGTAAAATTTATATTGATAGTACAGAGGATAATAGAAGTTGTAAAATTGAAATTAGCAGTGGTTTGTTCAGTTTTGAAATTTAATATCGTTTAAATTGAATTTAAAAATAGTCTTCCGAGACACAGTTTCGGAATTCAACGAAAACTAGTTCCATTGGGTCCGTAATATTGAATTATTATCGGATTTCAAATTTCGTATTGTTTGGAGCTAGTGTGTGAGTGTACGAAGTATATTCGCGCTGGAATTTCATCGATAATAGTCGATTTAAATTGAAATTTGAAATTAAATTAATACATTGTTTAACCAGTTAACCTTCCGTCGAAATAATTTCACGTCAGCTAAGGGAAGCTTATAATTGGTCGAGCCTTCTTGAACACGCTTTGTTTTTTTTAAGAAAATAATAATACTTACAATACCCCGAGCCGTTCAACGTAAGGATTCTAAAGCAAGCTACCGGGAAAAAAAATTAATATAATCGAACCCCTTGTTTCCTCCAGAAGTAACTACTCCACTCCCCTTCAATTCGAAATTCTATAATGACCGAAGTCCCATTTTCTTATAAATCGATTTCGAATACCCTACTCAAATTTTCGGCCTCGAAATCGAATTCGTTTCAAAGGGGAAAAGAGGGGTTACACGGTTAAATCGCGAGCAAGGCCAAGCGTTGAGGCACGACATGGGATTGCGACCAGGCGAGGCGACTCAGGGTTTCACACGACTTCGGCAACGAGATGTTGAGGTGGGTTGAATCTGGTTGGTGATTGGGAATTCATGATTTGGAAAGGCGCGACTTTGGGGGAGGCCGCGAGGTTGACATTGGAGTCGCGGTATCGTGTTGGGCTGTTGATCGATGCCACGAGTTCGCGAAGGGGGGTCAGGGATAGGCGATTGCGGCGGCGATTAGTGGGATAGGCTCGTGGCAGCTAGGGTCGGCATTCATATGGGGTGTCGTGATGTGCTGCTCTCGAGTGGTTGCTGTGAGGTATCGATATGTTGTTTTCATTTAAATTCTTTTTTATTTATGTATGTAAATATATATGTATATAAAAAATATAAGTAAAATTCTGTTTTCTTTCCAGGAAAAAAAATGTAATTATAGTAAAGATTTTAAATGCAGATTATATATATTATAAAGATAGTTTTATTTAATGAAACATATTTAAATTTTTACAAGAGGTTATTTTAGTTAATTCAGTTTTGAAAGTAATTTTTAGTTAAATATTTTATTAAAGAAAAATTAGTTTGAAACGAAAGCATTGGTTAATTAAGTTATTTAATGGTAAGTGATTTTTCACTTAGTTCAAATATTTTATTTAAAAGGAGATTTATTTATAACAAATTTAATGGTTCAAACCAAGGTATTAGGAATTAATTGATCGATTAATTCAAATATTAATAAATCATATAAATTGTTTATTCAACGGCAAAAATCAAGAAACCAAGGCAATATTGGAATGGATTGCAAATAAAAGCAAAGGTGAGTTAATCTCACTCAGTTAAATTTAAAGTTAAATGATTAAATTTAGATACTTGTTTGAAATGGTTGCATTGATTTATGTGCTGTAGTGTGGAATATATTTAGAATTGGCATTTTATATTGTGCTAACATCTGTGGACGCAGGGAAAAACAGATTGGAGGGATCCAACTGGACCCCTCAACTTTATTTAATTATTTAATTTTCTCTGTTCTGAAAATTTGATATTCTGTAATGAATTATGTGGAAATATTGAATGCTATGGCTTGATTGTTATAATCGGGAAATAATGAATTACCAACTATATAATTTGAGTTTGGGAATGAAAATAAAAGAAGTAAAATTGTAAGTAAAATAATTATAGGAAAGTTGAATAAATTTATGAATGAACTGGAAAGGAAATAAAGCAACTTTAAATTTTAATAAACAAATCTTGAGTATGGGAAGGAAAATTTAAATATACAGAGAGTTAATGAGACTTAAATTTCAATGTTATTGTTTAAAAGAACAAACATTTATTTTAAATTGAGAATTTAAATTATTTACGAAGCATAAAGGAGAAATTGGGAATAACCTGAAATTTGTATATTTCAGCTAAAGGATTTAAAAATCAAACTGAAAATAATAATAAAGTCCATAATTAATGAATTTTGAAATGAACTGATAAGCAAAGAAATTTATTTCAAATGGAATAAATTGGGAATCAATTTGGAAAATTGATTTAAGTGATTGAAGTTGGAATTCTCCCTGGATAACCTAGTATGTTTTCAAAGTATTTTTTTTGAAATATAAGTTAAAAGATTAAAAGTTGTTTTAAAAAGCAAGTTATGGGAAATTTCTTATTTCTAATATTTAAATTCTAAAGTAAGTATTTTCTCTTAATCTGTTATAGTAGTAATTATTTAAAGAATGACTTCATGTTATGTTTTAAAAGTATAAATCTAGTTTTATATTTATTAAGTAACCTTATTTTCAAATGTTCATATAGTATGTATTTTTAAAAAATTATTGAAGTAATTTAACTTAAATGTTTTAAAGTATATTTCAAGTAAAGTGTTTAAAAATTATTTTTAAAATCTAGTTTTGTGTTTGGTAATTTCAGTGGAGATAGAAAATATTTGGGAAAGTTTATTCTAAAAGGAAAGGTGGTTTTGAAACTGTTTTCAAGGGTTGAAAATAGAAATATATCTTGTGTAGATATTTTTGAGGTTAATAAATAATTTGGGAAATTATTTATTGTTTGATGGATGTTTGTGAATGTTAATTGATAGTTAAATAACCGACTATCAATATTGGCCAAACGCGTTGATCGTTTCGAAGAGTCCGGGATCGAAATTAATTTCTCGAAAACCACTTCGATCCGGTTTGTACGTTTCATGTAAATGATTTTTGGATTCGAAGACGGAGCAGTGAAGTGCAAGGACTAGTCGCTACTAATCCTGAGGATATTTCCAAAATGGATGTAGTAGGAATAGTGCCTTCGGTTCCGTTCGAACCCGGGACGGACTTGTATGGATGAATGCTTGCGAAACATCGTCGGGTGGACGATGGGCATTCTAAGGGATATTGTTCTAAAAAAGGTAATGCTTAGCCTCAAGCCTCATCAAATGGGAATGACTGAAAATCAGGGGTTATGCAGCAAGGCTAGGTGGGTAGCACCCAAGCAGGGTGAGGTCATTCCAGTCTAGATGTCCCTTTTTATTTCGGCTTATTGGGCGGTTGTTGATTCCAACCGCAGGGTGATCTCACTCGGGATTGTCCAGTAAGGGATGGTTTCGGCCTTGTGTTGCAGGGGAGCGGGCGTACTCCTCGGTACGGTGATCTAGGCCCCGTACTGTGATAGGTGGTACCCCAATGCCTAGTTATTGTTGGAAATCCATTCTCCCTACGAGCCTTGTACGAGTTTTGTTTGTATTACCCACTTTTGTGGCTAGTAGCTGGAATTTAATAATGTAACAATTTCGGCTATTTTATAAGTACTTATATATAGACCCTATTATAATATCAGAGGATTTCTATAGAAATCGTTTTAGCTATCGTAAGGTAAAAACCCGACATGTTTATTTGTGGCGTGGTCTTACGAGATGCTTTTGTTTTCAAAGGATTTTGAAACTTTAATAATCAATTGGATGTGATTTTCTCACGCTGGTATTCCAGACTGACTCGGGTTTTATTTAACTGTAATGCTCGGGTCAGACCGAGTATTATAGAATACATGATATGATGTTGTGGAGCTCAGGAGACGAGCTGAATGACGATACGTACTCTCGTACTTGTATATATATTTTTCCGTTGTATTGAGATGCTATGTATTCAGTTGTATTGTATTGATGTGAGCTGTAACTGATGTACTCTGATGATGTAATGTACGTAAACAGATATATTTGATTTTGAGTAAAGATTATTTACTATCTATTATATTTTATTCTGCTGCGATGGTCAGATTCTGATATTGTTTTCTATTTTTCCTCTTCTACCTCTTCTTCTTTAACCCATAATGGTTCGTATTTCCGTACAACTTGAGTTGATTGTTGTAGAATAGTGTTAACTCAAGAGGTACGGATTTGCGGGCTGTTACACTTGGTGTCAGAGCATAGGTTGGTGATAACCTTGGCTCTGGTGGGAATTACTCATAGAATAGAGTCAGTAGTACTCTAAAATGAGTTTGAGCGTATTAATAGATATGAGCGCGTATTTGTTAGTGAATATAAATTGTTTTAATATTGTGTTGATTGGTTTATTGAGTGGCATATGAACCTTCGTCGGCACAGTCTGGACAACTGTATTGAAGGGGTTTCTAAACACTTGAATAGAACAATCGGCACGGTATTGTTTTAAATGTGGGTGAATGAAATAATTTTACCAAAAATGTATTTTGATATAAATAAAAGTTTTGTAAACTATTTTAGCTAATGTACGGTTGCATGGATGTTAGGAATGATAATATTAAATTATTATCATTGTTAAGTAAAAATTTAACTAGAAATGGAAAATATAACCAAAGTTAAGGAAAGAAATACATTATAAATTATAAAATTTATAAATATGAATTATAAAATGAAATTTATAAATATGAATTATAGATGTAGATTATAAATTGAAATATAATCAAATGAGAATTGGTATGAGCATAAGCCATGCAAATAAAGTATAGTTAAAATTGATTTAAGCAGGATTTGGAAATTTAAATCCCGGAAATTTGGAAGTGTTTATCAAAGTATTTGAAGATGAATAATAGCATAATTGTTTTGGAGATACTTCCGAAAGAAAAATTGTTTTAAAATGGATTTTGAAAGTGAAATAGCATTGAAGTCACTTGGATTATTGGAAAATAATTCTGGTGATGACGGCCGCATCATCAGTATTCATTTTCGAATTTTTAAGTGACGGATTGCTACCAAATTGATTTGTTCAGAAAGCTAGTTGTATTTGAAAGTCTCAAAAGAAATTTGTTCGAAATAAAAGCCAGGATTGGTTTAAAATTTTCGAGAAATGAGATTTGAGATGTTAAAGATTTCAAAATGATTTGAAACCAAAAGCCGGGTGTTTAAAAAAAAATAAAAAAATAAAAATAAATAAAAGGGAAATCCTAATGAGAAAGTTGTAAGCTTATAAATTGGGATGATTTTTAAATCAGGAAGGGAATATAAGCTTTGAATGTTGGAATTTAAATTTAAAAGGAAAGGTTAAAAAATGAAATAAGCTTGGATTGAGGAAATAAAAATTTAACTGGATTGACATTAACTGGATAGGCTGGAAATAATATCCAGTTGTATTCGAATTAAGTTAAAATCGAATTGAGTCAAATAAATCTGAGTAAAATTGAATTGTAATGGAAATTCAATTGAATTAATGAATGAAATTAAATTGTTACCTGAATAAATGGAAAAATAAGTTGGGTAAGGATTGAATTGAAATAGATAAACCAGAATAACTTATAAAAGAATTAAAATGCATGAATAAAATATGCTTGGGTTATAAAGAAGTATAAGGCTTGAGTTGAAATAAAAAAAAATATCCAAGCCTATGATGAAGGGAATTGTGTAAATAAATAAGTGTAAAACTCGAATTAAAATACAAGATGAATACATTCAAGCCTGAATGAATGTGATTGTATAAAATAATAAGTTGTGACTTATAAAATTGAGAATGGAGTACAAAGCCCAAAATTAATATTTTGATGAATTAGAAAAAGAAGGGAAAATCTAAACTTAAATTATAAAATAAATTTGAACTTAAGAAAATTTAAATAAAGAGATTTTGAGATTAAAATCAAGTTCTGGATTATAAGTTGGAGAAAAGACTAATTAGATAATAAATTAGTTAATGAAATTGAATTGTAAGTTTATGATGAAGTTTGGAAATAAACTCAAGTTATAAATTGAATTCGACTTGAATTGTTAGTATAGTAAATGAAGCTGAATTATGAGTTAAATTTGGAAAGTTAAATTTTATAATAACTAATCAAATAAATTTGTAGTTTGAAATGAGATTGGATTGAGATAGAATCAAATTAAATTGAAAAGAGAAATTTATTAAGAAGGGTAAGCACTTAGTTGAAGCTATTGAAATGAGATTTGCAAAAAGGAAATGAGCTTAAAAATAGAGAAAAAAAAGGAGATTTACTTGAAAATAAAATGGGCTTAAATATAAAATTGGAGTGAATAAACTTAAGCTAAAAAAAATGGAAATGAGTTGAATTGCATTCAACTTAAAATTAAGTTTAATAATAGTGGATTGGATTTAAATCAAGTAAAAATAAATTTTAATTGAAATAAAATTCGGTGAGTTGCCGATAATATTTAATGGAGTGAAAATGCTTAAATAAATAATTGTAAACCATTTAAATTATTAAGGGATTGAAATAACTTGAGACAATAAGGAAAATTGAATGTTTCGAGTTTATTAGAATGGTTTAGGAGAATGTGGATAAACTAATTATATTGAATAACTAAATGATGGAATAAATAAGTATCAAATGAAGAGTGGTTTAAATAAGTAGGAAAATGATTATGGAATGCAATAGCTTGGATTGTCTTCGAGCTAAATATAATAGTTTGGAATAAACAAATATGGAATGAAATGCAAATAAATGGATTGTGAATAAAATTTAAATGGTTGTGAATGAATTAAAATAAAAAGGAAATTTAATTGGAAATCAAGATGAACCTAAGTTGTAAATGGTTTTGAATGAACTAGTTGGATAAAAAAAATGCAAAGTGAATGGTATTCAAATTTAAAATGCAAGGAAAATGAGAGTATATGGATTGTGAATAAATTGAAAATGGAATAGAATTTAGTATAAATCGAGTTGAAATCCATTTAAATTGGTTATAAAACATAAATACTTGTTTATTCACTTAGATCTTGTCAAAATGCATAGAATAAATTGTCATTGGATGCAAATAGAAGTAATTAAAATTCTATGAATTGATAGGAGTAAAATAAATTGATTTTGAGAGAAACTGAATTAAATATGAGCTCGGTTTGCTTAAAAATAAATGATAGGTAAGCGATTGAGTTTTAAACCATTCAAATTGATGGAAACGTATACGAATGGATTGAAAACTATTTGAAGTGAATGAAGTGGTTATAAATTAATTGGAATAGTGGAATTAATATGAAATTGTATAAGTTGCTTATGGGAAAAAGTTTGGTGTAAATTTCTTTTAGAATTCATATGTTTTAACTATTGCAAATAAATGATATGCTGTTAAACTTCTTATATTCGGCACTTACATGTTTAAATTGAGTAAGTACAGGTACCTGGAAGCCGTGTGGCTTGATTTGGTTGCGCTAACGGCTAAATAAATAAGCTACATGCTTAAAAATGCTAAATAAGGTACGCCTACACAATTAAAATAGGAAATATGAACTGTTTTTGGTTTTTCCGACCGTGTGGGTCGATGTATATATATTTATCTCTTTTATCAAATTGCAAAAGCTCCTCCGTACAAATGAGACTCTGCCAAATTTTTTCAGAAATTTTGGGAGTTAGAAAATTTTTGAAAAAAAATTGGAAAATTTTGCTAACGACAAAACGATTTTAAACTAGAAATTGAAATAACTTAGTGAATGAAACTAATTAGTAATAAATGACCAATAAAATTTATATATTCTGAGTTAAAGATGAATTGAATTCGTATGAAAATGAAAGAATCAATTTGAATAGAAATAGATATAAACTAAAGTGGAAGATGAAAATAAATATAAGGAGCATATAAAATGCTTAAACTAAACTTTAGAGGGAATGGTGAAGTCTTAAATGGAAATTGATACTACCAATGTAATTTAAGTCAATATTGGAATGAATAGATATTGGCATTTTGTGAGAAAGTGGATAAAATGTTTTGGAATGTTGTGAATGGATATTAGTGCTAAGCAGGATATGCAGGTATTATAAAAGGGAAAGGAGAATTGGTTTTTGATTTCAAGAAGATAAATTTGAAATGCTCGATAAAAAGGTATGTATTTAAATTCGGTATGAAATTTGATTGGGATTTGGATTGAGCCACTTGGCCTTTTTGTTTTCTTTTTGGATTTGGAAGGCCGTAGAGCCATTTTGTAGTTGTACCGAGCTAGCCGCGCAAAGGAGACGCTGGCGAAATTTTTCGAAAATTTAGAGAGTTAGAAAATTTTTGAGAAAATTTGAAAATTTTAAACTTGGTTTTGAATTATAATTTGAATAGTTGAATAAGTAAGGTTGGTTGGGACTAGGGAAAAGTTTAGGAAGTTAATAAGAAGATAATGGGTCTTTTATAAAAGATAGTTGGTTAGATGTTGATTTGTTTGGTTTTGGAGATAAGTAAACGGGTATTGGACCATTCTTCCTAACTAGTAATTTCGGGGACGAAATTCTTCTAAGGGGGGAGGAACGTGACGACCCGAAATTTTCGAGCATTTAAAATCATATTATTTCATTGATTTTAAATATTCAATAGAGTAATTTTAACTTGAATTACGAATATCACAATTTATTTGATAATTGAATTATTAAATTAAATAAGTAAAGTTGGGTGAATTGTTGAATCTGGAATTTTAAACCCGTTGAATATAATTTGAAGGCTTGTAAAATTTATATTGATAGTACAGAGGATAATAGAAGTTGTAAAATTGAAATTAGCAGTAGTTTGTTCAGTTTTGAAATTTAATATCGTTTAAATAGAATTTAAAAATAGTCTTCCGAGACACAGTTTCGGAATTCAACGAAAACTAGTTCCATTGGGTCCGTAATATTGAATTATTATCGGATTTCAAATTTCGTATTGTTTGGAGCTAGTGTGTGAGTGTACGAAGTATATTCGCGCTGGAATTTCATCGATAATAGTCGATTTAAATTGAAATTTGAAATTAAATTAATACATTGTTTAACCAGTTAACCTTCTGTCGAAATAATTTCACGTCAGCTAAGGTAAGCTTATAATTGGTCGAGCCTTCTTGAACACGCTTTGTTTTTTTTTTAAGAAAATAATAATACTTATAATACCCCGAGCCGTTCAACGTAAGGATTCTAAAGCAAGCTACCGGGAAAAAAAATAATATAATCGAACCCCTTATTTCCTCCAGAAGTAACTACTCCACTCCCCTTCAATTCGAAATTCTATAATGACCGAAATCTCATTTTCTTATAAATCAATTTCGAATACCCTACTCAAATTTTCGGCCTCGAAAACGAATTCGTTTCAAAGGGGAATGAGGGGATACACGGTTAAATTGCGAGCAAGGCCAAGCGTGGAGGCACGACATGGGAGTCGCGACCAGGCGAGGCGACTCAGGGTTTCACACGACTTCGGCAACGAGATGTTGAGGTGGGTTGAATATGGTTGGTGATTGGGAATTCACGATTTGGAAAGGCGTGACTTTGGGGGAGGCCGCGAGGTTAACATTGGAGTCGCGGTATCGTGTTGGGCTGTTGATCGATGCCGCGAGTTCGGGAAGGGGGGTCAGGGATAGGCGATTGCGGCGGCTATTAGTGGATAGGCTCGTGGCAGCTAGGGTCGGCATTCATATGGGGTGTCGCGATGTGCTGCTCTCGAGTGGTTGCTGTGAGGTATCGATATGTTGTTTTCATTTAAATTCTTATTTATTTATGTATGTAAATATATATGTATATAAAAAATATAAGTAAAATTCTGTTTTCTTTCCAGGAAAAAATGTAATTATAGTAAAGATTTTAAATGCAGATTATATATATTATAAAGATAGTTTTATTTAATGAAACGTATTTAAATTTTTACAAGAGGTTATTTTAGTTAATTCAGTTCTGAAAGTAATTTTTAGTTAAATATTTTATTAAAGAAAAATTAGTTTGAAACGAAAGCATTGGTTAATTAAGTTATTTAATGGTAAGTGATTTTTCACTTAGTTCAAATATTTTATTTAAAAGGAGATTTATTTATAACAAATTTAATAGTTCAAACCAAGGTATTAGGAATTAATTGATCGATTAAATTCAAATATTAATAAATCATATAAATTGTTTATTCAAGGGCAAAAATCAAGAAACCAAGGCAATATTGGAATGGATTGCAAATAAAAGCAAAGGTGAGTTAATCTCACACAGTTAAATTTAAATTTAAATGATTAAATTTAAATACTTGTTTGAAATGGTTGCATTGATTTATGTGCTATAGTGTGGAATATATTTGGAATTGGCATTTTATATTGTGCTAACATCTGTGGATGCAGGGAAAAACAGATTGGAGGGATCCAACTGGACCCCTCAACTTTATTTAATTATTTAATTTTCTCTGTTCTGAATATTTGATATTCTGTAATGAATTATGTGGAAATATTGAACGCTATGGCTTGATTGTTATAATCGGGAAATAATGAATTACCAAATATATAATTTGAGTTTGGGAATGAAAATAAAAGAAGTAAAATTGTAAGTAAAATAATTATAGGAAAGTTGAATAAATTTATGAATGAACTGGAAAGGAAATAAAGTAACTTTAAATTTTAATAAACAAATCTTGAGTATGGGAAGGAAAATTTAAATATACAGAGAGTTAATGAGACTTAAATTTCAATGTTATTGTTTAAAAGAACAAACATTTATTTTAAATTGAGAATTTAAATTATTTACGAAGCATAAAGGAGAAATTGGGAATAACCTGAAATTTGTATATTTCAGCTAAAGGATTTAAAAATCAAACTGAAAATAATAATAAAGTCCATAATTAATGAATTTTGAAATGAACTGATAAGTAAAGAAATTTATTTCAAATGGAATAAATTGGGAATCAATTTGGAAAATTGATTTAAGTGATTGAAGTTGGAATTCTCCCTGGATAACCAAGTATGTTTTCAAAGTATTTTTTTTGAAATATAAGTTAAAAGATTAAAAGTTGTTTTAAAAAGCAAGTTGTGGGAAATTTCTTATTTCTAATAGTTAAATTCTAAAGTAAGTATTTTCTCTTAATCTGTTATAGTAGTAATTATTTAAAGAATGACTTCATGTTATGTTTTAAAAGTATAAATCTAGTTTTATATTTATTAAGTAACCTTATTTTCAAATGTTCATATAGTATGTATTTTTAACAAATTATTGAAGTAATTTAACTTAAATGTTTTAAAGTATATTTCAAGTAAAGTGTTTAAAAATTATTTTTAAAATCTAGTTTTGTGCTTGGTAATTTCAGTGGAGATAGAAAATATTTGGGAAAGTTTATTCTGAAAGGAAAGGTGGTTTTGAAACTGTTTTCAAGGGTTGAAAATAGAAATATATCTTGTGAAGATATTTTTGAGGTTAATAAATAATTTGGGAAATTATTTATTGTTTGATGGATGTTTGTGAATGTTAATTGATAGTTAAATAACCGACTATCAATATTGGCCAAACGCGTTGATCGTTTCGAAGAGTCCGGGATCGAGATTAATTTCTCGAAAACCACTTCGATCCGGTCTGTACGTTTCGTGTAAACGATTTTTGGATTCGAAGATGGAGCAGTGAAGTGCAAGGACTAGTCGCTACTAATCCTGAGGATATTTCCAAAATGGATGTAGTAGGAATAGTGCCTTCGGTTCCGTTCGAACCCGGGACAGACTTGTATGGATGAATGCTTGCGAAACATCGTCGTGTGGACGATGAGCATTCTAAGGGATATTGTTCTAAAAAAGGTAACGCTTAGCCTCAAGCCTCATCAAATGGGAATGACTGAAAATCAGGGGTTATGCAGCAAGGCTAGGTGGGTAGCACCCAAGCAGGGTGAGGCCATTCCAGTCTAGATGTCCCTTTTTATTTCGGCTTAGTGGGCGGTTGCTGATCCCAACCGCGGGGTGATCTCACTCGGCACTGTCCAGTAATGGATGGTTCCGGCCTTGTGTTGCAGGGGAGCGGGCGTACTCCTCGGTACGGTGATCTAGGCCCCGTACTGTGATAGGTGGTACCCCAGTGCCTAGTCATTGTTGGAAATCCATTCTCCCTACGAGCCTTGTACGAGTTTTGTTTGTATTACCCACTTTTGTGGCTAGTAGCTGGAATTTAATAATGTAACAATTTCGGCTATTTTATAAGTACTTGTATATAGACCCTATTATAATATCAGAGGATTTCTATAAAAATCGTTTTAGCTATCGTAAGGTAAAAACCCGACATGTTTATTTGTGGCGTGGTCTTACGAGATGCTTTTGTTTTCAAAGGATTTTGAAACTTTAATAATCAATTGGGTGTGATTTTCTCACGCTGGTATTCCAGACTGACTCGGGTGTTATTTAACTGTAATGCTCGGGTCAGACCGAGTATTATAGAATATAGGATATGATGTTGTGGAGCTCGGAGACGAGCTGGATGACGATACGTACTCCCGTACTTGTATATATATTTTTCCGTTGTATTGAGATGCTATGTATTCAGTTGTATTGTATTGATGTGAGCTGTGACTGATGTACTCTGATGATGTAATGTACGTAAACAGATATATTTGATTTTGAGTAAAGATTATTTACTATCTATTATATTTTATTCCGCTGCGATGGTTAGATTCTGATATTGTTTTCTATTTTTCCTCTTCTACCACTTCTTCTTTAACCCATAATGGTTCGTATTTCTGTACAACTTGAGTTGATTGTTGTAGAATAGTGTTAACTCAAGAGGTACGGATTTGCGGGCTGTTACAGAGCTCGTCAAATATAAATTTTGCCGAATTGACCCTTGTTCCACTGAATATAGCGTATAGGGCCTTGCGCTCTAGTTTCGTGATTTGCTCATGACTACCAAGGCGAGGAATGATAGTATTGATAATCATTATAGTGAGAAGTCTCGCCTTAGGTCGTAGGTATTTGGATGCAAATCTAGGCATTTCATCTTCCCATATTTGATGTGTTATATTATCTCTCGGTTTCAGATGCATATTCGGAATATTATATAAATCTTCTCTGGTGTTAGAACATCTGAGACTTCGGCCTATAATCCCTGGAGTAAGTCTTATTGTGTTTCCATAAACACTTGACCATCGCCAATTATCATTGTTGTCAGTGTTCCACGCTGCTTTGCTATCCAAATTAACATAGAAGAGAAATATGGCTAACTGATCAATTTGGATGCTATTGGGATTAAAGGATATCAATGTTTTCAAACCAGCACTTTCACACATTTCGTCTAAATCATACATTGGAAACTTTAGCAAATTATAAAATGGACCTATATGGAGTTTATTCTTTTGAATGTCCTCGTATCTCTTGAGTGAATGCGGTACACGATTCATCCATTGTTCAATTTGATCGTCAGAGGAAACTTGGGGGTTGGATGAAGTTGCTTGGTCTTGTTTTCGCTTAGAGATCTTAGGATTTTTTGTTTTAGGAGCCATTAAATTCGAGCGAGGTTGAAGAGAAGGTAATTTTGAGAAATAAGGAATCGATTTTGTAGTGGAAAGGAAATGAAACTGAAGCGAGAAAAGTTAAAAATAGACGTTTTTTGGATACTTAAGAGTGTCGATTGAATTTTAGATGTCTAGAAGATGAATCAGACATCTGATTTAACCTAGTTTGAAGACAGTAATAGAATCAGACGTCTGGTTGTTGGTAACGGACGTTTGGAATTGCTCGAGTTGTAAATTTTGAAAAGCAGAGAGAATTATCAGACGTCTGGTCGTAGAATTAGACGTCTGGAATAGGTCGAAATGTTACTTTTGTAGGACAGATAGTTTTCTCAAACGTCTGGATATAACATCAGGCACCTGAAAATGGCCTAAGTTTTTATCTTATAGAGGTAGAGACTTTGTTTAGATGTCTAGTCAATAGTTTAGATGTCTGAAATCGACTGGTTTCTATTTTTTATGAAGCAGAGATGATTTTCAAACGTGTGAAAGGTTATATCAAACATCTGATATATGCACGAAGGTTAAAAATTTGTGTAGTACAAGAGTATCAAAGGTCTGATGGCAAAGTTCAAAAGTCTAAAATGACCCATTTGTCTTAAAATAGCCTAAATTTGAAGGGTGTTGCTTATTTTTCGAGAGTTTGATTTTAATAAAACATGGTATTATTATTCGTGAAACAACATACAAGCATAAGTAGATAAAAAATACAATGAGAATAATTAAATTTATTTAGATGATGATGAAGCATCGCGATCTTCAGACTTGTCATCCCTCCATGGCTTGAGCGGAGACCATATATTTCCACGGTCGTGAGTTCTCGGGGAACTTGAGAATCGTGTAGGTGAAGGATCCAAAGGTGTATAATAAGAGGCAGAGGGATCCAAGGGATTGCAAGGAATCTGAAGTGGTTCATGTACATCCTTCTTTTGTGAATTACAAAATTTGATCGCTACTTGCTCCAGAAAACTTAGTCGTCGAGCAGTGACCTTTTTCTCAAAATATAATTCTCATTGTAAATCTATCTGTTGTCTTTGGTAGTGATGTATCTCATCGATTTTCTCCTTGGTATTGGAGAGACAAATAGAGCTCGTTCGGACTTCTTTTTATCAAGAGTGAATCTCGGGTGGTAAGAGGACCCCTATATGTCAGTTCCTGATTTGGTGTAGGAGTAGGAAGGCGATGAGGCATATCCGCTGAGCTATCCGTTGTTGGTGTCGAGAAGGAGAGATGAGAATTGTCGGAAGACATGCTTATATTTTATGTTGTAAAAATATGAAATCTATATATTATTTACATTTTGTTTTGTAAGAAGTTATTTATATAGGATTTTAAAGGTTATTCATAGGTAATTTCAGAAAACAACCACCTAAAAAATTTAAGGTGAAGAAGTTAACAATTTTAATCTGTGGATACAAAGCTTTTAGCTAAACATAGAATAAATGAAAATGTACCATTAGTTTAGAAGATCATTAAAAGAGCATATTCCTAAATCGCGTCGTAGTTTAACAAATTTTTGTTCATTTAGTGGTTTTGTGAAAATATCTGCTATTTGATTCTCGGTATTTACGTATTCTTATGTAATAATTCATTTTTCTACATTGTCATGTAAAAAATGATGTCGTATATCTACATGTTTAGTATGCGAATGATTTACATGCTTTTTTGATAGATTTATTGCAATCGTGTTATCGCAATATATTGGTGATATATTGATATCTTTGTCGAAATCCGTAAGTGTTTGTTGCATATGTATCACTTATGCACATACTAGAGCTGCTGAAATACATTCGGCTTCGCAAGTAGATAAGGAGACACAAATTTTCTTTTTGCTAAACGATGAAACTAATGATTGTTCGACAAAGTGACAAATTCCGCTAGTACTCTTACGATCTGTTTTACATCCACTAAAATCCACATCACTATATGAAACTAGTTCAAACGATGACCCCATAGGGTAAAACAAACCGTAATCTCTAGTACTCGATAGATATAGTAAGATATGTTTAACAACTCTTTGGTGAGATTCTTTTGGTTTTGCTTAAAATCGGGCGCAAAGACATACACTCATCATACTGTCGGGTCGACTAGCCATCAAATGAAGTAAGGAGCCAATCATACTACGATATAGTTTTTCATCAAAATCTTTTCCGTTATCATCTTTCTCCAAGTGAACACTAGTACTCATTGGTGTTGGTTTGCTTGAAGTTTTATCCATTTCAAAACGACGTAATATATCGTTACAATATTTTTCTTGATGAATAAGGATAACATTTTCAAGTTGTTTTATTTGTAAAGCTAAAAAGAAATTTAATTCTCCCATATAAGACATTTCAAATTCATTTTTCATAATATTTGAAAATTGATTACAAAGATTTTCGTTAGTTGAACCAAAAATAATATCGTCTACGTAAATTTGTACAACTAAAATGTCGTTATTTTCTCATTTGATAAATAAAGTCGTATCGACTTTACCTATTTAGAAACCAGATGCAATTAAATGATTTTTAAGACGTTCGTACCAGGCATAGAGGGCATGTTTTAAACCATATAAGGCTTTTTGTAATTTAAAAACATGATCGGGATATTTTTCGTGAACAAACAACGGAGGTTGTTCAACATATATGTTTTCTTTAATAAAACCATTTAAAAAACAGTTTTGGCATCCATTTGAAATAATTTAAAATTGTGATATTTGCAAAAGCAAGTAATGTACGTATGACCTCGAGTCTTGCTACAGAAGCAAAAGTCTCATCGTAGTCGATACCTTCTTCTTGATTATAACCTTGAGCAACTAGACGTGCTTTATTTCTAACTATATTTCCATTTTCATTTGCTTTGTTTTTAAATACCCATTTTGGTCCAATAACCAATTGATTTTCTGGTCTTGGTACTAATTTCCAAACATTATTACATTCAAATTGGTTTAATTCTTCTTGCATGGCTATTGTTTAAAAATTATAGTTTGAAGCTTCTTTATAATTTTTTGATTCAAAATTTGACACAAATGCAATATGACTTATTTGGTTAAGCTGATTTCTAGTTACTCTGGAATTGAGATCTCCAATGATATTATCTTTTGGATGATCTTTTAAAATTTTAGGAGATGATACTGAAGTATGATTTCATGCATTTGTCTCATTATTAAAAGAATTTGTTGTACTGTTATTGGAATTATTTCTTCATCGTCATTAATATGATGGTTAAGAAAAAATTTATCAAACGAAACATGTAGACTTTCTTCAATTATGTTATTTCGTTTATTAAAGATTTTATACGCCTTGCTACGATCCAAATATCCAACAAATATTCCTATATCGGCCTTCGGGTCGAATTTTCCTAAATTATCTTTTGTATTTAGTATAAATAAATTTGATCCAAAAGTTTTAAAGTATGATACTTTAGGTCTTCTTCCAAAAAATATTTCAAAACAAGTATGTTTAGTCATAGGTCATATGAACATAACAAGCCGTAGCTATAGCTTCGGCCCAAGAATGTTTTGGTAGACCACTACTATTTAATAGTGTTCGTGCACATTCTTGTAACGTACAATTTTTTCTTTCTACTATACCATTGTATTGAGGTGTGCGGGAAAAAGAAAAATTAGGACTTGTACCCTTTTATTACAAAAATTAGTAAAAGGATCATTTTCGAATTCTCCACCGAGATCACTTCGAATATTCCTAATTTTCAAATCCATTTGAGTTTTAATTCTTTTAGCAAATATTTTAAACATACCAAAGGTGTCACTTTTATATTTTAAAAATAAAGTCCATGTATATCTTGAAAAATCATCAGCTATTACGAAAATATATTTGTTGTGATTTATAGATCGTACTTGAGTTGGACCAATAATTCTAATGGTTGTTTTATAGAAATATTATTTTTAGATTTAAAAGGCTTTTCTTTAGTTTTTCAATTTGACAATCCTCACATAAATTTTCTACTTTGTAATTTATTTTAGGTAAACCTCTAACTAGTTCATATTTTTCTAATTTATTAATATTTTTAAAATTAATATGACAAAATCGTTTATGCCACAACCATGGATCGTCATGTTTGGCAGTTAAACATAGATTTGAATTTCTATTTATATTCATATTTAAGACATAAATATTTTTGTTTCTAAAACCCTCAAAAATAAGTTGTTTGTTATTTTCGAAAATATTACATTTATCTTTTTCAAAATTGATTTGAAAACCTTTATCGCATAATTGGCTAATACTAACTAGGTTGTGTTTTAAATTTTCTGCTAACAAAACATTTATAACAATAGGAGAGTTAGAAATAACAGAGTTGATGACTTCTCTGATGCCAACGATGTATCCTTTTGAGTTATCTCTAAAAGTTACCGTTCCACTATCGACGTATGCTATATTTGATAACATTTTTGAGTTTCCAGTCATATGCTTAAAGCATCCACTATCAAATATCCATTTCTTCTTATTTTTTATTTTGGGTACCTGCAAAATTAAACATGATTTAATTAGTACCCATATACTTTTTTAGGGTCCTAGATGTTAGGAGGAACAGGTAGCCATACCTAAGAAGGTTTGGTACCTTTATGAACACATTTTTATTATGGACTACGTTATCTAAAAAATTATTAATATGTTTTTGTCTAATCAAATTATTATTTGTCTTAGGAATCCAAATTTTTATATTTTTGGTATTCGTATTAGACTTAGATCATTTTTTATTTTTTTGATAGATAAAACTATATTTCTTAATATTGTTCCCTTTTTTGTTTAGGAGTATACTTAAATCCTATTCCAATCTATTACCTGGCTGTTTTGAAATATTGATAAGATTTTCCAAATCTTGTTCTCCTTTATTAAATTTTGAAACATTATTTGTAATTTTATCTAATTTTTCTTTTAACTCTAAATTTTTAATTTTCAATGTTTGTATATTACTTATCAAGTTGATATTTTCTTTTGACAATTTATCCTTTTCTAGTTTAACTTTTCCAAAAACATTAGATATAGTCTCATTTTCAACTAAACTATTTTTAATTTTTCCTTGAGATGATTCTAGTTCCTCCTCTAAAATTATTTTTTCATCTTTTAACATTCCTACTTCAAGTTCTAATCTATTTATTTTGGCTATACGTTCTTTATTCAATTTTTTTAATTTGTCTAAATTTATCAGCTAATTTCATACTAAGTCCTAGGAATTTATCATAGTTAAGTTCGAGACATACCTCATCAGTTTGTGCCATAAAGCATATATTAGGTTGTTCTCCGTCACTATCGCTATCACTGTCTGATGATGATAAAGAATCCGAGTCATCCCATGTTACTTTGAAAGTTTTCTTCTTTTTTGAATTTTTCAAATTTGTTCTTCTTTTTATCGTTGTTGGGCTTGGAACAATCTTTGTTCATATGTCCAAATTCATCACATGCATAGCATTTGATTGGCGTTTGATTTGTTGAGCTTGATTTTCCTCCTTTCTGAAATCTAGTCATTTTTCTTAACTTCTTGAATTTATTGTAGTTTTTGGCAATAAATACAATTTCTTCTTCGTCTAAGTTGGAGTCTTCATTTGTTGTTGGGAATGCTATGTTTTTCTTTTTCAAATTTTGTTCTTTTCTTGCCTGCAATTCATAGGACATTAAATTTCATATCAATTCCTCAACTAAGAGTGTTGAGAGATCATTAGCTTCTTCGATAGCTAATATTTTTCTTTCCCGCTCTGGAGTTAAAGAATTGAGTATTCTAGATATTAAGTCAAAATTTATGAATTTGACTCCAAGTGCCATTAAATCATGTTGAATGGTTTGGAATCTAGAGTACATGTCTACTTTAGTTCATTTTGTTTCATTTAAATGATGAAAATTGATTTTATAAAATTGAAATCTTAGTTTGTTGAACTTTTTTTGTGCCTTCGTGTGTAACTTGTAAGGTACGCCAAACATTATATGCAGTATTACATAACATGACACGTGAAAATTCATTCTTACCTAATGAACAAAATAAAACATTCATAGCTTTGGCATTATTAGAAGTTGTGTTTTTTGTGTATCATTCCATGTGTTCATAGGAGTGTCAGGTGCTTCATATTTATTTTGAGTGGCTGATCAAATTTATAATCCATTAGCTTCCACAAAAATTCTTATACATGTTGACCAATATGCATAATTAGAACCAATAAACAGTGGGGGTCGTGCTGTGGATTGACCTTCTCGAAAAATACTTGCCATATTAAAGTGATTCAAAAACGTGTTACTGTACTTTGATCAAACCTTGCTTTGATACTAATTGAAAGTCTACAGGGTGGATCGTGTAGTGTATATGCAAGTATATGTGACAAAATATATGATGCAACTTAAATAATATTAATCTAAGTAAATATAGAATAAGCGCACCGGGATTTTATACTGGTCCGGACCTCCCGTCCTACGTCCAGTCCCTAAGCTCTCTTGAGGAATTCGACTATCAAACACCCTTGCTGCGCCCGGAGGAATAGGCTTGGTTACAATAAGTTGTTGTTGTCAAATGTGTGTTCTATAACACGGACATTGACTAATTAGTACAAATGCTTCAAATATATATCTAGAGAATATTTTCTGTGAAGAACTGAATATTTGAAAGAGTGAAATACAAGTATAGATTGCTAGAGATTAAGAATATATGATAGAGTTTGTAATTAGAGGGCATAAGTAAGTAAATTAATTTGTTCTCTTGAATCTTGATGATATATATAGTTATAGAGAGGCTCCTTGAGTAGTTGCATACATTAATAAGTGCTCTACAGTTGCTTTTGTTGATGATGAAGAGTCGCAGTGAAGAGAAGCAGAGATGTCTATTCGAATGTAGCAGTTGAAGTTTAAATTTAAAATTCAAATTTGAAATCAGACATCTAGTATTTGTATCAAATGTTTGATACTAATTTTTTTTGTACATTGTAGATTTTCAGACGTCTGAGTGCTATTACCAGACGTCTGGTTTAGTCTGTTTGTTATTCCTACTCTACAGGTTGTGTAGGCTAATACAATGGATCGAATCTTATGTCTAACGTTCGGCAACCGCTCCTAGAGCTACTAAATATTTAAAACACCGCATTCTTGGCTACTAATAATGGAAGACACCTCCACTAGGATACTGTGGAAATAAATCCCCACTGCTATCAACGTTACTAGGCTATTGGGAACGATTCTACCTCACTACGCATGAAGAGGAAAAACCCAAAACATCGACCCGTCGGAATGTGTCATTGTCCGCATTCGCTTCCACCTCTCGATC
The DNA here is from genome assembly GCA_030765085.1 of Allium cepa. Lineage (NCBI taxonomy): Eukaryota > Viridiplantae > Streptophyta > Magnoliopsida > Asparagales > Amaryllidaceae > Allium > Allium cepa. The sequence goes on along the minus strand of CM060938.1, from coordinate 555,546,654 downwards.
GTAGCATTGGTCACTTATTGCATGCTCTGGGTCCTTTTTTCTAATTGTATCATGTGCGTCAGGAATCGTGCATACTAGGACCATCTGTCGTGTTGGACCTCCTCTATTAGGCATCTGTGCCAGTCTGCACATCCATCGTTGGAACCTCCTATTTATGCCATTTGAAAAAATACATCATCTCTATTTGATTACTAAATCCCACATTGGGTAAAGAATATTTACCCAACACTGCAATAACCTAGTGTCCTCTGACATGGAACTAGCTTCCCTGCTATTCTTAACATACAACCAAATGCCCTTAAATAGGCTTACAAACAATTATGGTTTATGTTAATTTTTATTATTAAACTTGGGCCATAGGCCAAGGTTCAAATCTGCAATTTTCATTACGAACGATTGACCACTTATACCCTTCGGTCGACCACTACTGGTCGACCGCTAGGGTTTCCAAGTCAACGGCTGTGAAGTAAATATTAAGGTTCCTTCACATTTCAATTGTCGATAGTTTTTATACTTAATTCATATCGTTTGCAATGTTTAATTAACCCTAATATGCTAAGTGACCATTTTAATTGTCAAATTTCAATTCAATTTAGGGTTTGTCGGTTTACAGTTTGGAAATTTGATAATAGAATATATACCTAGACAAATAATTGGATTAGAAAATTACACTAATTCAATTCTAGGTTTTTAGGACCAAACCTAGGGTTTTAGCATGCTTAATTTAAATTATCCAATTTAGGGTTCTCTAACACCGTACTCAATTGAAATAGTTTAAATTAACTACAATAATCATCTTATCAAAATTATGCCCACTCACCTCAAGCCTAAGCTCTTCCTAATATCTGTGCTTAATAGTCATCCCCCTAATCGATAGCTCCACCTTGATTTGCCTTGATTTGATTGCTTCTATTTTTCTAGGTTGAATTGATTTGATGTTTAGAATTTTTTTGATTTAGGTTTAAGGAAAAGTTTGGTAGAGTTTAGTTACCGTAAATTTTTAGTTAAGAATAAGCGTGTCATTAGTTTGGTATTTATAGGGCTAGGATTTTAGTTTGGGATATTGGATTAGCTTAGGAAATATTTTTAGAGAATCTGGTCCCCTCAACATAGCCGTTGTTCCCAAGTAACTAACCTCGTTCATTCAACACGTCATCACGAAAGCAGAAATGCTCGACATTTCACAAGCCTAGGTCGACCTCTATTGGTCGACCTTGAACCCTCACAATTACCGGTGGCTATATAAAGTTTTAGATATTTAATTTTTAGTTCAATCTGACATCTGTAAATTCTCCATAATAACTTGGATACGATGTGTTATATATGAAAATCATTTGGAAAATTGCTACGAATGCGATAATGCCAATTCCGTAGCCAAATTTGGACGTCTGTGATAATTTTCTTCCCAGCCCTTGTTTTATTTTATTTTAATTTCTGTTAAACTTCTGAGATGTAACATTCTCCCTCCCTTAAAAGGATTTCATCCCCATAATCTTAAAGGATGGGAAAATGTAACTCATACACAACAACCAATAGCTACAATCATCAACTCATCCATCATCCATGAGCAATCATTATCCTTAGAAATTCCTAACGCATCGTATACATATATGTGCAACGTAAAATGCACGTGAACAAATATTAATGCAAAAATAGGCTATCTACTAATTCAGTTGACCTCTTATTATACAATTTCTCATGCCATGCATTCAAATGTGTGCAACATCATAAGTAAATATTTACTTGCAATCCTATATGCGTACGCGATCATAAAACTCATATGCAACGACCATATGCATAACATCCACTAGCATAACAATAATCAAGAAATAACATGCAACTATATATAAGAGTGTGTGTGTGTGTGTACCTAGATGATACAATGTCCTTACGTGTAAAAGAGTACAATGCAAACAATACATCCATTAGCATCAATCATCCATAATACGTCCTATCGACGTGTTTACAACCATTCCTACCATCCAATGGTCTCTAACTAAAGGGCATACCACCTAAGTTCTACACAAAGGTAACCTTTACTTATAAGAACTTCCAACTTAAGACGTACTAGAGAAGAGTTGGGGTGGGTAGCTCGGATCTTCTCCTCGGGTTTCCATGTATTATTCGGTGGATCGTCTTCCTATTGGACTATAAAGAGTCTGATTTCTTTGTTATGGAGTCGCTTTGTACCGTGCTCTAGAATACTGGTGGGTGCAAGGCAAACAAGTGATTCTCGCACTACCTCAACTTCCTCTAACTGACTCGTCACGACCAAGGTAGCTATATCGTGTAAGCACTTCCACAATGTGACACATGAAAAACATCATGTACCCATGCTAATTTATATTGAAGCTCTACCTTATATGCCAACTTTCCTACTCTAGCAACTATCGCGAAAGGTCATATAAATCACGATGCTAGCTTCCTTAAATTGCCAAATCTCATCACATGCCTAAGGGGTGAAACCCTCACAAACACCATGTCATCCACTGTGAACTCTAGCTCTATATGTCTCCTATTAGCATAAGATTTTCATCTATCCTGAGCGGTCTTCATTCTGCTATGGATCAAGTCCACCTTCTCCGATGTCTCCCTCACCATATTCGACCCATGAATAATCCTTTCCTTCGTATCTCACCAACACGACGGCGATTTATAGGGTCTACCAAACAATGCCTCGAAAGATGCCATCCTAATGCTAGCCTGATAATTATTATTATAAGTAAACTGTACTAATGAAAAATTATCCGCCCGATAACCTCCAAACTATATAATGCACATCCATAGAAACTCCTCCAAAACCCGATTCACTCTCTTTGTCTGTTCGTTCATCTACGGATGATATGAAGTACTCCAGCTCAACTCCGTTCTCAAAGCCTCCTGTAGACTCCTCCAAAACTCACTAGTGAAAAGTGGACCTCAATCGCTAACTATGCTAATAGAAACTCCATGTAACCTAATGATCTCTCTCACGTATAAAGCCTCCAACGACGCCGCTATCCTAGTACTTCTCACTGATATGAAATGATTATCTTGGTTAACCGATCGACTATAATCCAAATGCTCTGAAAGGCATGACTAATCACTCATAAAGTCCATTGGGTGTATGAAATGTTGTCTCCGGGTAATGTCCTCGACTACACGCAACTGATGGAATCAGGTAACCAAGTCAAACTGTGAGAATACTCTAGCGACAACCAACCAATCAAAGAGATTATCTATTCGGGGTAGTGGATAATGATTCTTCTTTATCGATGTATTTAATTCCCTATAATCGATGCGGAGTCTCTGAGAACCACCCTCCTTGGTGGAAAAGATGATTGGTGCTCTCTACTCAGAAATGCTCCATCTAATAAAATATTCTCTAATAACTCATTAGCTTGCTTGCTCAACTTGCATCATTCCTCTAACATCCCTAATTTTTGATAACATTATTCAAGAGGTTTAATTAGATAAATTAAATAGAATAATGATGATAAGGGGATTGAGATTCGAATAAACTATAAGAAGACCATGCTTAAGTAATTAATTAAATGGGCTTAAATTGGCTTTTATGTATTTAATTAAACATGGGCATATTAGCTGCACTATTATTACTCATGGCTATACGTTTCACGTTCTTACCCATTCACGTACACTTTTCATTTTCACAAACACAAATCAAAAACCTAAAATAGAGCCATCTATTAACAAGGGAAAGAGGAAGAAGTATTAAATCAAAGCTAAGGATCAAAGCTAGAGTAATCAGTTTTCCATAAATCTCAAATTCCATATCATATCTAAGGTGAATAATAATTCATTCCATTTCTATTTTATTTTTAATAATCATATGTTTTCGGATTTATGGTTAAATTCGTTTTTGTGATGTTTTGGATGATGATATGCTTGAATTATTATGTGTTTGATTTAAATCAATTTGTTTTACATAAGAAACTACACGGTTTTAGGGCAAAACCGATTGTTATTGATTTTAGAATACTATGGAAAAAAATTATTATACGTTAGGTAAAACATGATTTTAGAGATGGGTTTCAATTTTCATAATTTTCCAAGTTATGGAAAATTCAATATAAATTTCTAAAGGAAAATGTGATATTTTGGGTTTAAAATTTATTTCGATGATTTCAGAAATAAATTGGGTCTGAAATTTTAATACATTTGATAAGATGATGAACGGGAATTTTTGTGATTTTTGGTGATTTTTCCTAATTGATTTGCCGTGGAAAATAAATTATTTTAAAAGAAGGCTTTATTTTCAATATTGGTTTTGCTTAATGGAAGGGCTTAAACGTTACTTTTCCCTTTGATTTAGATATGATAAATGCGGCAGTTATTTTGAAAAGTATCTGAAAAGTTTTAAGGCAACCAATAAAAGGATTACAAATAGGCAGGTAGTTAGAAAGCAGTTACTAAAGGTAGAATAATTTCAGCCTTTATTCAGAAAAGTTGGTTCCGCCTCCTATAGTAGTGCCTTTCGACTTCAATGCTTCTGCTCCAACTCAGTCGAAACCAACCCAGTCGAAACCAATACACAAGATATCACTTAGATGGCACGTAGCGGATTGAAGGAAAGGCAGAAGCCATGATATCGAAAGCAATGCTTCCGATGGGGTCGAAACCTTAGTTTTGTTTTCAAATGTTAAGTGCTTCTTTGTTTTACTTAAAGCTTTCGATGTAGTCGAAGCATATGTTTTTGAAAGGGTTTTTTTCGAAAGAGCTTTCAAAGGAGGTCGCTATTTGATGATTTAAAGGTATAGGCTTTCAAAGGGGTTACTTTATTTATAAAAGAATGCTTTCGAAAGTAATGGTTCCGACCTAGTCGAAACCAACCGCTTTTCTTTTACCTTTCAAGTATATTGAAGTCATCAATAATTTCGAAGGGTGCTTTTTTTAATCTTATATTAAGTCACTTCCTAAATGCTTTCGAAAGGGATCTTGGGTTTCGAACACTAGGATGAGGGAAAAGATATTAGAGTTACCAATAGGTTCTTAGTGATCCCATGAAAGGTATGAAATCAGTCAGGTAGTCCATAAACATTTAACCGGTTATTAGTGAGCCCATAAAAACTAATAGGTTAATAGTAACTCTAGAAACTATAATTGAGACAGATAGTAAGAATAAATGGGGATGGGTAATTCAAAATTAACTTACTTGTTTGAATATCTTCATATAATTTTGAATTGTTTTAACCATTGTGGATGCAAGAGTATAGTATATGATTTTATAAAAAATTTAAGATACTAGTGAGGGAAAAACTCATTCCACTAAGCGGCGTGGTCTCATTAGATATCTAAATGGTTTGAGATGGTAGAATTTTATTCATACCGAGCTTTATGTCTTGTTTTCTCCTTAAACTCTCGGGTATTCAATTTATTTTGAGTAGTTTGAGGTTTAGAGTTTTCAGGCGTTCTTTCAGAAGAATAAAGCTTTCGATGACGTGCAGGAGGCATGTTAGCTACTTAGAGTTATTTTATTTTCACTGTGTTTGGTTGTAAAGGCAAACTGGTTTTATTGCCTTATTATATACTCTGATCATCCAAGGGGGCATCTTCATTTTCACTCTTGGCGTATTTTGTAATAAATATATTTTTCTGAACGTGATCTGTGCACTGGGATTATGTGATGAATTTTGAAATATTTTGAAATAGAATATGGACTTTGTTTGTTGCTTTAAACTTTTTTCATATTCTTGTGTTTTTGTGTATCAATGTATCTAAATATTGCCACATTTGGTCGCTGTGGATTAATAACTTTGGATGACTACAGCATCCGTAGCCATTTGTTTTGGGCCTCAAAGAAAGGGGATGTTATAAGTTAGTATCAGAGCATTGGTTTATGAAGCTTTAATAGAAGCTTAAACCTAAAATATTTTTCAAACATAATCCAATTAATCAGATAACAAGATTGGGGTTTGGGTTAACGTTATAGTAACGTACTTGTATTTGATATATAGTTATATATAAGTACGTATTCCTTGCTCTCTTAGACCGTTCTTCTATATCTTACTAAGGATCGTACGCAGATTTACGAGAAAGGAGATATTGAAGTAGGAAACGGAAGAGGAAACCTCGGTGGAAGAAGCACCACAACCAATGGAAATGCTCGACCCACCACCAGGAGGAACTCGAGTTAACCGTCTAATGCTAATAACCAAAATGCTGATGCTAATGTAGTTGTTGGAAATCCACCAGTAGACATAGAGGCGATGTATCAGTTCTTCGTCAATATGATGCAAACATGAGCTGTTGCTGCTATAACAACCCAAAATTTTAACTCGTGATAACTAATTCATTAGTTAATTAAATAATAAAATAACTTTGTGAAATTATCATAATTGAGCCATGGGAGTTGCACCATTTTTCCATCGTAATTTTCTGGTCAACTTCGATATATAGAATGTCAGAATCCAAGCTAAAATGAACGAGATATGAATTAAACAAAATAAGCATAAAAAAGAGAAAAAATATAGGTTAGGTCGACCGGCCGGTCGACCTGGGCACAAGGGCGGTCGACCGCCCGGTTGACCTGCATGTGTTCAGGAACAAGGAAAAATTTTCTTCATTCTAGAGGCTTCCTGTGACATGTTTTGCATTCATTATTTCAATCCGTTCCTTCTATTCTTGCATCTGATGGCTCCTATTCAACCTATTACGTTATTGCATCCTATTCAATTCCCAAATCCAACGGTCTAAGATCCACTTTTACCCTTATAAATAGAACACTAGGTCTAACACTTTTTCTCATTCTAAGATTTTCTAAAATTGGGTTCACCTATTCGGGAAGGACCCTAATCGGAATAATTTACAAGAAGGAAATCGTTTAAAATTAAAATATTTAACAACCCCAAGTGGATCCATGAAGGCCCAAAGGGAAGAGTTAAGGACCAGAGGTGAGTGATTGTAATTATTTTAAATTTCTTTAAGTAATTTTAAATAATAGGGTTTTCCATTGTTGTAGGTTTACTACGATTTTTGGAGTAACCTTTTTAGTAATTTATTTACAGTTTTTAGAATTATTTTTAGTTATTTTTTGTTTATTTCTACTTTTCCATTTATTTACAGTTTATTTACAATATTTTAGTTTATTTACTGTTATTTATGTGTTATTTACATCTTCTTCTTACGCCTTGGATTTCCTTCGATTTTCATTTTTCTTTTATTCCTCCTTCTTCGTGTATGGATTATAATAGAGTTAATGCGAAATTGGATTAAGTTATAAGAAATATGAAATAGTGGAATATAAGATGTAAATTATAAAGACGGTAACATAAATGGAATTGGACTGAAATTATGCCTAATTATGATATTAATTGGAATGAATTAAAGAGATTGGCCAGTTGTAACTAAAAAGAAAAGAAGAAAAAAGCTTATTTCCACACTTAGACCTTGGGTTAAGTAATAAGCATGATTATAATGTAGGTTATAATAAGAAATAGGACAAAATAAGGCTTATTTTAAGGATAAATTAATAAGCATAGACAGTAAGAACAAGAGTAAATGCTTATTTAAATAATTTATCTAAGTTAATAAGCAAAGAATTAATGTAGGACCTGTACCAAATAACATTCCCCTATTATTTTCTATGGATACGGTGTTTCACATAAACCTGAGGTGAGATAAGGGGCATGCTTATGCTAATGTTGGTAATAATTGGTTAATATAAAGATGTTCAAAGCATGGGGTATATGGACAAGGGCACTATTAGATATTGTTTGGATGACGGGCCAGCACCGGCACCCCTATATTTTCCATGGACACGGTTTTTGACATAATCCTGAAATGAGATGAGGGGCATGCTTATGCCGAGTCGAGGTAATAATACAACCCAATAGGTGGAGCAACATGTAGCATGAGCATGGGGCAGTTACGCGTGCGACTTCCATTTCGGTGCTCGATAATCGCTATGAGTTCCAAGCGCTTAGTATGTGTGTCTTTCGTAGACACCATTGCCTTCTGTGTAGGGAGCTATGTATCGTCTATTCCACAGTGGGTGCTTTGTGTATCTTTCGTAGTTACTATTGGCTGTTGTGTAGGGAGTTATATAGCGTCTAGTTCGTAGTAAGGTCTACAGAGTAGCAGGCCGATCAAAGGGTATAATTAGGATTTCAGCCTAACTATAGGATTAGGAATTCATCTTAATCAAGCAACTATCAAAGACAAGTGCAAACAATCAAAGTTGATCTATCTTATCAATTGTAATAGTTTAATTGTATTTTCTAGTTTACATTTAGGCAGTTGCAAGGGTCAGCGCTTTAATGGTGGAACAATGTTACTGCCGGAGTTCCGTAGTAGCAGTTGAATTGGACAGATTTTAGAAGGAGATTTGAGTAGAAGTTTGTGTTTGAGTTTGCTAAGTTAGAGCTGATGAGGAAGTTTACATATTTGGAGCAGGGAGAGATGTTGGTTGTCGAGTATGCCACTAAGTTTGAGGAGTTGTCCCATTATGGAAATAATAATATAGACACAGTCATCAGAAGGAACGAGAAGTTCATTAGGGGACCGAGGCTTGTGATAGCTATGGAAACCCTGCCACATTTTCGTGATCCTAGTAATTTGGTTATGGAGATGGCCATTCTCCATGAGAAGATGCTTGCTAGTTGTGCTAGAGAGAGGACAGTGTAAATTCAGGGTTCTCAGTGGAAGAAGAGAAAGTCCTTTAAGAAGAAGAGAGCCCAAAAGGGAGATACTACCAAGAAGGCAAAAGTAGAGTTAGTTTTCTATAAGTGTGACAAGAAGAGTCATTATGCGAATGAGTGTTAGTCAGGTAATGGGAAGAAGGCTGCAAATAGTATTTAGTCCTTACTAAATTTTGAGGACGAAATTCTTTAGAGAGGAGCCTTTAACATTCCTAATTTTTGATAACATTATTCAAGAGATTTAATTAGATAAATTAAATAGAATAATGATGATAATGGGATTGAGATTTGAATAAAACTATAAGAAGGTCGTGCTTAAGTAATTAACTAAATGGGCTTAAATTGGCTTTTATGTATTTAATTAAGCACGAGCATGTTAGTAAATAGCCGCACTATTATTACTCACAGCTTTACATTTCACATTCTTGCCCATTCACGTACACTTTTCATTTTCAAAAATGCAAATAAAAATCCTAAAATAAACCCGGCCATTAACAAGGGAAAAGAGGTAGAAAAATTAAATCAAAGCTAAGGATCAAAGCTAGCGGAATCAATCTTATACAAATCTCAAATTTTCTGTCATATATAAGTGAATAATAATTCATTCCATCTCTATTTTGTTTTTATAATCATATGTTTTCAGATTTAGGGTTAATTTTTTTATGATGTTTTGGATGATGATATGCTTGAATTATTATGTGTTTTATTTAAATCAATTTGTTTACATAAGAATCTACATAATTTTAGGGCAAAATCAATTGTTACTGATCTTAGAATGAGATGGGAAAAAATTATTATATGTTAGGTAAAACATGATTTAAGAGGTGGGTTTCAATTATCATAATTTTCCAAGCTCTAGAAAATTTATTATGAATTTCTAAAGGAAAATGTGCTATATTTGAGTTTAAAATTTATTTCAATTATTTTAGGAAGAAATTGGGTCTAAAATTTTAATATGTTTGATAACATGATGAAAATGAATTTCTGCGATTTTTGGGGATTTTTCCTAATTGATTTGCTATGGAAAATAAATTATTTTAAATGGACTTATTTGCAATATTGGTTTTGCTTAATGGAAGGGCTTAAATGTTACTTTTTCCCTTAATTTAGATATGATAAATGCGGCATTTATTTTGTAAAGTAATTGGAAAGTTTTAAGGAAACGAATCAAAGGATTACAAATAGGCAGTTAGTTATAAAGCAATTACTAAAAGTAGCATAATTTCAGCCTTTATTTACAAAAGTGGGTTCCGCCTCTTATAGTAGTGCCTTTCGACTCCAATGCTTCCGCTCCAATTTAGTCAAAATTAACCCAGCCGAAACCCATCTAGTCAAAACCAATACACAATGTATCACTTAGATGGTACGTAGTGGATTGAAGGAAAGGCGGAAGCCATGATGTCGAAAGCAATGCTTCTGATGGGGTCGAAACCTTAGTTTTGTTTTCAAATGTTAAGTGTCTGCTTAGTTTTACTTAAAGCTTTCGACGTGGTCGAAGCATATGTTTTCGACAGGGGTTATTCTAAATAGCTTTCAAAGAAGGTTGCCATTTTATGTTTTAAAGGTACAAGCTTTCGAAGGTTACTTTATTTATAAAAGAATGCTTTTGAAAATAGTGGTTCAGACCTAGTCAAAACCCAACCGCTTTTCTTTTACCTTTCGAATATATTAAAGTCGTTAATACTTTCTAGGGTGCTTTTGTTTTAAACTTATGTTAAGCCACTTCGTATATGCTTTCAAAAGGGGTCTTGGGTTTTGAAGGCAATGTTGTCGAAAAGGGGGTTTCGGCGCTATCCTTCTAAGTTTTACACAATGGTTTTGAGCTTTCGAATAGATGGTTCCGGCACAATCAAACTTTCCCCAAAACAATTTTATTAAAGGTTTCAAAAGTGATACTTTCGTGTGTAACCACTTTGACCCAAAAGATGTTTTTTAGAGTAAAACCCAATGCTTTCGAAAGGGGTACTTTCATTGGTTTCAAAGCCACTTTTCTAAAGATTGTTAAGCATTGTTTTGACACATTAGAAAGGTATGATTTGGTTTCGAAAGGATTGATTTACAGAGCATCGAAAGTTAAATGCTTAGAGTTTTGAAAAGAGGTTTTCTATTCTTTCGATGGAGGTCATCCAGTGGTTTCGAAAGTGATGTTTTGAGGTTTCAAAACAAATAACCTATTCTCATTTTAAAGGAAAAACCATGGCAAAAATAAAGATTTTTGAAATGAAGTTTTTGAAAAAGTTTTCCTTGAATAAAAGGTTGAAGGGACTAACCAAGTTTTGTACGGAATGATTTCATGGATATTAAACCGTAGGTGTTGGTATTATTTTGTTGATGTTATGATTGCCTCTTCATATATTTATTTACATTGTAATTAACCCATAATGGTACTTTGGAAAAGGAAGAATAACCAGCTAAGTTGATGAAGTAGTGAATATAACATAAGAAATTTTAAAATCTTAATTGAAGATATTGGCAGGGGCAATAGGTTCACAGTAAGCCCATGAAAACTGTGTAAAGAAAAAGATATTGGCAAGGGCCAATAGGTTCATAACCAGCCTATGAAAACTATGATTTGATATTGGCAGGGGCCAATAGGTTTATAGTTAGCTCATGAAAACTATATTCGGATTGAGATTGGCAGTTAGTCAATAGGTTCCTAGTCAGCCTATGAAAACTAGGATGAGGGAAAAGATATTAGAGTCAATAATAGATTCTTAGTAATCCCATGAAAACTATGAATTCGGACAGGTAGTCCATAAACATTTAATCGGTTATTAGTAAGCCCATGAAAGATAATAGGTTAATAGTAACCCTAGAAACTATAATTGAGAAAGATACTAAGAATGAATTGGGATGGGTAATCCAGAAATAACTTACTTGTTTGCATATCATTTATTATTTTGAATTATTTTCACCATTATGGATGCAGCAGCACAATGTATTGTTTTATGAAGTTTTTAAAATACCAGTGAGGAGAAAACTCATTCTGCTATGTGGTGTGGTCTCACTAGATATCTAAATGGTTTGAGATGGTAGATTATTATTCATACCATGCTTTATGTCTGACTCGAAGTTTTTGTTTTCCCCTTAAGCTCTTGGGTACTCAATTGATTTTGTTTTCCACCTCCACCCTTATGCTGGTCCTGCTGTGCTTTCCCTCCAACCTTCTTTGGTTCCTCTCCATTGGCTTCGCCTTTGGAGATGGTATTTAGCAAAGCCATTTCAACTAGACCCTTATGCGTAGCACCTATAGGAATATAACTCAGAGCTAAGTCCTGAAGAGGTTGACTCAGGCCTTAAGCAAATTTGAGAGCCTTCTTATGTGATGTGTCAAACATTCTTATACAGAATCTAGGTAGCTCATTAAACTAGTTGACAAACTCTTTAATAGAAGATTTCCTTGCTTCAAGTGAATGAACTTCTCTAACTGCACACCTTTTTCTACCCTAGAAAGAAACTTCACCTCAAATCGCCTATATAATTCATCCCAAGTGATCTCCTCTTTGTCAATATCTGCCTCAAGTATGTCCCACCAGCTTAATGGCTTACCCTATAACATCCAAGTAGCCAACTGCATCCTCGCCTCGTCAGTCAATCCTACTAAACCGAAGATCCTCTCACAAATGCAGATTCATTACCTCGGATCCAAATAAGACTCTATCCTTGTGTATTGCTTTTCTCTAAGGTTTGAGAAATCTTTGCATACCTTAGCAAAGTCTGTAACGGTGGGTGGGAAGGCAGGAGCTGCACCTGTCACTCCCTCCACGAGTCCTCTGGTGGGGTTAAGCTTGGCATGTCCCCTTGCCCGGAGATATCTGTGGAACCAAATTGGAATGTTTACGCCTGGAATCTCGGCTGCGTTGCCTGAGCCTGAATCTATAGGATCAGTCATCCCCTATCTATGGATTTTAAGAATTATATTGGCAAATTTTCACAGATATTATAAGCACGGATAAGAGAAATAACAAAAGCATGAATCAAAGATAGCATAGGTACGAAAAAGGGAGATTGCAGTTTGTATATAATCTTTGGAAAAGTCCTTTGAAAAATCTTTACTTTTATACATATATACTTCAAAAGTCCATTTTGAAAAACTTTGGAGAACATTTTTGGAAAACCTTTTGAAAATCCATTTTTTCTTTCCAAATACATTCTCTTAGTTCAGACCTAATTCCAAAGGAACCATGAAACATATGCTCTGATACCAACTGTGATAACCCCCACCACCCAACATGTCAATCCAAAGCCTAATGTGACTTTCGAACTTGCGTCATACCGAGAAATACAGATCCTCATGGTTTATGATATTTCACAACACAGAGACTAATACCAGCAGATATAATCTAAGATATACTACACTTGTGATTAGTACATGATAGAAGATATAATATGACCAGTACAATGCCCAATAGAACGTACATAGAAAATATCATTCCAAGTATGACAAAAGAGATGAACTATATTGATAAGATAGATAAAAACATGGAGAGAAAGTATGGAAAAAATTAGTCTCTAAAGATAAGCTCGACACTCCTATTATTGAGAATTGGCTGATCACCTGCTGCCCTGTTCACTTGTGGTGGGGAAAAATAAGAAAGGAGGATGGTTAGACATAAAGTATGGTAAATGAGTACAAGTTTAATATGTGATGATCACATGCAGTTATTCTAACACTACTCTAAATGATAGATGGTGTGATACAAGTGCTCGTGAATTCCAGATGTCTATTACCTAAGGGTTCTTGTCTAGTACATTCCTATACTACAGGCTGTGTAGGCTGATACAATGGATTGAATCTCACGTCTAAAGATCGGCCACCGCTTCTAGAGCTACTCAATATATAAGACACCGCCTTCTTGGCTACTAAGAATGGAAGACATCACCACTAAACTACAGTGGAAATAAACTCCCACTACTATCAGCGCCACTAGGCTACTGGAAACGTTTCCCCCTTATTATGCTTGTAGAGGGAAAACCCCAAAATGTCGACCTGTCAGAATGTGTCATCGTCCGCATTTGCTTCCACCTCTCGATCGTAGCATTGACCACTTATTGCATGCTTCGGATTCTTTTTTCTAACTGTATTATGTGCGGCAGGAATCATGCATACTAGGATCACCCGTTGTGTTGGATTCCTTATATCCACTAAATCTATTTTCTGCTGCACTTATTCGTAGCGTTTATAGCTAATGCACAATAGCTATCTTATTCTTTATTTTTACTAATTTTTTTTAACCTAAAGCTACTAAATATAATTTTCCACCGATTTTGCCCCAAATAAAACTTATGTTTCCCTTTCTTTTCATTATCTACGAAAGCTTTCTCCCTCATTTCTAGAACCTTTATTTTCAACTAAATCCAATTCTTCTTCAGTCTCTCTAGCATCGTCTTCTTCTCCTTACAACAACTCTCTTTTTCTCCTCCTTGGGTCCTCTTCTCCTCACAACAATCAGACTCTTCGTATTAGTGCACATTTTCAGTCAACTTGTTTAGTTGTAGACATTTTATACCACTTCAGTGCAGTTTACTAATCAAAATCCGAACTGAAGAAGGTAGTGATCAGCCCAGTAGCAGGGACCCCTGGTCTTGGACTAGATGTGAGGCTTGAGAAAGAAATTCCAGCAAACAAGGCAGAGGCGTACAATGTTCTTGATGAATTGCCTTATAGCTTTTCAATTGAAATCATTTCCCTATGTCTAAATCCTGATCCATTATATCTTGACCCATGCGTCTGTAACTCAAGTTAGTTATTGCTAACCCTCTTTATACCAAATTCAGGTAACCAACCATTTCAAAATTATTTTAGGTGTTTTTACACTCGCACCTATTTTTCTACTTTGGAGTAGCTAACTAAAAAAGTGTTCTTCATAGAGAGTCTTTGGAGTTAGGGTGTTATACATTGAGGCACAGACATGCTTGTTGCGATGTTTTCATATTTCAAACTTTTTATTATTTCCTTTTAATACATCACGATGTTGTTTTCAAATTTGATATCATTCAAATATGTGGAGAATGAGATAAGTATTTATTGGGATTAAGCAGGGTTAGAAAAAAAAATCATTGTCACAATGTTAATTTCAGATGCTTAAGCTTGAAATTTTTTAAACAGGGGCATTATTATATGGAACGTTGAAAATATTGTCCAACTTTCAAAGTCTTCTTAATAATATATATTATATAGGTTCCCAAATGTATAAACATGTAAACACAATCAAACTAACATGAATGTAGTATCAAACTTTGGATTTATATATTTATTATCAATTTTGAAGGATAAAGAGATGCATTATGGCTGTTTATTACAAACTAAAGCTAGAAACTTGTTATATCTCAGCAGATTATTATGCACTCGGTCTAGTAATTTTTTACTACATGTGTCTTATTTTATCAAAAATACAAAAATAAATATATAGTCTTTATGAAGGCATAGAAATATGAATATATGATATTTGTGAAGGCACCAAAAAATCCATATAAGTTTTTATCCAGAAAGAGATGCCTTGAGAATTCTTTTATCTAGAAAGATGTTTTACCATGCATATGAGCAACCTTTAAATTTCTAAAAAAAATTATTGAAAAAATGGCATCACTTTATATGTTTCATATTTTAAAGCTGATAGGAGAAATACTTATGCATAGTTTGGGCTTTAAATGGTAAGCTCTTGTATGACATTTATTTGCAAGATGCAGATATCCACTCTTTCAGTAGGAGTCAAATAAAACCTTATACTTTTTAAATTGTAAATTGTGCACCACGATATGATGGTATAAATTCACCAGTAAAGCTTTCGAAATATATAAAAATATGGTTATATTCTATATGTTGAAATTCTAATATAATAATTTTCAGATTCTACACAGGATATTAAAAAAAATTACTAACTTACACCAGTTTTTTTCTTCAATCAAGAAATAAAGCATCTTCGTACGCGTCCTCGTCTTTCAGGCAGCACGTACGTACGTGACGGTAGAACGAATATTTATAGTTTTGGTCATCAAATAGTGACTTTTGTTGCATTCAAATGAACTACGATAAAAGAGATGACGGTGTTAGCTTCCAGGCTATGCAGGTGGAAAAGTCAGAATCTAGCATCTTCACAATAAACAAGCACAACATATTTGTTGTCAAGATTGAACTCTCTAGGCTGCAACATGAGAAATTCATATCGTGGGAAAAATAGAATTCAATGAGTTTACATATGCAGCATTCCAGATCATATGGTGTTTGAAAAGTGAATCATGACTTAGAGGGGATCCAATTTGTTTGCGAGAGAGAAAAGAAGAAGAAGGATAAACTAATGTACATTGTTATCAAAGGTTATCAAATCTGCCATTTTATTATTACCCAACTACTTAATAATTGTTTTAATGTGTTATCTATTGTTTTTCCTTTCTGAAATTGGCAGGAGTAATGCTAATAAACTTGCTATTGTTCATATGGTGGCTTAGTTAGACTTGTAAAGTATCAACTAAATTTGTCGATGATCATCTGTTCTACAAGAGGTATATATTTTGAATATGCTATGTTTTTCTTAATATATTATTGGTCCAAACATCATACTTGGATTTGAATGGTTGATATGCTGCAATAATCTGAGCATTATCAAAGTTAGGCCTTGCATTTTCCAAAAATATTATAGTCTCCATATTTTATGCGATTTCAATTATCTTATAACAGGATCACCGGTAATTCACTTAAGTTTTCTTCTTATGGTTTTCGAATTGATGCCATCTTTTATTGTAGGATGCCATATACATGTGCTCGATTCTTGAATGTCTTTTAATTGAATAACAAAGTCAACATATTGATGTTTATGTGACTCGTTAAATAGCCTGTCAAAATTTCTTTATTTCTGTAACATTCAATCAACCAACCAAGGATTTAAAAACCTTATCAATAACTTATACTAAACACCGCACTAAGTAAATAGTATATATCATGTAGACTAGATATTGTAGACATATAGTTGACTGACTGAACAACTATGATTTAATATCATGCTAAACATTACAGTTTGATGTACTTAATTATTAGTAGCCTGTATAGTTCAAAATGATAGAGGCAACAATCGGTTTACTATATTGGTAACACGAGGGCCACCTCTAAATATATTGGACTTGGTAGGTCTACATATTGCAAAATTTCTAAATTTTATAAGAATCTCATGGTAAAATACAAAAACATCACCATAGTATAATTCAATTGATGGTTGCTTAATGCTTTTTATGAATTATTTTATGTTGTTTTGCTCTAAAAAGTACATGGGTACATTTTCATAGAATCATGATTAACTATATTGAAATGTAATGCAATCTGAGTATATTTGGTATTAATAATTAGTTATTTTTTATGGTTGCTTTATTCTTTTTATGCATTATTGTCTGCTATTCTGCCCCAGAACGTACATGGTTATATTAACATAGAATCATGGTTGACTACATTGAAATGTAGTGCAATCTTCTATCTCACTGTTGGCTACATGGGAGATAAAAAAATAACTATGTATGCGATCTGAAAGCATATATGATAGTAATATAGAGATAAGATAATACAAGGTTTTATGGATTATGAGATAATGTGGTGCCAAAAAAGAATATAGTCTGATGAAGAGATTTACAAACCTAATAGATAATTTGCAATTTTTGGGTGAAGACGTTCCACGCATCTTATGAGCTGGTAAAAAGACATTTAGAGACAAAGAGATTTACAAACCTAATAAACAATCAGATGTACAAGAATATAGTCTCCATCGATTGTACTTCAGTAATTTTTGAGTTGTTTTCTGCTAATATTTCTCCAAATAATTAATCTGCTAGTTCCATTGCTTCATAAAGGAATTCTATATCTACTTTGTCATTGTTGTACAAGTCATTCAATCCTAACTCCTACTATAATAAGTTAATTGAATTTTATAAATAATGATAATAATATAAAATTAACTAAGTTAGCCAAGTTAATAAAAATTAACTAAGTTTTGTTAAAATTAAACA
Source organism: Allium cepa (assembly GCA_030765085.1). Lineage (NCBI taxonomy): Eukaryota > Viridiplantae > Streptophyta > Magnoliopsida > Asparagales > Amaryllidaceae > Allium > Allium cepa. The sequence goes on along the minus strand of CM060938.1, from coordinate 555,529,027 downwards.
AATTTTATAATTAACTAAGTTTAAGTTAACTAGATTTTATAAATAATAATAATATAGCTAATTTAACAAAGTTTTATAAATAATAATAATGATAAATTAACTAAGTTTATAAACCTTAACTAGGTTTATAATAATAATAATTAATCAAGTTAACCAAGTTAATAAAAATTAACTAAGTTTTGTTAAAATTTAAAAAGTTGTATAAAATTAACTAAGTTTAAATTAAATATATTTTATAAATAATAATAATACAGCTAATTTAACAAAATTTAATAAATAGTGTGATGATGATGAATTAAACAAGTTTCTAAAAATTATCTAATTATAAATTTTAACTAATTTTATAATAATAATAATAATAATATAATCAAGTTAACTAATTTTTAATAATAATAGTAATAGTAAAAATAACTAAGTTAACCAAGTTGATAAACATTAACTAAATTTTGTTAAAATCAAACAAGTTTTATAAAATTAATTTTGTTTAAGTTAACTAAATTTTATAAATAATACAACTAATTTAACAAAATTTTATAAATACTAATGATGATGATGATTAATTAACTAATTTTATAAAAATTAACTAAGTTTATAATGATAATAATATAATTAAGTAAACTGAGTTTTAATAATAATAATAAATTAACTAAGTTAACAAAGTTAATAAAAATTAACTAAGTTTTGTTAAAACTGAACATGTTTATAAAATTTATCATTTATAATAATGCTCTAATTTGTTGGTAGGAATGTTGCGGAGAACCATTTTGCTGGATGGTTTCCAAATCAATTACAGGGAATAAGTAATCTTAGGTACGAGTTTGTCAGTCTTTTTAAAAGTTCCTTGATAAATATGTATCAATTATGTTTCCTTATTTTGCAAGTGATATTCATATCAATATTTCATCTAAGCGGGTTTTGTAATTAGCAGCTGTTTCAGCCACAGGTTAGTTACAAACTAACAACTAAAATATATGACTTCCACGCTTCTTTTCTCATTGTGCACAATAAACTTTAAAGCAAAGTAAATTGCAATATTAATTTTTTCACTTTCCAATTGTAGTAATAGCCACCATCTTTGCTTCTACATTCATAGTTATTATCTACGGTGGAAGGAGTTGCAAGACCTCAATTTCACCTGCTCTTGGTATTTATCATTTTCATTCCTTTTCATAACAGAAAACATTGTTTATTATGTTCTGCAAATAATATTGATTTATATACTTCTTAATGCTCTTTGTTCTAGAATCTTATTTTATACTCACCATATTCATGATATTACATGTAAAATAGTATCACTTTTGTAGCACTACCCTAGAGCGGGCAATCCAAATCCATAAACCTTTGACATTATATAGTCCTATTGAGTGATAATATGTAGCTATTATTCGAATAAAGAATAATGGTAGCAAATATCAATTGTAGGGTTGCCACAAATGACAAAGAAGCAAGGAGGAGGAGTGAAATGCTCATTAGGGAAGGAAAAAGGCATAGTTGGTGCATTGTTTATGCTTCATCCCTTAAAGAGGATAAAGAGACAGGTCTCTCTCTTTAAGCTCACAATGATTTGTAATTTGATTACGGATTTTATGTAAACGTGGTTATTTTATGTAAAATATTTTGTATCGAGGTGTTTATGTACCATATTGCAATAAGTGACTAACGTGTTTTTCGGTTATTTGAATGTCATAATTATATGGGTGATTGTTGGTTTCATACTGACAAATTTTAATTATTACTATATATATATATATATATATATATATATTGTAAAAAAATGAAGTGGAAACCTGAACGAGCCACCACACCGAGGGGAACCTGCAAAAAAATCAACAATTTTTAGCAGCGTTTGTTAAACGCTCCAAAATATATATGGTGGCAAACAAAAAAGCTACCAAAAATATTTTATTGTAGTGGACGGTACTTTTTGGTAGCATTCCGCAAACACTACAACAAAGATTTTAAGTAGCATTTGTGGTGGCGTTTAATAAAACGCAACAGAAATCTTGGATTTTTAGTTGCATGTTTTTAACCGCGTTCTCTAAAAGACTATTGTAGGTTATGGTAGCATATTTTATGCACCACCAAAAATTATTTTTGGTGTAGTGATCGGCCATCCGTGCTAGTCTGCACATCCATCATTAGAACCTTTTGTTAGAGCCATTTGTGAAAATACATCACCTCTATTCGGTTACTTTCGGTTTTGTTACTTTATGGCTTTAGTGTCTGTATTACATTAGCTAGGTATCGCTATAGTGCATGATTCAGGTGTATTGGGTACTGGAGGTATAAGGTGGTCATCACATTTGGTATAAGAGCTTAGCTTAAGATATAACCTAAGTTGGTACTTGGATCCATTAGAGATAGAGTAAGAGTTCTCAGTCTAGAATATATTGAGAGGTATATAAGAGAGCATAGTTGTTATATATTTTAGTTTCCAAAACTATATAGTATCTACATATAGCAGTAAGTCATATTGCATACATGAGTATCATTTTTTCCTTTTTGAGAGACTAATCATTCTTATCACAGCTTGTAAGAATAAGTTGACAAATAAGGAATGTAGCTAGGACTTCTATTTCTAGCGTAGAGTAAGGAGTAAGCATTGAGGTAGCTGTGAACTCTAATATTCAGGCTATGTTATATAATATGATGATGAATATGCCACAGAACTCCCAAGGAATTGCTCCAACTATTGTGGGTGGTGGTGCTCTACTACAAGTGCTAAGGGCTGACATTACCAAGTAGTGCAAAGACAACTCTAGTCTAGGTGGAAAATTGTTTCGTGGAATGAAATCAACTGTAGAAGTCCAGGACTACTTGATACCTGCAAATGCATCTTCGAGGACTTGAAGTTGAAAGATGCGATAAAGCGAAAGTTGTCTGCTCAATAACTTCTGGGAAGGGAATGAATTGGTGGAATCTATGAAAGTTTCTACTCTTGAGGATCAGTTTACTTGGAAGAAATGTAAAGCCTGATTTAAGAAGAAGTTTATATCAATTGCTCAAAAGATTATTTAGAAGATTTGTTGATTTGAAGTAGGGAGACTTATCTATTTTGGGATATATCTGAGTTCGACATGTTGTTCAAATATGGGATATCCTTTATCGATGCGCCCTTAAAGAAGAACGAGAAGCTTATAGTTGGCTTGAATGACTACTTAGAGGAAAGGATGATCGACCATATCAATAAGAGATTTAAGAAGGTGGTTGAGAGCGCTTTAAGGCAGAAAGCTTACCAAAGCCGAAGGATACTATTATTCCTAAGGAGGAGTCCAAATCGCAAAGCGGTTTTGTTGGAAAGAGAAAACGAAACATAAAAACAAGAAGCGGTCTTAAGGAAAGGATGACCAAAAGAAGGACAAATAGAAGACCATTTGTTTTGGTTGTGATGATAAAGGTCATTGATTGAGAACTACAAGAAAGATGGGAAGAAATGCTATAACTATGGCAAGTTTGGTCATATTAACAAGGATTGTCCAAAAAAAGTGAAAGAGAAGCTAATGATGAATTCTTGTTCCCGAAAATTATTCCAACTTCATCCAGTGCTCTATCGATGAAGGAGAAAATCATTATTATTTAGGGTATGCTTTCTACTTATGGTGTGCCTATTCTTACTTTGTTTGATACCAGGGTTTAATATTACTTCATATCTCGTGATCTAGTTGACAGACTATAATTAAAACCAGGCCTAGTAGATGAACTTTTAATTGTAGCGAGTCATGTTGGAGGTTTGGCTACTTTGTCTATCGTTTGTCGAGATGCGGTATTATCGATTCATGGTTGTATGTTTATTATGCTTGTTTGTTGTGTTTTGTGGGGTTTGGTCTTTTACTAGGGATGGGTTGGCTTCAATGATACAGAGTCTTGATGGATAGTAGGAAATTGTTAGTGATGATAGGGATGAATGGTGAGCGGGGAGTAGGGATGCATATTCAATGATGAGGAGAAGGTTAGCTTTCTATATTCACTCGATATTTCGCATGATGAATTGCCATCAATACCCATTATGATAGAGTATCCGGGCATATTCGAGGCGTAATTTGGGAATTCGATCTCTCTATGTGGCGGTAATTTGGTTAACTCCTTGAATATGTCCGGATACTCTATCAAAATGGGTATTGATGGCAATTCCATCATGTGAAATCCCGAGTGAATACAGAAAGCTAACCTTCACCTCATCATCCAATAAGCATCTCAACTCTAAACTCCGCTCACCATTCGTCCCTGTCGTCACCAACAATTGCCTACTATCCATCATGACTCTCTATCTTTGAAGCCAGCCCATCCCCAGTAAAATACCGAACCCCACAAAACACAAAAAAAAACAAGCATAATAAACATACAACCATGAATCGATAAGATTGCATCTCGACAAACCATAGACACAGTAGCAAAACCTCCTACATCACTCACCATAATTAAAAGTTTATCTACTAGGTCTGATTTTAATTCTAGTCAATCGACTAGATCAATAGATATAAAGGAATTTTAAACCCAGGTATCAAGCAAAACAAGAATAGGCACATCATGAGTAGAAACCATACCCTGAATAATAATGATTTTCTCCTTCTCCTTTACTAATAGAGTAGTTGATGAAGTTGGAACAATATTCGAGGCACAAGCCTTCATCACCAGCTTCTATTTCACTTCTTTTGGAGAATCCTTGTTAATATGCCCAAACTTGCCACAGTTATAGCATTTCTTCCCATCATTCTTGCAGTTCTCAAACAGTGACCTTTGTCACTATAGCCAAAACAAACGGTCTCCTATTTTCCCTTCTTTTGGTCATCCTTTCTTTAAGACCGCTTCTTAATTTTATGTCCCACTTTCTCTTTTCAACAAAACCACTTTGCGATTTGGACTCCTCCTTAGGACTAACAGTTTCCTTTGGCTTTAGGTAAATGCCCTCTGCCTCAAAGCACTCTCAACCACCTTCTCAAATCTTTTATCGATACGGCCGATCATCCTTTCCTCTAAGTAGTCATTCAAGCCATCTATAAGCTTCTTGTTCTTCTTCAAGGAAGTATCGATAAAGGATATCCCATATTTCAACAACATGTCGAACTTAGTTACATATCCCAAAACAGATAAGTCTCCCTGCTTCAAATCAACAAATCTTCTAAAAAAACTTTTGAGCTATTACTATGAACTTTTCCTCAAATGAGGCTATACATTTCATCCAGGTAAATTGATCCTCAAGGGTACCAACTTTCATAGATTCCACTAATTCATTCCCCTTCCAAGAAGTTGCTAAGAGGCCAACTTCCTCTTTATCGCACCTTGCAGCTTCAAGTCCTCGAAGATGCATTCGTAGGTGTCAAGCAGTCTTGCACTTCTATAGTTGATTTCATTCCAAGAAATGGTTTGCCACCCAGACTAGATTTGTCTTTTCTCAACCAGGTAATGTCAGCCCTTGGCGCTTATAGTAGAGCACCACCACCCACAATAGTTCGAGCAACTCCTAAGGAGTTTTGCAACATATTCATCATCATATTATTGAACATAGCCTGGATATTGAGGTTCACGACTACCCTAGTGCCCTCTCCTTGCTCTACGCTAGAAATAGAAGTCCTAGCTGCATTCCTTGTTTGCCGACATATTCTTACAAGCTATGACAAGAATGATCAGTCTCTCAAAAAGGAAAAAGTGGTACTCCTGTATGCAATGTGACTTACTACTATATATGGATACTATATACTTTTGAAAACTAAAATATACAATAATTATGCTTTCTTATGCACATTTCAATCCATTCTAGAGTGAGAACTTTTACTCTATCTCTAATGGATTCAAGTATAAACTTAGGTTATATCTTAAGCTAAGCTCTGATACCAAATGTAATGACCACCTTACACTTTTAGTAACCAATATACTTGAATCGTGCGCTGCAGCGGCACCTAGCCGATGTAGAACGGACACCAAAGTCGTAAATTAACAAAACCCAAAGTAGAGCCTATTGCAACACAGATAATATATAATAACAACATAATATAATAAAAAAGAACTATAATAAGCACATCGAAGCATATTAGGTTCATCATATTATACAACAAAGTAGTGATAGATTTATACATCTGAATCAATATAAACTCTAAATATTTGTATCTCTAATAATAATAAGTGATAATAGAGCACTATAGCACTGGACATCGGAATTGCAATAGCAAGCTCCAAATATGGATATGTGTAAGCTAGCCTCATGCTCATCCTTCGCATAGCACCATGTGCTATCTCATATCTATTGCGTCAATTTACTTATTTAAGAGTACCCGAGATTGTAAGAAGCATTGAAAATAAGCTTAGGCCAGATAGAAAGTCTAGTATGAGCGATCTACCATCTCAAAGTAAATATATAAAAATTGTAAATAATAGGAACATGGGGTATGCATAATCTTACTTGACAAGTCCCTGTATCCAATAAGTTAACACATATAATCGGTGTATGCTTAACAAATAGAGGTATACTACAAGTTAAAGTACAATATGGGGTATCTAGATATCTAGCATCAATAATGCCAATATCATGTGACCTCCATAACAAACATAAAAGATCTAGCAACTATCAAACTATCTCACATTGCTCAGTCATATGTCGTTGGATATACGATAACTCAAACGATCATATCGACAATTATAGACAATTCAAAATCTCAGTTTCCTATGGGCTCGAATGGCCAGAATACTATACTTATGTATCAATAAGTCTGCTTACTTCGGATCACATTTCAACAATTTGGGATCACATATTGATAGTCAAAAGGTGCATCTCTATATACCCCCTCTTTACGAGCACTCATCGAAACCTTCGAATTATCAACGATCCTTTAGCACATGTCCCGATAGTATAACACATCATTCATTCCACTACACAAGTTTGCATCATCAAACTTGTCTTCTTGGACCATCATCACATGCCACAAACATTTTCTCCTTGAAGTGTTTGACCTACTTCACTCACGACATTGAGTTATAGAATCTTCATCATCCCATCCTTTGCTTTTAAAAATCTTAGGTCGGTGCCATATCCAAAGCTAGCCCATGCCATACCCAGAGTATTTCATGTACTAACCTTGTGTCGTGCTTTTAGTTTGCACAGATCTCCCAAGTAAACTAATCCGCAAGAGTGGCAACTATTATAATATTCCACCAATTCACTGCCCTACCCTGAAGTTGCTTAGAGGATAACTTCCTCTCATCGCATCTTCCAATTTCAAGTCCTCGAAGATGCGTACGTAGGTATTAATCCAGTCATGCTCTTTTATAGATAATTCCATTTCAGGAAACTGCTTGCCACATAGACTAGAGTAGTCTCTATTCAAGTTAACAAAGTCAGCCCTTAGTGCCTGCATTGGAGTACCACCATGCACATGTTAATAACTCAAGCATTGATTTTGATGGTGACAACCATATAAAGAAAGATACTATTGTTTTGCCAAGTTGTATAGTATATAGTGCAGAATATTATATAGGTACTAAATTGAAGACTGCATGGTATAGAGACTCATGATAAAAATTTGAAGACTCCCGAGTTCAAAGACAAAGATGTGAAGAGCTAAGATTATAATTTAGTGTTTAGACTCATTAGAATATATTGTTAAATTCCTTGATAGTGATTCTAATCTTCATTTCTAATTTTCGATCTTTGATATTCAAGTAAATAAAAACAAAAATTTAATTCCAAAATATATTTTTAATTTTTTTTTAAAAAGTAAGAATTAAAAATTGTTTAAACACTATCTTCGAGTTTTTACAAAGTATAGGATTTTGAAAAAAAATTAAAAAGAAAAACATTTTCAAATTTAACTATCGTATGTTGACATGTATTTTGATATGCCAACACATAGACCGTTAATTTTTTTTAATATTTTGAGTGGAAGTGTATTTTGGACACAACCCTTCATTTGGATACATTTGTTCATCCACTATATAAAGTTATGTGCAAATGGATTTTTAATCAATTAGTAACTTACTTTCTTCTCACTCCTTACTCTCTTGAAAATTCTCTTAAAAAATATACTCTACACACTTCAAAATCATATAGAATCAATTCATACTCCATTATATTGATTCACCAATACTTGCTTACTATTTTGCAAGCATCTCTCTCTGTTTCATTTCAAAGATCAAAATGCTATCGAAGTGGCCATCTGATCCATTGTATCCAACGTATAACTATTTATCTTTGGAAAATCATCAACTCTACTCTTATTTGTGTGGGTGTGCTTATAGCCCATTCAAATCAAATAGGTATGCTTGTAACCCATTCAAATCAAGTGGGTGTGCTTAGTAGCCCATTAAATCTAGTGGGTGATCTTATTGCCCCGTCAAATTAAGATATTTGCCCCAGACTCGTGAAACCGAAGGGTGCACCTCATAGTCTTGAAATCAAATTGTATTCTAGTTTGCCTTCTACCTGGTTAAGAGTTGGCAATTGAAAAGAAATCTATACAAGCAATTATATGGGGTGGATCTAGGATTTATTAATTCGAACTATTATAAAATTCTCGGTGTCTTATCACTTCCTTTACTTTATTGCTTTTATATTTATCCACGATTGTATCTATGATTGATTGTTAGTATAAATCTATGTTGTCAATCTATGATTTGATATTAGTCTTGAAAGAATTTTGGAGTTCTGCGCCATGCTTTAGAGTTGTTAATCTTGAAAGAATTTGGTATTAATCTTCACTTTGGAGTTCTATGCGGGTCGAAGTGCCGCCGGAGTTCCCCTCAAGAATCGAAAAGAGGATGGTAGGCCTGTGGATCTCAGGCCACTTAGGATCATATCCAGGTGTCAGAGTAGCTTAGGACCCAAGTGTTTGGCTAGCAATAGCATCATGTGGTATTGATCCGAAACCTTCACCCAAGTCTTTGTGCACCGTTGAGGCAAGCTTCGGGCGAGGATAAGCTGGCTATCTTTCAAAATCTTGGGCTTATCTCCTACCAAGACTTCTCTCTCCAGCTGCTCCAAATTCACCTCGTCACTTCCGAGGAAAACCTTTTCTTCTTGAATGATTCGCTCCCAGGCAAGGGTGAGGATTCTAGGATAATCATCTTTGAACCACTCTAGATTTTGGAATTTGAGCATGTTGGCATTATACTGGTTCAGCAGTGGTTCAAACTTCTCCATTGCGTGATCTTCTCCCCGTTGTTCCATGACCTCAACTTCTTCTTTGATGCGTGCATCAACATCTTTTACATGATCGAGTGTTTTGTCTCTTTCCTCCCTGGCATGGAGCAGCCTTTCACAATAAGTCTGGGCTTATTGGAGCGCTTCATCCTTTTCTTTTGTTTCGGGCTCGAGTTTGGTTGACAGCATAGCCGCATTTCTATTTGCGATATCCCTCTCTATTACCAGAGCATGGCTTTGTGGAAAGCCTTCTCCATTTTATCCTAACGCTTAATTTGCTCCTCTTCAAGTGCCTTAATGGCCTCCCTGGCTTTCTTCTCGACTTTGTCTTGGGATGTTCTCAATTTCTCGACCTCGACATCGAGATAGTGATGATTCTCTTATTATCAGCTTGGATGAGTTTTTGATTGATCTCTGGCTTCCTATCCCTAAAGACTTTGGAAATTTTCTCGACTAACTTCGACCATTCGTTATACTAATTGTGAACGTCGATCACATAATCAGTAGTCAATTTCTATACGTCAGCCGGGATTCTTTTCAAGTTAGGCACAAACATAGGACCATCAAAGTAACTGTTTGGAAATTCTTGTTTTAGTTTGCCCATTCGGGCATTATCCGCAAGTTATTCCTCCGAAGAGATAGGTAAGACTATAGCTGTTTCTTTGCCTGACCTATGCTAGAATGTTTCAAAGGCACTCTTGTGATGCCTATAGTCGGAGGACCGATTGGAGTAAGATGGCACTGGAGGTTGCATAGGGATGGGAGATGGAGGAGGGGCGTGAGAAGCATCACCGGGAGGATGTCATTGTGACGATCGGGTTGCCTTTATAGATCTCTAGGAGGAGATGAACTAGACCTAGGGTGATGTTTGAAAGCAGAGTCATGTGATGAGCGATCTATATCATAATCGATTCTATCTCGATTATCCTTGTCTTGGCTAGAACGATATCCTGACTCATAATCGTGACCGCTTCCTTGGTGCTACGAGCTCAACTGAGGCCTTTGTACTTGGAATGCTTTCTCCTCTATTTCCTTTTTTCCATGGATCCTTTAAGGGAAAAAAGAACAAATTTGATCCAATGAGCGAGGATACAGGTCAAGTGCGAGTGTTGTGAAGTGCACGTGCACGCGAGTGTTCTTGCGTCCCACCGACAGACCATGAGCTAGAACTTTACTCATGGGAGTAACCTCTTCCATACTGGTGGGGATGAATTCCTTATCAACATGAATAGGGGAGTCGATGCCCTCAATACTAATATTACCGACATCGAAAGAACCAAACTCGAAAGGAATTGGCCCTAAGCCGATGAATGAGACCGTTGAAGGAAAAGAAGAGTTTTTTCTGCATCAATGATTAGTGAAGGCTAGGTAGAAGTCTACATCTTAGAGAATTTCACGATTAACCTCTTCTTCGAAGTAGGCAATTGGTCATCCCTAGATTGTTCAGGCTGAGACTCATGATCCACATCAATGCAGCCTTTATTAGACTCGTTAGTTTCACCAATAATTTTGCCTTCCTCGGCGTCTTCTGGTGCTTGTTCAATATTTTCTTCAACTTCGGCCCCAGGTCTTGGGACTAGGGGAAAATCTAGATCAGCTCCACCTCCTTCAAGGGGGTTGTTATCATCATCGTCATCACTGAAAGCTATTTGGATGATGCCAGTACTACAGCCCTCTTTAAACAAGCTGTAGGTGAGAAGATTTTCATTTGATAGGAGAGGTCTCGTTGGAGTGTTGACGACCCTCTTCAATATCTCTGTCTCCCGTCGGAACTGCCAAAAGAGTGTTGACGGCATTTGAAAGCGCCGAGCTACTACATCTCATTGGAACATCTGGATGGTAAAGCAAGGATTTTAGTTAAGTCTACAAACAATTAAACAAATTCATATAATGCACATGGAGAGGAGCTTACGTTCAGACAACAATCTACGTGGAAACTCGGGCGAGCAGTGGAATAGAACCACTCGGTTTTGAAGTAGCTCAACTTATTCTATACCCCAGTAAACACTATGCAACCCCTGATTGGTTCCAAGTAAATCAAAGATGGAATTTCCTTTCGACTTTTGAAACTATATATATATATATATATATATATATATATAGCGAATCTCCTCATTGCTGGGCACTTGATGTTAGTGTTCAAGGAAGAATATATATGTACCAAGGAGAAAGGCATAACTATTCGGGTGCAACTGTGTTTTATATTCTTTAAGAAGATCCTTCATTGATTTTAGAAGCGATAGAGTCAACGGGATCATTTAATATTACTACATCCTCGAGAGTGTCAGATGCAGTGTCTATATCTGGACCACCTACCAGCTCTACTGAATTTTTAGGAGCTTGTTGCTCGACTTCGGGATTCTCTAGGTCTAATTGTTCAACTGCAGGATCTCTTAACGTTGTTCTTTCTGAATTGGATTTTTCTATGCATGTGAAGTTGTAGCCAAGCTTGACTCTGCATTAGATTAAATATATCTCGAAGCTGATGTACCTGTGGTTTGTGCAGCAAGATGTTGAGAACATCTCTGATCCATTTCTATAAAAAAAACACGACATATAATCAACATTAGAAGATTAATTGCAAGTTGTACCCACATGCAAAAGTGGATTCTAGTGTGGTGCCATGTAGTGTCATGCAGTTCAAGTTTCCAATATTATTTAACCATTTTTAAAATTCTAGATATTACTTGACATGAGCGTCATCATTGACCATCTCGAAAAGTTTCACATTATTGGACATGCTTTAGGAAGATATTTGGGTCCAAGAAAAAATCCCAAGTCATGTGAATGAAAAAACACTGAAACTTTTCTAAGTGTTGGAGTTATACAACTCAAAAACAGAGAAAATTCCAAACTTCTTATCCTATATTTACTACTTCCCAAACGGCAACCGTCCACCGCCACCTCTTCTACGTTCAATTCCGTGTCCATCCATCCTTAACCAAGGTTACTACTCACCGATAATCGGGTTCATTAGTGATGTAGGATATAGGGCTTAGAATCACTTCGATTGAAGGCAAAAGAAAGGGTTCAGGCTGGTGGAAGTGAGTTGAATCAATGGCGTTAGTGGGTGCTTTAGGCCAAGGCAAGTGGTGGCCATCCTAGGTGTAGGTGGAGGAATGACTTCATTCCGAAGTCGGAAGCTTGTTAATGGTAGAAACTTTAATTTTTGGGGTCGACAGAGACAAATGAAAAGGAAGTAAAGACCAATGGGTTTTATAACCCAAGCTTGATCGGAAGTTTCAACAACCAAACTTGGAAAATATTCCAAGTCAAGGGTCGATACCGACCCATAAGCTTTAGGTCGGTAACGAGTCCCAAAAATAAAAAATAAAAACATATGCATATTTAAATAGATGTAAACATATATATGCATATGCAACTGCAAGTGATGGACCATGCATGCCATGCAAACTCCTATCAACTCAAGAGTGTATATGTGGATATGTGTATGTGTATATGTGTTCAATATTTGGAGACTAGAATCAAAGGGAAATTGAATTCAAACCAGAATAGTCCTTGGATGGAATCAGTTTAGAATCGTCAAGCTTGGAATAACAGATCAGGAGATCATATTCCAAATTTATAATACTAGATGTTGGTCGAGCATCGCGACAGAACACTATAGACATAAGTTTTCATGGAATTGGTTCATAAAAGGATAAGACCGTTCGAAACATACAGTGGAGTCCTTCACAACTATTTGGATTTGTCTAGATTCAAAGTACATTAGGGGAAAGTGTTATCCAACCTTTTAACCAGACAATATTCAAACAGATTGAACGAATAGAACTTGGAGTTATTGAGGCAGAAAGCCCAAAGAGATAGCCCAGAAGTTCAAAAACCAAGCACAAACAAGGTCGCATGACCAATATAAAGAAACCCAAGCCAAAGGAGTCATCAATTCACCTAATTCAAGGATCGGTACCGAACTCGCTCTATGGGTCGCTATCGAGTCCTGGTTTCACCTCCAGCGCTCCTTCGTGATGCCTTGAGCCTATTTCCAATGTTGGTTTGTTGATTCAATGCAATTCTCCATCGATCCCATAAACACTTGAGGCTAAAATTTTGTTCTTCCATAACTTCGTCATTTGAACTTAGAAACAAGCTAATATTGGTGCAAACAACTATGGAATCACAATGTTAACCTTAAGACGAGCCAAGATTATGAGACGAGGACAACCATTTTGGCTAAGATTAGGGATCGGTATCGACTCCTACGGAAGGTTCGGCACTGACTTCTGCAAGTTGATGATGTGGTACCTATTATTTTGGGAGAACTAGTCTAAATCATGTAAAATGACTATGAGATATTATGAATGAGATATTAGGCTCCCTACCTCTATAAATAGGAAGATATGGCTCAATTTTCAGGATTTTTGAGTGCTGGTCAGTCCTAGCGCTATATTCTAGTAATTTTGAAAATCTAAGTGTCGGAGTTGAAACACCCCTAAGAACTTCTGCCTCTAAGTCGGAAATAAGCAACAAAAGACTAGAGTGGACATAGGCCTAGCTTTGCCGAACCACTACAAACTGTTATGTGTTTTCTTTTCCTTATTTTTCATTTACTTTCTTCATATTTTATTCTCTATACAAACTCTTAGGTTCTTGATCCATTTGTGTACAAACACCGAGCTATAAATATGGTAGAAGCAAAAAATTTGGTATAGTGGAGTTCAAATTGACATACGTGACTTACCTTACCCCCAGCCCGATCATATTTTTGACATGGGAAAATAAGCACTAGCCATAGATGTTTGGAAAGCAAAAGCCAAGGATAAATGATAAAAAATTTATGTTATGTTTTCGATACCATTGTACATATTTTTAGGTACCCTAATTTGTTCTACAGGGTAAAATGGTAGTGTGCAATGCAAATCGAGCCAAAGATTCTCAAGTTTATAAGAAAATTATAATGAAAGACAACAAATTTGCAGGTTTTCATAAAGAACAAAGAAAGTTTCATAAGATTCAAACCACTTGTTAGAGCTACCGGTATTATATGTTAACCAGTACATGTTAAGATAAGAGAAGATGAGGCATATGATCATCTCCTTATGTAAAATAAGTCAGATCTAACACATTATCAGATCAAACCTTTTTAGAGAGAATTTTGAAGACATATGTTGATGGTGATGATACAAGTGATGTAAATAGGACCGATCTCTAGAGTAAAATGACATGCACTGTTGAGAGAGAGGAAGAGATGAGGTAAAATGAATGAATTTCTTGTCAAAAAAAGAAAATTTTCAAAGTTACCGCCATTATTTTTCTTTGGGACTGTAGTCTTCTATTGAAAATAAATAAATAAATAAATAAATAAATGTTGGTAATAAGGAGTATAGTCGGTTATTGATTTTGTATCTTATTAAGTTAGTTGGGATGGGCCTCTTTTGTATACAAAATTATAAAGATATACAGTGAGTAATAAATATAAATGTTAAAATGTTCAAAAAGTGTTAAGAGGATAGTATAAAAGAAATTTTTTTGTTTTAGGGCCTAAAGGAAAAAGGGCCTAAATGGATGAGGGAACAATGAGCGGCGGCAATTATTTTTCCACCTGAATTTAAGATGCACGATTAAGTTTCACACAGAACCACAATCAATTTTTCTGGATCTGTAGCCAATGATCAAGAGGAAATTTAGTTCATTAGGAGAAAACTAAATCCCGACTCTTAAGGTACCTATATTTTAACCTTTTTAGTTGAAAATGTGGAATCATAAACTTTTATTTTTGATAACTACATAAAAAATTAGTTAGGCTATATCCATCTCTATATAATATATATGGTATATACTATTAGATTAAGTCAACTTGTTTGGATTTGTATTTTGTGTAAGGGTCATAAATTAGTATATAAACTTACGGCACAAACTCGGAGATAAATTTATATTTTAGCGTTTTGTTAATGCATGCCCTAAGGGCACATGTTAAAAATGATAGTCATATTGGTAAGTTTATAACCGTAACATCTGCCCTTAAGGCACGTATTAAGGTTATTAAATTTTATTTGGAGATGACATTAGATAGTTGGCTGAATCAGGATCTTTCTTGAAAATAGTGAATCATTAAAATAGTTAAAAATGAAAAGTGTAGCTCTTAAACTAAACAAATATATATTTATTGATTATTATATTCTATCCATATTTATTATTGTTTATGCAATAACCAATCGATTAGTTTAGTTTTTCATTCTTATTAATTTTAATATACATATTAAAGATATTTATTTTACATAAATAAAGTTTGTAGTTTGAAAATAGAACTAATGAATGCATTGTTGAAGGAATGCAAAGTTAGAACATGCTTACTATTAAAGATAACTATAAAAGTGTTAGGATTCAAACTAAGGTTTTAATAGTAATTAGAAGTAAGAAGAGATCTAAAGGAAAAAAGTAAAAAATGTTATTAAACTTCATGATTCAATGATGTAATAGATAAAATAAGGATAATGAGATTTCAACTTGCATACTTTCAGATGTAGACCAAATCAATGAGAGTTGAGTAATTTTAATGTATATTGCATATACCGTGGTTATTGGATTTTGAACTTGGATGCAGTTCTCACCAAATAAAGGACACTTACAAAGGATTAAGATTCTATATAATATACACTATAAGATTGTAGCATATTCCTGCTCTTAGAGTGTAGGAGGATCACACACTAAAATTAAAATATGCATATTTTGCTAAAATACACATTACAATCGTCCACTTGAAAATTAAAATGCACATTATAATGATTTTTCTTAAAAATTAAGTGAAGGAGGATAATTTTAGAAGGAGCACAACCAAAATAAATTTTTTATGGGAAGGACATGATGTAAGGGGCGCCAATCCAAACAATTTACCATTTTACCCTCTGTAAGCAAATTTGGTAACATACAAAAAAGGGCACGAACCTGCTAAGAAATCTACATAAAAATACTACAGTATCATCGAAATAATATTATAGTAGCGAACCATCTGAATTTGTCTAAAATGACGGCATGATTTTGCCATTCAAATTCTAAATGCCGATAAAAAAAGGAATAATTATGTAATTGTGTTTTTTTAGGATGAACAAAATTTTATATTATGCCGATAAACGTTGGGTGGCTTCTTGATGTGGCCAACATTGTTGCACTTCTATTGAGTCTATAATATTTATCAGAAAGTATATTGTGCTCCCTCAATTGCTTATCTAACTCCCTGTATAAATTATTTATCTCTGCATGTTTCCTTTCAAGCTTGGTTTTATAGGGGTGGCCAGATTTCTTCCTTATCTAAATAAATGATTCAAACTACTATTATATTCAAAGAAAGATATGTTTAAAAAAATAATCCCATACCTAAGATACAGGGATCGTGTGCTTGAGAAGCCTTCTCCCTTTCTTTTGGCACTTCAACATCAATAGAAGCAAGCTTTTCTTGTAGGCCAAAAGGTACAAGAGACATAGGCAGGATTGCTTCGTGAGGAGACGAATCTTTTTCCATGGAGTTCATATTGTCATCCTCATCTATATTAGAAGCTTCAGTATGGCCACCTTCATTGCCATTTGATCCTTGTCCTTCATTGATGTTATCATCCCTGTCGTCGCCGTCATTATCTCCCCTCCTCTCTTCGATGGCCTCATCTTTGTTATCTTCTTCTTCGGAGTCAGATTCGACTTCAAAGGAAGGAATTTCAAAGGAAAGAAGTTTAGAAGTGTCGATTTCCTCTTTCACAGCAACCTCAATACCCTGCTCCATCTTTTTGACTCTATCTATGACCCTATCAACAAGAGCGGGGTCGAGCAAGTGGAAACTCAAATCTAGGAATTTATCGACATTATTAGCGAAGGCGAGATTAGGACGTCATCAAAGGAGTTCATAATGATGACTTCAAGAGAAGAGTTAAAGAATTGCGACACTCACTGCTTCGCATTAGAAATGGTGCCGATAGCCAGTTTGAGGAAGGCATTGTTCTTTTTCAACTTTTCCTTTGACAAGGATTATTTAGCTGCCATCCATCCTTTTTCCTCTTCAAACTCTTTTAGAGTCATTGACAAGGCTAAGTTCTCATTGGCTAGAAGTTGGCAAGCCTTCCTCTCTTCAAGATAATAGATTCTAACTGAGTGAGAGAAGCTCTAAATTGCTCCAATTCAGTTGTAGTCATGCTCTTCTTCGCAGACAAGGAGGAAACTTCAAGGCAGCGACTTCATCCCGAAGTTTAAATGTTTCAGTAGAGGATTTGGACACATTTTCATGCAGGGAGAACCGACTTTTGGAAATCTGAAAGAAAAGCACAACATAAGCTAAAAGCTTAAAGAAAAACAGGGATAATAATGTTAAGTAGTGTTAAATATACCAGGATTTGTTGTTCAAGAAGAAATCGATAGTGGCTCTCCAAATCAGAAACAGAGACTCTACTATCCTCATATCTTCTTCATTTAGTTCTTTAGCAGGAGCACCTAACAGAAAGCATAGGTCAGCAAAGAAAACTAACTAGATAGAAGGAGAATAATAAAACCTGAGCTTAAGAGGAGTAGAGAAAGTGACGCTAACGTTTGGTAAGCATCTA
Source organism: Allium cepa (assembly GCA_030765085.1). Taxonomy (NCBI): domain Eukaryota; kingdom Viridiplantae; phylum Streptophyta; class Magnoliopsida; order Asparagales; family Amaryllidaceae; genus Allium; species Allium cepa. The sequence goes on along the minus strand of CM060938.1, from coordinate 555,511,354 downwards.
ACGAAGAACAACTGACTTTCCCAGTCTCTAAACTTGTTTACTCCCTCAGAGATCAATTTCTTAGGAGGATTAGCCTGGAAGATTTGGTTGTAAAGGTTACCGAGCTTAACCAACTGGACGAGGTGATTAAGAACTTCAGTGTTCAAAGAGGAAAGGCCGACTACAATGCTACCAACTCCAGAGACAAAAGATAAGTATATACGTTTGGTGATAGCTTAATTGGAGCAATTCCAATATGAACTAAGAACTTCAGCAAGAACACAGGGAAAGGAAGGAACCCACCGTGCCAGACGTAGATTGTAGTATAAGCGAAGACCTCTTGGGTGGGTTGTTGATGGTGTCATTTTCTACAGGGGGGATTGCTTCCACTCCTATAATCCCAAAGTCATTAAGAATGGCATCCACTTCGTTCTATGTGGATATCAGGAAGCGCAGCAGGAGCTTCAGCTCTCTTTGAAGAACTCATGATTCTTCCAGGTGAAAACGTTTCAGTTAGAAATTACAGTTTGTTATGAAGTTAACATTCTTTAAAGGATTGGTAGAAACCTACCGCAATAATTTGAACATCAAACAAAATATGAAACTTCAAATTTTCGAAAGAATGTTAAAGTTAAAAATGAGACTTATTGAGCTTTCGATAGAGTCGAAAGAAAAATAAAAGTTAATACTTAACAAGCACCTCTTAATAATGTCGAAAGCCTAGATATGAGCATCTACTGAGCTTTCAATAGAGTCGAAGGGGCGGGTTGATGAATATGTTCAATCGGCACTCTTCAACAATGTCGAAAGCTTAATAGGAATTTTGTCATTAGGAAGGAACAGTTAAAACCAACATAAAAATTTGAACAAATTATACACTACTAATGTCTAGTAAACAAAAGGAAAGACCCTTCGACAAGGTCGAAACCCATTACCTTAGTTTTTCTAAAAGAATGTCAATGTTGTCGAAACCTTATATGCCGACTAAGACGAAAGGTTTAGGTTTTGAATTAAGGGAGTTTCAACGATGTTGAAAAAGAGAAAGATTAAACCATTGTCAGTCATAAAAGGTTTCAAATGAAATGAGGAGTGGTGAGCAGCTTCGAAGGCATAACAATAATATATTTAATTAACGTACATGTTTCGACTGAGTTGAGTACAAAAGGTTTCGACTAGTTGAAACATTTGACGTGTAACTTATACAAAGTATCATTTCTTTAATCTCCTTTACAAAAATATGTATTTAATTTAAACTAATAAGGAGTAAGTATGTTCTAAAGATGTCAAAACCTTTGCAACAAAATTTGTACTTTCGAAATAGAGAATTGTAATAGCCAACTTCTTTGTAAGGTGTGTGGATATTCTAACTCACAAAGTTGCTTTCGAAAAGGTTGATTGTGTGTAACTTTAGTTAAAAAAGTGCCACGCTACCTTCCGACCCCGTCAAAAGAGCTTAAGAAATCAAAATGAAAGTTGCCTCCTTAATCCCGCTCGAACGGTACAAAGGTAAATTTATGGTGCTAATTTTTAATTCGTACAATTCAAAACTTCTAGGTGAAGCAAGCGGGAAACTCCTTCTTCCCCAAACACGATTTCAATCCAGAAATTAAAAAAAAATTAAACAAATGGATTTAAACACGAATCAATTATTTAAATTGCAAAATCTTAGAGATAAATGTTTGAATTCTCTTAAAAAACACGATAACATTAAAATCTGAATTGGATGGGTTTAAAATAAGAATGAACAAGAAACATCAATCAAATCAAAATTCAAAATTGAATTGAATGATATTTTCAAACAAATAAGAACTCAAGCAATTCCTAGCAAGTCAAAGCAGAAATAAAAAATGCAAACTGTGAAAGTTAGTGAAATTAAGATCTGCTGCAAAATAAAGAAAGGAAAGATTCGTGAAATAAGAAAACAAAAACTTACTTCAAATCTGGATTTCTAATTGTGATTTGAAAATTTGGAAACTTTGATTTTTGCTTGGAGATGATTTCGTTTACAGGTAAATGAAAGAAGATGAGAGAAGAACGAAATTTATAAGAAAAGTCAGCAAAAACGGTGAGCCATCTGATTAGATTTAAATGGACGATCCAGATTCACGTGAGAATACAGAAAGGCGGGAATATTAAAGGTTTCGAAATGATTGACTTGAAAAATCAAAGACATCCCTTCAATAGGGTGGCAATGTTACCACCAAAAAATCCTTTCGACCGTGTAGAAACCCTATTGAATAGAAGGAAAAGAAGAACAAGAGAGAAAAACACTAGCAAAACCTTTCAAGAAGTCGAAGGAATGCAATTGCCAAAGAATAGAAGTATCAAAACCTTTCGAAGGGGTTGAAAGAGTCAAAAGCATGCTTCTGCATCAATGAACACCTTTTGAAGTAGGTGCTTCCGTAGGCATGAAGACCTTTCGAATAAGTTAAAGACGTAGCTTTCGAAGACAATGCATAACAACCTTTCAAATGCACGCCAAACCTTTCGAAACCAAAGGTTCCACCTTCACTAAAGTCATTTAAAAGCAAACCATGATCGGAACAACCCTTTGGAAAGTCAAACCAAGCCTTTCAAACCGGTTGAACCCTTAGCTACGCAAGGAAGGTTCCGCATCAAATTGCAAGCGTATGTTTGGAAGCTACGAACAGCGTCAAAACCACCACCATTTCAACATCTTCGAATCCCCGGGGAAGCTACCAATCGATAGAGTCAAAGGCTCCTACAAAGAAATATAAAGAAGAGAAGGCACAACCGCCCCTTTCGATGAAGATGGAGGCAATTGAGCCCGTTTGTAAGCAACACAAAGAAGAGCGCAAGAGCTAAAAGAGTTGGAAGGCATCAGAAGCCACCTTTCAACCAGGTCGAAAGCATTGGGTCGAAAAGTGCCGGTCCACATCTATAAATAAGACGCAAGGGTCTGGTTTGGAGATCCAAACTCAGTCAATCTACTCTTGTATTTTCTTAATTCTACAGAGTTGTTAACCCTAATTTGTAGATTGAATAGGGGATATTTAATCAATAAAAGCTTTATCGAGTTGCGAATGGAAAGTCTTCGATATTCTTGATTACTTTGTTAATTTGGAAGTTTTTATCAGATCTAATCGTGTTTTACAGGTGTCAACCACATCGTAAAGCCACATCCAACTTGGTCGAAACCATTGCATCTACAAGTAACTTCAGTTAATGACCTCAGGCCACCTTCCGATGAACTTCTACTTTTGAATGGATCGAAACCTTAGCCCAAAATAGTTTTACCTTCAATTCCCGATCCAAACCTAAGACACTTAAGGCTTCAGCTTTCGACAGGGTCGAAACCTTCCAAAATTGGTCAATACCTTAAATCTAAGGGCCGTCTATTTGGCTTTCGGAATTACTTCGAAAGGACTGTTTTGAAGGTTAATCAAGCTACTTATCCAATTCGAAAGATGAATAACAAGGGAAATTAAGCCTTTCGACTGAGTCGAAAGGTCAATAAAAAGGAAAGCTATCATAAAAAGAACCTATTCGAAAGGATGAACTAAAAGGATTACCTATATCTTTCCTTCTTCACTCAACCAAAAGAAATCAAAAAGGATTAACCTTGTCTTAAAATCAACTTTGGGGTGTTGACAAGTTTTCTTGTTAACATTTTGACGCTATAAGGAGGGCTTGAACGTCCGACTCTGTCGAACATCCAGCACCATTTATTTCTAAACAAGTCTTATTTCAAGATTATCTACTTTTGATCTAACTTCATCATGTCTAGCAAAATTAAAAGATCTGAGCAGGAATCTTCTGAACCCCACTTAATTGGATTCTCCCTAGAGGCAGCTAATGATAGAAATATCCAAGAAGAACAACTATTAAGGATGAAGGCTTTAAGAATCATAAGAAAAAAGAAAGTTGAAGTCTATGATCCACTTAAATGGAGTTTAAACCCTTTTTATGTCGGTCTCACCCCAATATTTGCTTTAGGGTAAAAGAAAAAGGAAGTGACAATTTATTTAACCAAATGAGAAAACAATCCAACACTATACCAAAGTCACAATCTATAAAGCGGGAATAATAGCATATTACAATGCCTTCGCACACAAATGGGGTCAAGTCACAAGTGAGACAATACCTACACAAGAAACCCGATGAGTTTTAAAGCGAAAACTAGTTATTAAAGGGGAAACTCCATAGCTAAGTAATGTTAGATTTAGAAGCCATTCTCAAGAAACAAGTTTCAAGTCAAGACTTCTTAAAGAGTGCAATCTAACAACATCCATAGAGAATGTCTACTTGCAAATAAAGGATGAGCTTAATTATTGGCCATCGAAGAAAAAGAAGCCAAAATATAAAAGAAACTTTGGGGAATCCTACTGTCATTTCCATACGATGAATCGACATAAGACTAACCAATATAGAGCCTAGGAAGGGATAACAATATGCTTTTTTCGTCAAGGCAAAATTATTGAGTTTGTAAAGAAATATCGAAAGAAATCAATAAATAGCTACTTTTCTAAGAGAGAATCTATATGGTTGGGAGTGAAATGCTCCTTTTATATGGACATTAAATTAAACGGTCAAAGCCTATGTCCGCGCCAAGTTGGCCAAGGCAGAGCACCTTCTAGAGGGAGGAGTGTAAGCCTTTGGCTGCACCATGCTTTGGCCAGATTAAAGCATCGACAACCCCTTGGTCGCACCTCTGGTCAGGTCAAGGCACCTGCTGGAGGGAGGAGTGCAAGCCTTTATGCACGCCACGCTATGGCTAGGTTAAAGCACCAACAATCTCCTATTCGAACCATGCTACGGCCAGGGTAGGACATCTCCTGAGATAGGATGTAAGCCTTTATCCATGCCATTCTATGGCCAGGTTAAAGCATCGACAAGCCCTTGGTCGCGCCTCTGGTCTGGTCAAGGCGCCTTCTAGAGGGAGGTTGGGTAATTCCTTGGTTCCATCCTCTGTGAATGAGCTAAACAAGAGCACCAAACAACAATGTACTAGGATGTCCAAGCCTGAGAAAGCGACATATCTACAAGGGACGAAGATGTCCAAGCCCGAGAAGCGGCATATCTACAAGGGATTAAGATGTTTAAGCCCGTGAAGCGACATATCTATAGTAGACTAAGATGTCCAAGCCTGAAAAGTGGCACATCAAATGATGGACAAAGATGTCCTAGCTTGAGAAGTGGCCAATCAAATTGCGACAACATACAAGGCCTAAATGGTTTATATATATCGAAAAAGACATAAGCGAAGGAGTAGAAGAACTCTACTTATTAATACCCCAATCTGGGTTTCAGTATTCTCAATTCTGAACATCACCTATTAGTACCTGAACCAGGGTTTTGGGTCTTTATTAATCACTTACAGCCTTTATCATACCTGAATCTGGGTATCGAGACTATTGCTTAACTTCACTTTAATGCCCTAATCTGGGCTTGAGATTTCTGTTATGGATTCCTGATTATCCATAATTAATGCCTGAATTTGGGTTGAAGACTTCTATCAAAAGATCATTATTATGGGTTTCCGGTTACCATCTACAAAATACTTGAATGTGAGTTTCAAGTATCTTAATCTCTAATATCATCCACTGGGTTATAGGTTTCTAAACTTTTAGATTTTATTCATTAATACTCGAATATAGGTCATGAGATTTCTACTATAAATTTCTAGATAAAGATTTCTGGATTTCTATTACATAATCATATTAAACTCTCTATTGATTATTTTCGGAGGATGATTCTCTAAAAATATTTATACCCGTGGTGGAGGATAAAATTTTCTGCCAACAAACTCCAGATATTCCAACAATATGGTTAAAGTGAAATTCTTAATTATAGCTCATCATGATCAAAGATGGTTTTCAAGACCTTAAGTCAAATGCCATTACTATTCATTTATTACCATGCGAATTGACATAATGATTTGTTAATCTATGCAAATGATATAGATAGACTTCTATATCACTTTTAAGCTAACGACTGGAAATATTGTTTACTTTATACTTTTTAGGGAAATTTGAACAATATAAGAAAAATGAAGGATTCGGCAAATAAAGATATTGCGTTACAAGCTATCAAACAACTGTTTCAGAGATGACATTATGGGAGAGAATCACAAATCAGGTGTTATTTACAAAATTTACATGATTTACACTACTAATGAAATTATTTACCAGTGTATAAAACAAATATATATATATATATATGTGCATTTCTCAAAGTATGAATTCTTCATAAGTCTTGAGCAGCCTTGTTCAGGTTCTCAACAATCAAAGGGTCAACAATGTGACGGATAGAAATACAAAGAACTTCTTTAAGTTTCTTCTCTTTCTTCCTTATCATGTCCGCATCATCAATCACATCGATATTAGTTTTCAAAGCGTGATTGAAAGCTTTGTTTGCGCCTCTAAGGGTCTTATTTTCCCTTTCCAATTCAGCAATGCCTTCTCATCTAAGCCTGGAGGATTTGTTGTTGTAGAAATTTCTGAGCAGCAAGGGAAGCGGATCTTGTAAACTTGGCAGCCGGTGGAGTAGCATGAGAAACGAGTAAGTCAATACTCGAAATATTATCTCCCACAATAAATTTTAACGACTTGCACTGAGCCTGACCATCCTTCAATTTCATCTCTAAATCGCTAATCTGTTGGAGAAGCTTGGACATTTTGTGATCGAAGTCACTTGAAGGATTAGCCTTAACTTGACGCTTTAAAGCAGAAATCATTTCATTTTACCGTTGACATCAGCTTCTAAACTGGCAATTTGATTCTTAAGATTTCTGAAAATAGTTTTCCAAAGTTAGGATCTTTTGTGCCACCTTAAAGCTTTGGCATTGCCGTGAAAACGAGCAAGTAAAATATCTTCGAGAAGTTTAATCTTTTCAAGTTCCTCTAACAGCTTGACCTTAAGGTTAATAAAGCAGGATGCTAAATCTAATGAAAGAGGTGCTATGGATAATTGTAGCTCCTATTTAAATAAAAAAGAAAAAAATAAAGTCAGAACCAGAATGATTCTTTATTAGTGCGATAAATGATTACAACATAGATAACAATGAAATTAAAAGAGTACAATTGAATACATACTTTACATCAAAAGTTGAGAAATTGCATTTCTAACTTTATTTAATGAATTGGTGGAAAGGATAACGATCAAATAGAAAGTAATATTGACTCCTTCTGGGGTAATAACCGGTGGATATTTACTGTAGTCCCATTCCCCGGCAGGTGGACTATCATGTCTGCATATCAGCTTAGTGTGGAATGTACGAATGTCTTTGAGTATTTTCTCCTTTTTCTCAGCAAGAAAATCAAAGCGAAGACGAGGATGTTCCACGTAAAGTCATTGTAAATATCTAAGAAACAATATCTTGCCAATTTTGAAGATTTTAAAATTAGTTCCTTTTTGAGATAAAAGCTTCTCGATTTAATATATTGACTTAAGTAATCTCCAAAGACAAGATTGCTTGAGGAACATTCTCTCTGTGATAACATAATAAAATTTAGATAAGTATAAAAGAAGACTAAAACAAATATTTACAAATCAATGTTATTCAATATTCACAATAATTCATCAGGTTCATACAAAATTGCCTTAGTAAATAATTTTGAAATAAATTTGTCCTTATAAAACTTGATTTTTTTAGGAGGAAGGCCTTAGGGAATTGATCCAACTCGAGGCAAGTTTCAACATTCTCTGGGATGCGGGTCAGATACAAATCCATCTAAGTATTTTTTGTGTAAACGCCTAAGTAAACCCCCACTAAAATCACCTAAATATGAGAGGTCAACAGTCGAGTGTCTACAATAGGCCTTGTATAATAAATTAACTAAAATATCCCTCTCCTTAATCAACATCCAAGGTAGGGTAATCAGTTCTCGGTTCTCTTTCAAAAGAGCATCACATCGAAGGCTCGTTCTCCTTAGCCATGTGGCAATTTCTTGATGTTTAAAGGATGACAACACTGCCGCACTGCTATTGAGTCAATAATATTTATCAGAAAGTATATTGTGTTCCCTTAATTTCTTGTCTAACTCCCTATATAAATTATTTATCTCTACTTTTTCCTATCAAGCTTAGTATTATAAGAGTGGATAGATTTCTTCCTTATCTAAATAAATGATTCACAGTGTTATTATCTTCGAAGAAAAAGGTGTTTAAACAGAGAATCCATGCCTGAGATACCGGAATCGGTGCTTGAGAAGCCTGCTCCCTTTCTTTTGGCACTTCAGCATTAATAGAAGCAAGCTCTTCTTGTAGTTTGGAAGGCGCAGGAGACTTAGGTGGAATCGCTTCGTGAGGAGACGAATCTATTTCAGTGGACTTCGTATTATCATCCTCTCTTTCTCAGAAGCTTCAGTATGGCCAGCCCCGTTGCCGTTTGATCCTTGTCCACCGTTGATGTTATCATCATCATCATTATCTCCCCCCTTCTCTTCAACGACATCATCTTAGTCATCTTCTTCTTCGGAGTCGGATTCGACTTCGAAGGAAGGAAATTCAAAGGAAAGAAGTTTAGAAGCGTTGATTTCCTCCCTCTCAACAACCTCAATCCCCTGCACCCTATCAACAAGAGCTTGGTTGAGCGAGGGGAAACTCAAATCTAGGAATTTATCAACATCATCGGCGTAGGTGAGCATTAAGGCACATTCAAAGGAGTTTATAATGATTTCTTCAAGAGACGAGTCAAGAAATTGCGACACTCGCTGCTTCGCATCAGAAATAGTGCCGATAGCCAGTTTAAGGGAGGCCTTGTTCTTTTTCAGCTTTTCCTTTAACAAAGACTGTTTAGCTGCCATCCATCCTTTTTCCTCTTCAAACTCTTTTAGAGTCATTGACAATGCTAAGTTCTCATCGGCTATAAGTTGGTGAGCCTTCCTCTCTTCCAAGATAATAGATTCCGACTTAGCGAGAGAAGCTCTTAATCACTCTACTTCATTTGTAGTCTCGCTTTTCTCCGCGGACAAGGGGTAAACTTGGTCAAAGCAGTAGCTTCCTCTCAAAGTTTAGATGTTTCGGTAGAGGATTTGGATGCATTTTTGTGCAGGGAGAACCCGCTTTTGGAAATCTGAAAGAAAAGCACAACATAAGTTAAAAGCTTAAAGAAAAACAAGGATAATAATGTTAAGTAACGTTAAATATACTAGGAGTTGTTGTTCAAGAAGAGACCGATAGTGGCTCTCCAAATCAAAAACAGAGGATGGTGGCTGAGTTGAAGTGAATGATGAAGAATTTAGAATAAAATGGATCATCTTCTCGAAGTCACTTGAAGGTGTCGAAGTTGATGGTCTCGGAAAATTCAGCACTTGAGTAGGGGTTGGAGTCTCCAATGCCTTTTGCATCTACTCGATTACGCTCAGAGAGCTGGAGATAACGATGCAAGAAAGAGGATCGACTTTGGTAGGAGTTTCGTCAGGGAAGACATGAGGAGCTTCGACGGTCGGACTCTTTACAAACTCCCCAACATTAACAGATTCCTCCTATTCTAATGTTGGAGAATCAGGAACTTCAACTACTTTAAATCTCTTTGGGGGTGGTTCTACTATAGACATTTTGATTAGTTTTCTTTTAGTAGCCATCTTTGACCTGGCAATGGCCTGGAAAATGATGATGCCTGAGAAGTCGAAGGAAGAGCAGGGCCACTGATGGGTTTTTCCACTTAAGGAGCAACTGAAGAGAATTCAAATAGATTATAAGTTAGCAGAATAATTTTTAAAACAACACGGTAATACATAACAAATGCAGCATTTATAACTTACCGGAGTGGTCAGCACAGATGGGTGACGTTGGAGATAAATTTGATGGATCTCCCAAAGAAAGGAAGTGTTTGCTTTAGGAGGTGTGTTGGACTGAAGGAGGTTGGCCAAGTATCCTTTGGCCCGTAGATATAAGGGAGTGCTTTTGCAGATTTGATGGATTTAGCAACATTAATCTACTCCCAATCTGACTCGAAGCCGTGATTAGAGACTATATTGTCCTCTTATCTTCTCCGTTTATTTCTTTAGCAGAAGCACCGTACAAAAAGCATAGGTCGGCCAAGAAAAGTAACTAGACAGAAGAAAAATAATAACATCCGAGCTTACAAGGAGTAGTGAAAGTGCCGCTAACTTTTGGGAAGCATCTAACAGAGAAGAACTGACTTTTCGAGTCTCTAAACTTGTTTACTCCCTCATAGATCAATTTCTTCGGAGGATTGGCCCGGAAGATTTGATTGTTAGGGCTACTGAGCTTAACCAACCAGACGAGGTGATTAAGAACTACAGCGTTTAAAGAGAAAAGGCCAGCTCCAATGCCATCAACTCCAGAGACCAAAGATATGTATATACGTTTGGCGACAGCTGAATTGGAGCAATTCCAAGATGAATTAAGAACTTTAGCAAGAACTCAGGGAAAGAAAGGAATCCACTGTGCCAGACGTGGATTGTAGTATAAGCGAAGAAACCCTTAGGTGGATTGTTGATGGTATCATTTTCTACAAGGGGATTGCTTCCACTCCAGCAATCCCAAAGTCATTAAGAATGACATTCACTTCATCCTGAGTGGATATCAGGGAGCGATTGGTAGTCGCTTCAGCTTTCTTTGGAGAACTCATGATTCTGCCAGGTGAAAATGTTTCAGTTAGAAATTACAGTTTGTTATGAAGTTAACATTCTTTCAAGGATTGGTAGAAACCTGCTACAACAATTTGAACATCGAATAAAAGACGAAACTTCAAATTCTTGAAAGAATGTTAAAGTTAAAAATGAGACTTGTTGAGCTTTCGATAGAGCCGAAAGGAAAATAAAGTTTAATACTTAACAAACATTTCTCAACAATGTCGAAAGCCCAGATATGAGCATTCACTGAGGTTTTGACAGGGTCGAAAGGGGGGGTTGAAGAATATGTTCAACCGACACTCTTCAACAATGTCAAAAGCTTAATAGGGACTTTGTTATTAGGAAGGGATAATTACAACCAACATAAATATTTGAACAAAGTATGCACTACCAATATTTAGTAAACAAAAGGGAAGACCCTTCAACACGGTCAAAACCCGTTACCTTAGTCTTTCCAAAAGAATGTTAATGTTGTCGAAACCTTATATGCCGACTAAATAGAAAGATTTTGAGTTTGAATCAAGGGACGTTTCGACGATGTTGAAAAAGAGAAAGATTAAACTCCTGTCAGTTATAAAAGGTTTCAACTGAAATAAGAAGCGGTGAGCAGTTTCGAAGGCATAGCAACAATAAATTTAAATTAATGTACTAGATTTCGACTGAATCGAGTATAGAAGGTTTCGTCTAGTCGAAACCTTTGATATGTAACTTATACAAAGTATCATTTCTTTAATCGCCTTTACAAAAATATGTATTTTAATTTAAACTAATAAGGAGCAAGTATGTTCTAAAGATGTTGAAACCTATGCAACAAAACATATGCTTTCGAAAGAGAGAATTGTAATAGCCAACTTCTTCGAAAGGTGTTTGGATATGCTAACACACAAAGTTGCTTTCGAAAAGGTTGATTGCATGCTACTTTAGTCAAAAGAAGTGCCAAGCTACCTTTTGACTTCGTTAAAAGAGACTAAGAAAGTAAAATGAAAGTTGCCACCTTAATCCTTTTTGAAGGGGTAAAAGGGTAAATTTATGGCGTCGATTTTTAATTCGTACAACTCAAAATCTCTAGGCGAAGCAAGCGGGAAACTCCTTCCAAACATGATTTCAATGCAGAAATTAAAAAAAACATTAAACAAACGGATTTAAACATGAATCAATTATTTAAATTGCAAAATCATTGAGATAAATGTTTGAATTCTCTAAAAAAACACGATAACATCAAAACTAAATTAGATAGGTTTAAAATGAGAATTAACAAAAAAAATCAATTAAATCAAACCATAAAATTGAGATGAATGATACTTTCAAACAAATAAGAACTCAAGCAATTTTTAGCAAGTCGAAGCAGAAACAAAAAAATCGAAACTGTGAAAGTTAGTGAAATTGAGATCTGCTGCAAAATAAAGAAGGGAAAGATTCGTGAAATAAGAAAAATTAAACTTACTTTAAATCTAGATTTCTGATTGTAAAAGGCAAAGAAAATTTGAAAATTTGGAAACTTTGATTTTTCTTGGAGATGATTTTGTTTTCAGATAAATGAAAGAAGAGAAGAAAAGTCAGCAAAAACAGCGAGCCGTCTGATTAGAACTAAATGGACGATCTAGATTCACGTGGGAATACAAAAAGGTGGGAACGTTGAAGGTTTTGAAATTATTGACTTGAAAAGTCAAAGGAATCTCTTCATAAGGAGGAGCAAATGTTACTACCAGGATAGGGTTTCGATCATGTCGAAACCCTATTGAATAGAAGGCAAAGAAGAACAAGAGAGAAAAGCACTAGCAAAACCCTTCGAAGGAGTTGAAGGGATGAAATAGCCAAAGAATTTAAGTATCAAAACCTTTCAAAAGGGTCGAAAGAGTCAAAAGCATGCTTCCGCATAAAAGAACACCTTTTGAAGTAGGTGCTTCTGTAGGAATGAAGACCTTTCGATGGAGTTAAATGACAGCTTTCGAAGACAATGCATGACAATCTTTCAAATGCACACCAAACCTTTCGAAACCAAAGGTTCCGCCTTTACTCAAGTCACTCAGAAGTACACCATGATTGGAAGAGCCCTTTCGAAAGCCAAACCAACCCTTTTGAACTGGTCAAAACCTTAGAAGTACACCATGAATGAAGACCTTTCTGTAGGAAAAGCCGTCGTTATGGCATACATGCTTTCCTTCGGTTGGCGATGGTGTCGAAGACTATTTAGCGACGGCTACTCACGGCACTTTCCAATGGTTTTGTGACAGTTTTCAATGCCCGTATTATTATAGAACTTTAACTTGGTTATTGTCTAGCTCATGGTATGCTTTGGGTTTTTTAGTGTCATTTGGCATGATATGAAGCTCAGGACGATAACATACTGCTTGGATATCACGTCTAGATTTCAAATCGTCCTTTGTCTTCCCCTTAATATTCAAAACTGTATTAAAAAACATTGCCAAACAAGTTTTTCTCGTTGTGCATCATGTTAATATTATGATGAATTAGGAAATTTTTCCAATAAGGCAATTTCCAAAATGTACTTTGTTTGCACCAATTCCAATTATGAACCATTGATTTACCTTGAATTTCAATTTGCTCTCCGGTTTCATGTATCTTTGGATAATCCTATACAAGTTCATATATATCTTCGCTTGACCAAATTGTTGGTGGCCGTAAAGTCTCTTGTCTACTGGCTAAAGTTTTTTCTATTTTTTTAAAAAGATGGATAATATGAAGAAAACACTGATGACAACCAAATCATGATATTCTCATCCCATGCGTTAAAGAAAATGACCATGTTTCTTCCATGCAATAAGGACAAGTTAGATGACCGGCCGTACTCCAACCCAAAAACATTGCATATGCAGAAAAATCGCTAATAGTCTATAACAAAGAAGCGAACATACGGATATTATTTTTTTAGATGTCGTATGCTTCAACTCCTTCATATCATAATGCATTCAACTCTTCAACCAATAGTTGTAAATAAACATCGATTCCTTGTGTCGGATCATCAAGGCTAGGGACAACAAAAGCGAAAAACATATATGGAGTTTTCATACACATTTATGGAGGTAAATTGTAGGGTGTAACGATTATAGACCAAGATGAATATTTAGAACCAAATTGAGAGAATGGTGAAAATCCACCCGTACATAAACCAAATCTAACATTACGGCTCTCTGCTGCAAAAGTAGGATGTCTTATCAAAATGCTTTCATACTTCTCCATAAGCTAGGTGTGTTAACATATCTTCTTCCTATGTTCTCACACTGTGCCATCTCATATGATGCACGATTACAGTGGATGTGTATAACCATTGAAGCCTACGAGTTATAGATAAGTAATGCATACGATTGTACAGAACTTCCTTTCCCTTCTTTCTTTGGTTTGTATCTTTCCTTATTACATTCTACAATTCCTCAAATTAATGTCTTCTTTCTAAAGAAACATGCAACAATTTAGACATGTATCTATTATTATGCAGCAAACAAAAAGAAGACATAAGTTTTTTTCACTTCATAATGATTTTTTCACATTAAATTATCGGGTGGCATATGCCGTTTTGCAACTTGTACAACAGGTGTAAATCCGGCTTATGTGAAGTTGTAAATGTATTCTATAGTTATTGATAGTTGGGTACCACTTGTGCAGCCATCCTAAAGATGTTTCTTAGTAGCATCTAATAAATCATAGATTTTTTTGCTCCAATATTTGGTTCTTCTTCGACATTAACATTGTCGCCATCAACTTCAAAAATAGGAAACATCGATCGTGCTGCATCTTCAACCATATCTTCTATGAGATCCATCGTAACAATTTCATTACCCACCTCCTCCCCTGAATGTATATGATTGGATGCTACAAGTTCTCCATGACGATCCCACACAAGATAATTCGGTACGAAGCACAAATGGACTTAAACCATATCCGGTATCAAATGCTTTAATAATTTTCACCTACTACATGGACAACGAATTTCTCTATCGTTTCCATTATTACTTAAAGCTAATTCAACAAATACGTTTCTACCAGTATAAAAATGTTCCCTTGTTGACCCTCTCATTTCCCTTTGAGGATGATACATACAGGTCCGGTCAACAAAATAATTGACCATTTTTCCTATTACAAAAAATATGATAGAGATTAAAAAAAGTATTCATCATTTTATGGATTGACATTTGATTTTCAAATCATTTATTAATTAATATACATTTATGCATTTTAGGGATCGACAAAATTATGAATAGAATATTAAATTTTTAGTTTATTGTTTTCTACTTTGATGGTCGGTCATCCTACTTTCGATTACAAACACAGTAGTAATTACATTTCGTAAATCATTTTATTTTAAATGATTCAACAAAATTTCATCAGCACTTCCCCTTTGTTCCCTATATTGTACATAAACGTGTGTACAAAGGGAACAAAAAAAGCGCTGTTAAAATTTTGTAAACCGTTTATAAAGAAATTATTTACAAAATGTAAGTATTTTATTGTGTTGGTAACTTGTCCAATACAGGGAAAAATTCGACAAATATTGTATCAGATACATAAGTTGTCCGTTCTAAGATAGAAACATATATCCATATAACGATCATATATAATACTTGGCAGGCGAGGATAAAAACTCTTTGAGGGATATTAATTGTATACATAACATATATTAGTATATATTATTCATTTATGTATTGCAATGTTTTAATAATTATACAATATATATTTTATCCATTCTTTATAAAATCTTATATGTTTTAATTATAACAAACTATGGATATGATATTATATTTCAAAAAAATAAACTTCATTGTACACTCACTTATTTATTAATTTTATCGGATTTGACATCCAAATAAACATATTGTTATATAAACCATCAACCGATAATTAATCTTAAGCAGTAATATTTTAATTTACAATGGCATTTTAGCACACTAATTAACACTAAATCATATCACTAACTCGACACATAAACCAATTAACCTAAGTTTAGCCATAATTAAATTTTAATTGTTGGATTTACACACTTATAATCCTAATTATTATATCACAATCAATCAACATACAATTGCAAACACTCAAGGGGGTAGCATCATCAAATACAACTACAAATTAACACTAATTTAACATACTAGGGTAAACTAGAGTTAGAAAAAAAATACATTTTCTCACTGAAATTGAAGTGTTGGAGGCCAGAGAGGAGAAGTTGGAGATGTTTTTGGTGGAGGTGGACGATGTACAGCAGTGGCGGCCGCATGTCGGCGAATATAGGAGGAAGAGGTAGGTTTGGTTGGTGCAATGGGGAGAAGGAGATGGAATGAAAATACTCTGGGTTGACATAGGAAATTCACGACGTGCATCGGTTTTCGACGGCCGCCAACGACAACTTTTCGATGATTTGCGATGGCAAAAGCTCGGTTATTACAGAATTACCATGGCAAAACCATGCCGTCGAAAAGAGCCGTTGGCGGCCGTCGCAACCATTTGTCGTGATAAATAATAATTCTATTATGTATAGTTTAACTATCAATTGTACCATTATCTAACCTTTTCAATCAATCTAACATATATCAATCAGCAAAATTTCATCATCAACAATTGACAATAAATCCCTAACACATAGCTCGTGACCATTATACGTTGGTCAAAACACACTGAATATTCATGGCTTCATTGTTCAAGCTTACTGCAATATCAAAAGAAAACCATATTATGGATCTTCAGATATAGTGAAATTTAATTTTCAACATTATATAAACTTCATTCTTCTTATCAATCCACCACTAACAGTATGTCGAAATATATTAATAAATCTAACTCAATCATACATGAAATTAAACGTCTACGGGGTTTCATTAATAATAACATATCAATAACAATAAATTATCGAACAATTTAAAAATAATACCAACGATATCTAAAATCATATACGAATTATCATAATAATGAATTTATGTCAACGGTAATATACCGACGAATTTAAATCAACAAAGTTATATCATATATGAGCCTAATCAAATCATAGCATTGAATAAAAAATGAACCAAAGTAATAAATCATATGAACAGAGGGCATTGTTGGTGGTGGTTTGGAGGCTTGGAGAATGCTTGGAAGGTGATGGCTGGATGGTTGGCGGCGGCTTAGAACCTAGTAGATGCAGCGACTCAGAGAAGGCACTAGGCTCGGAGGCTTGGGAGGCGGTGGCTTATGACAATGAGATGTTGTGCTTGGATTTGGCGGCGTGGGAAGGGGTTTGGCTTGTGGTGGGCTGGGGAAGGAGGAGGCGCGGGGATTGGGGAAAGCAGGCGGTGTGGGGCTTTGGGAGGGGATTGGCCTGTAGCGACATGAAGGAAGGAGGAGGCGGCATGAGGTATGGTTTTTTTTAATTCATAAAGTAGATGGAGAAGAGATCAACTAGGTAAGTATTGTTGGGGGCGATGCCATGTCGATACCTCACCGACGCCGTTGTGTAGATATCAGCGAGATATTGTTACACGTAAATAGACACTTCCACAGGTTTTACCGACATGCTGTCAACACCTTATTTTTCGGTGTCGGAATGACATTGGTAATGCTAGGCAGGCAGGCAATGCATTTTCTAGTAGTGAACTAATCAACTTATAATCTGAAATCGATAAACTGTTTTTACTTATGTTGTTAATCTCATTTTTTCTACCAATAATGGTTTGTAGGATCACAAATGACTACAGGTAATATATTTCGCTATATTTTTACTCAATTATGTTTAACCATTCACATTAGGAGGATAATTCAGTACTTTATGAACTATATTATTTTTAGTGATGAATTTTAAAATTTAATTTATATGTTTAATCTGAAGCCAAAAACATTATTAAATATGCATGAATACAATTTTTTGTTAATTTAATTGATGATGTATAGAAAACAAGTTCGTTACAAGTAAACAATCATGGAACGACTCATCGAGAGACTTCTACAAGTCAAATACAAGTCAAATAAAAAAAATGTGACAACCACCCTACAACTTCGGTACAATATCTCATAGTGCATAGACAATATGTAATAATAACCTCGATATAAAACATGTGAGAAGATAATATAATAAGAAAGAACCAAAAATAAGAACATATCAGATTATGCAACAAAATGGTGATATAGTTTATACATCTGAATCAAAATAAACTCTAGTTATTTGTCCCTAATGATAACAAGTGCTCATATTGCTCCGTAACAATTCACAGATGAATAACAATTGTAAGCGCTTAATATAAATATGTGAAAGCATACCTTATGCTTGTCATTCGCATAGCTCCACGTGCTATCTCATAGCTGCTATTCAATCTGCTCATTTAACAGTATTCAAGATTATAAGAAACACTGCAAATAAACTCGGGTCAGACAAAAAGTCTGGTATGAGCGATCTGCTACCTCAAAATAGATATAAATAAAGACTGTATGTAATAAAAAGGACCATAATAAAAGCAAAATCATACCTGAGTTGTCCCTGCATACAAAAATTTATCATACATAATCGGTATATGCTAAACTAACATCATAGGAGTGTACTACAAGTCAAAGTACAACATAGGATGTCTAGATATCTAACATCGACAATACCTATATTGTGTGATCTCCATAACAAACATACCAACCATTAAACAATCTCACATCACTTAGTCAAACGCCATTAGATATACGATAGCTCATATGAACATATCGACAATCAACGACCATTTGAAATCTCGGATTCCTATGTGCTTGAGTTCATACTACCTCGACTGCTAAGATACTAGACTCCCACATCAATAAGTCAAGGGTACACATATGATATATTAACAATCTGGGATCACATATCGACGATCCAAGTGGACGTTTCCACTTATCCTCTCTTTACGAGTACACATCAAAACCTTCAAGTTATCAATGATCTCTTTATACACATCCCGATAGTAGAACACATCATTCGTTCCACTGCACAAGTTCACATCATCAAACTTACCTTCTCAGACCATCGTTATATTCCATGAACACTTATCCTTGAAGTGTTCAACCTACTTCACTCACGTCATCGAGTTATATAGGCTTTATCATCTCGTTGGTCGCCTCTAAAACTCTCAGGTCGGTGCCATGTCAACCCCTTAGCCAGCCCATGCCATGCTCGAGGAAATGCTCAGGTCAGCATCGTGTTGCAATCGGAGTTTGCTCAAAGCTCTTAGTCTAAGATCCAACTCTTATCCCTATTCGGTAATGATCGAAATTTCTTAGGTGTTAGAAGGGAGTAAAGCCCGTGTAGGTACCAGGCCATTTTCCATGCCCATTAGTGACGAGCAAACCCATGAACCAGACCGAAAATTTCTCCTCCCTTTCCTCGGACATCCTTGTAATCTCCCCAAAGCTATTCCATCATTTCCCCTTAATTACCATAAGTAACCAATGTGTCGAACAATCACAACCTGTGCTTCAAACTGCACGCAATACTAATGTAACGATACAACTCCACACATCCTTGAGCTGATTCATCAAAGCTCACTCTACGTTTACAAATCTTCCATCCTTTCTATATCAAATCGGAGAGTACAATCACAACTACTCCTTCTGCCAGAGAACCTTGACCATAGAATTGATTATACCTCAAATCTGCTTTGGTGTATGTTTTCAATCGGTCAATCATACAAAAACAACATTCAAGCAAACAAACATACATCATAACAAAACGCATTCATAACCTAGCCTAACATTCATACGAATAATCATGCATCAAAGCAACATGGTTAAACCACTTTAAGTCAATTTAAATTCTTTTTTAACTTAGGTTCAAAATTGAATAGCATTAAATCATATTTTAATTGAATGAATTATCCAACACATGTAGAAACGTATAGAATCATATATAGTAGGCTTAGAGATGATAACGCACCAAGCACCAATAATGGATCAGAATCATGCAAAGCGAGGTGAATATGAGATTAAAGAGCAATGACCTGAAATTTCTTCTCAAAAAATGCTAACTTGAAAGTCTCTTGCTAACATGTCCTTAAATTTTCAATTTGGATTGATTTGGAAGGGATTTAGGTAATTTAGGTTTAAGACATGTCAATGGAGGTTTATATCTAATTTAGGGAAGTTGAAAAATTATTTAGGGGCGGATAGGGTAGTTGGTAATAGCAAAAATCCCAAAATTATATCATGGGCCTAAGTACTGGCTTGTGTTAATAATTACTAAAAGTCATCTAAATACTATCTTCAAACAACCATATCTCCAAGACTTGTGATCACTATATGGAACAAGGAATCATCAGAACTTTGTAACACCCTACCTCCATGTCCATATTACCAAAGGGTATTACTAGACAATAATGTTTAATCATATGAAGCATAAGGCTATAATGAGCTTGCACGTGTGAATATTCCTTAGGGCTAACACCGATACATATCTTAAACCATTATATAACTTTTTGGAACTTAACTAGATTTTTAAAATAATTTTTGTACCCAAAAATTGATTTTTGTTTAACTAAACAGAATAAACTTCTTCTATTTTATTTTAGTGTAAACGAACTCTTTTTCCAATAATAAATTTACTCTTGGAAAACGTCTTGTTTCTACTTTTCAAATAATTTTTTTAAAATAATTTTTTATGAAAATAAACATTGCTGAAACCTAAAGCTAACGCTCCATGTTCATTGAGCGGTCAACCACTCATCAAATGCACTATCGACCGCTTTGTGACAACCCCAGGGAATTAGTTCTAGGTTGTGTCCCTAATGCACACCGTCGATCGCCATTCTCTCTCCTTTGTGCAACCATACTTTCAGCACATACACATCACCAAATTTACACACAAATTCAAGCATGGAAAACATCAAACAAGTGCATTCTAGGGTTTTTGTTGTTTACACTTTTTAGTTCATTTCAGCTTATAGTAAACGTTCGCAAACAATAATTCATGCACAGAGATAGTTCAAGCTCAAACAAGAATACAAAAAAAACATACACATTGTATATAGACATGGATTTGAGGGTCGAATATCACTCACCTCAAGTAGACAGTAGATTCCTTGCACTAGAAAGCTTGAACTCCTTCTTATCTTTCTCCACTTATTGTAAAATCAAATGTACATCTTGAGAAAAATTTCAGCATCTCCCTCTCTAGTGGTGCAGTTGGGTGTTGAGAAGGATTTACTTTGATTTTGAGATTTTAGAAAATTTATTTCTATTTTATTTTGATTTTTAAAGTTTAGGTTTTAATTAGCTGGTTTTGAAAGTTTTGGAAGCTAGTGCATAATGCAAACGATATGCGGGATGAAAATTTGTATGCTAATGAGAAGGTTTTAGGCTACTCAAGAATGGTAAGAAGATATTTTTTCTAAGCATTCTAACGCGCTAAATGGGCTCATTTTTATCCTTTTATTCATTTATTTCCCCTTCTTTTCTTTTCAACTCTATTTTTCTTCTTATTCAAATTAGTTTAAATCTTCAAATAAAATTATATTTATTTACCATAAGCGTTTAAGCTTCATTCTATAATTTTTTTAATAATTATTTTCCATAATTTAACTCATTTGAATAATTATTTCCGTATTTACATTTTAAAGCCCTTACAGAAAAATAAATTTATAAACTCCTTCTATTAGTGAAATAAAATTCTTTTTCCTTTTAAATAAATTTCTAATCTTATTATTTTTAGTATGTAATCTTATAAAAAAATTAATTTAACATTTTTAATATATTTAAAAAATCATTTTGACCTTTAAAATAATCTATACTCGTTTGTAGAAGTCAAAATTTACTCAACTAAATTATTTTCTTACTTTATAAAATTATTTACTATAGTATTACAAATTATTTCTATTTATCTGCATTCTAATATTTGAAACCCTTCTTAATTAATTATATCTTCGTTATGAAATCCTAATTAATCCCATCTCAACTAAAGGTTGTTGCATCTTTTATTTGGAAGTAGTTTGAGAACCGAATTAGGCTCCTATCAAAAGTTATAGCCATTACGTTTTCAATGGTAAATTTGTCCACAATTATTGTACTAGTCAAAAAAATTTAAAACTCAACATTGCCAAAAGTTTTAGTCTGTTTAGGATTTATTTGGTTATGAAAATAATATTTCTACAATCGTCATACATGTAAAGACGCAAGGAAAATGTGGGTAGTTACATTCTCGCCCTATAGAATTTTCGCCCTCGAAATTGCACCCAATAAGGCATTATCGAACCATATGGATACTAGCATGTTTAAAAATCAATAAATCATAGCATAAATCAAGTATGCACACACAAGCAAGACAAAAGACCCTATGCAAACACTAGCATGTAAGGTACTAAAGCAATGTGATATTGAAAGTGAAATTTCGTGTGATGAGTGAAAGCTTTACAAAGTAAATATCTCCGATAAGTGGTCCTTATGCTTTGCTCCGTCTCCCATGTACACTCAATTGAACCTTTACCAACTTCACCTCTTCCTCCTAAGCTACTTAATACTCTTCTCGACTATACGAATAAGCCAATAGGGTCTTAGTCCTTCAGGTTCAACCTTAATATCTTCTACTTAATCCAATGTCACTATAACGCCCGAGTTATGCATAAACTTTTGAAGATGAGAAACATAGAACACATTGTGTACACCTGCCATCTGATAAAGCAAGTCGACTATATAGGCTAGGTTCCAAATCCTCTTATGTATCAGAAAAGAACCTACAAATTTCATTGCCAACTTTTCCTTAGTACCGAATCATGCTATATTCTTCGGTGGAGAGATCAACATCATATCTCCAACAAAGAACTCAATATCATGTCTTCTCCTATCAGCATTGCTCTTCTGTTTATCCTATATTCCTTTCATTCGTTGCCGAATGATTTTAATCTTCTCCGTAGTCTCAACAAACATATCTTTCCCTAGTTCAATTTCTCTCCCTCCACCCACCAACTTAAAGGAGAAATGCATGGTCGACCATATAGTGCCTAAAATGATATCATACCAATGCTAGCTTGATAACTATCATTGATGCGAGCTCTACTAAATGCAAGTGATCTTGCATCATCCCATGAGCTTCCAAAGTTAAGAATACAATCTTGCAAGAGATCCTCTATGATATGCTCCACCCTCTCTGTCCAGCTGTCAGTAATGGGTCGCAGCCCCTCATAATGTTCTTCGAAACACCATGAAATTGCATTGTTCACTTCACATACAACTCTGCCGGTTTAATTGCCATTTAATGGACTTCACAGGCATAAATGGAGCTCTCTTCGTCAATCCATCGACTACGACCCAAAAGCTATTGTGCCCTCTCCTATGTTCCTCGGGTGTCAACTGATGAAGTCCATCGATATATGTTTCCACTTCCACTAGAGAACCTCAAGCGGTTATAGTAAACCACTTGACTTCTTTTGTTCAGCCTTTACTATGTAGAAGTTCATACACTTCGATATGAATTTTCTGACGTCCTTCTTTATCCTTTCCTAATAAAATGTTTACTTCATATCTCAATACATTTAATTTCCTACAGGATGTATAGTGAATCTAGATTGATGGCACTCTCGTAATACCTCATCCCTTAACCATTGACATTGGTTACAAACAGTCTATAATTCTTATGGAGCCAACTATCTTGATTGAGTCTGAATTGCTTCATCTAATCTGAATCTATTCTCGTCTCTATCTTAGCTATGATCTCTACTAGTTTAGCATCTCACCTCTGACTAGCACCAATCCACTCTACTAGAGTAGATCTAATAGTAAAGCTCACCAACATATCCAGCTCTAGCTCATATCTAGATCAAAAATAATAACTAACAATGTACCCTAAATGCATCCACTCTAGGAACATAGTTCCCAAGCTGGCATGTCTCATACTCAAGGCATCAACGGCTAAATTTCCCTTACCACCATATAGGAATACCAAAGTCATAGGAGCCCAAGAACTCTAACCATCACTGCTGATGAAATTTAAGGTCTGTAATAAAACGTACTTCAATGGTTTATGATCGGTGAAACGATTAAACCTTTCTTCAAGCAAGGTATGCCTCTGTATCTTCAAGGCGAACACAATGACTGCTAACTCCAAATAATGGGTAGGATATGTCTTGTCATGTAGTTTCATTTGTCAATTAGCATAAGCAACAATTTACCTCTCTACTTTAATATTGCCTCCAATCCAATACCACACGCATAACAGTCCGCACCTCCCGACATGTCGATCCAAAGCCTAGTGTAACTTTCAGACTTGCGCCATACTAATAAATACGGATCATCGGGGTTTATAACATTTCACAACACAGAGACTAATACAAGAAGAATAATTTAAGATATACTATATTTTCAGAACTCACAGTGGAAGGAATAAAACACATAACAGAAAAATATCCAGCTTATAAAATATCCAATCACAATCGTAGAAAACAGTACATGGCTTAATACAAAATACATAGAAAATATCACTCCAAGTCTGACAAAAGAGATAAACTATATTGATAATATAGGTAAATAAATGGAGAGAAAATATGGTATAAAAAAGTCTCTAAAGATAAGCTCGACTCTCCAAGTATCAAGAATGGGTCGACCACCTATTGCCATGTCCACCTGTGGTGGGAAAAAGAAGGAAGGAGAATGGGCCAGACATAAAGTTTGGTAAATGAGTACATATGCGATGTTCATATGCAATTATTCAAATACTACTCTAAATGATTTAGGGTATGCTACGAGTGTTTGTGAATATCTAAGGTCCGTTGCCTAAGGGTTCTTATCTAGTACATTCCTACACTACAGGTTGTGTAGGCTAATATAATGGATCGAACCTTATGTCTAACGATCAACCACCACTCCTGGTGCTACTAAATATGTAAGAAGCCGCATACTTGGCTACTAAAAATGGAAGACACCTCCACTTGGTTACTTTGGAAATAAATTCCCCTGCTATCAGCGCCACTTGGCTACTGGGAATGATTCCCCCTCACTACGCCTAGAGAGGAAAACCCTGAAATGTCGTCCCGCCAAAATGTGTCATTGTCCATATTCGCTTCCATCTCTCGTTCATAGAATTGGTCACTTATTGCATGCTCTAGGTCCTCCTTTCTAACTGTATCATGTGCGTCAAGAATCGTGCATACAAGGACCTTTTGTTTTGCTGGACCTTCCCCATCAAGCATCCATGCCAGTCTGCACGTCCACCATTGGAACCTCTTATTTATACCATTTGTGAAAATAAATCTTCTTTATTCGATTACTAAATCCCAAATTGGGTAAAGAATATTTACCCAACACCATAATGACCTAGCGTCCCCTCACAGGGAACTAAATTCGCTACTATTCCTAACATACAACCAAATGCCCTTAAATAAGATCATAAACAATTATGGTTTAAGTTAATTTTTATTATTAAACCTGTGCCTTGGGCCAAGGTTCAAATCTGCAATTTTCATTGTGAATGATCAACCACTTATACCCTCCGGTCGACCACCAAGGGTTTCCAAGTCAATCGGTGGCAAAGTAAATATTAAGGTTCCTACACATTTCAATTGTCGACTGTTTGTAAACTTAATTCATACCGTTTGCAATGTTTAATTAACCCTAATTTACTAAGCAACCATTTTAATTGTCAAATTTCAATTTAATTTAGGGTTTGTGGGTTTACAATTTGGAAATATGATAATAGAATATATACCTAGACAATTAATTAGATTAGTAAACTACATTAATTCCAATTTTAGGGTTTTAGGATCAAATCTAAACATATCCAAATTAAATTTAATATATCCAAGTTAGGGTTCTCTAACACCCTACTCAATTAAAATAGTTTAAATTAACTACAATAATCAACTTATCAAAATTGTGCCTACTCACCTTAAGCCTAAGCTCTTCCTAATATTTGTGCTTAATAGTCATTCCCCCAATCCATAGCTCCGCCTTGATCTGCCTTGATTTGCCTTGATTTAGTTGCTTCTATTCTTCTAAGTTAAATTGATTTGATGTTTAGAATTTTTTAGGTTTAGGTTTAGGGAAAAGTTTGGTAGAGCTTAGTTACTATAAACTTTTAGTTGAGAATAAGGGTTTCATTAGTATGGTATTTATAGGTGTAGGGTTTTATTTTGGGCCATTGGATTAGCTTAGGAAATATTTTTAGAGAATCCGGTCCCCTCATCATAGCCTTCGTTCCTAAGCAACTAATCTCGTTCGTTCAACATGTCATCATGAAAGCAAAAACGCTCGATTTTTCACGAGCCTAGGTCGACCGCTATCGGTTGATCTTGAATCCTCATGGGTCGACCGGTGGCCTTATAAATTTTAAGATTTTTTTTATTTTTTATTTTTAGTTTAATCCAATGTCTATAAATTCTCCATACTAAGTTGGATTACGATGTGTTATATATGAAAATCGTTTACAAAATTGCTACGAACGCGATGGTGCCAATTTCATACAAAATTTAGACGTCTGTGAAAACTTTCTTTTAAGTCCTTGTTTTATTTTATTTTAATTTCTGTTAAACTTATGAGTTGTAACATTCTTCCTCTCTTAAAAGGATTTCGTCCCCGAAATCTTAAAGGATGGAAAAATGTAACTCATACACAACAACCAATAGCTATAATCATTAACTCATCCATCACCCATGAGCAATCATTCTCCTTAGAAATTTCTAATGCATTGTATACATATATGTGCAACGTGAAATGTACATGAACAAATACTAACGCAAAAATAGACGATCTACTGATTCAATCGACCTCATATTATGCAAATGCTCATGTCATGCATCCAAATGTATGTAACATTATAAGTAAATATTTACTTGCAATTTTATATGCATGCACAATCGTAAAACTTATATGCAACATCCATATGCATAACATCCACTAGCACAACAATAATCAAGAAATAACATGCAACTAGATATAAGTGTGTGTGCATGTGTGTGTACCTAGAGGATATAATGTCCTAACATGTAAAAGAGTACAATGTAAACGATACATCCAAATACATCCATTAACATCAATCATCCACAACATGTCCCGCCGACATGTTTACAACCATTCGTACCATCCAATGGTCTCTAACTAAATGGCATACCACCTAAGTCCTACACATAGGTAACCTATACATATAAGAAATTCCAACTTAAGACGTACCATAGAAGAGTTGTGGGTGGGTAGCTCGGATCTTTTCCTTGGTTCCCATGAACTCTCCAGTGGATCGTCTTCCTATTGTACTTTAACAAGTCCGATTTCCTTGTTACGTAGTCGCTTTATACCATGCTCTAGAATACTAGTGGGTGCAAGGCAAATAAGTGATTCTCGCCCTACCTCAACTTCCTCCAACTGACTTGGCTCGACCATGGTAGCTGTATCGTGTAAGCACTTCCGCAAGTGTGACACATGGAAAACATCATGTACCCATGCTAATTTACAAGGAAGCTCTACCCTATATGTCAACTTTCCTACTCTAGCAACTATCAGGAAAGGTCCTACAAATCTCAATGCTAGCTTACCCGAATTACCAAATCTCATTACATGCTTAAGGGGTGAAACCTCCATAAACACCACGTCATCCACCGTGAACTCTAGCTCTGTATGTCTCCTATTGGCATAAGATTTTCATCTATCATGAGCGGTCTTCATTCTCCTACGGATCAAGTCCACCTTCTTCGATGTCTCCCTCACCATATCCAGTCCAAAAATAATCCTTTCCGTCATATCCCACCAACACGATGGTGATCTACACGGTCTACCAGACAATGCCTCGATAGATGCCATTGCAATACTAGCCTGATAACTATTATTATAGGTAAACTCTACTGGCAGCAAATGATCCTCCCAATAACCTCCAAACTCTATAATGCACATCCGTAGAAAGTCCTTCAAAACCTAATTCACTCTCTCCATACGTCCATTCATCTATGGATGATATGCAGTACTCAAGCTCAACTCAGTTTCCAAAGCTTCTTATAAACTCCTCCAGAACTCACTAGTGAAAAGTGAATCTCGATCGCTAACTATGCTAATACGAACTCCATGTAACCTAATGACCTCTCCCACGTATAACGCCTCCAATGGTGCCATATCCTAGTACTTCTCACTGATATGAAATGATTGCACTTGGTTAACCGATTGACTATAATCCAAATGCTTTCATTTCCTCTCCTACTCCTAGGTAGACCATCTACAATGTTCATGGAAATACTCTCCCACTTTCACTGAGGAATATCCAATGGTTGAAGCAATCCTCTTGGATTTTTCTACTCTGCCTTTATCCTCTGGAAAGTCATACATCTAGCTATATACTATGCTACTTGCTTCTTCATACCGAGCCAATAGAAGACGCTTCATGTCACGATACATTTTGTCAACATCGAAATGAATGGTCGTCCTAGGACGGTGAGACTCAGCTAACACCGCATCTATTAAATCCATACCGTGGGGAACACAAGATTATCATCCCTCTGTAACCATCCTCTCGTGTCAATGGCATAATGCCTCAAATTACTTGATGATTCTCCTCTGCTAATCCTCTCAACAATATCTACTAATTCCTTATCCTCCTTCTACCTATATCCAATACTCTCCATCAATATAGGTTGAACGTCTAATACATCTAGTAATCCTTGGGTAATATCTGATGCTGGTTGGAAATCAAAGGTAGAAATATAATCCAAATGTTTCCACTTTAAAAACAAAGGACTCAACACTGCACTCTGTCTACTCAAAGCTTCTGCCACTACATTACCCTTACCTAGGGTATAAGAGACATCAAAGTCATATGTATCCAAAATCTCCATCCATCTGTACTGCCGTAAATTCAAGTCCTTTTGGAAGAATAAGTACTTCAAGGACTTATGATCTGTAAATAGTTCAAACTGCTCTCTTAAAAGATAATGCCTCCATGACTTGAGTGCAATGACAATGGTTACCAACTCAAGATCATATGTAGGGTAGTTCCTCTCCTAGGTTTTCAACTGCCTACTCACATAACTCACCACCCTTCCTTATTGCATTAATAATTCGACTAACTCCATACCAAAATCATTGGTATAAACCGTAAATGTTTATCTCATCTGGTAACACTAAAACTGGTGCACTGATCAATGCCTTATTGAACTTGATAAAAGCATCTTCGCACTTTGCATCCCATGATACAACTAGATTTTTCTTGATATGAAAGTCAGCGGAGCAGAGATCTTTGTGTAGTCCTTAATGAACTAGCGATAGTAGCCCGCTAAACTAAGGAAACTTCTTACCTCTGTGGCATTCTTCAGAACATGCCAATCCAAAACTGCTGCTACCTTATTAGGATCAACTGCTAAGCCACTTTTTAGGATGATGTATCTCAAAAAGCATACCTCCTCTCTCCAAAAATGGAACTTTGAAAATTTCACCTTAAGCTTATGTGCACGGAGTATACTGAGCACTTCTCCTAAATGCAATGCATGCTCCTTCTCACTCCTCAAGTATACAAGAATATCATCCACAAATACCATAACGAATTTGTTAAGCAACCCCTTAAATACTCGGCTCATTAGATTGACAAAATAGGGGGTGCATTGGTCGATCCAAAGGGCATGGCTAATCACTTATAAAGTCCGTCGGGTGTACTATGTTATCTTTTGGTTAATGTCCTTGGCTACACGCAACTGATGGAATCCGGTAACCAAGTCAAGCTGTGAGAATACTCTAGCCATAATCGACTGATCAAAGAGATCGTCTATGCGGGGTAGTGGATAATGATTCTCCTTTACCAGTGTATTTAATTTCCTATAATCGATGCAGAGTCTCAGAGAACCATCTGCCTTGGTGGAAAAGACGACCGATGCTCCCTATTTAGAAATGCTCCATCTAATAAAACCCTTATCTAATAACCCATTAGCTTGCTTGCTCAATTCGCGTCTTTCCTTTGGAGCTATATGCCTTAGTGGTAAGGCAACGGGTCTAGCATTCCTAACAAGATAGATCCTAAAATCAATCTCTCTCTGGGGCGAAAGACAGGTAATCTTAGCAAAAACATCTAGGAAATCTCTAGCTACAGGCATTGCACTAAGCACTTCATGTGATAGGTCCAATGAATATAAGTATCTCAACATAATAAACCTTGGAGATCTCAATAAACCTCCAAGCTACGTCCACCATACATGCTTAAACTAACAATATTCCTATCACATTCTAAAATAGCTTCTTACATAGTCATCCAATTCATACCTATTATCAATCCAAACCTAGAGAATCCCAATACAAAGGCATCACCATCAAACTCAACGCTTAAAATGAACAACTTCAAACCCTTGCATAACATAGACAAACAGGTTGGCCCTCCTACGAGGTTTGACACAACAACATGGTCTGTGACTATACTAGTGTGTAAATCATTAACAAGTCTACTAGAAATTAAAGAATGTGATGCCTAAGTACCAAATAAAGTGTGATGAATAAAGCGAAAAGAGCCAACTCACCTTGGATCACCACTTTCTTACCTTTATCTACCACTAGTTGTGCACTCGAGCTAGGGATTGCCTCTAGTGCATAAGCCGAAACAACCTGAGTAGAAGCTCTTGGTGGTGCTATACAAGCTCGCTTTAGATGTACAAACCGAATGCAGTAATAGCACTTAACCTTTGAAAGATCTGTCTTGCACTCCTTCGTAAAATGTCCCTGCCACACTTCCTACAGTGCACATCCTTCTTCTGTATCTTTCCCTTAGGTCCACCTCCACCCTTATGATGGTTATGTTGTGCTTTCCCTCCAATCTGCTTAGGTTCCTCTCCATTGGCTTCCCCCTTGGAGATGGTATTTAGCAAAGCCATCCCAACTAGACCCTTATGCATAGCACATATAGAATATGACTCAGAGCTAAGTCCTGAAGAGGTTGACTCGTCCCTTTAGAAAATTTGAGAGCCTTCTTATGTGGTGTGTCAAATATTCCTATGCCAAGTCTAGGTAGCTCATTAAACTGGTTGACACACTCCTTAATAGAAGATTTCCTTGCTTTACATGAATGAATTTCTCTAACTGCACAGCTTTCTCTACCGTAGAAAGAAACTCCATCTAAAATCGCCTGCAAAACTCATCCCAAGTGATCTCCTCTTTCTCAGTAACAGCCTCATCTATCTCCTACCAGCTCAACGGCTTACCCTATAACTTCCAGGTAGCTAACTGCATCCTTGCCTTGTCAGTCAATCCTACTAAACCAAAGATCCTCTCATAAACGCGGATCTATGACCTCGGATCCACATAAGAATTTGTCCTCTTGTATTGCTTTTCTATAAGATTTGAGAAATCTTTGCATACCTTAGCAAAGTCTTGAATGGTAGGTGGGCAGGCAGGAGCTGCGCTTGCCACTCCCTCCTCGGGTCCTCGAGTGGGGTTAAGCTCGGCATGTCCCCTTGCCTAGGGATATCGGTGGAACCAAATCGGAATGTTCATACCTAGAATCTCAACTATGTTGCTGAGCCTGAACCTACAGGATCACTCATCCTCTATCTATGGATTTTAAGAATTCAGTTGGCAATTTTTCATAGATATTATAAGCATAATAAGAGAAATAACATAAGCAGAAATCAAAGATAGCATAAGCATGAAAAAAAAAGATTACGGTTTGTACAAAATCTTTTGGAAAAGTCCATTGAAAATCTTTACTTTACGCATTGAAAGCCTTTTGAAAAACCATTTTTTTCTTTTCAAATACATTCTCTCGGTATGGACCTAATTCTAAAGGAAACTTGAACCTATGCTCTGATACCAACTGTGACAACCCACACCACCCAATATGCCAATCCAAAGCCTAATGTGACTTTATGACTCACTTTATGCCAAGAAATACGGATCCTAGGGGTTTATAACATTTCACAACACAAAGACTAATGCAAGAAGATATAATCTAAGATATACCACACTTTAAGAACTTAGGGAAAAAAGAATAAAACATATAACATAGAAAAATATCCATCTTAGAAAATATACAAACCACGGTCGTTAAAAACTAGTACATGGCCCAATACAGAGTACATAGAAAATATCAGTCCAAGTCTGATAAAAGAGATAAACTGTACCAATGAGATAGATAAATACATGGAGAGCAAATATGGTAAAAAACAGTCTCTAAAGATAAGCTCGACTCTCCAATTATCAAGAATTGGTCGATCACCTGCTACCCTATCCACTTGTGGTGGGGAAAAAGAAGAAAGGAAAATGGGTCAGACATAAAGTCTGGTAAATGACTACAAGTTTAATATGTGATGATCATATGCAGTTATTCTCATACTACTCTAAAAGATAGAGGGTGTGATACAAGTGCTCGTGAATTCCTAAGGTCTGTTGCCTAAGGGTTCTCGTCTAGTACGTTCCTACACTACATGTTGTATAGGCTAATACAATGGATCAAATCTCATGTCTAAAGATCGGCCATCGCTTCTAGAGTTACTTAATATGCAAGATACCGCCTTCTTGACTACTAAGAATGAAAGACGTCACCACTAGGCTACTGTGGAAATAAATTCTCACTACTATCAGCACCACTAGGCTACTAAGAACGATTACCCCTTATTGTGCCTAGAGAGGAAAATAAATCCAAAATGCTAACCCATCAGAATGTGTCATCGTCCACATTCGCTTCAACCTCTCGATCGTAGCATTGGTCTTATTGCATGCTCTGATTCCTCCTTTCTAACTGTATTATTTGCATCAGGAATCATGCATACTAGGATCTCCCGTTATGCTGGATCCCTTCTATCCACTATAAGAAAATCTATTTCCTGCTGCACTTATTGGTAGCATCTATAGCTAAGTGCAGAATAGCTATCTTATTCTTTATTTTTACTAAATTTTTTTAACCTAATGCAAGTAAATATAACTTCCCGCGTATTTTTCCCTAAATAAAACTTATGTTTCCCCCTCATTTTCATAGCCCGCTTCTTTTCATTGTCTACGAAAGCTTTCTCCCGCATTTCTAGAACCCTAATTTTCAACTAAATCCAATTCTTCTTCGGTCTCTCTAAAATCGTCTTTATTCCTAACAACAACTCTTTTTTCTCCTCTTTGGGTCCTCTTCTCCTCATAATAATCAGAATCTTTGTATTTGTGCACTCTATCAGTTAACTTGTTTAGTTGTAGACATTTTCCACCACTTCAACGTAGTTTACCAATCAAAATCCAAACTAAAGAAGGTAGTGATTGGTCCAGTAGTAGGGACCCCCGGTTTTAGACTGGATGTGAGGCTTAAGAAAGAAATTTTGGAAAACAAGGCTGAGGCATATAATGTTCTTGATCAATTTTCTCGTAGCTTTTCAAGTGAAATCATTTCCCTATGTCTAGATCATAATCCATTGACCCATGCATTTGTAACTCAAGTCAGTTATTGTTGACCCTCTTTATACCAAATTCAGGTAACCGGTCTATTCGAAATTGCCTAAGGTGTTTTGACACTAGCAACTATTTTTCTATTTTGGAATACTTAATGAAAAAGGTTTCTTTATAGAGAGTCTTTGTAGTTAGGATGTTAAACAATGGTGCACACACATGCTTCCGCTCTAACTCAGTCGAAACCAACCCAGCCAAAACCCACTAGTTGAAACGAATACACAAGGTATCACTTAGATGGTACGTAGTGGATTGAAGAAAAGGCGGAAGCCATGATGTCGAAAGCAATGCTTCCGATGGGGTCAAAACCTTAGTTTAATTTTCAAATGTCAAGTGTCTGAATTGTTTTACTTAAAGCTTTCAACGTAGTCGAAGCATATGTTTTCGAAAGGGATTTTTCCAAAATATCTTTCAAAGAAGGTTGTGATTTTATGTTTTAAAGGTACAAGCTTTTGAAGGGTCTTCTTTATTTATAAAAGAATGCTTTCAAAAGTAGTGGTTCCGACCTAGTCGAAACCCAGCTGCTTTTCTTTTACCTTTCGAGTATATTGAAGTCATCAAAACTTTCGATGGGCGCTTTTGTTTAAACTTGTGTTAAACCACTTCCTAAATGCTTTCAAAAGGGCTTGGGTTTCGAAGGCAATGGTGTCGAAAAGGGAGTTTTTGCGCTATCCTTATAGTTTTGCTCAATGGTTTTTAGCTTTCGAATAGATGGTTCTGACAGACTTAAAGTTTCCCTAAAAATTTTTATTAAAGGTTTCGAAAGAGATACTTTCGTGTGTAACCATTTTGACCCAAAAGATGTATTTTTTTAAGAGTAAAACCCAATGCTTTTGAAAGGGGCACTTTCATTGGTTTCGAATTTATGTTTCTAAAGATTATTAAGCAATGTTTTGACACATTAGAAAGGTATGATTTGGTTTCGAAAGGATTGATTTACAGGAGCTTCGAAAGGTATATACTTAGGGTTTTGAAAAGAGGTTTTCTATGCTTTCGATGGAGGTTATCCAGTTGTTTCGAAATTAATGTTTTAAGGTTTCAAAACAAATAATCCATTCTCATTTTAAAGGAAAAACCATGACACAAATTAATATTTTTGAAATGAAGTTTTGGAAGAAGTTATCCTTGAATAACAGGTTAACGGGACTAACCAAGTTTTATATAAAATGATTTAAAGGATATTAAACCCAAGTGTTGGTATTATTTTGTTGATGTTATGATTGCTTCTTCATATATTTATTCACGTTGTAATTAAACCATAACGGTACTTTGGGAAAGGGCAGAATAACCAGCTAGGTTTATCCGATAGTGAATATAACATAAGAAGTGTTAAAATCTTAATTGAAGATATTGGCAGGGGCTGATAGGCTTGTAGTAAGGCCATGAAAACTGTGTAAAGGAAAAGATATTGGTAGGGGCCGATAGGTTCATAATCGGCCCATGAAAACCAGGATTTGATATTGGTAGGGGCCAATAGGTTTATAGTTAGTCCATCAAAACTATAACTGGATTAAGATATTAACAGTTAGTCAATAGGTTCCTAGTAAGTCCATGAAAACAAGGACAAGAGAAAAGATATTAGAGTCAATAATAGGCTCTTAGTGATCCCATGAAAACTATAAAATCAGACAGGTAGTCCATAAACATTTAATCGGTTATTAGTGAGCCCATAAAAACTAATAGGTTAATAGTAACCCTAGAAACTATAATTGAAACAGATAGTAAGAATGAATGGGGATGGGTAATCCAGAATTAACTTACTTGTTTGCATATCATCATATTATTTTGAATTGTTTTCACCATTATGGACGCAGCAGCATAATATATTGTTTTATAAAGTTTTTAAGATACTAGTGAGGGGAAAACTCATTCCGCTAAGCGGCATAGACTCACTAGATATCTAAATGGTTTGAGATGGTAGATTATTATTCATACCAGGCTTTATGTTGGACTCGAGGTTTTTTCCCCTTAAACTCTTGAGCACTCAATTGATTTTGAGTAGTTTGAGGTTTAGGGTTTTCAGGCGTTCTTTTAGATGAATAAAGCTTCCGATGACGTGCAGGAGGCATGCTAGCTACTTAGAGTTATTTTATTTCCACTGTGTTTGGTTGTAAAGGAAAACTGGTTTTATTGCCTTATTCTGTACTTTGATTATCCAAGGAGGCATCTTCATATGTTGCTCTTGGTGTATTTCGTAATACGTATATTTTGTCTGAACGTGGTCTGTGCCCTGGGATTATGTAATGAATTTCCAAGTATTTTGAAATGGAATTGGATTTTGTTTTCTATTTTAATTTTTTTCCATATTATTGTGTTTTTGTGTATCCCTGTATCTTACATTACCATATTTGGTCGTCGAGGATTAATAACTATGGATGACTTCAGCATCCGTTGCCGTTAGTTTTGGGCCTCTAAGCAGGGGATGTTACATTTACTTTGGAGCCATATGCCTTAGTGGTAAGGCAACGGGTCTAGCATCCTTGACAAGATAGATCCTAAAATCGATATCTCTCTGGGGTGGTAGACCGGCAATCTTAGCAAAAACATTTGGGAAATCTCTAACTACAAGAATTGCACTAAGCGCATCGTGTGATAGGTCCAATGAATATAAGTAGCTCTACATAATAGAACCTCGAGGATCTCAATAAACCTCCAAGCTACGTCCACTTCACATGCTCAAACTAACGATCTTCTTATCACATTCTAAAATAACCTCATAAGTAGTCATCCAATTCATGCCTAATATCAACCAGAACCCAAAGAATCCCAATACAAGGGCAACACAATCAAACTCGACCATTAAAATGAATAACTCCTCCTACGATGTTTAACACAACAATAGGGTCCATGACTATACTAGTGTGTAAGTGTAAGTCATCGACAAGTCTATTAGAAATTAAAGAATGTGATGCCCCAGTACCAAATAAAGTGTGAATGGATAAACCGAATAAAGTTAACACACCTTTGATCACCACTTTCTTACCCTTGTATACACTTGTTGTGCACTCGAGCTAGGGATTGCATCTAGTACATAAGCCGAAACAACCTGAGTAGAAGTCCAAGTAGAAGCTCTAGGTAGTGCTATGCACCGCTTCAGACATACAAACCGATCGCAGTTATATCACTTAACCCCTGAAAGATTTGTCCTGCACTCCTTCATAAAATGTTCCCGCCACACTTCCTACCGTGCATATCCTTCTTATGTATCTTTCCCTTGGGTCCACCTCCACCCTTATGCTTGTTCTGTTGTGATTTCCCTCCAACCTTCTAAGGTTCCTCTCCTTTGGCTTCGCCCTTGGAGATGGTATTTAGCAAAGCCATCTCAAATAGACCCTTATGCGTAGCACCTATAAGAATATGACCCAGAGCTAAGTACTGAAGAGGTTGGCTTAGTCCTTTAACAAATTTGAGAGCCTTCTAATGTGATGTGTCAAATATTCTTATACTGAATCTAGGTTGCTCATTAAACTGGTTGACATGCTCCTTAATAAAATCCTTGCTTCAAGTGAATGAACTTCTCTAACTGCACACCTTTCTCTGCCCTAGAAAGGAACTTCACCTTAAATCGCCTACAGAACTCATCCCAAGTGATCTCCTCTTTGTCAACCTCTGCCTCAACTACCTCCCACCAGCTCAGTGGCTTACCCTATAACATCCAAGTAGCTGACTACATCCTCGCCTCGTCAGTCAATCCTGCTAAACCAAAGATCCTCTCACAAATGCGGATTCATGACCTTGGATCCACATAAGACTCTATCCTCATGCATTGCTTTTCTCTAAGATTTGAGAAATCTTTGCATACCTTAGCAAAGTCTGTAACGATAGGTGGGCAGGTTTAAAAGTCTGTAACGATATAAGCATGAATAAGAGAAATAACATAAGCACAAATCAAAGATAGCATAGGCACGAAAAAGAGAGATTGCGGTTTGTATAAAATCTTTTGGAAATGTCCTTTGAAAAACCTTTGCTTTTATACATATACTTTAAAAGTCCATTTTGGAAAACTTTAGAAAACATTTTTGGTAAACCGTTTGATAATCCATTTTTTTCTTTTCAAATATATTCTCTTAGTACGGACCTAATTCCAAAGGAACCTTGAAACAAATGCTCTAATACCAACTGTGACAACCCGCACCACCCAACATGCCAATCCAAAGCCTAATGTGAATTTTGGACTCATGCCATGCCTAGAAATAGGGATCCTCATGGTTTATAACATTTCACAACATAGAGACTAATACAAGCAGATATAATCTAAGATATACTACACTTGTGATCAATACATGATAAAAGATATAATGTCACCAGTACATGGCCCAATACAAAGTGCATAGAAAATATCACCCTAAGTATGATAAAAGAGATAAACTGTACTAGTAAGATAGATAAATACATGGTGAGAAAATATGGTAAAAAACAGCCTCTAAAGATAAGCTCGACTCTCCAATTATTAAGAATTGTACGGTCACATGCTGCCCTGTTCACTTTAGGTGGTGAAAAAGAAGAAAGGAGAATGGGTCAGACATAAAGTCTGGTAAATGAGTACAAGTTTAATATGTGATGATCATATGCTGTTATACTAATACTGCTCTAAAAGATAGAGGATGTGAGACAAGTGCTCGTGAATTCCTAAGGTCTGTTGTCTAAGGGTTCTTGTCTAGTACATTCCTACACTACAAGTTGTGTAGGCTAATACAATGGATCAAATCTCATGTCTAAATATCGACCACCGCTTCTAGAGCTACTCAATATATAAGGCACCGCTTTCTTGGCTACTAAGAAGGGAAGACATCACCACTAGGCTACAGTGGAAAAAAAAACTCTCACTACTATCAACGCCACTAGGCTACTGGGAACGATTCCCCATTATTACGCGTGGAGAGGGAAAAAATCCAAAATATCGACCCGTCAGAATGTGTCATTGTCCGCATTCGCTTCCACCTCTCGAACGTAGCATAGGCCACTTATTGCGTGCTCCAGATTCTCCTTTCTAACTGTATTATGTGCATCAGGAATCATGCATACTAGGATCTCCCGTTGTGCTGATCCCTTCTATGCATTATAAGAAAATCTATTTTCTGCTGCACTTATTGGTAGCGTTTATAGATAAGTGCAGAATAGCTATCTTATTCTTTATTTTTACTAAATTTTTTTTAACCTAACGCTACTAAATATAAGTTCCCACGTATTTTGTCCCAAATAAGGCATATGTTTCCCCCTCATTTTCATAGCCCGCTTCTTTTCATTATCTACGAAAGCTTTCTCCCTCATTACTAGAACCTTATTTTTCAACTAAATCCAGTTCTTCTTCACTCTCTCTAGCATCGTCTTCTTCTCCTTGCAACAACTATTTTTTTCCCTCCTTGGGTTCTCTTCTGCTCACAACAATCAGACACTTCGTAGTACTGCACTCTATCAGTTAACTTGTTTAGTTGAAGACATTTTCCACCACTTTAGTGGAGTTTACTAATCAAAATCCGAACTAAAGAAGGTAGTGATCAGCCCACTAGTAGGGACCCCTATTCTCATACTGGATGTGAGGCATGAGAAAGAAATTCCAGCAAATATGAATGAGGCGTACAATGTTCTTGATGAATTGCCTGATAGCTTCTCAATTGAAATCATTTCCTCATGTCTAGATCCTGATCCGTTCTATCTTGAACCATGCATCTGTAACCCAATTCAGTTATTGCTAACCCTCTTTGTACCAAATTTATGTAACCGGTCTGTTCAAAATTATCTTAGGTGTTTTTACACTGGCAATTGTTTCTCTATTTTGGAATACATAACTTAAAAAGTGTTCTTTATAAAGAGTCTTTGGAGTTAAGGTGTTATACATTGGGACACAGACATACTTGTCGTGATGTTTTTAGAATTCAAACATTTTATTATTTCCTTTTAACCCATAACGATGATGTTATCAGATTTGATATCATTCAAATATGTGGAGAATGAGATAGGTATTTATTGGGATTAAGCAGGGTCGGTATTCAAAAAAATCACTGTCACAATGTTAATTTTAGATGCTTAAGCTTGAAATTTTTAAACAGGGGCATTATTATATGGAATGTTGAAAATATTGTCCAACTTTCAAAGTCTTCTTGATAATATATATTATATAGGTTCTCAAATGTACAAACATGTAAACACAATCAAACTAACACGAATGTATTATCAAACTTCGGGTTTATATATTTATTATCAATTTTGAAGGATAAAGAGATGAATTATGGTTGCTTATTACAAACTAAAGTTAGAAACTTATTATAACTCAGCAGATTATTATGCACCCAATCTGCTGAGTTATAACAATTAAACATAATTAAATATACATCACTTTCCTACACCATAAAATTTAATCATATACAACGTTTCATGAACAATGTTTTAAGCACAAATGTCAACGACATAAAATCTTATAGAAAGAGCTTACTAAAAGA
This sequence comes from Allium cepa, assembly GCA_030765085.1. Classification (NCBI taxonomy): domain Eukaryota; kingdom Viridiplantae; phylum Streptophyta; class Magnoliopsida; order Asparagales; family Amaryllidaceae; genus Allium; species Allium cepa. Next base: position 555,472,074 of record CM060938.1, on the reverse strand, counting down.
GAAAATATAAATCATGGAAAGTCCAAGCCCATCTCCTTCAAAAGTCCAATATGTCTATAGGGAAAAAGGCAATAGAGATCAGCAGTAGAAGATAACAAATATGAATTTATTATATAAAAGCCAAAAAGGAAATGAGATACAGACAGTGATCCATTATCATGTCAATTTTCACATATTCCGTTATCATTTCTTTTTCTACTTTTCATTTGCTACTAACTCAAAAACCAAAGCATTTGATCCAATTAAAAAGAATGTTGATTTAAAAAACTCAAATTCAAGTGTAAAATAGTGTGCAATTAGTTAAAAAGACAAGATTATCATTCACTTCACTCTGTAGAACATACATTAAGACAAATTATACATAGCTTAAAATCAAGGATAAAATAACATTTAGATACTGTCTAAAATCAATATTTATCTAAAACCATAAATTTCTTTACAAAAAACATAGAAATAATTTCAAAATATTTTATCTAGACCAGGTGTCTGTATATAATTTTCTATCCTATGGTCAAGTGATACGGATATTTATCATTTCAATCCGTAATTTAAAATATAAATACGGTTATATATCATTTCAAACCGCAATCCCGAATGGAATAAAAATCCATACAACTTGCAGTTTGTAATAATATAAAATACAACAACCATTCATCCAATATCAATCATCAAACATTTATCACAATCATCATCCAATTCAATTAATAACATCAATATAGAAAAGATAATAAATAACAGGTATTTACTGTCAGTTTATATTCAATAATAAATTAAATAACTATTTTATCCAAATAAATTCAAATAAACTTAGTTGATGATTCAAAATATGCCAAACAGTCGTAAATAAATTTCTAATCACATCATAAATCAATTTAACAAACATAAGAAATTTAAGAAGTTGTGAATAGGTTAAAACACCCACCTTTGAATTTAAATCAAATTTAAATTCAAAATAAATCCAAAATTTAAATAGTCTCAGAATCCATCCAAACCAGCATCAAAATATCCAGAATTTAAATACGATCTCAGCGGAGAAAACCGTATGTGAAATGGACCTCTTATGTGAAAGTTATGCTAGTTAGAACGTTTTATACTTTAAATTAAATTAAAATAAAATAAATAATAAAAGAACCAATAGAGGAAAGCCACGTCAGCATTCCTTCGTCACCCAGAAACACGAACGAGACCCATGCCTTCTTTGAACGAGACCCACTCACGTCGCCATCACCACTTCGTCACTCCGGCTGCCACAACGACACCGGACGTCGCCAAATCACCCTCGCACAACCTCCTCCACGCGCTACCCACCCCCACCACGACCACCGATCGGGCCAAACAAAGGCCGACCGCCGCTAAGATATGAAATCATAATTAAATTTAACCGCTAAATCAATGCATCACCTACGCCGATGAACTCTGTTAGGCCTTCTCTACGCCGCGGTATGGCTGAATTGATGATCTATTGCAGTTGATCATAAGGAAAATGGAAGGCCGAGATTTGTTCTTCAAATCCAGGATAAACATTGATTCAATTTGAAAAACGAACCATAGATCTGAGATGCGCTCGTCGAGAGCTTCAAATCGATATATAATTCGCTATTGCTTGAGAAGATTGAATTTTCAATTTGATTTTTGATTTGAATTTGCAGTTTGGGATTTAGGGTTCTATCTGCCATTGAAAGAGGAGAAGCAAATAGAATTGTACGTACAGAAATGAGGAATAAGAAATAGGCTAGGGTTTATAACAAGGTATATATAGACAAAGCTGGAAAGAGAATAGATGGACCAGAATGATTTGGATTGAAAGTTGAACGACAAATGGCCCGAAAAGCCCGTTCTGACTCCGGAACGAAAATGAGTCAATGCATATGTCAAAATATATGTTTTTAAATATTTTAAATGGAATGGAACAGGTTTCAAGTCCAAATTTCATCGTATGAAGAAGTTATGCTAAAATCGCTTTATTTCAAATTGACTCCAATTGATTCCAATTGAATTTAATTAAATTGATTTTTAGGCGTTTCGAGCCTGTACGATCGAACGATTAGTCCGATTATTACGAAACTTAAAATCCTACAATAGTTCACTATTACGGATTCAATGAAACTTGTTTCGTCGAAATCCGAGTCAGTGGCCAACATGGCTATTTTTCAGTTAATTAATTAAATTAATATTAAATTAATCAATTCACTTTTTCAGTTCAAATTTAATAATTCACAAATTCCATCATTTTTGAGTTCTTAAACAAGAACGATAATCTAAACAAACTTAGATATCAATTCAAAGTTAATTGGTTTACCCATTACCGTATTTAATTTCAATTTTAATAAATTCATTATTTATCAATTGAAATTCAAATAAATCCATTTATTTGATTCTAAATCCTGTTATTCAATAAATTATTATCAAATGGATGAAATTAACATTGGTTCATGCTTTATTACATTAATATTCTCAAATTTCATCTTAATCTCTATTAACGTAATAATTAAATATTAAATTTCATTTAATTGCAATTAATCCAATTATTAGATTTAAATTAATAAATCTTGATTCTCATTCCTTTTTATTCAATCAATCATTATCTTTTGGACAAATTTAACATAGTATATATCCAATTACCCTAATATTTTTACAATCATCAACTAAGTTCATATTAACGTAGTATCTAATTACGTTTAATTGCAATAGATGTAGATCTAATTCAATAGATTAAATAAATGGGTAAACAATTAATAATTACCACTATTTGCCAAATTTAATTCTATTCATACTTTATTATCAACCAACAATTATTATAATTACTTATCTAGCATTGATTCTATCAAATTACACATTATTACATATTATTTCGTCAATTTATATAACTTTGAATTCATTTCCCAATTTACTAGTTACAATCAATTATAACCTTACAATTGTTTCAATTAATTGGGATTGCACTAAATTAATTAATTATTAACTTGCATTAACATTATTACCTCAATTTACATTCAATTACTATTAACAATGTGTTATTTCATTATTCATTTAAATAATTACATTTGTTTTCCTATATTCACTTTGCAACCAAAGATAGCCTTTCAATCACCTTATTAAATTTGAATTCCATTAACTTATTCATAATTCACTTAAGTTAACTTTGTTACATTTCGTTTTAGTTATCATTCCATTCTCAAATTACAAATTTTTATTTCTTTCAGATTTAATTACAAAAATCATATTAAATTAACAATTTAATTATCGAAATTTACGGGTCGTTACACTCTCCTCTACTCAAAACTTTTTGTCCCCGAAAAGGAAAAAGAAGGGAAAAGAAGAATTGAGTAAACAATACATCTTATTCAAAAATATACCAATTTATAACCATTAAATCTTTTATACTCAAATTAATAAAGTTTGGAAAACATTTTTCAAAAATTTTCTATGTCCAAAATTTACGGAAAATTTCGGCAGGGTTTTCTTTGTATGGAGAGTCGGGAGATAATATAATACCGAATATAACAATATATGACATATATCTTCCAAAATAATATATCCCAACATGGAAAAAAAAATATCGCTAGAAAACCGTAATCCGAGAACAAACCTATTTGTCGGGCAAACAACATTTAGTTATGAAACCAAAAGCAGTAGAAATTGCTTCCATAACCTGTATTTCACTTATATAATCCAAAAAGGGTTAATATTATATAAAATGAAATACTTAAAGTTGTTTCAACTACTAACAAACAATCAATATAAACAACAATCATTCGCAACCAACAGCATACACATCAAATACAAATCAACCATCCAAGCAAGACAAACAATTGGTTTGTTCGGTTTAAGACACTTTAAATCACATAAAATGACAAATAACTATGAAGTATTCCACTTACTCAACAGTCTTAGATAAACTCAATAGATTATTCATACATCTAAGCAATTAAAAGTACCTTTTACCCAAACAACTCATAAACCAAAACAAACAACAATTTCAAACAATAGATCAAGTTCATTCTTATTAATTACATTTCATAGCATTTATTGCTTAAACTCCTTTTCATTCATATAATGATTCATCCTTTAATTTACATTTATTTCTTACAGACTTTTATTTCCATTCACTCATTCAGTGTGTATTTCATTTATTTTCATTCATTTATTTGTAGTATTTATGTTCAATTCAATTTCTTAGCATACCACTTCATCTACTTAAGTTTTTAATTACTTTCTTATAATACTTACTTTCTATCACAATTTATTATAGTAATATTTCAATTATAACATAGGTTTATAGTAACTACAACATCAAATTCTTATTTATTAAAGAATTCATTGAATACTTTCATTATTTCAAAATTTTACTTGTATAATATCCTTTTACATTTTCTTATTAAACATTAGAACTTTTAATATTTGGTAAGTTATATATATGCTTTAAGAATGTAATTGGAAGTTATACAAGTTTTCCTCATTTCTTTTAAATTAGTTTAATGTTCAATAATCATATCCTTTGTTTTATAGGTTATGGATTTCCAAATTCATTTAATTTCATTTGTAACCTAGCATTTAATCTCTTATTTTAATTAAAGGTTCCAATTATTAATTACTTACATTCCATTTTACTACAATAATTGAAACTATTAATTAACGGGAACTTAAGAACTAAACACCGGGTTAAATTTTCAAATCATTTTAAAATAACAAATAGATGTATACACTTACAATTTATATATCCAATTATATTTAAAACAATTTGAAATTTATATTTGTTTATCAAAATAAATCTGTAGTAAAACTACTACAGCGGCCTTCCCACTTTGAAACTCGAAAATGAATGTCGATGATGCGTGCACTCATCACCGAAATTATTATCCAACGACATAGAGGGGAGTACAGAACTTATTTCTTTCCAAAGTTTCTTTAAAACAATTCTTTCAAATTATATTGAAATATTTATATCAGAAAATACTTATAAACAATATTATTACATTCCAAAATCCTTTGAAAGCGATTTTCAAAATCTCGGAACTTAAGTTCTAAAATTTCTAGTTTATTCTCATTTATTTTACTTTCAATTTATTTTCAACTAATATTTATAAATTTCACTACCTAACAACCAATATATTACAACCAAATATAATCTTTATAAAAAAATTATTTTATATATAGAAAATATAATAGGCAAAATTATTTCATTTACCTATATTCAAAACAAATATTGTGTCGGTCTATCCTATTAAGTGTTTAGAAATCCCTATTGATGTCATAGCGTTCTATGCACCAATCAGGATTTATAAATGCAAAACGAAACAAATTAACACAAAAAACCATTTTATAACACTAACAAATACGCTCTCTCATATATATACACTCAGCGACTCATCATAGGGTATTACTACCCTATTAATAAAGAGTCAGACTCCACAAAGCTAAGGTTTATCGCTAAACCAAAGTTCTGATACCAGATGTAATATCCCGTCTTTCTGTACGCTTTAAATCGACGATAAACCACACATGTAGACTTAAACCATACAGAAGGGCGGATTGTTATTGGGGGTGAATAAGAAAAGCAGAGAAAGAAAAAAACAAAACAGAATCTTGCAGGAGAATGACAAAATATAATAATCAAATAACAGTTCATGAAGCTGTTTACAAAACATTTGATTATACTAATACAATATAGAATCTGAGTTACACATACCAGAGAATAGTAATCAACAATGCAGTGGAACAATATGAATGTGGTGGAATAATATAATAAATAATAGTAATACAATCTTCGTCTTCGTCCTCCAGAAATAAAGTCTTCAAATCCTGAAATGCTCAGGCTGACCCGAACGAATTGAAAAGACAAAACACTCGAGTTAGAACTAAAAGATCTTATGTAAGTTAAATCAACAGTAAATAATATGAGTGGAATGACGTGAGAGATGTTTATGGGATTTGACATCTCCTATCCAGTGTCTAACGTGAGTGCAATAACTTAAGGGATGCTCGGGATTCACATCTCCTAAGGATCCGTTAAACTATTTACAATGTAGTAATATTCCGCTATTATAATAATGCTTATAGTAAAATTAACTTACTTTTAAATAGCGTTAAAGCTTTACATTTTCCACCTTAACACGTAATAGTCCCAGTAGTCCATCCAGTATCAACGCATCTCCAGATCGAGAGACTACCCTAAATACTCCACGGGTTATGGGAGAAATCCAAACTCGTACAAGGCGCGCTATGGTAGGTGATACAGCACACAAGGCAATGCCAGGGTAGATATACCAATTACGCACACGGGCTGGTGGTGACGGATAGCGCGCAGCTACCACCCACCTCGAGCCACACCACCAAAAATCAAAAGTCAAAAGTGGCCACTAAAACAATCTCAAAGTCAGAATATAATATCGAAGGAGTGTGTCCGATAAGAGGGGCTACCTCACTGGTCTAAGATCGCTCCTGTTTTATCCACCTTAAGCCAACTCATGGGAGTCGGGTCCACATTCATACCTCAAAGGACGTCGCTAACATCCTACTTCATTCTGGAATCTCCACCGCGTACACGGTTGTTAAAGTGGTTTTCGGAGTTGGCAGAGAGTATGAAAACTTCCGATCCCGGTCTCTTTAACAACCAATCGTTATTATAACACCGCGTCATTTTCAAAATAGTTTATACTTTTAAACCAAATATCATTGCCGTTTCAAAACCAAACCAATACGATATCATTTTCATTTCAAATATATCCTTTTCTAAAATCATAACACTTTCAAAGTTATAACATCTCGAAATCAAAACACTTGAATATAACACTTTCAAATTATAATACCTTGAAAACTCATAACTTTGAAACATAACTTCCACCACTTAAATGGTTTAAATATTTAAAATACTTTATATAATAAAATAGCTTCTTTAATTTTATAAATCAAATCCAACACAACTATTCTACATTTTATATTTAACCAAATCCCAAATCATAAATTTCAATTCAATTCAGTTTCCAAATAAACTATTCCAAATTTATCGATTTCAAAACAGATTTGATCCACAGAATAAACCATTTCAAATTCAATATATTTCAAACTTTAAGTATTCAATAATTTCCAAAACTAAGTTTGGTAATTATAATTCAACAATTCAGTGTTCTGTTATTTAGTTTTGAAATATTTTACATAATAAATCCATTATCATTTAAATAAGCTCAAATTACAAATAACTGAATATTTCTTTCAATTTATTTGTACTTGAAAAATTCATTTAATCCACCTTAACCCAAAAATCAAGTTATAAAATCATACCCTTTAAAATTTTCAATTTGATAAATTTCACACCAGCTTATTTGAGTTTACTTCTTAAATAAATTCAATTTCAAATAAATCTCCAATTTATCTTATAGCTTTAATTTTATTTAAATCATTATAAACTTTATATTTTATATACTTAACCATATTATCTTCAATAAAAATCAAACTTATTATTAAACTTATTCTACATTAAGGCAAATTATATATAGCTTAAAATCAAGGATAAAATAACATTTAGATACTACCTAAAATCAATATTTATCTAAAACCATATATTTCTTTACAAAAACCATAGAAATCATTTCAAAATATTTTTATATATATAGACCACGGTGTTTGTATGTAATTTTCTATCATATGGTCAAGTGATATGAATAATTATCATTTCGATCCGTAATTTAAAATATAAATACGGTTACATATCATTTCAAACCGCAATCCCGAATGGAATAAAAATCCATACAACTTGCAGTTTATAACAATATAAAATACAACAACCATTCATCCAATATCAATCATCAAACATTTACCACAATCATCATCTAATTCAATCAATAACATCAATATAGAATAGATAATAAATAACAGGTATTTACTGGCAGTTTATATTCAATAATAAATTAAATAACGATTTTATCCAAATAAATTCAAATAAACTGAGATGATGATTCAAAATATGCCAAACAGTCATAAATAAATTTCTAATCACATCATAAATCAATTTAACAAACATAAGAAATTTAAGAAGTTGTGGATGGGTTAAAACACTCACCTTTGAATTTAAATCCAATTTAAATTCAAAATAAATCCAAAATTTAAACAATCTCAGAATCCATCCAAACTAGCATAAAAATGTCCGGAATTTATATACGATCTCGGCGGAGAAAACCGCGCATGAAACGGACCTCGTATGTGAAAGTTATGCTAGTTAGAACGTTTTATACTTTAAGTTAAATTAAAATAAAATAAATAATAAAACGAACCAATAGAGGAAAGCCACGTCAGCGTCCTTCATCACCCAGCAAACACGAATGAGAACTAGGCCTTCTTCGAACAATACCCACTCACGTCGTCGTTGCCACTTCGTCACTCCGGCCGCCGCATCGATACCGGACGTCGCCAAACCACCCTCGCACAAATTCCTCCACGCGCTACCCCCCCCCCCCACGACCACCAATCGGGCCAAACAAAGGCCGGCCACCGCTAAGTTAAGAAACCCTAATTGAATTTAATTGCTAAATCAAACCGCTAAATCAACACATCACCTACACTGATGAACTCTGCTAGGCCTTCTCTACGCCGCGGTATGGTCGATTTGATGATCCGTTGCAGTTGATCACGAGGAAAATGGAAGGCCGAGATTTGTTCTTCAAATCCAGGATAAACAGTGATTCAATTTGAAAAACGGATTATAGATCTGAGATGCGCTCGTTGAGAGCTTCAAATCGATATATAATTCGTCATTGTTTGTGAAGATTGAATTTTCAATTTGGTTTTTGATTTGAATTTGCAGTTTGGGATTTAGGGTTCTATCTGCCATTGAAAGAGGAGAAGTAAATAGAAATGTACGTACAAAAATGAGGAATAAGAAATAGGCTAGGGTTTATAACAAGGTATATATAGACAAAGCTGGAAAGAGAATAGATGGACCAGATTGATTTGGAATGAAAGTTGAACGACAAATGGCCCGAAAAGCCCGTTCTGACTCCGGAACGAAAATGAGTCAACCCATATTTCAAAATAGATGTTTTTAAATATTTTAAACGTAATGGAACAGGTTTCAAGTCCAAATTCCATCGTATGAAGAAGTTATGCTAAAATCAATTTATTTCAAATTGACTCCAATTGATTTCAATTAAATTTAATTAAATTGATTTCTAGGCGTTTCGAGCCCGTACGATCAAACGATTAGTCCGATCGTTACGAAACTTGAAATCCTACAATAGTTCACGGTTACAGATCCGACGAAACTTGTTCATCGAAATCCGAGTCAGTGGCCAAAATGGCTACTTTTCAGTTAATTAATTAAATTAATATTAAATTAATCAATTCACTTTTTCAATTCAAATTTAATAATTCACAAATTCCACCATTTTTGAGTTCTTAAACAAACACGATTATCTAAACAAACTTAGATATCAATTCAAAGTTAATTGGTTTACCCATTACCGTATTTAATTTCAATTTTAATAAATTCATTAATTATCAATTGAAATTCAAATAAATCCATTTATTTGATTCTAAATCCTGTTATTCAATAAATTATTATAAATGGATGAAATTAACATTGATTCATGCTTTATTACATTAATATTATCAAATTTCATCTTAATCTCTATTAACATAATAATTAAGCATTAAATTTCATTTAATTGCAATTAATCCAATTATTAGATTTAAATTAATAAATCTTGATTCTCATTCCTTTTTATTCAATCAATCATTATCTTCTGGACAAATTTAACATTAGTATATGTCCAATTACCCTAATATTTTTACAGTCATCAACTAAATTCATATTAACGTAGTATTTAATGACGTTTAATTGTAATGGATTTAGATCTAATTCAATAGATTAAATAAATGGATAAACAATTAATAATTACCACTATTTGCCAAATTTAATTCTATTCATACTTTATTATCAACCAACAATTATTATAATTACTTATCTAGCATTAATTCTATCAAATTACAATTTATTACGTATTATTTAATCAATTTATATAACTTTGAATTTATTTCCCAGTTTACTAATTACAATCAATTATAACCTTACAATTGTTTCAATTAATTGGGATTGTACTAAATTAGTTATTTATTAACTTGCATTAACATTATTACCTCAATTTACATTCAATTACTATTAACAATGTGTTATTTCATTGGTCGTTTAAATAATCACATTTGTTTTCCTATATTCACTTTGCAACCAAAGATAGCCTTTCAATCACCTTATTAAATTTGAATTCCATTAACTTATTAATAATTCACTTAAGTTAACTTTGTTACATTTCGTTTTAGTTATCATTCCATTCTCAAATTACAAATTTTTATTTCTTCCACATTTAATACCAAAATCATATTGAATTAACAATTTAATTATCGAAGTTTATGGTTCGTTACATATAATCATCCTCTTCTTTCTTAGAAGCTTCAGTATGGCCACCCCCGTTTCCACTTGATCCTTGTTCGACGTTGATGTTATCATCCCCGTCGTTGTCGTTGTCATCATTATCTCCCCCATTCTCTTCAACAGCCTCATCTTTGTCATTTTCTTCTTCAGACTCGGATTCGTCTTCGAAGGAAGGAACTTCAAAGGAAAGAAGTTTAGAAGCGTCGATTTCCTCCCTCTCAGCAACCTCAATCCCCTGCTCCATCTTTTTGACTCTATCCATGACTCTATCAACAAGAGCAGGGTCGAGCAGGGGAAACTCAAATCTTGGTATTTATCGACAGTGTTAGCATAGGCGAGCATTAAGGCATCTTCAAAGGAGTTCATAATGATGCCTTCCAAAGACAAAGAGGAAACTTGGTTATTCAAGGAAACGACTTCCTCTCGAAGTTTAGATGTTTCGACAGAGGATTTGGACACATTTTCGTACAAAGAGAACTAGCTTTTGGAAATCTGAAAGAAAAGCACAACATAAGTTAAAAGCTTAAAGAAAAATTGGGATAATAATGTTAAATGGAGTTAAATATACCAGGTATTGTTGTTCAAGAAGAGATCTATAGTGGCTCTCCAAATCAGAAATAAAGGATGGTGGCTGAATTTAAGTGAAGGACGGAGAATTTAGAATTGAATGGATCACCTTCCCAAAGTCACATGGAGGTGTGGAAGCTGATGATCCTGGAAGGTTTAGCACTTGAGCAGGGATTGAAGTCCCCAATGCCTTTTGTATCTGCTCGATTACGCTCGAGAGCTGGAGATAACAATGTGAGAAAGAGGATCGACTTTGGTAAGAGTTTCATTAGGGAAGACATGAGGAGCTTCAATGATCGGACACTTTAGAAACTCCCAACATTAATAGACTCCTTCTCTTCCAGTATTGGAGAATTAAGAACTTCAACCACTTTAAATCTCCTTGGGGTGGTTCCACCGTAGACGTTTTGATTAATTTTCTTTTCACAGCCAACTTCGACTTGGCAATAGCCTGAAAAAATTATGATGCATGAGAAGTCGAAGGAGGAGCAAGACCACTAATGGGTTTTTACACTTGAGGATCAATTGAAGAGAATTCAAATAGATTGTAAGTTAGCAGAATAATTTTAAAAACAACACAGCAATACATAACAAGTGCAGCATTTATAATTACTGGAGTGGTCAGCACAGATAGGTGACATTGGACAGAAATTTGATGAATCTCCCAAAGAAAGGATGCGTTTTCTTTGGGAGGTGTGTTGGACTGAAGAGGTTGGCCATGTATCCTTTGTCCCGTGGGCAGAAGGGAGTGCTTTCACAGATTGTTGAATTTAGCAGCGTTAATCTACTCCTAATCTTACTTGCAGCTACAATAAGAGATTTTACTATCCTCTTATCTTCTTCGTTTATTTCTTTAACAGGAGCACCGGACGGAAAACATAGGTCAGCGAAGAGAAGTAACTAGATAGAAGGAAAATAATAAAATTTGAGCCTACGAGGAGTAGAGAAAGTGTCGCTAGCATTTTTGGGAAGCATCTAACGAAGAAGAACTGACTTTCCCAGTCATAAATCTTGTTTACTCCCTCAGAGATCAATTTCTCAAAAGCATTGGCCTCGAAGATTTGATTATAATGGTTACTAAGCTTAACCAACTGGGCGAGGTGATTAAGAACTTCGATGTTCAAAGAGGAATGGCTGACTCCAGTGCCACCAACTCCAGAGACAAAAGATAAGCATATACGTTTGGCGACTGCTTAATTGGAGAAATTCCAATATGAACTAAGAACTTCAGCAACAACTCAGGGAAAGGAAGGAATCCACCGTGCCATATGTGGATTGTAGTATAAGCGAAGAACCCCTCGAGTGGGTTGTTGATGGTGTCATTTTCTGCAGAGGGATCGCTTCCACTCCTGTAATCCCAAAGTCATTATGAATGGCATCCACTTCATTCTGAGTGGATATCAGGGAGCGCTTGGCAAGAGCTTTAGATCTTTGAAGAACTCATGATTCTGCCAGGTGAAAACATTTCAGCTAGAAATTATAGTTTGTTACGAAGTTACATTCTTTCAAGGATTGGTAGAAACATACTGTAACAATTTGAACATCAAACAAAACATGAAACTTCAAATCCTTGAAAGAATGTTAAAGTTAAAAATGAGACTTATTGAGCTTTCGATAGAGTCGAAAGGAAAATAAAAGTTAATACCTAACAAGCACCTCTCAATAATGTTGAAAGTCCGGATATGAGCACCTACCGAGCTTTCGATTGGGTCGAAAGGGAGGATTGAAGAATATGTTCAACCGACACTCTTCAACAATGTCGAAAGCTCAATAGGAACTTTGTTATTAAGAAGGAATAGTTAAAACCAACATAAAAATTTGAACAATGTATATACTACTAATGTTTTGTAAACAAAATGGAAGACCCTTTGACACAGTCGAAACCCCTTACCTTAGTTTTTCTGAAAGAATGTTAATATTGTTGAAACCTTATATGCCGACTAAGTCAAAAGGTTTCGAGTTTGAATTAAGGGACGTTTCGAAGATGTTGAACAAGAGAAAGATTAAACCCATGTCAGTTATAAAAGGTTTCGACAGAAATGAGGAGTGGTGAGCGGCTTCGAAGGCGCAACAATAATAAATTTAAATTAACGTAGTAGGTTTCGACTGAGTTGATTACAGAAGGTTTCGTTTGGTCGAAACATTTGATGTGTAACTTATACAAAGTATCATTTCTTTAATCTCCTTTACAAAAATATGCATTTTAATTTAAACTTATAAGGAGCAAATATTTCAAAAGATGTCAAAACCTATGCAACAAAACTTATGCTTTCGAAAGAGAGAATTGTAATAGCCAACTTCTTCGAAAGGTGTTTGGATACGCTGACACACAAAGTTGCTTTCGAAAAGGTTGATTGCATGCTACTTTATTCAAAAGAAACGCCATGCTACCTTTCAACACCTTCGAAAGAGGTTAAGAAAGAAAAATGAAAGTTACTGCTTTAATCTCGTTTGAAGAGGTAGAAAGGTAAATTTATAGCGCCAATTTTTAATTCGTACAATTCAAAACTTCTAGACGAAGCAAGTGGGAAACTCCTTCTTGCCCAAACATGATTTCAATCCCAAAATTAAAAAAAGTATTTAAATGCAAATCCAAAAATTAAACAAAAAACATTAAGCACTTGAGCGGGGTTGAAGTCCCCAATGTCTTTTGAATCTGCTCGATTATCTATATCTTTCCTTCTTCACTCAACCAAAAGAAATAAAAAAGGATTAACCTTGTCTTAAAATCAACTTTAGGGTGTTGACAAGTTTTCTTGTTAACAATAAGGACAGTGCAGGAAAAGCTTGTGTGAAAAGTAAAAGAATCCAAAAGGGAAAGCATACAGATCGGTCTGCATCAAAAATAAGATGATGAAATCGGCAAACGTGATCAGTGAAAATCAAGCATGATAGTTCAAATTCTCTTATTTTCGTTCGTTACTTCGCGAATATTCACAAAATTGTTTGTTTGTTATTTGATTAGCAACAATTTCTTATTTTAGCTAGAAGTGTGGAAATAGTTGTACTTTAAACAATGCTTGTTTTATGATGCCAGATATTCATGAAATTCTAGAATGGCGTTCATGCCATGTGAAGCAGTAGATGAGAGAGTTGCAACATCCAAGTCAAATATTTGATGTACAGTCTGTGTACCATTGATCACTAGTCATTAACATACTCTTGCTTTATATTAGCTTATATACTCTATATTTCGAACATCTAATATACATTTACGGTTTTTAATAACAGGAAAATAGATATAAGGACAAACTTAGAAAAAAATTTAGGCTGAAGTACAACTAGTTTGTTTATTAGGCTGAAGGACAATACTAGTTATAAGTATCATTTTGTATATTGTAAAACTAAACATAATGTTAGATATAACTAGCATTTTGTATAGTGTAAAGGTCGAATATAATGTTAATTATAACTATATATATGCTCTAATTGAAAAACTAGTTTTTTTCAAAGTTTGTCTTTTTCCATAATTTCCTCTTTTAATAATCTACATATGCTCTATCAAATTCTGTCACTACTAGAACAACAGTCATTTTTGACGACTGCTACTGTTGGAAAAGCCGCTCGCTATGACATAGGTGCTTTCCTTCGGTTGGTGAAGGTATCGGCGACTATTTGGCGACGGCTACTCATGGTACTTTCCAACGGTTTTGTGACGGTTTTCGGTGCCTATATTTTAACTTTAACTTGGTTACTGTCTAGCTCATAGTATGCTTTGGTTTTTTTAGTGTCTTTTGGCTTGATATGAAGCTCGGAAGGATTACATACTGCTTGGATATCACATCTAGATTTCAAATCGTCCTTAATCTTCCCCTTAACTTTCAAAACTGTATTAAAAAACATTATCAAACACGTTTTTCTCATTGTGCATCACGTCAATATTATGACGAATTAGGAAATTTTTCCAATAAGGCAATTTCCAAATTATACTTTGTTTGCACCATTTATGAACCATCGATTTACCTTGAGTTTCAATTTGCTCTCCGATTGTATGTATCTTTGGATAATCCTGTACAAGTTCATATATATATTCGCTTGACCAAATCTTTGGTGGCCGTAAAGTCTCTTGTCTACTAGCTGTAAAAAAAATTCTATCTTTTCTAAAAGGATGGTTAATCTGAAGAAAACACCGATGACAAACAAATGATGACATTTTCATCTCATGCGTTAAAGAAAATGACCGTGTTTCTTCCATGTAATAAGGACAAGCTAGATGACCGACCGTACTCCAACCAGAAAGCATTGCATATGTAGAAAAAAAGCTAATAATCTATAACAAAGAAGCGAACATACGAAAATTCTTTTTTTGTGAAATGTCGTATGTTTCAACTCTTTCATATCATAATATTTTCAACTCTTCAATCAACGGTTGTAAATAAACATCGATTCCTTGTGCCGGGTCATAAGGGCCAGGGGCGACAATAATGAGAAACATATATAGAGTTTTCATACACATCCACGGAGGTAAATTGTAAGGTGTAACGATTATAGGCCAAGATGAATATTTAAAACCAAACTGAGAGAATGATGAAAATCCACCCGTACATAAACCAAGTCTAACATTACGGCTCTCCATTGCAAAAGCAGGATGTCTTATCAAAATGCTTTCATGCTTCTCCATCAGCTGGGTGTATTAACGTATCTTTTTCCCGTGTTCTCACATTATGCCATCTTATATGATGCACGGTTACAGTGGATGCATATAATCGTTGAAGCCAAAAAGTTATAGGTAAGTAATGCATACATTTCTACAGAACTTCATTTCCCTTCTTTTTTCTTAATTTGTATCTTTCCTTGTTACATATTCTACAATTCCTCAGATTGATGTCTTCTTTTCAAAACAACATGCAACAATTTAGACATGTGTCTATTTTTGATACAGCAAACCAAAAGAATACATAATTTTTTTCACTTCATAATGATTTTTCACATATCAAATTATCAGATGACATATGTCGTTTTGCAACTTGTACAATAGGTATAAATCCGGCTTCTGTGAAGTTGTAAATGTATTCTGTAGTTACTGATAGTTGGGTATCACTTGTGCAGCCATCCTAAAGGCGTTTCTTAGCAGTATCGAATAAATCATCGATTTTTTTGCTACAATATTTGGTTGTTCTTCGACATTAACATTGTCATCATCAACTTCAAAAATAGGGAATATCGATCGTGCTGCATCTTCAACCATATCTTTTATGAAATTCGTCGTAACAATTTCATTGCCCACCTCCTCCTCTAAATGTACACTACAAGTTCTCCATGACGATCCCATACAAAATAATTCGGCACAAGACACAAATGGACTTAAACCACATCCAGTATCAAATGCTTCAACAATTTGCACCAACTACATGGACAACGAATTTCTCTATCGTTTTCATTATTACTTAAAGCGAATTCAATAAATATGTTTACACCACTATAAAAATGTTCCCTTATTGAGCCTCTAATTTCCCTTCGAGGATGATACATGCAGGTCCGATCAACAAAATAATCGGCCATTTTTCCTATTGGAAAAATATAATAGAGATTAAAAAAGTATACATCGTTTTATGGATTGACATTTGATTTTTCAAATCATTTATTGATTAATATTCATTTATCCATTTTCGGGATTGTCATTAATTATGAATAGAATATTAAGTTTTTAGTTTATTGTTTTTCACTTTGATGGCCGGTTATCCTACTTTCGATTATAAACACAGTAGTAATTACATTTCGTACATCATTTTATTTTAAACGATTCAACAAAATTTCGGCAGCACTTTTCCTTTGTTCCCTGTATTGTACACAAATCCATGTACGAAGGGAACAAAAAGATGCACTGTTGAAATTTTGTAAACCGTCTATAATGAAATTATTTATAAAATGTAGCTACTTTATTGTGTTTGTAGCTTGTCCAATACAGGGACAAAATCGACAAATATTGTATCAGATGAATATAGATATCCGTTTTATTACAAAAACGAATATCCATATAACGATCATATACAATACTTGTCAAACGGGGACAAAAACTCTCTAAGGAATATTAATTATATACATAACATACATTAGCATATACAATTCATTTATGCATTGTAAAGTTTTAATAATTAATATTTTTTTCCGTTCTTTATAAAATCTTATATGTTTTCAATTATTAGAAATTATGGATATAGTATTATATTTCAAAAAAACAAACTTCATTATACACTTATTTATTTGTTAATTTTATCGGATTCGACATCCAAGTAAACTATATTTGTTATATAAACCATAAACCGATAATTAATCTTCAATAGTAATATTTGAATTGACATTGACATTTTAGCACACTAATTAACACTAAATCATATCACTAATTAGACACATAAACCAATTAATCTAAGTTTAGCCATAATTATGTTATAATTATCGATTTACACAATTATAACCCTAACTAACATATCACAATCAATCAACATACAATTGCAAACGCTCAAGGGGGTAGTATCATCAAATACAACTATAAATTAACACTAATTTAACATACTAGGGTAAATTGGAATTAGAAAAAAATACATTTTTTTGCTGAAACTAAAGTGTTGGAGGTCGGAGAGGAGAAGTTGGAGATGTTTCTGGTGGTGGTGGACGATGTACAGCAGCGGTGGCCGCAGGTGGGAGAATTTAGGAGGAAGAGGGAGAGTTTGGGTTGTGAAATGGAGAGAAGGAGATGGAATGAAATTGCTCTCGGCTGACTCATGTAATTCACGACGTGCATCGGTTTTCAGTGACCGCCAACGACAACTTTCCGATGGTTTGCGAAGGCAAAAGCTCGGTTGTTACAGAACTGCCACGGCAAAACCATGCCGTTGGAAAGAGTCGTCGACAGCCGTTGGAACCATTCGTCGTGATAAACAGTAATTCTAGTATGTATACTTTAACTATCAGTTATATCATTCTCTAACATTTCCAATCAATCTAACATATATCAATCGGTAAAATTTCATCATCAACAATTGACAATCAATACCTAATACATAGCTCGTGACCATTATACGTTGGTCAAAACACACTGAATATTCTTGGCTTCTTTTGTCAAGCTCACTGTTATATCAAAAGAAAACCATATTATGGATCTTCTTATCAATCCATCACTAACAGTATGTCGAAATATATTCATAAATCTAACTCAATCATGCACGAAATTAAATATCTACGAGGTTTCATTAATAATAACATATCGATAACAGGGAATTATCGAACAATTTAAAAATAATACCAACGATATCTCAAATCATATACGAATTATCATAATAATGAATTTATGTCAATGATAATATGCCGACGAATTTAAATCAACAAATCTATATCATATATAAGCCTAAACAAATCATATCATTGAATAAAAAATGAACAAAAGCAATAAATCATACTAACAGAGAACATTGTTTATGGTGGTTTGGAGGCTTGGAGGATGCTTAGGAGGCGGTGGGCAGGATATTGTTAATTTCACATAGGTAGACACTTCCAGAGGCTTTACCGACGTGCCGTCGACACCTTATTTTTCGGTGTCGGAATGACATTGGAAATGCTAGGTAGATAGACAATGTATTTTCTAGCAGTGAACTAATCAACTTCTAATTTGAAATTGATAAATCGTTTTTACTTATATTGTTAATCTCATTTTTTTCTACCAATAATGGTTAGTAGGACCGAAGATGACTACAGGTAGTATATTTCACTCTATTTTTACTCAATTATGTTTAACCATTCACATTAGGAGGATAATTCAGTACTTTATGAACTATATTATTTTTAGTGCCGAGTTTTAAAATTTAATTTATATGTTTAATCTGAAGCCAAAAACATTATTAAATATGCATGAATACAGTCTTCTATTCATTTAATTGATGATGTACAAAAAAACCAGTTGTTTAAAGGAAGGATTATAATATAATATACAATTTCTCCCTCCAAATTGAATGATTTGACCGATGAAATTATATTTTGCAATTTTTGTCTTAAATTTTATTAACAATTTCCCGTGCAGGTAAAGCATGTACAAACGGTAAGAGCATCTCCAACAGCGATAGATTCAGACGTAATATGAGGGGGAGCTCAATTTGTCACTCCAACAGAGACGATTCACTTGAATATCGGACCATTTATTAAATAAACGTTCAGAATTAGATGTCTATTAAATAGACATCAAAGGCACCACATTTGACTGCATCTAGAAGAACAAAAGGATTTAGTGTGGTGATAACGACACCGGACCACACGCTAGGGACTATCGCATCCTGCCGCGGTTAACCGCCGACCAAACACATATTTGATCGGTGGTTGATTGTTGATCGCTGTTTATGATCAAACATGATAGCCCGAGCACATATCAAGCAATATTTAATATATTAATTACTTGATGATTAGTTGTTCTGCAACGTCGTCGGTGGTTGTTTGCCGATCGCGGTCAATGGCCGAACATGATAGCTCGATCACAAATCAAGCAATTAAAGGCCATAGTGAAGCTGGAAACTAACGTTCAAACTTGGACGCCTATTAACTAGGCTCTCAATGCCTCGCTGCCTATTCGTCCCCAACTAAAATACGCCAACAGACGTCCTTCTGTTGGGCGAAACCCTAAATCCAAGGGGTCAGGTTTTC
This sequence comes from Allium cepa, assembly GCA_030765085.1. Classification (NCBI taxonomy): domain Eukaryota; kingdom Viridiplantae; phylum Streptophyta; class Magnoliopsida; order Asparagales; family Amaryllidaceae; genus Allium; species Allium cepa. The sequence goes on along the minus strand of CM060938.1, from coordinate 555,452,456 downwards.
AGTACGGTTGGAGAAATCGGCAAACGTGGTCAATCAAAATCTAAAGAGTTTAAAGGGGATACCCCTAAATTAGAATCAAAACGATGAAATCGGCAAACGTGGTCGATCAACGGTTTAAATTCTCTTATTTCCGGTCGTTAATTATCTTATTCTGCTATCGAATATTCACAGAATTGTTTGTTTATTTGGTATTTGATTAGCAGTAGTTTCTTTTTTTAATTAGAAGTATGGAAATCATTGTACTGTAAACAAGGCTTGTTTTATGACGCGAGGTATCCATGAAATTCTGGAATGGCGTTCATGCCATGTGATCTGATCTGTAGACAGGAGCGTAGAAGTCGGTGGTGTTCTAAAGTAAGATTAAGAACCAAAGGTCATGGAAGTTTTCTGGTGGCTTTGATATTATGGGGAGGTACAGAGACGATGTGTCTCTTAGGAGATGTTCAAGTCTGTTGTCTACTGAATCTATTGCAAAGTCTTCCCCTTTCCTATATTTTTATTCAAATGTTTCTTTTGATATATATTTAACCCTAATTTTTGTTTATCCAAAATAACGTAACTTTTTGACACAAATTGTTTGGGTTGTAGTTCATTGATGTGATTTTTGTCATTGTTAAGAAGTCTGAGAGTACAAACAGGTTCACTTCAGTTACCATATCACATTAAAATTCAACACTTTTTCGGCCACCACAATATACATAGGTTTGTTATGTCCATTCCTCTCTTCGCTCTTATCTTGTGTTTATGTTGACATTGCAACATAGTTCATTGATCTCAGTACAGTTTGTTACGTCAGCTTTCCCCTTTTTTTTGTTGGTCTTAAGTTTCCTTTTTTCAATTTGCTGCAACAAAGTAAAGCTATCAGAATTAGTTTAAATAAAACTAATATAAGTGCCATGATTTGTGTGTTTTACTGACGTCCTAATTGATTCATGCTTAAATGGTGTGCGCACGTGCCCTCAGGCATCATCATGATGCTTTTGTCTATGTGTAGATACACATACATATATTGAGCTGTTATATATTTCTTTTTGCAGGCTTGAGCTTTACCATACTACAAAAGAAACAGGGTTCACAATATCTTAGATGTTCTGTTTGGAGCGTTAGAGCTTGTAGACATGACAGATCTAAATATATAAAGCACGTTGGTTTTAAAGCACTGCTCCGAGGCCTTTTTGCTGGTTTGGGTGGCATGGTCGTGGATAAGGTGGTAATGGGTGGTGTTGATTATCTAACAGTGAACTTAAGGAAAGGAAACACTAGACAAAAAAAGAAAAAATGCAAAAAACAATGAAGAAAATGTAGAATAAAGATTACTTCCTTTTGCTCATTCATAAAAACTTACACAAGAGATATATGGGTGCATATAGGCTAATACATCATTCTAAAAGAAGATGATAGGTAACAGATTCTCTTTTGGACGACTAGTATAATTAATATTCAGTCAGCCACTAATATTACCAAAAGAATTAACGACCAGGTGAGGACCACTTAATTTTTCATTAACAAATTCATGTGAATTGGTTCTCACAATTTTTATTCATCAGGCTAGATGGTATTTTTGCTGGAGCTACTTCCATATCTATTGTGCATGGATATTTCAGCTGTGCATGTTGTGCACCATGCACAAATATGCACAGGGCTTTTTGTGCAGCTGTTTTCTCCATTGTCTTAGCAGCTTCAAGCTGATGTATGGCAAGTTGAATCTTACGCCTCTGTTCATCTCTCCAGCCTGTTGATGATAGATGTTGATTTGGTGTGTGACACTGGTCAAATTGGGTTTGAAGCAAATTTTCATCACTTAATTTCATTTGTTCTTTGTTATTTTATGTTGAGTTTGTTTGCATCAACCAATATAAGAAGAGTTTGTTTACTATCTAAATTTTTGGCTTGGTTTTATAATGTTTATTCCATTTAGAATTTTAATAAACATAGAAACATACTAATACTTCTTGGTAGTATAGAACACTTAAGCTGTTTATGCTCACTGCTTAATAAACATGGAAGTTTATGCTTAGGTATTTTTATAATGTTCATTCCATTAAGAATTTCAACAGAAGTAAAAAATAACTGCATAATACTTCTTAGTTAAATGAGACACTTATCGCAGTAAGTGTCAGATGGTTGCATTTAGCCGGTGCCGGCCCTAGCATATTGGCTGCCCTAGACAAAAATTTAGTAAAAGTTAAACAGGGAAAAAGTAAAAACCGCTGCTGGGAATTGAACCCAGGCCGTTAAAAACATAAGCAAGGACTTAGACCACTGCACTGTAACCGATTTCTATAGCATGATGCCCTACTACATAACTAATTCAGTTTTAATAAAAGCATCTGGAACATTTTGTTGCCCCTTTCGCCATCTTCGGCGGTGTTGCCCTAGGCGATGGTCTCGCTTGCCTTGCCTTTGGGCCGGGCCTAGCACTAAACACGTAAATGCTAAAGACCTTGCTACTATGTTGATTGTTTCATATGAATGGTTTAAAGTTGAAGATATGCACATCCACACTCAAAAGACGTTACCCTTAGGTTGATGGTTCTTTTAGTTTTTTAATTATTATTAATTTTTTTAATAGTAAATATGTAGGGTGGTTAATACCATTATATGTTTATTAGCATGTTAATGCGAAATTGTGAACTTCCAATTATAGTGCTATTACATAACGTAGCAAACCTAAAGAAATACTACTTATTTGTCTGAATTAGTTCAGTTGATTATATATTTATGCAGTTTCTGAAAGCACCAATACATTGTATTTCCGATCGAAGCATATACAATTTTGATAATACATTTGAACTGCTAAAGAAAGCCATAAAAATTTGAAATAGCAATTACTATCTTTCCATTTATGAGTACATGAAATTGGAACAATCGATTTTTAATACCATCACGTGGTTCTTCCAATTAACCGGTTGGTTGTAAAGGACTTTTGGTTGGACCCTAATTTCCACTGTTTTTTCTGTAAAAATACATGGCTAACCTAAACCTTGACTGGGACGTTGGCTTATCTTAAACACTATGATGATGCCTTTAGTTGACCAAGCAAATATTTGATGTTATAAGACGTTATGTCCAACATGATCACCGAATTGTTGTCGTATATTTTGCTACAAATATTTTAACATTATATGAATGATTGTATCACAATATTACTAAAAGAACAATGCAAACATAGACAAGAAACAATATGTCGCTTATTTAGATAGACATAACAATAGGTAAATACGACTAGAGAAATCCATATGTACTCTAGTTCAAGTCGGCCCAAAATTTAGCTTGAAGTTCCTCAACAATCTTTTTGTTCAATTGAAATGCCTTGGCAAGTACATTTGCATCGATTGGTGGGTCAGATCCGAACACAGCATTAGCAATAGTAATAGTACCCGGATTCTGGCTTCCAAGTCCTGCAAATGCAACCGCCAGCGAATGCCCAGGGTTGAATTGAAAATGGATCAGTCCTTGCGGGAACACAAACACATCACCCTTTTGAAGAACCTATTATCAAATTAATGTGCATCAATATTTAATGCAGTTTTTATTTTCATGAATGATCATCGTACAAATCCAAGTAATGAATTACCTTGGTGAAGAGTTTGTTATCGGGATTAGAAGTGACAAATCCAACATAGAGAGTTCCTTCAACCACAGTTAGGATCTCACTTGCACGAGGATGAGTGTGTGGTGGGTTGAGCCCATAAGGTGCATAGTCTATTCTTGCCAGAGAAATGCCAAGAGTGTTCAGACCAAGGATTCTATCTACGTTAACAAGTGTAACGTTTGATCCCACGTTATTGTATGTATTTCCAGGCTTGTTGAGCCCTGCAAAGAAGAAGTCGTCTGCTACTGCCATCTTTGGGTCTTTGCATATTAGCCCGTTCACAAATACTGCAATAAAGGGTACGAGTTTTCTTTTTATGTATAATTCATCATCAACACAGGTAGATATATAAACAAATATAAAATAGTACCGTCCGGCTTTTTGATGCCAACACAGAAGTCCTGCAAAGGACTAGGATCAGCAGCAAATGCCACAGAAGCAACAGTTACAAGGAGAGCTAGAATAACAATATAAGAAATCATTTGAATTGAAACTTGGAACTGTAGGTTAGGAAACGTTTTGAATGATTTGGATTTGAACACGACTTACAATGCTATTTATAATGTTTGTGATCAGATGTTATGCATTAATACATGCATGTTTTGAATTGATCAAAGTTAAATAACATTAACATGCTAAATATCCAAAAGCTAGTCAAGGTAAGTAGGTAGGTCTATTTATCTTTCTTATTGTACTTGATTTTTTTTTTATCTTCCTTTGTGGCAGAAGAGAGACAATATCATTGTTGAATTAGCTCGAAGGACATATAATCATACAGTAGTTGGAAGTTGTTAAAGAAAGCAAATTAAAACATCGGTAATGTGGATTAAATATAGTGTGTGAGGTTAAGGATTGTCATTTTTTTATAGATCTTTTATTGTATTTTGAACTTAGTAGTTATAAGGACCAAGATATGTAGGTTGTGTATCTTAATGTGAACAAGGCATGATCACACCTTTAGATTATTTAAAAGAAGAACTACTTACCCTGTAACAGATGATAACCTTTTCCATTATTTTTATCAAAGTTTGTAATTTATTGTACATTGTGTAGAAAGAAAAGTCTGACAAAAATGTAGTGTAATTGGAGTCTGGCAAATGCAGTGTATTTACAGATAACTTCGTACAATTGCAGGCGGACATGTAGAAAAAAGCAAGATAAAAGTGAAGCAATGTATTCTAATAAAATTTCCTAGATGTAGAGGCGATGGCCAAGAGAGATGTTCTCATGAGAGCGGTCGGTTTTTAAAATTCAATCTTCTCCCTAAATGATATTTTGATCATAATTAAAAAAAAAATCATACGTTACAAATACATCATATCGCTACTTGCTATTACATAGCATATGCATTTATAAATAAGCATAGCTACAATTGACTCTGTTTGTCAATGTCCAATCGCAATGGTTAACTAATTATAACTCACTGTAAATCATTTATGATCTATAATATTATACCCATATTTGATAGTATATATAAAACAGATAATGCAGAACAGTAAAGATATACTAATAGTATTATATCCAATTGTACATGCTGCTGCATTATTTCAAGAAAAGTTTTAAAACCCTGTTTTTGTTCACATAGTAATAAAAAGTACCTCTTAAACATAAGTTGTGTTGGTTACTAAAGTGATTTTACATATAGTATTAACAATCATTTTTTAAAGGTAAGGGTCGATTAGGTTTGAAAACGAGTTTTGTGTTTTACTTTTTCAGTATTTATTTCGAAAGGCATGGGAATGAATGAGAAACTGGAAAATCATAATCATTACGCCAAAATGGAGAATGAGAAGAGAGATGATAGTTAATGAAATGGTAAGTTAAGCAATAAGAAAAAGCTGGATATTCAAATCCAATCAAGGTTAGGTAATTCTATTTACCTTTCCAATATAGATTAATTAAATATTTCTTCTTTAGGACTAATGAGAGACAATTTCTACGTTGAATTAGGTCATAGCACACAATGTCATCCAGCAGTAGGTAGTTGTTGAAGGGAAAATAAAAATATTGGCAATGTAGATTAAGTATTGCATGTAAGGTTCAGGGTTATCTTTTCTTTTTCTTTTTTCTTTTTACACATCTTTTTCGTATTTTAAACTTATTTGACCAAAATATATAAGTTGTATATATCTAATTAACGTAAACACGACCTGATCACACTTTCAGATTATTTCAAGGAAAACTACTTACCCTGGGACAGATCATAACCTTTTCCACTATTTTAAAGGCAATTTGTAATTTATTTTACAACAGTCAAAAATCTAACAAAACATTAACCTAATTGGATTCTGGAAAAAGCATCTATATGGATAACATGCATATACTATATAAAACTGCAGTGCAATTTGAAATAATCAAAGGTAAAGACCAGTTCAGTATAAACTGAATATAATATTTAAAGTTACTCTGGCTCTATGCCTCTATATATATATCTGGTGCAAAACAAGGACATCTCCAAGCCTTCTTCATATTCAAGTTATTCGTATCTAAAAGAAACCTTAGGTTGTAATGGAAATAAACTTGGTAATTGTGTTCCTTATAGCATTGACTTCATCATTTCAAGTGTTTGCTTCAGATCCCAGTCAAGTCCAGGACTTTTGCGTTGCTCAGAAGTTACCCAACAGTAATTTCACTACACATCTTGATTCCCATTTTAATTTTAAGTTTTTACCGAAGTTTTGTTTGCAAAATAGGTTTTGTTAATTTACTTCTTTTTTATACATGTAATCACGATGGGTGTAAAATGCAGTATTTGTGAATGGATTTTTCTGCAAGGATCCAAAGCAAGCAAAAGCAGAAGATTTCTTCTTCTCGGGACTGGACAAGCCAGGGGACACGACAAATCAAGTCGGGTCGAACGTGACTGCAGTGAACGTGATGCAAATTCCAGGGCTGAACACGTTAGGCGTCTCCTTAGTGCGCATAGACTATGCACCGTACGGGCTCAACGCACCTCACACCCATCCAAGAGCCACTGAGATCTTAACAGTGCTAGAAGGGCAGCTGTACGTTGGATTTGTTACATCAAACCCTGACAACAAATTGTTCACTAAGCTGCTTAACAAGGGAGACGTGTTTGTGTTTCCAGAAGGACTTATTCATTTTCAGTTTAATGTTGGGCATGCTGATGCTGTTGCCATAGCGGCACTTAGTAGCCAGAATCCTGGAGTTATCACTATTGCAAATGCTGTGTTTGGAGCTAAACCTCCCATTTCTGACGATGTTTTGGCAAAGGCGTTTCAGATTGATAAGAAATTAGTTGATTGGCTCCAGGCTCAGTTCTGGGTTGACAGCAACTAGAACTTTTCTTACCGTTCAAAGAGTGCCTATTGGCCTTGTTACCTGTACCTACTCTATATGTATTCTTGTCTGAATAAGCAATGATTTTTTCTGCATTTATGTGCCTTCTCCACTGCAATACGATACTTGGCATGGTAATCTTTTTTTATTTAGCGAGTCATCTTGAGCAACTTCAGCATATCCCTATTATTTTTGATGTCGCTGTGAAAACGCTTCCATCCTCCACTATATTTCCAGTATATCGCCATAATTATTTCTTCTTTTTTTTCTTCTGAAAATATTATAAACAAACTTTGGATTCAACAGTTATCTATTTAACCGCTTTAACTCTTTCCAGAATCACTGCAGTTTCCAGTATATCATGATTTATGCACGTTCTGTAAAGTTACAGTAATTACCCAGTTTTATATAGTATATGCTTGTTATCCATGTAGATGCACTTTCCAGAATCCAATTCGGTTAATTTTTTGTCAGATTTTTCTATGTAAATGTTGCAAAACAAATTACAAATCTTGTTTAAAATAGTGGAAAAGCTATAATCTGTGCCTGGGTAAGTTGCTTTCCTTCAAATAATATGAAGGTGTGATCATGTCGTGTTTTCATACCAATATCAAAAATAACAACCGTGCAGGATGGATATACGTTTTGTAAGCTGACAGTCATTTTTAGATATTAAAATAACAATTTTCGAGCATTTTGATTTGAGTACAACATTCAGAAAACGTTCAGTGAATACACACAGAAACACAACATGGTTTTAATATTATTTTGAACAGTAATTTAGAAAAGGAGAAAGTGAGTGTTATTTTAAGAAAACAAGCAATACCTACTATTGCTTGTAAATATATTGTTAGTACCCTCAAATATTGATCATAAAACTTTGAGATTTACTGGCGCATCAACACAGTGATGAAATAACTGAAACCAGCATAATTTTGTACGTATGTGCATGCTATACTTGTAAAATTCTAGGTGTATGAACATTTCCGTTGCTGTTAGGATTATCTCGTATGTTAATAGAAGGAATGATGGTTTGAAATTGAAATAGTCTGATCTCGTTAAATAACCTGAAGAAGTGGTGTATAAATATGTATTGGTGGACACATAACATTAAGATTCCTTTTGTGCTATAACTGAAAATTACGGGTCACGAATCCAACAAAATACTAGGTCCTAGATTTGAATTTTTGTATAAATACGTGCCTTCTCATAGCTCTTAATATAGATATATGAAAGCATACCCTTATGCTTGTCATTCGCATAGCTCCACGTGCTATCTCATAGCTGCTATTCAATCTACTCATTTAACAATATCCAAGATTATAAGAAACATTGCAAATAAACTCGGGTCGGACAAAAAGTCTAATATGAGCAATCTGCTATCTCAAAATAGATATATGTAAAAACTGTGCGTAATAAAAGGACCATAATAAAAGAAAAATCATACATGAGTTGTCTCTATATTCAAACAGTTAGCACAAATAATCGGTATATGCTAATTAAACTGACATCATAGGAGTGTACTACAAGTCAAAACACAACATAGGGTGTCTAGATATCTAACCTCGACAATACCTATGTTGTGTGATCTCCATAACAAACACAACAAACATACCAACCTTTAAACAATCTCACATCACTCAGCCAAATGCCATTGGATACATGATATCTCAAATGAACATATCGACAATCAATAACCATTCAAAATCTCGGTTTCCTATGTGCTTGAGTCCATACTACCTCGATCGCTAGGATACTAGACTCCCACAACAATAAGTCCAGGATACACATATCACATATTAACAATCTTGGATCACATATCAAGGATCTAAATGGACTCTCCATATATCCCCTCTTTACGAGTACACATCAAAACCTTCAAGTTATCAACAATCCCTTTACACACTTCATGATAATATAATACATCATTCGTTCCACTACACAAGTTCACATCGTCAAACTTACCTTCTCAGACCATCATTATATGCCATGAACACTTCCCCTTGAAGTGTTCGACCAGCTTCACTCACGTCGTCGAGTTATAGAGGCTTCATCATCCCGTCGGTTGCCTCTAAAAATCTCAGGTCGGTGCCATGCCAACCCCTAAGCCAGCCTATGCCATGCTCGGATTAATGCTCGTGCCAACGTTGTGTTATGGTCGGAGTTTGCTCAAAGCACTCGGTCCAAGATCCAACTCCTAAGCTAATTTGGTACCGGACCGAAGTTACTTAGGTGCTAGAAGGGAGCAGAGCTCGTGTAGGTGCCAGACCATTTTCCATGTCTATCGGTGAGTAACAAACCTAAGAACCAAATCTAAAATTTCCCCTCCTTTTCCCCATGTGCCCTTGCGTCCTCCCCGAAGTCATTCTTGCATTTCCCCCCAATTAGAATGAGTAACCAATGTGCCGAACAATCACAACCTGCGTGCAACATTAATGTAACGATACGACTCCACACATCCTTGAGCTGATTCATCAAGCTCACTCTACGTTTACCGATCTCCTATCCTTTCTATATCGAATAAGAGAGTACAATCACAACCACTCCTTCTACATGGAAAATCTTGACTATAGGATCGATTACAACCTCATATGCTTTGATGAATGTTTTCAACTAGTCAAACATACAAAACCAAATTCAAGCAAAAGAACATACATCATATTGTAGTAATTCATATTAAAAAACATTCATAACCTAGTCTAACATTCATATGAACAATTATACATCAAAGCAACATGGTTAAACCACTTTAAGTCAATTTAAATTCGTTTTCTTACCTTAGGTTCAAAATTGAAATAGCATTAAATCACATTTTATCTTTAAAAAGTATCCAAGACATGTCAAATCATATAGAATCATATATAGTAGGCTTAGAGATGTCACTCACCAAGCATCCAAAAATGGATCAGAATCATGCAAAGCGAGGTGAATATGAGATTAATCGACAGCAAAGACCTGAAATTTCTTCTCTAAAAATGTTAACTTGAAAGTCTCTTGCTAGTACATCCCTATATTTTCAATTTGGATTGATTTGTAAGGATTTAGGCTGAAGATATGTCAATGGAGGTTTATACTTAATTTGGGGAAGTTGAAATATTATTTGGAGGCTGATAGAGTAGCTGGTAGTAGCACAAATCCCAAAATTATATCATGGGCCTAAGTACGGGCTTGTGTTAATAATTACCAAAAGCTATCTAAAAACTATCTTCGAACAGCCATATCTTCCAGTCTTGTGATCACTCTATGGAACAGGAAATCATCAAATCTTTTGTAACAACCTACCTCTATGCCCATATTACCAAAGAGTATTATTAGACAATACTGTTTAATAATACAAAGCATAAGGCTATAATGAGCTTACACATGTGAATATTCCTTAAGACTAACACCGATACACATCGCAAACCATTCTATAATTTGTTGGAACTTACCTGGATTTTTTAAAATAAATTTTATACCCAAAATCGATTTTTGTTTAATTAAACAGAATAAACTTCCTCTATTTTATTTTAGTGCAAATGAACTCTTTTTCCAAAAATAAATTCACTTTTGGAAAACGTCTTGTTTATACTTTCAAATAATTTTCTTAAAATATTTTTTTATGAAAATAAACATTGTTGGAACCTATAGCCAACGCTCCAAGTTCATTGAGCGGTCAACCGCTCATCAAATGCATTGTCGACCGCTTTATGACAACCATGGGGCGTTAGCTCCAGGTTGTGTCCCTAATGCACATCGTCGGCCGCCATTCTCTCTCGTATGTGCAGCCATACTTTCTACACCCATACATCACCTAATTTACACAAAAAATCAAGCATGGACAATGTCAAACAAGTGCATTCTAGGGTTTTTGTTGTTTACACTTTTGAGTTCATTTCAACTTATAGTAAACAGAGCAAGCAATAATTCATGCACAGAGATAGTTCAAGCTCAAACAAGAATATACATGGAACACACATTGTATATAGACACAGATTTAAGGGTCGAATGTACATCTTAAGAAAAATTTCAACATCTCTAGTGGTGTAGTTGGGTGTTGAGAATGATAAACTTTGATTTTGAGATTTTAGAAATTTTATTTATATTTTATTTTGATTTTTAAAGTTTAAATTAGGTTTTAGTTAGCTGGTTTCTAAATTTTTGGAAGCTGCTGAATAATGAAAACTGTATACAGGATGAAAATTTGTATGCTAATGAGAAGGTTCTAGGCCACTCAAGAATGGTAAGAAGACTTTTTTCTAAGTGTTTTAACGTGCTAAATGGCACGTTTTTATCCTTTTATTCATTTATTTCCCCTTATTTTCTTTTCAACTTTATTTTTCTTCTTATTCAAATTAGCTCAAATCTTCAAATAAAATCATATTTATTTTCCATAAGTGTTTAAGCTTCATTCCATAATTTTTATAATAAGTATATTCCATAATTTAACCCATTTGAATAATTATTTTCATATTTACATTTTGAAGCCCTTTGAGAAAAATAAATTTATAAACTCCTTCTATAAGTGAAATAAAATTCTTTTTCCTTTGAAATAAATTTCTAATCTTATTTATTTTTAATATGTAACTTTATAAAAAATTAATTTACCTCTTTTAATATATTTAAAAATCATTTTGACCTTTAAAATAATCTGTTTTCATTTATAGAATTCAAAATTTACTCAAATAAATTATTTTCTTGTTTTATAAAATAACTTACTATAAAATTTACAAATTACTTCTATTCATCCTCATTTTAATATTTGAAATCCTTTTTAATTAATTATATCTTCATTATAAAATCCTAATCAATCCCTTCTCAACTAAGGGTTGTTGCATCTATATTTGGAAGTAGTTCGAGGATCTGATTAGGCTCTTATCAAAAGTTATTGCCATTATGTTTTAAAGAGTAAATTTGTCCACAATTTATTCTACAGGTCCAAAAATTTTAAAAATCAAAATTCCCAAAAGTTTTAGTCTATTCAGGATTTATTTGGTTATGAAAATAATATTTCTACAATCTTCATATACGTAAAGACAAAAGGAAAATGTGGGTAGTTACATTCTCCCCTTTTAGGATTTTCGCCCCCGAAATTGCACCCAAATAAGACATTACCGAACTGTATAGATACCATGCATGTTTAACAATCAAACAATCATAACAAATACCAAACATGCACATATAAACAAGACAAAAGACCTTATGCAAACCCTAGTGTGTATGGTACTAAAGCAATATGATATTGAAAGTTCATGTGATGAATGAAAGCCCTACAAAGTAAAGATCTTCAAATAAGTAATCCATATGCCCTGCTCCATCTCCCATGTACTATTGCTTTTACTCTCACTCCATTGAACCTTTACCAACTTCACCTCTTTGTCCTAAGCTGCGTCGTACTCTCTCGACTATACAAATAAGCCTATGGGTCTTAATGCTTCAAGTTCAACCTCGATATCATCTTCTTGATCCAATGACACTATAACGCCTGGGTTATGCATAAAATTTTGAAGACGAGAAACATGGAACACATTGTGTACACCTGCCATCTTATAAAGCAAGTTGACTATATATGATAGGTTCCTAATCTTCTTATGTATCAGAAAAGGACCTACGAATTTGGTTGCCAACTTTTCCTTAGTACCAAATCAGACTATATTCTTCGATGGAGAGATCAACATCATATCTCCAACAGAAAACTCAATATCATGTCTTCTCCTATCAACATTGCTCTTCTATCTATCCTATATGTCTTTCATCCATTGCCAAATGATCTCAATATTCTCCGCAGTCTCGATGAACATGTCTGACCCTAGTTCGGTTTCTCTCCCTCCACCCACCAGCTTGAAGGAGCATTGCATGGTCGACTATATAGTGCCTAAAATGGTATCATACCAATGCTAGTCTGATAACTATTGTTGCATGCGAGCTCTACTAAATGCAATTGATCATCCCACGAGCTTTCGAAGTTAAGAATATAATCTCGCAAGAGATCCTCTATGATATGATCCACCCTCTCTGTTTTTCTGTCAGTAAGAAGATGGTAAGTTATACTCAAATGTAGTTCCATCATTAATGCTTCTTGAAAACTCTTCCAAATCCGCTCGTGAATAATGGGTTGCAGCCGCCCATAATATTCTTTAGAACACTGTGAAATTGCACTATGCACTTCACATACAACTCTGCCAGTTTAATTACTGTTCTACCGGACTTCACAGGCATAAATTGAGCTCTCTTAGTCAATCCATCGACTATGACCCAAATACCGTTGTGCCCTCCCCAAAATTTCTCAGCAGTCAATTGATAAAGTCCATCGATATATGTTTCTACTTCCACTAGAGAACCTATAACAGTTGTAGTAAACCACTCGGCCTTTTTTTGTTCAGCCTTTACTATGTAGCAGTTTTATAGCACCCCTAATTTTTGATAACATTATTCAGGAGATTTAATCAGATAAATAAAATAAAATAATGTAAATGTTAAGTGATAAGGGGGTTGAGATTTGAACGAATCTAATTAAGGCCGTGCTTAAAAAAATAATTAAATGGACTTAAGAATGGATTTTAGGTTAAAATTACATAAGGGTATATTACGAACTTGCCGCCCATAACCCTTACCCTTATATATTCTCATTCCTACCATTACATTCCCATTCACATCATTTTGAAAAATGCAAACCAAAACCTTAAAGAACGGCCGACCATAAGAAAGAATAATTCAATTAAAAGCTAGAGAATAAGCTTAGGGGAAATCAATCTCAATCCAATCTCCTTATCTAAATTAAGGTGAATAATAATTCCATTTATATTTTTGGCTTGAATCATATGTTTTCGAATTTATGGGTAAATCCGTTTTTATGATGAAATGGATGATGATATGCTTTAATATTGATTTGTGTAATTTAAACAAGATTGTTTAAATGGGATTATACACGGTTTTAGGGCAAAACTAACATATGTTGATGTTTAAATGCCATGGAAAACTTTTATGTTGTATAAAACATGATTTTGGAGTTGGGTTTCAATTTTGATAATTTTCCAAGCTATGAAAAGATTGTTATGAATTTTCAAAGGAAAATATGGTTTTTGGTTTTATAAATTTATTTCGAAAAATATGTTAAGGATTTGGGATTGGAATTTTGATATGTCAGATATCATAATTAAAGTGAATCTCCGGAATTTTTTAGGATTTTTCCAAAGTGATTTGATATGCAAATTAAATTATTTTAGACGAGGGAGTTCTTTGCAAAATTGGTTTTGCTTAATGGAAGGGCTTATTTGATTAATTTAACCATTGTTTAAATTTGAAATTAGCGGCAGTTATTTTAGTAAATAATTTGAAACAGCTAAGGCAACCAATCTGGTGTTGACACGTTGCAGGTTAGATAGAAAAATGTTTGTTTTACTTAGAATTAAACCAGGTTTACTCAGGAAAATTGGTCTCGCCTACTTTAGAAGTAACTTTCGATATAGAGCTTTCGCCTTCAAATCAGTCAAAACTTACGAAGCTGAAATCAATACACAATGTATCACAAAGGTGGTACGTAGTGGATTGGAGAAAGGCGAAAGGCTAGGTGTCGAAAGCATGGCTTTCGAAGGAGTCGATACCTTGGTTTGTTTTAAAAAGACAAGTGCTTTCTTTTGTTTTGATTAAGCCTTCGAAGGAGTTGAAGTATATGTTTTAGAAAGAGTATTTTGAAAGGTTTCAAAAGGGTACCCATTAACATAAGTTTGCTTTCGAATGGATTCCATTATATGAAAGAATGTTTTGAAAGAAAGGGTTACGACCTAGTCGAAGCCCTGCTGCCGTACTTTAGCATTTCGAAGGTATTGAAGTCATCAATGCTTTCGAAAGGCAGTGTTTGTTTTAAAGATGTTTTAAGTCACTTCCTAAAGGTTTCGAAAGGGTCCAAGGGTTTCGAAGACAATGACTTCAAAAGGGGTTTCGACGCTATCCTTCAATGTTTTGTTTAAATGGTTTGATGATTTCGAAAGAGATGGCGCCGATGCCATCATGTTTTCCCTAACATTTTTATATGATAAAGGATGGTTTTGAAAGAGATGCTTTTGCCTACATTCTCTTTGACCCAAATAATAATTTTAAGTATAAACTCAATGCTTTCGAAAGGGGGAATTTCAACGATTTTCGAAGGGTTACTTCCGATAGTTTCGAAAGGGGTACTTTCAATTGGTTTTGAAGCTAGGCCTCTAAGTTAATATTTTTATACAAGAGAAAGGTTTCGAAAGGAAGGTTTTAAAGCATTAGAAAGGTAGGAGCGTAATATTTTAAGGATAGATTTTAATGCTTTCCAAGGAGGTCATCCTACGAAGTCGAAAGCAAGGTTTCGAAAGGTTTTGTAACCCAAACTCAACTTTTAAAGAAAAACCTGTAACCAACCACCCACTATTTTGGACCATTCAAATCGACTATAAAACCACACATGTCTGACTTGAATAATTCAAAATAGTGGATTGTAATATAATTTAGAGCAAATAAAACCAATCACAGAATCACAGACACAAATAAATCAGAATAACTCGCAGCGGAAACAAAATAACAATAGTAGTTCATGAAGCTACTGCAACACAGTCTCAAACACAGTTACAAAAATCCAGAGTCTGAAAAGTAAATACAACAGAAATCCCAAATACATCAATGTCCACTAATAAATAAGCTGACTAGAAATACTAAAAACAAATAGATAACAACTAGATAGATAGTCTCCAACAAATTCTAGCACCAGAAGGTGAAATCCAAAGCTGATACTTAGGCTGACCCGAGCGTAAGAAATAAACACAAACACTCGAGTCAAGACATACTTATACAATGTAGACCAACTCAAGTGAACTGTAATATAAATGCACAAGTAACTTAAAGGATGCTTGGTACCGTCCATCCTCTAAGGATCCGTTAAACTATTTACTATGTAGTAATATACGCTATTATAATAATGTCTAGAAGTAAAGTACAATATGCATAAAAATAGCATTAAAAAGTTACCCAATATCCCCCTTAACACATTTTACATATTCCCATAATCTATACAGTACCGTAATCTCCCCCGTACTGGGCGTGGTCAGAGGGCACTCCATAGGTATGGTACAAAACAAAATCATATAAGGAGCGCTAGGGTAGGTGACACGACACAATGAGGCAATGCTAGGGTAGATAAACCAATTATGCTTCCAGACCGGTGGTAACGCATAGCAGCCACTACTTCCCACCTCGAGCCACACTCCCAAAATCAAAGGGTACTCCAATCAATCATAAAGTAATAGAATGGTATCGAAGAATTGTGTCCGATAAGAGGAGCTACCTCATTAGTCCGTCAATCGCTCCTGTTTTAGCCACCTTATGCCAACTCACGGGAGTCGGCTCCACGTACATACCTCAATAGAACGTCGCCACCATCCTACTTCATTCTGGAATCTCCACCGTGTACACGGTTTTTAAAGTGGTTTTCGGTATCGACGGAGAGTATGCCCATATCCGATCCCGGTCTCTTTAACAACCCAACGTTATTATAACCCATGGTTATAAATTTTAAAAATGGCTTACATTTCACTCCAAAACATATTCATTTAAACCATTTTAATTCAATGTCAAATAATATTCATTTCAAAGTTGTAGCCTTCCTAAGTTCATTCGTTCAATTATAAAATTTTCGAAACATTGTAAATTTCAGCTACAACAACACTTATAAAATGTTACGATAGATATAGTAATATTTCAAAAACATTGTCATTTTCAGAAACAACATCACTTATAAAGTGCTACGGTAGGTATTTTAGTATTTCAAAACAGTTCATTTCAGAAACAACAGCACTCACAAAGTGCTACAATAGGTATTTAGTTATTGCAAAACAGTTTAGTTTCAGCAACAACATCACTTACAAAGTGCCACGGTAGCTTATTTATTATTTCAGAATATAGTTTACTTTCAGAAATGATAGCACTTAGTAAATGCTGTCTTAAAACCAAAGTATTTTGGAAATGCTACCACTACTAATTCCAGATTTTATTATAACATTTTAGAAACATCTTCAAATTTTAGCCATTTTAACTTAAAAAACATATCTCACGCTTTAAAAACTTTCATTTGGTTATCATTTAACTTATGATTTAAATAAAATAACTTTTATAATTAAAATATCCAAATTAACTATAATTCGTTTATTAAGTCAAGGTACACTATTTTACTTAACTTTTATTTTAAAAAATAACTCAACTCTTTATTTCAAAATACCCATTTCATAAATAAAACTGAATATCCATTTATTTACATAACGCAAAAAATCATTTAAAAAACCAAATTTCAAATTATCTAGTTAAGTCATATTTCAAATACATTTTAACCAATTATTTACTTATACATTTTACTTACATAAAATCACTATAAAATTTATTTAAATCATTTAAATCCAACTTAAGTTAAAATTTCATATTTTATATTTCAAAAATACTTAATAAATTTTCAGAAAATATTTAAAATTAACCACGGGTCTGTATATAATTTTCTAACCTAGGTCAAGTGATATGGATATGTATCATTTAAATCCATAATTTAAAAAGAAAATCAGGATTCTATCATTTCAAACCCGCAATTCCAAGTCAAATAAAATAAATAAAAATCGCTTGAGCCTATCATTTCAGCTCATAACGATTTTTCCTTATTCTAATGTCCGTTCGGGTATGTATCATTTCAACCCATAGTGATTCTATTCTACAGGGAACTTGTAGTGTGAGAAGCAGTAAATAAAATAAAAATTATAATATGGCATATCATATAAGGTGATGTAACAAATAAATATCAGGTTATGCCATCATGGAATATCATATCATAGGCATATATAAATTAATATCATATCGTCAACTACAATTCACATGCTATTGTTTCACAATTATATAAGTACGAAATGTCTAGAGTGAATAACTCACCTTCTAAAGCTAGAGGTTACGAAGTAAAGACACACAATAACACTGAAAGGCACGAACTAGATTGGAGGAGAAGTAGCACCCAAATCCAAATCTTGCAAACAAATAAATAAAACAAATATAAGTATATGATTTAACACAAATAAGATATGAATCCAATAATGTAAAACACGAATCAATTTGAAACAAAATATGGATTTTAATCAACAAGTGGGCTCGGCCACATCACCTATAGGTTCGGCCATCACCATATATTTTTCTCGGCCATGAAGTTTAGAGGCAAGCTAGGCTCGGTTAGGTGGTCTTTGGCACGACTATGGGCAATGGAATGTGAATAGAGGCAAGTTACAAAGCATGGAAGGCTAGAGGTCAAGAAATTCAAGAGTTTTGGGTATGGCCCTATGTCTACATGGCTTGGCCATGGGGTGGTTCTAGGCTTGGTGCATATCTAGTCATCAGGTGGTGCGGCCATGTCATGTCAGGTCACGGCAAGGCAAGACATGGTGGAGGAATAAGGGTGGCCGAGGCTAATAAAAGAGGAAGTGGTAAAATAAGGTGGCCGGCTAGGGTTATTAACAAGTTTTGATGATGGGATTGATCCATAGAGTCATGGCCATGATTGAAGGAGATGATGTAGAGGTGATGGTCGGTCATGTTGGTGGCGAAGAGGAGTGGTGGTCGGCAATAGCATGGTGTGGCCGAGCATAGGGGAAAGAAAACAAAAGAAAAACAAATGGAAAAAGAGGAAAAGAAGAAAGGAGAAGCCATGAACTTACTATATTCTTTTCTCTTTTTTTCGTGAATGAGAATGAGATGGGAAGTAATTTTGTACGTGAATGCTAATAGATGTGGACAGCTAAAGAGGTAATGAACGGCTAGAAAAGAAATGAAGAGGCTAGGCAAAGGAAAAGTCATAAGTTAAAGCATGTGACTCTAGTCTCTTTGAATTTCCAATCCATTTATCAGAAATAAACAAATGAAAATCCAATAACTAAAACCAAAGTCTAAACAAAATAAAATAGAAAAAGAAAATAGAGAGATGAACATAGGAAAAATAGAAAATAAAATACAGAAAATAACTGCGCGTAAAACGCTATATTTTATCCAATTTAAAAAGTATAAAGCAGAATTTGACGAAACGAAAAGCAGAACGAATATCATAATCATATCCAGCTTCAAACAAAAAGATTAGCAATTTGAAATTTAAATTTAAAAATTTCAACTGAAAGTAAAGTTTGACCATAATTGACCAAAATATAAAATTTCAAAAAATATTTATTTTATTGTATTTGGAAATTAAATTGTAAACAAAATCCAAAATTACATTGGAAAATTTCAAATTTTAAATAATTAAAAATCAAAGTTTCAAATAAAATGAATTAAAAATAATTATTTTTGGGTTGTTACACTCTCCCCCACTCAAAACTTTTCGTCCTCGAAAAGGAACGAGACACGAAACAAAGAAAGATAGGATGGAAAAGCAAATAGAACCTGAAACAAACAATTCCGGATTCGAAGCACGCATGCTCTCCTCTGTCTCCTAGGTACAATCCCGATCATCCATGCTCTACTGCACTTTGACCAGGTTAACAGATTTCCTTCTTGGCTGCTTCGTACCTCTTTTGATAATACGAAGTGGCTTCCTCTCGACAGTCAGATTAGGCTCAATATCCAAACTCTTAAGAGCAGAAGGTTGGACAATCAAAGATGGATCATGCAGATACCGACGAAGATGAGAAACATGTAATACATCATGTACTCCAACAAATTTCTCATGCAAATCATGACGATGAGCTAGAGAACCAATCCTCTCAGAGATATGGAAATGACCAACAAACCTAGGAACAAGCTTCCCTCTACGACCAAACCGAATCACATTCCTTAAGGGAGATATCTTAAGGAAAACCAAATTCCCAACAGCAAACTCTAAATTCCTCAAATGGCGATCAGCATACTTCTTCTGCCTATCCTGAGCAATCCTCATCTTCCACTTAATCTCCTCAACCTTCTCAGGAGCCTCTAAAATCACATCAGGACCAAGAACCAAACGATTACCAGATTCAATCCAGCAAGATGGAGATCTATAAGGTCTCCAATAAAGAGCGGCAAATTGAGACATTTCGATACTAGCCTGAATCCAAAGACGAAATGAGATAGATAAAGATTAAGATAAGATTGAAATAGAAGATTGAAAATATACCTAATAGTTGTTGTTATAGGTGAATTCAACAAGACGGAGATGATCTTCCCAAGATCCTCCATAATCCATAACACAAGCACGAAGAAGATCCTCGAGAATTTGATTCACTCTTTCCGTTTGGCCGTCGGTCTGCGGATGGTAAGCAGTGCTTAGATTCAGACAAGTACCCAAAGATTCTTGAAAAGCTTTCCAAAACTGACCGGTGAAGATAGGATGTCGATCACAAATAATACTGAGGGGAACAACATAGAGGCGAACAATCTCCCTCGTATAGATCTCGGTCAAACTGGAAGCAGAATGGGTAGATTTGACTGGAATGAAATGAGATGATTTGGTCAATATATCCAGAATAACCCAAATAATCTCATCACCCCTCCGAGTCCTTGGTAAACCATCAATAAATCCATGGAAACCTGTTTCCATTTCCAATTGGGAGCCTCAAGGGGCTGCAACAAACCGAGGTCTTCCGATGATTTGCCTTGACTTGTTGACAAGTCGCACACCTACTAACAAAGATAGAGATATCACGCCTCATACCTATCCACCAATAAAGCTTCTTCATGTCCTAATACATCTTCATCACACTAGCATGAATATAAAGTCTGGATCAATGATTTTCTCGAAGTAACTCTTGCCTCAATCCATCAACATTCGGTACATAAATCCGATTATTAATCCTCAAAATCCCTCTATTATCGATCTGAGCTCCACTACCATTAGGACTACTACCACCAAATCTACTATGAATACTCTCTTTCATACGCCTAAGCACTCATCCTCATCCTGCTTAGCAATAATACGATCCAAAAGGAGAGAAGAAGAAACAACAAGCTGACACAACATGGCCTTTTTCCGACTCAAAGCATCAGCCACCACATTAGCCTTCCCAGGGGTATAGCTAATGTCGAGATCATAAGAAGCAAGAAAATCAAGCCACCGAACCTGACGCTGATTCAAATCCTTTTGGGTGAAAATATACTTTAAAGACTGATGATCGGTAAAGAGCTCAAACTTAGCACCTAAAAGATGATGCCTCCAAAGCTTCAAAGAAAAGACAACAGCAAGCAATTCTAGATCATGGGCTGCATAATTGGCTTCATGGGTCTTCAGCTGGCAACTAGCATAAGCAATCACCTTCCGATCTTGCATCAGAACAACACCCAAACTCTCACGACAAGCATCAGTGTATACCGTTAGTCCTTCATTTCCATTCGAAACGGTAGGCACTGGTGCGGAAGTAGGCTTACGCTTCAACTCATTGAATGCAGCTTCGCACTTATCACTCCAAATAAACTTAGCACTCTTTCGAGTTAAAGCAGTGAGAGGTGTAGAAATTCGAGCAAAGTTCTCAATGAATCTCCGATAATAACTGGCAAGGCCTAGAAAACTACGATTATCGGTTGGAGTCCTTGGAGTTTCCCAATCCTGTAATAGAATAGGGAGAAATAAGGACATAGAAAAGATAGAATGATCAAATTATAGAAAGAGAAGAAATAAAAAACTTACATTGATCGTAGCGATCTTGACTGGATCAACAGAAACTCCATTACTAGAAACAATATTTCCAAGGAATCGGACTTCATCTTTCCAGAAATGGCATTTAGAGAATTTAGCTTTCAACTGATGAATCCTAAGAGTCTGCAGAACAAAGCTCAAGTGGGGTCTATGCTCTTCCTCAGACTTGGAGAACACAAGAATATCATCAACAAAGACCAGAACAAATTTATTAAGCACATCACGAAAGACACGATCCATCAAATCAACAAAGAAAGCAGGAGCGTTAGTCAAACCGAAAGGTATGACCAACCATTCATAAAAACCATTCTTAGTATGGAAAGCCATCTTAGGAATAGTTTCCTCAGCAACTCTGAGCTGATGAAAACCCATGGCAAGATCAAGCTGAGAGAAAACAGTAGCTCCATGGAGCTGATCAAACATATCATTGATGCGAGGCATAGGATATCTGTTCCTCATAGTGAGCTTGTTCAGCTCCCTATAATCATCACAAATCCTCAAAGAACCATCGGACTTAGTGACGAACATCATTGCTGCTCCCCATTCTGAATGGCTAGGTCTGATCAGACCCTTGATGAACAAGTCCGCAATGTGCTTCCTCAGCTCAACCTTCTCACGGGGTGCCATTCTTCTGGGTGGAAGAACTACAGGTCAAGCTCCAGGAATAAGATAAATACGAAAATCAATTTCCTACTTAGGAGGTAAAGAAGCGACTTCACCAAATACATCGGGATAGAGTCTAACCACATAAGTAGAATCAAGATCATCCGGAGAAGAGTTAAGAGAATAAATAAAACTACCGACATAATCCTGAGGCATGCAACACTGAATCACCAAAGAATTACCAAAATTATCAATAAGAGAGACAGTTTGGGAATTAAAAGAGATAAGGGCATCATGACTGTTCAGCCAATCACTCCCAAGTAATAGATCAAAAGCATCAAAACCCATAACATAGAAATCACCAGAAAACCGATAGCTAGAATTGAAGAGTTTCACTCTTCTACAAATCCTACTAAGGTTCGCAGGACCACCAATAGGATTTGAAACACAAAGGTATAAGGGCCAACTCAAGAGAAAGAAGATGCTCGAATTTATCATAAAGATCCACAAAAATAAAGCTATGGGAAGCCCCAGTATCAAATAGAACATGAACAGGAAAATAAAACAGAGAAAAAGTACCCTGAAGTGTACCATGGTTATCACTAGGAGCAGGGACAGGTGCAGAAGGTGGAGCTGGTGAAGAAGTAGAGGTAACAGCAAATATACCAGAAGGCTTGCCCTTCTACTGAGTGGGACAATTGTTCTTGAAATGACCAGGCTACAGAAAAATATGACAGAGATCACGACTGGTTACTGAGCTGGAGGAGGAATAGCAGCACCAACTAAAGTAGGACAGCTATTAGCATAGTGTCCCCTCTGGTTACATTTGAAACAAGTAATGGAGGATAGGTCTATCGACTGCCTCTGAGATGAAGAAGATTCCAAGCCTGGAGTCTTGTTCAGATTCTTCTTCTGATGGTGAAAGTTGGGCTTCCTCTTCCTAGGATTACCCAAAAAACTGAGATGATGCAGAACAAGCAGCTGGAGGATCCTTGGAAGTAGGATTCTTGTATCCAATAGCCATGTCCATCAGAGTAGTGAAAGGGCTACGCACATGAGCAATGAGATGATCATAATACTCCGGACGAGCACCAGCAATGAACTTCTCATTCTTCTTGAGAGGAGTGTCAATCAGATTCGGGCCAAACTTAGAAAGTTCATTAAATTTCCTCTCATACTCAGCGAAAGACATATCACCTTGTTTCACATCCATGAATTCTTGATATAGCTGAGACTTCCCTGCCTCGGGTATCCATTTCACAATAAAAGCATCCCTAAAGCACGATAAAGGAACATAAGAAAATTTTCAAAAAGAGAAAACTGAACCAAATTCAAGACAAACAGTAGATGATACCTAAATTGTTCCCAAGAAATGTCAGCCTCAGCAGTGTGAGCTGTAACGAACTCCCACCAATCCAAGGCTGCTCCCTTCCACTACCAAGCTGCCAACTGACGCTGCTAGGCATTAGTGATCTCAAGACTGGAAAAATCCTCTCCAACCACTATTGAGCCTCAATAATGCTCTCAGATCCGGTGAACTTGGTACCAACAAGCTCAATGTATTGCTTATAGAGTTTAGTGAACCTAACTGGTGCAGCAGGCTCAGGACCTAGGGCAACACCACATCCCCTACCTCGCATTCCTATGACTCATCCTGAAAAATCAAAAATGAATTTTAGGACAGAGGTAATTGAGAACAAAGACAAGATTAGATACGATAAGATAAGGTTCAACTTGAATTGAAAGACATTATTAACAAGGTGGATAAGGAAAAGAAGGAAGTTAAGAAATTTGATTTCAAAACAAGAAGAGTTTTTATATTAAAATACTCTTTGAAAATCCTTTGAAAATCATTTTATACTTTAAAATACGTTCTCTCACAAAGAAAGGATTCTAGGATTGATTTCGCTCATTCTGGGGTATTTCTACCCTATCTCTAATGAGTTTTTGCTCCGCAGGCTAACGTTTTCCTAAAACCAAAGCTCTAATACCAAATGTAACGATCCACTATTTTGGACCATTCAAATCGACAATAAAACCATACATGCCTGACTTGAATAATTCAAAACAGTAGATTGTAATATAATTTAGAGCAAATAAAACCAATCATAGAATCATAGACACAGATAAATCAGAATAACTCGCAGCGGAAACAAAATAACAATAGTAATTCAAGAAGCTACTGTAACACAGTCTCAAATACAGTTACAAAAATCTAGAGTCTGAAAAGTAAATACAACAGAAATCCCAAATACATCAATGTCCACTAATACACAAGCTTATTATAAATACTGAAAAGAAATAGATAACAACTAGATAGATAATCTCCAGCAAATCCTAGCTCCAGAAGATGAAATCCAAAGCTGATACTCAGGCTGACCCGAGCGTAAAAAATAAAAATAAAGGCTCAAGTCAGGACATACTTACTTATACAATGAAGATTAACTCAAGTGAACTGTAATATAAATGCACAAGTAACTTAAAGGATGCTTAGGACCGCCCATCCTTTAAGGATCCGTTAAACTATTTACTATGTTGTAATACAAGCTATTATAATAATGTCTAGAAGTAAAAGTATAATATACATAAAAAATGCATTAAGGAGTTACCCAGTATCCCCCTTAACACATTTTATATATTCCCATAGTCTATACAGTACCGTAATCTCCCCCGTACCGGGTGTCATCAGAGGGCACTCCATGGGTATGGTACAAAACAAAATCGTATAAGGCGTGCTAGGGTAGGTGACACGGCACAACAAGGCAATGCCAGGGTAGATATACCAATTACGCTTCCGGACCGATGGTAACATGTAGCAGTCACTACCGCCCACCTCGAGCCACACTCCCAAAATCAAAGGGTACCCTAATCAATCACAAAGTAATAGAATGGTATCGAAGAAGTGCGTCCGATAAAAGGAGCTACCTCATTAGCCCGTCAATCGCTCATGTTTTAGCCACCTTATGCCAACTCACGGGGGTCGGATCCACGTACATACCTCAATAGAACGTCGCCACCATCCCACTTCATTCTGGAATCTCCACCGTGCACACGGTTGTTCAAGTGGTTTTCGGTATCGACAAAGAGTATGTCCATATCTGATTCCGGTCTCTTTAACAACCCAACGTATTATAACCTGTGGTTATAAATTTCAAAAATGGTTTATATTTCACTCCAAAACATATTCAGTTAAACCATTTTAATTCAATGTCAAATAATATTCATTTCAAAGTTGTAGCCTTCCTCAGTTCATTCATTCAATTATAAAATTTCCAAAACATTGTAAATTTCAACTACAACAACACGTGTAAAATGTTACGGTAGATATAGTAATATTTCAAAAACATTATCATTTTTTGAAACAGCAGCATTTATAAAGTGCTACGGTAGGTATTTTAGTATTTCAAAACAGTTCAGTTTAGAAACAGCAGCACTTACAAAGTGCTATAGGTATTTAGCTATTGCAAAACAGTTTAGTTTCAGCAACAGCAACACTTACAAAGTGCTATAGTAGCTTATTTATTATTTCAGAATATAGTTTACTTTCAGCAACAGCAGCACTTATAAAGTTCTACAGTAGCTTATTTATTATTTCAGAATATAGTTTACTTTCATAAATGATAGCACTCAGTAAATGTTGTCTTAAAACCATAGCATCTTGGAAATGCTACCACTACTAATTCCAGATTTTATTATAACATTTCAGAAACATTAAAACTTCAAATTTTTGCCATTTTATTAAAAAAACATATCTCACGCTTCAAAAACTTTCATTTGGTTATCATTTAACTTATGATTTAAATAAAATAACTTTTATAATTAAAATATCTAAATTTAACTATAATTCATTTATTAAGTGAAGGTACACTATTTTACTTAACTTTTATTTTAACAAATAGCTCAATTCTTTATTTCAAAATACTCATTTCATAAATAAAACTGAATTTTCATTTATTTACTTAACTAAAAAAATATCATTTGAAAAACCAAATTTCCAATTATCTAGTTAAGTCATATTTCATATTCATTTTAACCAATTATTTACTTATATATTTTACTTATACAAAATCACTATAAAATTTATTTAAATCGTTTGAATCCAATTTAAGTTAAAATTTCATATTTTATATTTCAAAAATACTTAATAAAGTGTCAGAAAATATTTAAAATTAACCAGGGTCTGTATATAATTTTCTAACCTAGGTCAAGTGATACGGATATGTATCATTTCAATCCGTTATTTAAAAAGAAAACTTGGGTTCTATCATTTCAAACCTGCAATCCCAAGTCAAATAAAATAAATAAAAATCATTTGAGCCTATCATTTCAGCTCATAATGATCTTTCCTTAATTTAATGTCCATTCGGGTATGTATCATTTCAACCCATAGTGATTCTATTCTGTAGGGAACTTGCAGTGTAAGAAGCAGTAAATAAAATAAACAGTATAATATGGCATATCATATCAGGTGATGTAATAAATAAATATTAGGTTATGACCTCATGGAATATCATATCACAGGCATATATAAGTTAATATCATATCGTCAACTACAATTGACATGCTATTGTTTCACAATTATATAAGTATGAAATGTGTAGAGTGAATAACTCACCTTCTAAAGCTAGAGGTACGAAGTAAAGACACACAACAACACTAAAAGGCACGACAAAGCACGAACTAGATACAAGGAGAAGTAGCACCCAAATCCCAATCTTGTAAACAAATAAATAAAACAAATATAAGTATATGATTTAACACAAACAAGATATGAATTCAACAATGTAAAACATGAATCAATTTGAAACAAAATATGGATTTTAATCAATAAGTGGGCTTGGCCACATCACCTATAGGCTCGGCCATCACCATATTTTTTCTCAGCCATGAAGTTTAAAGGCAAACTAGGCTCGGTTAGTTGGTCTTTGGCACGGTTATGGGCAATGGAATGTGAATAGAGGCAAGTTACAAAGCATGGAAGGCTAAAGGTCAAGAAATTCAAGAGTTTTGGGTTCGACCCTATGTCTACATAGCTCGGCTATAGGGTGGTTCAAGGCTTGGTGCATATCTGGTCATTAGGTGGTGCGGCCAGGTCACGGCAAGGCAAGACATGGTGGAGGAGTAAGGGTGGCCGAGGCTAATAAAAGAGGAAGTGGTGAAATAAGGTAGTTGGCTAGGTTAATTAACAAGTTTTAGTGATGGTATTGATCCATGGAGTCACGACCATGATTGGAGGAGATGATGTAGAGGTGATGGTCGGTCATGTTGGTGGTGGAGAGGAGTGGTGGTCGGCAATAACATGGTTTGGCCGAGCATAGGGGGAAGAAAACAAAAGAAAAACAAAAGAAAAACAAATGGAAAAAGAGGAAAAGAAGAAAGGAGAAGCCACGAACTTACTGTATTCTTTCTCTTTTTTCTCTTGAATGAGAATGAGATGGGAAGTAATCTTGTACGTGAATGCTAATAGAAGTGGACGACTAAAGAGGTAATGAACGGCTAGAAAATAAATGAAGAGGCTAAGCAAAGGAAAAGTCATAAGTTAAAGCATGTATCTCTAGTCACTTTGGATTTCCAAGCCATTTATCAAAAATAAACAAACCAAAATCCAATAACTAAAACCAAAGTCTAAATAAAGTAAAATAGAGACATGAACATAGGAAAAATAGAAAATAAAATACAGAAAATAACTGCACGTAAAACGCTATATTTTATCCAATTTAAAAAGTGTAAAGCAGCAGAACGAATATCAGAATCATATCCAGCTTCAAAGAAAAAGATTAGAAATCTAAAATTTAAATTAAATAATTTCATCTGAAAGTCAAAGTTTGACCACAGTTGGCCAAAATATAAAATTTCAGAAAATATTTATTTTACTGTATTTGGAAATTTGAATTGTAAACAAAATCCAAAATTACATTGGAAAATACGAAAATTTCAAATTTCAAATAATTAAAAATCAAAGTTTCAAATAAAATGAATTAAAAATATTTATTAAAAATTTTGGGTTGTTACAAAACCCATGGCTAAATTAAAGGTATTTTGAAATGATTTTAGTAAGAAGCTTTCCTTAATAAAATTATAGCTTAAAAGGATTAACCATGTATACGAAAAGTGTTTCAAGGACAATAAACCCACAGGAGTGGTATTGTTTTATAATTATGTTTGCTTCTTTAAATATAAATATATTCACATTATAATGGACCCATAACTTTATTTTGGGGATAAAGGATTGAAGAACCAGTTAGGTTAATCTAGTAGTGAATATAAATTGATTTGACTCATGGTTTAGTAGAATTGCATCCAAGAGGTCTGGGTGACCAGAATATAGGATACCTAAATATGGAAGTTGTCAGGGAGACAGGTTCATAGTGATCCCATGAAAACTATGATTAGGAAGTTATTGGAGTTACCAATAAATTTATAGTGATACCATGAAAACTATAATGTAAAGAGTGGTTGGCAGGGGCCAACTGGTTCATAGTGATCCCATGAAAACTATATCCGGATTATGTTATTGATAAATGTCAATGGGTTCCTAGTCAACCTATGAAAACTAGGATAAGAAGAAATGATATTGGCAGAGGCCAATAGGTTCCTAGTCAACCCATGAAAACTAGGATAAAGGAGAAGTTATTGGAGTAACCAATAGGTTCAAAGGAACCCATTAATCAACTAAACCCACCGAAGTGGTAGTGCTAAGTTAATTGGCAGGGGCCAATAGGTTCATAATGCATCGATGAAAACTATGAAATAGGGCATAAAGTCCATATATTATATGAAGATTATTAGCAACCCCAAGAAAACTAATAGGTTAATGTTGACCCTAGAAACTATAAACATGATAGGGAGTTAATTAAACAGAGGATGAAAAATACAGTATATTTTATCATGTTTGCGTATCATCATAATATTTTGAAATGACTATGTTTTAACCATTGTGGATGCAAGAGCATAATATATGGTTTTATAAAAGTTTTAGAATACCGGTGAGGGGAAAACCCGTTCCGCTAAGCGGCGTGGTCTCATTAGATGTCTGAATGATTTGAGATGGTAGATTATTATTAATACCAGGATTTATGTCCGACTCGAAGTTTATGTTTTTCCCTTAAACTTTCGGGGACTCAATCGATTTTGAGTAGTTTGAGAGTTGAGCTTTTTAGGTACCTCATTAGACGAATAAAGCTTCCGGAGACGTGCAGTAGGCATGATAGCTATTTAGAGTTCTCTTTTATTTGATTCTACTGTGTTTTTTGTAATGGAAAAGTTGTTATATTGCCTATATATACTCTGAACATCTAAGGGGGCATCTTCATATGTTGCTTTTGGCATATATTATAAAGTATATTTTCTTTGAATATGCTTGACAATTATAGGATTGTGTAATGAATTGGAAATGTTTTGATATGGAATGTGATCTTGTTTGAAGTTTTAAATTTTTTCCATATTGTGTTTCTGTATATCAACGAATCTAACACCGCCGTATTTGGTCACCGTTGATTAATGACTATGAATGACTGCAGCATCCATAACCGTTAGTTCTGGACCTCCAAGCTGGGGGATGTTACAAGTTCAAATTCTTCGATATGAATGTTTCGACATCCTTCTTCATCTTTTCCCAATAAAATGTTTACATCATATTTCAATACATTTTATTTCCTACGGGATATATAGTGAGTCTAGAATGATGGCACTCTCATAACACCTCATCCCTAAACCATCGACATTAGGTACAAATAGTCTATAATTCTTATAGAGCCAACTGTCTTGATTGAGTCTGAATTGCTTCATCTCTTCTGAATCTACTTTCGTCTCTATCTTCGCTATGATCTCTACTAGTCTACCATCTCACGTCTGACTAATACCAATCCACTCTACTAGAGTAGATATAATAGTAAAGCTCACCAACATCTCTAGCTTAAGCTCATACCTAGATCAAAAATCATAGCTAGCAATGTACCTTAAATGCATCCATGGTAGGAATATGGTTCCCAAGCTGGCATGTCTCATACTCAAAGCATCAATGACTACATTTTGAAAGACTATAGGGTGGATTGTGTATTGTATACACAAGTATATATGACAAAAGATATGATGCAACTTAAAACAATATTAATCTAAGTAAATATAGAATAAGTACACCAGGATTTTATACTCGTTCGGACCTTCCGTCCTACGTCCAGTCCCGAAGCTCCCCTTCGGAATTCAACTATAAAACACCCTCGCTTCGCCCGGAGGAATAGGATTGGTTACAATAAGTTGTTCTTGGCAAATGTGTGTTATGTAATACGGATATTGACTAATTTGTACAAATGCTACCAATATATATATATATATATATAGAGTATTGTCGGTGAAGAACTAAATATTTGAAAGAGTGAAATACAAGTATAGATTGCTAGAGATCAAGAATATATGATAGAATATGTAACTAGAGAGCATAAGTAAGTGAAGTAATTTGTTCTCTTGAATCTTGATGATATATATTGTTGTAGAGAAGTTCCTTGAGTAATTGCATTCATTAACAAGTGCTCAACGGTCGCTTCTGTTGATGATGAAGAGTTACAGTGAAGAGAAGCGGAGACGTCTATTCGTATGCAGTACTTGAAGTTTAAATTTAAAATCCGAATTTGAAATTAGACGTCTGGTATTTGTATCGGACGTTTGATACTATATATTTTTTGTACATAGTAGATTTTCATACGTCTGAGTGCTATTACCAGACGTCTGATTTAGTCTGTTTGCCGTTCCAGAGAACTTTTCCAGACATCTGGCTTGTGCACCCAGACGTCTGATACTTGTCTATGTCTGTTTTGTGCATCTTTTATGTTGCTTCTTTGTATCTATCGACTTGTAGTCTCTTGTAGTGTTCTTTGAACCTTGTTCTTGTCTTTCTAGTGATGTTGTTCTAGCAAGTACCTGTATATAGAATTACATATGCATATTCGATTTCCATTGTATAGTTGTCGTCATCGAAACCATAGATTTGATTTCCTAACAATCTCCCCCTTTTTTATGATGACAACTATACAATGTACTTATATATAATTTTATAAATCTCCCCCTGAATATGTGCTTTCCATCATTTATTGTGCTCTTTATTATTTCTCCGCCTTTGGCATTATCAAAAAGGATTGTAATTTTTTTAATTGTAGATATCATGTCCATTTCATTTAGTATTTACTAACCATTGTAAGACTACGTAAATATACACAGAAATAACACACAAAAAGGAAATTTCATTAATAACATTAATCGAATAAATTCATACATTTTTATCATTTTTATACAAAAGTTGGAATCTTAAGAAATCTAAGGATCTTTTGAGGAAGCTTTATCTTGATCATCTCCTTTATCGTCATCCTTGAAAGAACTTGCTTGTTTTTTAGAGATGCTGGAGTTTGTTCAAAAGGTTCTTTCTCCTCGTCAAAAAGTTTGGAATGTTTCGAAGGATGAGAAGAAGGCACTGAGGTTGGCCAATCTTCTAAAGGTGGTGTAGGACCACGTACCCTTTGAAGAACCTCCTTTAGAACAGATAATACATTTGAAAGTGACGTTTCAATTGTGGCTAGGCGAGAAGCAAAAGATGTTTCAAAACTATCAATGCGCTTAGCAAATAATTTTTTATTCCTAGATAAAATAAGCTGATTTCGGAGAGTTAAGTCACGAATACTCTTATTTGGATTCGTCTCAGTGTGCGTCTTCAAAATATCATCTTGGCACGTATAATCCAATGGTGAAAGAGGAGGAGGAGTAGTCTCGTGATGTTGCTCCACCTCTTGTGATGGTTTAGGTTATGTTTGAGGTAGAGGCCCAGCTAGTCTAGCTTGACGACGTTGCGTCCACTCTTCAAATGATATAAAATCTGGAGGATTTTCCGGTAAGTACATTAGGGAGAAAATTTTTGTGGATGCATATTTCAAAGAATTTTTTTCAAAAGTGGATAAATATAAGGGTATGTTGAAAGCTCGTAGAAGTCTCATGATATATATATATATAGGATAGATGATGGATGGGCGTGATCGAGTCCAAAAATGTTTGAGCTCGTCAAATATAAATTTTGCCGAATTGACCCTTGTTCCACTGAATATAGCGTATAGGGCCTTGCGCTCTAGTTTCGTGATTTGCTCATGACTACCAAGGCGAGGAATGATAGTATTGATAATCATTATAGTGAGAAGTCTCGCCTTAGGTCGTAGGTATTTGGATGCAAATCTAGGCATTTCATCTTCCCATATTTGATGTGTTATATTATCTCTCGGTTTCAGATGCATATCCGGAATATTATATAAATCTTCTTTGGTGTCAGAACATCCGAGACTTCGGCCTATGATCCCTGGAGTAAGTCTTATTGTGTTGCCATAAACACTTGACCATCGCCAATTATCATCGTTGTCAGTGTTCCACGCTGCCGTGCTATCCAAATTAGCATAGAAGAGAAATATGGCTAACTGATCAATTTGGATGTTATTGGGATTAAAGGATATCAATGTTTCCAAACCAGCACTTTCACACATTTTGTCTAAATCATACATTGGAAACTTTAGCAAATTATAAAATGGACCTATATGGAGTTTCTTCTTTTGAATATCCTCGTATCTCTTGAGTGAATGCGGTACATGATTCATCCATCGTTCAATTTGATCGTCAGAGGAAACTTGGGGGTTGGATGAAGTTGCTTGGTCTTGTTTTCGCTTAGAGATCTTAGGATTTTTTGTTTTAGAAGCCATTAAATTCGAGCGAGGTTGAAGAGAAGGTAATTTTGAGAAATAAGGAATCGATTTTGTAGTGGAAATGAAATGAAACTGAAGCGAGAAAAGTTAAAAATAGACGTTATGTGGGTACTTAAGAGTGTCGATTGAATTTTAGATGTCTAGAAGATGAATCAGACGTCTGATTTAACCTAGTTTGAAGACAGTAATAGAAGCAGATGTCTGGTTGTTGGTAGCGGACGTTTGGAATTGCTCGAGTTGTAAATTTTGAAAAGCAGAGAGAATTATCAGACGTCTGGTCGTAGAATCAGACGTCTGGAATAGGTCGAAGTGTTACTTTTGTAGGACATATAGTTTTCTCAAACATCTGGATATAACATCAGGCACCTGAAAATGGCCTAAGTTTTTATCTTATAGAGGCAGAGACTTTGTTTAGATGTCTGGTCAATAGTTCAGATGTCTGAAATCGACTGGTTTCTATTTTTTATGAAGCAGAGATGATTTTCAAACGTCTGGAAGGTTATACCAGACGTCTGATATATGCACGATGGTTAAAAATTTGTGTAGTACAAGAGTATCAAAGGTTTGATGGCAAAGTTCAAAAGTCTGAAATGACCCATTTGTCTTAAAATAGCCTAAATTTGAAGGGTGTTGCTTATTTTTCGAGAGTTTGATTTTAATGAAACATATTATTATTATTCGTGAAACAACATACAAGCATAAGTAGATAAAAAAATACAACGAGAATAATTAAATTTATTTAGATGATGATGAAGCATCGCGATCTTTAGACTTGTCATCCCTCCATGGCTTGAGAGGAGACCATATATTTCCACGGTCGTGGGTTCTCGGGGAACTAAAGAATCGTGTAGGTGAAGGATCCAAAGGTGTATAATAAGAGGAAGAGGGATCCAAGGGATTGCAAGGAATCTGAAGTGGTTCATGTACATCCTTCTTTTGTGAATTACAAAATTTAATCACTACTTGCTCCAGAAAACTTAGTCGTCGAGCAGTGACCTTTTGCTCAAATTATAATTCTCATTGTTAATCTATCTGTTGTCTTTGGTAGTGATGTATCTCATCGATTTCCTCCTTGGTATTAGGAGAGACAAATAGAGCTCGTTTGGACTTCTTTTTATCAAGAGTGAATCCCAGGTGGTAAGAGGATCCCTATATGTCGGTTCCTGATTTGGTGTAGGAGTAGGAAGGCGATGAGGCGTATCCGCTGAGCTATCCGTTGTTGGTGTCGAGAAGGAGAGATGAGAATTGTCGGAAGACATGCTTATATTTTCTATTGTAAAAATATGAAATCTATATATTATTTACTTTTTGTTCTGTAAGAAGTTATTTATATATGATTTTAAAGGTTATTTATGGGTAATTTCAGAAAAAAAAACCACCTAAAAAATTTAAGCTGAAGAAGTTAACAATTTTAATCTGTGGATACAAAGCTTTTAGCTAAACATAGAATAAATGAAAATGTAGCATTAATTTAGAAGATCATTAAAAGAGTATATTCCTAAATTGCGTCGCAGTTTAACAAATGTTTGTTCATTTAGTGGTTTTGTGAAAATATCTGCTATTTGATTCTCGGTATTTACGTATTCTTATGTAATAATTCATTTTTTTACATTTTCACATAAAAAATGATGTCGTATATCTACATGTTTAGTACGCGAATGATTTACATGCTTTTTTGATAAATTTATTGCAATCATGTTATCGCAATATATTGGTGATTTATTGATATCTTTGTCGAAATCCGTAAGTGTTTGTTGCATATGTATCACTTGTGCACATACTAGAGCTGTTGAAATACATTCGGCTTCACAAGTAGATAAGGAGACACAATTTTTCTTTTTGCTAAACGATGAAACTAATGATTGTCCGACAAAGTGACAAGTTCCGCTAGTACTCTTACGATCTGTTTTACATCCACTAAAATCCACGTCACTATATGAAACTAGTTCAAACGATGACCCCATAGGGTAAAACAAACTGTAATCTCTAGTACTCGATAGGTATCGTAAAATATGTTTAACAACTCTTTGGTGAGATTCTTTTGGTTTTGCTTGAAATCGGGCGCAAAGACATACACTCATCATAATGTCGGGTCGACTAGCCGTTAAATAAAGTAAGGAGCCAATCATACTACGATATAGTTTTTCATCAAAATCTTTTTCGTTATCATCTTTCTCCAAGTGAACACTAGTACTCATTGGTGTTGGTTTGCTTGAAGTTTTATCCATTTCAAAACGACGTAATAGATTGTTACAATATTTTTCTTGATGAATAAAGATAACATTTTCAAGTTGTTTTATTTGTAAACCTAAAAAGAAATTTAATTCTCCCATATAAGACATTTCAAATTCATTTTTCATAATATTTGAAAATTGATTACAAAGATTTTCGTTAGTTGAACCAAAAATAATATCGTCTATGTAAATTTGTACAACTAAAATGTCGTTATTTTCTCATTTGATAAATAAAGTCATAACGAAACCGGATGTAATTAAATGATTTTTAAGACGTTCGTACCAGGCATAGGGGGCATGTTTTAAACTATATAAGGCTTTTTGTAATTCAAAAACATGATCGGGATATTTTTCGTGAACAAACAATGGAGGTTGTTCAACATATACGTTTTCTTTAATAAAACCATTTAAAAAACAGTTTTGACATCCATTTGAAATAATTTAAAATTGTGATGATTTGCAAAAGCAAGTAATGTACATATGACCTCGAGTCTTGCTACAGGAGCAAAAGTTTCATCGTAGTCGATACCTTCTTCTTGATTATAACCTTGAGCAACTAGACGTGCTTTATTTCTAACTATATTTCCATTTTCATCTGCTTTGTTTTTAAATACTCATTTTGTTCCAATAACCAATTGATTTTCTGGTCTTGGTACTAATTTCCAAACATTATTACATTCAAATTGATTTAATTCTTCTTGCATGGCTATTGTCTAAAAATTATAGTTTGAAGCTTCTTTATAATTTTTTGATTCAAAATTTGACACAAATGCAATATGACTTATTTGGTTAAGCTGATTTCTAGTTACTTTGGAATTGAGATCTCCAATGATATTATCTTTTGGATGATCTTTTAAAATTTTAGGAGATGATACTAAAGTATGATTTCATGCATTTGTCTCATTATTAAAAGAATTTGTTGTATTTGTTATTGGAATTATTTCTTCATCGTCATTAATATGATGGTTAAGAAAAATTTTATCAAACGAAACATGTAGACTTTCATCAATTGTGTTATTTCGTTTATTAAAGATTTTATATGCCTTGCTACGATCTGAGTATCTAACAAATATTCCTTCATCGGCCTTCGGGTCGAATTTTCCTAAATTATCTTTTGTATTTAGTATAAAAAAATTTGATCCAAAAGTTTTAAAGTATGATACTTTAGGTTTTCTTCCAAAAAATATTTCAAAACAAGTATGTTTAGTCATATGTCATATGAGCATAACAAGCCGTAGCTATTGCTTCGGCCCAAGAATGTTTTGGTAGACCACTACTATTTAACAGTGTTCGTGCACATTCTTGTAACGTGCAAATTTTTCTTTCTGCTATACCATTGTGTTGAGGTGTGCGGGAAAAAGAAAAATTATGACTTGTACCCTTTTATTACAAAAATTAGCAAAAAGATCATTTTCAAATTCTCCATCATGATCACTTCGAATATTCTTAATTTTCAAATCCATATGAGTTTTAATTCTTTTAGCAAAAATTTTAAACATACCAAAGGTGTCGCTTTTATATTTTAAAAATAAAGTCCATGTATATCTTGAAAAATCATCAGCTGTTACGAAAATATATTTGTTGTGATTTATAGATCGTGCTTGAGTTGGACCAATAACTCTAATGGTTGTTTTATAGAAATATTATTTTTAGATTTAAAAGAGTTTTTCTTTAGTTTTTCAATTTGACAATCCTCACATAAATTTTCTACTTTATAATTTATTTTAGGTAAACCTTTAACTAGTTCATATTTTGCTAATTTATTAATATTTTTAAAATTAATATGACAAAATCGTTTATGCCACAACCATGGATCGTCATGTTTGGCAGCTAAACATAGATTTGAATTTCTATTTATATTCATATTTAAGACATAAATATTTTTGTTTCTAAAACCCTCAAAGATAAGTTGTTTGTTATTTTCGAAAATATTACATCTATCTTTTTCAAAATTGATTTGAAAACCTTTATCGCATAATAGCTAATACTAACTAGGTTGTATTTTAAATTTTCTGCTAACAAAACATTTGTAATAATAGGAGAGTTAGAAATAACAGAGTTGATGACTTCTCCGATGCCAACGACGTATCCTTTTGAGTTATCTCCAAAAGTTACCGTTCCACCATCGATGTATGCTATATTTGATAACATTTTTGAGTTTCCGGTCATATGCTTAGAGCATCCACTATCAAATATCCATTTCTTCTTATTTTTTATTTTGGGTACCTGCAAAATAAAATATGATTTAATTGGTACCAATATACTTTGTTAGGGTCCTAGATGTTAGGAGGAACAGGTAGCCATACCTAAGAAGGTTTGGTACCTTTATGAACACAATTTTTATTATGGACTACATTATCTAAAAAATTATTCATATATTTTTGTCTAATCAAATTATTATTTGTCTTAGGAATCCAAATTTTTATATTTTTGGTATCCGTATTAGACTTAGATCATTTTTTAGTTTTTTGATAGATAAAACGATATTTCTTAATATTATTCCCTTTTTTTGTTTAGGAGTAAACTTAAATCCTATTCCATTTCTATTACCTGACGGTTTTGAAATATTGATAAGATTTTCCAAATCTTGTTCTCCTTTATTAAATTTTGAAACATTATTTGTAATTTTATCTAATTTTTCTTTTAACTCTAAATTTTCAATTTTCAATGTTTGTATATTACTTTTCAAGTTGATATTTTCTTTTAACAATTTATCCTTTTCTTGTTTAACTTTTCCAAAAATATTAGATATAGTCTCATTTTCAACTAAACTATTTTTAATTTTTCCTTGAGATAATTCTAGTTCCTCCTCTAAAATTATTTTTTCATCTTTTAACATTCCTACTTCAAGTTCTAATCTATTTATTTTGGCTATACGTTCTTTATTCAATTTTTTTATTTGTCTAAATTTATCATCTAAGTTCATACTAAGTTCTAGTAATTTATCATAGTTAAGTTCGGGACATATCTCATCAGTTTGTGCCATAAAGCATATATTAGCTTATTCTCCATCACTATCGCTATCATTGTCTGATGATGATAAAGAATCTGAGTCATCCCATGTTACTTTGAAAGCTTTCTTCTTTTTGTATTTTTCAAATTTGTTCTTCTTTTTATCATTGTTGAGCTTGGAACAATCTTTGTTCATATGTCCAAATTCATCACATGCATAGCATTTGATTGACGTTTGATTTGTTGAGCTTGATTTTCCTCCTTTCTGAAATCTAGCCATTTTTCTAAACTTCTTTAATTTTGTAGTTTTTGGCAATAAATACAATTTCTTCTTCGTCTAAGTTGGAGTCTTCATTTGTTGCTGGGAATGCTATGTTTTTCTTTTTCGAATTTTGTTCTTTTCTTGCCTGCAATTCATAGGACATTAAATTTCATATCAATTCCTCAACTAAGAGTGTTGAGAGATCATTAGCTTCTTCGATAGCTAATATTTTTCTTTCCCGCTCTGGAGTTAAAGAATTGAGTATTCTAGATATTAAGTCAAAATTTATGAATTTGCCTCCAAGTGCCATTAAATCTTGTTGAATGGTATGGAATCTAGAGTACATGCCTATAATAGTTCATTTTGTTTCATTTTAAATGATGAAAATTGATTTTATAAAATTGAAATCTTAGTTTGTTTAACTTTTTTTGTGCCTTCGTGTGTAACTTGTAAGGTACGCCAAATATTATATGCAGTATTACATAACATGACACGTGAAAATTCATTCTTACCTAATGAACAAAATAAAACATTCATAGCTTTGGCATTATTAGAAGCTGTGGTTTTTTGTGTATCATTCCATGTGTTCATAGGAGTGTCAGGTGCTTCATATTTATTTTGAGTGGCTGATCAAATTTATAATCCATTAGCTTCCATAAAAATTCTTATGCGTGTTGACCAATATGCATAATTAGAACCAATAAACAATGGGGGTCGTGCTGTGGATTGACCTTCTCGAAAAATACTTGCCATATTAAAGTGATTCAAAAACGTGTTATTGTACTTTGATCGAACCTTGCTTTGATACCAATTGAAAGTCTACAGGGTGGATTGTGTAGTGTATATGCAAGTATATGTGACAAAATATATAACGCAACGTAAAACAATATTAATCTAAGTAAATATAGAATAAGCACACCGGGATTTTATACTGGTTCAGACCTCCCGTCCTACGTCCAGTCCCTCAGCTCTCTTGAGGAATTCGACTATCAAACACCCTTGATTCGCCCGGAGGAATAGGCTTGGTTACAATAAGTTGTTCTTGTCAAATGTGTGTTCTATAACACGGACATTGACTAATTAGTACAAATGCTTCAAATATATATCTAGAGAGTATTTTCTATGAAGAACTGAATATTTGAAAGAGTGAAATACAAGTATAGATTACTAGAGATTAAGAATATATGACAGAGTATGTAATTAGAGGGCATAAGTAAGTAAAGTAATTTGTTCTCTTGAATCTTGACGATATATATAGTTATAGAGAGGCTCCTTGAGTAGTTGCATCCGTTAACAATTGCTCTACAGTTGCTTCTGTTGATGATGAAGAGTCGCAGTGAAAAGAAGCAGAGATGTCTATTCGAATGTAGCAGTTGAAGTTTAAATTTAAAATTCAAATTTGAAATCAGACATCTAGTATTTGTATCAAATGTCTGATACTATATTTTTTTTGTACATTGTAGATTTTCAGACGTCTGAGTGCTATTACCAGACGTCTAGTTTAGTCTGTTTGTTGTTCGTACTCTACAGGTTGTGTAGGCTAATACAATGGATCAAATCTTATGTCTAACGTTTGGCCACCGCTCCTAGAGCTACTCAATATGTAAAACACCGCATTCTTGGCTACTAATAATGAAAGACACCTCCACTAGGCTACTGTGGAAATAAATCCCCACTGCTATCAACGTTACTAGGCTATTGGGAACGATTCTCCCTCACTACGCATGAAGAGGAAAAACCCAAAACGCCGACCCGTCGGAATGTGTCATTGTCCGCATTCGCTTCCACCTCTCGATCATAGCATTGGTCACTTATTGCATGCTCAAGGTCCTTTTTTCTAATTTTATCATGTGCGTCAGGAATCGTGCATACTAGGACCATCTGTCATGTTGGACCTCCTCTATTAGGCATCTCTGCCAGTCTGCACATCCATCGTTGGAACCTCCTATTTATGCCATTTGAAAAAATACATCGTCTCTATTTGATTACTAAATCCCACATTGGGTAAAGAATATTTACCCAACACTGCAATAACCTAGTGTCCTCTGACATGGAACTAGCTTCCCTACTATTCTTAACATACAACCAAATGCCCTTAAATAGGCTTACAAACAATTATGGTTTATGTAAATTATTATTATTAAACTTGGGCCTTAGGCCAAGGTTCAAATCTGCAATTTTCATTACGAACGATTGACCATTTATACCCTTCGGTCGACCGCTAGGGTTTCCAAGTCAACGGCTGTGAAGTAAATATTAAGGTTCCTTCACATTTCAATTGTCGATAGTTTTCATACTTAATTCATATCGTTTGCAATGTTTAATTAACCCTAATATACTAAGTGACCATTTTAATTGTCAAATTTCAATTCAATTTAGGGTTTGTCGGTTTACGGTTTGGAAATTTGATAATAGAATATATACCTAAACAATTAATTGGATTAGCAAATTACACTAATTCAATTCTAGGTTTTTAGGACCAAATCTAGGGTTTTAGCATGCTTAATTTAAATTATCCAATTTAAGGTTCTCTAACACCCTACTCAATTAAAATAGTTTAAATTAACTACAATAATCATCTTATCAAAATTAGCTCACCTCAAGCCTAAGCTCTTCCTAATATCTATGCTTAATAGTCATCCCCCTAATCGATAGTTCCACCTCGATCTGCCTTGATTTGCCTTGATATGATTGCTTCTATTCTTCTAGGTTGAATTGATTTGATGTTTAGAATTTTTTTGATTTAGGTTTAAGGAAAAGTTTGGTAGAGTTTAGTTACCGTAAATTTTTAGTTAAGAATAAGGGTTTCATTAGTTTGGTATTTATAGGGCTAGGGTTTTAGTTTAGGATATTGGATTAGCTTAGGAAATATTTTTAGAGAATCTGGTCCCCTCAACATAGCTGTTGTTCCTAAGTAACTAATCTCTTTCATTCAACACATCATCACGAAAGCAGAAATGCTCGACATTTCACAAGCCTAGGTCGACCGCTATCGGTCGACCTTGAACCCTCACAGTTACCGGTGGCTATATAACATTTTAGATATTTAATTTTTAGTTCAATCTAACGTTTGTAAATTCTCCATAATAACTTGGATACGATGTGTTATGTATGAAAATCGTTTGGAAAATTGCTACAAATGCGATAGTGCCAATTTCGTAGCCAAATTTGGACGTCTGCGATAATTTTCTTTCCAGTCCTTGTTTTATTTTATTTTAATTTCTGTTAAACTTCTGAGATGTAACATTCTCCCTCCCTTAAAAGGATTTCATCCCCATAATCTTAAAGGATGGAAAAATGTAACTCATACACAACAACCAATAGCTACAATCCTCAACTCATCCATCATCCATGAGCAATCATTATCCTAAGAAATTCCTAATGCATCGTATACATGTATGTGCAACGTAAAATGTACGTGAACAAATATTAATGCAAAAATAGGCTATCTACTAATTCAGTTGACCACTTATTATACAATTCCTCATGCCATGCATTCAAATGTGTGCAACATCATAAGTAAATATTTACTTGCAATCCTATATGCGTACGCGATCATAAAACTCATATGCAACAACCATATGCATAACACCCACTAGCATAACAATAACCAAGAAATAACATGCAACTATATATAAGAGTGTGTGTGTGTGTATACCTAGATGATACAATGTCCTAACCTGTAAAAGAGTACAATGCAAACAATACATCCATTAGCATCAATCATCCATAATACGTCCTATCAACATGTTTACAACCATTCCTACCATCCAATGGTCTCTAACTAAAGGGCATACCACCTAAGTTCTACACAAAGGTAACCTTTACTTATAAGAACTTCCAACTTAAGACGTACTAGAGAAGAGTTGGGGTGGGTAGCTCGGATCTTCTCCTCGGGTTTCCATGTATTATTCGGTGGATCGTCTTCCTATTGGACTATAAAGAGTCTGATTTCTTTGTTACGGAGTCGCTTTGTACCGTGCTCTAGAATATTAGTGGGTGCAGGGCAAACAAGTGATTCTCGCTCTACCTCAACTTCCTCTAACTGACTCGTCACGACCAAGGTAGCTATATCGCGTAAGCACTTCCACTATGTGACACATGAAAAACATCATGTACCCATGCTAATTTATATTGAAGCTCTACCTTATATGCCAACTTTCCTATTCTAGCAACTATCGTGAAAGGTCATATAAATCACGATGCTAGCTTCCCTAAATTTCCAAATCTCATCACATGCCTAAGGGGTGAAACCTTCACAAACACCATGTCATCCACTATGAACTCTAGCTCTATATGTCTCCTATTAGCATAAGATTTTCATCTATCCTGAGCGGTCTTCATTCTGCAATGGATCAAGTCCACCTTCTCCGATGTCTCCCTCACCATATTCGTCCCATGGATAATCCTTTCCTTCGTATCTCACCAACACGACGGCGATCTATAGGGTCTACCAAACAATGCCTCGAAACATGCCATCCTAATGCTAGCCTGATAATTATTATTATAGGTAAACTATACTAATGAAAAATGATCCGCCCGATAACCTCCAAACTATATAATGCACATCCATAGAAACTCCTCTAAAACCTGATTCTCTTCGTCTGTTCGTTCATCTACGGATGATATGAAGTACTCCAGCTCAACTCCGTTCCCAAACCCTCCTGTAGACTCCTCCAGAACTCACTAGTGAAAAGTGGACCTCAATTGCTAACTATGCTAATAGAAACTCCATGTAACCTAATGATCTCTCTCACGTATAAAGCCTTCAACGACGCTGCTATCGTAGTACTTCTCACTGATATGAAATGATTACACTTGGTTAACCGATCAACTATAATCCAAATGCTCTCATTTCCTCTCCTACTCCTAGGTAGACCATCTGCAAAGTTCATGGAAATACTCTCCTACTTCCACTGAAGAATATCCAATGGTTGACACAATCCTCCCGACTTCTTCTACTCTTCCTTTACCCTATGGCAAGTTATACATCTAGCTATATACTCTGCTATTTGCTTCTTTATACCTGGCCAATAGAAGATGCTTCATGTCATGATACATCTTATCAACATCGAGATGATTGGTCATCCTAGGATGGTGAGACTCATCTAACACCGCGTCTATCAAATCCATACTATGAGGAACACAATCCTATCATCCATTTGTAACAATCCTCTTGAGTCAATGGCATAACACCTCAAATTACTCAATGATTATCGTCTACTAATCCTCTCAATAATATGTACTAGTTCCTTATCCTCCTTCTTCCTATATCCAATACGCTCCATCAATGTAGGCTAAACGTCTAAAATAACTAGTAATCCTAGGGTAATATCTGATGTTGGTCGGAAATCAAAGGTAGAAATATACTCCAAATGTGTCCACTCCAAAAACAAAGGACTCAACACTGCACTCTGTCTACTCAAAACGTATGCCACTACATCACCCTTAACAAGGGTATAAGAGATATCAAAGTTATATGAAGCCAAAATATCCATCCACCTCTGCTGCCTTAAATTCAAATCCTTTTGGAAGAACGAGTACTTCAAGGACTTATGATCCGTAAATGTTCAAACCACTCCCTTAAAGATAATGCCTCGATGATTTGAGTGCAGAGACAATGGTTACCAACTCAAGATCATATGTAGGGTAGTTCCTCTTCTAGGTTTTCAAATTGCTACTCACATAACTCACCCCCTACCTTCTTGCATTAATACCGCGCCTAACCCCATACAACAAGCGTCGGTATAAACTGTAAATGCCTTTGTCCCATCTGGTAACAATAAACCTGTGCCTTAGTCAGTGCCTTATTCTACTTGATAAAATCACCTTCGCAC
This sequence comes from Allium cepa, assembly GCA_030765085.1. Classification (NCBI taxonomy): domain Eukaryota; kingdom Viridiplantae; phylum Streptophyta; class Magnoliopsida; order Asparagales; family Amaryllidaceae; genus Allium; species Allium cepa. The sequence goes on along the minus strand of CM060938.1, from coordinate 555,408,317 downwards.
TTTTCTTTCCATGAGAAAAGTAGATTCTTCTTTGTACAATGGGTCAGTGGAGCATGGATCTTCACGTAGTCCTTAATGAACTTGCATAGCTGCCCACCAAACCAAGGAAACTTTTTACCTCCGTGGCATTCTTCGGAGCATGCCAATCATGAACCGTTGCTACCTACTGGGATCAACTGCTAAACCACTTTCTGGGATGACGTGTCCCAAAAAGCATACCTCCTCTCTCCAAAAGCGGAACTTCGAAAACTTTACCTTAAGCTTATGTGCACTGAGTGTACTGAGCACTTCTCCTAAATGCAATGCATGCTCCTTCTTACTCCTCAACTATACAAGAATACCATCCATCTCTATTTTGTTTTTAATAATCATATATTTTCGGATTTATGGTTAAATTCGTTTTTGTGATGTTTTGGATGATGATATGCTTGAATTATTATGTGTTTGATTTAAATCAATTTGTTTTACATAAGAAACTACACGGTTTTAGGGCAAAACCGATTGTTATTGATTTTAGAATACCATGGAAAAAAATTATTATACGTTAGGTAAAACATGATTTTAGAGATGGGTTTCAATTTTCATAATTTTCCAAGTTATGGAAAATTCAATATAAATTTCTAAAGGAAAATGTGATATTTTGGGTTTAAAATTTATTTCGATGATTTCAGAAATAATTTGGATCTGAAATTTTAATACATTTGATAACATGATGAACGGGAATTTTTGTGATTTTTGGTAATTTTTCCTAATTGATTTGCCATGGAAAATAAATTATTTTAAAAGAAGGCTTTATTTTCAATATTGTTTTGCTTAATGGAAGGGCTTAAACGTTACTTTTCCCCTTGATTTAGATATGATAAATGCGGCAGTTATTTTGAAAAGTATCTAAAAAGTTTTAAGGCAACCAATCAAAGGATTACAAATAGGCAGGTAGTTATAAAGCAATTACTAAAAGTAGAACAATTTCAGCCTTTATTCAAAAAAGTTGGTTCCGCCTCCTATAATAGTGCCTTTCGACTTCAATGCTTCTGCTCCAACTCAGTCGAAACCAACCCAGTCGAAACCAATACACAAGATATCACTTAGATGGCACATAGCGGATTGAAGAAAGGCAGAAGCCATGATGTCGAAAGCAATGCTTCCGATGGGGTCGAAACCTTAGTTTTGTTTTCAAATGTTAAGTGATGCTTTGTTTTGCTTAAAGCTTTCGACGTAGTCGAATCATATGTTTTTGAAAGGTTTTTTTTTCGAAAGAGAATTCAAAGGAGGTCGCTATTTGATGATTTAAAGGTATAGGCTTTCAAAGGGGTTACTTCATTTATAAAAGAATGCTTTCGAAAGTAATGGTTCCGACCTAGTCGAAACCAACCGCTTTTCTTTTACCTTTCAAGTATATTGAAGTCATCAATAATTTCGAAGGGTGCTTTTTTTAATCTTATATTAAGCCACTTCCTAAATGCTTTCGAAAGGGATCTTGGGTTTCGAACACAATGGTGTCGAAAGGGGGTTCTGACGCTATCCTTCGAAGTTTTAATCAATGGTTTTGAGCTTTCGAATAGATGGTTCTGACACCATCAAACTTTCCACAAAATAATTTTATTAAAGGTTTCGAAAGAGATACTTTTGTGTGTAACAACTTGACCCAAAATATGTTTTTCTAAGAGTAAAACCCAATGCTTTCGAAAGGGGTACTTTCACTGGTTTTGAAGCAATGTTTCTAAAGATTATTATGCAATGTTTTAACACATTAGAAAGGTATGATTTGGTTTTGGAAGGATTGATTTATAGAGGTTCGAAAGGTATATACTTAAAATTTTGAAAAGAGGTTTTCTATGCTTTAGATGGAGGTCATCCAATGGTTTCCAAAGTAATGTTTTAAGGTTTCAAAGCAAATAACTCATTCTATTTTTAAAAGAAAAACCATGGCATATATAAAGATTTTCGAAATGAAATTTTTGAAGAAGTTTTGTTTGAATAATAGGTTAAAGGGATTAACCAAGTTTTATATAAAATGATTTCAAGGATATTAAACCATAGGTGTTGGTATTATTTTGTTGATGTTATGATTGCCTCTTCATATTTTTATTCATATTGTAATTAACCCATAATAGTAGTTTCGGAAAGGGCAGAATAACCAGCTGGGTTGACCCAGTAGTGAATATAGCATAAGAAATATTAAATCTTAATCTAAGATATTGGAAGGGGCCAATAGGTTCATAGTAAGCCTATGAAAACTGTGTAAAGGAAAAGATGTTGGCAGATGCCAATATGTTCATAATCAGCCCATGAAAACTATGATTTGATATTGGTAGAGGCCAATAGGTTTATAGTTAGCCTATGAAGACTATATCCGGGTTAAGATATTGATAGTTAGTCAATAGATTCCTAGTCAGCCCATGAAAACTAGGATGAGGGAAAAGATATTGGAGTTACAAATAGGTTCTTAGTGATCCCATGAAAGGTATGTCCATAAACATTTAACTGGTTATTAGTGAGCCCATAAAAACTAATAGGTTAATAGTGACTCTAGAAACTATACTTGAGACAGATAGTAAGAATGAATGGGGATGGGTAATTCAAAATTAACTTACTTGTTTGAATATCATCATATTATTTTGAATTATTTTAACCATTGTGGATGCAAGAGCATAGTATATGATTTTATAAAAAAATTAAGATACCAGTGAGTGAAAAACCCATTCCGCTAAGTGGCGTGGTCTCATTAGATATCTAAATGGTTTGAGATGGTAGAGTATTATTCATATCGAGCTTTATGTCTTGTTTTCTCCTTAAACTCTCGGGTATTCAATTTATTTTGAGTAGTTTGAGGTTTAGAGATTTCAGGCGTTCTTTCAGAAGAATAAAGCTTCCGATGACATGCAGGAGGCATGCTAGCTACTTAGAGTTATTTTATTTTCACTGTGTTTGGTTGTAAAGTCAAACTGGTTTTATTGCCTTATTATATACTCTGATCATCCAAGAGGGCATCTTCATTGTCACTCTTGGAGTATTTTGTAATAAATATATTTTTCTGAACGTGATCTGTGCACTGGGATTATGTAATGAATTTTGAAATATTTTGAAATAGAATGTGGACTTTGTTTGTTGCTTTAAACTTTTTCCATATTCTTGTGTATCAATGTATCTAAATATTGCCACATTTGGTCGCCGTGGATTAATAACTTTGGATGACTACCGCATCCATAGCCATTTGTGTTGGGCGTCCAAGAAAGGGGATGTTATAAGTTAGTATCAGAGCATTGGTTTATGAAGCTTTAATAGAAGATTAAACCTAAAATGTTTTTCAAACATAATCCAATTAATCAGATAACAAGATTGGGGTTTGGGTTAACGTTATAGTAACGTACTTCTATTTGATATATAGTTATATATAAGTACGTATTCCTTGCTCTCCTAGACCGTTCTTCTGTATGTTACTAAGGATCGTACGCAGATTTACGAGAAAGGAGATATTGAAGTAGGAAACGGAAGAGGAAACCTCGGTGGAGGAAGCACCACAACCAATGGAAATGCTCGACCCACCACCAGGAGGAACTCGAGTTAACGGGCTAATGCTAATAACCAAAATGCTGATGCCAATGTAGTTGTTGAAAATCCACCAGTAGACATAGAGGCGATGTATCAGTTCTTCGTCAATATGATGCAAACATGAGCTACTGCTGCTATAACGACCCAAAATTTTAACCCGTGATAACTAGTTCGTTAGTTAATTAGATAATAAAATAACTTTGTGAAATTATCATAATTGAGTCATGGGAGTTGCACCATTTTTCCATGGTAATTTTCTGGTCAATTTCGATATATAGAATGTCAGAATCCAAGCTAAAATGAACAAGATATGAATTAAACAAAATAAGCACAAAAAAGAGAAAAAATATATATGCTAGGTCGACCGGCCGGTTGACCTGGGCACAAGGGCGGTCGACCGCCCGGTTGACCTGCATGTGTTCAGGAACAAGGAAAAAGTTTCTTCGTTCCAGAGGCTTCCTGTGACGTGTTTTGCATTCTTTATTTCAATCCGTTTCTTCTATTCTTGCATCCGATGGCTCCTATTCAACCTATTACGTTATTGCATCCTACTCAATCCCCAAATCCAACAGTCTAAGATCCACTTTAACCCTTATAAATAGAACCCTAGGTCTAACACTTTTTCTCATTCTAAGATTTTCTAAAATTGGGTTCACCTATTCAGGAGGGACCCTAATCAGAATAATTTACAAAAAGGAAATCGTTTAAAATTAAAATATTTAACAACCCCAAGTGGATCCATGAAGGCCTAAAGGGAAGAGTTAAGGACCAGAGGTGAGTGATTGTAATTATTTTAAATTTCTTTAAGTAATTTTAAATAATAGGGTTTTCCATTGATGTAGGTTTACTACGATTTTTGGAGTAACCTTTTTAGTAATTTATTTACAATTTTTAGAATTATCTTTAGTTAATTTTAGTTTATTTCTACTTTTCCATTTATTTACAGTTTATTTACAATATTTTAGTTTATTTACTGTTATTTATGTGTTATTTACATCTTCTTCTTATGCCTTGGATTTCCTTCGATTTTCGGTTTTCTTTTATTCCTCCTTCTTCGTGTATGGATTATAATAGAATTAATGTGAAATTGGATTAAGTTATAAGAAATATGAAATAGTGGAATATAAGATGTAAATTATAAAGACGGTAACGTAAATGGAATTGACTGAAATTATGCCTAATTATGATATTAATTGGACTGAATTAAAGAGATTGGCCTAGTTGTAACTAAAAAGAAAAGAAGAAGAAAAAAGCTTATTTCCACACTTAGACCTTGGGTTAAGTAATAAGCATGATTATAATGTAGGTTATAGTAAGAAATAGGACAGAATAAGGCTTATTTAAGGATAAATTAATAAGCACAGACAGTAAGAACAAGAGTAAATGCTTATTTAAATAATTTATCTAAGTTAATAAGCAAAGAATTAATGTAGGACCTGTACCAAATAACATTCCCCTATTATTTTTTATGGGTACGGTGTTTCACATAAACCTGAGGTGAGATAAGGGGCATGCTTATGCTAATGTTGGTAATAATCGGTTAATATAGAGATGTTCAAAGCATGGGGTATATGGACAAGGACACTATTAGATATTGTTTGGATGACGGGCCAGTACCGACACCCCTATATTTTCCATGGACACGGTGTTTGACATAATCCTGAAATGAGATGAGGGGCATGCTTATGCCGAGTCGAGGTAATAATACAACCCAATAGGTGGAGCAACAGGTAGCATGAGCATGGTGGCAGTTACGCGTGCGACTTCCATTTCGGTGCTCAGTAATCGCTATGAGTTCCAAGCGCTTAGTATGTGTGTCTTTCATAGACACCATTGCCTTATGCGTAGGGAGCTATGTATCGTCTATTCCACAGTGGGTGCTTTTTGTATCTTTCGTAGTTACTATTGGCTGTTGTGTAGGGAGTAATATAGCGTCTAGTTCACAGTAAGGTCTACAGAGTAGCAGGCGATCAAAGGGTAGAATTAGGATTTCAGCCTAACTATAGGATTAGGAATTCAGCTTAATCAAGCAGCTATCAAAGACAAGTGCAAACAATCAAAGTTGATCTATCTTATCAATTGTAATAGTTTAATTGTATTTTCCAGTTTACCTTTAGGCAGTTGCAAGGGTCAGCGCTTTAATGGTGGAACAGTGTTACTGTCGGAGTTCCGTAGTAGCAGTTGAATTAGACAGATTTTAGAAGGAGATTTGAGTAGAAGTTTGTGTCTGAGTTTGCTAAGTTAGAGCTGATGAGGAAGTTTACATATTTGGAGCAGGGAGAGATGTTGGTTGTCGAGTATGCCACTAAGTTCAAGGAGTTGTCCCATTATGGAAATAATAATATAGACACCGTCATCAGAAGGAACGAGAAGTTCATTAGGGGACTGAGGCTCGTGGTTGCTACGGCAACCCTGCCACATCTTCATGATCCTAGTAATTTGGTTATGGAGATGGCCATTCTCTATGAGAAGATGCCTGCTAGTTGTGCTAGAGAGAGGACAGTGTAAATTCAGGGTTTTCAGTGGAAGAAGAGAAAGTCCTTTAAGAAGAAGGAGCCCAAAAGGGAGATACTACCAAGAAGGCAAAGGTAGAGTTAGTTTTGACAAGAAGAGTCATTATGCGAATGAGTGTTAGTCAGGTAATGGGAAAAAGGCTGCAAAAAGTATTTAGTCCTTACTAAATTTTGAAGACGAAATTCTTTAGGGGGGAGCCTTTAACATTCCTAATTTTTGATAACATTATTCAAGAGATTTAATTAGATAAATTAAATAGAATAATGATGATAATGGGATTGCGATTTGAATAAAACTATAAGAAGGTCGTGCTTAAGTAATTAACTAAATGGGCTTAAATTGGCTTTTATGTATTTAATTAAGCACGGGCATATTAGTAAATAGCCGCACTATTATTACTCACAGCTTTACATTTTACATTCTTGCTCATTCAGTACACTTTTGATTTTCACAAATGCAAATCAAAATCCTAAAATAAACCCGACCATTAACAAGGGAAAAGAGGTAGAAAAATTAAATCAAAGCTAAGGTCAAAGCTAGCGGAATCAATCTTATACAAATCTCAAATTCCCTGTCATATATAAGTGAATAATAATTCATTCCATCTCTATTTTGTTTTTATAATCATATGTTTTCAGATTTAGGGTTAAATTTTTTTTTATGATGTTTTGGATGATGATATGCTTGAATTATTATGTGTTTTATTTAAATCAATTTGTTTACATAAGAATCTACATGGTTTTAGGGCAAAATCAATTGTTACTGATCTTAGAATGAGATGGGAAAAAATTATTATATGTTAAGTAAAACATAATTTAAGAGGTGGGTTTCAGTTATCATAATTTTCCAAGCTCTGGAAAATTTCTTATGAATTTCTAAAGGAAAATGTGCTATATTTGAGTTTAAAATTTATTCCAATTATTTTAGGAAGAAATTGGATCTAAAATTTTAATATGTTTGATAACATGATGAAAATGAATTTCTGCGATTTTGGGGAATTTTTCCTAATTGATTTGCTATGGAAAATAAATTATTTTAAATGGACTTATTTGCAATATTGGTTTTTCTTAATGGAAGGGCTTAAATGTTACCTTTTCCCTTAATTTATATATGATAAATGCGGTAGTTATTTTGGAAAGTTTTAGGCAACCAATCAAAGGGTTACAAATAGGCAGTTAGTTATAAAGCAATTACTAAAAGTAGCATAATTTCAGCCTTTGTTTACAAAAGTGGGTTCCGCCTCTTGTAGTAGTGCCTTTCGACTTCAATGCTTCCGCTCCAATTTAGTCGAAATTAACCTAGCCGAAACCCATCTAGTCGAAACCAATACACAATGTATCACTTAGATGGTACGTAGTGAATTGAAGGAAAGGCGGAAGCCATGATGTCGAAAGCAATGCTTCTGATGGGGTTGAAACCTTAGTTTTGCTTTCAAATGTTAAGTGTCTGCTTAGTTTTACTTAAAGCTTTCGACGTGGTCGAAGCATATGCTTTTGAAAGGGGTTTTTCTAAATATCTTTCAAAGAAGGTTGCCATTTTATGTTTTAAAGGTACAAGCTTTCGAAGGTTACTTTATTTATAAAAGAATGCTTTTGAAAGTAGTGGTTCAGACCTAGTCAAAACCCAACCGCTTTTCTTTTAACTTTCGAATATATTAAACTCATTAATACTTTCTAGGGTTCTTTTGTTTTAAACTTATGTTAAGCCACTTCGTATATGCTTTCAATAGGGGTCTTGGGTTTTGAAGGCAATGTTGTCGAAAAGGGGGTTTCGACGCTATCCTTCTAAGTTTTACACAATGGTCATGAGCTTTCGAATAGATGGTTCCGATACAATCAAACTTTCCCCAAAACAATTTTATTAAAGGTTTCAAAAGTGATACTTTCGTGTGCAACCACTTTGACCCAAAAGATGTTTTTTAAGAGTAAAACCCAATGCTTTCAAAAGGGGTACTTTCATTGGTTTCAAAGCTACGTTTCTAAAGATTGTTAAGCATTATTTTGACACACTAGAAAGGTATGATTTGGTTTCGAAAGGATTGATTTACAGAGCATCGAAAGTTAAATACTTAGATTTTTGAAAAGAGGTTTTCTATTCTTTCGATGGAGGTCATCCGGTGGTTTCGAAAGTGATGTTTTGAGGTTTCAAAACAAACCTATTCTCATTTTAAAGGAAAAACCATGGCATAAATAAAGATTTTTGAAATGAAGTTTTGGAAGAAGTTTTCCTTGAATAAAAGGTTGAAGGGACTAACCAAGTTTTGTACGGAATGATTTCATGGATATCAAACCGTAGGTGTTGGTATTATTTTGTTGATGTTATGATTGCTTCTTCATATATTTATTCACATTGTAATTAACCTATAATGGTACTATGGAAAAGGAAGAATAACCAGCTAAGTTAATGAAGTAGTGAATATAACATAAGAAATGTTAAAATCTTAATTGAAAATATTGGCAGGGGCAATAGGTTCACAGTAAGCCCATGAAAACTGTGTAAAGAAAAAGACATTGGCAAGGGCCAGTAGGTTCATTACCAGCCTATGAAAACTATGATTTTATATTGGCAAGGGCCAATAGGTTTATAGTTAGCTCATGAAAACTATATCCGGATTAAGATATTGGCAGTTAGTCAATAGGTTCCTAGTCAGCCCATGAAAACTAGGATGAGGGAAAAGATATTAGAGTCAATAATAGATTCTTAGTAATCCCATGAAAACTATGAATTTGGACAGGTAGTCCATAAACATTTAATCGGCTATTAGTAAGCCCATGAAAGATAATAGGTTAATAGTAACCCTAGAAACTATAATTGAGAAAGATACTAAGAATGAATTGGGATGGGTAATCCAGAATTAACTTACTTGTTTGCATATCATTGTATTATTTTGAATTATTTTCACCACTATGGATGCAACAGCACAATGTATTGTTTTATGAAGTTTTTAAAATACCAGCGAGGAGAAAACTCATTCCTCTATGTGGTGTGGTCTCACTAGATATCTAAATGGTTTGAGATAATAGATTATTATCCATACCATGCTTTATGTCTGACTCGAAGTTTTTGTTTTCCCCTTAAGCTCTTGGGTACTCAATTGATTTTGTTTTCCACCTCCACCCTTATGTTGGTCCTGCTGTGCTTTCCCTCTAACCTTCTTACGCGTAGCACCTATAGGTATTTCAACTAGACCCTTACGCGTAGCACCTATAGGAATATAACTCAGAGCTAAGTCCTGAAGAGGTTAACTCAGCCTTAAGCAAATTTGAGAGCCTTCTTATGTGATATGTCAAACATTCTTATACCGAATCTAGCTAGCTCATTAAACTAGTTGACAAACTCCTTGATAGAAGATTTCCTTGTTTCAAGTGAATGAACTTCTCTAACTGCACACCTTTTTCTACCCTAGAAAGAAACTTCACCTCAAATCGCCTAAATAATACATCCCAAGTGGTCTCCTCTTTGTCAATATTTGCCTCAAGTATGTCCCACCAGCTTAGTGGCTTACCCTATAACATCCAAGTAGCCAACTGCATCCTCGCCTCGTCAGTCAATCCTACTAAACCGAAGATCCTCTCACAAATGCAGATTCATCACCTCGGATCCAAATAAGACTCTATCCTTGTGTATTGCTTTTCTCTAAGGTTTGAGAAATCTTTGCATACCTTAGCAAAGTCTGTAACGGTAGGTGGGCAGGTAGGAGCTGCACCTGTCACTCCCTCCACGAGTCCTCTGGTGGGGTTAAGCTTGGCATGTCCCCTTGCCTGGAGATATCGGTGGAACCAAATTGGAATGTTTACGCCTGGAATCTCGGCTGCGTCGCCTGAGCCTGAACCTATAGGATCAGTCATCTCCTATCAATGGATTTTAAGAATTTGTTGGCAAATTTTCACAGATATTATAAGCACGGATAAAAGAAATAACAAAAGCATGAATCAAAGATAGCATAGGTACGAAAAAGGGAGATTGCAGTTTGTATATAATCTTTGGAAAAGTCCTTTGAAAAATCTTTACTTTTATACATATATACTTCAAAGGTCCATTTTGAAAAACTTTGGAGAACATTTTTGGAAAACCTTTTGAAAATCCATTTTTCCTTTTCAAATGCATTCTCTTAGTTCAGACCTAATTCCAAAGGAACCATGAAACATATGCTATGATACCAACTGTGACAACCCCCACCACCCAACATGTTAATCCAAAGCCTAATGTGACTTTCGAACTCGCGTCATACTGAGAAATACAGATCCTCATGGTTTATGATATTTCACAACACAGAGACTAATACAAGCATATCTAATCTAAGATATACTACACTTGTGATTAGTACATGATAGAAGATATAATATGACCAGTACAATGCCCAATACGAAGTACATAGAAAATATCATTCCAAGTATGATAAAAGAGATGAACTATATTGATAAGATAGATAAAAACATGGAGAGCAAGTATGGAAAAAAAATAGTCTCTAAAGATAAGCTCGACTCGCCAATTATTAAGAATTGGTTGATCACCTGCTGCCCTGTTCACTTGTGGTGGGGGAAAATAAGAAAGGAGGATGGTTAGACATAAAGTATGGTAAATGAGTACAAGTTTAATATGTGATGATCACATGCAGTTATTCTAACACTACTCTAAAAGATAGACGGTGTGATACAAGTGCTCGTGAATTCCAAAGGTCTATTACCTAAGGGTTCTTGTCTAGTACATTCCTACACTACAGGCTGTGTAGGTTGATATAACAGATTGAATCTCATGTCTAAAGATCGGCCACCGCTTCTAGAGCTACTTAATATATAAGACACCGCTTTCTTGGCTACTAAGAATGGAAGACATCACCACTAAACTATAGTGGAAATAAACTCCCACTACTATCAGCGCCACTAGGCTACTGGGAATGTTTCCCCCTTATTATGCTTGTAGAGGGAAAAACCCCAAAATGCCGACCCGTCAGAATGTGTCATCGTCCGCCTTTGCTTCCACCTCTCGATCGTAGCATTGACCACTTATTGCATGCTTCGGATTCTTCTTTCTAACTGTATTATGTGCAGCGGGAATCATGCATACTAGGATCACCCGTTCTGTCGGATTCCTTATATCCACTAAATCTATTTTCTGCTGCACTTGTTCGTAGCGTTTATAGCTAATGCACAATAGCTATCTTATTCTTTATTTTTACTAATTTTTTTAACCTAAAGCTACTAAATATAAGTTCCTACCGATTTTGCCCCAAATAAACTTATGTTTCCCTTTCTTTTCATTATCTACGAAAGCTTTCTCCCTCATTTCTAGAACCTTTATTTTCAACTAAAATCCAATTCTTCTTCAGTCTCTCTAGCATCGTCTTCTTCTCCTTACAACAACTCTTTTTTTTTTCTCCTCGTTGGGTCCTCTTCTCCTCACAACAATCAGACTCTTCGTATTAGTGCACATTTTCAGTCAACTTGTTTAGTTGTAGACATTTTCTACCACTTCAGTGCAGTTTACTAATCAAAATCCGAATTGAAGAAGGTAGTGATCAGCCCAGTAGGAGGGACCCCTGGTCTTGGACTAGATGTGAGGCTTGAGAAAGAAATTCCAGTAAACAAGGCAGAGGCGTACAATGTTCTTGTTGAATTGCCTCATAGCTTTTCAATTGAAATCATTTCCCTATGTCTAGATCCTCATCCGTTTTATCTTGACCCATGCGTCTGTAACTCAAGTTAGTTATTGCTAACCCTCTTTATACCAAATTCAGGTAACCAGTCATTTCAAAATTATCTTAGGTGTTTTTACACTCGCACCTATTTTTCTACTTTGGAGTAGCTAACTAAAAAAGTGTTCTTCATAGGGAGTCTTTGGAGTTAGGGTGTTATACATTGGGGCACAGACATGTTTGTGGCGATGTTTTCATATTTCAAACTTTTTATTATTTCCTTTTAATACATCACGATGTTGTTTTCAAATTTGATATCATTCAAATATGTGGAGAATGAGATAAGTATTTATTCGGATTAAGCAGGGTTAGAAAAAAAAATCATTGTCGCAATGTTAATTTCAGATGCTTAAGCTTGAAATTTTTTAAACAGGGGCATTATTATATGGAACTTTGAAAATATTGTCCAACTTTCAAAGTCTTCTTAATAATATATATTATATAGGTCCCCACATGTATAAACATGTAAACACAATCAAACTAACATGAATGTAGTATCAAACTTTGGATTTATATATTTATTATCAATTTTGAAGGATAAAGAGATGCATTATGGCTGTTTATTACAAACTAAAGCTAGAAACTTGTTATATCTCAGCAGATTATTATGCACTCGGTCTAGTAATTTTTTACTACATGTGTCTTATTTTATCAAAAATACAAAAATAAATATATAGTCTTTATGAAGGCATAGAAATATCAATACATGATATTTGTGAAGGCACCAAAAAATCCATATAAGTTTTTATCCAGAAAGAGATGCCTTAAGATTTCTTTTATCTAGAAAGATGTTTTACCATGCATATGAGCAACCTTTAAATTTCTAAAGATTTTTTATTGAAAAATGGCATCACTTTATATGTTTCATATTTTAAAGCTGATAGGAGAAATACTTATGCATAGTTTGGAATTTAAATGGTAGGCTCTTGTATGACATTTATTTGCAAGATGCAGATATCCACTCTTTCTAATACAATAATTTTCAAATTCAACACAGGATATTAAAAAAAAATTACTAACTTACACCAGTTTTTTTCTTCAATCAAGAAATAAAGCATCTTCGTACGCGTCCTCATCTTTCAGGTAGCACGTACGTACATGACGGTAGAACGAAGATTTAGAGTTTTGGTCATCAAACAGTGACTTTTGTCGCATTCAAATGAACTACGATAAAAGAGACGACGGTGTTAGCTTTCAGGGTACGCAGGTGGAAAAGTCAGAATCTAGCATCTTCACAATTAACAAGCACAACATATTTGTTGTCAAGATTGAACTCTCTAGGCTGCAACATGAGAAATTCATATCGTGGGAAAAATAGAATTCAATTAGTTTATATATGCAGCATTCCAGATCATATGGTGTTTGAAAAGTGAATCATGACTTAGAGGGGATCCGATTTGTTTGCGGGAGGGAAAAGAAGAAGAAGGATAAACTAATGTACATTATTATCAAAAGTTATCAAATCTGCCATTTTATTATTACCCAACTACTTAATAATTGTTTTAATGTGTTATATATTGTTTTTCCTTTCTGAAGTTGGCAGGAGTAATGCTAATAAACTTGCTATTGTTCAGATGGTGGCTTAGTTAGACTAGTAAAGTATCAACTAAATTTGCCGATGATCATCTGTTCTACAAGAGGTATATATTTTGAATATGCTATGTTTTTCTTAATATATTATTGGTCCAAATATCATACTTGGATTTGAATGGTTGATATGCTGCAATAATCTAAGCATTATCAAATTTAGGCCTTGCATTTTCCAAAAATATTATAATCTCCATATTTTATGCGATTTCAATTACCTTATAACAGGATCACCAGTAATACACTTAAGTTTTCTTCTTATGGTTTTCGACTTGATGCCATCTTTTATTGTAGGATGCCATATACATGTGCTCGATTCTTGAATGTCTTTTAATTGAATAACAAAGTCAACATATTGATGTTTATGTGACTCGTTAAATAGCCTGTCAAATTTTTTTTATTTCTGTAACATTCAATCAACCAACCAAGGATTTAAAAACCTTATCAATAACTTATACTAAACACCACACAAATTAAATAGTATATATCATGTAGACTAGCTATTGTAGACATACAGTTGACTATTGAACAACTATGACTTAATATCATGCTTTTTTTTTCAACAAAAGTAATATTATAAATATACCTCAAAAACCGCCAAGAAGCCTGACGGGTAACAAAAGATGAGAACCAACATACCAAAAAAACTGTCAACAAGCCTGACGGGTAACAAAAGAAGAAAACCAAAAGATCCGGAGATACACCATAAGATAATAAACCGAAAAGAAAAAACCCAGAGGAACAAACAGGAAAAGACATAAAACCGAACGAAACCCAAAAAAGACAGATGATCAGAGATCCGAAAGAAAGCGATCCGAGCCATCCATCGCTCCGAACCAGACAGAGAGAAAAACCATCTCCAGCCAAACAAGAAATACCTAAACCTGAAACCAATAGCAGCGAAATAAGATGGAAAAACGGGAGGGAGGGAAAGGCGAAGGAAGCGCCAGCACCACCTGGCTCGCAACCTAGCGTCAACCAATTCCCGCTCTATCGGACGGACTAGAATAGGAAATAGACAATACGGGCACAAGAGGGCCAGAGCAGGAGCTAACCGATCCCTTGAAATGTCTACCACGAAAAGCCAAAAAAACATCTTTTCTAACCCGACGAATAATGGAAGCGGGATCCATGGGAGATTCCTCAAATATGGCCATATTTCGCGCACACCAAAGATGCCAGCAGATCAGACAAGGAATCAAGTGAAAAATGGCAGAGTGCAAAGATTTACCAGAGATACCGTTCCACCAGGTGCTCTGTAAGTCACCCGGCGAGCCGTATCTACCTCGGATGCCTATCAGATTACCGAAATAATTCCAACAGGCTGTAGCTGTGAAGCCCGAAAAGAGTAAATGATCAGAAGATTCGGACGCCCCGTTGCCGCAGCACCTGCAACGAGATGCGAAAGGAATGTCAATCCGTTGAAGGTTCTCATCAACCGGTAAACCTTTATGAAGGGTTCGTCACATAAACAGGGACACTTTAAGAGGGATTCTAGCGTCCCATATGAAAGAGAATAGAGGGGTCACCGGAGCCAGCGTACGAGTGGAACTCCACGCTTTGAAGATGGAAAACGTTCCACCATCCCAACCGGAAAGGCCTCCGTGAGAGTCAGAGAAATATTTGATCGATTGCATGTGCTTCCAAGTCTCACTAGCGAAACTTGGAGAACCAGAATAGCCAGCGGAGGCCAGTCTTCGGTACTTGGCATGCAAGAACTTCGCCCATAAGGAATCATTTGCCCCAAATCTGCACCACAACTTGCATGCAAAAGCCGAACAAATGTCCTTGGGGTTACGCACACCAAGACCGCCCTCGTTCTTGGGACGACAGACCACGTCCCATGAAACCCAGTGATGACGATGGTTGTCAACCTTTGTCCCCCAAAAAAAGGAAGAGGCCAAGGATCGGAAAGAACGGAAGAAAGAGTCGGTGGGGGCCATCGCAGCGAAGACATGAGAACCTAGCGAGCCTAAAACGGACTTGATAAGCACAAGTCTTCCTGCCTGAGAAAGAAGCGACGCGTTCTAACGCAAAATCTTACCCCTAAACTTGTCCGTCAGAGGGTCGAAAATAGCGTTCAATTTCCTACCTCTGAAAAGAACAACACCCAAGTATGGAAGAAGAAGGGAAGCCTCCCTGAAATCGGTGAAGGATTGGACCCATGAAACCCGGGAAGGAATCATGTCCTTCGCACGGATGAAGCAACTCTTCGAAGAGTTAACGAGCTGACCCGAAGATCGCTCATACCGATGTATGAAGCAAAGTAGCCGGCGAACGGACGAGCGATTGCCGTTTGAGAAGATAATAATGTCGTCTGCAAAAGATAAGGAAGAGACCAGAGGGCACCCTCTCGGAAGGCCAAAACGGTGAACCTGACCGAATATCGTCAGGGTGTGAATCCCTCGAATGAGAGCTTCAGCCGCGATGACGAAAAGAGATGGAGATAGAGGATCCCCTTGACGGAGACCTCTACCCGCCCGAAAAAATCCGTAGGCCGATCCGTTAATCAGCACGGAAAACCAACAGTTAGAAATTAGCCGCCAAACCAAATCGATAAGGGTTTCAGGAAAACCAAAGGCCCTCAGAACTCTAATGACAAAAAACCAAGACATACAATCATATGCCTTAGCCATGTCAAGCTTGAAGATTACATTTGAGCCTCTTACCTTCCGGTCAATCTGGGAAATCAGTTCCTGAGCCAACAAGACGTTATCAGTGATTAAACGTCCTTTAACAAAACCCGCCTGAGAAGAGGAGATGATGCGATCAAGGAACGGAGCTAAACGAGTGGCCAAAACCTTGGAAATCACTTTGTTCGTGAAATTACATGGACTGATAGGTCGATATTCCGCATATGATTGAGGGTTATCACACTTCGGAATAAGGACCAAGTTGGTGGAAGACCAACTAATGGGAAGAATGCTGCCGGCAAAGAATTGCTGGATAGCCAAGCAGAAATCCGCCAGAATGTTAGGCCAAACACTTCGAGAGAAGGAGCCGTTGAAGCCATCAGGGCCACTGGCACTGTCCTTACTTAGAGTGAAGACGCAGGCACGGATTTCTTCCGGAGATGGCGAAGCAGCTAACGAGTCATTCCCCACAGCAGGGACCAAACGGGGAATGAAAGAGAGGATAGCCTGGTCCGGAGCGGACACAAAAGATGTACTTAATATCATGCTAAACATTATAGTTTGATGTACTTAATTATTAGTAGCCTGTATAGTTCAAAATGATAGAGGCAACAATCGGTTTGCTATATTGGTAACACGAGGGCCACCTGCTAAATATATTGGACTTGGTAGGTCTACATATTGCAAAATTTCTATATTTTATAAGAATCTCATGGTAAAATACAAAAACATCACCATAGTATAATTCAATTGATGGTTTCTTAATGCTTTTTATGAATTATTTTCTGTTGTTTTGCTCTAAAAAGTACATGGGTACATTTTCATAGAATCACGATTAACTATATTGAAATGTAATGCAATCTGAGTATATTTGTATTAATAATTAGTTATTTTTGATGGTTGCTTGATGCTTTTTGTGCATTATTGTCTGCTATTCTGCCTCAGAACGTACATGGTTATATTAACATAGAATCATGGTTGACTACATTGAAATGTAGTGCAATCTTCTATCTCACTTTTGGCTACATGGGAGATAAAAAAATAACTATGTATGCGATCTTAAAACATATATGATAGGAATATAGAGATAAGATAATACAAGGTTTTATGGATTGTTAGATAATGTGGTGCCAAAAAAGAATATAGTCTGATGAAGAGATTTACAAACCTAACAGATAATTTGCAATTTTTGGGTGAAGACGTTCCATGCATCTTATGAGCTGGTAAAAAGACATTTAGAGATGAAGAGATTTACAAACCTAATAAACAATCAGATGTACAAGAATATAGTCTCCATCTATTGTACTTCAGTAATTTTTGAGTTGTTTTCTGCTAATATTTCTCCAAATAATTAATCTGCTGTTCCATTGCTTCATAAAGGAATTCTATATCTACTTTGTCATTGTTGTACAAGTCATTCAATCCTAACTCCTACTATAATAAGTTAATTGAGTTTTATAAATAATGATAATAATATAAAATTAACTAAGTTAGCCAAGTTAATAAAAATTAACTAAGTTTTGTTAAAATTAAACAAATTTTATAATTAACTAAGTTTAAGTTAACTAGATTTTATAAATAATAATAATAATATAGCTAATTTAACAAAGTTTTATAAATAATAATAATGATAAATTAACTAAGTTTATAAACCTTAACTAGGTTTATAATAATAATAATTAATCAAGTAAACCAATTTAATAAAAACTATCTAAGTTTTGTTAAAATTAAAAAAGTTGTATAAAATTAACTAAGTTTAAATTAAATAAATTTTATAAATAATAATAATACAGCTAATTTAACAAAATTTAGTAAATAATGTGATGATGATGAATTAAATAAGTTTCTAAAAATTATCTAATTATAAATTTTAACTAATTTTATAATAATAATAATATAATCAAGTTAACTAATTTTTAATAATAATAGTAATAGTAAAAATAACTAAGTTAACCAAGTTGATAAACATTAACTAAGTTTTGTTAAAATTAAACAAGTTTTATAAAATTAATTTTGTTTAAGTTAACTAAATTTTATAAATAATACAACTAATTTAACAAAATTTTATAAATATTAATGATGATGATGATTAATTAACTAATTTTATAAAAATTAACTAATTTTATAAAAATTAACTAATTTTATAAAAATTAACTAAGTTTATAATGATAATAATATAATTAAGTAAACTGAGTTTTAATAATAATAATAAATTAACTAAGTTAACAAAGTTAATAAAAATTAACTAAGTTTTGTTAAAATTGAACATGTTTATAAAATTTATCATTTATAATAATGCTCTAATTTGTTGGTAGGAATGTTGCGGAGAACCATTTTGCTGGATGGTTTCCAAATCAATTACAGGGAATAAGTAACCTTAGGTACGAGTTTGTCAGTGTTTTTAAAAGTTCCTTGATAAATATGTATCAATTATGTTTCCTTATTTTGCAAGTGATATTCATATCAATATTTTATCTAAG
This sequence comes from Allium cepa, assembly GCA_030765085.1. NCBI lineage: Eukaryota > Viridiplantae > Streptophyta > Magnoliopsida > Asparagales > Amaryllidaceae > Allium > Allium cepa. The sequence continues at coordinate 555,389,856 of CM060938.1, read as the reverse complement.
CAGGTTTTGTAATTAGCAGCTGTTTCAGCCACAGATTAGTTACAAACTAACAACTAAAATATATGACTTCCACGCTTCTTTTCTCATTGTGCACAATAAACTTTAAAGCAAAGTTAATTGCAATATTAATTTTTTCACTTTCCAATTGTAGTAATAGCCACCATCTTTGCTTCTATAGTCATAGTTATTATCTACGGTGGAAGGAGTTGCAAGATCTCAATTTCACCTGCTCTTGGTATTTATCATTTTCATTCCTTTGCATAACAGAAAACATTGTTTATTATGTTCTGCAAATAATATTGATTTATTTACTTCTTAATGCTCTTTGTTCTAGAATCTTATTTTATACTAACTATATTCGTGATATTACATGCAAAATAGTATCACTTTTGTAGCACTACGCCAGAGCGGGCAATCCAAATCCCTAAACCTTTGACATTATATAGTCCTATTGAGTGATAATATGTAGCTATTATTCGAATAAAGAATAATGGTAGCAAATATCAATTGTAGGGTTGCCACAAATGACAAAGAAGCAAGGAGGAGGAGTGAAATGCTCATTAGGGAAGGCAAAAGGCATAGTTGGTGCATTGTTTATGCTTCCTCTCTTAAAGAGGATAAAGAGACATGTCTCTCTCTTTAAGCTCACAATGATTTGTAATTTGATTACGGATTTTATGTAAACGTGGTTATTTTATGTAAAATATTTTGTATCGAGGTGTTTGTGTATCATATTTCAATAAGTTATTAACGTGTTTTTCGGTTATTTGAATGTGATAATTATATGGGTGATTGTTGGTTTCATACTGACAAATTTTAATTATTACTATATATATATATATATATATATTGTAAAGAAAATGAAGTGGAAACCTGAACGAGCCACCACACCGAGGGGAACCTGCACAAAAATCAACAATTTTTAGTAGCGTTTGTTAAACGCTCCAAAATATATATGGTGGCAAACAAAAAAGCTACCAAAATATTTTGTTGTAGTGGACGGTACTTTTTGGTAGCGTTTTGCAAACACTACAACAAAGATTTTAAGTAGCATTTGTAGTGGCGTTTACTAAAACGCAGCAGAAATCTTGGATTTTTAGTTGCATGTTTTTAACTGCGTTCTCTAAAAGACTATTGTAGGTTATGGTAGCGTATTTTATGCACCACTAAAAATAATTTTTGGTGTAGTGATCGGCCATCCGTGCTAGTATGCACATCCATCATTAGAACCTCCTGTTACAGCCATTTGTGAAAATACATCACCTCTATTCGGTTACTTTCGGTTTTGTTACTTTATGGCTTTAGTGTCTGCAGTACATCAGCTAGGTATCGCTATAGTGCACGATTCAGGTGTATTGGGTACTGGAGGTATAAGGTAGTCATCACATTTGGTATAAGAGCTTAGCTTAAGATATAACCTAAGTTGATACTTGGATCCATTAGAGATGGAGTAAGAGTTCTCAGTCTAGAATATATTGAGAGGTATATAAGAGAGCATAGTTGTTATATATTTTAATTTCCAAAACTATATAGTATCTATATATAGCAGTAAGTCATATTGCATACAGGAGTATCATTTTTTCCTTTTTGAGAGACTAATCATTCTTATCACAGCTTGTAAGAATAAGTTGACAAACAAGGAATGTAGCTAGGACTTCTAATTCTAGCGTAGAGTAAGGAGTAAGCATTGGGGTAGCCGTGAACTCTAATATTCAGGCTATGTTATATAATATGATGATGAATATGCCACAGAACTCCCAAGGAATTGCTCCAACTATTTTGGGTGGTGGTGCTCTACTACAAGTACTAAGGGCTGACATTACCAAGTAGTGCAAAGACAACTCTAGTCTAGGTGGAAAATTGTTTCTTAGAATGAAATCAACTGTAGAAGTCCAGGACTGCTTGATACCTACAAATGCATCTTAGAGGACTTGAAGTTGAAAGATGCGATAAAGCGAAAGTTGTCTGCTCAATAACTTCTGGGAAGGGAATGAATTGTCGGAATCTATGAAAATTTCTACTCTTGAGGATCGGTTTACTTGGAAGAAATGTAAAGCCTGATTTAAGAAGAAGTTCATATCAATTGCTCAAAAGATTATTCAGAAGATTTGTTGATTTGAAGTAGGGAGACTTATCTATTTTGGGATATATAACTGAGTTTGACATGTTGTTCAAATATGGGATATCCTTTATCGATGCGCCCTTAAAGAAGAACGAGAAGCTTATAGTTGGCTTGAATGACTACTTAGAGGAAAGGATGATTGTTGGGCGAATTCTCACCCAGAAGATCTCAAAACCAAGAAGCCACAGTTTCACTCGGGTTCGCAATCTCCACTTCATTCAGCACGACCAATCACCTTCCCATTCGGCCTTGACTCATTCGGCCTTGACACATTCGGCCTCCACCTCATTCGGCCTCCACCTCATTCGGCTTCCTTTCCACCACCGGTCCAAGCAGACAACACCGAACCAACTTCCAAAGCCACCACCGAATCAACATTCCCCTCTACTGCCGAACCAGAGGGATGCTGCCCCATGCCGAACCAACCCATCAACAAGGCCACCACCGGACCAAACGAGCACCGAACCACCTAACTACCACCGGTCCATACCTACCACCGATCCAAAGCCCAATGCCGAACGAAGCTCTGCCGAACCAGGTGATTGCCAGTCCAGATTGTCTCAGCCCGGGCCCACCAGCAGCTATATACCTCCAAGACCCCTGCCCCCTGCCTCATTCTATAAATAGAGGGGTAGGGGTACAACAATGGCAGACAGGTTTGAGAGCTCAAGCAAGGAAGGAACTTTCAAACTACTTTCATATACTTGTATACGAAGCATTGTACTTGTAATCCGAAAGAAAGAAGATAATAACATATAAAGTGGACGTAGGCATATTCCGGCCGAACCACTATAAATCTGCGTGTCTTTTACATTTCAGCCCCTACTTTTATCATATTTACATAACTCTTCTAAACCATTGAAAATCACATATAATCAACTAAATAATACGACTTGGAGGTGTTTGTCCATTTTTTGTGCAAACATTTTTGGTGCTTTCATTGAGAGTTGAACTCAAGCTTCAGCTTCTCCCACTCAACCTTCTTCTTAACAACATCGCTCGTTACTTAGAAATCATGCCTTCCAAACAGAGAAAGGATGTTAACAAAGGAAAGAACATCGCAACTAGCAGCCTTCCAGATCCAGCAATCGTAGATCAGCCCACTTCAACAGCAGTACCAGATGAAAATCAGGAAAATCCAACTGGTCCCGCAACGGAACAACCAATCACTAGGGCAGATCTGGACAGGGTTGTGGCTGAAGTAACTAACCGCTTCACATCCCAACAAGAAACTTTGGTGGACCAACTCATGTCACGCTTAAGGGATGCTGAAGAGTCCAACCGCAACACTGAATCATGGGGTGAATCCCAATCTGGAGGATCTCGGAGGCAACAAAGGTCTTCCCTCTTCGAAGAAGCTATCAACAGGAACAACAATGATAGGGGCCGCGCCCGGACTCGGCCCGAATTCCGACTCGAGGAAGCGCTTGGAACCGAACCTAGTGGGGGAGGCACCAGGCGAGGATCGGATGTAGCTGAGCCAGTCATGCCACCTAATCATAGAAACCCCGCTGAACGGAGCCGAGCTAGGACCCAGCCCGAAGTTGACCCCATGGGTATGCTCGAAACAGAACCCCACAGGGGAAGATCAAGGCAGGGAGCAACTGTAGCTGGTCCTAGCGTGCATCCGAGCAGCCAGAGACAACCACTGGATAATGCTAAAAGTGATAGACTATACCATCCCTACAGGTCATCTGGACGAGATAGATCCCGCAGGGAAGAACCAAGCTCGTTTTTGTCCGCTCCAAATTCTGACGAACGAATGGCACGATTATTTAGAGAATGTGTCCAACGGGAGCAAAGGGACCGGGGAATAGGCGCTAGGGTCACCAGCCCCTTTACCCGAAACATCGAAACTGCCATCACTCCCCGGGAATGGAAAATGCCAACCATGGAACCTTACAAAGGAACTTCCGACCCCATCGTACACTTACAGAGATACACCCAGCATATGCTCATGAGTGGAGCAACAGAAGGAGTATTATGTAAATGCTTTCCGCTATTCCTAGCAGATCTAGCTACCTCTTGGTTCTGCCATCTACCCCAAGGATCCATCAGCTCATGGGAGATGTTGAAAGAAAGGTTTATTAGCCAGTTCCGCATCCATGTGGAACAACCCAAGGATGCTTATTCTCTATCCAATGTCAAACAGAAATCCGGAGAGACGCTGCAACAATATCTAACACGGTTCAACGCCGCAGCGGCAGCAGTTCAAGATGCCGATGAAAAACTCACTCTAATGGCCCTCTGTAGTGGTGTACATCCAGACACCAAGTTTGCCAGAAGATTAACTAAGGAAAAACCAGCTACCTTGCCTGATTTCTTCCATGAAGCTGGAAAGTATATGAGACTTGAAGACGCTGCTACGGAGAGGCAGTCAGGGCAACAAGGCAAGATAGTTCAGGACAAGGTTCCCACTGCGGCTAAGGACGCTCGAAGAAATGAATCTAGAGACAATGCTGGGGGCAGGAAGGTCGAAAAGCGCCAATATCGACCAGGACCGAGATTTGACTCCTACACTCCTTTGAATGAAACAATCGAAAACATCTTCCTAGCCACTCAGGGCGAACTCGGATACAAGCGCCCCCCGCACAAGAAAGAATCAGATAACGCACTCAAGTCTGGAAAGTTCTGTCGCTTCCACGAATCCCACGGGCATGACACCAATGAATGCCACCATCTTCGGGATTTGATCGAAGAACACATTAGAAGAAGAAGGCTGGAACGCTATGTGAAAGGTCAGAACAGGACACCAACTCCTGTCAATGAGAACTCAAAGCAACCCCTCCCAGAAGTAGGCGGAGGGAGTCGCAACAATCACAACACCAGTGGCTCTAGTCAAGAGAAGATAGTGGTCCTTACCATCTCGGGAGGACCACACATCGCCGACAGAAGTTGGGCAGAGATGGAAAGGTATGGCAAGTCGCTTAGAAATGCAGAATGCTATGTTAACTCCATCACGGAAGAACGCCACCCGAAACGAAAAGAGAGCGACGACATCATATTCAGTAGGCGTGATTTGGAAGGAAGACAGTACCCACATATGGATCCTATGGTCATCTCTGCCTGGTTCGGTCCAGCTAAAGTTTTTCGGATTCTAATAGACACAGGAAGCTCCGTAAATATCCTATTCAAACATGCTTTCGACAAAATGAAGTTATCAATGAAGGATGTATCCCCCTGTGGCAAACCACTGCACGGTTTCACTGGAGATGCAAAAATGCCCCTCGGGCAACTTGACCTCTTCGTCGAAATAGGAAGTCATCCCCGCTCCGTTGTGCGAAAACAAACGTTCGTACTAATAGAAAACCACTCGGCTTACAACGCCTTCTTGGGAAGACCAGCCTTGTCTGACTTCCAGATTGTATTAGCCCCCTGGTGCCTGAAAATGAAATTTCCAACAGACAACGGAGTAGGAGAAGTAGAAGGAGATCAAGATGCTGCCCGAGACTGCTACGTAACTGAACTTCGCAATAACCGCAGAAAGAATAAAGGAAAAGATGCAGAGACTACTCTCTGCATGAAAAGCTTGGAGGCATAGCAACTAAAGAAAGCCCCTCCTCTTCGATACACAAGCGATCCCTTCAATGAACTAGACCCCAGGGATAAAGAGGAGGAGGCTACCGCCGAGCCTGCAGAGGCTATGGAATTCGTATCTGTAGACAAGCACGATTCAAGTAAACTATTAAAAGTCGGATCTCAGCTAAAAACGGAGTTGAAAGATCAACTCATTGACTTTCTCCGCCACAACTTAGATGTATTTGCGTGGACCCATGCCGATATGACAGGAATCTCCCCCGACATAGCATGCCACATGCTGAACATCGATCCCACCAAGGTACCAGTAAAGCAGAAAAAGAGGAGCATGGGGGCAGAGCGATCGGCAGCCCTTGATGAGGAAGTAAAGAATCTACTTGCTAATGGCTTCATATGGGAAGCCATCTACCCAGAATGGATCGCTAACCCAGTGCTAGTAAAAAAGGCCAATGGAAAGTGGCGAACATGTATTGACTTCTCCAATCTGAATGACGCTTGCCCAAAAGATTGCTTCCCACTTCCCCGAATTGACCAACTTGTGGACAGCACAGCCGGACACGAACTCCTATCTTTTATGGATGCATACTCCGGATATAACCAGATTCCCATGCACGCTCCTGATCAAGACCACACTAGCTTCATCACCGACCGCGGACTATATTGTTACAAAGTCATGCCTTTTGGACTCAAAAATGCTGGAGCTACCTATCAGCGCCTCGTCAACAAGATGTTCGCGGAACTAATAGGACGAACTATGGAAGTGTATGTGGATGACATGTTGGTAAAGTCCAGGAAAGCCGACGACCATGTAAGCCACCTGGGCGAGATGTTTCAAGTACTTCGCCGATATGGAATGAAGCTGAATCCTCTAAAGTGCTCCTTCGGAGTATCTTCGGGAAAATTCTTAGGATTTATCGTCCACGCCAGAGGAATCGAAGCAAACCCTGAACAAATCCGGGCTCTAAAAGAAATAAGGATACCCTCCACTCGAAAAGAAATGCAGAGCCTAAACGGAAAGGTGGCCGCCCTAAGCAGATTCATTTCCAAGGCAACTGACAAGTGTGTCCCTTTCTTCGAAGCTCTCAAGAAAGACAAAGGGAGATTCGAGTGGACCGATGAATGCTTAAAAGCCTTCCTCAACCTAATCGAACACCTTCAGAGACCACCAGTACTCTCAACTCCAAATGAAGGTGAAGTGTTATACCTATACCTCGCTGTATCATCTCATGCTCTAAGCGCCGCCTTGGTAAGAGAAGAAGACCGCACACAACGCCTGGTTTACTTTGTAAGTAAGAGATTTACAGGGTCAGAGGCCAGATATCCTAAACTAGAGAAATTAGCATATTGTTTATTGATCGCGTCACGAAAACTGCGACACTACTTCCAGTCTCACTCCATCAGGGTTCTAACCGATCAACCGCTAAGACAAGTGCTCCATCGTCCTGACACTTCTGGGCGACTCCTCAAATGGTGCATCGAACTAAGTCAGTATGATATCACCTACCATCCTCGCACCGCTATCAAAGGACAAGCCATGGACGATTTCATTGCCGAATTCACTACCAACGAAGGCAAGGAACAATCCGAAGTAGCAAAAAACATCAAGTGGAACCTCTTTGTAGATGGAGCATCGAACGAACAAGGCTCGGGGGCAGGAATCGTGATCATCACCCCCAGGGGAAGAAAGTTGTACTATGCATTAAGGTTGGAGTTCACGGCCACTAACAACGATGCTGAATATGAAGCAGTAATAGCGGGATTGGAGCTTGCCCTGGAAATTGGAATCAATTCCTTATGTCTTCATAGTGATTCTCAGCTTATCGTAAACCAGGTACTAGGAGAATTCCAGACTCGAGGAGAACGACTCACAGCATACCTAAAGAAAACCAAACTGCTGCTCGATCAATTGGACCACTATCTAATCAAACATATTCCTCGAGAAGAGAACCAAGAGGCAGATGAACTTGCAAAGCAAGCTAGTATGAAGAATAGCACCATTTTCGGAACACTAGCCATCTCAAGGCAGCTAGCCCCAAGTTTCAAACCAGTAAATCTGGTAACTGCAATCGAAGAAGGAACCTGGATGACTCCCATCCGAAAATATTTGCAAGATGGCACACTGCCCGACAGGCGTGACGAAGCCAAGAGGATCTTGAGGAAAGTTCCCCACTACACGATACAAGAAGGCATCCTTTATCGGCGTGGCTTCTCTGGCCCCTTATTGAGATGCGTCGCTGGAAGGGAAGCCAAGGAGATCTTATCAAACATCCATCAGGGAGGATGCGGAGATCACACTGGGGGGCAGACTTTGGCAAGGAAGATACTCCGATATGGATATTACTGGCCCACACTAAACAAAGACGCTCTAGACTTCGTCAAGAAATGCGATAGATGTCAGAAATTTGCCAAGATTCCTCGACTGCCCACAAATGAAATTACTCAAATGACCAGCCCTTGGCCCTTTGCTGTATGGGGAATTGACTTAATTGGCGAACTGCCAACGGGCCGAGGCGGAGCCAAATATGCTGTAGTGGCAGTCGATTATTTCACCAAATGGTACGGAGTCCCACTCAAGATCATATCAGACAATGGACTCCAGTTTGACAGCGAAGAATTTGCCGACTGGTGCCAAGAGCATGGAATTCATAAAAGCTTCTCATCAGTAGCTTATCCTCAGGCAAACGGACAAGTTGAAGCTGTCAACAAAATTCTCAAAACCCTAATCAAGAAGAAACTTGAAAAGTCAAAAGGCGCTTGGGTGGACGAACTTCCTACGGCACTATGGGCATACCGCACGTCTTTCAGAACATCAACGGGACATACTCCTTTCTCCTTGGCATATGGATCGGAGGCAATGCTCCCAGTTGAGACTATTGTGCCTTCCCACCGTAGGATCCACTACAACCCAGAAGAAAACGAAGAACTCCTCCTCATGTCTTTGGATCTGATTGAGGAAAGGAGAAACGATGCAGCACTTAAAGCAGCAGCTCACAAACAAAAGGTGGCAGCGCTATACAATTCCAAAGTCAAGCATCGCAGCTTACAAGAAGGAGATCTTGTCCTCAGGCGAATCTTTCCGCGCCCCGGGGCACTAGACCCCATCTGAGACGGACCGTATGTAATTCATAAAGATCTCCACAACGGAGCTTATATTTTGTCAACAGTGGACGGAGAGGTGTTCCAGAGGGCATGGAACATCCGACACCTCCGTCGATACTTTTCTTAACTTGTACTGCCCATATGAAGTGAATTAACAAAGAGAATCAGTGGACGTAGGCACTTTCGTGCCGAACCACTTTAAAAAATCTTGTCTCTTTTTAGCTTGTTCCTTTATGTCTTGGCTACTTGTTAAGTTTTATCCCTTTCTGTTGAACAAAATCCTATGGCATCTCCACTCAAGACGCACCGCGGCCTCATCTGGACTAGGCCTAACAGGTACGCTACGATTCTATGCACTCGCCAATGAGACACTTTTGCTCCAGCATCCCTCTGCTGCGGGTTAACTCATTGCGCGCCTGCCCTCAAAGCCAACTGTAATGAGCCGATTATAAGTCATCATAAAGGCCGACTATAGCCGATGGCAGCTCATTACGGCGTTCGGCTCGCCGGCAACTGTGAACCTACTTTAAGCCCTAACATAAGGTGTGGCCAGCCAGGGGTAGTTCACGGCCAACGGCACCCACGTTAGCCGGCCACGGTAAATCGAATAATACCCACGATTACGGACCATAATGGTTCGGGTAGTTACCGTGCGCGATCTCGGCTCCGATGTGTCTTAAGTGCGGCTGTGGTAAAAAAGAAAACTCCCCGCGGAGGCGTAAGATGGGTGACAAATGTCTCCAAGACCCACAGCTAGGAAAAGTGACTACAAAACCCGTTTGCCACGAACTTAAGCACATCGACGGCCTTCCGTGACTGGAAGTTTTACTTTTACTATATTTCCATTTCATTTAAATACTTTTCTCCTATCCTGTATAACAAACTCTAAAGTACAGGAAACCAAATAGGAAGCATTCGCTCATGAGAAACTAAGTCTGCATACTGGGTGGCAGGGTACTCAGCTATATCCGTGAACAGTTACATAAGACACTCTAAGCTACCGCCTGCGAATGAAACATAAAGGGCGGTACTCTCTTTTCTTGTACATAAATACGTAACTATAGCTTGTTCGTACAATAACATTGCAACACATGAAATTATATTTCTAGCAAAAAACTTAGCATCAAACACAACTAGAATCACAGGCATATACATAGTTATATTTCTCACGCAGCACATCAAGATGACAACAACATTTAAACATAACAACATCAGCTTATATTATAAAATCACACGAAGTTATTCTTTGCAAATAATATTATTATAGTTACATGTCAATGACTAACGTAAACAGTGATAAAAAGAAATAAAAAGGTGGCAGCCGCGTCCACACTCCATCACCAACTTCCCCAGTCTACTTAGCCGCAGGATCAGAGCCCCCAGCATGTGGATCAGGAGTCCCACCTGTCCAGTTCAGAAGAGGAATTCATTAAACGAACGATCAAGTTATGAAAACACGGAAAGGAAAGAAAGGGAAAAGAATAACTCACCAGCATCCGCCGCTTGATCCTCATCATCCAACTGCACGCCCGCTTCCTCTGCAGCAAGCAGCCGCATCTCCTCCTTCACCGCCGCTTGCTCCTCCTTCGAGAACTGGGCAGTAACCGCATCCAAATTGAAAGCCTCTCCGCCTTCCTTACCCGCGTTCACCCTGGCCTCCTCTAAAGCCTGGAGATACACCTTGGCCATCACCCGAGGGTAATCGTCCATCCAAGACAAGCCGCCCTCCTTCCAAGTGTGGAAGTACATGTCCTGCAGCATCTCATCCATCATCCCCTCATTCTCCTCAAACTCCCTCACCCGGGCCTCGGAAGCTTGCAACTTAGCGACGGCAATGTCCCTCTCTGATTGGTATCTCAAGCAGTCAGCCTGGAGAGACCTCCTCATTTCCTCCTCCTTTAACTTGAGGGACCTCCTCATCTCCTCCATCTCCTCCTTCAACTCGGCCTGAGCCATCTCCGCAGCCTCGAGCCTCCCAGACAACTCCTCTACCCGCTCAAGATCCGCATTTCGAACCTCGCCCACCGTCGTAATGGCCATGTTAATCCGTTCCCTGCAGGCGACCTCCATCTTCCGTAATTCCGCCCTACTGGCCTTCTCCATCGTCTCTTTCAGCCGCTTGGAGGCTTCCTCATGCTGGGAAATCTGGATGGCTTGATCGGCGAGCTGCTTGGCCTGATCGGCAACTTTTAATCTCAACCGAATATTAGCACTCCCGATCTCTTCCCCGGCCTTGGCCAATTTAGCATGATGCTCCATTAACTTCTTGGTCTCTGCGGCCACCCGATCGATGTTAGCCTTGGCTTCGTCCCCCATGGTGACTACCCGTGTAGTAAGTAAATCAAGATCTAAAGACTTGGCCTCGTCCAGCACCCTTACCATGGGGTTGCGGGGAAGGAGATGCTCGCCCGTGGCCTCATCAAATGAGATATCCTGAAAGCTCGGATCTAAATCAGGATGACCGGCAAAAGGGTCACGAGGCACGGGGCGAGGCACATCAGGACGCCTTATACGAATAACAGTTGGGCTCTTGAAAGGAGGATGAGGGGGGCCGGATTCCGTGCTCTCCTCCGTAGTATCACGAGGAGGCTGAGTAGGAAGCTGTGAACCAGGGGAAGACTCAAATAAGGAACGGCTCCGCTTCTTTTTCTGAATGCCCTCTTCAATGACCCCAAGAAGAGGGCGATAACTGACTACATCCCCAGTGCGACCAGTAGAGGGTTTCGCAGAAGCTCTCCTCGACTTAAACTGCTCAAGGCGGTGTCGAACGTCCGACGTTTTAACCACCTGGCCTGCCCCTGGAATAAAGAACAAGTGTTACGAACATACAATAATCCACAGTTCGAAAAATGTGTTAAGTTAAAAGGAAAGAAAAGTGAGAAGACACATCTATTATACAAACCCGGCGGAGGAGTGGGATACTGCAATAAGTCCTGGATCTCATTCCAGGACGGAAGTGAACCGTAAAAAATTTCTAAGTCCCTATCGAAAATGGAATCGGCAGAGGACAAAAGTTCACCTTGCATCGCCGGAATCGCCCTAGCTGAGGAACCCTTAGAGGATGGGTCAGTGCCAGCCACAGCTTTGCCGGTTTCCTTTGCCTTCTCCGTTTCCGACTCTCCCTCCGACTCCCCGAAGGCCCGACGGAGAGCCTCATCCAGTTCAAGGTCTTGCTCAGAGGTTGGGGCACCGACGCCACTACCACCTTGACCGTCGCCATCTCCTCCACCCTCCGACCCTTCTCCAACCTCGCCTCCTTCCTCCTCTTCTACACCTTCCTCCTCCGGGACAGTCGGAAAAGTACTTGGAGAAGGGCCATCAGACTTCTTCAGTTTCTTCCCCCCGACAACGGGACGCTCTGCAAAAGGCTCCCTCTTACCGCTCTTCACCATAGCCCCCTCCTTAGCTTTAGCAGCCTTCTCCTCAGCCGTGTCTCTTTGCTTAACCACGGACTGGTGCGGTAAGATCAAATTATACTCCAAGAGGGTTGCGTTCCTGATCAAGAAGGAGGCCGACCGGTCCCGTGCCGGAATAGCCTTTAGTTCAGCAGCCATTCGCACCAAGGAATCATCCTCCACGACTGCAATACCACCTGTCGCTAGCCAGAAATAGAAGCATGTCAGAAAAAACACTACAGTCAAAACATGGAAAGTATAAATGAAATCCATCTTACAGCCGGAAGTGAAAAGGCGGAAAGAAACAGCATCGTCCTTGATGAAGAACCACTCTTTCTTGAACATGGTAAACTTGGAATATAAGTCCAGGACTGGTTTGAAGGGCACGGCCGCTTCCAGACTAATATACGGAGACCCCTTCTTATAGCCTCTCAGGTTGTACAAATATCGAATTTCCCGGTTAGAAGGAGGACGCCCGTACCTCCTCTGGAAGATAACAAAAAGGCTCACCAGAATGGCATAAGAGTTAGGCTGAAGTTGGAAGGGAGCCACCTTCAAATACGTGGTGAAGCTTACTATCCAAGCGTTGATAGGAGGGATAGCACCGCACATGCAATGGTATCTGCTATAAGCAAAGTAGCCTTCGGGAGGATTATACGGCATCACTCCATCTCCCAGCAACAGCATAAGAGCCCTGTCTATCCCGAAGGAACGGGATATGACGTCAAGTTGCTCCTCCTTTAGGGAGCTAGGAAAGCAATCAGGGGGGAGATCAGAAGTTCCTGTGGACCATATCCATCCACTAATGACCTCGGAACAGGTCGATGTTGCCCGGATCCTGGTTGGGCTGGGGGCACAGAAGAAGGCTCTCCCCCATCCTTGGATTTCCGTCTGTCTGATCGTGTTTCTGCCTTACGAGTCATTTATCTGCATGCACAAAAGTGAAAAACATGACGTTAGAACGAAAGTATAAGCAAGCAAGCATACATAAGTCCAGAATACGAGGTTCATTCGGCACTGGGGTCCTAAGTCCATTCGGTAGTACAAGTCTTAAGTTCATTCGGTGGTACATGTCCAAGTTCATTCGGCACTAAGGCCTTAAGCTCATTCGACATTTGAGATCTTACGTGTGCATTCGGCATTCTGAACCATTCGGTAATAAGAGGCATTCGGCAATAGGGTACATACCTGATTCGGTAGAAGATTGATTCGGTAGAAGGTTGGTTCGGCAGAAGATTGGTTCGGCAGAAGACTTGGTTCGGCAAGGAAAAACCAAAGGGGGGTGTAGCCTCTATATATAGGCGAGCTCAGGACCGCCGAACCAGCTGGTTCGGCCCACCGAATAGAAACACCGGACCAATACCAAACATACCGAACCAAACGAATACCGAATGAACCCATCCATGCCGGACCAACCAAAGGACCGAATGAAGCTATCTCCACCAGCGAAAACCAGGAACAGGGGGCACGCAGGCTCCTCACTCAGATAAGTACCGAACTCTAGAACTAGCTAATAAAATAAGGATTATGATAACAATGAATAAGTCGTAAAACTCTCACTAACATGGATTAATCGTTTACACGTGTACACGACCACGAATGGTCCATAGGCACGCTCCGAATGGTTATTAACCCTATCGTCGTGGGAATTTACACTTTGACACGCCTTTTTAAACTCATAGATGAAACGAATATTTGATTCTGGTAATTATGAAATGGCTAAGCTACTTACACATGTACGGGGTCGCGAACGATCCCTAGGCATGCTCTGAGCTAGCGATAAACCATCTTGACAAACGATCCAAGGATCCACTCTGACATGAACCTGGCATCGATGATGCTAAGCCCCCTCGGGGCTCACTCTCCCGTCCCAAACGGCTCAGTTCAATTAAAATATTCCGATCACGAACGGTTGTTATTTAAAATCACGCTAAAACTGTAAATTCCTTTGCAGGACATCAGCAGGATACGAACATCCAGCCCATGGCGTTACCAAACAAGCCTTTCTACCACAAGGAAACAAAGCGCGACACATACGAGCACGTGCCCCACTTTGGGGGGCAAATGTTGGGCGAATTCTCACCCAGAAGATCTCAAAACCAAGAAGCCACAGTTTCACTCGGGTTCGCAATCTCCACTTCATTCAGCACGACCAATCACCTTCCCATTCGGCCTTGACTCATTCGGCCTTGACACATTCGGCCTCCACCTCATTCGGCTTCCTTTCCACCACCGGTCCAAGCAGACAACACCGAACCAACTTCCAAAGCCACCACCGAATCAACATTCCCCTCTACTGCCGAACCAGAGGGATGCTGCCCCATGCCGAACCAACCCATCAACAAGGCCACCACCGGACCAAACGAGCACCGAACCACCTAACTACCACCGGTCCATACCTACCACCGATCCAAAGCCCAATGCCGAACGAAGCTCTGCCGAACCAGGTGATTGCCAGTCCAGATTATCTCAGCCCGGGCCCACCAGCAGCTATATACCTCCAAGACCCCTGCCCCCTGCCTCATTCTATAAATAGAGGGGTAGGGGTACAACAATGGCAGACAGGTTTGAGAGCTCAAGCAAGGAAGGAACTTTCAAACTACTTTCATATACTTGTATACGAAGCATTGTACTTGTAATCCGAAAGAAAGAAGATAATAACATATAAAGTGGACGTAGGCATATTCCGACCGAACCACTATAAATCTGCGTGTCTTTTACATTTCAGCCCCTACTTTTATCATATTTACATAACTCTTCTAAACCATTGAAAATCACATATAATCAACTAAATAATACGACTTGGAGGTGTTTGTCCATTTTTTGTGCAAACAATGATCGACCATATCAAAAAGAGATTTGAGAGGGTGGTTGAGAGCGCTTTGAGGCAGAGAGCTTACCAAAGCCGAAGGATACTATTATTCCTAAGGAGGAGTCCAAATCGCAAAGTGGTTTTGTGGAAAGAGAAAACGAAACATAAAAACAAGAAGCGGTCTTAAGGAAAGGATGACCAAAAGAAGGACAAATAGAAGACCATTTGTTTTGGTTGTGATGATAAAGGCCATTGATTGAGAACTACAAGAAAGATGGGAAGAAATGCTATAACTATGGCAAGTTTGGGCATATTAACAAGGATTGTCCAAAAAAAGCGAAAGAGAAGCTAGTGATGAATTCTTGTGCCTCGAAAATTATTCCATCTTCATCCAGTGCTCTATCGGTGAAGGATAAAATCATTATTATTTAGGGTATGCTTTCTACTCATGGTGTAATGACCTGTAAATTTCGATAATTAAACTGGTTAATTTAATAAGATTTTTGTAATTAAATTTAAGAAGAAAAAAAAACCTTTATAATTTATAATGAAGTGAGTGTTTAAAATGAAATGAAAATAATAGGGATATAGTAACGGTTGTAAATGAAGTTTTAACTGTTACATTTGGGTATTAAATTGAATATATGCAAATAAACGTATGGTAATGGAGTCAATTCAACATTATATAAGCAATTCTGATAATTAGTGGAAATAATAAACTTGAGTGTAATATAAAGTTAGTGACAATATTTATGCAAGTCACCTTTTTATTTAGGGCTGCTAAATTCAGAGTAGGAAGTCAATTACATTTAAATGTAGGTAAATGTTCATTAATGTGAGATAGGACTGTAACTGTAATGTGTGAATGTAAATGAAATGACATAAATGGAAATTTATATTTTATTCATAAGATGAAATAAAGGAATGAAACCAAGTTGAATAAATTGATTTAGGTTTTACTTATGATAAATGTATATATTTGGGAAATTCAATATAATTGAAATTAACAAGTTATTACAAAAGAAAGATGAAAATTGGAATATATATTTTATAAGGAAAGATAAACAAATAATAACTAGGTTTATAAAGTAATAACAGATTTAATAAAAGAGTAGGATTAAAGCATGGTAGTTATTGGAAAGTAATTAATTGAAATTTGGATGAATTGGGAATTTTTTTATGTATTAGTATAAAAACCAATTTTAATATTACCCATAAGAGGATAAGTTAATAGTCGATTCAATAACATGATTGAGAAATCAAATATATGGATTTATTGGGAATTTAAAACTTATACTTTTTATGATAAAATACAGCGTTTTACACGAAATAAATTTTTCTACTTTTATTACATATTATATATATATATATTTGTTCTTATTATTATTATTTCATATATCCACCTCTATTTTATCTTTCTATTTTTATTTTTGACAGTCATGTTTATTTATTAGATTTTTGCTAGTTTATATCTTTTATTTATGGCTTGGAAGAAACTAAAAGGGTATGCGTTATATTGTCTTAATTGCTTGCCTTTTTAATTACCTACTCTTTATTTCTTTTTATTTATAAAACCTTGAAATTTAATATAAATTTTAACTTGATTTAATCATTTCCTAAAAGTCTAAATATAAAATTGGAAGTTTTGAAATTTTTACTTTGTTAAAAGACAACTCCAATTGGAATTTTAATAAAAATGAATTATGTATATTTTAAATACGAAGAATGTAAACAAGTTAAAATTTTAGTTAAGTAATAATTTTGTAAAATTCAGTGTTTTACAGACTGTTAAATTTCGCATTTAAAAAGGGTACGCATTGTAATGGTATAAGTAACGTATAAACGTATAAATAACAAAGCATTTTTTTTACAAAGCATTTTTCCCAAAGCATTTAAATAACAAATTTGGAAAGTGAAGAGGATTGGAGATGTTGAACAAATTGAGTGATGGAGTGGTCAAGCTGTGGGTGTCAAAAATCTTTTAATTTTTAAATCTCGTTCCGGTTGTTATTAAATTTTGCTGTGATCGCTTCATAATCGCGTAATTTATTTTTCGTTTATTTTTCAAGTTCGTAATTGAGGTGTCACATCTGTTGGATTTATCGTGCCTCTGTTCATTTCTTTCGGGATAGATACCGTTGTTTGATTTGAATCTTCAGCAGAGGAAAGGTGAGTATTTCTCACCAGACAAACATACCTATATATCCGTGATTTATCACAAGTGTATTTGTAAATTATTTATTAAATTTTATCTGCCTGTGATATAACGTATGATGTTAAACCTCATTTTAAATTGACACCTCATCAGTTGTTTATCTATTGTAATATTATTGCAGTTATACAATGTAATGCTTATTTACTGATTTAATCATCACTATAAGTTCCCTGTAAATTTGAGATCGTTATAGGCTGAAATGATAGGCCTGAACGATAATCATTTGTTCATTTATTTAATTGTTTAATTATTTATTTGTTAACTTGGGATTGCGGGTTTGAAATGAGAGAACCCGGGGTTTTGTAAATTGCGGATTGAAATGATATAAATCCGTATCACTTGACCTAGGCTAGAAAACTATATACCGACCCGTGGTTTATATAATATTTTTCTGAAATGTTTAAAAATATTTTAAATGGGAATTCATAATATTTTGGTTCAAATGTATTTAAAGGATTTTTATAAAATTTATAATGATTTTTGAATAAGTCAAAATGTTAAATAAATAAATGTTTAAGTAAATTTTTTGGAATATAACTTATTTTGGGAAATTCTGAAATTTTATTAAAAGTGAGTTTTAGTTAAGAAAATAATTGATAATAAGTTATATTTGGGAATTTAAAATTTGATTGTTAAGTTAATAATCTATTACAGCACTTAAATGCTATCTTTTATAAATGAAACTGTTTTAACCTATAGACATTAGGTAGCATTTCATAAGTGCTATGGAAACTGAATTTGGATTGTTTAAATAAAATTTATGAAAATAATCTTTGGGAAAAGGTTCAAATTTTGAAATTTAATTTGAATAAATAAAATAAGGAATTGACTTTAAATGGTTTTAAAAGGAAGTATTTAACTTTTAAATGTGAAATTGAAAGGCAATTTATTCCTAAATGAATTAAATAGATTAAATGGTATTTTATATTAAATAGAATGACTGATGTGTAAATAAAGGATGTTTAAAGGGATATTATAATATTGAAAAGTATTTGAAATTTATTTTGATTTGTAAAGTATAAATACCATTTTTAAAAGTTGTAACCACGGGTTATAATAACATTTGGTTGTTAAAGAGACCGGGATCGGATATCTGGCATACTCTCTGTCGATACCGAAAACCACTTTAACAACTGTGTACGTGGTGGAGATTCCAGAATGAAGTAGGATGGTGGTGACGTTTCCTTTGAGGTAAATACGTGGACCCGACTCCCGTGAGTTGGCATAAGGTGGCTAAAACAGGAGCGATTGACGGATTAATGAGGTAGCACCTCTGATCGGACGCACTTCTTCGTATGCCATTCTATTACTTTTGTGATTGTTTTGGTGCGCACCTTTGATTTGGGAGTGTTGTTCGAGGTGGGCGGCAGCTGCGCGCTGCGCGTTTCCATCAGTCCGGAAGCGTAATTGGTATATCTACCCTGGCATTGCCTAGTTGTGCCGTGTGACCTACCCTAGCGCGCCTTCTACGAGTTTCTATTTGTGTCGTACCTATGGAGTATCCTCTGGTAGCCTCCCGATCAGGAGGTATTACGGTACTGTATAGACTATTGGCATTATTTGTGTTAAGGGCTATATGGGTAACCCCTTAACGCTATTTAAAAGTAAGTTTATTTTACTAATAGACACTATTATAATAGCGAAGTATTACTACATAGTAAATAGTTTAACGGATCCTTAGAGGATGGGCGGTCCCAAGCATCCTTTAAGTTACTTGCTCTATATTACAGTACACTTGAATTAGCTTACACTATATAAGTATGTATGTCCTGACTCGAGTGTTTATGTTTTATTTTACGCTCGGGTCAGCCTGAGTTGCAGTTCAGTTTTCATCCCGGAGCTAGGATTTCTGTAGATCACTTTCAAGCTGCTGGCAAACTTCCTTCCCAGTTCTTTATCTAAATTTTTGAAATCAAGACTAGTGGACATTTGGATTGTTCTACTGATGATTTAAAACTATATTTGGATTAAAGACTATGTAAATTTTATTTGATTGAGACTATTTATAGTGGCTTCATGAACCACTAAGTATTTTTAAATTCCGCTGCGAGTATTCTGATTCTGTGATTAATTATTTACTGTATATTTTGAGATTTGCCAAATTTTATTTACAACGCGGTATTTTGAACAATTCAAGTCCGACATGTGCGGATGCGAATGGTTGAAAATACTGGGTCGTCACATTTGGTATCAGAGCTTTGGCTCTAGGCAAAACTTAGAATGTATGGTAAATTTGATTTACAGAATCACTTTCATTCGAGCTTGAATCTCTTCCTTTTGATTCGATTTCCTTTGAATTTTGGAACGTTCCCCGCGGTTCCGAAGTTCATTCGTGTCCCATAACTCCACTTCGGATGATCTTTATAGTGAATTGGCGGTCTCGCCAATATTCTAATAAAGGGGTGAAACTCCTTTACAATTAGCATTGATTCACCAAAGATTTATATTTAACCTCGGTTTAGATGCTAGTATCTTTGGTTATTCCGAACTCTATATCTTCGGATCGAATGGTAAATCTACATTCGATCTGACTCTTTAAGTCACGGTTGACCAGGTTAAGGTTGCCCGTGATTTATATAAACTTATCTAGTTCCTTGTTCTGTTATGTAATCATCGGATCTTCTGATTCCAATTTATCTTTGAATCAAAATTCTCTTTGATTTGAATCCATCAAATTTGAATCTCTATCCTTGTTTTGAAAAATTTATTCCTATATTTGGGAAAAAATCTAATATTATATATATAAGTATGATTTTCAGAATTTAACTAGTTGTTTAGAGATTATAGTGTTTGATTTTATTTATGGTTTTGTAAACCATTGGTTTTGTCTTATATAAATAATTGAACTATAAAACATGGTTATAAATTTATTTGGAAACAGAAATGAATTTAAAACAAGAATTTAAGAATTTAATTTCTGATAGTTTCAAACCTTGTGTTTAAAGTCTTAAAAGGATATATTATTATTTAAATTATTTTCAAATATAAATTTGTTTCCAAATAATTTTAAAGTTTTAAAAATTAGTGCACTTCTCTTTGTCGCTGGAAAATAAATTTCGGTGATGACTACAACATCATCGACATTCATTTTCGAGTATCGAAGTAAAGAGACCACGTTGTAGTTTTGCTTCAAAAATTTAATTAATTTGAATTTCTAAAATATGACTTAATTTATATAGATATATGATTTAAATTTGATTTGACATATGCTATATGTATGTATTTATTTATCTCTAAAGTGTTTGAAGTTAATTGGAAATTTAATTCATAAATATATGTTAAAAAGTGATTCTAATGATAAAATAAAGTCAAATTTTGAATGAATATTTAAACTTGAATAATAGAATTGGAAAATTTTTACTTGTATAATTGCATGCCAATATAACTTACCTAAATCATTCAGAAATTAACTATGTAATTGGATAATGTACAATATAAAAATTTTTATAAATAAAATTTGAGTAGTTATAATAAATGTTATACACTTAAAGTTTCAGTTACAATAAGACAAATAGAGGTAAATAGAAATAAAATAATAATTGAATAATATACAATATCAAATGGTGTTAAAGGAAATTTAGAAATAAATTGGAATAGTTATAATAAATATAATCTACTTAATATGTGCGATAAGATATATTAAGTAGAATATATTTAATAATAATCTGGAATACAGAAGAATTAAATTTGTTGAATAAAAGATGATTATTATAAATGACTATACAAATTTCTGATTTTAGAAAATAATTGGATAATAAGATAATTAATTTGGAAATAGATAAGATTGATTTAACTTCAGTAAAAATTTAATGAATTAAATCAATTATTGAATATTAATTAATTTAAATTGAATTTATATGGTTTAAATAAATGATTCCATTTTGAGTTTCAATTTAGTTTTCTTTCAGGGTGTTCTATTCTCCTACCTCCTTCCTTTTCGGGGACGAAAAGTTTTGAGTGGGGGTGAGTGTAATGACCTGTAAATTTCGATAATTAAACTGGTTAATTTAATAAGATTTTTGTAATTAAATTTAAGAAGAAAGAAAAAACCTTTATAATTTATAATGAAGTGAGTGTTTAAAATGAAATGAAAATAATAGGGATATAGTAACGGTTGTAAGTTACTATTTAATTGGTCTATTAATGAAGTTTTAACTGTTACATTTGGGTATTAAATTGAATATATGCAAATAAACGTATGGTAATGGAGTCAATTCAACATTATATAAGCAATTCTGATAATTAGTGGAAATAATAAACTTGAGTGTAATATAAAGTTAGTGACAACATTTATGCAAGTCACCTTTTTATTTAGGGCTGCTAAATTCAGAGTAGGAAGTCAATTACATTTAAATGTAGGTAAATGTTCATTAATGTGAGATAGGACTGTAACTGTAATGTGTGAATGTAAATGAAATGACATAAATGGAAATTTATATTTTATTCATAAGACGAAATAAAGGAATGAAACCAAGTTGAATAAATTGATTTAGGTTTTATTTATGATAATTGTATATATTTGGGAAATTCAATATAATTGAAATTAACAAGTTATTACAAAAGAAAGATGAAAATTGGAATATATATTTTATAAGGAAAGATAAACAAATAATAACTAGGTTTATAAAGTAATAACAGATTTAATAAAAGAGTAGGATTAAAGCATGGTAGTTATTGGAAAGTAATTAATTGAAATTTGGATGAATTGGGAATTTTTTTTATGTATTAGTATAAAAACCAATTTTAATATTACCCATAAGAGGATAAGTTAATAGTCGATTCAATAACATGATTGAGAAATCAAATATATGGATTTATTGGGAATTTAAAACTTATACTTTTTTTGATAAAATACAGCGTTTTACACGCAATAAATTTTTCTACTTTTATTACATATTATATATATATATATATATGTGTGTGTGTGTGTTCTTATTATTATTATTTCATATATCCACCTCTATTTTATCTTTCTATTTTTATGTTTGACAGTCATGTTTATTTATTAGATTTTTGCTAGTTTATATCTTTTATTTATGGCTTGGAAGAAACTAAAAGGGTATGCGTTATATTGTCTTAATTGCTTGCCTTTTTAATTGCCTACTCTTTATTTCTTTTTATTTATAAAACCTTGAAATTTAATATAAATTTTAACTTGATTTAATCATTTCCTAAAAGTCTAAATATAAAATTGGAAGTTTTGAAATTATTACTTTGTTAAAAGACAACTCCAATTGGAATTTTAATAAAAATGAATTATGTATATTTTAAATGCGAAGAATGTAAACAAGTTAAAATTTTAGTTAAGTAATAACTTTGTAAAATTCAGTGTTTTACAGACTGTTAAATTTCGCATTTAAAAAGGGTACGCATTGTAATGGTATAAGTAACGTATAAACGTACAAATTAAAAATGTTACTTTTGCATAAATTTTGGGCGTATTGTATTGCGTCGGTTTGGCGTATTTTAAAATGCATACTGCAATATCTATATGGATTAATAAATCAGTTAGTAGATTTTTATAGCAAAACGTTACTTTTTCCACAGCTTTCATTGGTTTATATTGGCGTAAAATCCTTGCTAAAATCACTTAGCCTATATAAAGAAAGAAACGCACACAATCATTAATTGAAGAAAAGGTTTAAAATGAACCAATCTATTAATCACTTGTCGTTTCTTCACCGTAAATTTCTCTCATCCCTCTTTATCAACGCACGGAAATTTCAAATTTTCTAGTTGTCGTTTCTTTCTTGTCTGCATTTATATCTTACCCAAATTTCGAAATTCTTTGTATATGTATACATCTTTTAGCCTAATAAATTTTTTTCACGCAACCTTTAATATGCAATGAAACATTTTTTTCGGTTAACAATTAAATTCAGTCGCCATTCTTTCTACGCAATTAAGTGGAAATTTTGTCGTTTCTGAAGAAATTTAATTCTTGCCTCTTTTTTTTCCTATAATTAAGCGCGTAAATTTAGGCACGTTCGTTTTCTCTTGCTTCCTAAATATTTTCCATATTCCCTTCATCTAAATACTGGAAACATGCATCTCATTTGTAGCTCTGGGAATAAACGTTTAATGGAAGCAACTTATCTCTTACCTGTGAGAACAAAATTTCAAAATCTCTAAAGAAATAAATCATGTAGCTTCCTATTTTTATAACACGTTCAAACAAAAAGGATAAAACAAACGCATTCAATATTATTTGAAAATATTATCCCATAATCTAATCTTAACTACCCGTTTCTTTGTGTTTTAATTTCGTAGCCATTTGCATTCAATTGATAAAAATCAATATTTATATTCTTCCTATCTATTTGCTCATCTAAACCAATGCACGTTTCTCTTGAAATAGTATCTTGGATCAATCAAATTTCTTTTGCGCATTTATTTTTTTCAACCGTTACTTGAAATGTACGCACTCTTAAAAATGCAAGAAGTCATTTCTTTTAACGTTGAATTTCAAATGCAAAGATTCCTGCCTTTTTCTTTCACGCATTTAATGTTTCTCCTTACCTGAAATCTTGCTCATCCTTGAAATCAACGTGACCTTCCCCTATATTTATACAACACACGTTCAAAATAATTTTTACATCACCTGGAGAGCTTCACCTTCTTTTCTTGCATGGGTGCATTGAGGGTACGCATCTGTCTTTTATTTTATTTTTATTTCTACTTCTCATGCTTTTCACGTTGCATACTTTGCTCCTTCTTCTCGTTCCACCATGCTCGACTACTCCACCTCTCAAGTATGTTGTTGTCATCCCTGATAAGTAGGCATCTCCTTTCCTCCTGATCTTGCCATGCATGTTCAATAATATAGGGAATCAAGCCTAGTTTCTTTCTTTTGCATGCTGTAGAACATATTAGCCTGCGTCCCTGTAGTTGTGGCCATGTGAAATTGAATAAGGGTGTCACTTTTGAATAAAATGTTAACAAACGAAATAAATATCTTTCATTTTTGCATCACTGGAGAAGAAACCATATACACCTGTAGTTTTGGTGGACATGTGAATTTGCATGCGTGAGCCACTTTGAAGATTTTAACAAATGGGACTATGTAATGGAAACAAACTTAGAAAATGATTTGTGGTTTATTAGTTGCGTGTGAAACAAATCACACGACCTTGTCATTTCATAAGTGCATGCATACATTTTTTCAAAGTATTTTTTTTATGAAAATCTAATAATGTTTTGTTTCAAGACTCGGCCTATTTGATTTAACAAAGCATTCTTTTTTTACAAAGCAATTTTCCCAAAGCATTTAAATAACAAATTTGGAAAGGGAAGAGGATTGGAGATGTTGAACAAATTGAGTGATGGAGTGGTCAAGCTGCGGGTGTCAAAAATCTTTTAATTTTTAAATCTCGTTCCGGTTGTTATTAAATTTTGCTTTGATCGCTTCATAATCGCGTAATTTATTTTTCGTTTATTTTTCAAGTTCGTAATTGAGGTGTCACATCTGTTGGATTTATCGTGCCTCTGTTCATTTCTTTCGGGATAGATACCGTTGTTTGATTTGAATCTTCAGCAGAGGAAAGGTGAGTATTTCTCACCAGACAAACATTCCTATATATCCGTGATTTATCACAAGTGTATTTGTAAATTATTTATTAAATTTTATCTGACTGTGATATAACGTATGATGTTAAACCTCATTTTAAATTGACACCTCATCAGTTGTTTATCTATTGTAATATTATACAATGTAATGCTTATTTACTGATTTAATCATCACTGTAAGTTCCTTGTAAATTTGAGATCGTTATAGGCTGAAATGATAGGCCTGAACGATAATCATTTGTTCATTTATTTAATTTTTTAATTATTTATTTGTTAACTTGGGATTGCGGGTTTGAAATGATAGAACCTGGGGTTTTGTAAATTGCGGATTGAAATGATATAAATCTGTATCACTTGACCTAGGCTAGAAAACTATATACAGACCCGTGGTTTATATAATATTTTTCTGAAATGTTTAAAAATATTTTAAATGGGAATTCATAATATTCTGGTTCAAATGTATTTAAAGGATTTTTATAAAATTTATAATGATTTTTGAATAAGTCAAAATGTTAAATAAATAAATGTTTAAGTAAATTTTTTGGAATATAACTTATTTTGGGAAATTCTGAAATTTTATTAAAAGTGAGTTTTAGTTAAGAAAATAATTGATAATAAGTTATATTTGGGAATTTAAAATTTGATTGTTAAGTTAATAATCTATTACAACACTTAAATGCTATCTTTTATAAATGAAACTGTTTTAACCTATAGACATTAGGTAGCATTTCATAAGTGCTATGGAAACTGAATTTGGATTGTTTAAATAAAATTTATGGAAATAATCTTTGAGAAAAGGTTTAAATTTTGAATTTTAATTTGAATAAATAAAATAAGGAATTGACTTTAAATGGTTTTAAAAGGAAGTATTTAACTTTTAAATGTGAAATTGAAAGGCAATTTATTCCTAAATGAATTAAATAGATTAAATGGTATTTTATATTAAATAGAATGACTGATGTGTAAATAAAGGATGTTTAAAGGGATATTATAATATTGAAAAGTATTTGAAATTTATTTTGATTTTTAAAGTATAAATACCATTTTTAAAAGTTGTAACCACGGGTTATAATAACGTTTGGTTGTTAAAGAGACCGGGATCGGATATCTGGCATACTCTCTGTCGATACCGAAAACCACTTTAACAACTGTGTACGTGGTGGAGATTCCAGAATAAAGTAGGATGGTGGTGACGTTTCCTTTGAGGTAAATACGTGGACCCGACTCTCGTGAGTTGGCATAAGGTGGCTAAAATAGGAGCGATTGACGGATTAATGAGGTAGCACCTCTGATCGGACGCACTTCTTCGTATGCCATTTTATTACTTTTGTGATTGTTTTGGTGCGCACCTTTGATTTGGGAGTGTTGTTCGAGGTGGGCGGCAGCTGCGCGCTGCGCGTTTCCATCGGTCCGGAAGCGTAATTGGCATATCTACTCTGGCATTGCCTAGTTGTGCCGTGTCACCTACCCTAGCGCGCCTTCTACGAGTTTCTATTTGTGTCGTACCTATGGAGTATCCTCTGGTAGCCTCCCGATCAGGAGGTATTACGGTACTGTATAGACTATTGGCATTATTTGTGTTGTGGGCTATATGGGTAACCCCTTAACGCTACTTAAAAGTAAGTTTATTTTACTAATAGACACTATTATAATAGCGAAGTATTACTACATAGTAAATAGTTTAACGGATCCTTAGAGGATGGGCGGTCCCAAGCATCCTTTAAGTTACTTGCTCTATATTACAGTACACTTGAATAAGCTTACACTATATAAGTATGTATGTCCTGACTCGAGTGTTTATGTTTTATTTTACGCTCGGGTCAGCCTGAGTTGCAGTTCAGTTTTCATCCCGGAGCTAGGATTTCTGTAGATCACTTTCAAGCTGCTGGCAAACTTCCTTTCCATTTCTTTATCTAAATTTTTGAAATCAAGACTAGTGGACATTTGGATTGTTCTAATGATGATTTAAAACTATATTTGGATTAAAGACTATGTAAATTTTATTTGATTGAGACTATTTATAGTGGCTTCATGAACCACTAAGTATTTTTAAATTCCGCTGCGAGTATTCTGATTCTGTGTTTGTGATTCTGTGATTAATTATTTACTGTATATTTTGAGATTTGCCAAATTTTATTTACAACGCGGTATTTTGAACAATTCAAGTCCGACATGTGCGGATGCGAATGGTTGAAAATACTGGGTCGTCACACATGGTGTGCCTATTCTTACTTTGTTTGATACCAGGGTTTAATATTACTTCATATCTCGTGATCTAGTTGATAGACTAGAATTAAAACCAGGCCTAGTAGATGAACTTTTAATTGTAGCGAGTCATGTTGGAGGTTTGGCTACTTTGTCTATCGTTTGTCGAGATGTGGTATTATCGATTCATGGTTGTATGTTTATTATGCTTGTTTTTTGTGCTTTGTGGGGTTAGGTCTTTTACTAGGGATGGGCTGGCTTCAATGATATAGAGTCTTGATGGATAGTAGGAAATTGTTGGTGATGATAGGGACGAATGGTGAGCGGGGAGTAGGGATGCATATTCGATGATGAGAAGAAGGTTAGCTTTCTATATTCACTCGATATTTCGCACGATGAATTTCCACCAATACCCATTATGATAGAGTATTCGGGCATATTCGAGGCGTAATTTGGGAATTCGATCTCTCTATGTGGCGGTAATTTGGTTAACTCCTTGAATATGTTCGGATACTCTATCAAAATGGGTATTGATGGCAATTCCATCGTGTGACATCCCGAGTGAATACAGAAAGCTAACCTTCACCTCATCATCCAATAAGCATCCCAACTTTAAACTCCGCTCACCATTCGTCCCTGTCGTCACCAACAATTGCCTACTATCCATCATGACTCTATATCTTTGAAGCCAGCCCATCCCCAGTAAAATACCGAACCCCACAAAACACAAAAAAAACAAGCATAATAAACATACAACCATGAATCGATAAGATTGCATCTCGACAAACCATAGGCACAGTAGCAAAACCTCCTACATCACTCCCCATAATTAAAAGTTTATCTACTAGGTCTGATTTTAATTCTAGTCAATCAATTAGATCAATAGATATAAATGAATTTTAAACCCAGGTATCAAGCAAAACAAGAATAGGCACATCATGAGTAGAAAACATACCATGAATAATAATGATTTTCTCCTTCTCCTTTACTAATAGAGTAGCGGATGAAGTTGGAACAATATTCGAGGCACAAGCCTTCATCACCAGCTTTTATTTCACTTCTTTTGGAGAATCCTTGTTAATATGCCCAAACTTGCCACAGTTATAGCATTTCTTCCCATCATTCTTGCAGTTCTCAATTAGTGACCTTTATCACTATAGCCAAAACAAACGGTCTCCTATTTTCCCTTCTTTTGGTCATCCTTTCTTTAAGACCGCTTCTTAATTTTATGTTCCACTTTCTCTTTTCAACAAAACCACCTTGCGATTTGGACTCCTCCTTAGGACTAACAGTATCCTTTGGCTTTAGGTAAATGCCCTCTGCCTCAAAGCACTCTCAACCACCTTCTCAAATCTTTTATCGATACGGCCAATCATCCTTTCCTCTAAGTAGTCATTCAAGCCATCTATAAGCTTCTTGTTCTTCTTTAAGGAAGTATCGATAAAGGATATCCCATATTTCAACAACATGTCGAACTCAGTTACATATCCCAAAATAGATAAGTCTCCCTGCTTCAAATCAACAAATCTTCTAAAAAAACTTTTGAGCTATTAGCATGAACTTTTCCTCAAATGAGGCTATACATTTCATCCAGGTAAATTGATCCTCAAAAGTACCAACTTTCATAGATTCCACTAATTCATTGCCATTCCAAGAAGTTGCTAAGAGGCCAACTTCCTCTTTATCGCACCTTGCAGCTTCAAGTCCTCGAAGATGCATTCGTAGGTGTCAAGCAGTCTTGCACTTCTATAGTTAATTTCATTCCAAGAAATGGTTTACCACCCAGACTAGATTTGTCTTTTCTCAACTAGGTAATGTCAGCCCTTGGCGCTTATAGTAGAGCACCACCACCCACAATAGTTCGAGCAACTCCTAAGGAGTTTTGCAACATATTCATCATCATATTATTGAACATAGCCTGGATATTGAGGTTCACGACTACCCTAGTGCCCTCTCCTTGCTCTACGCTAGAAATAGAAGTCCTAGCCGCATTCCTTGTTTTCCAACTTATTCTTACAAGCTATTACAAGAATGATCAGTCTCTCAAAAAGGAAAAAGTGGTACTCCTGTATGCAATGTGACTTACTACTATATATGGATACTATATACTTTTGAAAACTAAAATATACAATAACTATGCTTTCTTATGTACATTTCAATCCATTCTAGAGTGAGAACTCTTACTCTATCTCTAATGGATTCAAGTATAAACTTAGGTTATATCTTAAGCTAAGCTCTGATACCAAATGTAATGACCACCTTACACTTTTAGTAACCAATACACCTGAATCGTGCGCTGCAGCGGCACCTAGCCGATGTAGAACAGACACCAAAGTCGTAAATTAACAAAACCCAAAGTAGAGGCTATTACAACACACAGATAATATATAATAACAACATAATATAATAAAAAAGAACTATAATAAGCACATCGGAGCATATTAGGTTCATCATATTATACAACATAGTAGTGATAGATTTATACATCTGAATCAATATAAACTCTAAATATTTGTATCTCGAATAATAATAAGTGCTAATAGAGCTCTATATCACTGGACATCGGAATTGCAATAGCAAGCTCCAAATATGGATATATGTAAGCTAGCCTCATGCTCATCCTTCGCATAGCACCATGTGATATCTCATATCTGTTGCGTCAATTTACTTATTTAAGAGTATCCGAGATTGTAAGAAGCATTGAAAATAAGCTTAGGCCAGATAGAAAGTCTAGTATGAGCGATCTACTATCTCAAAGTAAATATATATAGGGTATGCATTATCTTACTTGAAAAGTCCCTGCATCCAATAAGTTAACACATATAATCGGTGTATGCTTAACAAATAGAGGTATGCTACAAGTTAAAGTACAATATGGGGTATCTAGATATCTAGCATCAATAATGCCAATATCATGTGACCTCCATAACAAACATAAAAGATCTAGAAACTATCAAACTATCTCACATTGCTCAGTCATGTGTCGTTGGATATACGACAACTTAAACGATCATATCGACATTTATAGACTATTCAAAATCTTAGTTTCCTATAGGCTCGAATGGCCAGAATACTATACTTATGTATCAATAAGTCTGATTATTTCGGATCACATTTCAACAATTTGGGATCACATATTGACAGTCAAAAGGTGCATCTCTATATACCCCCTCTTTACGAGCACTCATCGAAACCTTCGAATTATCAACGATCCTTTAGCACACGTCCTGATAGCATAACACATCATTCATTCCACTACACAAGTTTGCATCATCAAACTTGTCTTCTTGGACCATCATCACATGCCACAAACATTTTCTCCATGAAGTGTTTGACCTACTTCACTCACGATATTGAGTTATAGAAGCTTCATCATCCCATCCTTTGCTTTTAAAAATCTTAGGTCGGTGCCATATCAACCCCAAAGCTAGTCCATGACATACCCGGAGTATTTCATGTACTAACCTTGTGTCGTGCTTTTAGTTTGCACAGATCTCCCAAGTAAACTAATCCGCAAGAGTGGCAACTATTCTAGTATTCCACCAATTCATTGCCCTACCCCGAAGTTGCTTAGAGGACAACTTCCTCTCATCACATCTTCCAATTTCAAGTCCTCGAAGATGCATATATAGATATTAATCCAGTCATGCTCTTTTAAAGATAATTCCATTTGAGGAAACTGCTTGCAACATAGACTAGAGCAGTCTATATTCAAGTTAACAAAGTCAGCCCTTAGTGCCTGCATTGGAGTACCACCATGCACATGTTAATAACTCAAGCATTGATTTTGATGGTGAGAACCATATAAAATAAAGATACTATTGTTTTGCCAAGTTGTATGTATATAGTGCAGAATATTATATAAGTACTAAATTGAAGACTGCATGGTATAGAGACTCATGATAAAAATTTGAAGACACTCGAGTTCAAAGACAAAGATATGAAGAGCTAAGATTATAATTTAGTGTTTAGACTCATTAGAATATATTATTAAATTCCTTGATAGTAATTCTAATCTTCATTTCTAATTTTCGATCTTTGATATTCAAATAAATAAAAACAAAATTTTAATTCCAAAAAATATTTTTAAATTTTTTAAAAAAAATTAAGAATTAAAAATTGTTTAAACACTATCTTTGAGTTTTTACAAAGTATAGGATTTTGAAAAAAAATTAAAAAGAAAAACATTTTCAAATTTAACTATCGTATGTTGACATGTATTTTGATATGCCAACACATATGCCGTTAATTTTTTTAATATTTTGAGTGGAAGTGTATTTTGGACACAACCCTTCATTTGGATACATTTGTTCATCCACTATATAAAGTTATGTGCAAACGAATTTTTAATCAATTAGTAACTTACTTTCTTCTCACTCCTTACTCTCTTGAAAATTCTCTTAAAAAATATACTCTACACTCTTCAAAATCATATAGAATCAATTCATACTCCATTGTATTGATTTACCAATACTTGCTTACTATTTTGCAAGCATCTCTCTCATTTCAAAGATCAAAATGCTATCGAAGTTGCTATATGATCCATTGTATCCAAAGTAAAACTATTTATCTTTGGAAAATCATCAACTCTACTCTTATTTATGTGGGTGTGCTTATAGCCCATTCAAATCAAATAGGTATGCTTGTAACCCATTCAAATCAAGTGGGTGTGCTTAGTAGCCCATTAAATCTAGTGGGTGATCTTATTGCCCCGTCAAATCAAGATATTTGCCCCAGACTCGTGAAACCGAAGGGTGCACCTCATAGTCTTGAAATCAAATTGTATTCTAGTTTGCCTTCTACCTGGTTTAGAGTTGGCAATTGAAAAGAAATCTATACAAGCAATTATATGGGGTGGATCTAGGATTTATTAATTCGGACTATTATAAAATTCCCGGTGTCTTATCACTTCCTTTACTTTATTGCTTTTATATTTATCCATGATTGTATCTATGATTGATTGTTAGTATAAATCTATGTTGTTAATCTATGATTTGATATTAGTCTTGAAAGAATTTTGGAGTTCTGCACCATGCTTTAGAGTTGTTAATCTTGAAAGAATTTGGTATTAATCTTCACTTTGGAGTTCTATGCGGGTCGAAGTGCCGCCGGAGTTCCCCTCAAGAATCGAAAAGAGGATGGTAGGCCTATGGATCTCAGGCCACTTAGGATCATACCTAGGTGTCAGAGTAGCTTAGGACCCAAGTGTTTGGCTAGCAATAGCATCATGTGGCATTGATCCGGAACCTTCTCCCAAGTCTTTGTGCGTCGTTGAGGCAAGCTTCGGGCGAGGATAAGCTGGCCATCTTTCAAAATCTTGGGCTTATCTCCTACCAAAACTTCTCTCTCCAACTGCTCCAAATCCACCTCGCCACTTCCGAGGAAAACCTTTTCTTCTTGAATGATTCGCTCCCAGGCGAGGGTGAGGATTCTAGGATAATCATCTTTGAACCACTCTAGATTTGGAATTTGAGCATGTTGGCATTATACTGGTTCAGCAGTGGTTCAAACTTCTCCATTGCGTGATCTTCTCCCCGCTGTTCCATGACCTCAACTTCTCCTTTGATGCGTGCATCGACATCTTTCACATGATCGAGTGCTTTGTCTCTTTACTCCCTGGCATGGAGCAACCTTTCACAATAAGTCTGGGCTTATTGGAGCGCTTCATCCTTTTTTTTGTTTCGGGCACTAGTTTGGTTGTCAACATAGCCGCATTTCTATTAGCGATATCCCTCTCTATTACCAGAGCATGGCTTTGTGGAAAGCCTTCTCCATTTTATCCTAACACTTAATTTGCTCCTCTTCGAGTGCCTCAATGGCATCCCTGGCTTTCTTCTCGGCTTTGTCTTGGGATGTTCTCAATTTCTTGACCTCGGCATCGAGATAGAGATGATTCTCTTATTATCAGCTTCGATGAGTTTTTGATTAATCTCTGGCTTCCTATCCCTAAAGACTTTGGAAATTTTCTCGGCTAACTTCGACCATTCGTTATACTAATTGTGAACGTCGATCACATAATCAGTGGTCAACTTCTATACGTCAGCTGGGATTCTTTCAAGTTAGGCACAAACATAGGACCATCAAAGCAACTGTTTGGAAATTCTTGTTTTAGTTTGCCCATTCGGGCATTATCCGCAAGCTATTCCTCCGAAGAGATAGGTAAGACTATAGCGGTTTCTTTGCCTGGCCTATGCTGGGATGTTTCAAAGGCACTCTTGTGATGCCTATAGTCGGAGGACCGACTGGAGTAAGATGGCACTGGAGGTTGCATAGGGATGGGAGATGGAGGAGGGGCATGAGAAGCATCACCAGGAGGATGTCATTGTGACGATCGGGTTGCCTTTATAGATCTCTAGGAGGAGATGAACTAGACCGAGGGTGATGTTTGAAAGAAGAATCATGTGATGAGCG
This sequence comes from Allium cepa, assembly GCA_030765085.1. Lineage (NCBI taxonomy): Eukaryota > Viridiplantae > Streptophyta > Magnoliopsida > Asparagales > Amaryllidaceae > Allium > Allium cepa. Next base: position 555,356,494 of record CM060938.1, on the reverse strand, counting down.
ATCTATATCATAATCGATTCTATCTCGATTATCTTTGTCTTGGCTAGAACGATATCCTGACTCATAATCGCGACCGCTTCCTTGGTGGTACGAGCTCGACTGAGGCATTTGTACTTGGAATGCTTTCTCCTCTATTTCCTTTTTTCCATGGATCTTTCAAGGGAAAAAAGAACAAATTTGATCCAATAAGCGAGGATACAGGTCAAGTGCGAGTGTTGTGAAGTGCACGTGCACGCGAGTGTTCTCGCGTCCTGCCGACAGACCATGAGCTAGAACTTTACTCATGGGAGTAACCTCTTCCATACTGGTGGGGATGAATTCCTTATCAACATGAATAGGGGAGTCGATGCCCTCAATACTAATATTACTGACATCGAAAGAACCAAACTCGAAAGGAATTGACCCTAAGCCGATGAATGAGACCGTTGAAGGAAAAGAAGAGTTTTTTCTGCATCAGTGATTAGTGAAGGCTAGGTAGAAGTCTGCATCTTAGAGAATTTCACGATTAACCTCTTCTTCGAAGTAGGCAGTTGGTCATCCCTAGATTGTTCAGGTTGAGACTCATGACCCACATCAATGCAGCCTTTATTAGACTCGTTATTTTCGCCTTCCTCGGTGTCTTCTGGTGCTTGTTCAATATTTTCTTCAACTTCGGCCCCAGGTCTTGGGACTAGGGGAAAATCTAGATCAGCTCCACCTCCTTCAAGTGGGTTGTTACCATCATCGTCATCACTGAAAGCTATTTGGATGATGTCAGTACTACAGCCCTCTTTAAACAAGCCGTAGATGAGAAGATTTTCATCTGATAGGAGAGGTCTCACTGGAGTGTTGACGACCCTCTTCAATATCTCTGTCTCCTGTCGGAACTGCCATAAGAGTGTTGACGGCATTTGAAAGTGTCGAGCTACTACATCTCACTGGAACATCTGGATGGTAAAGCAAGGATTTGAGTTAAGTCTACAAACAATTAAACAAATTCATATAATGCACATGGAGAGGAACTTACGTTCGGACAACAATCTACGTGAAACTCGGGCGGGCAGTGGAATAGAACCACTTGGTTTTGAAGTAGCTCAACTTATTCTATTCCCCAGTAAACACTCTGCAACCCCTTATTGGTTCCAAGTAAATCAAAGATGGAATTTCCTTTCGACTTTTGAAACTATACATATATATATAGCGAATCTCCTCATCGCTGGGCGCTTGATATAAGTGTTCAAGGAAGAATATATATGTACCAAGGAGAAAGGCATAGCTATTCGGGTGCAATTGTGTTGCATATTCTTTGAGAAGATCCTTCATTGATTTTAGAAGCGATAGAGTCAACGGGATCATTTAATATTACTACATCCTTGAGAGTGTCAGATGCAGTGTCTATATCTGGACCACCTACCAGCTCTACTGAATTTTTAGGAGCTTGTTGCTCGACTTCGGGATTCTCTAGGTTTTTGTTCAACTGCGGGATCTCTTAACGTTGTTCTTTCTATGCATGTAAAGTTGTAGCCAAGCTTGACTCTGCATTAGATTCAATATATCTCGAAGCTACCTGTGGCTTGTGCAACAAGATGTTTAGAACATCTCTGATCCATTTCTATAAAAAAACACGACATATAATCAACATTAGAAGATGAATTGCAAGCTGTACCCACATGCAAAAGTGGATTCTAGTGTGGTGCCGTGTAGTGTCATGCAGTTCAAGTTTCCAATATTATTTAACCGTTTTTAAATTCTACATATCAATTGACATGACCGTCATCATTGACCATCTCGAAAAGTTTCACATTATTGGACATGCTTTAGGAAGAGATTTGGGTCCAAGAAAAAATCTCAAGTTATGTGAATGAAAAAACACTGAAACTTTTCTAAGTGTTGGAGTTATACAACTCAAAAACAAAGAAAATTCCAAACTTCTTATCCTATATTTACTACTTCCCAAACGGCAACCGTCCACCGCCACCTCTTCTACGTTCAATTCCATGTCCATTTATCCTTAACCAAGGTTACTACTCACTGATAATCGGGTTCATTAGTGATGTAGGATATATGGCTTAGAATCACTTCGATTGAAGGCAAAAGCAAGGGTTCAGGCTGGTGGAGGTGAGTTGAATCAATGGCATTAGTGGATGCTTTAGGCGAAGGCAAGTGGTGGCCATCCTAGGTGTAGGTGGAGGAGTGACTTCATTCTGAAGTCGGAAGCTTGTTAATGGTAGAAACTTTAATTTTTGGGGTTGGCAGAGACAAGTGAAAAGGAAGTAAAGACCAATGGGTTTTATAACCCAAGCTTGATCGGAAGTTTCAACAACCAAACTTGGAAAATATTCAAAGTCAAGGGTCGATACCGACCCATAGGCTATAGGTCGGTACCGAGTCCCAAAAAAAAATAAAAACATATGCATATTTAAATAAATGTAAACATATATATGCATATGCAACTGCAAGTGATGGACCATGCATGCCATGCAAACTCCTATCAACTCAAGAGTGTATATGTGGATATGTGTATGTGTATATGTGTTCAATATTTGGAGACCAGAATCAAAGGGAAATCGAATTCAAACCAGAATAGTCCTTGGATGGAATCAGTTTAGAATCGTCAAGCTTGGAATAGCAGATCAGGAGATCATATTCCAAATTTATAATACTAGATGTTGGTCGAGCATCGCGACAGAACACTATAGACATAAGTTTTCATGTAATTGGTTCATAAAAGGATAAGACCGTTCGAAACATAGAGTGGAGTCCTTCACAACTATTTGGATTTGTCTAGATTCAAAGTACATTAGAGGAAAGTGTTATCCAACCTTTTGACCAGACAATATTCAAACAGATTGAACAAATCGAACTTGGAGTTATTGAGACAGAAAGCCCAAAGAGATAGCCCAGAAGTTCAAAAACCAAGAACAAACAAGGTCGCATGACCAATACAAAAGAAACCCAAGCCAAAGGAGTCATCAATTCACCTAATTCAGGGATCGGTACCGAATTCGCTCTATGGGTCGCTATCAACTCCTGATTTCACCTCCAGTGGTCCTTCATGATGCCTTGAGCCTATTTCCAATGTTGGTTTGTTGATTCAATGCAATTCTCCATCGATCCCATAAACACTTGAGGCTAAAATTTTGTTCTTCTATAACTCCGTCATTTGAACTTAGAAACAAGCTAATATTGGTGCAAACAATTATGGAATCATGATGTTAACCATAAGACGAGCCAAGATTAAGAGATGAGGACAACCATTTTGGCTAAGATTAGGGATCAGTATCGACTCCTACTGAAGGTTCGACACCGACTTCTGCAAGCTGATGATGTGGTACCTATTATTTTGGGAGAACTAGTCTAAATCGTGTAAAATGACTATGAGATATTATGAATGAGATATTAGGTCCCTACCTCTATAAATAGGAAGATATGGCTCAATTTTCCGGATTTTTGAGTGCTGGTCGGTCCTAGCGCTATATTCTAGTAATTTTGAAAATCTAAGTGTCGGAGTTGAAACGCCTCTAAGTCGGAAATAAGCAACAAAAGACTAGAGTGGACATAGGCCTAGCTTTGCCGAACCACTACAAACTGTTATGTGTTTTCTTTTCCTTATTTTTCATTTACTTTCTTCATATTTTATTCTCTATACAAACTCTTAGGTTCTTGAGCCATTTTTGGTACAAACACCGAGCTATAAATATGGTAGAAGCAAAAAATTTGGTATAGTGGAGTTCAAATTGACATACATGACTTACCTTACCACCAGCCCGATCATATTTTTGACATGGGAAAATAAGCACTAGCCATAGATGTTTGGAAACCAAAACCCAAGGATGAATGATAAAAAATTTATGTTATGTTTTCGATACCATTGTACATATTTTTAGGTACCCTAATTTGTTCTACAGGGTAAAATGGTAGCGTGCAATGCAAATCGAGCCAAAGATTCTCAAGTTTATAAGAAATTTATAATTAAAGACAACAAATTTGCAGGTTTTCATAAAGAACAAAGCAAGTTTCATAAGATTCAAACCACTTGTTAGAGATACCGGTATTATATGTTAACCAATACATGTTAAGATAAGAGAAGATGAGGCATATGATCATCTCCTTAAGTAAAATAAGTCAGATCTAACACATTATCAGATCGGGCCTTTTTAGAGAGAATTTTGAAGACATATGTTGATGGTGATGAAACAAGTGATGTAAATAGGACCGATCTCTAGAGTAAAATGACATGCACTGTGGAGAGAGAGGAAGTGATGAGGTAAAATGAATGAATTTCTTGTCAAAAAAAGAAAATTTTCAAAGTTACCGCCATTATTTTTCTTTGGGACTGTAGTCTTCTTTTGAAAATAAAATAAATAAATAAATAAATAAATAAATGTTGGCAAGAAGGAGTATAGTCGGTTATTGATTTTGTATCTTATTAAGTTAGTTGGGCTGGGCCTCTTTTGTATACAAAATTATAAAGATATATAGTGAGTAATAAATATAAATGTTAAAATGTTCAAAAAGGTGTTAAGAGGATAGTATAAAAGAAAATTTTTGTTTTAGGGCCTAAAGGAAAAAGGGCCTAAATGGATGTGGGAACAATGAGAGGCGGCAATTATTTTTCCACCTGAATTTAAGATGCACGATTAAGTTTCACACAGAACCGCAATCAATTTTTCTGGCTCTGTAGCCAATGATCAAGAGGAAATATAGTTCATTAGGAGAAAACTAAATCTCGACTCTTAAGGTACCTATATGTTAACCTTTTTAGTTGAAAATGTGGAATCACAAACTTTATTTGATAGCTACATAAAAAATTAGTTAGGCTATATCCATCTCTATATAATATATATGGTATATACTATTAGATTAGGTCAACTTGTTTGGATTTGTATTTTGTGTAAGGGTCATAAATTAGTATATAAACTTACGGCACAAACTCGGAGATAAATTTATATTTTAGGGTTTTGTTAATGCATGCCCTAAGGGCACATGTTAAAAATGATAGTCGTATTGGTAAGTTTATAACTGTAACATCTGCCCTTAAGGCACATATTAAGGTTATTAAATTTTATTTGGAGAAGACATTAGATAGTTGGCTGAATCAAGATCTTTCTTGAAAATAGTGAATCATTAAAATAGTTAAAAATGAAAAGTGTAGCTCTTAAACTAAACAAATATATATTTATTGATTATTATATTCTATCCGTATTTATTATTGTTTATGCAATAACCAATCGATTAGTTTAGTTTTTCATTCTTATTAATTTTAATATACATATTAAAGATATTTATTTTACATAAATAAAGTTTGTAGTTTGAAAATAGAATTAATGAAAGCATTGTTGAAGGAATGCAAAGTTAGAACATGCTTACTATTAAAAATTACTATAAAAGTGTTAGGATTCAAACTAAGGTTTTAATAGTAATTAGAAGTAAGAAGAGATCTAAAGGAAAAAGGTAAAAAAATGTTATTAAACTTCATGATTCAATGATGTAATAGATAAAATAAGGATAATGAGATTTCAACTTGCATACTTTCAGATGTAGACCAAGTCAATGAGAGTTGAGTAATTTTAATGTATATTGTATATACCATGGTTATTGGATTTCAAACTTGGATGCAATTCTCACCAAATAAAGGACACTTATAAAGGATTAAGATTCTATATAATATACACTATAAGATTGTAGCATATTCCTGCTCTTAGAGTGTAGGAGGATCACACACTAAAATTAAAATATGCATATTTTGCTAAAATACACATTACAATCATCCACTTAAAAATTAAAATGCACATTATAATGATTTTGCTTAAAAATTAAGTGAAGGAGGATAATTTTAGAAGGAGCACAACCAAAATAAAGTTTTTATGGGAAGGACATGATGTAGAGGGCACCAATCCAAACAATTTACTATTTTACCCTCTGTAAGCAAATTTGGTAACATACAAAAAAAGGGCACGAACCTGCTAAGAAATCTACATAAAAATACTACAGTATCATCGAAATAATATTATAGTAGCGAACCATCTGAATCTGTCTAAAATGACGGCATGATTTTGCCATTCAAATTCTAAATGCCGATAAAAAAAGGAATAATTATGTAATTGTGTTTTTTTAGGATGAACAAAATTTTATATTATGCCGATAAACGTAGGGCGGCTTCTTGATGTTGCCAACATTGCTGCACTTCTATTGAGTCTATAATATTTATCAGAAAGTATATTGTGCTCCTTCAATTGCTTGTCTAACTCCCTGTATAAATTATTTATCTCTGCATGTTTCCTTTCAAGCTTGGTTTTATAGGGGTGGCCAGATTTCTTCCTTATCTAAATAAATGATTCAAACTACTATTATATTCAAAGAAAGAGATGTTTAAACAAATAATCCCATACCTAAGATACAGGGATCGTGTGCTTGAGAAGCCTTCTCCCTTTCTTTTGGCACTTCAGCATCAATAGAAGCAAGCTTTTCTTGTAGGCCAAAAGGTGCAGGAGACATAGGCAGGATCGCTTCATGAGCAAACGAATCTTTTTCCATGGAGTTCATATTATCATCCACATCTATCTTAGAAGCTTTAGTATGGCCACCCTCATTGCCATTTGATCCTTGTCCTTCGTTGATGTTATCATCCATGTCGTCGCCGTCATTATCTCCCCCCTCTCTTCAACGGCCTCATCTTTGTTATCTTCTTCTTCGGAGTCAGATTCGACTTCAAAGGAAGGAATTTCAAAGGAAAGAAGTTTAGAAGTGTCAATTTCCTCTTCCACGGCAACCTCAATACCCTGCTCCATCTTTTTGACTCTATCTATGACCCTATCAACAAGAGCGGGGTCGAGCAAGTGGAAACTCAAATCTAGGAATTTATCGACATTATTAGCGGAGGCGAGATTAGGACGTCTTCAAAGGAGTTCGTAATGATGACTTCAAGAGAAGAGTTAAAGAATTGCGACACTCACTGCTTCGCATTAGAAATGGTGCCGATAGCCAGTTTGAGGAAGGCATTGTTCTTTTTCAGCTTTTCCTTTAACAAGGATTATTTAGCTTCCATCCATCCTTTTTCCTCTTCAAACTCTTTTAGAGTCATTGACAAGGCTAAGTTCTCATCGGCTAGAAGTTGGCAAGCCTTCCTCTCTTCAAGATAATAGATTCTACCTGAGTGAGAGAAGCTCTAAATTGCTCCAATTTAGTTGTAGTCATGCTCTTCTTCGCAGACAAGGAGGAAACTTCAAGGCAGCGACTTCATCTCGAAGTTTAAATGTTTCAGTAGAGGATTTGGACACATTTTCATGCAGGGAGAACCAGCTTTTGGAAATCTGAAAGAAAAGCACAACATAGGCTAAAAACTTAAAGAAAAACAGGGATAATAATGTTAAGTAGTCTTAAATATACCAAGAATTGTTGTTCAAGAAGAAATCGATAGTGGCTCTCCAAATCAGAAACAGAGACTCTACTATCCTCGTATCTTCTTCATTTAGTTCTTTAGCAGGAGCACCTAACAGAAAGCATAGTCAGCAAAGAAGACTAACTAGATAGAAGGAGAATAGTAAAACCTGAGCTTAAGAGGAGTAGAGAAAGTGATGCTAACATTTGGGAAGCATCTAACGAAGAAGAACTGACTTTCCCAGTCTCTAAACTTGTTTACTCCCTCAGAGATCAATTTCTTAGGAGGATTAGCCTGGAAGATTTGGTTGTAAAGGTTACCGAGCTTAACCAACCGGACGAGGTGATTAAGAGCTTCAACGTTCAAAGAGGAAAGGCCAAGTACAATGCTACCATCTCCAGAGACAAAAGATAAGTATATATGTTTGGTGATAGCTTAATTGGAGCAATTCCAATATGAACTAAGAACTTCAGCAAGAACACAGGGAAAGGAAGGAACCCACCGCGCCAGACGTGGATTGTAGTATAAGCGAAGACCCCTTGGGTGGGTTGTTGATGGTGTCATTTTCTACGGGGGGGAGGGGGGTTTTTCCACTCCTATAATCCCAAAGTCATTAAGAATGGCATCCACTTCGTTCTGAGTGGATATCAAGGAGCGCTTGGCAGGAGCTTCATCTCTCTTTGAAGAACTCATTATTCTTCCAGGTGAAAACGTTTCAGTTAGAAATTACAGTTTGTTATGAAGTTAACATTCTTTAAAGGATTCGTAGAAACCTACCGCAATAATTTGAACATCAAACAAAATATGAAACTTCAAATTTTCGAAAGAATGTTAAAGTTAAAAATGAGACTTATTGAGCTTTCGATAGAGTCGAAAGGAAAATAAAAGTTAATACTTAACAAGCACCTCTTAATAATGTCGAAAGCCCAGATATGAGCATCTACTGAGCTTTCGACGGAGTCGAAAGGGTGGGTTGATGAATATGTTCAATCGGCACTCTTCAACAATGTCGAAAGCTTAATAGGAATTTTGTTATTAGGAAGGAATAGTTAAAACCAACATAAAAATTTGAACAAATTATACATTACTAATGTCTAGTAAACAAAAGGAAAGACCCTTCGACAAGGTCGAAACCCGTTACCTTAGTTTTTCTAAAAGAATGTCAATGTTGTCGAAACCTTATATGCCAACTTAGATGAAAGGTTTAGATTTTGAATTAAGGGAGTTTCAACGATGTTGAAAAAGAGAAAGATTAAACCATTGTCAGTCATAAAAGGTTTCAAAGGAAATGAGGAGTGGTGTGCAGCTTCGAAGGCATAACAATAATATTTTTAATTAACGTACATGTTTTGACTGAGTTGAGTACAAAAGGTTTCGACTAGTTGAAACATTTGACATGTAACTTATACAAAGTATCATTTCTTTAATCTCCTTTACAAAAATATGTATTTAACTTAAACTAATAAGGAGTAAGTATGTTCTAAAGAAGTCAAAACCTTTGCAACAAAATTTATGCTTTCGAAAGAGATAATTGTAATAGCCAACTTCTTTGTAAGGTATGTGGATATTCTAACACACAAACTTGCTTTCGAAAAGGTTGATTGTGTGTAACTTTAGTTAAAAAAGTGCCACGCTACCTTTCGACCCTGTCAAAATAGCTTAAGAAATCAAAATAAAGTTGCTTTCTTAATCCCGTTCGAAGGAGTACAAAGGTAAATTTATGGTGCTAATTTTTAATTCGTACAATTCAAAACTTCTAGGCGAAGCAAGCGGGAAACTCCTTCTTCTCCAAACACGATTTCAATCCAGAAATTAAAAAAACATTAAATAAATGGATTTAAACACGAATCAATTAATTAAATTGCAAAATCTTAGAGATAAATGTTTTAATTCTCTTAAAAAACACGATAACATTAAAATCTGAATTGGACGGGTTTAAAATAAGAATGAACAAGAAACATCAATCAAATCAAAATGCAAAATTGAATTGAATGATATTTTCAAACAAATAAGAACTCAAGCAATTCCTAGCAAGTCAAAGCAGAAATAAAAAAATCCAAACTGTGAAAGTTAGTGAAATTAAGATCTGCTGCAAAATAAAGAAAGGAAAGATTCATGAAATAAGAAAACAAAAACTTACTTCAAATCTGGATTTCTAATTGTGATTTGAAAATTTGGAAACTTTTATTTTTGCTTGGAGATGATTTCGTTTACAGGTAGATGAAAGAAGAGGAGAGAAGAACGAAATTTATAAGAAAAGTCAGCAAAAACGGTGAGCTATCTGATTAGATTTAAATGGACGATCCAGATTCCCGTGGGAATACAGAAAGGCGGGAACATTAAAGGTTTCGAAATGATTGACTTGAAAAATCAAAGGCATCCCTTCAATGAAGGGGGAAAATGTTACCACCAAAAAATCCTTTCGACCGTGTAGAAACCCTATTGAATAGAAGAAAAAGAAGAACAAGAGAGAAAAACACCAGCAAAACCTTTCAAAGAAGTCGAAGGAATGCAATTGCCAAAGAATAGAAGTATCAGAACCTTTCGAAGGGGTCGAAAGAGTCAAAAGCATGATTCTGCATCAATGAACACCTTTTGAAGTAGGTGCTTCCATAGGCATGAAGACCTTTCGACTAAGTTAAAGACGTAGCTTTCGAAGACAATGCATAACAACCTTTCAAATGCATGCCAAACCTTTCGAAACCAATGGTTCCACCTTCACTAAAGTCATTTAAAAGCAAACCATGATCAGAACAACCCTTTCGAAAGTCAAACCAAGCCTTTCAAACTGGTTGAACCCTTAGATACGCAAGGAAGGTTCCGCATCAAAATTGCAAGCGTATGTTTGGAAGCTACGAACAACATCAAAACCACCACCATTTCAACATCTTCGAAGCCCCGGGAAGCTACCAATCGATAGAGTCAAAGGCTCCTACAAAGAAATATAAAGAAGAGAAGGCACAACCGCCCCTTTCGATGAAGATGGAGGCAATTGAGCCCGTTTGTAAGCAACACAAAGAAGAGCGCAAGAGCTAAAAGAGTTGGAAGGCATCTGAAGCCACCTTTCAACCAGGTCGAAAGCACTGGGTCAAAAGGTGCCGATCCACATTTATAAATAAGATGCAAGGGTCTGGTTTGGAGACCCAAACTCGGTCAATCTACTCTTGTATTTTCCTAATTCTACAGAGTTGTTAACCCTAATTTGTAGATTGAATAGGGGATATTTAATCAGTAAAAGCTTTATCGAGTTACGAATGGAAAGTCTTCAATATTCTTGATTACTTTGTTAATTTGGAAGCTTTTATCAGATCTAATCGTGTTTTACAGGTGTCAACCACATCGTAAAGCCACTTCCAACTTGGTCAAGACCATTGCATCTACAAGTAACTTCAGTTACTGACCTCAAGCCACCTTCCGATGAACTTCTACTTTTGAATGGATCGAAACCTTAGCCCAAAATAGTTTTACCTTTAATTCCCAATCCAAACCTAAGACACTTAAGGCTTCAGCTTTCGACAGGGTCGAAACCATCCAAAATTGGTCAATACCTTAAGTCAAAGGGCCGTCTATTTGGCTTTCGGAATTACTTCGAAAGGACTGTTTTGAAGGTTAATCAAGCTACTTATCCAATTCGAAAGACGAGTAATAAGGGAAATTAAGCCTTTCGAATAAGTCGAAAGGTCAATAAAAAGGAAAGCTATCATAAAAAGAACCTATTCGAAAGGATGAACTAAAAGGATTACCTATATCTTTCCTTCTTCACTCAACCAAAAGAAATCAAAAAGGATTAACCTTGTCTTAAAATCAACTTTAGGGTGTTGACAAGTTTTCTTGTTAACATTTTGACGCTAGAAGGAGGGCTTGAACGTCCGACTCTGTTGAACATCCAACACCACTTATTTCTAACCAAGTCTTATTTCAAGATTATCTACTTTTGATCTAACTTCATCATGTCTAGCAAAATTAAAAGATCTGAGCAGGGATCTTCTGAACCCCACTTAATTGGATTCTCCCTAGAGGCAGCTAATGATAGAAATATCTAAGAAGAACGACTATTAAGGATGAAGGCTTTAAGAATCATAAGAAAAAAGAAAGTTGAAGTCTATGATCCACTTAAATGGAGTTTAAACCCTTTTTATGTTGGTCCCACCCCAGTCTTTGCTTTAGGGTAAAAGAAAAAGGAAAGTGACAATTTATTTAACCAAATGAGAAAACAATCCAACACTATACCAAAGTCACAATCTATAAAGCGGGAATAATGGCATATTACAATGCCTTTGCACACAAATGGGGTCAAGTCACAAGTGAGACAATACCTACACAAGAAACCCGACGAGTTTTAAAGCGAAAACTAGTTATTAAAGGGGAAATTCCAGAGCTAAGTAATGTGAGATTTAGAAGCCATTCTCAAGAAATAAGTTTCAAGTCAAGACTTCCTAAAGAGTGCAATCTAACAACATCCATAGAGAATGTATACTTGCAAATAAAGGATGAGCTTAATTATTGGCCATCGAAGAAAACGAAGTCAAAATATAAAAGAAACTTTGGGGAATCCTACTGTCATTTCCATACGATGAATGGACATAAGACTAACCAATATAGAGCCTAGGAAGGGATAACAATATGCTTTTTTCGTCAAGGCAAAATTATTGAGTTTGTAAAGAAATATCGAAAGAAATCAATAAATAGCTACTTTTCTAAAAGAGAATCTATATGGTTGGGAGTGAAATGCTCCTTCTATTAAGACATTAAATTAAACGGTCAAAGCCTATGTCCGCGCCAAGTTGGCCAGGGCAGAGCACCTCCTAGAGGGAGGAGTGTAAGCCTTTGGCTGCACCATGCTTTGGCCAGATTGAAGCATCGACAAGCCTTTGGTCGCACCTCTGGTCAGGTCAAGGCACCTTCTGGAGGGAGGAGTGCAAGCCTTTATGCACGCCATGCTATGGTCAGGTTAAAGCACCAACAATCCCCTATTTGAACCATGCTATGGCCAGGGTAGGACATCTCCTGGAGATAGGATGTAAGCCTTTACCCATGCCATTCTATGGCCAGGTTAAAGCATCGACAAGCCCTTGGCCGCGCCTCTGGTCTGGTCAAGGCGCCTTCTAGAAGGAGGTTGGGTAATTCCTTGGTTCCAGCCTCTATGAATGAGCTAAACAAGAGCACCAAACAACAATATACTAGGATGTCCAAGCCCGAAAAAGCGACATATCTACAAGGGACGAAGATGTCCAAGCCCGAGAAGCGGCATATCTACAAGGGATTAAGATGTCCAAGCCCGTGAAGCGACATATCTATAGTAGATTAAGATGTCCAAGCCTGAAAAGTGGCACATCAAATGATGGACAAAGATGTCCTAGCTTGAGAAGCAGCCAATCAAATTGCGACAACATACAAGGCCTAAATGGTTTATATATATCGAAAAAGACAAAAGCGAAGGAGTAGAAGAACTCTACTTATTAATACCCCAATCTGGGTTTCAGGATTCTCAATTTTGAACTTCACCTATTAGTACCTGAACCAGGGTTTTGTGTCTTTATTAATCACTTACAGCCTTTACCATACCTGAATCTGGGTATCGAGACTATTGCTTAACTTCACTTTAATGCCCTATTCCGGGCTTGAGATTTCTGTTATGGATTCCTGAATATCCATAATTAATGCCTGAATTTGGGTTGAAGACTTCTATCAAAAGATCATTATTATGGGTTTCCGGTTACCATCTACAAAATACTTGAATATGAGTTTCAAGTATCTTAATCTCTAATATCATCCACTGGGTTATAGGTTTCTAAACTTTTAGATTTTATTCATTAATACTCGAATATGGGTCATGAGATTTCTACTATAAATTTCTAGATAAAAATTTCTGGATTTCTATTACGTAATCATATTAAACTCTCTATTGAATATATTCGAAGGATGATTCTCTAAAAATATTTATACCCGTGGTGGAGGATAAAATTTTCTGCCAACAAACTCCGGATATTCCAACAATATGGTTAAAGTTAAATTCTTAATTATAGCTCATCATGATCAAAGATGGTTTTCAAGACCTTAATCAAATGCCATTACTATTCATTTATTACCATACGAATTGACATAATGATTTCTTAATCTATGCAAATGATATAGATAGACTTCTATATCAATTTTAAGCTAACAACTGGAAATATTGTTTACTTTATACTTTTCAGGGAAATTTGAACAATATAAGAAAAATGAAGGATTCAGCAAATAAAGATATTGCGTTACAAGCTATCAAACAACTGTTTCAGAGATGACATTATGGGAGAGAATCACAAATCAGGTGATATTTACAAAATTTACATGATTTACACAACTAATGAAATTATTTACAAGTGTATAAAGCAAATATATATATATATATATATGCATTTCTCAAAGTATGAATTCTTTATAAGTCTTGAGCAGCCTTGTTCAGGTTCTCAGCAATCAAAGGGTCAACAATGTGACGGATAGCAATACAAAGAACTTCTTTAAGTTTCTTCTCTTTCTTCCTTATCATGCCCGCATCATCAATCGCATCGATATTAGTTTTTAAAGCGTGATTGAAAGCTTTGTTTGCACCTCTAAGGGTCTTATTTTCCCTTTCCAATTCAGCAATGCCATCTCATCTAATCCTGGAGGAGGATTTGTTGTTGTAGAAATTTCTGAGCAGCAAGGGAAGCGGATCTTGTAAACTTGGCAGCCGGTGGAGTAGCATGAGAAACGAGTAAGTCAATACTCGAAATATTATCTCCCATAATAAATTCTAACGACTTGCACTGAGCCTGACCATCCTTCAATTTCATCTCTAAATCGCTAATCTGTTGGAGAAGCTTGGACATTTTGTGATCGAAGTCACTTGAAGGATTAGCCTTAACTTGACGCTTTAAAGCGGAAATCATTTCATTTTTACTGTTGACATCAGCTTCTAAACTGGCAATTTGATTCTTAAGATTTCTGAAAATAGTTTTCCAAAGTTAGGATCTTTTGTGCCACCTTAAGGCTTTGGCATTGCCGTGAAAACGAGCAAGTAAAATATCTTCGAGAAGTTTAATCTTTTCAAGTTCCCCTAACAGCTTGACCTTAAGGTTAATAAAGCAAGATGCTGAATCTAATGAAAGAGGTGCCATGGATAATTGTAGCTCCTATTTAAATAAAAAAGAAAAAATAATGTCAGAACCAGAATGAACAATTTCTTTATTAGTGCGATAAATGATTACAACATAGATAACAATGAAATTAACAGAGTACAATTGAATACGTACTTTACATCTAAATTTGAGAAATTTCATTTCTAACTTTATTTAATGAATTGGTGGAAAGGATAACGATCAAATAGAAAGTAATATTGACTCCTTCTGGGGGTAATAACCGGTGGATATTTACTGTAGTCCCATTGCCCGGTTGGTGGACTATCATGTCTGCATATCAGCTTAGTGTGGAATGCCCGAATGTCTTTAAGTATTTTCTCATTTTTCTCAGCAAGAAAATCAAAGCGAAGACGAGGATGTTCCACGTAAAGTCTTTGTAAATATCTAAGAAAACAATATCTTGCCAATTTTGAATATTTTAAAATTAGTGTCTTTTTGAGATTAAAGCTTCTCGATTTAATATATTGACCTAAGTAATCTCCAAAGACAAGATTGCTTGAGGAACATTCTCTCTGTGATACATAATAAAATTTAGCTAAGTATAAAAGAAGACTAAAACAAATATTTACAAATCAATGTTATTCAATATTCATAATAATTCATCAGGTTCATACAAAATTGCCTTAGTAAATAATTTTGAAATAAATTTGTCCTCATAAAACTTGATTTTTTTAGGAGGAAGGCCTTGGGGAATTGATCCAACTCGAGGCAAGTTTCAACATTCTCCGGGATGCGGGTCAGATACAAATCCGTCCAAGTATTTTTTGTGTAAACGCCTAAGTAAACCCCCACTAAAATCACCTAAATATGAGAGGTCAACAATCGAGTGTCTACAATAGGCCTTGTATAATAAATTAACTAAAATATCCCTCTCCTTAATCAACATCCAAGGTAGGGTAATCAGTTCTTGGCTCTCTTTCAAAAGAGCATCACATCGAAGGCTCGTTCTCCTTAGCCATGTGGCAATTTCTTGATGTTTAAAGGATGACAACACTGCCGCACTGCTATTGAGTCAATAATATTTATCAGAAAGTATATTGTGTTCCCTTAATTTCTTGTCTAACTCCATATATAAATTATTTATCTCTACTTTTTCCTATCAAGCTTAGTTTTATAAGAGTGGATAGATTTCTTCCTTATCTAAATAAATGATTCACAGTGTTATTATCTTCGAAGAAAAGGTGTTTAAACAGAGAATCCCATGCCTGAGATACCGGAATCGGTGCTTGAGAAGCCTGCTCCCTTTCTTTTGGCACTTCAGCATCAATAGAAGCAAGCTCTTCTTGTAGTTTGGAAGGCGCAGGAGACTTAGGTGGAATCGCTTCGTGAGGAGACGAATCTATTTCAGTGGACTTCGTATTATCATCCTCTCTTTCTCAGAAGCTTTAGTATGGCCAGCCCCGTTGCCATTTGATCCTTGTCCACCGTTGATGTTATCATCCCCATCATCATCATCATTATCTCCCCCCTTCTCTTCGACGACACGGAGTCAGATTCGACTTCGAAGGAAGGAAATTCAAAGGAAAGAAGTTTAGAAGCGTTGATTTCCTCCCTCTCAACAACCTCAATCCCCTGCTCTATATTTTTGACTCTATCCATGACCCTATCAACAAGAGCTTGGTTGAGCGAGGGGAAACTCAAATCTAGGAATTTATCAACATCATCGGCATAGGTGAGCATTAAGGCATTTTCAAAGGAGTTATAATGATTTCTTCAAGAGACGAGTCAAGAAATTGCGACACCCGCTGCTTCGCATCAGAAATAGTGTCGGTAGCATGTTTAAGGGAGGCCTTGTTCTTTTTCAGCTTTTCCTTTAACGAAGACTGTTTAGCTGCCATCCGTCCTTTTTCCTCTTCAAACTCTTTTAGAGTCATTGACAATGCTAAGTTCTCATCGCTATAAGTTGGTGAGCCTTCCTCTCTTCCAAGATAACAGATTCCGACTTAGCAAGAGAAGCTCTTAATCGCTCTAGTTCATTTGTAGTCTCGCTTTTCTCCGCGACAAGGGGTAAACTTGGTCAAAGCAGTAGCTTCCTCTCAAAGTTTAGATGTTTCGGTAGAGGATTTGGATGCATTTTTGTGCAGGGAGAACCCGCTTTTGGAAATCTGAAAGAAAAGCACAACACAAGTTAAAAGCTTAAAGAAAAACAAGGATAATAATGTTAAGTAACGTTAAATATACTAGGAGTTGTTGTTCAAGAAGAGACCGATAGTGGCTCTCCAAATCAAAAACAGAGGATGGTGGCTGAGTTGAAGTGAATGATGAAGAATTTAGAATAGAATGGATCATCTTCTCGAAGTCACTTGAAGGTGTCGAAATTGATGGTCTCGGAAGATTTAGCACTTGAGTAGGGGTTGAAGTCCCCAATGCCTTTTGCATCTACTCGATTACGCTCAGAGAGCTGGAGATAACGATGCAAGAAAGAGGATCGACTTTGGTAGGAGTTTCGTCAGGGAAGATAAGAGGAGCTTCGATGGTCGGACTCTTTAGAAACTCCCCAACATTAAAAGATTCCTCCTACTCTGGTGTTGGAGAATCAGAAACTTCGGCTACTTTAAATCTCTTCGGGGGTGGTTCTACCGTAGACATTTTGATTAGTTTTCTTTTAGCAGCCATCTTTGACCTAGCAATGGCCTGGAAAATGATGATGCCTGAGAAGTCGAAGGAAGAGCAGGGCCACTGATGGGTTTTTCCACTTGAGGAGCAACTGAAGAGAATTCAAATAGATTATAAGTTAGCAGAATAATTTTTAAAACAACACAGCAATACATAACAAATGCAGCATTTATAACTTACCGGAGTGGTCAGCACAGATGGGTGACGTTAGAGATAAATTTGATGGATCTCCCAAAGAAAGGAAGTGTTTGCTTCAGGAGGTGTGTTGGACTGAAGGAGGTTGGCCAAGTATCCTTTGGCCCGTAGATAGAAGGGAGTGCTTTCGCAGATTAGATGGATTTAGCAACGTTAATCTACTCCCAGTTTGACTCGAAGCTGCGATTAGAGACTATATTGTCCTCTTATCTTCTCCGTTCATTTCTTTAGCAGAAGCACCGTACAAAAAGCATAGGTCAGCTAAGAAAAGTAACTAGACAGAAGAAAAATAATAACATCCGAGCTTATAAGGAGTAGTGAAAGTGCCGCTAACTTTTGGGAAGCATCTAACAAAGAAGAACTGACTTTTCCAGTCTCTAAACTTGTTTACACCCTCATAGATCAATTTCTTCGGAGGATTGTCCCAGAAGATTTGATTGTTATGGCTACTGATCTTAACCAACCAGACGAGGTAATTAAGAACTACAGCATTCAAAGAGAAAAGGCCAGCTCCAATGCCATCAACTCCAGAGACCATAGATATGTATATACGTTTGGCGACAGCTGAATTGGAGCAATTCCAAGATGAATTAAGAACTTTAGCAAGAACTCAGGGAAAGAAAGGAATCCACCGTGCCAGACGTGGATTGCAGTATAAGCGAAGAACCCCTTAGGTGGATTGTTGATGGTATCATTTTCTACAAGGGGATTGCTTCCACTCCAGCAATCCCAAAGCCATTAAGAATGACATTCACTTCATCCTGAGTGGATATCGGGGAGCGATTGGTAGTAGCTTCAGCTTTCTTTGGAGAACTCATGATTCTGCCAGGTGAAAACGTTTCAGTTAGAAATTACAGTTTGTTATGAAGTTAACATTCTTTCAAGGATTGGTAAAAACCTACTACAACAATTTAAACATCAAATAAAAGACGAAACTTCAAATTCTTGAAAGAATGTTAAAGTTAAAAATGAGACTTGTTGAGCTTTCGATAGAGCCGAAAGGAAAATAAAGTTTAATACTTAATAAACATCTCTCAACAACGTCGAAGGCCCAGATATGAGCATTCACTGAGGTTTTGACAGGGTCGAAAGGAGGGGTTGAAGAATATGTTCAACCGGCACTCTTCAACAATGTCAAAAGCTTAATAGGGACTTGTTATTAGGAAGGAATAGTTAAAACCAACATAAATATTTGAACAAAGTATGCACTACCAATATTTAGTAAACAAAAGGGAAGACCCTTCAACACGGTCAAAACCCGTTACCTTAGTCTTTCCAAAAGAATGTTAATGTTGTCGAAACCTTATATGCCGACTAAATCGAAAGGTTTTGAGTTTGAATCAAGGGACGTTTCGACAATGTTGAAAAAGAGAAAGATTAAACTCCAGTCAGTTATAAAAGGTTTCAACTGAAATAAGAAGTGGTGATCGGTTTCAAAGGCATAGCAACAATAAATTTAAATTAACGTACTAGATTTCGACTGAATCGAGTATAGAAGGTTTTGTCTAGTCGAAACCTTTGATATGTAACTTATACAAAGTATCATTTCTTTAATCGCCTTTACAAAAATATGTATTTTAATTTAAACTAATAAGGAGCAAGTATGTTCTAAAGATGTTGAAACCTATGCAACAAAATATATGCTTTCGAAAGAGAAAATTGTAATAGCCAACTTCTTCGAAAGGTGTTTGGATATGCTAACACACAAAGTTGCTTTCGAAAAGGTTGATTGCATGCTACTTTAGTCAAAGAAGTGCCAAGCTACCTTTCGACCCCGTTGAAAGAGACTAAGAAAGCAAAATGTAAGTAGCCACCTTAATCCTTTTCGAAGGGGTAAAAAGGTAAATTTATGGCGCCAATTTTTAATTCGTACAATTCAAAATCTCTAGGAGAAGCAAGCGGGAAACTCCTTCCAAACATGATTTCAATCCAGAAAGTAAAAAAAACATTAAACAAACGGATTTAAACATGAATCAATTATTTAAATTGCGAAATCATTGAGATAAACGTTTGAATTCTCTAAAAAAAACACGATAACATCAAAACTAAATTAGATAGGTTTAAAATGAGAATTAACAAAAAAAATCAATTAAATCAAACCACAAAATTGAGATGAATGATACTTTCAAACAAATAAGAACTCAATCAATTTTTAGCAAGTCGAAGCAGAAACAAAAAATCGAAACTGTGAAAGTTAGTGAAATTGAGATCTGCTGCAAAATAAAGAAGGGAAAGATTCGTGAAATAAGAAGAATTAAACTTACTTTAAATCTGGATTTCTGATTGTAAAACGCAAAAAAAATTTGAAAATTTGGAAACTTTGATTTTTCTTGGAGATGATTTTGTTTTCAGATAAATGAAAGAAGAGAAGAAAAGTCAGCAAAAACAACGAGCCATCTGATTAGAACTAAATGGACGATCTAGATTCACGTGGGAATACAGAAAGGTGGGAACGTTGAAGGTTTCGAAATGATTGACTTGAAAAGTCAAAGTAATCCCTTCATAAGGAGGAGCAAATGTTACTACCAGAATAGGGTTTCCATCATGTCGAAACCCTATTGAATAGAAGGAAAAGAAGAACAAGAGAGAAAAGCACTAGCAAAACCTTTCGAAGGAGTTGAAGGGATGAAATAGCCAAAGAATTTAAGTATCAAAACCTTTCGAAAGGGTTGAAAGAGTCAAAAGCATGCTTCCGCATCAAAGAACACCTTTTGAAGTAGGTGCTTCTGTAGGAATGAAGACCTTTTGAAGGAGTTAAATGACAGCTTTCGAAGACAATGCATGACAATCTTTCAAATGCACACCAAACCTTTCGAAGCCAAAGGTTTCGCCTTTACTCAAGTCACTTAGAAGTACACCATGATTGGAACATCCCTTTCGAAAGCCAAACCAACCCTTTTGAACTGGTCAAAGCCTTAGATATCCAGGGAAGGTTCCGCATCAAGTCGCAAGCGCATGTTTGGAAGCTGCAAACAGCGTCTAAACCACCACCATTTCAGTATCTTCGAAGCCCTAGAAAGAAACCTATCGACAGCGTTGAAGGCTCTTACAAAGCAACATAATGAAGAGAAGGCGTAAAAACCCTTTAATAATCTGCATATTCTCTATTCAGCGTAAAGATAAAATTTCATGTTCTTCGGGCTATTTTTTTCAAAGGTAGTCCTTTTCCCTAGTTTCCCCTTTAATAATCAGCATATTCTCTATCAAATGTTATCACTACTAGAACAACAGTCATTTTCGATAGCTTCTAGCCGTTGGAAAAGCCGTCGTTATGGCATACATGCTTTCCTTCGGTTGGCGACGGTGTCGAAGACTATTTAGCGATGGCTACTCACGGCACTTTCCAATGGTTTTGTGACAGTTTTCAATGCCCGTATTATTATAGAACTTTAACTTGGTAATTGTCTAGCTCATAGTATGCTTTGGGTTTTTTAGTGTCATTTGGCATGATATGAAGCTCAGGACGATTACATACTGCTTGGATATCACGTCTAGATTTCAAATCGTCCTTTGTCTTCCCCTTAATATTCAAAATTGTATTAAAAAACATTGCCAAACAAGTTTTTCTTGTTGTGCATCATGTTAATATTATGACGAATCAGGAGATTTTTCCAATAAGGCAATTTCCAAAATGTACTTTGTTTGCACCAATTTCAATTATGAACCATTGATTTACCTTGAATTTCAATTTGCTCTCCGGTTTCATGTATCTTTGGATAATCCTATACAAGTTCATATATATCTTCGCTTGACCAAATTGTTGGTGGCCATAAAGTCTCTTGTCTACTGGCTAAAGTTTTTTCTATCTTTTTTTAAAGGATGGATAATATGAAGAAAACACCGATGACAACCAAATCATGATATTTTCATCCCATGCGTTAAAGAAAATGACCATGTTTCTTCCATGCAATAAGGACAAGTTAGATGACCGGCCGTACTCCAACCGGAAAACATTGCATAAGCAGGAAAATCGCTAATAGTCTATAACAAAGAAGCGAACATACGGATATTATTTTTTTAGATGTTGTATGCTTCAACTCCTTCATATCATAATGCATTCAACACTTCAACCAACGGTTGTAAATAAACATCGATTCCTTGTGTCGGGTCATCAAGGCCAGGGACAACAATAGCGAAAAACATATATGGAGTTTTCATACACATTTATGGAGGTAAATTGTAGGGTGTAACGATTATAGACCAAGATGAATATTTAGAACCTAATTGAGAGAATGGTGAAAATCCACCCGTACATAAACCAAGTCTAACATTACGGCTCTCCGCTGCAAAAGCAGGATGTCTTATCAAAATGCTTTCATACTTCTCCATCAGCTAGGTGTGTTAACATATCTTCTTCCTATGTTCTCACACTATGCCATCTCATATGATGCACGGTTACAGTGGATGTGTGTAACCATTGAAGCCTACGAGTTATAGATAAGTAATGCATACGTTTGTACAGAACTTCCTTTCCCTTCTTTCTTTGGTTTGTATCTTTCCTTATTACATTCTACAATTCCTCAAATTAATGTCTTCTTTCTAAAGCAACATGCAACAATTTAGACATGTATCTTTTTTTGATACAGCAAACCAAAATAAGACATAAATTTTTTTCACTTCATAATGATGTTTTCACATTAAATTATCGGGTGGCATATGCCGTTTTGCAACTTGTACAACAGGTGTAAATCCGGCTTATGTGAAGTTGTAAATGTATTCTATAGTTATTGATAGTTGGGTAACGCTTGTGCAGCCATCCTAAAGATGTTTCTTAGTAACATATAATAAATCACAGATTTTTTAGCTCCAATATTTGGTTCTTCTTCGACATTAACATTGTCACCATCAACTTCAAAAATAGGAAACATCGATCGTGCTGCATTTTCAACCATATCTTCTATGAGATCCATCATAACAATTTCATTACCCACCTCCTCCCCTGAATGCATATGATTAGATGCTACAAGTTCTCCATGACGAACCCACACAAGATAATTCGGTACGAAGCACAAATGGACTTAAACCATATCTGGTATCAAATGCTTTAATAATTTGCACCTACTACATGGACAACGAATTTCTCTATCGTTTCCATTATTACTTAAAGCTAATTCAATAAATACGTTTCTACCAATATAAAAATGTTCCCTTGTTGACCCTCTCATTTCCCTTTGAGGATGATACATACAGGTCCGGTCAACAAAATAATTGACCATTTTTCCTATTACAAAAAATATGATAGAGATTAAAAAAAGTATTCATCATTTTATGGATTGACATTTGATTTTCAAATCATTTATTAATTAATATACATTTATGCATTTTAGGGATCGACATAAATTATGAATGGAATATTAAATTTTTAGTTTATTGTTTTCTACTTTGATGGTCAGTCATCCTACTTTCAATTACAAACACAGTAGTAATTACATTTCGTAAATCATTTTATTTTAAATGATTCAACAAAATTTCATCAGCACTTCCCCTTTGTTCCCTATATTGTACATAAACGTGTGTACAAAGGGAACAAAAATAACGCTGTCAAAATTTTGTAAACCGTTTATAAAGAAATTATTTACAAAATGTAAGTATTTTATTGTGTTGGTAACTTGTCCAATACAGGGACAAATTCGACAAATATTGTATCAGATACATATAGTTGTCCGTTCTAAGATAAAAAATATATCCATATAACGATCATATATAATACTTGGCAGACGGGGATAAAAACTCTTTGAGGGATATTAATTGTATACATAACATATATTAGTATATATTATTCATTTATGTATTGCAATGTTTTAATAATTATATAATATATATTTTATCCATTCTTTATAAAATCTTATATGTTTTAATTATAACAAACTATGGATATGATATTATATTTCAAAAAAATAAACTTCATTATACACTCACTTATTTATTAGTTTTATCGGATTCGACATCCAAATAAACATATTGTTATATAAACCATCAACAGATAATTAATCTTAAGCAGTAATATTTTAATTTACAATGACATTTTAGCACACTAATTAACACTAAATCATATCACTAACTCGACACATAAACCAATTAACCTAAGTTTAGCCATAATTAAATTTTAATTGTTGGATTTACACACTTATAATCCTAATTATTATATCACAATCAATCAACATACAATTGCAAACACTCAAGGGGGTAGCATCATCAAATACAACTACAAATTAACACTAATTTAACGTACTAGGGTAAACTAGAGTTAGAAAAAAATACATTTTCTCACTGAAATTGAAGCGTTGGAGGCCAGAGAGGAGAAGTTGGAGATGTTTTTGGTGGAGGTGGACGATGTACAGCAGTGGCGGCCGCATGTGGGCGAATATAGGAGGAAGAGGTAGGTTTGGTTGGTGCAATGGGGAGAAGGAGATGGAATGAAATTACTCTGGGTTGACTTAGGAAATTCACGACGTGCATCGGTTTTCGACGGTCGCCAACGACAACTTTCCGACGATTTGCGATGGCGAAAGCTCGGTTATTACAGAATTACCATGGAAAAACCATGCCATCGAAAAGAGCCGTTGGCGGCCGTCGCAACCATTTGTCATGATAAATAGTAATTCTATTATGTATAGTTTAACTATCAATTGTACCATTATCTAACTTTTCCAATCAATCTAACATATATCAATCAGCAAAATTTCATCATCAACAATTGACAATCAATCCCTAACACATAGCTCGTGACCATTATACGTTTGTCAAAACACACTGAATATTCATGGCTTCATTGTTCAAGCTTACTGCAATATCAAAAGAAAACCATATTATGGATCTTCAGATATAGTGAAATTTAATTTTCAACATTATATAAACTTCATTCTTCTTATCAATCCACCACTAACAGTATGTCGAAATATATTAATAAATCTAACTCAATCATACATGAAATTAAACATCTACGAGGTTTTATTAATAATAACATATCAATAACAATAAATTATCGAACAATTTAAAAATAATACCAACGATATCTAAAATCATATACGAATTATCATAATAATGAATTTATGTCAACGGTAATATACCGACGAATTTAAATCAACAAAGTTATATCATATATGAGCCTAATCAAATCATAGCATTGAATAAAAAATGAACCAAAGTAATAAATCATATGAACAGAGGGCATTGTTGGTGGTGGTTTGGAGGCTTGGAGAATGCTTGGAAGGTGATGGCTGGATGGTTGGCGGCGGCTTAGAACCTAGTAGATGCAGCGACTCAGAGGAGGCACCAGGCTCGGAGGCTTGGGAGGCGGTGGCTTATGACAATGAGATGTTGTGCTTGGATTTGGCGGCGTGGGAAGGGGTTTGGCTTGTGGTGGGCTAGGGAAGGAGGAGGTGCGGGGATTGGGGAAAGCAGGCGGTGTGGGGCTTTGGGAGGGGATTGGCCTGTAGCGACATGAAGGAAGGAGGAGGCGACATGAGGTATGGTTTTTTTTAATTCATAAAGTAGATGGAGAAGAGATCAACTAGGTAAGTATTGTTGGGGGCGATGCCATGTCGATACCTCACCGACGCCGTTGTGTAGATGTCGGCGAGATATTGTTACACGTAGATAGACACTTCCACAGGTTTTACAGACATGCTGTCAACACCTTATTTTTCGGTGTCGGAATGACATTGGTAATGCTAGGTAGGCAGGCACTGCATTTTCTAGTAGTGAACTAATCAACTTCTAATATGAAATTGATAAACTGGTTTTACTTATGTTGTTAATCTCATTTTTTCTACCAATAATGGTTTGTAGGATCACAGATGACTATAGGTAATATATTTCGCTCAATTTTTACTTAATTATGTTTAACCATTCACATTAGGAGGATAATTCAGTACTTTATGAACTATATTATTTTTAGTGCCGAATTTTAAAATTTAATTTATATGTTTAATCTGAAGCCAAAAACATTATTAAATATGCATGAATACAATTTTTTGTTAATTTAATTGATGATGTATAGAAAACAAGTTCGTTACAAGTAAACAATCATGGAAGGACTCATCGAGAGACTTCTATAAGTCAAATACAAGTCAAATAAAAAAATGTGACGACCACCCTACAACTTCAGTACCATATCTCATGGTGCATAGACAATATGTAATGATAACCTCGATATAAAACATGCGAGAAGATAATATAATAAGAAAGAACCAAAAATAAGAACATATCAGATTATGCAACAAAATGGTGATATAGTTTATACATCTGAATCAAAATAAACTCTAGTTATCTGTCCCTAATGATAACAAGTGCTAATATTGCTCCGTAACACTTCACAGATGAATAAAAATTGTAAGCGCTTAATATAGATATGTGAAAGCATACCCTTATGCTTGTCATTCGCATAGCTCCACGTGCTATCTCATAGCTGCTATTCAATCTGCTCATTTAAGAGTATTCAAGATTATTAGAAACACTACAAATAAACTCGGGTCAGACAAAAAGTATGGTATGAGCGATCTGCTATCTCAAAATAAATATAAATAAAGACTGTATGTAATAAAAAGGACCATAATAAAAGCAAAATCATACCTGAGTTGTCCCTACATACAAAAATTTATCAGATATAATCGGTATATGCTAAACTAACATCATAGGAGTGTACTACAAGTCAAAGTACAACATAGGATGTCTAGATATCTAACGTCGACAATACCTATATTGTGTGATCTCCATAACAAACATACCAACCATTAAACAATCTCACATCACTTAGTCAAATACCATTAGATATACGATAGCTCGTATGAACATATCGACAATCAACGACCATTTGAAATCTCGGATTCCGATGTGCTTGAGTTCATACTACCTCGATTGCTAAGATACTAGACTCCCACATCAATAAGTCCAGGGTACACATATGATATATTAACAATCTGGGATCACATATCGACGATCCAAGTGGATGTTTCCACCTATCCTCTCTTTACGAGTACACATCAAAACCTTCAAGTTATCAATGATCTCTTTACACACATCCCGATAGTAGAACACATCATTCGTTCAACTGCACAAGTTCACATCATCAAACTTACCTTCTCAGACCATCGTTTATTCCATGAACACTTATCCTTGAAGTGTTCAACCTACTTCACTCACGTCATCGAGTTATAGAGGCTTTATCATCTCGTTGGTCGCCTCTAAAACTCTCAGGTCTGTGTCATGTCAACCCCTTAGCCAGCCCATGCCATGCTCGAGGAAATGCTCATGTCAACATCGTGTTGCAATCGGAGTATGCTCAATGCTCTTAGTCTAAGATCCAACTCCTATCCCTATTCGGTAATGATCGAAATTTCTTAGGTGTTAGACGGGAGTAATGCCCGTGTAGGTACCAGGACATTTTCCATGCCCATTAGTGACGAGCAAACCCATGAACCAGACCGAAAATTTCTCCTCCCTTTCCTCGGACATCCTTGTAATCTCCCCAAAGCTATTCCAGCATTTCCCCCTAATTACCATAAGTAACCAATGTGTCGAACAATCATAACCTGCGCTTCAACCTGCATGCAATACTATTGTAATGATACAACTCCACACATCCTTGAGCTGATTCATCAAAGCTCACTCTACGTTTCCATCCTTTCTATATCAAATCGGAGAGTACAATCACAACTACTCCTTCTGCCAGAGAACCTTGACCATAGAAATGATTATACCTCAAATCTGCTTTGATGAATGTTTTCAATCGGTCAATCATACAAAAACAACATTCAAGCAAACAAACATACATCATAACAAAATGCATTCATAACCTAGCCTAACATTCATACGAACAATCATACATCAAAGCAACATGGTTAAACCACTTTAAGTCAATTTAAATTCTTTTTTAACTTAGGTTCAAAATTGAAATAGCATTAAATCATATTTTAATTGTAATGAATTATCCAAGACATGTAGAAACGTATAGAATCATATATAGTAGGCTTAGAGATGATAACTCACCAAGCACCCAATAATGGATCAGAATCATGCAAAGCGAGGTGAATATGAGATTAAAGAGCAATGACCTGAAATTTCTTCTCTAAAAATGCTAACTTGAAAGTCTCTTGCTAATATAACCTTAAATTTTCAATTTGGATTGATTTGGAAGGGATTTAGGTAATTTAGGTTTAAGATATGTCAATGGAGGTTTATATCTAATTTAGGAAAGTTGAAAATTTATTTAGGGGCGGATAGGGTAGTTGGTAGTAGCACAAATCCCAAAATTATATCATGGGCCTAAGTACTGGCTTATGTTAATAATTACTAAAAGTCGTCTAAATACCATCTTCAAACAACCATATCTCCAAGACTTGTGATCACTATATGGAACAAGGAATCATCAGATCTTTGTAACACCCTACCTCCATGTCCATATTACCAAAGAGTATTACTAGACAATACTGTTTAATCATATGAAGCATAAGGCTATAATGAGCATACATGTGTGAATATTCCTTAGGGCTAACACCGATACATATCTTAAACCATTATATAATTTTTTGGAACTTAACTAGATTTTTAAAATAATTTTTGTACCCAAAAATTGATTTTTGTTTAACTTAACAAAATAAACTTCTTCTATTTTGTTTTAGTGTAAACGAACTCTTTTTCCAATAATAAATTTACTCTTGGTAAACGTCTTGTTTCTACTTTTCAAATAATTTGTTTAAAATAATTTTTTATGAAAATAAACATTGCTGAAACCTAAAGCTAACGCTCCATCTTCATTGAGCGGTCAACCACTCATCAAATGCACTATCGACCACTTTGTGACAACCCCAGGGAATTAGTTCTAGGTTGTGTCCCTAATGCACACCGTCGATCGCTATTCTCTCTCCTTTGTGCAACCATACTTTCAGCACATACACATCACCAAATTTACACACAAATTCAAGCATGGAAAACATCAAACAAGTGCATTCTAGGGTTTTTGTTGTTTACATTTTTTAGTTCATTTCATCTTATAGTAAACGTTCGCAAACAATAATTCATGCACAGAGATAGTTCAAGCTCAAACAAGAACATAAAAAAACATACACGTTGTATATAGACATGGATTTGAGGGTCGAATATCACTCACCTCAAGTAGACAGTAGATTCCTTGCACTAGAAAGCTTGAACTCCTTATCTGTGATATCTCAGAATTTTTGGCAATATCAATATAATAATCTGTGTAAAATTAAATTGATTTGACAATATTATTAATGATAAATTTGAATATTCTTTGATAAATATTTAAATGGATGACTTCATCTTTTAAAAGCTAATCAATTAGCCTTCTATTTATAATATATATATATATATATATATATATATATCCGTATATATTGTAAATAGTTAATCTTGTTTTAAATTTAATAAATAAAGACATGTTTCTAACTTTAATATTTCTGGTAATTTGGAAATTTGATTAAATTTAATGTTAATCTATTGAATAAATAATCGTGTGACATTAAAACACTCAAGATTAAAACTAAATTGTTTAAAATGATTTAGCTTAAGCTTAAATTTAAATAAAATGGGGTTTGTTTTGTTATAAGTATAGCTTGATAAAATAAGCAATTGATTAATAAAGAGATAATTTCTTTTGTAAATCATTTTTAATTTAACAATGGGTTATTTTTAAACAATATTAATAATGGATTTTTATATATAGATAGAAATTGCTATTTCAAAATTTATTTAAATACATATATGTATATATTTTGGAAGAAAGCTATCGGTTTCAAATCTAAAATAAGTCTTTCAAAAGTGTTTAAATAAAATAAACCTTATTAATATTTAACATAAGTATAAAAATTAATAATAGTAGACTAAGGATTTAATAGTTTAAGTTTTAAAAATAAAGAGAAGTAAAAATAGTAATAGAATTGAGTACTTAAGTTAAAAATTTATAACAATGATTAAACCAACCTTATATATTTACATAAAACATAAAACTGCCAGGCAAATGAAAATAATGCATGTAACCGTAGAGTATTATGCAAGAAGCAAAGTAGGAAAAGAAACAAGACTAAAAGTATATATGCCTGCAAAATAAATATGCAGATCAAAGTATGAAAAGATGAAGAAAAAAAATCTTTTAATATAAAATAGACAAGTGTGAAAGCAACCAGGGAAGAACAAAGCAAAAGAAAAACAAACTGGCAAAGTAATATTATGAAACCTATAAAGTAGCATTGCCTGACAAAAAAATAATCAAGTAAAAGAAAGTAGCAACGTACAAAGATGAGATAAGTATGAAACATATAGTACCATTCATTTAATACTAGCACAACTTTTGGTCTACTCGAGATGTTAAATATCATTTCAGCATATACAAAATCTGGCCAGAGCAAAGAGAGAAAATCTTTTCAGCCGAGATATCTAAAACTCACTGCAGTACAAACAAAATCTTGCTTGACAAAAAAGAAAAGTAATCTCTAGTCAAAATAGATAAAGTATAACCAGTAAACACCTCCCTGTATTAACCTATCTTCTTTATATATGGAATGTTTTTGTTCAATTCGTTCAACACAGCAAACCCAGAGAAAATAATAAGTTTTCTTTTTACAAAACTTAAACAACATCATACAACTTAATAAAAGCAAGAAGATTAGAGGAAGACCAGAGCAAAACATTTTCCAGTTTTAAAGCAATAGGGATTTCAGTTTTCAAAAGCAAGAATGTTTCTCTGTTCAACTTATTTTAACAGGTGAGTAACATTTTTTTTTAAAAAAAATATTTGAATAATTGGGTTCCATGCTTGTTTTCTGAAATGAAGTATACATTATGTGTATATATATTTGAAAATTTCTGTGTATATATGAATGGGTAGATGGATGCTGGCTGTTGAATTTGTTTTCTGCCTGCTCTTAGTTTCAAACTTAGATTATGAACAAAAGAATACAACATCTCTTGATCTACTTACTGTTAGTACCTAGATTTGAACAAGACTTGCTTGTTTGATTTTAAGATTAAGATTTAAAATTTATTTAAGTTAAGATAAAATGAGAATTGCTCTGAAAAATAAAAATTTAACAGGAAAGCTTGGGTTCGTGCAAAATTTAAATATGTTAATTTAGCAATTCAGGAATATACACCGAATCCCTAAACTAAATCATGTTTTTTAAAAGTAAAATCACAATTTTTAGATTAGAAATGAAGGAGCATTTCTAGGTCGAACAGAATTTGGGTTTTTGGGAAATTTTGATTATCCCGAGGGTTAGGGAGGTCGGGCTTTCTTCTGGTGATGGATGGGTGATCATTGATGATGGGAAAAATGGTGGAAGTGGTAGCAAATCACTGTGGAAGCAGTGGTGGAGGAAATTGATCTGTAAACCTAGTTTTGGCTGGGTTTTGATTTTCGATCTGCATTGTTTCTCTAGTGAACCGAGTGCAGTGGGATTTTGGCGAATGGAAGTAGGTGGGCTATTGAGGACATGGACGGAGTTGCAGCATGTCCGATGGTCGGAGTTGTGCAAGCGTGGTGTTTCCGGGTTTAGTCATGGTGTCCAGTTCGCTGTTCCAGGTTTAGCTTTGTACTCGAATTCGAATTTGAGTTTTGGGCGACGCTCTGAATTCTCTGATGGGTTGCGTGGTGGATTGGCGACTTGCTCAAGGAAGTGGTGATGACCAGCAAGGGTCGGAGCCACCATGCATATGCACGGTGCAGTGGTTTGCGCCAGGTGATATTTTAGTTTGAGGGTACTGTGTACTCGAGTTTACTCGAGCAAACTTGATGTTTTGCTCGAAGAAAGTTTATGTGTGACTCGAAGCAGAT
The DNA here is from genome assembly GCA_030765085.1 of Allium cepa. Classification (NCBI taxonomy): domain Eukaryota; kingdom Viridiplantae; phylum Streptophyta; class Magnoliopsida; order Asparagales; family Amaryllidaceae; genus Allium; species Allium cepa. The sequence goes on along the minus strand of CM060938.1, from coordinate 555,325,371 downwards.
TGAGGTGGCTCGAGTCATATACATGTGTTACAGGTTTCATACCTGTAGCATTTTTGTTCAACATTTAACTGGATTCAAAGTGTAAAGTAGGGTTTAAATTAAGTTTAAATCCCAGTTTAATCAGATTCAAGTTAGATTGAATCTGAGTTGAAATAAGATAAGTTTTTTTTTTAAATTTGTTTAACAAAATTAAATGTTTAAATGATTTGAATTTAAATGAAGGTTTAACATTTAAGTGAAGTTTTAAATCAAGGGATTAAATCTGATTTAAAGCTAAGTTTAAAATTTAGTTTTGAAATAAAACAAAGGTTTCAAGCATAAAATGTTTTAAACAACTTTGCATGATGGAAGTGTATAGTAAACATAATTTGAATTTGAGATGAATTTGGTTTTAAAAATTCTTTTTAAAATTGCTTTTATAAGATAAATACTTCTTTAACGAGTGATTTTAAAGGTTTTAAATTTGTTTTTAAATCTTAAAGTTAAATTGGTATTCATTTTAAATCTTAAATTTAAAATGAAATTTATGGTAAAATTAAAAGTAAATTGTTTTTAAATACTTTATTTATGGTAATTAAATCATAAATATGAATAAAATTTATCTTAAACAAATTTATTAGAATTTAATGATTGTAATACATTAATGAATAATTAACTAATTCAATTAATTATTGATTTGAATTAATTAGTTTAGTAATTAAGAGTTTATATTGGTTAATTAAGGTTTAAATTAATTAATTTAGGATAAGTTAATTGGTAACTAAGGATCATTAAGAATATAAGATTTAATTTAAAACAATGATTAGTAATTAATTAATAAATTAATTAAGGATTAATTAATGAGTTATTAAAGATAAAATTAATTGGTAACTAATAATGAATAAATCTTAGTTAATTACTTTAGAAAAGTAATTTAAAGAATTGATTTTAGTTAATGAAGAACATTAACTAGAATTATTTAATAATTAATTAATGTGATTAATTTTAAAAATTAATTAGAATAATTAATTTAAGATAAAATTGTAAATTGTTTAAGTATAATTACTTAACAAAGGTAATTAAGGAATTAATTACTCATTGTAATTAATTCAGTTTAATATGAATTGTTTAAGTTAATTATTAAGTTTAATTAATTTAAATAATTATTTGATGATGGGATAAGTGTAATTACTTAGGGAAGTAATTAATGATAATTACTAGATGTAATTAACTGAGGATGATAGTGAAAGTAATTTGAATATACTTGGTATAATTAATCAAGGGATTAATTAAAGGAATTAATTATGGAGTAATTAATTTATTTGGAAAAGGTAATTAAGGGTAATTAATTACTGAATGGGGTTAATCAAGGGTGATTAATAATTTGGTTTAGTTGAAGATTAATTACTTAATGTAATTAATAGAAAATGTAATTAATTTAAATAGAAAATATAATTAGAGATCATTAATTATTATAATCAATGATGTAATTTGAAATAAATTTATTTGGAAATAATAAATAAATGAATTGATTTATTAATGTAATAATTAGGAAGTAATGAAATTAATTTAGTAATTTAAGGCTAATCTCTATATTGGTTAAAGAATAGCTAATTTGTGAAAATAATTAATGGATCATTATTTAAATGTAATCAAAGATAATTAATCAAGAATAATAAATTAAAAATGAATAATTGGATGATGACTAATTAATTGGTTGTTAATTGATTAATAGTGAAATAAGCAAGATTTATAATGGTGAAGTAATTAATTTAATTTAATTTAAATTAATTAGAAATAAAGTAATTAATTTAATTCAATTTAAATTAATTATAGCTGATGTGATTGCTTATGTATGGATGGATGATATTGTTTGCCTTGAATGGTTTGAGACCTCAGATATGAGATATTTATGCTGTGTAATATGGATGCTTGGTTTAAGTATGATAATATTTAATTATCTGTTTTGATGATAATATGAATTATCTGTTTATGATGATGTGATTATCTATTGAGATATTGTGAATTATCTATCTATGTGTATATTGATGGTATTGAATTGAACTGTTAAGACTAAATAGACAACTTGGCCTTAAAAGACACGTTTTGGATTTCGATGAGACCGGGATCGGGTTTCCACATTTGGACATCCGAAAACCACATCGACTTCCAAACTAACGTTAGGTTGTGATCTGATGTGAAGATGAAGATTCAGAATGCAAGGGTTGTCGTCGTTAACTCTGAGGGTGATTCCAAAATGAGTGTAACGAGATAATGCCTTCGGTTTCGTTCGAACCCGGAACGAACTTGTATGGATTGAATGCTTTCAACACATCGTCAGGCGGGCGATGAGCATTCTAAGGAATTTGTTCTCTAAAGGTAATCGTAGCTTCATGCCTCATCAACCGGGAATGGCTAAAACAGGGGAGATGCAGCAAGGTTAGGTGGGTCATGCCCAAGCAGGACAAGATATTTCCCCTGTCTAAATGTCCCTTTTTATTTCGGCTGTGTGGGCGGTTGGTTCGCGACAACTGCCGGGGTTTATCTTGTTCGGGACTGTTCAGTAAGAAATGGTTCCGGCCTTGTGTTGCAGGGGGTCGGGAGTGATCCTCGGTACGGTGATCTAGGCCCCGTACTGTGACGGGCGGTACCCCAGTAGCCCTGCCATTGTATGGAATCCATTATCCAATAAGTGCCAACGGTTTTGATTGTATTACCCACTTTTGTGGCTAGTAGCTGGAATTTAATAGATGTAACAATTTCGGCTATTTTCTATTTACTTGAAAACCCTAGACCTATTATAATATCACAAAATTTCCTATTAAATGTTTTGGTTAGCGTAAGGTAAAAACTTACCATATTTATTCGTGGGAAGTCTTACGTGATACCTTTTATTTTCAAATGTTTTTCAAAGTTAAGCAACTTTAACCTATTACTCATACCAGACCCATGTCTGACCCGGAGTTTATTTTTGTTTTTCCTAAACTCTCGGGTACCCAAATTTTTACGGGTAGCCAAGGGATTCAGGTTAGCTTTGACGAATTCTGGAGAAGCAATGGAGCAGGAGGCTTCAGCGTTGTATATAATATATATATAGTTCCGCTGTGTTGGTATCTTTGGGTTATTTGTTTGAGTTGTGTTGTATTAACTAGGCAGATGTTTATAACTGTCTAGTATGTGATGTGTTAACTCTGATATATGTAAAATTTTGTAAATTTATGTGTTCTATTATATTTTATACCATTCCGCTGTGAGATTCTGATGTTGTTGTTCTTTCTTCTCTATCTTTTCTATTTTCTCATCCCTTTCTTTCTTAATAACGATACGTTCTTCCTGGGCGTAGGAAGTCGGGTCGTTACAGTGGTATCAGAGCGCTAGGTTGAGCGAATACCTAGGCTCTTGTGTGATTTCTTTTTTCTGAGAGAGCGTATTTGTAATTTTGATATATATATATATATATATATATATATATATATATATATATATATATATGTTTATTACTACTTATTTGTTGGGTTACCTGTTCGGGTTTCCCAATATGTTATAAAGGTAGATAGGGTAGTGGTGTGTGACACAACTACCAATGGTTGGAGTTTGAATGTTTGTGGTTGGAAGTGTATTTGTCGAGACTGTAGATCTAATACCGTCTCGAGTGAGCTTTGGATGGTGTAAGGATTTCATCGACCTCTGAAGGCAACCTGTTAAGGTTCGGAGTTCATCTTTGAAGTGTAAGTTTGGATGAGCTAGAGTTTGGATCTGTCGGTTGGACAGAAGCAAGACATGATATCTTGATACCTCAGGATGAGTAGCTGTGTGATGAGACACAGTGACTGTGGATGTTTTCGAAGGTGTTTCTTTGGAACAAGTTAAGGAAGTGTGTCTGCTTGGGTGTTGTGGCTGAGTTCAGCAAGATGTTTGTGTTTGGTTGGTAGTCCGAGTTTCTCGAAGAGCTTTGGATTAGGAATTCCTTGGTATTGGTGTCAGCAGTGCAGCTCGGAGTGTTCTGTGTGTTGTCGAGGAAGCTTTCCAGCTTAGTAGTGGATTTCAGAAGCAACAGAGTGGTTCCGTTTCTTCGATGGATTGGCTAGACTAGAGTAAGCTGTTCTGTTTGATAAAGAGAGAGCGGTTTTTCTTTGGAATTAGGCTAAGTTGATCGCAAAAGTGACTTGCGATAGTTAGAATGTTCTCTTGGTTGTCAGAGATTTTTCTGGATGTCTTCAGGAAGTCAGAGTTTTATCCGCATCTGGAGATTGAGTTTTCCTATCGACTGGATTCCAGAAGTGGTACCGATGGTTCAGCATAGTAGTAGGATGGTTTCTGGAGAGAGAGTTTGGTGAAGCAGCTCAGGTTTTGGAGGAACTTCTGAGTTTCTTTTATGGATCTGTCGAACCATAGTTCGGGGATGTGTTATCCAGTATGTTTTTGTTTGTCATCAGCATTTTCATCTGCTCGGTCAGAATTGCGCAGTGGAAGCAAGGTGGAAGCTGTTTTAGTTTGGAAACAACTGGAAGTTGCGGTGTTTGGATTAGAGAGTTTCTACGGGAAATTTTTCGGGATCTGAGGCCAGATTTGGAGTGCATCTGTTTTATCTTTTCAAGATGGGAAAAGTGAGATCTGTATTCTGATTTGGAATAGAGTTGTGTCCTAAGATTTGTTGATCTTGGAAAGATCATTTTGTTGGATTGATTTTGGTTCAGTTTATTTCTACGGAGCATCAGCAAGGGTTGAACTGATCAGGAAGGATGTAGGCAGCCCAGGATCGTCCGAAGAGTTTTGTGGATAAGAGACAGAGGAATTTGGATTCCGAAGTCGGAGATTTGATTTTGGATAAGTGTTTGGTCTTCAGGGTTGAATTGTCAGTTGGATAACTGAGATTCATTGTGTTTCTTGTATCTCTGAGGGAGTACGTGTAAGATCTATCTTTGGTTGTAGAGCCAGCAGTTCAGAGAGTTTTGGTTGTGAGTCAGACTTGTCTGTAGTCTGATATCCTGTCTTGTTTTGTAGATCTAGATGAGTGGTAGCTCTGTAGCTTAGTAGTATTTATTGTTTGGATTCTGTAGAGCGAGTATCTCGGTATTTATACTTGGGAAACTCAAGAAAATTCTATCCAGAATTTTGTCTGGATAGTTAGATTTGTTTGATTGGATGAATTGATTGCTATGGTTGTTAGCATAAGATTGTTATATGCTTGTGTTTTAAAAATTAATCTTTAATCAGATTATTAAATTACCTTTGTTTTAAATTTCGGGGACGAAATTCTTTTAAGGGGGGAGGAATGTGATATCCCGGAATTTTTGGCAATATCAGTTTAATAATCTGTGTAAAATTAAATTGATTTGACAATATTATTAATGATAAATTTGAATACTCTTTGATAAATATTTAAATGGATGACTTCATCTTTTAAAAGCTAATCAATTATCCTTCTATTTATAATATATATATATATATATATATATCCGTATATATTGTAAATAGTTAATCTTGTTTTAAATTTAATAAATAAAGACATGTTTCTAACTTTAATATTTCTGGTAATTTGGAAATTTGGTTAAATTTAATGTTAAGCTATTGAATAAATAATCATGTGACTTTAAAACACTCAAGATAAAAACTAAATTGTTTAAAATGATTTAGCTTAAGCTTAAATTTAAATAAAATGGGGTTTGTTTTGTTATATGTATAGCTTGATAAAATAAGCAATTGATTAATAAAGAGATAATTTCTTTTGTAAATCATTTTTAATTTAACAATGGGTTATTTTTAAACAATATTAATAATGGATTTTTATATATAGACAGAAATTGCTATTTCAAAATTTATTTAAATACATATATGTATATATTTTGGAAGAAAGCTATCGGTTTCAAATCTAAAATAAGTCTTTCAAAAGCGTTTAAATAAAATAAACCCTATTAATATTTAACATAAGTATAAAAATTAATAATAGTAGACTAAGGATTTAATAGTTTAAGTTTTAAAAATAAAGAGAAGTAAAAATAGCAATAGAATTGAGTACTTAAGTTAAAAATTTATAACAATGATTAAACTAACCTTATATATATATACATAAAACATGAAACTTCCAGGCAAATGAAAATAATGCATGTAACCTGTAGAGTATTATGCAAGAAGCAAAGTAGGAAAAGAAACAAGACAAAAAGTATATATACCTGCAAAATAAATATGCAGATCAAAGTATGAAAAGATGAAAAAAAAAAAAATCTTTTAACATAAAATAGACAAGTGTGAAAGCAACCAGGGAAGAACAAAGCAAAAGAAAAATAAACTGGCAAAGTAATATTATGAAACTTATAAAGTAGCATTGCCTGACAAAAAAATAATCAAGTAAAAGAAAGTAGCAACATACAAAGATGAGATAAGTATGAAACATATAGTACCATTCATTTAATACTAGCACAACTTTTGGTCTACTCGAAATGTTAAATATCATTTCAGCATATACAAAATCTGGCCAGAGCAAAGAGAGAAAATCTTTTCAGCCGAGATATCTAAAACTCACTGCAGTACAAACAAAATCTTGCTTGACAAAAAAGAACAGTAATCTCTAGTCAAAATAGATAAAGTATAACCAGTAAACACCTCCCTGTATTAACCTATCTTCTTTATATATGGAATGTTTTTGTTCAATTCGTTCAACACAGCAAACCCAGAGAAAATAATAAGTTTTCTTTTTACAAAACTTAAACAACATCATACAACTTAATAAAAGCAAGAAGATTAGAGGAAGACCAAAGCAAAACATTTTCCAGTTTTAAAGCAATATGGATTTCAGTTTTCAAAAGCAAGAATGTTTCTCTGTTCAACTTATTTTAACAGGTGAGTAACATTTTTTTAAAAAAAAAATATTTGAATAATTGGGTTCCATGCTTGTTTTCTGAAATGAAGTATACATTATGTGTATATATATTTGAAAATTTCTGTGTATATATGAATGGGTAGATGGATGCTAGCTGTTGAATTTGTTTTCTGCCTGCTCTTAGTTTCAAACTTAGATTATGAACAAAAGAATACAACATCTCTTGATCTACTTACTGTTAGTACCTAGATTTGAACAAGACTTGCTTGTTTGATTTTAAGATTAAGATTTAAAATTTATTTAAGTGAAGATAAAATGAGAATTGCTTTGAAAAATAAAAATTTAACAGGAAAGCTTGGGTTGGTGCAAAATTTAAATATGTTAATTTAGCAATTCAGGAATATACACCGAATCCCTAAACTGAATCATGTTTTTTAAAAGTAAAATCACAATTTTTAGATTAGAAATGAAGGAGCATTTCTAGGTCGAACAGAATTTGGGTTTTTGGGAAATTTTGATTATCCCGAGGGTTAAGGAGGTCGGGCTTTCTTCTGGTGATGGATGGGTGATCATTGATGATAGGAAAAATGGTGGAAGTGGTAGCAAATCACTGTGGAAGCAGTGGTGGAGGAAATTGATCTGTAAACCTAGTTTTGGCTGGGTTTTGATTTTCGATCTGCATTGTTTCTCTAGTGAACCGAGTGCAGTGGGATTTTGGCGAATGGAAGTAGGTGGGCTATTGAGGACATGGACGGAGTTGCAGCACGTCCGGTGGTCGGAGTTGTGCAAGCGAGGTGTTTCCAAGTTTAGTCATAGTGTCCAGTTCGATGTTCCAGGTTTAGCTTTGTACTCGAATTCGAGTTTTGGGCGACGCTCTGAATTCTCTGATGGATTGCGTGGTGGATTGGCGACTTGCTCAAGGTAGTGGTGATGACCGACGAGGGTCGGAGCCACCGTGCATATGCACGGTGCAGTGGTTTGCGCCAGGTGATATTTTAGTTTGAGGGTATTGTGTACTCGAGTTTACTCGAGCAAACTTGATGTTTTGCTCGAAGAAAGTTTATGTGTGACTCGAAGCAGATTGAGGTGGCTCGAGTCATATACATGTGTTACAGGTTTCATGCCTGTAGCATTTTTGTTCAACATTTAACTGGATTCAAAGTGTAAAGTAGGGTTTAAATTAAGTTTAAATCCCAGTTTAATCAGATTCAAGTTAGATTGAATCTGAGCTGAAATAAGATAAGTTTTTTTTATTTAAATTTGTTTAACAATCTTAAATGTTTAAATGATTTGAATTTAAATGAAGGTTTAACATTTAAGTGAAGTTTTAAATCAAGGGACTAAATCTGATTTAAAGCTAACTTTGAAATTTAGTTTTGAAATAAAACAAAGGTTTCAAGCATAAATTGTTTTAAACAACTTTGCGTGATGGAAGTGTATAGTAAACATAATTTGAATTTGAGATGAATTTGGTTTTAAAAATTCTTTTTAAAATTGTTTTTATAAGATAAATACTTCTTTAACGAGTGATTTTAAAGGTTTTTAATTTGTTTTTAAATCTTAAAGTTAAATTGGTATTCATTTTAAATCTTAAATTTAAAATGAAATTTATGGTAAAATTAAAAGTAAATTATTTTTAAATATTTTATTTATGGTAATTAAATCATAAATATGAATAAAATTTATCTTAAATAAATTTATTAGAATTTAATGATTGTAATTCATTAATGAATAATTAACTAATTCAATTAATTATTGATTTGAATTAATTAGTTTAGTAATTAAGAGTTTATATTGGTTAATTAAGGTTTAAATTAATTAATTTAGGATAAGTTAATTGGTAACTAAGGATCATTAAGAATATAAGATTTAATTTAAAACAATGATTAGTAATTAATTAATAAATTAATTAAGGAATAATTAATGAGTTATTAAAGATAAAATTAATTGGTAAATAATAATGAATAAATCTTAGTTAATTACTTTAGAAAAGTAATTTAAAGAATTGATTTTAGTTAATGAAGAACATTAACTAGAATTATTTAATAATTAATTAATGTGATTAATTTTAAAAATTAATTAAAATAATTAATTTAAGATAAAATTGTAAATTGTTTAAGTATAATTACTTAACAAAGGTAATTAAGGAATTAATTACTCATTGTAATTAATTCAGTTTAATATGAATTGTTTAAGTTAATTAATTAAGTTTAATTAATTTAAATAATTATTTGATGATGAGATAAGTATAATTACTTAGGGAAGTAATTAATGATAATTACTAGATGTAATTAACTGAGGATGATAGTGAAAGTAATTTGAATATACTTGGTATAATTAATCAAGGGATTAATTAAAAGAACTAATTATGGAGTAATTAATTTATTTGGAAAAGGTAATTAAGGGTAATTAATTACTGAACGGGGTTAATCAAGGGTGATTAATAATTTGGTTTAGTTGAAGATTAATTACTTAATGTAATTAATAGAAAATGTAATTAATTTAAATAGAAAATATAATTAGAGATCATTAATTATTATAATCAATGATGTAATTTGAAATAAATTTATTTGGGAATAATAAATAAATGAATTGATTTATTAATGTAATAATTAGGAAGTAATGAAATTAATTTAGTAATTTAAGGCTAATCTCTATGTTGGTTAAAGAATAGCTAATTTGTTAAAATAATTAATGGATCATTATTTAAATGTAATCAAAGATAATTAATCAAGAATGATAAATTAAAAATGAATAATTGGATGATGACTAATTAATTGATTGTTAATTGATTAATAGTGAAATAAGCAAGATTTATAATGGTGAAGTAATTAATTTAATTTACTTTAAATTGATTAGAAATAAAGTAATTAATTTAATTCAATTTAAATTAATTATAGCTAATGTGATTGCTTATGTATGGATGGATGATATTGTTTGCCTTGAATGGTTTGAGACCTCAGATATGAGATATTTATGCTGTGTAATATGGATGCTTGGTTTAAGTATGATAATATTTAATTATCTTTTTTGATGATAATATGAATTATCTGTTTATGATGATGTGATTATCTATTGATATTGTGAATTATCTATCTGTGTGTATATTGATGGTATTGAATTGAACTGTTAAGACTAAATAGACAACTTGGCCTTAAAAGACACGTTTTGGATTTCGATGAGACCGGGATCGGGTTTCCACATTTGGACATCCGAAAACCACATCGACTTCCAAACTAACGTTAGGTTGTGATCTGATGTGAAGATGAAGATTCAGAATGCAAGGGTTGTCGTCGTTAACTCTGAGGGTGATTCCAAAATGAGTGTAACGAGATAATGCCTTCGGTTTCGTTCGAACCCGGAATGAACTTGTATGGATTGAATGCTTTCAACACATCGTCAGGCGGGCAATGAGCATTCTAAGGAATTTGTTCTCTAAAGGTAATCGTAGCCTCATGCCTCATCAACCGGGAATGGCTAAAACAGGGGAGATGCAGCAAGGTTAGGTGGGTCATGCCCAAGCAGGACAAGATATTTCCCCTGTCTAAATGTCCCTTTTTATTTCGGCTGTGTGGGCGGTTGGTTCGCGACAACTACCGGGGTTTATCTTGTTCGGGACTGTTCAGTAAGAAATGGTTCCGGCCTTGTGTTGCAGGGGGTCGGGAGTGATCCTCGGTACGGTGATCTAGGCCCCATACTGTGACGGGCGGTACCCCAGTAGCCCTGCCATTGTATGGAATCCATTATCCAATAAGTGCCAACTGTTTTGATTGTATTACCCACTTTTGTGGCTAGTAGCTGGAATTTAATAGATGTAACAATTTCGGCTATTTTCTATTTACTTGAAAACCTTAGACCTATTATAATATCACAAAATTTCCTATTAAATGTTTTGGTTAGCGTAAGGTAAAAACTTACCATATTTATTCGTGGGAAGTCTTACGTGATACCTTTTATTTTCAAATGTTTTTCAAAGTTAAGCAACTTTAACCTATTACTCATACCAGACCCATGTCTGACCCGGAGTTTATTTTTGTTTTTCCTAAACTCTCGGGTACCCAAATTTTTACGGGTAGCCAAGGGATTCAGGTTAGCTTTGACGAATTCTGGAGAAGCAATGGAGCAGGAGGCTTCAGCGTTGTATATAATATATATATAGTTCCGCTGTGTTGGTATCTTTGGGTTATTTGTTTGAGTTGTGTTGTATTAACTAGGCAGATGTTTATAACTGTCTAGTATGTGATGTGTTAACTCTGATATATGTAAAATTTTGTAAATTTATGTGTTCTATTATATTTTATACCATTCCGCTGTGAGATTCTGATGTTGTTGTTCTTTCTTCTCTATCTTTTCTATTTTCTCATCCCTTTCTTTCTTAATAACGATACGTTCTTCCTGGGCGTAGGAAGTCGGGTCGTTACAGTGGTATCAGAGCGCTAGGTTGAGCGAATACCTAGGCTCTTGTGTGATTTCTTTTTTCTGAGAGTGCGTATTTGTAATTTTGATATATATATATATATATATATATATATATATATGTTTATTACTACTTATTTGTTGGGTTACCTGTTCGGGTTTCCCAATATGTTATAAAGGTAGGTAGGGTAGTGGTGTGTGACACAACTACCAATGGTTGGAGTTTGAATGTTTGTGGTTGGAAGTGTATTTGTCGAGACTGTAGATCTAATACCGTCTCGAGTGAGCTTTGGATGGTGTAAGGATTTCATCGACCTCTGAAGGCAACCTGTTAAGGTTCGGAGTTCATCTTTGAAGTGTAAGTTTGGATGAGCTAGAGTTTGGATCTGTCGGTTGGACAGAAGCAAGACATGATATCTTGATACCTCAGGATGAGTAGCTGTGTGATGAGACACAGTGACTATGGATGTTTTCGAAGGTGTTTCTTTGGAACAAGTTAAGGAAGTGTGTCTGCTTGGGTGTTGTGGCTGAGTTCAGCAAGATGTTTGTGTTTGGTTGGTAGTCCGAGTTTCTCGAAGAGCTTTGGATTAGGAATTCCTTGGTATTGGTGTCAGCAGTGCAGCTCGGAGTGTTCTGTGTGTTGTCGAGGAAGCTTTCTAGCTTAGTAGTGGATTTCAGAAGCAACAGAGTGGTTCCGTTTCTTCGATGGATTGGCTAGACTAGAGTAAGCTGTTCTGTTTGATAAAGAGAGAGCGGTTTTTCTTTGGAATTAGGCTAAGTTGATCGCAAAAGTGACTTGCGATAGTTAGAATGTTCTCTTGGTTGTCAGAGATTTTTCTGGATGTCTTCAGGAAGTCAGAGTTTTATCCGCATCTGGAGATTGAGTTTTCCTATCGACTGGATTCCAGAAGTGGTACCGATGGTTCAGCATAGTAGTAGGATGGTTTCTGGAGAGAGAGTTTGGTGAAGCAGCTCAGGTTTTGGAGGAACTTCTGAGTTTCTTTTATGGATCTGTCGAACCATAGTTCGGGGATGTGTTATCCAGTATGTTTGTGTTTGTCATCAGCATTTTCATCTGCTCGGTCAGAATTGCGCAGTGGAAGCAAGGTGGAAGCTGTTTTAGTTTGGAAACAACTGGAAGTTGCGGTGTTTGGATTAGAGAGTTTCTACGGGAAATTTTTCGGGATCTGAGGCCAGATTTGGAGTGCATCTGTTTTATCTTTTCAAGATGGGAAAAGTGAGATCTGTATTCTGATTTGGAATAGAGTTGTGTCCTAAGATTTGTTGATCTTGGAAAGATCATTTTGTTGGATTGATTTTGGTTCAGTTTATTTCTAGGGAGCATCAGCAAGGGTTGAACTGATCAGGAAGGATGTAGGCAGCCCAGGATCGTCCGAAGAGTTTTGTGGATAAGAGACAGAGGAATTTGGATTCCGAAGTCGGAGATTTGATTTTGGATAAGTGTTTGGTCTTCAGGGTTGAATTGTCAGTTGGATAACTGAGATTCATTGTGTTTCTTGTATCTCTGAGGGAGTACGTGTAAGATCTATCTTTGGTTGTAGAGCCAGCAGTTCAGAGAGTTTTGGTTGTGAGTCAGACTTGTCTGTAGTCTGATATCCTGTCTTGTTTTGTAGACCTAGATGAGTGGTAGCTCTGTAGCTTAGTAGTATTTATTGTTTGGATTCTGTAGAGCGAGTATCTCGGTATTTATACTTGGGAAACTCAAGAAAATTCTATCCAGAATTTTGTCTGGATAGTTAGATTTGTTTGATTGGATGAATTGATTGCTATGGTTGTTAGCATAAGATTGTTATATGCTTGTGTTTTAAAAATTAATCTTTAATCAGATTATTAAATTACCTTTGTTTTAAATTTCGGGGACGAAATTCTTTTAAGGGGGGGGGGGGAATGTGATATCCCGGAATTTTTGGCAATATCAGTTTAATAATCTGTGTAAAATTAAATTGATTTGACAATATTATTAATGATAAATTTGAATACTCTTTGATAAATATTTAAATGGATGACTTCATCTTTTAAAAGCTAATCAATTATCCTTCTATTTATAATATATATATATATATATATCTGTATATATTGTAAATAGTTAATCTTGTTTTAAATTTAATAAATAAAGACATGTTTCTAACTTTAATATTTCTGGTAATTTGGAAATTTGGTTAAATTTAATGTTAAGCTATTGAATAAATAATCATGTGACTTTAAAACACTCAAGATAAAAACTAAATTGTTTAAAATGATTTAGCTTAAGCTTAAATTTAAATAAAATGGGGTTTGTTTTGTTATATGTATAGCTTGATAAAATAAGAAATTGATTAATAAAGAGATAATTTCTTTTGTAAATCATTTTTAATTTAACAATGGGTTATTTTTAAACAATATTAATAATGGATTTTTATATATAGACAGAAATTGCTATTTCAAAATTTATTTAAATACATATATGTATATATTTTGGAAGAAAGCTATCGGTTTCAAATCTAAAATAAGTCTTTCAAAAGCGTTTAAATAAAATAAACCTTATTAATATTTAACATAAGTATAAAAATTAATAATAGTAGACTAAGGATTTAATAGTTTAAGTTTTAAAAATAAAGAGAAGTAAAAATAGCAATAGAATTGAGTACTTAAGTTAAAAATTTATAACAATGATTAAACTAACCTTATATATATATACATAAAACATGAAACTTCCAGGCAAATGAAAATAATGCATGTAACCTGTAGAGTATTATGCAAGAAGCAAAGTAGGAAAAGAAACAAGACAAAAAGTATATATACCTGCAAAATAAATATGCAAATCAAAGTATGAAAAGATGGAAAAAAAAATCTTTTAACATAAAATAGACAAGTGTGAAAGCAACCAGGGAAGAACAAAGCAAAAGAAAAATAAACTGGCAAAGTAATATTATGAAACTTATAAAGTAGCATTGCCTGACAAAAAAATAATCAAGTAAAAGAAAGTAGCAACATACAAAGATGAGATAAGTATGAAACATATAGTACCATTCATTTAATACTAGCACAACTTTTGGTCTACTCGAAATGTTAAATATCATTTCAGCATATACAAAATCTGGCCAGAGCAAAGAGAGAAAATCTTTTCAGCCGAGATATCTAAAACTCACTGCAGTACAAACAAAATCTTGCTTGACAAAAATGAAAAGTAATCTCTAGTCAAAATAGATAAAGTATAACCAGTAAACACCTCCCTGTATTAACCTATCTTCTTTATATATGGAATGTTTTTGTTCAATTCGTTCAACACAGCAAACCCAGAGAAAATAATAAGTTTTCTTTTTACAAAACTTAAACAACATCATACAACTTAATAAAAGCAAGAAGATTAGAGGAAGACCAAAGAAAAACATTTTCCAGTTTTAAAGCAATATGGATTTCAGTTTTCAAAAGCAAGAATGTTTCTCTGTTCAACTTGTTTTAGCAGGTGAGTAACATTTTTTTTTAAAAAAAATATTTGAATAATTGGGTTCCATGCTTGTTTTCTGAAATGAAGTATACATTATGTGTGTATATATTTGAAAATTTCTGTGTATATATGAATGGGTAGATGGATGCTAGCTGTTGAATTTGTTTTCTGCCTCCTCTTAGTTTCAAACTTAGATTAATTACTAATTTGGTTTAGTTGAAGATTAATTACTTAATGTAATTAATAGAAAATGTAATTAATTTAAATAGAAAATATAATTAGAGATCATTAATTATTATAATCAATGATGTAATTTGAAATAAATTTATTTGGAAATAATAAATAAATGAATTGATTTATTAATGTAATAATTAGGAAGTAATGAAATTAATTTAGTAATTTAAGGCTAATCTCTATGTTGGTTAAAGAATAGCTAATTTGTTAAAATAATTAATGGATCATTATTTAAATGTAATCAAAGATAATTAATCAAGAATGATAAATTAAAAATGAATAATTGGATGATGACTAATTAATTGATTGTTAATTGATTAATAGTGAAATAAGCAAGATTTATAATGGTGAAGTAATTAATTTAATTTACTTTAAATTGATTAGAAATAAAGTAATTAATTTAATTCAATTTAAATTAATTATAGCTAATGTGATTGCTTATGTATGGATGGATGATATTGTTTGCCTTGAATGGTTTGAGACCTCAGATATGAGATATTTATGCTGTGTAATATGGATGCTTGGTTTAAGTATGATAATATTTAATTATCTTTTTTGATGATAATATGAATTATCTGTTTATGATGATGTGATTATCTATTGATATTGTGAATTATCTATCTGTGTGTATATTGATGGTATTGAATTGAACTGTTAAGACTAAATAGACAACTTGGCCTTAAAAGACACGTTTTGGATTTCGATGAGACCGGGATCGGGTTTCCACATTTGGACATCCGAAAACCACATCGACTTCCAAACTAACGTTAGGTTGTGATCTGATGTGAAGATGAAGATTCAGAATGCAAGGGTTGTCGTCGTTAACTCTGAGGGTGATTCCAAAATGAGTGTAACGAGATAATGCCTTCGGTTTCGTTCGAACCCGGAACGAACTTGTATGGATTGAATGCTTTCAACACATCGTCAGGCGGGCGATGAGCATTCTAAGGAATTTGTTCTCTAAAGGTAATCGTAGCCTCATGCCTCATCAACCGGGAATGGCTAAAACAGGGGAGATGCAGCAAGGTTAGGTGGGTCATGCCCAAGAAGGACAAGATATTTCCCCTGTCTAGATGTCCCTTTTTATTTCGGCTGTATGGGCGGTTGGTTCGCGACAACTGCCGGCGTTTATCTTGTTCGGGACTGTTCAGTAAGGAATGGTTCCGGCCTTGTGTTGCAGGGGGTCGGGAGTGATCCTCGATACGGTGATATAGGCCCCGTACTGTGACGGGCGGTACCCCAGTAGCCCTGCCATTGTATGGAATCCATTATCCAATATGTGCCAATGGTTTTGATTGTATTACCCACTTTTGTGGCTAGTAGCTGGAATTTAATAGATGTAACAATTTCGGCTATTTTTCTATTTACTTGAAAACCCTAGACCTATTATAATATCACAGAATTTCCTATTAAATGTTTTGGTTAGCGTAAGGTAAAAACTTACCATATTTATTCGTGGGAAGTCTTACGTGATACCTTTTACTTTCAAATGTTTTTCAAAGTTAAGCAACTTTAACATGTTACTCATACCAGACCCATGTCAGACCCGGAGTTTATTTTTGTTTTTCCTAAACTCTCGGGTACCCAAATTTTTACGGGTAGCCAAGGGATTCAGGTTAGCTTTGATGAATTCTGGAGAAGCAATGGAGCAGGAGGCTTCAGCGTTGTATATAATATATATATATATATATATATATATAGTTCCGCTGTGTTGGTATCTTTGGGTTATTTGTTTGAGTTGTGTTGTATTAACTAGACAGATGTTTATAACTGTCTAGTATGTGATGTGTTAACTCTGATATATGTAAAATTTTGTAATAGTTATGTGTTCTATTATATTTTATACCATTCCGCTGTGAGATTCTGATGTTGTTGTTCTTTCTTCTCTATCTTTTCTATTTTCTCATCCCTTTCTTTCTTAATAACGATACGTTCTTCCTGGGCGTAGGAAGTCGGGTCGTTACATTATCTTTCTCCACTTATTGTAAAATCAAATGTACATCTTGAGAAAAATTTCAACGTCTCCCTCTCTAGTGGTGTAGTTGGGTATTGAGAAGGATTTACTTTGATTTTGAGATTTTAGAAAATTTATTTCTATTTTATTTTGATTTTTAAAGTTTAGGTTTTAGTTAGCTGGTTTTGAAAGTTTTGGAAGCTAGTGCATAATGCAAACGGTATGCGGGATGAAAATTTGTATGCTAATGAGAAGGTTTTAGGCTACTCAAGAATGGTAAGAAGATAATTTTTCTAAGCGTTCTAACGTGCTAAATGGGCTCATTTTTATCCTTTTATTCATTTATTTCCCCTTCTTTTCTTTTCAACTCTATTTTTCTTCTTATTCAAATCAGTTTAAATATTCAAATAAAATTATATTTATTTACCATAAGCGTTTAAGCTTCATTCTATAATTTTTTTAATATTATTTTCCATAATTTAACTCATTTGAATAATTAATTCCGTATTTACATTTTAAAGCCCTTACAGAAAAATAAATTTATAAACTCCTTCTATTAGTGAAATAAAATCCTTTTTCCTTTGAAATAAATTTCTAATCTTATTATTTTTAGTATGTAATTTTATAAAAAATTAATTTACCATTTTTAATATATTTAAAAAAGCATTTTGACCTTTAAAATAATCTGTACTAATTTGTAGAAGTCAAAATTTACTCAACTAAATTATTTTCTTACTTTATAAAATTATTTACTATAGTATTTACAAATTACTTCTATTTATCTGCATTCTAATATTTGAAACCCTTCTTAATTAATTATATCTTCGTTATAAAATCCTAATTAATCCCTTCTCAACTAAAGGTTGTTGCATCTTTTATTTGGAAGTAGTTCGAGAACTGAATTAGGCTCCTATCAAAAGTTATAGCCATTACGTTTTCAATGTTAAATTTGTCCACAATTATTCTACTAGTCAAAAAAATTTAGAACTCAACATTGCCAAAAGTCTTAGTCTGTTTAGGATTTATTTGGTTATGAAAATAATATTTCTACAATCATGATATATGTAAAGACGCAAGGAAAATGTGGGTAGTTACATTCTTGCCCTTTGGAATTTTCTCCCTCGAAATTGCACCCAATAAGGCATTACCGAACCATATGGATACTAGCATGTTTAAAAATCAATAAATCATAGCACAAATCAAGCATGCACACACAAGCAAGATTTGAGAAATGTGGGTAGTTACACTAGCATGTAAGGTACTAAAGCAATGTGATACTGAAAGTGAAATTTCGTCTGATGAGTGAAAGCTTTACAAAGTAAATATCTCCGATAAGTGGTCCTTATGCTTTGCTCCGTCTCCCATGTACACTCAATTGAACCTTTACCAACTTCACCTCTTCCTCCTAAGCTACTTCATACTCTTCTCGACTATACGAATAAGCCAATAGGGTCTTAGTCCTTCAGGTTCAACCTTAATATCTTCTACTTAATCCAGTGTCACTATAACACCCGAGTTATGCATAAACTTTTGAAGATGAGAAACATAGAACACATTGTGTACACCTGCCATCTGATAAAGCAAGTCGACTATATAGGCTAGGTTCCAAATCCTCTTATGTATCAGAAAAGAACCTACAAATTTCATTGCCAACTTTTCCTTAGTACCGAATCATGCTATATTCTTCGGTGGAGAGATCAACATCATATCTCCAACAAAGAACTCAATATCATGTCTTCTCCTATAAGCATTGCTCTTCTGTTTATCCTATATGCCTTTCATTCGTTGCCGAATGATTTTAATCTTCTCCGTAGTCTCAACAAACATATCTTTCCCTAGTTCAATTTCTCTCCCTCCACCCACCAACTTAAAGGAGAAATGCATGGTCGACCATATAGTACCTAAAATGATATCATACCAATGCTAGCCTGATAACTGTTATTGATGCGAGCTCTACTAAATGCAAGTGATCTTGCATCATCCCATGAGCTTCCAAAGTTAAGAATACAATCTTGCAAGAGATCCTCTATGATATGCTCCACCCTCTCTGTCCATCTGTCAGTAATGGGTCGCAGCCCCTCATAATGTTCTTCAAAACACCATGAAATTGCATTGTCCACTTCACATACAACTCTGCCGGTTTAATTGCCATTTAATGGACTTCACAGGCATAAATGGAGCTCTCTTCGTCAATCCATCGACTACGACCCAAAAGCTATTGTGCCCTCTCCTATATTCCTCGGGTGTCAACTGATGAAGTCCATCGATATATGTTTCCACTTCCACTAGAGAACCTCAAGCGGTTATAGTAAACCACTTGACTTCTTTTGTTCATCCTTTAATATGTAGCAGTTCATACACTTCAATATGAATTTTCCAACGTCCTTTTTTATCCTTTCCCAATAAAATGTTTACTTCATATCTCAATACATTTAATTTCCTATAGGATGTATAGTGAATCTAGATTGATGGCACTCTTATAATACCTCATCCCTTAACCATTGACATTGGTTACAAACAATCTATAATTCTTATGGAGCCAACTATCTTGATTGAGTCTGAATTGCTTCATCTAATCTGAATCTATTCTCATCTCTATCTTAGCTATGATCTCTACTAGTTTAGTATCTCACCTCTGACTAGCACCAATCCACTCTACTAGAGTAGGTCTAATAGTAAAGCTCACCAACATATCCAGCTCTAGCTCATATCTAGATCAAAAATCATAACTAACAATGTACCCTAAATGCATCCACTCTAGGAACATAGTTCCCAAGCTGGCATGTCTCATACCCAAGGCATCAACGGCTAAATTTCCCTTACCACCATATAGGAATACCAAAGTCATAGGAGCCCAAGAACTCTAACCATCACTGCTGATGAAATTTAAGGTCTATAATAAAACGTATTTCAATGGTTTATGATCGGTGAAAAGATCAAACCTTTCTTCAAGCAAGTAATGCCTCTGTATCTTCAAGGCGAACACAATGACTGCTAACTCCAAATAATGGGTAGGATATGTCTTGTCATGTAGTTTCATTTGTCAATTAGCATAAGCAACAATTTACCTCTCTACGTTAATATTGCCCCCAATCCAATACCACACGCATGATAGTCCGCACCTCCCGACATGTCGATCCAAAGCCTAGTGTAACTTTCAGACTTGCGCCATACTAATAAATACTTATCATCGGGGTTTATAACATTTCACAACATAGAGACTAATACAAGAAAAATAATTTAAGATATACTATATTTTCAGAACTCACAGTGGAAGGAATAAAACACATAACATAAAAATATCCACCTTATAAAATATCCAATCACAATCGTAGAAAACCAGTACATGGCTTAATACAAAATACATAGAAAATATCACTCCAAGTCTGACAAAAGAGATAAACTGTATTGATAAGATAGGTAAATAAATGGAGAGAAAATATGGTATAAAAAAGTCTCTAAAGATAAGCTCGACTCTCCAAGTATCAAGAATGGGTCGACCACCTACTGCCTTGTCCACCTGTGGTGGGAAAAAGAAGGAAGGAGAATGGGCCAGACATAAAGTTTGGTAAATGAGTACAAGTTTAATATGCGATGTTCATATGCAATTATTCAAATACTACTCTAAATGATTTAGGGTATGCTACGAGTGTTTGTGAATATCTAAGGTCCGTTGCCTAAGGGTTCTTATCTAGTACATTCCTACACTACAGGTTGTGTAGGCTAATATAATCGATCGAACCTTATGTCTAACGATCAGCCACCACTCCTGGAGCTACTCAATACGTAAAACGCCGCATACTTGGCTACTAAAAATGGAAGACACCTCCACTTGGTTACTTTGGAAATAAATTCCTCTGCTATCAACGCCACATGGCTACTGGGAATGATTCCCCCTCACTACGCCTAGAGAGGAAAACCCTGAAATGTCATCCCGCCAAAATGTGTCATTGTCCACATTCGCTTCCATCTCTCGTTCATAGAATTGGTCACTTATTGCATGCTCTAGGTCCTCCTTTCTAACTGTATCATGTGCGTCAAGAATCGTGCATACAAGGACCTCTTGTTTTGTTGGACCTTCCCCATCAAGCATCCATGCCAGTCTGCACGTCCACTATTGGAACCTCTTATTTATACCATTTGTGAAAATAAATCGTCTTTATTCGATTACTAAATCCCAAATTGGGTAAAGAATATTTACCCAACACCATAATGACCTAGCGTCCCCTCGCAAGGAACTAAATTCGCTACTATTCCTAACATACAACCAAATGCCCTTAAATAAGATCATAAACAATTATGGTTTAAGTTAATTTTTATTATTAAACCTGTGCCTTGGGCCAAGGTTTAAATCTGCAATTTTCATTGTGAATGATCAACCACTTATACCCTCCGGTTGACCACCAAGGGTTTCCAAGTCAATCGATCGCAAAGTAAATATTAAGGTTCCTACACATTTCAATTTTCGACTGTTTGTAAACTAAATTCATACCGTTTGCAATGTTTAATTAACCCTAATTTACTAAGCGACCATTTTAATTGTCAAATTTCAATTTAATTTAGGGTTTGTGGGTTTACAGTTTCGAAATATGATAATAGAATATATACCTAGACAATTAATTAGATTAGTAAACTACATTATTTCCAATTTTAGGGTTTTAGGATCAAATCTAAACATATCCAAATTAAATTTAATATATCCAAGTTAGGGTTCTCCAACACCCTACTCAATTAAAATAGTTTAAATTAACTACAATAATCAACTTATCAAAATTGTGCCTACTCACCTTCAGCCTAAGCTCTTCCTAATATTTGTGCTTAATAGTCATTCTCCCAATCCATAACTCCGCCTTGATCTGCCTTGATTTGCCTTGATTTAGTTGCTTCTATTCTTCTAAGTTAGATTGATTTGATGTTTAGAATTTTTTAGGTTTAGGTTTAGGGAAAAGTTTGGTAGAGCTTAGTTATTAAACTTTTAGTTAAGAATAAGGGTTTCATTAGTATGGCATTTATAGGTATAGGGTCTTATTTTGGGCCATTGGATTAGCTTAGGAAATATTTTTCGAGAATCCGGTCCCCTCATCATAGCCTTCGTTCCTAAGCAACTAATCTCGTTCGTTCAACACGTCATCATGAAAGCAAAAACGCTCGATTTTTCACGAGCCTAGGTCAACCGCTATCGGTTGATCTTGAACCCTCATGGGTCGACCGGTGGCCTTATAAATTTTAAGATTTTTTTATTTTTTATTTTTAGTTTAATCCAATGTCTATAAATTCTCCATACTAAGTTGGATTACGACGTGTTGTATATGAAAATCGTTTAGAAAATTGCTACGAACGCGATGGTGCGAATTTCATACAAAATTTAGAGTCTGTGAAAACTTTCTTTTAAGTCCTTGTTTTATTTTATTTTAATTTCTGTTAAATTTTTGAGTTGTAACATTCTTCCTCTCTTAAAAGGATTTCGTCCCCGAAATCTTAAAGGATGGAAAAATGTAACTCATACACAACAACCAATAGCTATAATCATTAACTCATCCATCACCCATGAGCAATCATTCTCCTTAGAAATTTCTAATGCATTGTATACATATACGTGCAACGTGAAATGTACATGAACAAATACTAACGCAAAAATAGACGATCTACTGATTCAGTCGACCTCCTATTATGCAAATGCTCATGTCATGCATCCAAATGTATGCAACATTATAAGTAAATATTTACTTGCAATTTTATATGCATGCACAATCATAAAACTCATATGCAACATCCATATGCATAACATCCACTAGCACAACAATAATCAAGAAATAACATGCAACTAGATATAAGTGCGTGTGCGTGTGTGTGTACCTAGAGGATATAATGTCCTAACATGTAAAAGAGTACAATGTAAACGATACATCCAAATACATCCATTAGCATCAATCATCCATAGCACGTCCTGCCGACATGTTTACAACCATTCGTACCATCCAATGGTCTCTAACTAAATGGCATACCACCTAAGTACTACACATAGGTAACCTATACATATAAGAACTTCCAACTTAAGACGTACCATAGAAGAGTTGTGGGTGGGTAGCTCGGATCTTTTCCTTGGTTCCCATGTACTCTCCAGTGGATCGTCTTCCTATTGTACTTTAACAAGTCCGATTTCCTTGTTACGGAGTCGCTTTATACCATGCTCTAGAATACTAGTGGGTGCAAGGCAAACAAGTGATTCTCGCCCTACCTCAACTTCCTCCAACTGACTCGTCTCGACCATGGTAGCTGTATCGTGTAAGCACTTCCGCAAGTGTGACACATGGAAACATCATGTACCCATGCTAATTTACAAGGAAGCTCTACCCTATATGTCAACTTTCCTACTCTAGTAACTATCAGGAAAGGTCCTACAAATCTCAATGCTAGCTTACCCGAATTACCAAATCTCATTACATGCTTAAGGGGTGAAACCTCCATAAACACCACGTCATCCACCGTGAACTCTAGCTCTGTATGTCTCCTATCAGCATAAGATTTTCATCTATCCTGAGCGGTCTTCATTCTCCTACGGATCAAGTCCACCTTCTCCGATGTCTCCCTCACCATATTCGGTCCAAGAACAATCCTTTCCGTCATATCCCACCAACACGATGGTGATCTACATGGTCTACCAGACAATGCCTCGATAGATGCCATTCCAATACTAGCCTGATAACTATTACTATTAGTAAACTCTACTGGCAGCAAATGATCCTCCTAATAACCTCCAAACTCTATAATGCACATCCGTAGAAAGTCCTTCAAAATCCAATTCACTCTCTCCATATGTCCATTCATCTATGGATGATATGCAGTACTCAAGCTCAATTCAGTTTCCAAAGCTTCCTATAAACTCCTCCAAAACTCACTAGTGAAAAGTGAATTTCGATCGCTAACTATGCTAATACGAACTCCATGTAACCTAATGACCTCTCCCACGTATAAAGCCTCCAACGGTGCCGCTATCCTAGTACTTCTCACTGATATGAAATGATTGCACTTGGTTAACCGATCAACTATAATCCAAATGCTTTCATTTCCTCTCCTACTCCTAGGTAGACCATCTACAATGTTCATGGAAATACTCTCCCACTTTCACTGAGGAATATCCAGTGGTTGAAGCAATCCTCTTGGCTTTTTCTACTCTGCCTTTATCCTCTGGAAAGTCATACATCTAGCTATATACTATGCAACTTGCTTCTTCATATGTCTCCATGACTTGAGTGCAATGACAATGGTTACCAACTCAAGATCATATGTAGGGTAGTTCCTCTGCTAGGTTTTCAACTGCCTACTCACATAACTCACCACCCTTCCTTATTGCATTAATAATTCGACTAACCCCATACCAAAAGCATCGGTATAAACTGTAAATGTTTGTCTCACCTGGTAACACTAAAACTGGTGCACTGATCAATGCCTTATTCAACTTGATAAAAGCATCTTCGCACTTTGCATCCCATGATACAACTAGATTTTTCTTGATATGAAAGTCAGCGGAGCAGAGATCTTTGTGTAGTCCTTAATGAACTAGCGATAGTAGCCCGCTAAACTAAGGAAACTTCTTACCTCTATGGCATTCTTCAGAACATGCCAATCCAAAACTGCTGCTACCTTATTAGGATCAACTGCTAAGCCACTTTTTGGGATGATGTATCTCAAAAAGCATACCTCTTCTCTCCAAAAATGGAACTTTGAAAATTTCACCTTAAGCTTATGTGCACGGAGTATACTGAGCACTTCTCCTAAATGCAATGCATGCTCCTTCTCACTCCTCAAGTATACAAGAATATCATCCACAAATACCATAACGAATTTGTTAAGCAACCCCTTAAATACTCGGCTCATTAGATTGACAAAATAGAGGGTGCATTGGTCGATCCAAAGGGCATGACTAATCACTTATAAAGTCCGTCGGGTGTACAACATGTTGTCTTCTGGATAATGTCCTCGGCTACACGCAACTGATGGAATCCGGTAACCAAGTCAAGCTGTGAGAATACTCTAGCCACAATCGACTGGTCAAAGAGATCGTCTATGCGGGGTAGTGGATAATGATTCTTCTTTACCAGTGTATTTAATTTCCTATAATCGACGCAGAGTCTCAGAGAACCATCTGCCTTGGTGGAAAAGACGACTGATGCTCACTATTTAGAAATGCACCATCTAATAAAACCCTTATCTAATAACCCATTAGCTTGCTTGCTCAATTCGCGTCTCTCCTTTGGAGCTATATGCCTTAGTGGTAAGGCAACGGGTCTAGCATTCCTAACAAGATATATCCTAAAATCAATCTCTCTCTGGGGCGAAAGACGGGTAATCTCAGCAAAAACATCTAGGAAATCTCTAGCTACAAGCATTGCACTAAGCTCTTCATGTGATAGGTCCAATGAATATAAGTATCTCAACATAATAGAACCTTGGAGATCTCAATAAACCTCCAAGCTACGTCCACCATACATGCTTAAACTAACAATATTCCTATCGCATTCTAAAATAGCTTCTTACATAGTCATCCAATTCATACCTAATATCAATCCAAACCCAGAGAATCCTAATACAAAGGCATCACCATCAAACTCGACGCTTAAAATGAACAACTTCAAACCCTTGCATAACATAGACAAACAGGTTGGTCCTCCTACGAGGTTTGACACAACAACATGGTCTGTGACTAGACTAGTGTGTAAATCATTAACAACTCTACTAGAAATTAAAGAATGTGATGCCTAAGTACCAAATAAAGTGTGAATGAATAAAGCGAAAAGAGTCAACACACCTTGGATCACCACTTTCTTACCTTTATCTACCACTAGTTGTGCACTCGAGCAAGGGATTGCCTCTAGTGCATAAGCCGAAACAACCTGAGTAGAAGCTCTTGGTGGTGCTATACAAGCTCGCTTCAGATGTACATACCGAACGTAGTAATAGCACTTAACCTCTGAAAGATCTGTCCCGCACTCCTTCGTAAAATGTCCCTACCACACTTCCTACAGTACATATCCTTCTTCTGTATCTTTCCCTTAGGTCCACCTCCACCCTTATGCTGGTTATGTTGTGCTTTCCCTCCAATCTGCTTAGGTTCCTCTCTATTGGCTTCCCCCTTGGAGATGGTATTTAGCAAAGCCATCTCAACTAGACCCTTTTTCATAGCACCTATAGGAATATGACTCGGAGCTAAGTCCTGAAGAGGTTAACTCGTCCCTTTAGAAAATTTGAGAGCCTTCTTATGTGGTGTGTCAAATATTCCTATGCCAAGTCTAGGTAGCTCATTAAACTGGTTGACACACTCCTTAATAGAAGATTTCCTTGCTTTACATGAATGAATTTCTCTAACTGCACAGCTTTCTCTACCCTAGAAAGAAACTCCATCTAAAATCGCCTACAAAACTCATCCCAAGTGATCTCCTCTTTCTTAGTAATAGCCTCATCTATCTCCTACCAGCGCAATGGCTTACCCTATAACTTCCAGGTAGCTAACTGCATCCTTGCCTTGTCAGTCAATCCTACTAAATCAAAGATCCTCTCATAAATGCAGATCTATGACCTTGGATCCACATAAGAATCTGTCCTCTTATATTGCTTTTCTCTAAGATTTGAGAAATCTTTGCATACCTTAGCAAAGTCTGTAATGGTAGGTGGCTAGGCAGGAGCTGCGCTTTCCACTCCCTCCTCGGGTCCTCGAGTGGGGTTAAGCTCGGCATGTCCCTTTCCTAGGGATATCGGTGGAACCAAATCGGAATGTTCACACCTAGAATCTCAGTTGTGTTGCCTGAGCCTGAACCTACAGGATCACTCATCCTCTATCTATGGATTTTAAGAATTCAGTTGGTAATTTTTCATAGATATTATAAGCAGAATAAGAGAAATAACATAAGCAGGAATCAAAGATAGCATAAGCATGAAAAAAAGAGATTACGGTTTGTACAAAATCTTTTGGAAAGGTCCTTTGAAAAATCTTTAGTTTACGCATTGTAAAGCCTTTTAAAAATCCATTGTTTTCTTTTCAAATACATTCTCTCAGTACGGACCTAATTCTAAAGGAAACTTGAACCTATGCTCTGATACCAACTGTGACAACCCACTCCACCCAATATGCCAATCCAAAGCCTAATGTGACTTTATGACTCACTTCATGCCAAGAAATACAGATCCTAGGGGTTTATAACATTTCACAACACAATGACTAATGCAAGCAGATATAATCTAAGATATACTACACTTTTAGAACTAACGGCAAAAAGAATAAAACATATAACATAGAAAAATATCCATCTTAGAAAATATACAAACCACGGTCGTTAAAAACTAGTACATGGCCCAATACAGAGTACATAGAAAATATCAGTCCAAGTCTGATAAAAGAGATAAACTGTACCGATGAGATAGATAAATACATGGAGAGCAAATGTGGTAAAAAAAAATGGTCTCTAAAGATAAGCTCGACTCTCCAATTATAAAGAATTGGTCGATCACCTGCTACCCTATCCACTTGTGGTGGGGAAAAAGAAGAAAAGAGAATGGGTCATACATAAAGTCTGGTAAATGACTGCAAGTTTAATATGTGATGATCATATGCAGTTATTCTCATACTACTCTAAAAGATAGAGGGTGTGATACAAGTGCTCGTGAATTCCTAAGGTCCGTTGCCTAAGGGTTCTCGTCTAGTACGTTCCTACACTACATGTTGTGTAGGCTAATACAATGGATCAATGGATCAAATCTCATGTCTAAAGATCGACCATCGCTTCTAGAGCTACTCAATATGCAAGATACCGCCTTCTTGACTACTAAGAATGGAAGACGTCACCACTAGGCTACCGTGGAAATAAATTCTCACTACTATCAGCGCCACTAGGCTACTAGGAACGATTACCCCTTATTACGCCTAGAGAGGAAAATAAATCCAAAATGTTGATCCATCAGAATGTGTCATCGTCCACATTCGCTTCAACCTCTCGATCGTAGCATTGGTCTTATTGCATGCTCTGATTCCTCCTTTCTAAATGTACTATTTGCATCAGGAATCATGCATACTAGGATCTCTCGTTATGCTGGATCCCTTCTATCCACCATAAGAAAATCTATTTTCTGCTGCACTTATTGGTAGCATTTATAGCTAAGTGCAGAATAGCTATCTTATTCTTTATTTTTACTAAATTTTTTTAACCTAATGCAAGTAAATATAACTTCCCGCGTATTTTTCCCTAAATAAAACTTATGTTTCCCCCTCATTTTCATAGCCCGCTTCTTTTCATTATCTACGAAAGCTTTCTCCCACATTTCTAGAACCCTAATTTTCAACTAAATCCAATTCTTCTTCGGTCTCTCTAAAATCGTCTTTATTCCTAACAACAACTCTTTTTTCTCCTCTTTGGGTCCTCTTCTCCTCATAATAATCAGAATCTTTGTATGTGCACTCTATTAGTTAACTTGTTTAGTTATAGACATTTTCCACCACTTCAACGTAGTTTACCAATCAAAATCCGAACTGAAGAAGGTAGTGATTGGTCCAGTAGTAGGGACCCCGGTCTTAGACTGGATATGAGGCTTAAGAAAGAAATTTTGGCAAACAAGGCTGAGGCATATAATGTTCTTGATGAATTTCCTCGTAGCTTTTCAAGTGAAATCATTTCCCTATGTCTAGATCCTAATCCAT
Organism: Allium cepa; assembly: GCA_030765085.1. NCBI lineage: Eukaryota > Viridiplantae > Streptophyta > Magnoliopsida > Asparagales > Amaryllidaceae > Allium > Allium cepa. The sequence continues at coordinate 555,296,831 of CM060938.1, read as the reverse complement.
TGACCCATGCATTTGTAACTCAAGCCAGTTATTGTTGACCCTCTTTATACCAAATTTAGGTAACCGGTCTATTCGAAATTACCTAAGGTGTTTTGACACTAGCAACTATTTTTCTATTTTGGAATACTTAACGAAAAAAGTTTCTTCATAGAGAGTCTTTGTAGTTAGGATGTTAAACAATGGTGCACACACATGCTTCCGCTCTAACTCAGTCGAAACCAGCCCAGCCAAAACCCACTAGTTGAAACCAATACACAAGGTATCACTTAGATGATACGTAGTGGATTGAAGAAAAGGCGGAAGCCATGATGTCGAAAGCAATGCTTCCGATGGGGTCAAAACCTTAGTTTTGTTTTCAAATGTCAAGTGTCTGCATTGTTTTACTTAAAGCTTTCAACGTAGTCGAAGCACATGTTTTCGAAAGGGATTTTTCCAAAATATCTTTCAAAGAAGGTTGCGATTTTATGTTTTAAAGGTACAGGCTTTTGAAGGGTCTGCTTTATTTATAAAAGAATGCTTTCAAAAGTAGTGGTTTCGACCTAGTCGAAATCCAGCTGCTTTTCTTTTACCTTTCGAGTATATTGAAGTCGTCAAAACTTTCGAAGGGTGCTTTTGTTTAAACTTATGTAAAACCACTTCCTAAATGCTTTCAAAAGGGGTCTTGGGTTTCGAAGGCAATGGTGTCGAAAAGGGAGTTTTTGCGCTATCCTTATAGTTTTGCTCAATGGTTTTTAGCTTTCGAATAGATGGTTCTGACAGACTTAAAGTTTCCCTAAAAAATATTATTAAAGGTTTCGAAAGAGATACTTTCGTGTGTAAGCAGTTTGACCCAAAAGATGTATTTCTTTAAGAGTAAAACCCAATGCTTTTGAAAGGGGCACTTTCATTGGTTTCGAATCTATGTTTCTAAAGATTATTAAGCAATGTTTTGACACATTAGAAAGGTATGATTTGGCTTCGAAAGGATTGATTTACAGGAGCTTCGAAAGGTATATACTTAGGGTTTTGAAAAGAGGTTTTCTATGCTTTCGATGGAGGTCATCCAGTGGTTTCGAAATTAATGTTTTAAGGTTTCAAAACAAACAATCCATTCTCATTTTAAAGGAAAAAACATGACATAAATTAATATTTTTGAAATGAAGTTTTAGAAGAAGTTATCCATGAATAACAGGTTAACGGGACTAACCAAGTTTTATATAAAATGATTTAAAGGATATTAAACCCAAGTGTTGGTATTATTTTGTTGATGTTATGATTGGTTCTTCATATATTTATTCATGTTGTAATTAAACCATAACAGTACTTTGGGAAAGGGCAGAATAACCAGCTAGGTTTATCCGGTAGTGAATCTAACATAAGAAGTGTTAAAATCTTAATTAAAGATATTGGCAGGGCTGATAGGCTCGTAGTAAGGCCATGAAAACTGTGTAAAGGAAAATATATTGGTAGGGGTCGATAGGTTCGTAATCGGCCCATGAAAACCAGGATTTGATATTGGTAGGGGCCAATAGGTTTATAGTTAGTCCATGAAAACTATATCCGGATTAAGATATTAACAGTTAGTCAATAGGTTCCTAGTAAGTCCATGAAAACTAGGACAAGGGAAAAGATATTAGAGTCAATAATAGGTTCTTAGTGATCCCATGAAAACTATAAAATCAGACAGGTAGTCCATAAACATTTAATCGGTTATTAGTGAGCCCATAAAAACTAATAGGTTAATAGTAACCCTAGAAACTATAATTGACACGGATAGTAAGAATGAATGGGGATGGGTAATCCAGAATTAACTTACTTGTTTGCATATCATCATATTATTTTGAATTGTTTTCACCATTATGGATGCAGCATCATAATATATTGTTTTATAAAGTTTTTAAGATACTAGTGAGGGGAAAACCCATTCCGCTAAACGGCATAGACTCGCTAGATATCTATATGGTTTGAGATGGTAGATTATTATTCATACCAGACTTTATGTAGGACTCGAGGTTTTTTCCCCTTAAACTCTTGAGCACTCAATTAATTTTGAGTAGTTTGAGGTTTAGGGTTTTCAGGCGTTCTTTTAGATGAATAAAGCTTCCGATGACGTGCAGAAGGCATGCTAGCTACTTAGAGTTATTTTATTTCCACTGTGTTTGGTTGTAAAGGCAAACTGGTTTTATTGCCTTATTCTGTACTCTGATCATCCAAGGTTGCATCTTCATATGTTGCTCTTGGCGTATTTTTTAATACGTATATTTTGTCTGAACGTGGTCTGTGCCCTGGGATTATGTAATGAATTTCCAAATATTTTGAAATGGAATTGGATTTTGTTTTCTATTTTAAATTTTTTCCATATTCTTGTGTTTTTGTGTATCCGTGTATCTTACATTACCATATTTGGTCGTCGAGGATTAATAACTATAGATGACTTCAGCATCCATTGCCGTTAGTTTTGGACCTCCAAGCAGGGGATGTTACATTTACTTTGGAGCCATATGCCTTAGTGGTAAGGCAACGGGTCTAGCATTCTTGACAAAATATATCCTAAAATCGATATCTCTCTGGGGTGGTAGACCGGTAATCTTAGCAAAAACATTTGGGAAATCTCTAACTACAAGAAGTGCGCTAAGCGCATCGTGTGATAGGTCCAATGAATATAAGTAGCTCTACATAATAAAACCTCGAGGATCTCAATAAACCTCCAAGCCACGTCCACTTCACATGCTCAAACTAACAATCTTCTTATCACATTCTAAAATAGCCTCATAAGTAGTCATCCAATTCATGCCTAATATCAATAAGAACCCAAAGAATCCCAATACAAGGGCAACACAATCAAACTCGACCCTTAAAATGAACAACTCCTCCTAAGATGTTTAACACAACAATAGGGTCCATGACTATACTAGTGTGTAAGTGTAAGTCATCGACAAGTCTATTAGAAATTAAAGAATGTGATGCCCCAGTACCAAATAAAGTGTGAATGGATAAACCGAATAAAGTTAACACACCTTTGATCGCCACTTTCTTGCCCTTGTATACCACTTGTTGTGCACTCGAGCTAGGGATTGCATCTAGTACATAAGCCAAAACAACCTGAGTAGAAGTCCAAGTAGAAGTTCTCGGTAGTGCTATGCACCGCTTCAGACGTCCAAACCGATCGCAGTTATATCACTTAACCCCTGAAAGATTTGTCATGCACCCCTTCATAAAATGTCCCCGCCACACTTCCTACAGTGCATATCCTTCTTATGTATCTTTCCCTTGGGTCCACCTCTACCCTTATGCTTGTTCTGTTGTGATTTCCCTCCAACCTTCTAAGGTTCCTCTCCTTTGGTTTCGCACTTGGAGACGGTATTTAGCAAAGCCATGTCAACTAGACCCTTATGCGTAGCACCTATAAGAATATGACCCAGAGCTAAGTACTGAAGAGGCTGGCTTAGTCCTTTAGCAAGTTTAAGAGCCTTCTAATGTGATGTGTCAAATATTCTTATACTGAATCTAGGTTGCTCATTAAACTGGTTGACATACTCCTTAATAAAATCCTTGCTTCAAGTGAATGAACTTCTCTAACTGCACACCTTTCTCTACCCTAGAAAGGAACTTCACCTTAAATCGCCTACAGAACTCATCCCAAGTGATCACCTCTTTGTCAACCTCTGCCTCAACTACCTCCCACCAGCTCAGTGGCTTGCCCTATAACATCCAAGTAGCTGACTGCATCCTCGCCTCGTCAGTCAATCCTGCTAAACCAAAGATCCTCTCACAAATGCGGATTCATGACCTTGGATCCACATAAGACTCTATCCTCATGCATTGCTTTTCTCTAAGATTTGAGAAATCTTTGCATACCTTATCAAAGTCTGTAACGATAGGTGGGCAGGTAGGAGTTGCACCCGCCGCTCCCTCCACGGGTCCTCTGGTGGGGTTAAGCTCGGCATGTCCCTTTGCCTTGAGATATCGGTGGAACCAAATTAGAATGTTCATGCCTGGAATCTCGGCTGCGTCTCCTGTGCCTGAACCTATAGGATCACTTATCCTGTATTTATGGATTTTAAAAATTCTATTGGCAACTTTTCACACATATATAAGCATGAATAAGAGAAATAACATAAGCACAAATCAAAGATAGCATAGGCACGAAAAAGAGAGATTGTGGTTTGTATAAAATATTTTGCAAATGTCCCTTGAAAAATGTTTGCTTTTGTACATATACTTTAAAAGTCCATTTTGGAAAACTTTAGAAAACATTTTTGGTAAACCGTTTGATAATCCATTTTTTTCTTTTCAAATACATTCTCTTAGTACGGACCTAATTCCAAAGGAACCTTGAAACAAATGCTCTAATACCAACTGTGACAACCCGCACCACCCAACATGCCAATCCAAAGCCTAATGTGAATTTTGGACTCGTTCCATGCCTAGAAATAGGGATCCTCATGGTTTATAACATTTCACAACATAGAGACTAATACAAGCAGATATAATCTAAGATATACTACACTTGTGATCAATACATGATAAAAGACATAATGTCACTAGTACATGGCCCAATACAAAGTACATAGAAAGCATCACTCCAAGTATGATAAAAGAGATAAACCGTACTGGTAAGACAGATAAATACATGGTGAGAAAATATGGTAAAATACAACCTCTAAAGATAAGCTCGACTCTCCAATTATTAAGAATTGTACGATCACCTGCTGCCCTGTTCACTTTAGGTGGTGAAAAGGAAGAAAGGAGAATGAGTCAGACATAAAGTCTGGTAAATGAGTACAAGTTTAATATGTGATGATCATATGCAGTTATTCTAATACTATTCTAAAAGATAGAGGATGTGAGACAAGTGCTCATGAATTCCTAAGGTCTGTTACCTAAGGGTTCTTGTCTAGTACATTCCTACACTACAGGTTGTGTAGGCTAGTACAATGGATCAAATCTCATGTCTAAATATCGACCACCGCTTCTAGAGCTACTCAATATATAAGGCACCGCTTTCTTGGCTACTAAGAATGGAAGACATCACCACTAGGCTACAGTGGGAAAAAAACTCCCGCTACTATCAACGCCACTAGGCTACTGGGATCGATTCCCTATTATTACGCGTGGAGAGGGAAAAAATCCAAAATATCGACCCGTCAGAATGTGTCATTGTCCGCATTCGCTTCCACCTCTCGAACGTAGCATTGTCCACTTATTGCATGCTTCAGATTCTCCTTTCTAACTATATTATGTGCATCGGGAATCATGCATACTAGGATCTCCCGTTGTGCTGATCCCTTCTATGCATTATAAGAAAATCTATTTTCTGCTGCACTTATTGGTAGCGTTTATAGATAAGTGCAGAATAGCTATCTTATTCTTTATTTTTACTAAATTTTTTTTAACCTAACGCTACTAAATATAAGTTCCCACGTATTTTGTCCCAAATAAGGCATATGTTTCCCCCTCATTTTCATAGCCCGCTTCTTTTCATTATCTACGAAAGCTTTCTCCCTCATTACTAGAACCTTATTTTTCAACTAAATCCAGTTCTTCTTCACTCTCTCTAGCATCGTCTTCTTCTCCTTGCAACAACTATTTTTTTTCCTCCTTGGGTTCTCTTCTGCTCACAGCAATCAGACTCTTCGTAGTACTGCACTCTATCAGTTAACTTGTTTAGTTGAAGACATTTTCCACCACTTTAGTGGAGTTTACTAATCAAAATCCGAACTGAAGAAGGTAGTGATCAGCCCACTAGTAGGGACCCCCATTCTCAGACTGGATGTGAGGCATGAGAAAGAAATTCCAGCAAATAAGAATGAGGCGTACAATGTTCTTGATGAATTGCCTGATAGCTTTTCAATTGAAATCATTTCCTTATGTCTAGATCCTGATCCGTTCTATCTTGAACCATGCATCTGTAACCCAATTCAGTTATTGCTAACCCTCTTTGTACCAAATTTATGTAACCGGTCTGTTCAAAATTATCTTAGGTGTTTTTACACTGGCAATTGTTTCTCTATTTTGGAATACATAACTTAAAAAGTGTTCTTTAGAAAGAGTCTTTGGAGTTAAGGTGTTATACATTGGGACACAGACATACTTGTCGTGATGTTTTTAGAATTCAAACATTTTATTATTTCCTTTTAACCCATAACGATGATGTTATCAGATTTGACATCATTCAAATATGTGGAGAATGAGATAGGTATTTATTGGGATTAAGCAGGGTCGGTATTCAAAAAAATCATTGTCACAATGTTAATTTTAGATGCTTAAGCTTGAAATTTTTAAACAGGGGCATTATTATATGGAATGTTGAAAATATTGTCCAACTTTCAAAGTCTTCTTGATAATATATATTATATAGGTTCTCAAATGTACAAACATGTAAACACAATCAAACTAACACGAATGTATTATCAAAAATCGGGTCTATATATTTATTATCAATTTTGAAGGATAAAGAGATGAATTATGGTTGTTTATTACAAACTAAAGTTAGAAACTTATTTTAACTCAGCAGATTATTATGCACCCAATCTGCTGAGTTATAACAGTTAAACATAATTAAATATACATCACTTTCCTACACCATAAAATTTAATCATATACAACGTTTCATGAACAATGTTTTAAGCACAAATGTCAACGACATAAAATCTTATAGAAAGAGCTTACTAAAAGAGAAAATATAAATCATGGAAAGTCCAAGCCCATCTCCTTCAAAAGTCCAATATGTCTATAGGGAAAAGGTAATAGAGATCAGCAGTAGAAGATAACAAATATGAATTTATTATATAAAAGCCAAAAAGGAAATGAGATACAGACAGTGATCCATTGTCATGTCAATTTTCACATATTCCGTTATCATTTCTTTTTCTACTTTTCATTTGCTACTAACTCAAAAACCAAAGCATTTGATCCAATTAAAAAGAACGTTGATTTAAAAAACTCAAATTCAAGTGTAAAATAGTGTGCAATTAGTTAAAAAGACAAGATTATCATTCACTTCACTCTGTAGAACATACATTAAGACAAATTATACATAGCTTAAAATCAAGGATAAAATAACATTTAGATACTGTCTAAAATCAATATTTATCTAAAACCATAAATTTCTTTACAAAAAACATAGAAATAATTTCAAAATATTTTATCTAAACCAGGTGTCTGTATATAATTTTCTATCCTATGGTCAAGTGATACGGATATTTATCATTTCAATCCGTAATTTAAAATATAAATACGGTTATATATCATTTCAAACCGCAATCCCGAATGGAATAAAAATCCATACAACTTGCAGTTTCTAACAATATAAAATACAACAACCATTCATCCAATATCAATCATCAAACATTTATCACAATCATCATCCAATTCAATTAATAACATCAATAGGGAAAAGATAATAAATAACAGGTATTTACTGGCAGTTTATATTCAATAATAAATTAAATAACTATTTTAGCCAAATAAATTCAAATAAACTTAGATGATGATTCAAAATATGCCAAACAGTCGTAAATAAATTTCTAATCACATCATAAATCAATTTAACAAACATAAGAATCTTAAGAAGTTGTGAATATGTTAAAACACTCACCTTTGAATTTAAATCAAATTTAAATTCAAAATAAAACCAAAATTTGAACAGTCTCAGAATCCATCCAAACCAGCATCAAAATATCCATAATTTAAATATGATCTCAGCGGAGAGAACCGTACGTGAAATAGACCTCGTATATGAAAGTTATGCTAGTTAGAACGTTTTATACTTTAAATTAAATTAAAATAAAATAAATAATAAAACGAACCAATAGAGGAAAGCCACGTCAGTGTTCCTTCGTCACCCAGAAACACGAACGAGACCCATGCCTTCTTTGAACGAGACCCACTCACGTCACCGTCACCACTTCGTCACTCCGGCCGTCGCCACGACACCGGACGTCGCCAAATCACCCTCGCACTACCTCCTCCACGCGCTGCCTCCCCACCACGACCACCGATCGGGCCAAACAAAGGCCGACCGCTGCTAAGTTATGAAACCATAATTAAATTAAATAGCTAAATCAAACTGCTAAATCAACGCATCACCTACGCCGATGAACTTGTTAGGTCTTCTCTACACCGCGGTATGGCCGATTTGATGATCTGTTGCAGTTGATCATAAGGAAAATGGAAGGCCGAGATTTGTTCTTCAAATCCAGGATAAACAGTGATTCAATTTGAAAAATGAATCATAGATCTGAGATGCGCTCGTCGAGAGCTTCAAATCGATATATAATTCGCTATTGTTTGAGAAGATTGAATTTTCAATTTGATTTTTGATTTGAATTTGCAGTTTGGGATTTAGGGTTCTATCTGCCATTGAAAGAGGAGAAGCAAATAGAATTGTACGTACAGAAATGAGGAATAAAAAATAGGCTAGGGTTTATAACAAGATATATATATAGACAAAGCTGGAAAGAGAATAGATGGACCAGAATGATTTGGATTGAAAGTTGAACGACAAATGGCCCGAAAAGCCCGTTCTGACTCCGGAACGAAAATGAGTCAATGCATATGTCAAAATATATGTTTTTAAATATTTTAAATGCAATGGAACAGGTTTCAAGTCCAAATTTCATCGTAAGAAGAAGTTATGCTAAAATCGCTTTATTTCAAATTGACTCCAATTGATTCCAATTGAATTTAATTAAATTGATTTCTAGGCGTTTCGAGCCTGTACGATCAAATGATTAGACCGATTATTACGAAACTTAAAATCCTACAATAGTTCACTGTTACGGATTCAATGAAACTAGTTTCGTCGAAATCCGAGTCAGTGGCCAACATGGCTATTTTTCAGTTAATTAATTAAATTAATATTAAATTAATCAATTCACTTTTTCAATTCAAATTTAATAATTCACAAATTCCATCATTTTTGAGTTCTTAAACAAACACGATAATCTAAACAAACTTAGATATCAATTCAAAGTTAATTGGTTTACCCATTACCGTATTTAATTTCAATTTTAATAAATTCATTATTTATCAATTGAAATTCAATAAATCCATTTATTTGATTCTAAATCCTGTTATTCAATAAATTATTATCAAATGGATGAAATTAACATTGGTTCATGCTTTATTGCATTAATATTCTCAAATTTCATCTTAATCTCTATTAACGTAATAATTAAATATTAAATTTCATTTAATTGTAATTAATCCAATTATTGGATTTAAATTAATAAATCTTGATTCTCATTCCTTTTTATTCAATCAATCATTATCTTCTGGACAAATTTCACATAGTATATATCCAGTTACCCTAATATTTTTACAATCATCAACTAAGTTCATATTAACGTAGTATCTAATTACGTTTAATTGCAATAGATTTAGATCTAATTCAATAGATTAAATAAATGGGTAAACAATTAATAATTACCACTATTTTCCAAATTTAATTCTATTCATACTTTATTATCAACCAACAATTATTATAATTACTTATCTAGCATTGATTCTATCAAATTACATATTATTACGTATTATTTCATCAATTTATATAACTTTGAATTTATTTCCCAATTTACTAGTTACAATCAATTATAGCCTTACAATTGTTTCGATTAATTGGGATTGCACTAAATTAATTATTTATTAACTTGCATTAACATTATTACCTCAATTTACATCAATTACTATTAACAATGTGTTATTTCATTAGCCATTTAAATAATTACATTTGTTTTCCTAGATTCACTTTGCAACCAAAGATAGCCTTTCAATCACCTTATTAAATTTGAATTCCATTAACTTATTCATAATTCACATAAGTTAACTTTATTACATTTTGTTTTAGTTATAATTCCATTCTCAAATTACAAATTTTTATTTCTTTCAGATTTAATTACCAAAATCATATTAAATTAACAATTTAATTATCGAAATTTACGGGTCGTTACACTCTCCTCCACTCAAAACGTTTTGTCCCCGAAAAGGAAAAAGAAGAATTGAGTAAACAATACATCTTATTCAAAATATACCAATTTATAACCATTAAATCTTTTATACTCAAATTAATAAAGTTTGGAAAACATTTTTCAAAAATTTTCTATGTCCAAAATTTACGGAAAATTTCGGCGGAGTCTCCTTTGTACGGAGAGGTTCGGGAGAAAATATAATACCGAATTTAACAATATATGACATATATCTTCCAAAATAATATATCCCAACATAGAGAAAAAAAATATAATATCGCTAGAATCCGAGAACAAACCTATTTGTCGGGCAAGCAACGTTTAGTTATGAAACCAAAAGCAGTAGAATTGCTTCCATAACCAGTATTTCACTTATATAATCCAAAAAGGGTTAATAATTATATAAAATGAAATACTTAAAGTTGTTTCAACTACTAACAAACAACCAATATAAACAACAATCATTCGCAACCAACAGCATACACATCAAATACAAATCAATCATCCAAGCAAGACAAACAATTGGTTTGTTCAGTTTAAGACACTTTAAATCACATAGAATGACAAATAACTATGAAGTATTCCACTTACTCAACAGTCTTAGATAAACTCAATAAATTATTCATACATCTAAGCAATTAAAAGTATCTTTTACTTAAACAACTCATAAACCAAAACAAACAACAATTTCAAACAATAGATCAAGTTCATTCTTATTAATTACATTTCATAGCATTTATTGCTTAAACTCCTTTTCATTCATATAATGATTCATCCTTTAATTTACATTTATTTCTTACAAACTTTTATTTCCATTCACTCATTCAGTGTTTATTTCATTTATTTTCATTTATTTATTTATAGTATTTATGTTCAATTCAATTTCTTAGCATACCACTTCATCTACTTAAGTTTTTAATTACTTTCTTATAATACTTACTTTCTATCACAATTTATTATAGTAATATTCAATTATAACATAGGTTTATAGTAACTACAACATCAAATTCTTATTTATTAAAGAATTTCATTGAATACTTTCATTATTTCAAATTTTTACTTGTATAATATCCTTTTACATTTTCTTATTAAACATTAGAACTTTTAATATTTGGTAAATTATATATATGCTTTAAGAATGTAATTGGAAGTTATACAAGTTTTCCTCGTTTCTTTTAAATTAATTTAATGTTCAATAATCATATCCTTTGTTTTATAGGTTATGGATTCCAAATTCATTTAATTTCATTTATAACCTAGCATTTAATCTCTTATTTTAATTAAAGGTTCCAATTATTAATTATTTACATTCCATTTTACTACAATAATTGAAACTATTAATTAACGGGAACTTAGAACTAAATACCGGGTTAAATTTTCAAATCATTTTAAAATAACAAATAGATGTATACACTTACAATTTATATATCCAATTATATTTAAAACAATTTGAAATTTATATTTGTTTATCAAAATAAATCTGTAGTAAAACTACTACAGTGGCCATCCCACTTTGAAACTCGAAAATGAATGTCGATGATGCGTGCACTCATCACCGAAATTATTTCCCAACGACATAGAGGGGAGTACAGAACTTATTTCTTTCCAAAATTTCTTTAAAAAAATTCTTTCAAATTATATTTAAATATTTGTATCAGAAAATACTTATAAACAATATTATTACATTCCAAAATCCTTTGAAAGCGATTTTCAAAATCCTGGAACTTAAGTTCTAAAATTTCTAGTTATTCTCATTTATTTTACTTTCTATTTATTTTCAACTAATATTTATAAATTCACTACCTAACAACCAATATATTGCAACCAAATATAATCTTAAAAAAATTATTTTATATATAGAAAATATAATAGGCAAAATTATTTCATTTACCTATATTCAAAACAAATATTGTGTCGGTCTGTCCTATTAAGTGTTTAGAAATCCCTATTGATGTCATAGCGTTCTATACACCAACCAGAATTTATAAATGCAAAACGAAACAAATTAACACAATATAAAAACCTTTTTATAACACTAACAAATACACTCTCTCAAATATATACACTCAGCGACTCATCATAGGGTATTACTATCCTATTAATAAAGAGTCAGACCCCACAAAGCTAAGGTTTATCGCTAAACCAAAGTTCTGATACCAGATGTAACATCCCGCCTTTCTGTACGCTTCAAATCGACGATAAACCACACACGTAGACTTAAACCATACAGAAGGGCGGATTGTTATTGGGGGTGAATAAGAAAAGCAGAGAAAGAAAAAAACAAAACAGAATCTTGCAGGAGAATGACAAAATATAATAATCAAATAACATTTCATGAAGCTGTTTACAAAACATTTGATTATACTAATACAATATAGAATCTGAGTTACACATACCAGAGAATAGTAATTAACAACGCAGTGGAACAGAATGAATGTGGTGGAATAATATAATAAATAATAGTAATGCAATCTTCGTCTTCATCCTCCAGAAATAAAGTCTTCAAATCCTGAAATGCTCAGGCTGACCCGAGCGAATTGAAAAGACAAAACACTCGAGTCAGAACTAAAAGATCTTATGTAAGTTAAATCAACGGTAAATAATATGAGTGGAACGACGTGAGAGATGTTTACGGGATTTGGCATCTCCTATCCAGTGTCTAGCGTGAGTGCAATAACTTAAGAGATGCTTGGGATTCACATCTCCTAAGGATCCGTTAAACTATTTACAACGTAGTAATATTCCGCTATTATAATAATGCTTATAGTAAAATAAACTTACTTTTAAATAGCGTTAAAGCTTTACATTTTCCACCTTAACACGTAATAGTCTCAGTAGTCCATCCAGTATCAGCGCATCTCCAGATCGGGAGACTACCCTAAATACTCCACGGGCTATGGGAGAAATCCAAACTCGTACAAGGCGTGCTATGGTAGGTGATACAGCACACAAGGCAATGCCAGGGTTGATATACCAATTATGCACACAGCCTGGTGGTGACGGATAGCGCGCAGCTACCACCCACCTCGAGCCACACCACCAAAAATCAAAAGTCAAAAGTGGCCACCAAAACAATCTCAAAGTCAGAATATAATATCGAAGGAGTGTGTCCAATAAGAGGGGCTACCTCACTGGCCCAAGATCGCTCGTGTTTTATCCACCTTAAGCCAACTCACGGGAGTCGGGTCCACATTCATACCTCAATGTACGTCGCTAACATCCTACTTCATTCTGGAATCTCCACCGCGTACACGGTTGTTAAAGTGGTTTTCGGAGTTGGCAGAGAGTATGAAAACTTCCGATCCCGGTCTCTTTAACAACCAATCGTTATTATAACACCACGTCATTTTCAAAATAGTTTATACTTTTAAACCAAATATCATTGCCCTTTCAAAACCAAACCAATACAATATCATTTTCATTTCAAATATATCCTTCTCTAAAATCATAACACTTTCAAAGTTATAACATTTCGAAATCAAAATACTTGAATATAACACTTTCAAATTATAATACCTTGAAAACTCATAACTTTGAAACATAACTTCCACCACTTACATGGTTTAAATATTTAAAATACTTTATATAATAAAATAGCTTCTTTAATTTTATAAATCAAATCCAATACAACTCGAATTTCTACATTTTATATTTAACCAAATCCCAAATAATAAATTTCAATTCAATTCAGTTTCCAAATAAACTATTCCAAATTTATCAATTTCAAAACAGATTTGATCCACAGAATAAACCATTTCAAATTCAATATATTTCAAACTTTAAGTATTCAATAATTTCCAAAACTAAGTTTGGTAATTACAATTCAACAATTCGGTGTTCTATTATTTAGTTTTGAAATATTTTACATAATAATTCCATTATCATTTAAATAAGCTCAAATTACAAATAACTGAATATTTCTTTCAATTTATTTGTACTTGAAATATTCATTTAATTCACCTTAACCCAAAAATCAAGTTATAAAATCATACCCTTTAAATTTTTCAATTTGATAAATTTCACACCAACTTATTTGAGTTTACTTCTTAAATAAATTCAATTTCAAATAAATCTCCAATTTATCTTCTAGCTTTAATTTTATTTAAATAATTATAAACTTTATATTTTATATACTTAACCATATTATCTTCAATAAAAATCAAACTTATTATCAAACTTATTCTATATTAAGGCAAATTATATATAGCTTAAAATCAAGGATAAAATAACATTTAGATACTATCTAAAATCATATATTTCTTTACAAAAACCATAGAAATCATTTCAAAATATTTTTATATATATAGACCACAGTGTTTGTATGTAATTTTCTATCATATGGTCAAGTGATATGAATAATTATCATTTCAATCCGTAATTTAAAATATAAACACGGTTATATATCATTTCAAACTGCAATTCCGAATGGAATAAAAATCCATACAACTTGCAGTTTATAACAATATAAAATACAACAACCATTCATCCAATATCAATCATCAAACATTTACCACAATCATCATCTAATTCAATCAATAACATCAATATAGAACATATAATAAATAACAGGTATTTACTGGAAGTTTATATTCAATAATAAATTAAATAATGATTTTATCCAAATAAATTCAAATAAACTGAGATGATGATTCAAAATATTCCAAACAGTCATAAATAAATTTCTAATCACATCATAAATCAATTTAACAAACATAAGAAATTTTAGAAGTTGTGAGTGGGTTAAAACACTCACCTTTTTATTTAAATCAAATTTAAATTCAAAATAAATCCAAAATTTGAACAATCTCATAATCCATCCAAACTAGCGTAAAAATGTCCGGAATTTAAATACGATCTCAGTGGAGAAAACCGCGCATGAAACGGACCTCGTATATGAAAGTTATGCTAGTTAGAACGTTTTATACTTTAAGTTAATTTAAATAAAATAAATAATAAAATGAACCAATAGAGGAAAGCCGCATCAGCGTCCTTCATCACCCAGCAAACACGAATGAGACTAGGCCTTCTTCGAACAAGACCCACTCACGTCGTCGTCGCCACTTCGTCACTCCGGCCGCCGCATCGATACCGGACGTCGCCAAACCACCCTCGCACAAACTCCTCCACGCGTTACCCACCCCCCCCCCCCCCCCCCCCCCCGGCCACCGATCGGGCCAAACAAAGGCCGGCCACCGCTAAGTTAATAAACCCTGATTGAATTTAATTGCTAAATCAAACCGCTAAATCAACACATCACCTACACTGATGAACTCTGCTAGGCCTTCTCTACGCCACGGTATGGTCGATTTGATGATCCGTTGTAGTTGATCACGAGGAAAATGGAAGGCCGAGATTTGTTCTTCAAATCCAGGATAAACAGTGATTCAATTTGAAAAACGGATTATAGATCTGAGATGCGCTCGTTGAGAGCTTCAAATCGATATATAATTCGCTATTGTTTGAGAAGATTGAATTTTCAATTTGATTTTTGATTTGAATTTGCAGTTTGGGATTTAGGGTTCTATCTGCCATTGAAAGAGGAGAAGTAAATAGAATTGTACGTACAAAAATGAAAAATAAGAAATAGGCTAAGGTTTGTAACAAGGTATATATAGACAAAGCTGGAAAGAGAATAGATGGACCAGATTGATTTGGAATGAAAGTTGAACGACAAATGGCCCGAAAAGCCCGTTCTGACTCCGAAACGAAAATGAGTCAACCCATATTTCAAAATACATGTTTTTAAATATTTTAAACGTAATGGAACAGGTTTCAAGTCCAAATTCCATCGTATGAAGAAGTTACGCTAAAATCCATTTATTTCAAATTGACTCCAATTGATTTCAATTAAATTTAATTAAATTGATTTCTAGGCGTTTCGAGCCCGTATGATCAAACGATTAGTCCGATCGTTACGAAACTTGAAATCCTACAATAGTTCACGGTTACGGATCCGATGAAACTGGTTCATCGAAGTCCGAGTCAGTGGCCAAAATGGCTATTTTTCAGTTAATTAATTAAATTAATATTAAATTAATCAATTCACTTTTTCAATTCAAATTTTATAATTCACAAATTCCACAATTTTTGAGTTCTTAAACAAACACGATAATCTAAACAAACTTAGATATCAATTCAAAGTTAATTGGTTTACCCATTACCGTATTTACTTTCAATTTTAATAAATTCATTAATTATCAATTGAAATTCAAATAAATCCATTTATTTGATTCTAAATCCTGTTATTCAATAAATTATTATAAATGGATGAAATTAACATTGGTTCATGCTTTATTACATTAATATTCTCAAATTTCATCTTAATCTCTATTAACGTAATAATTAAGCATTAAATTTCATTTAATTGCAATTAATCCAATTATTAGATTTAAATTAATAAATCTTGATTCTCATTCCTTTTTATTCAATCAATCATTATCTTCTGGACAAATTTAACATTAGTATATATCCAATTACCCTAATATTTTTACAGTCATCAACTAAATTCATATTAACGTAGTATTTAATTACGTTTAATTGCAATGGATTTAGATCTAATTCAATAGATTAAATAAATGGATAAACAATTAATAATTACCACTATTTACCAAATTTAATTCTATTCATACTTTATTATCAACCAACAATTATTATAATTACTTATCTAGCATTGATTCTATCAAATTACAATTTATTATGTATTATTTCATCAATTTATATAACTTTGAATTTATTTCCCAATTTACTAATTATAATCAATTATAACCTTACAATTGTTTCAGTTAATTGGGATTGTACTAAATTAGTTATTTATTAACTTGCATTAACATTATTACCTCAATTTACATTCAATTACTATTAACAATGTGTTATTTCATTAGTCGTTTAAATAATCACATTTGTTTTCCTATATTCACTTTGCAACCAAAGATAGCCTTTCAATCACCTTATTAAATTTGAATTCCATTAACTTATTAATAATTCACTTAAGTTAACTTTGTTACATTTCGTTTTAGTTATCATTCCATTCTCAAATTACAAATTTTTATTTCTTCCACATTTAATACCAAAATCATATTAAATTAACAATTTAATTATCGAAGTTTATGGTTCGTTACATATAGTCATCCTCATCTTTCTCAGAAGCTTCGGTATGGCCACCCCCGTTTCCACTTGATCCTTATCCGACGTTGATGTTATCATCCCCGTCGTCGTCGTTGTCATCATTATCTCCCCCCTTCTCTTCAACGGCCTCATCTTTGTCATCTTCTTCGTCAGACTCGAATTCGTCTTTGAAGGAAGGAACTTCAAAGGAAAGAAGTTTAGAAGCATCGATTTCCTCCCTCTCAGCAACCTCAATCCCCTGCTCCATCTTTTTGACTCTATCCATGACTCTATCAACAAGAGCAGGGTCGAGCAGGGGAAACTCGAATCTTGGTATTTATCGACAGTGTTATCATAGGCGAGCATTAAGGCATCTTCAAAGGAGTTCATAATGATGCCTTCCAAAGACAAAGAGGAAACTTAGTTATTTGAAACGACTTCCTCTCGAAGTTTAGATGTTTCGATAGAGGATTTGGACACATTTTCGTACAAAGAGAACTAGCTTTTGGAAATCTGAAAGAAAAGCACAACATAAGTTAAAAGCTTAAAGAAAAATAGGGATAATAATGTTAAATGGAGTTAAATATACCAGGTATTGTTGTTCAAGAAGAGATCTATAGTGGCTCTCCAAATCAGAAATAGAGGATGGTGGCTAAATTTAAGTGAAAGACGGAGAATTTAGAATTGAATGGATCATCTTCTCGAAGTCACATGGAGGTGTGGAAGCTGATGATCCTGGAATATTTAGCACTGGAGTAGGATTGAAGTCCCCAATGCCTTTTGTATCTGCTCGATTACGCTCGGAGAGCCGGAGATAACAATGTGAGAAAGAGGATCGACTTTGGTAAGAGTTTCGTTAGGGAAGACGTGAGGAGCTTCAATGATCGGACACTTTAGAAACTCCCAACATTAATAGACTCCTTCTCTTCCAGTATTGGAGAATTAAGAACTTCAACCACTTTAAATCTCCTTGGGGTGGCTCCACCGTAGATGTTTTGATTAATTTTCTTTTCACGGCCAACTTCGACTTGGCAATAGCCTGAAAAAATTATGATGCATGAGAAGTCGAAGGAGGAGCAGGACCACTAATGGGTTTTTACACTTGAGGATCAATTGAAGAGAATTCAAATAGATTATAAGTTAGCAGAATAATTTTAAAAACACCACAGCAATACATAACAAGTGCAGCATTTATAATTACTGGAGTGGTGAGCATAGATAGGTGACATTGGACAGAAATTTGATGAATCTCCTGAAGAAATGAATCGTTTTCTTTAGGAGGTGTGTTGGACTGAAGAGGTTGGCCATGTATCTTTGTCCCGTGGGCAGAAGGGAGTGCTTTCACAGATTGTTGAATTTAGCAGCGTTAATCTACTCCTAATCTTACTAGCAACTACGATAAGAGACTCTATTATCCTCTTATCTTCTTCGTTTATTTCTTTAGCAGGAGCACCAGAAGGAAAGCATAGGTCAGCGAAGAAAAGTAACTAGATAGAAGGAAAATAATAAAATTTGAGCCTACGAGGAGTAGAGAAAGTGTCGCTAGCATTTGGGAAGCATCTAACGAAGAAGAACTGACTTTCCCTGTCATAAATCTTGTTTACTCCTTCAGAGATCAATTTCTCAAAAGCATTGGCCTCGAAGATTTGATTATAATGGTTACTAAGCTTAACCAACTGGATGAGGTGATTAAGAACTTCGATGTTCAAAGAGGAATGGCTGACTCCAGTGCCACCAACTCCAGAGACAAAAGATAAGTATATACGTTTGGCGACTGCTTAATTGGAGCAATTCCAATATGAACTAAGAACTTCAGCAACAACTCAGGGAAAGGAAGGAATCCACCGTGCCATATGTGGATTGTAGTATAAGCGAAGAACCCCTCGAGTGGGCTGTTGATAGTGTCATTTTCTGCAGGGGGATCGCTTCCACTCCTGTAATCCCAAAGTCATTATGAATGGCATCCACTTCATTCTGAGTGGATATCAGGAAGCGCTTGGCAAGAGCTTTAGATCTTTGAAGAACTCATGATTCTGCCAGGTGAAAACATTTAACTAGAAATTACAGTTTGTAACGAAGTTAACATTCTTTCAAGGATTGATAGAAACATACTGTAACAATTTGAACATCAAACAAAACATGAAAATTCAAATCCTTGAAAGAATGTTAAAGTTAAAAATGAGACTTATTGAGCTTTCGATAGAGTCGAAAGGAAAATAAAAGTTAATACCTAACAAGCACCTCTCAATAATGTTGAAAGTCCGGATATGAGCACCTACCGAGCTTTCGATTGGGTCGAAAGGGAGGATTGAAGAATATGTTCAACCGACACTCTTCAACAATGTCAAAAGCTCAATAGGAACTTTGTTATTAAGAAGGAATAGTTAAAACCAACATAAAAACTTGAACAATGTATATACTACTAATGTTTTGTAAACAAAATGGAAGACCCTTCGACACAGTCGAAACCCCTTACCTTAGTTTTTCTAAAAGAATGTTAATGTTGTTGAAACCTTATATGCCGACTAAGTCAAAAGGTTTCGAGTTTGAATTAAGGGACGTTTCGAAGATGTTGAACAAGAGAAATATTAAACGCCTGTCAGTTATAAAAGGTTTCGACAGAAATGAGGAGTGGCGAGCGGCTTCGAAGGCATAACAATAATAAATTTAAATGAACGTAGTAGGTTTCGAATGAGTTGATTACAGAAGGTATCGTTTGGTCGAAACATTTGATGTATAACTTATACAAAGTATCATTTCTTTAATCTCCTTTACAAATATATGCATTTTAATTTAAACTTATAAGGAGTAAGTATTTCGAAAGATGTCAAAACCTATGCAACAAAACTTATTCTTTCGAAAGAGAGAATTGTAATAGCCAACTTCTTCGAAAGGTGTTTGGATACGCTGACACACAAAGTTGCTTTCGAAAAGGTTGATTGCATGCTACTTTATTCAAAAGAAACGCCACGCTACCTTTCAACCCCTTCGAAAGAGGTCAACAAAGAAAAATGAAAGTTGCTGCTTTAATCCCGTTTGAAGGGGTAGAAAGGTAAATTTATAGCGTCAATTTTTAATTCGTACAATTCAAAACTTCTAGGCGAAGCAAGTGGGAAACTCCTTCTTGCCCAAACATGATTTCAATCCAAAAATATAAAAAAAAAACAGATTTAAACGCAAATCCAAAAATTAAACTAAAAACATTAAGCGCTTGAGCGGGGTTGAAGTCCCCAATGTCTTTTGAATCTGCTCGATTATCTATATTTTTCCTTCTTCGCTCAACCAAAAGAAATAAAAAAGGATTAACCTTGTCTTAAAATCAACTTTAGGGTGTTGACAAGTTTTCTTGTTAACAATAAGGGCAGTGCAGGAAAAGCATGTGTGGAAAGTAAAAGAATCCAAAAGGGAAAGCATACAGATCGGTCTTAATCAAAAATAAGATGATGAAATCGGCAAACGTGATCAGTGAAAATCAAGCATGACAGTTCAAATTCCCTTATTTTTGTTCGTTACTTATTTTATTTTTCCATCGCGAATATTCACAAAATTGTTTGTTTGTTATTTGATTAGCAATAGTTTCTTATTTTAACTAGAAGTGTGGAAATAGTTGTACTTTAAACAATGCTTGTTTTATGATGCCAGATATTCATGAAATTCTAGAATGGCGTTCATGCCATGTGAAACAGTAGATGAGAGAGTTGCAACATCCAAGTCAAATATTTGATGTATAGCCTGTGTACCATTGATCACTAGTCATTAACATACTCTTGTTTTCTATTAGCTTATATACTCTATATTTCGAACATCTAATATACACTTACGGTTTTTAATAACAGAAAAATAGATACAAGGACAAACTTAGAAAAAAATTTAGGCTAAAGGACAAATAGTTTTTTTATAAGGCTGAAGGACAATGCTAGTTATAACTATCATTTTGTATATTGTAAAATAAACATAATGCTAGATATAACTAGCATTTTGTATAGTGTAAAGGTTGAATATAATGCTAATTATAACTACATATGCTCTAATTGAAAAACTATTTTTTTTCAAAGTTTGTCTTTTTCCCTAATTTTCCATTTTAATAATCTACATATGCTCTATCAAATTCTGTCACTACTAGAGCAACAGTCATTTTTAACGACTGCTACTGTTGGAAAAGCCGCTCGCTATGACATAGGTGCTTTCCTTCGGTTGGCGAAGGTATCAACGACTATTTGGCGACGGCTACTCACGGTACTTTCCAACGGTTTTGTGACGGTTTTCGGTGCCTATACTTTAACTTTAACTTGGTTACTGTCTAGCTCATAGTATGCTTTGGTTTTTTTAGTGTCTTTTGGCTTGATATGAAGGTCGGAAGGATTACATACTGCTTGGATATCACATCTAGATTTCAAATCGTCCTTAATCTTCCCCTTAACTTTCAAAACTGTATTAAAAAAACATTATCAAACACGTTTTTCTCATTGTGCATCACATCAATATTATGACGAATTAGGAGATTTTTCCAATAAGGCAATTTCCAAATTATACTTTGTTTGCACCATTTATGAACCATCGATTTACCTTGAGTTTCAATTTGCTCTCCGATTGTATGTATCTTTGGATAATCCTGTACAAGTTCATATATATATTCGCTCGACCAAATCTTTGGTGGCCGTAAAGTCTCTTGTCTACTAGCTGTAAAAAAAATCTATCTTTTCTAAAAGGATGGTTAATATGAAGAAAACACCGATGACAAACAAATGATGATATTTTCATTTCATGCGTTAAAGAAAATGACCGTGTTTCTTCCATGTAATAAGGACAAGCTAGATGATCGACCGTACTCCAACCAGAAAGCATTGCATATGTAGAAAAAAAGCTAATAATCTATAACAAATAAGCGAACATACGAAAATTCTTTTTTTGTGAAATGTCGTATGTTTCAACTCCTTCGTATCATAATGTTTTCAACTCTTCAATCAACGGTTGTAAATAAACATCGATTCCCTGTGTCGGGTCATAAGGGCCAGCGGCGACAATAATGAGAAACATATATAGAGTTTTCACACACATCCACGGAGGTAAATTGTAAGGTGTAATGATTATAGGCCAAGATGAATATTTAAAACTAAACTGAAAGAATGGTGAAAATCCACCCGTGCATAAACCAAGTCTAACATTACGGCTCTCCATTGCAAAAGCAGGATGTCTTATCAAAATGCTTCCATGCTTCTCCATCAGCTGGGTATGTTAACATATATTTTCCTGTGTTCTCACATTATGCCATCTTATATGATGCACGGTTACAGTGGATGTATATAATCGTTGAAGCCTAAAAGTTATAGGTAAGTAATGCATACATTTTAGGTAAGTAATGCATACATTTGTACAGAACTTCATTTCCCTTCTTTTTTCTTAATTTGTATCTTTCCTTGTTACATATTCTACAATTCCTCAGATTGATGTTTTCTGTTCAAAACAACATGCAACATTTTAGACATGTATCTATTTTTGATACAGCAAACCAAAAGAATACATAATTTTTTTCACTTCATAATGATTTTTCACACATCAAATTATCAGATGACATATGTCGTTTTGCAACTTATACAATAGGTATAAATTCGGCTTCTATGAAGTTGTAAATGTATTCTGTAGTTACTGATAGTTGTGTATCACTTGTGCAGCCATCGTAAAGGCGTTTCTTAGCAGTATCGAATAAATCATAGATTTTTTTGCTACAATATTTGGTTGTTCTTCGACATTAACATTGTCAACATCAACTTCAAAAATAGGGAATATCGATCGTGTTGCATCTTCAACCATATCTTCTAAGAAATTCGTCATAATAATTTCATTGCCCACCTCCTCCTCTGAATGTACATGATTAGATCTACAAGTTCTCCATGACGATCCCACACAAAATAATTCGGCACAAGACACAAATGGACTTAAACCACATCCAGTATCAAATGCTTCAATAATTTGCGCCTACTATATGGACAACGATTTTTTCTATCGTCTTCATTATTACTTAAAGCGAATTCAATAAATATGTTTACACCACTATAAAAATGTTCCCTTATTGAGCCTCTAATTTCCCTTCGAGGATGATACATGCAGGTCCGATCAACAAAATAATCGGCCATTTTTCCTATTGGAAAAATATAATAGAGATTAAAAAAGTATACATCGTTTTATGGATTGACATTTGATTTTTCAAATCATTTATTGATTAATATTCATTTATCCATTTTAGGGATTGTCATTAATTATGAATAAAATATTAAGTTTTTAGTTTATTGTTTTTCACTTTGATGGCCAGTTATCCTACTTTTGATTATAAACACAGTAGTAATTACATTTCGTACATCATTTTATTTTAAACGATTCAACAAAATTTCGGCAGCACTTTTCCTTTGTTCCCTGTATTGTACACAAATGCATGTACGAAGGGGACAAAAAGATGCACTGTTGAAATTTTGTAAACCGTCTATGATGAAATTATTTATAAAATGTAGCTACTTTATTGTGTTCGTAGCTTGTCCAATACAGGGACAAATTCGACAAATATTGTATCAGATGAATATAGATATCTGTTTTATTACAAAAACGAATATTCATATAACGATCATATACAATATTTGTCAAACGGGGACAAAAACTCTCTAAGGAATATTAATTATATACATAACATACATTAGTATATACAATTCATTTATGCATTGTAATGTTTTAATAATTAATATTTTTTCCATTCTTTATAAAATCTTATATGTTTTCAATTATTACAAATTATGGATATAGTATTATATTTCAAAAAAACAAACTTCATTGTACACTTATTTATTTATTATTTTATCGGATTCGACATCCAAGTAAACTATATTTGTTATATAAACCATAAACCGATAATTAATCTTCAATAGTAATATTTGAATTGACATTGACATTTTAGCACACTAATTAACACTAAATGATATCACTAATTAGACACATAAACCAATTAATCTAAGTTTAGCCATAATTATGTTTTAATTATCGATTTACACACTTATAACCCTAATTAACATATCACAATCAATCAACATACAATTGCAAACGCTCAATGGGGTAGTATCATCAAATACAACTATAAATTAACACTAATTTAACATACTAGGGTAAATTGGAATTAGAAAAAAATACATTTTTTCGCTGAAATTAAAGTGTTGGAGGTCGGAGAGGAGAAGTTGGAGATGTTTCTGGTGGTGGTGGACGATGTACAGCAGCGGTGGCCGCAGGTGGGCGAATTTAGGAGGAAGAGGGAGGGTTTGGGTTGTGAAATGGGGAGAAGGAGATGGAATGACATTGCTCTCAGCCGACTCAGGTAATTCACGACGTGCATCGGTTTTCAGTGACCGCCAACGACAACTTTTCGATGGTTTGCGAAGGCAAAAGCTCGGTTGTTACAGAATTGTCACGACAAAACCATGACGTTGGAAGCCGTTGGAACCATTCGTCGCGATAAACAGTAATTCTAGCATGTAACTATCAGTTATATCATTCTCTAACTTTTCCAATCAATCTAACATATACCAATCGGTAAAATTTCATCATCAACAATTGACAATCAATCCCTAACACATAGCTCGTGACCATTATACGTTGGTCAAAACACTGTGAATATTCTTGGCTTCTTTTGTCATGCTTACTGCTATATCAAAAGAAAACCATATTATGGATCTTCTTATCAATCCATCACTAACAGTATGTCGAAATATATTCATAAATCTAACTCAATCATACACGAAATTAAATATCTACGAGGTTTCATTAATAATAACATATCGATAACAGTGAATTATCGAACAATTTAAAAATAATACCAACGATATCTCAAATCATATACGAATTATCACAATAATGAATTTATGTCAATGATAATATGCCGACGAATTTAAATCAACAAATCTATATCATATATAAGCCTAAACAAATCATGGCATTGACTAAAAAATGAACCAAAGCAATAAATCATACTAACAGAGAGCATTGTTTATGGTGGTTTGGAGGCTTGGAGGATGCTTGGGAGGCGGTGGGCAGGATATTGTTAACTTCACATAGGTAGACACTTCCAGAGGCTTTACCGACGTGCCGTCGACACCTTATTTTTCGGTGTCGGAATGACATTGGAAATGCTAGGTAGATAGACAATGTATTTTCTAGTAGTGAACTAATCAACTTCTAATCTGAAATTGATAAATCGTTTTTACTTATATTGTTAATCTCATTTTTTTCTATCAATAATGGTTAGTAGGATCGAAGATGACTACAGGTAGTATATTTCGCTCTATTTTTACTCAATTATGTTTAACCATTCACATTAGGAGGATAATTCAGTACTTTATGAACTATATTATTTTTAGTGCCGAGTTTTAAAATTTAATTTATATGTTTAATCTGAAGCTAAAAACATTATTAAATATGCATGAATACAATCTTCTATTAATTTAATTGATGATGTACAAAAAAACCAGTTCTTTAAAGGAAGGATTATAATATAATATACAGTAGACAATTCCCGGGGCCTCCATTCTCCCTCCAAATTGAATGATTTGACCGATGAAATTATATTTTTGCAATTTTTGTCTTAGATTTTATTAACAATTTCCCGTGCAGGTAAAGCATGTACAAACAGTAAGAGCATCTCCAACAGCGATAGATTCAGACGTAATATGAGGGGGAGCTCAATTTGTCACTCCAACAGAGGCGATTCACTTGAATATCAAGAAAAATATTCAACGGCAAATTCAGTATTTTGAATTGATCATGGACGGTCCGAAGCATTTATTAAATAAACGTTCAGAATTAGATGTCTATTAAATAGACATTCAAGGCACGACATTTGGCTGCATCTAGAAGAACAAAATGATTTAGTGTGGTGATAATGGCACCGGACCAGACGCTAGGGACTATCGCATCCTGCCGCGGTTAACCGCTGGCCAAACACATATTTGTTCGGTGGTTGATTGTTGACCGCTGTTTATGATCAAACATGATAGCCCGAGCACAAATCAAGCAATATTTAAGAGCATTGTTATAGACACACCCAAAACAGATAAGGGGAGTCAAAAAATTAATTGTCAAATAATTATTATGGGGAGGTATTTAATATATGTGCTTCCCCTTAAAAATTTTTTAAGTATGGACAATAATATCCTTCATTTTACAAAACCTAATTAATTACTGCTAAACAGGATTAGTGGTAAAACCCTAATCCTAAAAATCTTCCATGGTGGAATTCAATCTAAATTCTATGAAAGACGGTGAAAACAATATGGTACTAACACAGGAAAGTGAACGACTAGTTGTATTTGTGGAAGAACCTGTCGTGGAGGAGTTATTTTTTTTTAATTCCATCGTTTTACTGTAGCAGGTATTTCGTTCGGCGGTAGCGTGCCGTGCAACCCAGTTGGCAGATTTAAATTTGTTATATACGGTCATGCTATGCCGTTTTTTAATGCATATATCGGCTGGTTCTAGCCGATTACATCGTAAAACGTATATATTTTTATATTCGGCAAGAGTCGGCCGATTTGATGATTGTTTAACGGTGGGATGTTGCCGACTATTATGGTGAAAATAGTAAACTTGTTTATGACTAGCAAATATCGTTTCAGAAGTCATTGTACGACATGTTATCGCCGTACGCTACCAGCTTCTACCGTTATAAAATACAATATTATTCTGCCGTTATATTATTATTTTTTTCAAACAGAGTGCCGATATTGAATTTGACATTCACCGATGTAGTAATAGTAAAGAAGCGAAACAGAGTCCGGATAATTTGGAAAATAATAAGGATATTGAAAGCGATAATGAAGTTGACAAATCCAAAGAAATCGAAAGCGATGAAGATAAAGAACAAGTTAAAACGGACATTGAAATGTCTTTGTCCGACTATCCTGATTTAACATCAGAATTCAGTACTGACAGGGTATGTATTAATGTGTCAATAGTTTTTGTTGATTTTTTTGTGTACATGACACAATACTGTTGTTTCAGATTTTTGAGTCGAAGGATCAAGTTCGAGATTGGTGCATTAACCGAGGGTTAGGTTGTAAGTGTGTTATTGTTACCAAAAGAAGTAGAATGAAAAATGTACATGGGAATGGAAAAGGCTCGAGGATGAATTTAGTATGTGAAAGAAGTGGTCAATATGTTGATCATAAGTCGAAGAATTATGTTCCAATATCTTCCAAAAAAAAAAGAAGAACAGGTAGTAGAAAATGTGACTGTCCTTTTGAGTTACATGCACATTGTAGATGTGATGGGACGTGGATACTGACTGTAAAGAATGGGCGTCACAATCATACACTTCCAAACGTTTTAACCGGCCATCCTTTTGTCGCGAGACTCAACGAAGACGAAGTCAAGACTGTTGCAACAATGACTAATAGTGGAGTTAAACCTCGAAATATTTTAACCGCTATTAGAATTGACAATCCTTCCAACCAATCAACCATTCGAACTGTGTACGATGCCAAAATCAAACTTAAATGTGCAATACAGAAGGTAGATCCGTTATGCAACAATTTATGAAATTGGCATCTACCAATAATTATACCGTATATCAAAGAGTTGATGAACAAAGCAATGAAATCACCGACTTATTTTTCAGCCATCCTAGATGTGTAGTGCTTGCTCAATGTTTTTATCAAATTTTGTTCTTGGATTGTACTTTCAAGACCAATAAGTATAAGTTACCTTGTTTCCATATGGTTTCACAGACATCGACAGGGGCTACGTTTACTGTTGCATTAGCATTTCTAAATCGTGAGACAACGGATTCCTATAAATGGGCTCTTGAATGTGTGCGGAAGTGTTACAGGGATAATGAAGTGCCAGGGGTTATCATCACCGATGCAGAAATCGCTTTAATAAATGCCGTTGCAAATGTGTTTCCAGCATCATATCATATCCTTTGTGCCTGGCATATATCTAAGAATGTGATGGAAAATTGTAAACCAAATTTTATACAAAGGAAGAGAGTAATAATTGGTGAAAAAGTAGTCGTTGTGGAGGATGATGAAGGAAAAAAGGAATACGAAAGTTTTTGGGAAGGATGGACAAATGTGATAAATTCGTTGTCTGTAGAAGAGTACCACAGAAATTTAAACTCTTTTCGTGATAAATGGATAGGTAAGCATAAAAAATCTGTCACTTATGTCCTCAAAAATTGGCTAACAAAGTACAAGGAGATGTTTGTTATGGCTTGGACAAACAAAATTAAACACTACGATAACGAGTCTACCAGCATTGTTGAAAGTGCCCACTATCGTCTAAAATTGTATTTTAATTCGGCCGCTGGTAGTTTTGTTCAATGTTGGAGTAGTGCACATCTATGTTGTGAGAATGAACTAGTTGCCATCGAGCATGCATTCGAAACAAGTACGTCTAAAACAATGCATCGATTTAGAATCGAACCAATGTTTAAAGAGTTATTAGGGAATGTATCGCATAAAGCATTGGATTTAATACTAACTGAACTAAAAAGTGTGTCAACTGTTGGTATGACAATCGACCAATGTGGTTGTGTGTTATGGAAAGTTAACGGATTACCATGTGCACATATGCTTGTAGATTTTAGACACCCACGGTTTCATCCCCCTATCCGTTGTTGACTCTTACTGGAAGCAGTTGTCATGTATTCCACCAATTGTGCATCGTTCCACATTTGCATTTTTCGATTTGCCAGAAATCATTGCGTTGAAAAATAGGTATGAAGAATCTCCGGATAACGTTCGACTTGTTATCCAACAACAGTTAAAATCAATTGCTTTCCCACAAACAACTGCTGTTTTAGAACCACCGGTGGCTACTACAAAAAAGGTAGACCATCCAAAAAGGAACAATCCACCAAACGAGAACTTTCACACTTTGAACATGTTGAAGCCTCATTGTCATCTAGCTCAAACTTCACACCTTGCAGCAGATATTTGAAGAAGCTTGGCACAAAAACGAAGGCGTCACCATCCAAAAAATTTGATGGCGAGTATTTGTGGCAATTGCCCAAACATATAAGAGCTTACATACTCAGTATAGACGATGTGCCTAGGGATGGTGATTGTGGTTATTGGGTCGTCGTTAAACAATTGAATCTTCAAAATAGACGACCATTCGTCATTCAAATTTGACCCTTGTTCCATTGCAAAATAAAATGTGGCTCTCATATCACCAACTCCAGCTCCTACACAGTTTCTATGTCGCCGTAAGACCGGAAAGTGTTCGAATATCCATACCTACATAGGCTAAATATATTAGTAATGTACGGTGATCAAAAAAACATTATTTAAACACCCTTACCTCAAACAAGGTCATACACCCCGAAAATTGTTGAACATCCTTTCTAGTTGTC
The DNA here is from genome assembly GCA_030765085.1 of Allium cepa. Taxonomy (NCBI): domain Eukaryota; kingdom Viridiplantae; phylum Streptophyta; class Magnoliopsida; order Asparagales; family Amaryllidaceae; genus Allium; species Allium cepa. The sequence goes on along the minus strand of CM060938.1, from coordinate 555,267,395 downwards.
TGACCAAGACTATGAATTAACCAACTAAGACATGCAGTGGCCCAAGAATACTTATGCACCTGGCTGAGATCCCCAAGACATTGTAGAAAATGAACGCCTACTTTGTTACCAGACTTATCACCACACACTAAACATCCTATGGTATACAGTAGATACGCAGTTGCACAATGATTTTTCCGTTCCTGAGTATCTGATTCTTTTGAATTTGAGAACTGATTTCTCAACCATTCCAATCTAATCTTCTTTTCGCCAGCCAAAACCGATATTGACGTTGGTCTGCCAACCCCAAGGTTTTTCTCCAATAACGAATAAACATTTTCAAAAGAAATTGACCTTGATCCACCGAGGGCTCCTGTAACAGCGTTGCCTTCAGCTGGAAGCCCGGTAATGTGGAAAACTTCGTCTATGGTTATCATCATCTCACCAAATGGAAGATGAAATGTATTTGTCTCTGGATAAAACCTCTCGATGAATGCATTAATAAGGACTTTGTCTAGTTTTTCATGTGCATGTAATATAAGTGGATAAAAACCAGACCCCATAACTATGTCCTTCACAAACTGACACTCGCCATCCAAGTCCCATAATCGTTGGGTTCCAACGTGGCTATGAACTTTCACAATCCTAGATTCGCCTTTAGGAGCCTAAAGATTGTTAAATATAATTTAAATAATATACACTACGCATTAAATTAAACTAAATATTATACAATAGTGAACAATTTACCTTCGAATTTCAAATTTTGTGTGCAATATGGTCTTTATAAGCAAATAGGAGCGATGGATGCACTGTGTCATCTTCTTGATTTTGACTGGGTTGTTCTTTCGTTCTCTTCCTTGATTTTTTTCCTACCACGCTAGGTTGTTCCTCTACTACAGCTTTACCATGTTCAACAACCTGCCTCTCATCAACTACCCCAAGTTCATGCCTCTCATCCCCTTCATCGACTGCTTCTGCATCTTTCTCTGGATCATTTCCTTCCTGCACATTCGTTTGTTCAGCACTTTCACTACCTTCCTCACCATTGAATTCCTCTTCGTTACTATCTTCCTCGTCATTTGATTCTTCATCTTCGTTGCTTTGCTCTCTGTCACTCCCTACTTCGACATCATCATCTTCCTCACCTTCATCATCTCCTTCGGTGTTTGTTTCCTCAGATTCATTCAACGTATCCTCAGCTTCATTCCGTGTACCCTCTTCCTGTTTTTTTTCAAGTTCTAGCTTTTGCCTTTCACTTTGCAGTCTTTTACGATTGGAGGCTGTCATTGGTTTCCTGCAAATACAATACGAAAGAGCATATAATAATTGACATGCATAAACATCCTATGTTCACATACAAATAGTCACTGTATAATGAATAAGTTCTCTCTAACAACTACATTAGTTTGGTTAATTATATGAAGGTACAAATTGTGCTTAAATAAAGAATTTCTATACTAATACTTGGTTGGTTGTTTCCAAAAATATAATCTCATTTTTGCTCTTTAGTGGTTTACATACTTACAAACAAAACTTGAATGAATTCTCCACAATTTTCAATATTGTAAGTTTCACAATATTGCTTGAATTATCAACATGTTCATATATACATATTTGTGACTTACAATTAATTTAATTGGATTGATCTTAGTAATAGCAACATCTAACCTGTAGTTTTAAAAAATGCATATAAATAAATATCAATAAATCAAAATTTATTTTGTATTAAATATCAGTTATGATTTAAAGGTTTTGATAGCAAGTACATCCCATTAATTATTTACTTTCTAAAGTTTACATGATATTCCCTTAGTTCTACGTACATATAAAAAGATCAATATCCAGAGATATTTGCAATTAAACATGCGACATTAACTTTAGAGTAAATAATTTTTAAACAGTCAAAAGAATATATAGAAATCAATTTACCTAAATTTATTTCAGTACAATTCTAATTCCCTATAAAACCAAGACAGTTTATACCAGATTATTTACATTTTTCCTATAAACAAGGATAATGGACTACGATAAAAATGCATAGCATGGTTGTTTTGTTCATCTGTTTTACATAAATTCCTATATTTTCATATAAAACGGCAGCAGACAATAGTATAAATTAGTATAACTCGGCAAGACCCAGCCGTTTCATCCACTATTCTATGGTCAGACACTGCCGTATTTGCCTCTACAGCTCAAATTGTGTTCATGGAATGATAGAACGGCTAGGGGTCACCGAATGATACATACCAAATAACTTTGCAACACCAAAAACAGATCCCTAACTCGACATAACCCCACCGTACTCCACGAACGGCTACATTCAATCGAACAAAACCTTAAATTCGATTTCAGCAAAAGCACCGAACGAAACCCTAAAATCGATTTCTACAAAATCACCGATCGAAATCAAAATCAATAATCAAAATCACTTACCTCTTCAACTCGACTTCCAATTGAGGTGAATCAACATTTTCGCTTAACTGCTTGCTGGCTGTCCTCTTCGTCCTCACCATTTTCAATTCGAATTTGTGGAAGCTTCTGATATTGGGGGCGACAGGAGGACGAACTAGGGGAGACAGGTACGAAATGTTTGGAAGAAGAACAGCCTTCTCTTTTTTTAACTGAGAATGCTTTTTCAAAGCGAAGGGTAAATATGTAAACTAACTTATTTTTTATGTTTCCCCCCTTAGTACTTTTCTAACTAATAGGTGTCCCCTTAATAATTTACCCCCCCCCCCCTATCTGTTTTGGGTGTGTCAATAACAATGCTCATATTTAATATCTTTAATAATAGTTGTAATAGCTTTGGTGTCACACTTTTTTGGTATCAACGTGAACTACCAAAAACGCCCCTCTATGTATTATCCAATCTTAATTACTTAAAAACAGGATCTAATACTAAATTTCGTTTACAAATTCAAATGCCCATAAAAATATGATCTAATAACTAAACATGCTTTAAAATCCAAAACACTTACAAAAATAGGATCTAAAATTAAACTTTATTTACAGATTCAAAATATTTCTTTATAAAATATCACTTGAAAATAAAAAATTATTTTTTTGGCTGATTCAAACATATACTATTTATAAGAAAAATAAGTAGTTGTTCTGCAACGTCGGTGTTTGTTTGCCGATTGCGGTCAATGGCCGAACATGACAGCTCGATCACAAATCAAGCAATTAAAGGCCATAGTGAAGCTGGAAACTAACGTTCAAACTTGGATGCCTATTAACTAGGCTCTCAATGCCTCGCTGCCTATTCGTTCCCAACTAAAATACGCCAACAGACGTCCTTCTGTTGGGCGAAACCCTAAATCCAAGGGGTCAGGTTTTCAGTACGGTTGGAGAAATCGGCAAACGTGGTCAATCAAAATCTAAAGAGTTTAAAGGGGATACCCCTAAATTAGAATTAAAACGATGAAATCGGCAAACGTGGTCGATCAACGGTTTAAATTCTCTTAATTCCGGTCGTTAATTATCTTATTTTGCTATCGAATATTCACAGAACTGTTTGTTTATTTGGTATTTGATTAGCAGTAGTTTCTTTTTTTAATTAGAAGTATGGAAATCATTGTACTGTAAACAAGGCTTGTTTTATGACGCGAGGTATCCATGAAATTCTGGAATGGCGTTCATGCCATGTGATCTGATCTGTAGACAGGAGCGTAGAAGTCGGTGGTGTTCTAAAGTAAGATTAAGAACCAAAGGTCATGGAAGTTTTCTGGTGGCTTTGATATTATGGGGAGGTACAGAGACGATGTTCAAGTCTATTGTCTACTGAATCTATTGCAAGGTCTTCCTCTTTCCTATATTTTTATTCAAATGTTTCTTTTGATATATATTTAACCCTAGTTTTTGTTTATCCAAAATAACGTAACTTTTTGACACAAATTGTTTATGTTGTAGTTCATTGATGTGATTTTTGTCATTGTTAAGAAGTCTGAGAGTACAAACAGGTTCACTTTAGTTACCATATCACATTAAAATTCAACACTTTTTCGGCCACCACAATATACATAGGTTTGTTATGTCCATTCCTGTCTTCGCTGTTATCTTGTGTTTATGTTGACATTGCAACATAGTTCATTGATCTCAGTACAGTTTGTTACGTCAGCTTTCCCCTTTTTTTTGTTGGTCTTAAGTTTCCTTTTTTCAATGTGCTGCAACAAAGTAAAGCTATCAGAATTAGTTTAAATAAAACTAATATAAGTGCCATGATTTGTGTGTTTTACTGACGTCCTAATTGATTCATGCTTAAAAGGTGTGCGCACGTGCCCTCAGGCATCATCATGATGCTTTTGTCTATGTGTAGATACACATACATATATTGAGCTGTTATATATTTCTTTTTGCAGGCTTGAGCTTTACCATACTACAAAAGAAACAGGGTTCACAATATCTTAGATGTTCTGTTTGGAGCGTTAGAGCTTGTAGACATGACAGATCTAAATATATAAAGCACGTTGGTTTTAAAGCACTGCTCCGAGGCCTTTTTGCTGGTTTGGGTGGCATGGTCGTGGATAAGGTGGTAATAGGTGGTGTTGATTATCTAACAGTGAACTTAAGGAAAGGAAACACTAGTCAAAAAAAGAAAAAATGCAAAAAAGAATGAAGAAAATGTAGAATAAAGATTACTTCCTTTTGCTCATTCATAAAAACTTACACAAGAGATATATGGGTGCATATAGGCTAATACATCAGAAGATGACAGCTAACAGATTCTCTTTTGGACGACTAGTATAATTAGTATTCAGTCAGCCACTAATATTACCAAAAGAATTAACGACCAGGTGAGGACCACTCAATTGTTCATTAACAAATTCATGTGAATTGGTTCTCACAATTTGTATTCATCAGGCTAGATGGTATTCTTGCTGGAGCTACTTCCATATCTATTGTGCATGGATATTTCAGCTGTGCATGTTGTGCACCATGCACAAACATGCACAGGGCTTTTTGTGCAGCTGCTTTCTCCATTGTCTTAGCAGCTTCAAGCTGATGTGTGGCAATTGAATCTTACGCTTCTGTTCATCTCTCCAGCCTGTTGATGGTAGATGTTGATTTGGTGTGTGACACTGGTCAAATTGGGTTTGAAGCAAATTTTCATCACTTAATTTCATTTGTTCTTTGTTATTTTATGTTGTGTTTGTTTGCATCAACCAATATAAGAAGAGTTTGTTTGCTATCTAAATTTTTGGCTTGGTTTCATAATGTTTATTCCATTTAGAATTTTAATAAACATAGAAACATACTAATACTTCTTGGTAGTATAGAACACTTAAGCTGTTTATGCTCACTGCTTAATAAACATGGAAGTTTATGCTTAGGTATTTTTATAATGTTCATTCCATTAAGAATTTCAACAGAAGTAAAAAATAACTGCGTAATACTTCTTAGTTAAATGAGAAACTTATCGCAGTAAGTGTCAGATGGTTGCATTCAGCACTAAACACGTAAATGCTAAAGACCTTGCTACTGTGTTAATTGTTTCATATGAATGGTTTAAAGTTGAAGATATGCACATCCACACTCAAAAGACGTTACCCTTAGGTTGATGGTTCTTTTAGTTTTTTAATTATTATTAATTTTTTTAATAGTAAATATGTAGGGTGGTTAATACCATTATATGTTTATTAGCATGTTAATGCGAAATTGTGAACTTCCAATTATAGTGCTTTTACATAACGTAGCAAACCCAAAGAAATACTACTTATTTGTCTGAATTAGTTCAGTTGATTATATATTTATGCAGTTTCTGAAAGCACCAATACATTGTATTTCCGATCGAAGCATATACAATTTTGATAATACATTTGAACTGCTAAAGAAAGCCATAAAAATTTGAAAGAGCAATTACTATCTTTCCGTTTATGAGTGCATGAAATTGGAACAATCGATTTTTAATACCATCACGTGGTTCTTCCAATTAACCGGTTGGTTGTAAAGGACTTTTGGTTGGACCCTAATTTCCACTGTTTTTTCTGTAAAAATACATGGCTAACCTAAACCTTGACTGGGACGTTGGCTTATCTTAAACACTATGATGATGCCTTTAGTTGACCAAGCAAATATTTGATGTTATAAGACGTTATGTCCAACATGATCACCGAATTGTTGTCGTATATTTTGCTACAAATATTTTAACATTATATGAATGATTGTATCACAATATTACTAAAAGAACAATGCAAACATAGACAAGAAACAATATGTCGCTTATTTAGATAGACATAACAATAGGTAAATACGACTAGAGAAATCCATATGTACTCTAGTTCAAGTCGGCCCAAAATTTAGCTTGAAGTTCCTCAACAATCTTTTTGTTCAATTGAAATGCCTTGGCAAGTACATTTGCATCGATTGGTGGGTCAGATCCGAACACAGCATTAGCAATAGTAATAGTACCCGGATTCTGGCTTCCAAGTCCTGCAAATGCAACCGCCAGCGAATGCCCAGGGTTGAATTGAAAATGGATCAGTCCTTGCGGGAACACAAACACATCACCCTTTTGAAGAACCTATTATCAAATTAATGTGCATCAATATTTAATCCAGTTTTTATTTTCATGAATGATCATCGTACAAATCCAAGTAATGAATTACCTTGGTGAAGAGTTTGTTATCGGGATTAGAAGTGACAAATCCAACATAGAGAGTTCCTTCAACCACAGTTAGGATCTCACTTGCACGAGGATGAGTGTGTGGTGGGTTGAGCCCATAAGGTGCATAGTCTATTCTTGCCAGAGAAATGCCAAGAGTGTTCAGACCAAGGATTCTATCTACGTTAACAAGTGTAACGTTTGATCCCACGTTATTGTATGTATTTCCAGGCTTGTTGAGCCCTGCAAAGAAGAAGTCGTCTGCTACTGCCATCTTTGGGTCTTTGCATATTAGCCCGTTCACAAATACTGCAATAAAGGGTACGAGTTTTCTTTTTATGTATAATTCATCATCAACACAGGTAGACATATAAACAAATATAAAATAGTACCGTCCGGCTTTTTGATGCCAACACAGAAGTCCTGCAAAGGACTAGGATCAGCAGCAGATGCCACAGAAGCAACAGTTACAAGGAGAGCTAGAATAACAATATAAGAAATCATTTGAATTGAAACTTGGAACTGTAGGTTAGGAAACGTTTTGAATGATATGGATTTGAACACGACTTACAATGCTATTTATAATGTTTGTGATCAGATGTTATGCATTAATACATGCATGTTTTGAATTGATCAAAGTTAAATAACATTAACATGCTAAATATCCAAAAGGTAGTCAAGGTAAGTAGGTAGGTCTATTTATCTTTCTTATTGTACTTGATTTTTTTTTTATCTTCCTTTGTGGCAGAAGAGAGACAATATCATTGTTGAATTAGCTCGAAGGACATTTAATCATACAGTAGTTGGATGTTGTTAAAGAAAGCAAATTAAAACATCGGTTATGTGGATTAAATATAGTGTGTGAGGTTAAGGATTGTCATTTTTTTATAGATCTTTTATTGTATTTTGAACTTAGTAGTTATAAGGACCAAGATATGTAGGTTGTGTATCTTAATGGGAACAAGGCATGATCACACCTTTAGATTATTTAAAAGAAAACTACTTACCCTGTAACAGATGATAACCTTTTCCATTATTTTTATCAAAGTTTGTAATTTATTGTACATTGTGTAGAAAGAAAAGTCTGACAAAAATGTAGTGTAATTGGAGTCTGGCAAATGCAGTGTATTTACAGATAACTTCGTACAATTGCAGGCGGACATGTAGAAAAAAGCAAGATAAAAGTGAAGCAATGTATTCTAATAAAATTTCCTAGATGTAGAGGCGATGGCCAAGAGAGAGGTTCTCATGAGAGCGGTCGGTTTTTAAAATTCAATCTTCTCCCTAAATGATTTTTTGATCATAATTAAAAAAATTCATACGTTACAAATACATCATATCGCTACTTCTATTACATAGCATATGCATTTATAAATAAGCATAGCTACAATTGACTCTGTTTGTCAATGTCCAATCGCAATGGCTAACTAATTATAACTCACTGTAAATAATTTATGATCTATAATATTATACCCATATTTGATAGTATATATAAAACAGTATAATGCAGAACAGTAAAGATATACTAATAGTATTATATCCAATTGTACATGCTGCTGCATTATTTCAAGAAAAGTTTTAAAAACCTGTTTTTGTTCACATAGTAATAAGAAGTACCTCTTAAGCATAAGTTGTGTTGGTTACTAAAGTGATTTTACATATAGTATTAACAATTATTTTTTAAAGGTAAGGGTCGATTAGGTTTGAAAACGAGTTTTGTGTTTTACTTTTTCAGTATTTATTTCGAAAGGCATGGGAATGAATGAGAAACTGGAAAATCATAATCATTACGCCAAAATGGAGAATGAGAAGAGAGATGATAGTTAATGAAATGGTAAGTTAAGTAATAAGAAAAAGCTGGATATTCAAATCCAATCAAGGTTAGGTAATTCTATTTACCTTTCCAATATAGATTAATTAAATATTTCTTCTTTAGGACTAATGAGAGACAATTTCTACGTTGAATTAGGTCATAGCACACAATGTCATCCAGCAGCAGGTAGTTGTTGAAGGGAAAATAAAAATATTGGCAATGTAGATTAAGTATTGCATGTAAGGTTCAGGGTTATCTTTTCTTTTTCTTTTTTCTTTTTACACATCTTTTTCGTATTTTAAACTTATTTGACCAAAATATATAAGTTGTATATATCTAATTAACGTAAACACGACCTGATCACACTTTCAGATTATTTCAAGGAAAACTACTTACCCTGGGACAGATCATAGCCTTTTCCACTATTTTAAAGGCAATTTGTAATTTATTTTACAACAGTCAAAAATCTGACAAAACATTAACCTAATTGGATTCTGGAAAAAGCATCTATATGGATAACATGCATATACTATATAAAACTGCAGTGCAATTTGAAATAATCAAAGGTAAAGACCAGTTCAGTATAAACTGAATATAATATTTAAAGTTACTCTGGCTCTATGCCTCTATATGTATATATATCTGGTGCAAAACAAGGACATCTCCAAGCCTTCTTCATATTCAAGTTATTCGTATCTAAAAGAAACCTTAGGTTGTAATGGAAATAAACTTGGTAATTGTGTTCCTTATAGCATTGACTTCATCATTTCAAGTGTTTGCTTCAGATCCCAGTCAACTCCAGGACTTTTGCGTTGCTCAGAAGTTACCCAACAGTAATTTCACTACACATCTTGATTCCCATTTTAATTTTAAGTTTTTACCGAAGTTTTGTTTGCAAAATAGGTTTTGTTAATTTACTTCTTTTTTATACATGTAATCACGATGGGTGTAAAATGCAGTATTTGTGAATGGATTTTTCTGCAAGGATCCAAAGCAAGCAAAAGCAGAAGATTTCTTCTTCTCGGGACTGGACAAGCCAGGGGACACGACAAATCAAGTCGGGTCGAACGTGACTGCAGTGAACGTGATGCAAATTCCAGGGCTGAACACGTTAGGCGTCTCCTTAGTGCGCATAGACTATGCACCGTACGGGCTCAACGCACCTCACACCCATCCAAGAGCCACTGAGATCTTAACAGTGCTAGAAGGGCAGCTGTACGTTGGATTTGTTACATCAAACCCTGACAACAAATTGTTCACTAAGCTGCTTAACAAGGGAGACGTGTTTGTGTTTCCAGAAGGACTTATTCATTTTCAGTTTAATGTTGGGCATGCTGATGCTGTTGCCATAGCGGCACTTAGTAGCCAGAATCCTGGAGTTATCACTATTGCAAATGCTGTGTTTGGAGCTAAACCTCCCATTTCTGACGATGTTTTGGCAAAGGCGTTTCAGATTGATAAGAAATTAGTTGATTGGCTCCAGGCTCAGTTCTGGGTTGACAGCAACTAGAACTTTTCTTACCGTTCAAAGAGTGCCTATTGGCCTTGTTACCTGTACCTACTCTATATGTATTCTTGTCTGAATAAGCAATGATTTTTTCTGCATTTATGTGCCTTCTCCACTGCAATACGATACTTGGCATGGTAATCTTTTTTTATTTAGCGAGTCATCTTGAGCAACTTCAGCATATCCCTATTATTTTTGATGTCGCTGTGAAAACGCTTCCATCCTCCACTATATTTCCAGTATATCGCCATAATTATTTCTTTTTTTCTTCTAAAAATATTATAAACAAACTTGGGATTCAACAGTTATCTATTTAACCGCTTTAACTCTTTCCAGAATCACTGCAGTTTCCAGTATATCATGATTTATGTACGTTCTGTAAAGTTACAGTAATTACCCAGTTTTATATAGTATATGCTTGTTATCCATGTAGATGCACTTTCCAGAATCCAATTCGGTTAATTTTTTGTCAGATTTTTCTATCTAAATGTTGCAAAACAAATTACAAATCTTGTTTAAAATAGTGGAAAAGTTATAATCCGTGCCGGGTAAGTTGCTTTCCTTCAAATAATCTGAAGGTGTGATCATGTCGTGTTTTCATGCCAATATCAAAAATAACAACCGTGCAGGATGGATATACGTTTTGTAAGCTGACAGTCATTTTTAGACATCAAAATAACAATTTTCGAGCATTTTGATTTGAGTACAACATTCAGAAAACGTTCAGTGAATACACACAGAAACACAAGATGGTTTTAATATTACTTTGAACAGTAATTTAAAAAAGGAGAAAGTGAGTGTTATTTTAAGAAAACAAGCAATACCTACTATTGCTTGTAAATATATTGTTAGTACCCTCAAATATTGATCATAAAACTTTGAGATTAACTGGCGCATCAACACAGTGATGAAATAACTGAAACCAGCATAAATTTGTACGTATGTGCATGCTATACTTGTAAAATTGTAGGTGGATGAACATTTCCGCTGCTGTTATGATTATCTCGTATGTTACTAGGAGGAATGATGGTTTGAAATTGAAATAGTCCGATCTCGTTAAATAACCTGAAGAAGTGGTGTATAAATATGTATTGGTGGACACATAACATTAAGATTCCTTTTGTGCTATAACTGAAAATTACGGGTCACGAATCCAACAAAATACTAGGTCCTAGATTTGAATTTTTGTATAAATACGTGCCTTCTCATAGCTCTTAATATAGATATATGAAAGCATACCCTTATGCTTGTCATTCGCATAGCTCCACGTGCTATCTCATAGCTGCTATTCAATCTACTCATTTAACAATATCCAAGATTATAAGAAACATTGCAAATAAACTCGGGTCGAACAAAAAGTCTAATATGAGCAATCTGCTATCTCAAAATAGATATAAATAAAGACTGTGCGTAATAAAAGGACCATAATAAAAGCAAAATCATACATGAGTTGTCTCTGTATTCAAACAGTTAGCACAAATAATCGGTATATGCTAATTAAACTGACATCATAGGCGTGTACTACAAGTCAAAACACAACATAGGGTGTCTAGATATCTAACCTCGACAATACCTATGTTGTGTGATCTCCATAACAAACACAACAAACATACCAACCTTTAAACAATCTCACATCACTCAGTCAAATGCCATTGGATACATGATATCTCAAATGAACATATCGACAATCAATAACCATTCAAAATCTCGGTTTCCTATGTGCTTGAGTCCATACTACCTCGATCGCTAGGATACTAGACTCCCACAACAATAAGTCCAGGATACACATATCACATATTAACAATCTTGGATCACATATCAAGGATCTAAATGGACTCTCCATATATCCCCTCTTTACGAGTACACATCAAAACCTTCAAGTTATCAACAATCCCTTTACACACTTCATGATAATATAATACATCATTCGTTCCACTACACAAGTTCACATCGTCAAACTTACCTTCTCAGACCATCATTATATGCCATGAACACTTCCCCTTGAAGTGTTCGACCAGCTTCACTCACGTCGTCGAGTTATAGAGGCTTCATCATCCCGTCAGTTGCCTCTAAAAATCTCAGGTCGGTGCCATGCCAACCCCTAAGCCAGCCTATGCCATGCTCGGATTAATGCTCGTGCCAACGTTGTGTTATGGTCGGAGTTTGCTCAAAGCACTCGGTCCAAGATCCAACTCCTAAGCTAATTTGGTACCGGACCGAAGTTACTTAGGTGCTAGAAGGGAGCAGAGCTCGTGTAGGTGCCAGACCATTTTCCATGTCTATCGGTGAGTAACAAACCTAAGAACCAAATCTAAAATTTCCCCTCCTTTTCCCCATGTGCCCTTGCGTCCTCCCTGAAGTCATTCTTGCATTTCCCCCCAATTAGAATGAGTAACCAATGTGCCGAACAATCACAACCTGCGTGCAACATTAATGTAACGATACGACTCCACACATCCTTGAGCTGATTCATCAAGCTCACTCTACGTTTACCGATCTCCTATCCTTTCTATATCGAATAAGAGAGTACAATCACAACCACTCCTTCTACATGGAAAATCTTGACTATAGGATCGATTACAACCTCATATGCTTTGATGAATGTTTTCAACTAGTCAAACATACAAAAACCAAATTCAAGCAAAAGAACATACATCATATTGTAGTAATTCATATTAAAAAACATTCATAACCTAGTCTAACATTCATATGAACAATTATACATCAAAGCAACATGGTTAAACCACTTTAAGTCAATTTAAATTCGTTTTCTTACCTTAGGTTCAAAATTGAAATAGCATTAAATCACATTTTATCTTTAAAAAGTATCCAAGACATGTCAAATCATATAGAATCATATATAGTAGGCTTAGAGATGTCACTCACCAAGCATCCAAAAATGGATCAGAATCATGCAAAGCGAGGTGAATACGAGATTAGTCGACAGCAAAGACCTGAAATTTCTTCTCTAAAAATGTTAACTTGAAAGTCTCTTGCTAGTACATCCCTATATTTTCAATTTGGATTGATTTGTAAGGATTTAGGCCGAAGATATGTCAATGGAGGTTTATACTTAATTTGGGGAAGTTGAAATATTATTTGGAGGTTGATAGAGTAGCTGGTAGTAGCACAAATCCCAAAATTATATCATGGGCCTAAGTACGGGCTTGTGTTAATAATTACCAAAAGCTATCTAAAAACTATCTTCGAACAACCATATCTTCCAGTCTTGTGATCACTCTATGGAACAGGAAATCATCAAATCTTTTGTAACAACCTACCTCTATGCCCATATTACCAAAGAGTATTATTAGACAATACTGTTTAATAATACAAAGCATAAGGCTATAATGAGCTTACACATGTGAATATTCCTTAAGACTAACACCGATACATATCGCAAACCATTCTATAATTTGTTGGAACTTACTTGGATTTTTTAAAATAAATTTTATACCCAAAATCGATTTTTGTTTAATTAAACAGAATAAACTTCCTCTATTTTATTTTAGTGCAAATGAACTCTTTTTCCAAAAATAAATTCACTTTTGGAAAACGTCTTGTTTATACTTTCAAATAATTTTCTTAAAATATTTTTTTATGAAAATAAACATTGTTGGAACCTATAGCCAACGCTCCAAGTTCATTGAGCGGTCAACCACTCATCAAATGCATTGTCGACCGCTTTATGACAACCATGGGGCGTTAGCTCCAGGTTGTGTCCCTAATGCACATCGTCGGCCACCATTCTCTCTCGTATGTGCAGCCATACTTTCTACACCCATACATCACCTAATTTACACAAAAAATCAAGCATGGACAATGTCAAACAAGTGCATTCTAGGGTTTTTGTTGTTTACACTTTTGAGTTCATTTCAACTTATAGTAAACAGAGCAAGCAATAATTCATGCACAGAGATAGTTCAAGCTCAAACAAGAATATACATGGAACACACATTGTATATAGACACAGATTTAAGGGTCGAATGTACATCTTAAGAAAAATTTCAACATCTCTAGTGGTGTAGTTGGGTGTTGAGAATGATAAACTTTGATTTTGAGATTTTAGAAAATTTATTTATATTTTATTTTGATTTTTAAAGTTTAAATTAGGTTTTAGTTAGCTGGTTTCTAAATTTTTGGAAGCTGCTGAATAATGAAAACTGTATACAGGATGAAAATTTGTATGTTAATGAGAAGGTTCTAGGCCACTCAAGAATGGTAAGAAGACTTTTTTCTAAGTGTTTTAACGTGCTAAATGGCACGTTTTTATCCTTTTATTCATTTATTTCCCCTTATTTTCTTTTCAACTTTATTTTTCTTCTTATTCAAATTAGCTCAAATCTTCAAATAAAATCATATTTATTTTCCATAAGTGTTTAAGCTTCATTCCATAATTTTTATAATAATTATTTTCCATAATTTAACCCATTTGAATAATTATTTTCATATTTACATTTTGAAGCCCTTTGAGAAAAATAAATTTATAAACTCCTTCTATAAGTGAAATAAAATTCTTTTTCCTTTGAAATAAATTTCTAATCTTATTTATTTTTAATATGTAACTTTATAAAAAATTAATTTACCTCTTTTAATATATTTAAAAGATCATTTTGACCTTTAAAATAATCTGTATTCATTTATAGAATTCAAAATTTACTCAAATAAATTATTTTCTTGTTTTATAAAATAACTTATTATAAAATTTACAAATTACTTCTATTCATCCTCATTTTAATATTTGAAATCCTTTTTAATTAATTATATCTTCATTATAAAATCCTAATCAATCCCTTCTCAACTAAGGGTTGTTGCATCTATATTTGGAAGTAGTTCGAGGACCTGATTAGGCTCTTATCAAAAGTTATAGCCATTATGTTTTAAAGAGTAAATTTGTCCACAATTTATTCTACAGGTCCAAAAATTTTAAAACTCAAAATTCCCAAAAGTTTTAGTCTATTCAGGATTTATTTGGTTATGAAAATAATATTTCTACAATCTTCATATACGTAAAGACAAAAGGAAAATGTGGGTAGTTACATTCTCCCCTTTTAGGATTTTCGCCCCCGAAATTGCACCCAAATAAGACATTACCGAACCGTATAGATACCATGCATGTTTAACAATCAAACAATCATAACAAATACCAAACATGCACATATAAACAAGACAAAAGACCTTATGCAAACCCTAGTGTGTATGGTACTAAAGCAATATGATATTGAAAGTTCATGTGATGAATGAAAGCCCTACAAAGTAAAGATCTTCAAATAAGTAATCCATATGCCCTGCTCCATCTCCCATGTACTATTGCTTTTACTCTCACTCCATTGAACCTTTACCAACTTCACCTCTTCGTCCTAAGCTGCGTCGTACTCTCTCGACTATACAAATAAGCCTATGGGTCTTAATGCTTCAAGTTCAACCTCGATATCATCTTCTTGATCCAATGACACTATAACGCCTGAGTTATGCATAAAATTTTGAAGACGAGAAACATGGAACACATTGTGTACACTTGCCATCTTATAAAGCAAGTTGACTATATATGATAGGTACCTAATCTTCTTATGTATCAGAAAAGGACCTACGAATTTGGTTGCCAACTTTTCCTTAGTACCAAATCAGACTATATTCTTCGATGGAGAGATCAACATCATATCTCCAACAGAAAACTCAATATCATGTCTTCTCCTATCAGCATTGCTCTTCTATCTATCCTATATGTCTTTCATCCATTGCTAAATGATCTCAATATTCTCCGCAGTCTCGATGAACATGTCTGACCCTAGTTCGGTTTCTCTCCCTCCACCCACCAGCTTAAAGGAGCATTGCATGGTCGACTATATAGTGCCTAAAATGGTATCATACCAATGCTAGTCTGATAACTATTGTTGCATGCGAGCTCTACTAAATGCAATTGATCATCCCACAAGCTTTCAAAGTTAAGAATATAATCTCGCAAGAGATCCTCTATGATATGATCCACCCTCTCTGTTTGTCTGTCAGTAAGAAGATGGTAAGTTATACTCAAATGTAGTTCCATCATTAATGCTTCTTGAAAACTCTTCCAAATCCGCTCGTGAATAATGGGTTGCAGCCGCCCATAAAATTCTTTAGAACACTGTGAAATTGCACTATGCACTTCACATACAACTCTGCCAGTTTAATTACTGTTCTACCGGACTTCACGGGCATAAATTGAGCTCTCTTAGTCAATCCATCGACTATGACCCAAATACTGTTGTGCCCTCCCCAAAATTCCTCAGCAGTCAATTGATAAAGTCCATCGATATATGTTTCTACTTCCACTAGAGAACCTATAACAGTTGTAGTAAACCACTCGGCCTTTTTTTGTTCAGCCTTTACTATGTAGCAGTTTTATAGCACCCCTAATTTTTGATAACATTATTCAGGAGATTTAATCAGATAAATAAAATAAAATAATGTAAATGTTAAGTGATAAGGGGGTTGAGATTTGAACGAATCTAATTAAGGCCGTGCTTAAAAAAATAATTAAATGGACTTAAGAATGGATTTTAGGTTAAAATTACATAAGGGTATATTACGAACTTGCCGCCCATAACCCTTACCCTTATATATTCTCATTCCTACCATTACATTCCCATTCACATCATTTTGAAAAATGCAAACCAAAACCTTAAAGAACGGCCGACCATAAGAAAGAATAATTCAATTAAAAGCTAGAGAATAAGCTTAGGGGAAATCAATCTCAATCCAATCTCCTTATCTAAATTAAGGTGAATAATAATTCCATTTATATTTTTGGCTTGAATCATATGTTTTCGAATTTATGGGTAAATCCGTTTTTATGATGAAATGGATGATGATATGCTTTAATATTGATTTGTGTAATTTAAACAAGATTGTTTAAATGGGATTTAGATTGGAGGAGAAGTAGCACCCAAATCCAAATCTTGCAAACAAATAAATAAAACAAATATAAGTATATGATTTAACACAAATAAGATATGAATCCAATAATGTAAAACACGAATCAATTTGAAACAAAATATGGATTTTAATCAACAAGTGGGCTCGGCCACATCACCTATAGGTTCGGCCATCACCATATATTTTTCTCGGCCATGAAGTTTAGAGGCAAGGTAGGCTCGGTTAGGTGGTCTTTGGCACGACTATGGGCAATGGAATGTGAATAGAGGCAAGTTACAAAGCATGGAAGGCTAGAGGTCAAGAAATTCAAGAGTTTTGGGTATGGCCCTATGTCTACATGGCTTGGCCATGGGGTGGTTCTAGGCTTGGTGCATATCTAGTCATCAGGTGGTGCGGCCATGTCATGTCAGGTCACGGCAAGGCAAGACATGGTAGAGGAATAAGGGTGGCCGAGGCTAATAAAAGAGGAAGTGGTAAAATAAGGTGGCCGGCTAGGGTTATTAACAAGTTTTGATGATGGGATTGATCCATAGAGTCATGGCCATGATTGAAGGAGATGATGTAGAGGTGATGGTCGGTCATGTTGGTGGCGGAGAGGAGTAGTGGTCGGCAATAGCATGGTGTGGCCGAGCATAGGGGAAAGAAAACAAAAGAAAAACAAATGGAAAAAGAGGAAAAGAAGAAAGGAGAAGCCATGAACTTACTATATTCTTTTCTCTTTTTTCGTGAATGAGAATGAGATGGGAAGTAATTTTGTACGTGAATGCTAATAGATGTGGACAGCTAAAGAGGTAATGAACGGCTAGAAAAGAAATGAAGAGGCTAGGCAAAGGAAAAGTCATAAGTTAAAGCATGTAACTCTAGTCTCTTTGAATTTCCAAGCCATTTATCAGAAATAAACAAATGAAAATCCAATAACTAAAACCAAAGTCTAAACAAAATAAAATAGAAAAAGAAAATAGAGAGATGAACATAGGAAAAATAGAAAATAAAATACAGAAAATAACTGCGCGTAAAACGCTGTATTTTATCCAATTTAAAAAGTATAAAGCAGAATTTGACGAAACGAAAAGCAGAACGAATATCATAATCATATCCAGCTTCAAACAAAAAGATTAGCAATTAGAAATTTAAATTTAAAAATTTCAAATGAAAGTAAAGTTTGACCATAATTGACCAAAATATAAAATTTCAAAAAATATTTATTTTATTGTATTTGGAAATTAAATTGTAAACAAAATCCAAAATTACATTGGAAAATTTCAAATTTCAAATAATTAAAAATCAAAGTTTCAAATAAAATGAATTAAAAATATTTATTTTTGGGTTGTTACACTCTCCCCCACTCAAAACTTTTCGTCCTCGAAAAGGAACGAGACACGAAACAAAGAAAGATAGGATGGAAAAGCAAATAGAACCTGAAACAAACAATTCCGGATTCGAAGCACGCATGCTCTCCTCTGTCTCCTAGGTACAATCCCGATCATCCATGCTCTACTGCACTTTGACCAGGTTAACAGATTTCCTTCTTGGCTGCTTCGTACCTCTTTTGATAATACGAAGTGGCTTCCTCTCGACAGTCAGATTAGGCTCAATATCCAAACTCTCGAGAGCAGAAGGTTGGACAATCAAAGATGGATCATGCAGATACCGATGAAGATGAGAAACATGTAATACATCATGTACTCCAACAAATTTCTCATGCAAATCATGACGATAAGCTAGAGAACCAATCCTCTCAGAGATATGGAAATGACCAACAAACCTAGGAGCAAGCTTCCCTCTACGACCAAACCGAATCACATTCCTTAAGGGAGATATCTTAAGGAAAACCAAATCCCCAACAGCAAACTCTAAACTCCTCATATGGCGATCAGCATACTTCTTCTGCCTATCCTGAGCAATCCTCATCTTCCACTTAATCTCCTCAACCTTCTCAGAAGCCTCTAAAATCACATCAGGACCAAAAACCAAACGATTACCAGATTCAATCCAGCAAGATGGAGATCTATAAGGTCTCCAATAAAGAGCGGCAAATTGAGACATTTCGATACTAGCCTGAATTCAAAGACGAAATGAGATAGATAAAGATTAAGATAAGATTGAAATAGAAGACTGAAAATATACCTAATAGTTGTTGTTATAGGTGAATTCAACAAGACGGAGATGATCTTCCCAAGATCCTCCATAATCCAGAACACAAGCACGAAGAAGATCCTCGAGAATTTGATTCACTCTTTCCGTTTGGCCGTCGGTCTGCGGATGGTAAGCAGTGCTTAGATTCAGACAAGTACCCAAAGATTCTTGAAAAGCTTTCCAAAACTGACCGGTGAAGATAGGATCTCGATCACAAATAATACTGAGGGGAACACCATAGAGGCGAACAATCTCCCTCGTATAGATCTCGGTCAAACTGGAAGCAGAACGGGTAGATTTGACTGGAATGAAATGAGATGATTTGGTCAATATATCCAGAATAACCCAAATAATCTCATTACCCCTCCGAGTCCTCGGTAAACCATCAATAAATCCATGGAAACCTGTTTCCATTTCCAATTGGGAGCCTCAAGGGGCTGCAACAAACCGAGGTCTTCCGATGATTTGCCTTGACTTGTTGACAAGTCGCACACCTACTAACAAAGATAGAGATATCACGCCTCATACCTATCCACCAATAAAGCTTCTTCATGTTCTAATACATCTTTGTCACACTAGCGTGAATATAAAGTCTGGATCAATGATTTTCTCGAAGTAACTCTTGCCTCAATCCATCAACATTCGGTACATAAATCCGATTATTAATCCTCAAAATCCCTCTATTATCGATCTGAGCTCCACTACCATTAGGACTACTACCACCAACTCTACTATGAATACTCTCTTTCATACGCCTAAGCACTCATCCTCATCCTGCTTAGCAACAATACGATCCAAAAGGAGAGAAGAAGAAACAACAAGCTGACACAACATGGCCTTTTTCCGACTCAAAGCATCAGCCACCACATTAGCCTTCCCAGGGGTAGCTAATGTCGAGATCATAAGAAGCAAGAAAATCAAGCCACCGAACCTGACGCTGATTCAAATCCTTTTGGGTGAAAATATACTTCAAAGACTGATGATCGGTAAAGAGCTTAAACTTAGCACCCAAAAGATGATGCCTCCAAAGCTTCAAAGAAAAGACAACAGCAAGCAATTCTAGATCATGGGCTGCATAATTGGCTTCATGGGTCTTCAGCTGGCAACTAGCATAAGCAATCACCTTTCGATCTTGCATCAGAACAACACCCAAACCCTCACGACAAGCATCAGTGTATACCATTAATCCTTCATTTCCATTCGAAACGGTAGGCACTGGTGCGGAAGTAGGCTTACGCTTCAACTCATTGAATGCAGCTTCGCACTTATCACTCCAAATAAACTTAGCACTCTTTCGAGTTAAAGCAGTGAGAGGTGTAGAAATTCGAGCAAAGTTCTCAATGAATCTCCGATAATAACTGGCAAGGCCTAGAAAACTACGATTATCGGTTGGAGTCCTTGGAGTTTCCCAATCCTGTAATAGAATAGGGAGAAATAAGGACATAGAAAAGATAGAATGATCAAATTATAGAAAGAGAAGAAATAAAAAACTTACATTGATCGTAGCGATCTTGACTGGATCAACAGAAACTCCATTACTAGAAACAATATTTCCAAGGAATCGGACTTCATCTTTCCAGAAATGGCATTTAGAGAATTTAGCTTTCAACTGATGAATCCTAAGAGTCTGCAGAACAAAGCTCAAGTGGGGTCTATGCTCTTCCTCAGACTTGGAGAACACAAGAATATCATCAACAAAGACCAGAACAAATTTATTAAGCACATCACGAAAGACACGATCCATCAAATCAACAAAGAAAGCAGGAGCGTTAGTCAAACCGAAAGGTATGACTAACCATTCATAAAAACCATTCTTAGTATGGAAAGCCATCTTGGGAATAGTTTCCTCAGCAACTCTGAGCTGATGAAAACCCATGGCAAGATCAAGCTGAGAGAAAACAGTAGCTCCATGGAGCTGATCAAACATATCATTGATGCGAGGCATAGGATATCTGTTCCTCATAGTGAGCTTGTTCAGCTCCCTATAATCATCAAAAATCCTCAAAGAACCATCGGACTTAGTGACGAACATCACTGCTGCTCCCCATTCTGAATGGCTAGGTCTGATCAGACCCTTGATGAACAAGTCTGCAATGTGCTTCCTCAGCTCAACCTTCTCACGGGGTGCCATTCTTCTGGGTGGAAGAACTACAGTTCAAGCTCCAGGAATAAGATAAATACGAAAATCAATTTCCTACTTAGGAGGTAAAGAAGCGACTTCACCAAATACATCGGGATAGAGTCTAACCACATAAGTAGAATCAAGATCATCCGGAGAAGAGTTAAGAGAATAAATAAAACTACCGACATAATCCTGAGGCATGCAACACTGAATCACCAAAGAATTACCAAAATTATCAATAAGAGAGACAGTTTGGGAATTACAAGAGATAAGGGCATCATGACTGTTCAGCCAATCACTCCCAAGTAATAGATCAAAAGCATCAAAACCCAGAACATAGAAATCACCAGAAAACCGGTAGCTAGAATTGAAGAGTTTCACTCTTCTACAAATCCTACTAAGGTTCGCAGGACCACCAATAGGATTTGAAACACAAAGGTATAAGGGCCAACTCAAGAGAAAGAAGATGCTCGAATTTATCATAAAGATCCACAAAAATAAAGCTATGTGAAGCCCCAGTATCAAATAGAACATGAACAGGAAAATAAAACAGAGAAAAAGTACCCTGAAGTGTACCATGGTTATCACTAGGAGCAGGGACAGGTGCAGAAGGTGAAGCTGGTGAAGAAGTAGAGGTAACAGCAAATGTACCAGAAGGCTTGCCCTTCTACTGAGTGGGACAATTGTTCTTGAAATGACCAGGCTACAGAAAAATATGACAGAGATCACGACTGGTTAACTGAGCTGGAGGAGGAATAGCAGCACCAACTAAAGTAGGACAGCTATTAGCATAGTGTCCCCTCTGGTTACATTTGAAACAAGTAATGGAGGATAGGTCTATCGACTGCCTCTGAGATGAAGAAGATTCCAAGCCTGGAGTCTTGTTCAGATTCTTCTTCTGATGGTGAAAGTTGGGCTTCCTCTTCCTAGGATTACCCAAAAAAACTGAGATGATGCAGAACAAGCAGCTGGAGGATCCTTGGAAGTAGGATTCTTGTATCTAATAGCCATGTCCATCAGAGTAGTGAAAGGGCTATGCACATGAGCAATGAGACGATCATAATACTCCGGACGAGCACCAGCAATGAACTTCTCATTCTTCTTGAGAGGAGTGTCAATCAGATTCGGGCCAAACTTAGAAAGTTCATTAAATTTCCTCTTATACTTAGCGAAAGACATATCACCTTGTTTAACATCCATGAATTCCTGATATAGCTGAGACTTCCCTGCCTCGGGTATCCATTTCACAATAAAAGCATCCCTAAAGCACGATAAAGGAACATAAGAAAATTTTCAAAAAGAGAAAACTGAACCAAATTCAAGACAAACAGTATATGATACCTAAATTGTTCCCAAGAAATGTCAGCCTCAGCAGTGTGAGCTGTAACGAACTCCCACCAATCCAAGGCTGCTCCCTTCCACTACCAAGCTGCCAACTGACGCTGCTAGGCATTAGTGATCTCAAGACTGGAAAAATCCTCTCCAACCACTGTTGAGCCTCAATAATGCTCTCAGATCCGGTGAACTTGGTACCAACAAGCTCAATGTATTGCTTATAGAGTTTAGTGAACCTAACTGGTGCAGCAGGCTCAGGACCTAGGGCAACACCACATCCCCTACCTCTAGCATTCCTATGACTCATCCTGAAAAATCAAAAATGAATTTTAGGACAGAGGTAATTGAGAACAAAGACAAGATTAGATACGATAAGATAAGGTTCAACTTGAATTGAAAGACATTATTAACAAGGTGGATAAGGAAAAGAAGGAAGTTAAGAAATTTGATTTCAAAACAAGAAGAATTTTTATATTAAAATACTCTTTGAAAATCCTTTGAAAATCATTTTATACTTTAAAATACGTTCTCTCACAAAGAAAGGATTCTAGGATTGATTTCGCTCATTCTGGGGTATTTCTACCCTATCTCTAATGAGTTTTTGCTCCGCAGGCTAACGTTTGCCTAAAACCAAAGCTCTAATACCAAATGTAACGATCCACTATTTTGGACCATTCAAATCGACAATAAAACCATACATGTCTGAATTGAATAATTCGAAACAGTAGATTGTAATATAATTTAGAGCAAATAAAACCAATCACAGAATCATAGACACAGATAAATCAGAATAACTCGCAGCGGAAACAAAATAACAATAGTAATTCAAGAAGCTACTATAACACAGTCTCAAACACAGTTACAAAAATCTAGAGTCTGAAAAGTAAATACAACAGAAATCCCAAATACATCAATGTCCACTAATACACAAGCTTATTATAAATACTGAAAAGAAATAGATAACAACTAGATAGATAATCTCCAGCAAATCCTAGCTCCAGAAGATGAAATCCAAAGCTGATACTCAGGCTGACCCGAGCGTAAGAAATAAAAATAAAGGCTCAAGTCAGGACATACTTACTTATACAATGAAGACTAACTCAAGTGAACTGTAATATAAATGCACAAGTAACTTAAAGGATGCTTAGGACCGCCCATCCTTTAAGGATCCGTTAAACTATTTACTATGTCGTAATATAAGCTATTATAATAATGTCTAGAAGTAAAAGTATAATATACATAAAAAATGCATTAAGAAGTTACTCAATATCCCCCTTAACACATTTTATATATTCCCATAGTCTATACAGTACCGTACTCTCCCCCGTACCGGGTGTCATCAGAGGGCACTCCATGGGTATGGTACAAAACAAAATCGTATAAGGCGTGCTAGGGTAGGTGACACGGCACAAAAAGGCAATGCCAGGGTAGATATACCAATTACGCTTCCGGACCGATGGTAACACGTAGCAGTCACTACCGCCCACCTCGAGCCACACTCTCAAAATCAAAGGGTACCCTAATCAATCACAAAGTAATAGAATGGTATCGAAGAAGTGCGTCCGATAAAAGGAGCTACCTCATTAGCCCGTCAATCGCTCATGTTTTAGCCACCTTATGCCGACTCACGAGGGTCGGGTCCACGTACATACCTCAATAGAACGTCGCCACCATCCCACTTCATTCTGGAATCTCCACCGTGCACACGGTTGTTAAAGTGGTTTTCGGTATCGACAAAGAGTATGTCCATATCTGATTCCGGTCTCTTTAACAACCCAACGTATTATAACCCGTGGTTATAAATTTCAAAAATGGTTTATATTTCACTCCAAAACATATTCAGTTAAACCATTTTAATTCAATGTCAAATAATATTCATTTCAAAGTTGTAGCCTTCCTCAGTTCATTCATTCAATTATAAAATTTCCAAAACATTGTAAATTTCAACTACAACAACACGTATAAAATGTTACGGTAGATATAGTAATATTTCAAAAACATTATCATTTTTTGAAACAGCAGCACTTATAAAGTGCTACGGTAGGTATTTTAGTATTTCAAAACAGTTCAGTTTAGAAACAGCAGCACTTACAAAGTGCTATAGGTATTTAGCTATTGCAAAACAGTTTAGTTTCAGCAACAGCAGCACTTACAAAGTGCTATAGTAGCTTATTTATTATTTCAGAATATAGTTTACTTTCAGCAACAGCATCACTTATAAAGTTCTACAGTAGCTTATTTATTATTTCAGAATATAGTTTACTTTCATAAATGATAGCACTCAGTAAATGTTGTCTTAAAACCACAACATCTTGGAAATGCTACCACTACTAATTCCAGATTTTATTATAACATTTCAGAAACATTAAAACTTCAAATTTTTTCCATTTTATTAAAAAAACATATCTCACGCTTCAAAAACTTTCATTTGGTTATCATTTAACTTATGATTTAAATAAAATAACTTTTATAATTAAAATATCCAAATTTAACTATAATTCATTTATTAAGTGAAGGTACACTATTTTACTTAACTTTTATTTTAACAAATAGCTCAATTCTTTATTTCAAAATACTCATTTCATAAATAAAACTGAATTTTCATTTATTTACTTAACTAAAAAAATATCATTTGAAAAACCAAATTTCCAATTATCTAGTTAAGTCATATTTCAAATTCATTTTAACCAATTATTTACTTATACATTTTACTTATAGAAAATCACTATAAAATTTATTTAAATCGTTTGAATCCAATTTAAGTTAAAATTTCATATTTTATATTTCAAAAATACTTAATAAATTTTCAGAAAATATTTAAAATTAACCACGGGTCTGTATATAATTTTCTAACCTAAGTCAAGTGATACGGATATGTATCATTTCAATCCGTTATTTAAAAAGAAAACTTGGGTTCTATCATTTCAGACCTGCAATCCCAAGTCAAATAAAATAAATAAAAACCATTTGAGCCTATCATTTCAGCTCATAATGATCTTTCCTTAATTTAATGTCCATTCGGGTATGTATCATTTCAACCCATAGTGATTCTATTTTGTAGGGAACTTGCAGTGTAAGAAGCAGTAAATAAAATAAACAGTATAATATGGCATATCATATCAGGTGATGTAATAAATAAATATCAGGTTATGACCTCATGGAATATCATATCACAGGCATATATAAGTTAATATCATATCGTCAACTACAATTCACATGCTATTGTTTCACAGTTATATAAGTATGAAATGTCTAGAGTGAATAACTCACCTTCTAAAGCTAGAGGTACGAAGTAAAGACACACAACAACACTAAAAGGCACGACAAAGCATGAACTAGATACAAGGAGAAGTAGCACCCAAATCCCAATCTTGTAAACAAATAAATAAAACAAATATAAGTATATGATTTAACACAAACAAGATATGAATTCAACAATGTAAAACATGAATCAATTTGAAACAAAATATGGATTTTAATCAACAAGTGGGCTTGGCCACATCACCTATAGGCTCGGCCATCACCATATTTTTTCTCAGCCATGAAGTTTAAAGGCAAACTAGGCTCGGTTAGTTGGTCTTTGGCACAGTTATGGGCAATGGAATGTGAATAGAGGCAAGTTACAAAGCATGGAAGGCTAAAGGTCAAGAAATTCAAGAGTTTTGGGTTCGACCCTATGTCTACATAGCTCGGCTATAGGGTGGTTCAAGGCTTGGTGCATATCTGGTCATTAGGTGGTGCGGCCAGGTCACGGCAAGGCAAGACATGGTAGAGGAGTAAGGGTGGCCGAGGCTAATAAAAGAGGAAGTGGTGAAATAAGGTAGTTGGCTAGGTTAATTAACAAGTTTTAGTGATGGGATTGATCCATGGAGTCACGACCATGATTGGAGGAGATGATGTAGAGGTGATGGTCGGTCATGTTGGTGGTGGAGAGGAGTGGTGGTCGGCAATAACATGGTTTGGCCGAGCATAGGGGGAAGAAAACAAAAGAAAAACAAATGGAAAAAGAGGAAAAGAAGAAAGGAGAAGCCATGAACTTACTGTATTCTTTCTCTTTTTTCTCTTGAATGAGAATGAGATGGGAAGTAATCTTGTACGTGAATGCTAATAGAAGTGGACGACTAAAGAGGTAATGAACGGCTAGAAAATAAATGAAGAGGCTAAGCAAAGGAAAAGTCATAATTTAAAGCATGTATCTCTAGTCACTTTGGATTTCCAAGCCATTTATCAAAAATAAACAAACCAAAATCCAATAACTAAAACAAAAGTCTAAATAAAGTAAAATAGAGAGATGAACATAGGAAAAATAGAAAATAAAATACAGAAAATAACTGCACGTAAAACGCTGTATTTTATCCAATTTAAAAAGTGTAAAGCAGCAGAACGAATATCAGAATCATATCCAGCTTCAAAGAAAAAGATTAGAAATCTAAAATTTAAATTAAATAATTTCATCTGAAAGTCAAAGTTTGACCACAGTTGGCCAAAATATAAAATTTCAGAAAATATTTATTTTACTGTATTTGGAAATTTGAATTGTAAACAAAATCCAAAATTACATTGGAAAATACCAAAATTTCAAATTTCAAATAATTAAAAATCAAAGTTTCAAATAAAATGAATTAAAAATATTTATTAAAAATTTGGGTTATTACCAAACCCATGGCTAAATTAAAGGTATTTTGAAATGATTTTAGTAAGAAGCTTTCCTTAATAAAATTATAGCTTAAAAGGATTAACCATGTATATGAAAAGTGTTTCAAGGACATTAAACCCACAGGAGTGGTATTGTTTTGTAATTATGTTTGCTTCTTTAAATATAAATATATTCACATTATAATGGACCCATAACTTTATTTTGGGGATAAAGGATTGAAGAACCAGTTAGGTTAATCTAGTAGTGAATATAAATTGATTTGACTCATGGTTTAGTAGAATTGCATCCAAGAGGTCCGGGTGACCAGAATATAGGATACCTAAATATGGAAGTTGTCAGGGAGACAGGTTCATAGTGATCCCATGAAAACTATGATTAGGAAGTTATTGGAGTTACCAATAAATTTATAGTGATACCATGAAAACTATAATGTAAAGAGTGGTTGGCAAGGGCCAACTGGTTCATAGTGATCCCATGAAAACTATATCCGGATTATGTTATTGATAAATGTCAATGGGTTCCTAGTCAACCTATGAAAAATAGGATAAGAAGAAATGATATTGGCAGAGGCCAATAGGTTCCTAGTCAACCCATGAAAACTAGGATAAAGGAGAAGTTATTGGAGTAACCAATAGGTTCAAAGGAACCCATGAATCAACTAAACCCACCGAAGTGGTAGTGCTAAGTTAATTGGCAGGGGCCAATAGGTTCATAATGCATCGATGAAAACTATGAAATAGGGCATAAAGTCCATATATTATATGAAGGTTATTAGCAACACCAAGAAAACTAATAGGTTAATGTTGACCCTAGAAACTATAAACATGATAGAGAGTTAATTAAACAGAGGATGAAAAATACAGTATATTATATGATGTTTGCGTATCATCATAATATTTTGAAATGACTATGTTTTAACCATTGTGGATGCAGGAGCACAATATATGGTTTTATAAAGGTTTTAGAATACCGGTGAGGGGAAAACCCGTTCCGCTAAGCGGCGTGGTCTCACTAGATGTCTGAATGATTTGAGATGGTAGATTATTATTAATACCAGGATTTATGTCCGACTCGAAGTTTATGTTTTTCCCTTAAACTTTCGGGGACTCAATCGATTTTGAGTAGTTTGAGAGTTGAGGTTTTTAGGTACCTCATTAGACGAATAAAGCTTCCGAAGACGTGTAGTAGGCATGATAGCTATCTAGAGTTCTCTTTTATTTGATTCTACTGTGTTTTTTGTAATGGAAAAGTTGTTATATTGCCTATATATACTCTGAACATCTAAGGGGGCATCTTCATATGTTGCTTTTGGCGTATATTATAAAGTATATTTTCTTTGAATATGCTTGACGATTATAGGATTGTGTAATGAATTGGAAATGTTTTGATATGGAATGTGATCTTGTTTGAAGTTTTAAAATTTTTCCATATTGTGTTTCTGTATATCAACGAATCTAACACCGCCGTATTTGGTCACCGTTGATTAATGACTATGAATGACTGCGGCATCCATAGCCGTTAGTTTTGGACCTCCAAGCTGGGGGATGTTACAAGTTCAAATTCTTCGATATGAATGTTTCGACATCCTTCTTCATCTTTTCCCAATAAAATGTTTACATCATATTTCAATACATTTTATTTCCTACGGGATATATAGTGAGTCTAGAATGATGGCACTCTCATAACACCTCATCCCTAAACCATCGACATTAGGTACAAATAGTCTATAATTCTTATAGAGCCAACTGTCTTGATTGAGTCTGAATTGCTTCATCTCTTCTGAATCTACTTTCGTCTCTATCTTCGCTATGATCTCTGCTAGTCTACCATCTCACCTCTGACTAATACCAATCCACTCTACTAGAGTAGATCTAATAGTAAAGCTCACCAACATCTCTAGCTTAAGCTCATACCTAGATCAAAAATCATAACTAACAATGTACCTTAAATGCATCCACGGTAGGAATATGGTTCCCAAGCTGGCATGTCTCATACTCAAAGCATCAATGACTACATTTTGAAAGACTATAGGGTGGATTGTGTATTGTATATGCAAGTATATGTGACAAAAGATATGATGCAACTTAAAACAATATTAATCTAAGTAAATATAGAATAAGTACACCAGGATTTTATACTCGTTCGGACCTCCCGTCCTACGTCCAGTCCCGAAGCTCCCCTTCGAAATTCAACTATAAAACACCCTCGCTTCGCCCGGAGGAATAGGATTGGTTACAATAAGTTGTTCTTGTCAAATGTGTGTTCTGTAATACGGATATTGACTAATTTATACAAATGATACCAATATATATATATATATATATATATATATATAGAGTATTGTCGGTGAAGAACTAAATATTTGAAAGAGTGAAATACAAGTATAGATTGCTAGAGATCAAGAATATATGATAGAATATGTAATTAGAGAGCATAAGTAAGTGAAGTAATTTGTTCTCTTGAATCTTGATGATATATATTGTTGTAGAGAAGTTTCTTGAGTAATTGCATTCATTAACAAGTGCTCTACGGTCGCTTCTGTTGATGATGAAGAGTTACGGTGAAGAGAAGCGGAGACGTCTATTCGTATGCAGTACTTGAAGTTTAAATTTAAAATCCGAATTTGAAATTAGACGTATGGTATTTGTATCGGACGTCTGATACTATATTTTTTTGTACATAGTAGATTTTCATACGTCTGAGTGCTATTACCAGACGTCTGATTTAGTCTGTTTGCCGTTCCAGAGAACTTTTCCAGACATCTGGCTTGTGCACCCAGACGTCTGATACTTGTCTATGTCTGTTTTGTGCATCTTTTATGTTGCTTCTTTGTATCTATCGACTTGTAGTCTCTTGTAGTGTTCTTTGAACCTTGTTCTTGTCTTTCTAGTGATGTTGTTCTAGCAAGTACCTGTATATAGAATTACATATGCATATTCGATTTCCATTGTATAGTTGTCGTCATCGAAACCATAGATTTGATTTCCTAACAATCTCCCCCTTTTTTATGATGACAATTATACAATGTACTTATATATAATTTTATAAATCTCCCCCTGAATATGTGTTTTCCATCATTTATTGTGCTCTTTATTATTTCTCCTCCTTTGGCATTATCAAAAAGGATTGTAATTTTTTTATTGTAGATATCATGTCCATTTCATTTAGTATTTACTAACCATTGTAAGACTACGTAAATATACACAGAAATAACACACAAAAAGGAAATTTCATTAATAACATTAATCGAATACATTCATACATATTTATCATTTTTATACAAAAGTTAGAATCTTAAGAAATCTAAGGATCTTTTGAGGAAGCTTTATCTTGATCATCTCCTTTATCGTCATCCTTGAAAGAACTTGCTTGTTTTTTAGAGATGCCGGAGTTTGTTCAAAAGGTTCTTTCTCCTCGTCAAAAAGTTTGGAATGTTTCAAAGGAGGAGGAGAAGGCACTGAGGTTGGCCAATCTTCTAAAGGTGGTGTAGGACCACGAACCCTTTGAAGAACCTCCTTTAGAACAGATAATACATTTGAAAGTGACGTTTCAATTGTGGCTAGGCGAGAAGCAAAAGATGTTTCAAAACTATCAATGCGCTTAGCAAATAATTTTTTATTCCTAGATAAAATAAGCTGATTTCGGAGAGTTAAGTCGCGAATACTCTTATTTGGATTCGTCTCAGTGTGCGTCTTCAAAATATCATCTTGGCACGTATAATCCAATGGTGAAAGAGGAGGAGGAGTAGTCTCGTGATGTTGCTCCACCTCTTGTGATGGTTTAGGTTATGTTTGAGGTAGAGGCCCAGCTAGTCTAGCTTGACGACGTTGCGTCCACTCTTCAAATGATATAAAATCCGGAGGATTTTCCGGTAAGTACATTAGGGAGAAAATTTTTATGGATGCATATTTCGAAGATTTTTTTTCAAAAGTGGATAAATATAAGGGTATGTTGTAAGCTCGTAGAAGTCTCATGATATATATATATATATATAGGATAGATGATGGATGGGCGTGATCGAGTCCAAAAATGTTTGAGCTCGTCAAATATAAATTTTGCCGAATTGACCCTTGTTCCACTGAATATAGCGTATAGGGCCTTGCGCTCTAGTTTCGTGATTTGCTCATGACTACCAAGGCGAGGAATGATAGTATTGATAATCATTATGGTGAGAAGTCTCGCCTTAGGTCGTAGGTATTTGGATGCAAATCTAGGCATTTCATCTTCCCATATTTGATGTGTTATATTATCTCTCGGTTTCAGATGCATATCCGGAATATTATATAAATCTTCTTTGGTGTAAGAACATCCGAGACTTCGGCCTATGATCCCTGGAGTAAGTCTTATTGTGTTGCCATAAACACTTGACCATCGCCAATTATCATCGTTTGCAGTGTTCCACGCTGCCGTGCTATCCAAATTAGCATAGAAGAGAAATATGGCTAACTGATCAATTTGGATGTTATTGGGATTAAAGGATATCAATGTTTCCAAACCAGCACTTTCACACATTTTGTCTAAATCATACATTGGAAACTTTAGCAAATTATAAAATGGACCTATATGGAGTTTCTTCTTTTGAATATCCTCGTATCTCTTGAGTGAATGCGGTACATGATTCATCCATCGTTCAATTTGATCGTCAGAGGAAACTTGGGGGTTGGATGAAGTTGCTTGGTCTTGTTTTCGCTTAGAGATCTTAGGATTTTTTGTTTTAGGAGCCATTAAATTCGAGCGAGGTTGAAGAGAAGGTAATTTTGAGAAATAAGGAATCGATTTTTTAGTGGAAATGAAATGAAACTAAAGCGAGAAAAGTTAAAAATAGACGTTATGTGGGTACTTAAGAGTGTCGATTGAATTTTAGATGTCTAGAAGATGAATCAGACGTCTGATTTAACCTAGTTTGAAGACAGTAATAGAAGCAGACGTCTGGTTGTTGGTAGCGGACGTTTGGAATTGCTCGAGTTGTAAATTTTGAAAAGCAGAGAGAATTATCAGACGTCTGGTCGTAGAATCAGACGTCTGGAATAGGTCGAAGTGTTACTTTTGTAGGACAGATAGTTTTCTCAAACATCTGGATATAACATCAGGCACCTGAAAATGGCCTAAGTTTTTATCTTATAAAGGCAGAGACTTTGTTTAGATGTCTGGTCAATAGTTCAGATGTCTGAAATCGACTGGTTTCTATTTTTTATGAAGCAGAGATGATTTTCAAACGTCTGGAAGGTTATACCAGACGTCTGATATATGCACGATGGTTAAAAATTTGTGTAGTACAAGAGTATCAAAGGTTTGATGGCAAAGTTCAAAAGTCTGAAATGACCCATTTGTCTTAAAATAGCCTAAATTTGAAGGGTGTTGCTTATTTTTCGAGAGTTTGATTTTAATAAAACATATTATTATTATTCGTGAAACAACATACAAGCATAAGTAGATAAAAAAATACAATGAGAATAATTAAATTTATTTAGATGATGATGAAGCATCGCGATCTTCAGACTTGTCATCCCTCCATGGCTTGAGAGGAGACCATATATTTCCACGGTCGTGGGTTCTCAGGGAACTAAAGAATTGTGTAGGTGAAGGATCCAAAGGTGTATAATAAGAGGCAGAGGGATCCAAGGGATTGCAAGGAATCTGAAGTGGTTCATGTACATCCTTCTTTTGTGAATTACAAAATTTAATCACTACTTGCTCCAGAAAACTTAGTCGTCGAGCAGTGACCTTTTGCTCAAATTATAATTCTCATTGTAAACCTATCTGTTGTCTTTGGTAGTGATGTATCTCATCGATTTTCTCCTTGGTATTAGGAGAGACAAATAGAGCTCGTTTGGACTTCTTTTTATCAAGAGTGAATCCCAGGTGGTAAGAGGATCCCTATATGTCGGTTCCTGATTTGGTGTAGGAGTAGGAAGGCGATGAGGCGTATCCGCTGAGCTATCCGTTGTTGGTGTCGAGAAGGAGAGATGAGAATTGTCGGAAGACATGCTTATATTTTCTATTGTAAAAATATGAAATCTATATATTATTTACTTTTTGTTTTGTAAGAAGTTATTTATATATGATTTTAAAGGTTATCTATAGGTAATTTCAGAAAAAAACCACCTAAAAAATTTAAGCTGAAGAAGTTAACAATTTTAATCTGTGGATACAAAGCTTTTAGCTAAACATAGAATAAATGAAAATGTAGCATTAATTTAGAAGATCATTAAAAGAGTATATTCCTAAATTGCGTCGCAGTTTAACAAATGTTTGTTCATTTAGTGGTTTTGTGAAAATATCTGCTATTTGATTCTCGGTATTTACGTATTATTATGTAATAATTCATTTTTTTACATTGTCACGTAAAAAATGATGTCGTATATCTACATGTTTAGTACGCGAATGATTTACATGCTTTTTTGATAAATTTATTGCAATCATGTTATCGCAATATATTGGTGATTTATTGATATCTTTGTCGAAATCCGTAAGTGTTTGTTGCATATGTAGCACTTGTGCACATACTAGAGCTGTTGAAATACATTCGGCTTCACAAGTAGATAAGGAGACACAATTTTTCTTTTTGCTAAACGATGAAACTAATGATTGTCCGACAAAGTGAGAAGTTCCGCTAGTACTCTTACGATCTGTTTTACATCCACTAAAATCCACGTCACTATATGAAACTAGTTCAAACGATGACCCCATAGGGTAAAACAAACCGTAATCTCTAGTACTCGATAGGTATCGTAAGATATGTTTAACAACTCTTTGGTGAGATTCTTTTGGTTTTGCTTGAAATCGGGCGCAAAGACATACACTCATCATAATGTCGGGTCGACTAGCCGTTAAATAAAGTAAGGAGCCAATCATACTACGATATTTTCATCAAAATCTTTTCCGTTATCATCTTTCTCCAAGTGAACACTAGTACTCATTGGTGTTGGTTTGCTTGAAGTTTTATCCATTTCAAAACGACGTAATAGATTGTTACAATATTTTTCTTGATGAATAAAGATAACATTTTCAAGTTGTTTTATTTGTAAACCTAAAAAGAAATTTAATTCTCCCATATAAGACATTTCAAATTCATTTTTCATAATATTTGAAAATTGATTACAAAGATTTTCGTTAGTTGAACCAAAAATAATATCGTCTATGTAAATTTGTACAACTAAAATGTCGTTATTTTGTCATTTGATAAATAAAGTCATATCGAAACGAGATGTAATTAAATGATTTTTAAGACGTTCGTACCAGGCATAGGGGGCATGTTTTAAACCATATAAGGCTTTTTGTAATTTAAAAACATGATCGGGATACTTTTCGTGAACAAACAATGGAGGTTGTTCAACATATACGTTTTCTTTAATAAAACCATTTAAAAAACAGTTTTGACATCCATTTGAAATAATTTAAAATTGTGATGATTTGCAAAAGCAAGTAATGTACATATGACCTCGAGTCTTGCTACAGGAGCAAAAGTTTCATCGTAGCCGATACCTTCTTCTTGATTATAACCTTGAGCAACTAGACGTGCTTTATTTCTAACTATATTTCCATTTTCATCTGCTTTGTTTTTAAATACCCATTTTGTTCCAATAACCAATTGATTTTCTGGTCTTGGTACTAATTTCCAAACATTATTACATTCAAATTGATTTAATTCTTCTTGCATGGCTATTGTCTAAAAATTATAGTTTGAAGCTTCTTTATAATTTTTTGGTTCAAAATTTGACACAAATGCAATATGACTTATTTGGTTAAGCTGATTTCTAGTTACTTTGGAATTGAGATCTCCAATGATATTATCTTTTGGATGATCTTTTAAAATTTTAGGAGATGATACTAAAGTATGATTTCATGCCTTTGTCTCATTATTAAAAGAATTTGTTGTATTTGTTATTGGAATTATTTCTTCATTGTCATTAATATGATGGTTAAGAAAAAATTTATCAAACGAAACATGTAGACTTTCATCAATTGTGTTATTTCGTTTATTAAAGATTTTATATGCCTTGCTACGATCTGAGTATTTAACAAATATTCCTTCATCGGCCTTTGGTCGAATTTTCCTAAATTATCTTTTGTATTTAGTATAAAAAAATTTGATCCAAAAGTTTTAAAGTATGATACTTTAGGTTTTCTTCCAAAAAATATTTCAAAACAAGTATGTTTAGTCATATGTCATATGAGCATAACAAGCCGTAGCTATTGCTTCGGCCCAAGAATGTTTTGGTAGACCACTACTATTTAATAGTGTTCGTGCACATTCTTGTAACGTACAAATTTTTCTTTCTGCTATACCATTGTGTTGAGGTGTGCGGGAAAAAGAAAAATTATGACTTGTACCCTTTTATTACAAAAATTAGCAAAAAGATCATTTTCAAATTCTCCACCATGATCACTTCGAATATTCTTAATTTTCAAATCCATTTGAGTTTTAATTCTTTTAGCAAAAATTTTAAACATACCAAAGGTGTCGCTTTTATATTTTAAAAATAAAGTCCATGTATATCTTGAAAAATCATCAGCTATTACGAAAATATATTTGTTGTGATTTATAGATCGTGCTTGAGTTGGACCAATAACTCTA
This sequence comes from Allium cepa, assembly GCA_030765085.1. Lineage (NCBI taxonomy): Eukaryota > Viridiplantae > Streptophyta > Magnoliopsida > Asparagales > Amaryllidaceae > Allium > Allium cepa. The sequence continues at coordinate 555,231,752 of CM060938.1, read as the reverse complement.
ATGGTTGTTTTATAGAAATATTATTTTTACATTTAAAAGAGTTTTTCTTTAGTTTTTCAATTTGACAATCCTCACATAAATTTTCTACTTTATAATTTATTTTAGGTAAACCTCTAACTAGTTCATATTTTGCTAATTTATTAATATTTTTAAAATTAATATGACAAAATCGTTTATGCCACAACCATGGATCGTCATGTTTGGCAGCTAAACATAGATTTGAATTTCTATTTATATTCATATTTAAGACATAAATATTTTTGTTTCTAAAACCCTCAAAGATAAGTTGTTTGTTATTTTCGAAAATATTACATCTATCTTTTTCAAAATTGATTTGAAAACCTTTATCGCATAATGGCTAATACTAACTAGGTTGTATTTTAAATTTTCTGCTAACAAAACATTTGTAATAATAGGAGAGTTAGAAATAACAGATTTGATGACTTCTCCGATGCCAACGACGTATCCTTTTGAGTTATCTCCAAAAGTTACCGTTCTACCATCGATGTATGCGATATTTAATAACATTTTTGAGTTTCCGGTCATATGCTTAGAGCATCCACTATCAAATATACATTTCTTCTTATTTTTTATTTTGGGTACCTGCAAAATAAAATATGATTTAATTGGTACCAATATACTTTGTTAGGGTCCTAGATGTTAGGAGGAACAGGTAGCCATACCTAAGAAGGTTTGGTACCTTTATGAACACAATTTTTATTATGGACTACATTATCTAAAAAATTATTCATATATTTTTGTCTAATCAAATTATTATTTGTCTTAGGAATCCAAATTTTTATATTTTTGGTATTCGTATTAGACTTAGATCATTTTTTAGTTTTTTGATAGATAAAACAATATTTCTTAATATTATTCCCTTTTTTTGTTTAGGAGTAAACTTAAATCCTATTCCATTTCTATTACCTGACTGTTTTGAAATATTGATAAGATTTTTCAAATCTTGTTCTCCTTTATTAAATTTTGAAACATTATTTGTAATTTTATCTAATTTTTCTTTTAACTCTAAATTTTCAATTTTCAATGTTTGTATATTACTTTTCAAGTTGATATTTTCTTTTAACAATTTATCCTTTTCTTGTTTAATTTTTCCAAAAATATTAGATATAGTCTCATTTTCAACTAAACTATTTTTAATTTTTCCTTGAGATAATTCTAGTTCCTCCTCTAAAATTATTTTTTCATCTTTTAACATTCCTACTTCAAGTTCTAATCTATTTATTTTGGCTATACGTTCTTTATTCAATTTTTTTATTTGTCTAAATTTATCATCTAATTTCATACTAAGTTCTAGTAATTTATCATAGTTAAGTTCGGGACATATCTCATCAGTTTGTGCCATAAAGCATATATTAGCTTATTCTCCATCACTATCGCTATCACTGTCTGATGATGATAAAGAATCTGAGTCATCCCATGTTACTTTGAAAGCTTTCTTCTTTTTGTATTTTTCAAATTTGTTCTTCTTTTTATCATTGTTGAGCTTGGAACAATCTTTGTTCATATGTCCAAATTCATCACATGCATAGCATTTGATTGACGTTTGATTTGTTGAGCTTGATTTTCCTCCTTTCTGAAATCTAGCCATTTTTCTAAACTTCTTTAATTTTGTAGTTTTTGGCAATACATACAATTTCTTCTTCGTCTAAGTTGGAGTCTTCATTTGTTGCTGGGAATGCTATGTTTTTCTTTTTCGAATTTTGTTCTTTTCTTGCCTGCAATTCATAGGACATTAAATTTTATATCAATTCCTCAACTAAGAGTGTTGAGAGATCATTAGCTTCTTCGATAGCTAATATTTTTCTTTCCCGCTCTGGAGTTAAAGAATTGAGTATTCTAGATATTAAGTCAAAATTTATGAATTTGCCTTCAATGCCATTAAATCTTGTTGAATGGTATGGAATCTAGAGTACATGCCTATAATAGTTCATTTTGTTTCATTTTAAATGATGAAAATTGATTTTATAAAATTGAAATCTTAGTTTGTTTAACTTTTTTTGTGCCTTCGTGTGTAACTTGTAAGGTACGCCAAATATTATATGCAGTATTACATAACATGACACGTGAAAATTCATTCTTACCTAATGAACAAAATAAAACATTCATAGCTTTGGCATTATTAGAAGCTGTGGTTTTTTGTGTATCATTCTATGTGTTCATAGGAGTGTCAGGTGCTTCATATTTATTTTGAGTGGCTGATCAAATTTATAATCCATTAGCTTCCATAAAAATTCTTATGCGTGTTGACCAATATGCATAATTAGAACCAATAAACAATGGGGGTCGTGCTGTGGATTGACCTTCTCGAAAAATACTTGCCATATTAAAGTGATTCAAAAACATGTTATTGTACTTTGATCGAACCTTGCTTTGATACCAATTGAAAGTCTACAGGGTGGATCGTGTAGTGTATATGCAAGTATATGTGACAAAATATATAACGCAACGTAAAACAATATTAATCTAAGTAAATATAGAATAAGCACACCGGGATTTTATACTGGTTCAGACCTCCCGTCCTACGTCCAGTCCCTCAGCTCTCTTGAGGAATTCGACTATCAAACACCCTTGATTCGCCCGGAGGAATAGGCTTGGTTACAATAAGTTGTTCTTGTCAAATGTGTGTTCTATAACACGGACATTGACTAATTAGTACAAATGCTTCAAATATATATATCTAGAGAGTATTTTCTATGAAGAACTGAATATTTGAAAGAGTGAAATACAAGTATAGATTACTAGAGATTAAAAATATATGATAGAGTATGTAATTAGAGGGCATAAGTAAGTAAAGTAATTTGTTCTCTTGAATCTTGACGATATATATAGTTATAGAGAGGCTCCTTGAGTAGTTGCATCCGTTAACAAGTGCTCTACAGTTGCTTCTGTTGATGATGAAGAGTCGCAGTGAAAAGAAGCAGAGATGTCTATTCGAATGTAGCAGTTGAAGTTTAAATTTAAAATTCAAATTTGAAATCATACATCTAGTATTTGTATCAAATGTCTGATACTATATTTTTTTTGTACATTGTAGATTTTCAGACGTCTGAGTGCTATTACCAGACGTCTAGTTTAGTCTGTTTGTTGTTCGTACTCTACAGGTTGTGTAGGCTAATACAATGGATCAAATCTTATGTCTAACGTTTGGCCACCGCTCCTAGAGCTACTCAATATGTAAAACACCGCATTCTTGGCTACTAATAATGAAAGACACCTCCACTAGGCTACTGTGGAAATAAATCCCCACTGCTATCAACGTTACTAGGCTATTGGGAACGATTCTCCCTCACTACGCATGAAGAGGAAAAACCCAAAACGCCGACCCGTCGGAATGTGTCATTGTCCGCATTCGCTTCCACCTCTCGATCATAGCATTGGTCACTTATTGCATGCTCAAGGTCCTTTTTTCTAATTGTATCATGTGCGTCAGGAATCGTGCATACTAGGACCATCTGTCATGTTGGACCTCCTCTATTAGGCATCTCTGCCAGTCTGCACATCCATCGTTGGAACCTCTTATTTATGCCATTTGAAAAAATACATCGTCTCTATTTGATTACTAAATCACACATTGGGTAAAGAATATTTACCCAACACTGCAATAACCTAGTGTCCTCTGACATGGAACTAGCTTCCCTACTATTCTTAACATACAACCAAATGCCCTTAAATAGGCTTACAAACAATTATGGTTTATGTAAATTTTTATTATTAAACTTGGGCCTTAGGCCAAGGTTCAAATCTGCAATTTTCATTATGAACGATTGACCACTTATACCCTTCGGTCGACCGCTAAGGTTTCCAAGTCAACGGCTGTGAAGTAAATATTAAGGTTCCTTCACATTTCAATTGTCGATAGTTTTCATACTTAATTCATATCGTTTGCAATGTTTAATTAACCCTAATATACTAAGTGACCATTTTAATTGTCAAATTTCAATTCAATTTAGGGTTTGTCGGTTTACAGTTTGGAAATTTGATAATAGAATATATACCTAAACAATTAATTGGATTAGCAAATTACACTAATTCAATTCTAGGTTTTTAGGACCAAATCTAGGGTTTTAGCATGCTTAATTTAAATTATCCAATTTAGGGTTCTCTAACACCCTACTCAATTAAAATAGTTTAAATTAACTACAATAATCATCTTATCAAAATTATGCCCGCTTACCTCAAGCCTAAGCTCTTCCTAATATCTGTGCTTAATAGTCACCCCCCTAATCGATAGTTACACCTTGATCTGCCTTGATTTGCCTTGATTTGATTGCTTCTATTCTTCTAGGTTGAATTGATTTGATGTTTAGAACTTTTTTGATTTAGGTTTAAGGAAAAGTTTGGTAGAGTTTAGTTACCGTAAATTTTTAGTTAAGAATAAGGGTTTCATTAGTTTGGTATTTATAGGGCTAGGGTTTTAGTTTAGGATATTGGATTAGCTTAGGAAATATTTTTAGAGAATCTGGTCCCCTCAACTTAGCTGTTGCTCCTAAGTAACTAATCTCGTTCATTCAACACATCCTAAGTAACCAGACTCCCACATCAATAAGTCCAGGGTACACATATGATATATTAACAATGGGATCACATATCGACGATCCAAGTGGATGTTTCCACCTATCCTCTCTTTACGAGTACACATCAAAACCTTCAAGTTATCAATGATCTCTTTACACACATCCCGATAGTAGAACACATCATTCGTTCAACTGTACAAGTTCACATCATCAAACTTACCTTCTCAGACCATCGTTATATTCCATGAACACTTATCCTTGAAGTGTTCAACCTACTTCACTCACGTCATCGAGTTATAGAGGCTTTATCATCTCGTTGGTCGCATCTAAAACTCTCAGGTCTGTGTCATGTCAACCCCTTAGCCAGCCCATGCCATGCTCGAGGAAATGCTCATGTCAACATCGTGTTGCAATCGGAGTTTGCTCAATGCTCTTAGTCTAAGATCCAACTCCTATCCCTATTCGGTAATGATCGAAATTTCTTAGGTGTTAGATGGGAGTAAAGCCCGTGTAGGTACCAGGACATTTTCCATGCCCATTAGTGACGAGCAAACCCATGAACCAGACCGAAAATTTCTCCTCCCTTTCCTCAGACATCCTTGTAATCTCCCCAAAGCTATTCCAGCATTTCCCCCTAATTACCATAAGTAACCAATGTGTCGAACAATCATAACCTGCGCTTCAACCTGCATGCAATACTATTGTAATGATAAACTCCACACATCCTTGAGCTGATTCATCAAAGCTCACTCTACGTTTCCATCCTTTCTATATCAAATCGGAGAGTACAATCACAACTACTCCTTCTGCCAGAGAACCTTGACCATAGAAATGATTATACCTCAAATCTGCTTTGATGAATGTTTTCAATCGGTCAATCATACAAAAACAACATTCAAGCAAACAAACATACATCATAACAAAACGCATTCATAACCTAGCCTAACATTCATACGAACAATCATACATCAAAGCAACATAGTTAAACCACTTTAAGTCAATTTAAATTCTTTTTTAAATTAGGTTCAAAATTGAAATAGCATTAAATCACATTTTAATTGTAATGAATTATCCAAGACATGTAGAAACGTATAGAATCATATATAGTAGGCTTAGAGATGATAACTCACCAAGCACCCAATAATGGATCAGAATCATGCAAAGCGAGGTGAATATGAGATTAAAGAGCAATGACCTGAAATTTCTTCTCTAAAATTTCTAACTTGAAAGTCTCTTGCTAATATAACCTTAAATTTTCAATTTGGATTGATTTGGAAGGGATTTAGGTAATTTAGGTTTAAGATATGTCAATGGAGGTTTATATCTAATTTAGGAAAGTTGAAAATTTATTTAGGGGCGGATAGGGTAGTTGGTAGTAGCACAAATCCCAAAATTATATCATGGGCCTAAGTACTGGCTTATGTTAATAATTACTAAAAGTCGTCTAAATACCATCTTCAAACAACCATATCTCCAAGACTTGTGATCACTATATGGAACAAGGAATCATCAGATCTTTGTAACACCCTACCTCCATGTCCATATTACCAAAGAGTATTACTAGACAATACTGTTTAATCATATGAAGCATAAGGCTATAATGAGCATACATGTGTGAATATTCCTTAGGGCTAACACCGATACATATCTTAAACCATTATATAATTTTTTGGAACTTAACTAGATTTTTAAAATAATTTTTGTACCCAAAAATTGATTTTTGTTTAACTTAACAAAATAAACTTCTTCTATTTTGTTTTAGTGTAAACGAACTCTTTTTCCAATAATAAATTTACTCTTGGTAAACGTCTTGTTTCTACTTTTCAAATAATTTGTTTAAAATAATTTTTTATGAAAATAAACATTGCTGAAACCTAAAGCTAACGCTCCATCTTCATTGAGCGGTCAACCACTCATCAAATGCACTATCGACCACTTTGTGACAACCCCAAGGAATTAGTTCTAGGTTGTGTCCCCAATGCACACCGTCGATCGCCATTCTCTCTCCCTTGTGCAACCATACTTTCAGCACATACACATCACCAAATTTACACACAAATTCAAGCATGGAAAACATCAAACAAGTGCATTCTAGGGTTTTTGTTGTTTACATTTTTTAGTTCATTTCATCTTATAGTAAACGTTCGCAAACAATAATTCATGCACAGAGATAGTTCAAGCTCAAACAAGAACATAAAAAAACATACACATTGTATATAGACATGGATTTGAGGGTCGAATATCACTCACCTCAGGTAGACAGTAGATTCCTTGCACTAGAAAGCTTGAACTCCTTATCTATGATATCTCGGAATTTTTGGCAATATCAATTTAATAATCTGTGTAAAATTAAATTGATTTGACAATATTATTAATGATAAATTTGAATATTCTTTGATAAATATTTAAATGGATGACTACATCTTTTAAAAGCTAATCAATTAGCCTTCTATTTATATATAATATATATATATATATATATATATATATATATCCGTATATATTGTAAATAGTTAATCTTGTTTTAAATTTAATAAATAAAGACATGTTTCTAACTTTAATATTTCTGGTAATTTGGAAATTTGATTAAATTTAATGTTAAGCTATTGAATAAATAATCATGTGACATTAAAACACTCAAGATTAAAACTAAATTGTTTAAAATGATTTAGCTTAAGCTTAAATTTAAATAAAATGGGGTTTGTTTTGTTATAAGTATAGCTTGATAAAATAAGCAATTGATTAATAAAGAGATAATTTCTTTTGTAAATCATTTTTAATTTAACAATGGGTTATTTTTAAACAATATTAATAATGGATTTTTATATATAGATAGAAATTGCTATTTCAAAATTTATTTAAATACATATATGTATATATTTTGGAAGAAAGCTATCGGTTTCAAATCTAAAATAAGTCTTTCAAAAGTGTTTAAATAAAATAAACCTTATTAATATTTAACATAAGTATAAAAATTAATAATAGTAGACTAAGGATTTAATAGTTTAAGTTTTAAAAATAAAGAGAAGTAAAAATAGCAATAGAATTGAGTACTTAAGTTAAAAATTTATAACAATGATTAAACCAACCTTATATATATACATAAAACATGAAACTGCTAGGCAAATGAAAATAATGCATGTAACCTGTAGAGTATTATGCAAGAAGCAAAGTAGGAAAAGAAACAAGACAAAAAGTATATATGCCTGCAAAATAAATATGCAGATCAAAGTATGAAAAGATGAAGAAAAAAATCTTTTAACATAAAATAGACAAGTGTGAAAGCAACCAGGGAAGAACAAAGCAAAAGAAAAATAAACTGGCAAAGTAACATTATGAAACCTATAAAGTAGCATTGCCTGACAAAAAAATAATCAAGTAAAAGAAAGTAGCAACGTACAAAGATGAGATAAGTATGAAACATATAGTACCATTCATTTAATACTAGCACAACTTTTGGTCTACTCGAAATGTTAAATATCATTTCAGCATATACAAAATCTGGCCAGAGCAAAGAGAGAAAATCTTTTCAGCCGAGATATCTAAAACTCACTGCAGTACAAACAAAATCTTGCTTGACAAAAAAGAAAAGTAATCTCTAGTCAAAATAGATAAAGTATAACCAGTAAACACCTCCCTGTATTAACCTATCTTCTTTATATATGGAATGTTTTTGTTCAATTCGTTCAACACGCAGCAAACCCAGAGAAAATAATAAGTTTTCTTTTTACAAAACTTAAACAACATCATACAACTTAATAAAAGCAAGAAGATTAGAGGAAGACCAGAGCAAAACATTTTCCAGTTTTAAAGCAATAGGGATTTCAGTTTTCAAAAGCAAGAATGTTTCTCTGTTCAACTTATTTTAACAGGTGAGTAACATTTTTTAAAAAAAAATATTTGAATAATTGGGTTCCATGCTTGTTTTCTGAAATGAAGTATACATTATGTGTATATATATTTGAAAATTTCTGTGTATATATGAATGGGTAGATGGATGCTGGCTGTTGAATTTGTTTTCTGCCTGCTCTTAGTTTCAAACTTAGATTATGAACAAAAGAATACAACATCTCTTGATCTACTTACTGTTAGTACCTAGATTTGAACAAGACTTGCTTCTTTGATTTTAAGATTAAGATTTAAAATTTATTTAAGTTAAGATAAAATGAGAATTGCTCTGAAAAATAAAAATTTAACAGGAAAGCTTGGGTTCGTGCAAAATTTAAATATGTTAATTTAGCAATTCAGGAATATACACCGAATCCCTAAACTAAGTCATGTTTTTTAAAAGTAAAATCACAATTTTTAGATTAGAAATGAAGGAGCATTTCTAGGTCGAACAGAATTTGGGTTTTTGGGAAATTTTGATTATCTCGAGGGTTAGGGAGGTCGGGCTTTCTTCTGGTGATGAATGGGTGATCATTGATGATGGGAAAAATGGTGGAAGTGGTAGCAAATCACTGTGGAAGCAGTGGTGGAGGAAATTGATCTGTAAACCTAGTTTTGGCTGGGTTTTGATTTTCGATCTGCATTGTTTCTCTAGTGAACCGAGTGCAGTGGGATTTTGGCGAATGGAAGTAGGTGGGCTATTGAGGACATGGACGGAGTTGCAGCACGTCCGGTGGTCGGAGTTGTGCAAGCGAGGTGTTTCAAGGTTTAGTCATGGTGTCCAGTTCGCTGTTCCAGGTTTAGCTTTGTACTCGAATTCGAATTTGAGTTTTGGGCGACGCTCTGAATTCTCTGATGGGTTGCGTGGTGGATTGGCGACTTGCTCAAGGCAGTGGTGATGACCGGCAAGAGTCGGAGCCACCATGCATATGCACGGTGTAGTGGTTTGCGCCAGGTGATATTTTAGTTTGAGGGTATTGTGTACTCGAGTTTACTCGAGCAAACTTAATGTTTTGCTCGAAGAAAGTTTAAGTATGACTCGAAGCAGATTGAGGTGGCTCGAGTCATATACATGTGTTACAGGTTTCATACCTGTAGCATTTTTGTTCAACATTTAACTGGATTCAAAGTGTAAAGTAGGGTTTAAATTAAGTTTAAATCCCAGTTTAATCAGATTCAAGTTAGATTGAATCTGAGTTGAAATAAGATAAGTTTTTTTTTTAAATTTGTTTAACAAAATTAAATGTTTAAATGATTTGAATTTAAATGAAGGTTTAACATTTAAGTGAAGTTTTAAATCAAGGGATTAAATCTGATTTAAAGCTATGTTTAAAATTTAGTTTTGAAATAAAACAAAGGTTTCAAGCATAAATTGTTTTAAACAACTTTGCATAATGGAAGTGTATAGTAAACATAATTTGAATTTGAGATGAATTTGGTTTTAAAAATTCTTTTTAAAATTGCTTTTATAAGATAAATACTTCTTTAACGAGTGATTTTAAAGGTTTTAAATTTGTTTTTAAATCTTAAAGTTAAATTGGTATTCATTTTAAATCTTAAATTTAAAATGAAATTTATGGTAAAATTAAAAGTAAATTGTTTTTAAATACTTTATTTATGGTAATTAAATCATAAATATGAATAAAATTTATCTTAAACAAATTTATTAGAATTTAATGATTGTAATTCATTAATGAATAATTAACTAATTCAATTAATTATTATTTGAATTAATTAGTTTAGTAATTAAGAGTTTATATTGGTTAATTAAGGTTTAAATTAATTAATTTAGGATAAGTTAATTGGTAACTAAGGATCATTAAGAAGATAAGATTTAATTTAAAACAATGATTAGTAATTAATTAATAAATTAATTAAGGATCAATTAATGAGTTATTAAAGATAAAATTAATTGGTAACTAATAATGAATAAATCTTAGTTAATTACTTTAGAAAAGTAATTTAAAGAATTGATTTTAGTTAATGAAGAACATTAACTAGAATTATTTAATAATTAATTAATGTGATTAATTTTAAAAAATTAATTAGAATAATTAATTTAAGATAAAATTGTAAATTGTTTAAGTATAATTACTTAACAAAGGTAATTAAGGAATTAATTACTCATTGTAATTAATTCAGTTTAATATGAATTGTTTAAGTTAATTATTAAGTTTAATTAATTTAAATAATTATTTGATGATGGGATAAGTGTAATTACTTAGGGAAGTAATTAATGATAATTACTAGATGTAATTAACTGAGGATGATAATGAAAGTAATTTGAATATACTTGGTATAATTAATCAAGGGATTAATTAAAGGAATTAATTATGGAGTAATTAATTTATTTGGAAAAGGTAATTAAGGGTAATTAATTACTGAATGGGTTTAATCAAGGGCGATTAATAATTTGGTTTAGTTGAAGATTAATTACTTAATGTAATTAATAGAAAATGTAATTAATTTAAATAGAAAATATAATTAGAGATCATTAATTATTATAATCAATGATGTAATTTGAAATAAATTTATTTGGAAATAATAAATAAATGAATTGATTTATTAATGTAATAATTAGGAAGTAATGAAATTAATTTAGTAATTTAAGGCTAATCTCTATATTGGTTAAAGAATAGCTAATTTGTGAAAATAATTAATGGATCATTATTTAAATGTAATCAAAGATAATTAATCAAGAATGATAAATTAAAAATGAATAATTGGATGATGACTAATTAATTGATTGTTAATTGATTAATAGTGAAATAAGCAAGATTTATAATGGTGAAGTAATTAATTTAATTTACTTTAAATTAATTAGAAATAAAGTAGTTAATTTAATTCAATTTAAATTAATTATAGCTGATGTGATTGCTTATGTATGGATAGATGATATTGTTTGCCTTGAATGGTTTGAGACCTCAGATATGAGATATTTATGCTGTGTAATATGGATGCTTGGTTTAAGTATGATAATATTTAATTATCTGTTTTGATGATAATATGAATTATCTGTTTATGATGATGTGATTATCTATTGTGATATTGTGAATTATCTATCTGTGTGTATATTGATGGTATTGAATTGAACTGTTAAGACTAAATAGACAACTTGGCCTTAAAAGACACGTTTTGGATTACGATGAGACCGGGATCGGGTTTCCACATTTGGACATCCGAAAACCACATCGACTTCCAAACTAACGTTAGGTCGTGATCTGATGTGAAGATGAAGATTCAGAATGCAAGGGTTGTCGTCGTTAACTCTGAGGGTGATTCCAAAATAAGTGTAACGAGATAATGCCTTCGGTTTCGTTCGAACCCGGAACGAACTTGTATGGATTGAATGCTTTCAACACATCGTCAGGCGGGCGATGAGCATTCTAAGTAATTTGTTCTCTAAAGGTAATCGTAGCCTCATGCCTCATCAACCGGGAATGGCTAAAACAGGGGAGATGCAGCAAGGTTAGGTGGGTCATGCCCAAGCAGGACAAGATATTTCCCCTGTCTAAATGTCCCTTTTTATTTCGGCTGTGTGGGCGGTTGGTTCGCGACAACTGCCGGGGTTTATCTTGTTCGGGACTGTTCAGTAAGAAATGGTTCCGACCTTGTGTTGCAAGGGGTCGGGAGTGATCCTCGGTACGGTGATCTAGGCCCCGTACTGTGACGGGCAGTACCCCAGTAGCCCTGCCATTGTATGGAATCCATTATCCAATAAGTGCCAACGGTTTTGATTGTATTACCCACTTTTATGGCTAGTAGCTGGAATTTAATAGATGTAACAATTTCGGCTATTTTCTATTTACTTGAAAACCATAGACCTATTATAATATCACAAAATTTCCTGTTAAATGTTTTGGTTAGCGTAAGGTAAAAACTTACCATATTTATTCGTGGGAAGTCTTACGTGATACCTTTTATTTTCAAATGTTTTTCAAAGTTAAGCAACTTTAACCTATTACTCATACCAGACCCATGTCTGACCCGGAGTTTATTTTTGTTTTTCCTAAACTCTCGGGTACCCAAATTTTTACGGGTAGCCAAGGGATTCAGGTTAGCTTTGACGAATTCTGGAGAAGCAATGGAGCAGGAGGCTTCAGCTTTGTATATAATATATATATAGTTCCGCTGTGTTGGTATCTTTGGGTTATTTGTTTGAGTTGTGTTGTATTAACTAGACAGATGTTTATAACTGTCTAGTAGTGATGTGTTAACTCTGATATATGTAAAATTTTGTAATAGTTATGTGTTCTATTATATTTTATACCATTCCGCTGTGAGATTCTGATGTTGTTGTTCTTTTTTCTCTATCTTTTCTATTTTCTCATCCCTTTCTTTCTTAATAACGTTACGTTCTTCCTGGGCGTAGGAAGTCGGGTCGTTACATTATCTTTCTCCACTTATTGTAAAATCAAATGTACATCTTGAGAAAAATTTCAACGTCTCCCTCTCTAGTGGTGTAGTTGGGTATTGAGAAGGATTTACTTTGATTTTGAGATTTTAGAAAATTTATTTCTATTTTATTTTGATTTTTAAAGTTTAGGTTTTAGTTAGCTGGTTTTGAAAGTTTTGGAAGCTAGTGCATAATGCAAACGGTATGCGGGATGAAAATTTGTATGCTAATGAGAAGGTTTTAGGCTACTCAAGAATGGTAAGAAGATATTTTTTCTAAGCGTTCTAACGCGCTAAATGGGCTCATTTTTATCCTTTTATTCATTTATTTCCCCTTCTTTTCTTTTCAACTCTATTTTTCTTCTTATTCAATTCAGTTTAAATATTCAAATAAAATTATATTTATTTACCATAAGCGTTTAAGCTTCATTCTATAATTTTTTTAATATTATTTTCCATAATTTAACTCATTTGAATAATTAATTTCGTATTTACATTTTAAAGCCCTTACAGAAAAATAAATTTATAAACTCCTTCTATTAGTGAAATAAAATCCTTTTTCCTTTGAAATAAATTTCTAATCTTATTATTTTTAGTATGTAATTTTATAAAAAATTAATTTACCATTTTTAATATATTTAAAAAATCATTTTGACCTTTAAAATAATCTGTACTCATTTGTAGAAGTCAAAATTTACTCAACTAAATTATTTTCTTACTTTATAAAATTATTTACTATAGTATTTACAAATTACTTCTATTTATCTGCATTCTAATATTTGAAACCCTTCTTAATTAATTATATCTTCGTTATAAAATCCTAATTAATCCCTTCTCAACTAAAGGTTGTTGCATCTTTTATTTGGAAGTAGTTCGAGAACCGAATTAGGCTCCTATCAAAAGTTATAGCCATTACGTTTTCAATGTTAAATTTGTCCGAAACTATTCTACTAGTCAAAAAAATTTAGAGCTCAACATTGCCAAAAGTTTTAGTCTGTTTAGGATTTATTTGGTTATGAAAATAATATTTCTACAATCGTGATATATGTAAAGACGCAAGGAAAATGTGGGTAGTTACATTCTTGCCCTTTGGAATTTTCGCCCTCGAAATTGCACCCAATAAGGCATTACCGAACCATATGGATACTAGCATGTTTAAAAATCAATAAATCATAGCATAAATCAAGCATGCACACAAAGCAAGATTTGAGAAATGTGGGTAGTTACACTAGCATGTAAGGTACTAAAGCAATGTGATATTGAAAGTGAAATTTCGTCTGATGAGTGAACGCTTTACAAAGTAAATATCTCCAATAAGTGGTCCTTATGCTTTGCTCCGTCTCCTATGTACACTCAATTGAACCTTTACCAACTTCGCCTCTTCCTCCTAAGCTACTTCATACTCTTCTCGACTATACGAATAAGCCAATAGGGTCTTAGTCCTTCAGGTTCAACCTTAGTATCTTCTACTTAATCCAGTGTCACTATAACACCCGAGTTATGCATAAACTTTTGAAGATGAGAAACATAGAACACATTGTGTACACCTGCCATCTGATAAAGCAAGTCGACTATATAGGCTAGGTTCCAAATCCTCTTATGTATCAGAAAAGAACCTACAAATTTCATTGCCAACTTTTCCTTAGTACCGAATCATGCTATATTCTTCGATGGAGAGATCAACATCATATCTCCAACAAAGAACTCAATATCATGTCTTCTCCTATAAGCATTGCTCTTCTGTTTATCCTATATGCCTTTCATTCGTTGCCGAATGATTTTAATCTTCTCCGTAGTCTCAACAAACATATCTTTCCCTAGTTCAATTTCTCTCCCTCCACCCACCAACTTAAAGGAGAAATGCATGGTCGACCATATAGTACCTAAAATGATATCATACCAATGCTAGCCTGATAACTGTTATTGATGCGAGCTCTACTCAATGCAAGTGATCTTGCATCATCCCATGAGCTTCCAAAGTTAAGAGTACAATCTTGCAAGAGATCCTCTATGATATGCTCCACCCTCTCTGTCCATCTGTCAGTAATGGGTCGCTGCCCCTCATAATGTTCTTCAAAACACCATGAAATTGCATTGTCCACTTCACATACAACTCTGCCGGTTTAATTGCCATTTAATGGACTTCACAGGCATAAATGGAGCTCCCTTCGTCAATCCATCGACTACAACCCAAAAGCTATTGTGCCCTCTCCTATATTCCTCGGGTGTCAACTGATGAAGTCCATCGATATATGTTTCCACTTCCACTAGAGAACCTCAAGCGGTTATAGTAAACCACTTGACTTCTTTTGTTCAGCCTTTAATATGTAGCAGTTCATACACTTCAATATGAATTTTCCAACGTCCTTTTTTATCCTTTCCCAATAAAATGTTTACTTCATATCTCAATACATTTAATTTCCTATAGGATGTATAGTGAATCTAGATTGATGGCACTCTTATAATACCTCATCCCTTAACCATTGACATTGGTTACAAACAATCTATAATTCTTATGGAGCCAACTATCTTGATTGAGTCTGAATTGCTTCATCTAATCTGAATCTATTCTCATCTCTATCTTAGCTATGATCTCTACTAGTTTAGTATCTCACCTCTGACTAGCACCAATCCACTCAACTAGAGTAGGTCTAATAGTAAAGCTCACCAACATATCCAGCTCTAGCTCATATCTAGATCAAAAATCATAACTAATAATGTACCCTAAATGCATCCACTCTAGGAACATAGTTCCCAAGCTGGCATGTCTCATACCCAAGGCATCAACGGCTAAATTTCCCTTACCACCATATAGGAATACCAAAGTCATAGGAGCCCAAGAACTCTAACCATCACTGCTGATGAAATTTAAGGTCTATAATAAAACGTATTTCAATGGTTTATGATCGGTGAAAAGATCAAACCATTCTTCAAGCAAGTAATGCCTCTGTATCTTCAAGGCGAACACAATGACTGCTAACTCCAAATAATGTGTAGGATATGTCTTGTCATGTAGTTTCATTTGTCAATTAGCATAAGCAACAATTTACCTCTCTACGTTAATATTTCCCCCAATCCAATACCACACGCATGATAGTCCGCACCTCCCGACATGTCGATCCAAAGCCTAGTGTAACTTTCAGACTTGCACCATACTAATAAATATGGATCATCGGGGTTTATAACATTTCACAACATAGAGACTAATACAAGAAAAATAATTTAAGATATGCTATATTTTCAGAACTCACAGTGGAAGGAATAAAACACATAACATAAAAATATCCACCTTATAAAATATCCAATCACAATCGTAGAAAACCAGTACATGGCTTAATACAAAATACATAGAAAATATCACTCCAAGTCTGACAAAAGAGATAAACTGTATTGATAAGGTAGGTAAATAAATGGAGAGAAAATATGGTATAAAAAAGTCTCTAAAGATAAGCTCGACTCTCCAAGTATCAAGAATGGGTCGACCACCTACTGCCATGTCCACCTGTGGTGGGAAAAAGAAGGAAGGAGAATGGGCCAGACATAAAGTTTGGTAAATGAGTACAAGTTTAATATGCGATGTTCATATGCAATTATTCAAATACTACTCTAAATGATTTAGGGTATGCTACGAGTGTTTGTGAATATCTAAGGTCCGTTGCCTAAGGGTTCTTATCTAGTACATTCCTACACTACAGGTTGTGTAGGCTAATATAATGGATCGAACCTTATGTCTAACGATCAGCCACCACTCCTGGAGCTACTCAATACGTAAAACGCCGCATACTTGGCTACTAAAAATGGAAGACACCTCCACTTGGTTACTTTGGAAATAAATTCCTCTGCTATCAGCGCCACTTGGCTACTGGGAATGATTCCCCCTCACTACGCCTAGAGAGGAAAACCCTGAAATGTCATCCCGCCAAAATGTGTCATTGTCCACATTCGCTTCCATCTCTCGTTCATAGAATTGGTCACTTATTGCATGCTCTAGGTCCTCCTTTCTAACTGTATCATGTGCGTCAAGAATCGTGCATACAAGGACCTCTTGTTTTGTTGGACCTTCCCCATCAAGCATCCATGCCAGTCTGCACGTCCACTATTGGAACCTCTTATTTATACCATTTGTGAAAATAAATCGTCTTTATTCGATTACTAAATCCCAAATTGGGTAAAGAATATTTACCCAACACCATAATGACCTAGCGTCCCCTCGCAAGGAACTAAATTCGCTACTTTTCCTAACATACAACCAAATGCCCTTAAATAAGATCATAAACAATTATGGTTTAAGTTAATTTTTATTATTAAACCTGTGCCTTGGGCCAAGGTTTAAATCTGCAATTTTCATTGTGAATGATCAACCACTTATACCCTCCGGTTGACCACCAAGGGTTTCCAAGTCAATCGATCGCAAAGTAGACATTAAGGTTCCTACACATTTCAATTTTCGACTGTTTGTAAACTAAATTCATACCATTTGCAATGTTTAATTAACCCTAATTTACTAAGCGACCATTTTAATTGTCAAATTTCAATTTAATTTAGGGTTTGTGGGTTTACAGTTTCGAAATATGATAATAGAATATATACCTAGACAATTAATTAGATTAGTAAACTACATTATTTCCAATTTTAGGGTTTTAGGATCAAATCTAAACATATCCAAATTAAATTTAATATATCCAAGTTAGAGTTCTCCAACACCCTACTCAATTAAAATAGTTTAAATTAACTACAAGAATCAACTTATCAAAATTGTGCCTACTCACCTTCAGCCTAAGCTCTTCCTAATATTTGTGCTTAATAGTCATTCCCCCAATCCATAACTCCGCCTTGATCTGCCTTGATTTGCCTTGATTTAGTTGCTTCTATTCTTCTAAGTTAAATTGATTTGATGTTTAGCATTTTTTAGGTTTACGTTTAGGGAAAAGTTTGGTAGAGCTTAGTTATTAAACTTTTAGTTAAGAATAAGGGTTTCATTAGTATGGCATTTATAGGTGTAGGGTCTTATTTTGGGCCATTGGATTAGCTTAGGAAATATTTTTCAAGAATCTGGTCCCCTCGTCATAGCCTTTGTTCCTAAGCAACTAATCTCGTTCGTTCAACACGTCATCATGAAAGCAAAAACGCTTGATTTTTCACGAGCCTAGGTCAACCGCTATCGGTTGATCTTGAACCCTCATGGGTCGACCGGTGGCCTTATAAATTTTAATATTTTTTTATTTTTTATTTTTAGTTTAATCCAATGTCTATAAATTCTCCATACTAAGTTGGATTACGATGTGTTGTATATGAAAATCGTTTAGAAAATTGCTACGAACGCGATGGTGCCAATTTCATACAAAATTTAGAGTCTGTGAAAACTTTCTTTATGTCCTTGTTTTATTTTATTTAATTTCTGTTAAACTTTTGAGTTGTAACATTCTTCCTCTCTTAAAAGGATTTCGTCCCCGAAATCTTAAAGGATGGAAAAATGTAACTCATACACAACAACCAATAGCTATAATCATTAACTCATCCATCACCCATGAGCAATCATTCTCCTTAGAAATTTCTAATGCATTGTATACATATATGTGCAACGTGAAATGTAACGACCCGTTAAGTTCGACCATTTAAAATTGTTTGTTTAATAGGATTTTGTAATTTATTTTAGTTGAAAGAATAAAGGTGGTAGATAAGTATTAAAATGAAGGCTAGAATAAATTATATAGAAGTGACTTAGAAACCTATTTAAAGACATTTGAATAAAATTCAAATGAATTAAGTAGAGAAAGAAAGAAAAATTCTTACCTGTACATAAAATTTAATATGGGAATATTAAACCAATTTAATGCAATAAAAGATTGTGAACGATAAATTGAATAGATTAAGAAACCCTGTTATTGCAAGTCAATAAATTTGTAAACCCTAATGAACATCTCAAAATTTATAAATTTATTGAAATTTAAGACATAGCATAAGCGTAGAACTATAGGTATGATGACAAACTTTTATAAATTGTCTAATTAAGGGTCAGCAAATTTATTTGGAAATCAAACTCAATTAAGGGTAAGTAATTATGATGGATTGATGGCATAAACGTTACTAATTTTTATCATAGTAACGGAAGTGCAGATGGAAGGCAACTGTAGAAATTTAAGTACGTATTAACAATTGAAAGGGACTGTCGATTGAGTGGAGTACTTTAGGTTGTCTTACTAAATTTAGAATTTAACATAAGACAAATAGAAATAAATCAATAAACGTATAGATTTTAAGTTTATTATGATGAATTATTTTAGTGATATGACTTAGAATAAATGAAATAATTTGGGTTAATTGGTATTTAATGGAATTAAAGGTTGCAATATTCATAGGTAAGGATTTAGATGAAATAGATTGATGTATGAAAAATTTAATTTGATAAATGGCAATTAATTCCTTTAATTTGTGCAATTAATGTATGTTTAATTGATAACGATAAAAAGTTGATTTTTTTTCAGTGTAACCAACGTAAAATATTATCATAGCATGATACTTGGTTTGAATAGAAGGATTTGATTTAATGTGAAAATTTTTGTTCTAAGTATTGAATAAAATCGGAAATCAAATTTTTTTTTATGATAATAACGTTAGTATTGGTTAATAAATAGATTTCAATGCAGTAACCAAATAAATGGAATAAGATGAGTATATATTGCATAGAAATGAAATGATAAATTATTGATGTAATGGAAGATATAACCATGTCAATTATGCATATAAGGTAATAAGGTAATGAAACCGAGGTAAATTAATTAATTGAGACTTTAAGTAAAATTAACGTGTGGAATTGACCAAGGTTCAATAAAATGAGAATTTGATTGGTTATATTTATTGGTTGAGAAATGTAAATGTGTATTTGGGGAATAAATTTAGTCAGACTTAAGTATTGAATTTAATTAATTAATATATATGATAAATGATGATTAAATAAAAACCCAATACTCTATATATATGTATAATATTTGAGTGAAAATAATAATACACTTATAAATGTGGAATTAAGAGTTTACAACAACTATTTTAAGTAAAGAAATTGTTCATTCAAGTAAATTTGAAACATCGCAATAGGTGTAGATTAAGTGTTGCGTTAAATAAATTATAAAGGAATAAATTTATAGAAACGTAGGAACGGAAGAATGAACATTATAGTAACGTAAAACGTATTGTAGGATAATAATTAAGTATAGCCTTGTAAATTAGATGTATGACAATAAATTTTGTACGTAAATCTTTCTATTAGTTGATAAGTCTTATTTTGATCAATTTAAAGGAATACACTAAATTTTGTAGTTAGTACGGAATATTGATGAGTGAATGAATAAGATGAAACAAAGGTGGAATGTATTAGTTGAGGTTTTAAGTTATTTATGTGATAAGTTACCAAAATTACAATTTTATCTAAATACAGTAATTTATGCAAACAAAAGATGAACATTTTGAAATATTACCACAGTGATATATAAAAGAAACGTTAACTATGTAGTTGGAGAATAATTGATATATTTTGAGTTGGATAATAGAAATCAAGTTATTTATATAATTAGATTTAAGATGAGAGTATAAGTATATGATTAAATAATTGGGTTTTGCGAATAAAATTTATAATTCCCAAATAATAAGAAAACGCAGAGGTTAACACTGCGAAATTTATATACTTATAAATTTTAATTCACATCCAAGCTTGCTAAATTATTGGGAATTGATTGGATTATATAAGTAATGAAATTTGGCCAATATTTAAAGTTGAAAGAAAATTTGGATTTTATGATTTATTTTAATTTATTTAATAAATATTAAAAATAGCCATTTTTGTCACGGACTCGGATTTCGACGAAACTAGTTTCATCGGATCCGTAACGGTGAATTATAATAATGTTTCAAGTTTCGTTGCGATCGGACTTGTCGTTTGATCGTACGGACTCGAAACGCCTTGAAATTTACGCATTTTGAAATCAATTTGAAATTTTTATTTTTTTAGCATAACTTCTTCATACGATCGAATTTGGTCGCGAAACTTTTTCCATCGCGTTCAGAATATTTTGAAACACCTATTTGGATATATAGTTTTAACAAATTCGACTCCGGAGGCAGAACGGGCTTTTTGGGCCAACTATCGTTTAGCACGTTCGTTATCCGTACCCACCTAGCCTTCTTTTATCTGTCTATATATTTGCGATTATAAACCCTAGCCACTCCTTATTTTCATTTTTCTATACGTACATCTCCTTCTCAACTCCTCATTCCAATGGCAGAAAAAAACCTAATTCCCAAATTCCAAAATTTTATTTCAAAAAAAAAAAAATAAATAAAAAAAATAAAAAAAAATTTTGTGGATCTGCAGCAGCTTCTGGTCGCGCTTCGGGTTTCAGAGGAGAAAACCCTAGAGCAACTTCGGGTCAGGAAGAAAATGACTCGGGTCGCTCCGGGTCGTTTTGGCGAAAACTCCAAGCAAGCATCGGGGAAATGAGGCGGCGCCCCGAAGTCGAACCCGAAGTTGACCCAGGACCAGAATTTTTCATTTTCCAAATTTTCATAACTTTTGCATACGAGCTCGGATTCACGCGCGGTTTGTTTTGCTGGGATCGTATCGGAATTTCTGACGTTTTGGCACTGGTTTGGATGAATTTGGAGACTGTCCAATTTTTGGGTTTAAATTGGATTTGAATTCAATTTAAATTCAAAAGGTGAGTGTTTTAACCCACTCACAACTACTAGAAGCTTTTATGTTTGTTAAATAAATTTTAGAAATGAATAGAAATTTATTTATGAGCTTTTGGCATGTTATTTCATTCATATCTGTTGAATTGCATTTTATTGAATGTAACTGTTAATTTAATTGATTTATTGCGTGTTAATTGGCTGTTAGAAATTTTTGGTTGCATATGAACTGCTAGTTAACAGTTATGTCAATTATCACTGAATATAAATTGTTAGATTAATAGTTGAAAAATTTAATTTGAATAAACTGCCAGTTATCACCTGTTATATATGATCATATATATAATTGTTATTGATTGATATTGCTTGATGTTTGTGACTGGATGATGGATGTTTTGTTGAATGGATGTTTTATTTGATATCATTAAACTGCAAGTTAGCATACATTTTACATTTCATTCGGGATTGTGGTTTGAAATGATAAAACCGCAAAGTTTTATTTTTTTAAATTGCGGATTGAAATGATAAATATCCGTATCACTTGACCATAGGATAGAAAATTATATACAGGCACCGCGGTCTATGTATAACTATTTTAATGTGATTTCTATGGTTTGGATTGAATACGGTCTATAAATCTTAAATTTATATTGTATAAATATTTTATTTCATATTTATATACCTATGAAGTTGAAATTTTGAAATTAAAAGGAATATAAATTTCTTTATTGAAAATGGAAGAAATTAAGAAAATGGAGTTTGATGATTTATATCCTATGTTTAAATATTAAGTTGGAAATTTTAAAGATATGATATTTATAATTGGATTTTTCCCAAAATATTTTGAAATGAATATTCTAGTAAAAATTGAATTTGGAAATATATATATATATATATATATTTTACTAGAAATTGAAGTCTTATTAATTATGGATTTTATGTGAATGGTCAAGATTAATTAATAGAATATTGATTTTGAAAGGATAAAAATCCAACTTTAGTTGAAATATTAATGCTCAAAAATGGATATAAATATATATAAAATTGAAATGGTTTTGGGACTTGAAGTAATATTTTGGATTTTGGTTTAACTTTAAAAGAAGAAATATTTGGAAAGCCATGTAATTTATTTCTTTGTAAAGCAACAGTAAAGTTAAACCTTTTTAATTCGCATACCGTTGAATATCCAAACCATTTAGTTTTGAAAATAATGGTTTTAAAATACTATGGATTTTCGAAGAATTATGTTGAAAGTTACAAACAGAATATTGGTTACATGGGATATTAAATAATAAAAAGTGACATAATTTTTTTGGAAAGGAATAATTTTATTTGGGATAAACGATATCATATTGTTTTGGGTTTTAAAAGAAGAAATGATATCGTAATATTACGGTTTGAAATGGATTATATTCTGGTTTTAAAAGTATAAACTATTTTTAAATGACCGCGGTGTTATAATAACGATTGGTTGGCAAAGAGACCAGGATCGGATATGGACATACTCTCTGTCGATACCGAAAACCACTTTGACTAACCGTGTACGCGGTGGAGATTCCAGAATGAAGTAGGTGGTGGCGACGTTTCCTGTAAGGTAAATACGTGGACCCAACTCCCATGAGTTGGCATAAGGTGGCTAAAACAGGAGCGATTCTCAGGCCAATGAGGTCATTCCTCTGATCGGACGCTCCTCTTCGATATTATAATTTGACTTGGATTTGATTCAGTGGCCACTTCTATATTTTGATTTTGGGGAGTTAGTCCGAGGTGGGCGGTAACTGCGGCTACGCGTTTCCACCAGCCTGGATAGCAATTGGTATATCTACCCTGGCATTGCCTAGTTGTGCCGTGTCACCTACCATATCGCGCCTTGTACGAGTTTGGTTTTCTCCCGTAGCCCGTGTGGTATCCTCTAGTGGCTTCCCGATCAGGAGGGGCTATGATATTGGACGGACTACTGGGACTATTACGTGTTAAGGTGGAAAATGTAAAGCCTTAATGCTATTTAAAAGTAAGTTTATTTTATAAATAGACACTATTATAATAGCGCAATATACTACATAGTAAATAGTTTAACGGATCCTTAGGAGATGTAAATCCCGAACATCTCTTGAGTTACTGTACTCATATTTATATTCTGTTTATTTAACTCACATAAGATATTCTAGTCTGACTCGGGTGTTTTTGTCTATTCAAATTCGCTCGGGTCAGTCCGAGCATTTCAGGATAGCAGATTTTAGCTTTGGAGGACGAAGACGAAGAATAAGTATTATGTTATATATAGTATTACACCACACTCTTTCTATTCCGCTGCATTGCTTGTATTGGTATGTGTAACTCTGATATTTATTGTAAAAGAAGGATCAAGCTTTTGTAAACTGTTTATGAACTGTATATTTGTTATTATATTTTATCCTTCCGCTGTGAGATTCTGTTTTTGTTTTTATTTCTTCTCTGTTTTCTTATTTACCCCATAACAATCCGCCCTTGCGTATGCTTTGAATTGGCACGTGTGTCGGTTTAAAGTGTGCAAAAAGGCGGGATGTTACAGTTGGTATCAGAGCTTTGGTTTAGCGATAAACCTTGGCTTTGTGGGGTTTGACTCTTTGTTAATAGGGTAGAAATATCCTATGGGAGTCGCTGAGTGTATATATAAGAGAGAGCGTACTTGTTAGTATTAATAAAAAGATTTTAATATTGTGTTAATCTGTTCCGCTTTGTATTTATAAATTCTGGTTGATGCATGGGACGCTATGTCATCAATAGGGATTTCTAAACACTTAATAGGACAGACCGACATAATATTTGTTTTTAATATAGGTGAATGAAATAATTTTGCCTATTATATTTCTATATATAAAAATAGTTTTATAAAGATATATATATATATTTGGTTGCTATAGATTGGATGTTAGGCAATAAAAATATTTATAATAACTGAAGCTAAGTGAAATTATAATAAACCAAATTTGGAGATTTAGAACTTAAGTCCGGGATTTTTGAAAATTTGCTTTCAAAGAATTTGTGAAATTTATTGATTTGGTTTATAAGTATTTTCTTATATAAATATTTCGTATAAATTGGAAGAATTGTTTTAAAGAAGATTTTGGAAAAGAATTAAATTCTGTACTTTCCTCTCTGTCGCTGGAAAATAAATTCGGTGATGACGGCCGCATCATCGACTTTCATTTTCGAGTTTCGAAGGGGAAAGGCCACTGTAGTAAATTCTACTGCAGATTTATTTTTGAAATTTTCTAAAAATTTTCTTTTATTGTTCTAAATATAATTAGAGATATAAAAGTTGTAAGAACTTATTTATCTATTATTTTGAAATAGATTAAAATTTGACCCGGTATTTAATTCTAAATTTTTCCGTTAATTAATTGTTTAAACTTTGTTAGTGAAATATTAAGTAAGAAAGTTAATGCTAGGGATAAGGGAAGTAAAAGTTTTTAACTGATAAATAATGGAAAAGATTTATTGAAGAATGAATGAATTGAAACCTCTAATTGGAATAAGAGAATAACTGCAAAGCTATAAAGAGGAATTTGCATACATATGAGACAAAGGGTAATATGAATAAACATTAAATTTAATTAAAAGAATGGAGATTAAACTTGTATAAGTTCAATTGCAATTTCCTTAACATAAATAACTTACCCAAATATAAAAGTTGAAGTGTTAAATGAGAAACTGGAATTGAATATTTTACAAGTAGGAATTTAGGAAATAATGAAAGAATTTATTGGTATAAACTTAAGTAATAATTGAAATTTTACCCAAATTAAAGGTGAGTATTATTAATAGGTGATTTTAACTTAAGTAAATAAAATGAAATTCTTTAATATTGATGTGTAGGGTTATAAACTTAAGTATGATTTAAAATGCTACTAGTAATATAATAAAAAGTAGGTAATATAAATAAATGTCTGTAAACCCTAGATAATGAATTAATAAAATCCTTTATTTATAAAAATGGAGGTTTTAAGGTTAATAATTTAAGTGTAAGTAGAGGGTTACTGTAATTAAATATAATAAAACATAAACATTAAATAAAGGAATGAAATTAAGGGTAAGTTGAAATTGTAATTTATAAAACGAATATATATTTATTGAACCGTTAATAAATAAAAAGGAATTGAGAAGAAACTTGTAAATTTTCACTTGCATTCTTAAATATACATAACTTACCATATAATAAAAGTTGCAATGTTAGTAAGAAAATGTAAGGGGAAATCTTACAAGTGAAGCTTGAGGTAATTAAGGTATTCAATAAATTTGCTGTTATAAATGAGAATTAACTGTATAAACTTAAGTTAAATTGGTAATTTTACTATATAAGAAAGGGTAAGTAGTATAAATAGATGATATAAACCTTAGTCAATAAATTGGAATACAATATAATGAATTTTGTAACAAATGGAAAATGAAAATTGTAAGAAACAAAGAAATCCCTCCATAAATGAAAGAAAGAAAATCAAACCACCGAAGCATGAAATAAATATATAATAAGTTAATTTGGCTGTTAGTTTGAATTGTTATTGTTTGATTTATGTTTGTTGGGTAAGGAATTTGAAGTTGTTGGGGAATAAATAATCTATCCTTGTTCCATCTAAGACTGTTGAGTAAAGGATGCACTTGATAGTTAATTTCATTTCATACAAATTTCAAATTTGAACCCAGACAACTAATTGTTTGATGGTTTAAATGGTTGCTTCACTTTGTGTATGTATGTTATTTGTAAGATTGATAATTGTTGTATTGATTGGGTGATTAATGGTTGAAACCACCTAAACATTTCACTTTAATATAAATATTTAACCTTTTAGATTATATAAGTGAATGCAGGTGATGGAAGCAACTGCTTTTGGTTCCATAATAATAAGCGTATTGCCCGACAAATAGGTACGTTTTCGGATTACGTTTAAAGCGCTATTTTATATAGTTGCCCGTGTTGGGATATAATATTTTGATAATATTTGTAATATATTTGTTATATTTTGATATTTTATTTTCTCCCGAGCCTCTCCGTACAAAGGAGACTCTGCCAAAATTTTCCGTAAATTTTGGACTTAGAATTTTGTTGAAAATGTTTTTCCAACTTTAATTATTTAAGTATAAAAGTTTATAATGGCTATAAAAAGGGTATATTTCATTAAAGGAAATTAATCCAGTAAATTATTATTTATAAGCTAATATTGAATTGAGATGTACTGTTTTATTCTTCCTTCTCCCTTCTTTTTCCTTTTCGGGGACGAAAAGTTTTGAGTGGGGGAGAGTGTAACGACCCGTTAAGTTCGACCATTTAAAATTGTTTGTTTAATAGGATTTTGTAATTTATTTTAGTTGAAAGAATAAAGGTGGTAGATAAGTATTAAAATGAAGGCTAGAATAAATTATATAGAAGTGACTTAGAAACCTATTTAAAGACATTTGAATAAAATTCAAATGAATTAAGTAGAGAAAGAAAGAAAAATTCTTACCTGTACATAAAATTTAATATGGGAATATTAAACCAATTTAATGCAATAAAAGATTGTGAACGATAAATTGAATAGATTAAGAAACCCTGTTATTGCAAGTCAATAAATTTGTAAACCCTAATGAACATCTCAAAATTTATAAATTTATTGAAATTTAAGACATAGCATAAGCGTAGAACTATAGGTATGATGACAAACTTTTATAAATTGTCTAATTAAGGGTCAGCAAATTTATTTGGAAATCAAACTCAATTAAGGGTAAGTAATTATGATGGATTGATGGCATAAACGTTACTAATTTTTATCATAGTAACGGAAGTGCAGATGGAAGGCAACTGTAGAAATTTAAGTACGTATTAACAATTGAAAGGGACTGTCGATTGAGTGGAGTACTTTAGGTTGTCTTACTAAATTTAGAATTTAACATAAGACAAATAGAAATAAATCAATAAACGTATAGATTTTAAGTTTATTATGATGAATTATTTTAGTGATATGACTTAGAATAAATGAAATAATTTGGGTTAATTGGTATTTAATGGAATTAAAGGTTGCAATATTCATAGGTAAGGATTTAGATGAAATAGATTGATGTATGAAAAATTTAATTTGATAAATGGCAATTAATTCCTTTAATTTGTGCAATTAATGTATGTTTAATTGATAACGATAAAAAGTTGATTTTTTTTCAGTGTAACCAACGTAAAATATTATCATAGCATGATACTTGGTTTGAATAGAAGGATTTGATTTAATGTGAAAATTTTTGTTCTAAGTATTGAATAAAATCGGAAATCAAATTTTTTTTTATGATAATAACGTTAGTATTGGTTAATAAATAGATTTCAATGCAGTAACCAAATAAATGGAATAAGATGAGTATATATTGCATAGAAATGAAATGATAAATTATTGATGTAATGGAAGATATAACCATGTCAATTATGCATATAAGGTAATAAGGTAATGAAACCGAGGTAAATTAATTAATTGAGACTTTAAGTAAAATTAACGTGTGGAATTGACCAAGGTTCAATAAAATGAGAATTTGATTGGTTATATTTATTGGTTGAGAAATGTAAATGTGTATTTGGGGAATAAATTTAGTCAGACTTAAGTATTGAATTTAATTAATTAATATATATGATAAATGATGATTAAATAAAAACCCAATACTCTATATATATGTATAATATTTGAGTGAAAATAATAATACACTTATAAATGTGGAATTAAGAGTTTACAACAACTATTTTAAGTAAAGAAATTGTTCATTCAAGTAAATTTGAAACATCGCAATAGGTGTAGATTAAGTGTTGCGTTAAATAAACTATAAAGGAATAAATTTATAGAAACGTAGAAACGGAAGAATGAACATTATAGTAACGTAAAACGTATTGTAGGATAATAATTAAGTATAGGCTTGTAAATTAGATGTATGACAATAAATTTTGTACGTAAATCTTTCTATTAGTTGATAAGTCTTATTTTGATCAATTTAAAGGAATACACTAAATTTTGTAGTTAGTACGGAATATTGATGAGTGAATGAATAAGATGAAACAAAGGTGGAATGTATTAGTTGAGGTTTTAAGTTATTTATGTGATAAGTTACCAAAATTACAATTTTATCTAAATACAGTAATTTATGCAAACAAAAGATGAACATTTTGAAATATTACCACAGTGATATATAAAAGAAACGTTAACTATGTAGTTGGAGAATAATTGATATATTTTGAGTTGGATAATAGAAATCAAGTTATTTATATAATTAGATTTAAGATGAGAGTATAAGTATATGATTAAATAATTGGGTTTTGCGAATAAAATTTATAATTCCCAAATAATAAGAAAACGCAGAGGTTAACACTGCGAAATTTATATACTTATAAATTTTAATTCACATCCAAGCTTGCTAAATTATTGGGAATTGATTGGATTATATAAGTAATGAAATTTGGCCAATATTTAAAGTTGAAAGAAAATTTGGATTTTATGATTTATTTTAATTTATTTAATAAATATTAAAAATAGCCATTTTTGTCACGGACTCGGATTTCGACGAAACTAGTTTCATCGGATCCGTAATGGTGAATTATAATAATGTTTCAAGTTTCGTTGCGATCGGACTTGTCGTTTGATCGTACGGACTCGAAACGCCTTGAAATTTACGCATTTTGAAATCAATTTGAAATTTTTATTTTTTTAGCATAACTTCTTCATACGATCGAATTTGGTCGCGAAACTTTTTCCATCGCGTTCAGAATATTTTGAAACACCTATTTGGATATATAGTTTTAACAAATTCGACTCCGGAGGCAGAACGGGCTTTTTGGGCCAACTATCGTTTAGCACGTTCGTTATCCGTACCCACCTAGCCTTCTTTTATCTGTCTATATATTTGCGATTATAAACCCTAGCCACTCCTTATTTTCATTTTTCTATACGTACATCTCCTTCTCAACTCCTCATTCCAATGGCAGAAAAAAACCTAATTCCCAAATTCCAAAATTTTATTTCAAAAAAAAAAAAAAAAAAAAAAAAAAATTTGTGGATCTGCAGCAGCTTCTGGTCGCGCTTCGGGTTTCAGAGGAGAAAACCCTAGAGCAACTTCGGGTCAGGAAGAAAATGACTCGGGTCGCTCCGGGTCGTTTTGGCGAAAACTCCAAGCAAGCATCGGGGAAATGAGGCGGCGCCCCGAAGTCGAACCCGAAGTTGACCCAGGACCAGAATTTTTCATTTTCCAAATTTTCATAACTTTTGCATACGAGCTCGGATTCACGCGCGGTTTGTTTTGCTGGGATCGTATCGGAATTTCTGACGTTTTGGCACTGGTTTGGATGAATTTGGAGACTGTCCAATTTTTGGGTTTAAATTGGATTTGAATTCAATTTAAATTCAAAAGGTGAGTGTTTTAACCCACTCACAACTACTAGAAGCTTTTATGTTTGTTAAATAAATTTTAGAAATGAATAGAAATTTATTTATGAGCTTTTGGCATGTTATTTCATTCATATCTGTTGAATTGCATTTTATTGAATGTAACTGTTAATTTAATTGATTTATTGCGTGTTAATTGGCTGTTAGAAATTTTTGGTTGCATATGAACTGCTAGTTAACAGTTATGTCAATTATCACTGAATATAAATTGTTAGATTAATAGTTGAAAAATTTAATTTGAATAAACTGCCAGTTATCACCTGTTATATATGATCATATATATAATTGTTATTGATTGATATTGCTTGATGTTTGTGACTGGATGATGGATGTTTTGTTGAATGGATGTTTTATTTGATATCATTAAACTGCAAGTTAGCATACATTTTACATTTCATTCGGGATTGTGGTTTGAAATGATAAAACCGCAAAGTTTTATTTTTTTAAATTGCGGATTGAAATGATAAATATCCGTATCACTTGACCATAGGATAGAAAATTATATACAGGCACCGCGGTCTATATATAACTATTTTAATGTGATTTCTATGGTTTGGATTGAATACGGTCTATAAATCTTAAATTTATATTGTATAAATATTTTATTTCATATTTATATACCTATGAAGTTGAAATTTTGAAATTAAAAGGAATATAAATTTCTTTATTGAAAATGGAAGAAATTAAGAAAATGGAGTTTGATGATTTATATCCTATGTTTAAATATTAAGTTGGAAATTTTAAAGATATGATATTTATAATTGGATTTTTCCCAAAATATTTTGAAATGAATATTCTAGTAAAAATTGAATTTGGAAATATATATATATATATATTTTACTAGAAATTGAAGTCTTATTAATTATGGATTTTATGTGAATGGTCAAGATTAATTAATAGAATATTGATTTTGAAAGGATAAAAATCCAACTTTAGTTGAAATATTAATGCTCAAAAATGGATATAAATATATATAAAATTGAAATGGTTTAGGGACTTGAAGTAATATTTTGGATTTTGGTTTAACTTTAAAAGAAGAAATATTTGGAAAGCCATGTAATTTATTTCTTTGTAAAGCAACAGTAAAGTTAAACCTTTTTAATTCGCATACCGTTGAATATCCAAACCATTTAGTTTTGAAAATAATGGTTTTAAAATACTATGGATTTTCGAAGAATTATGTTGAAAGTTACAAACAGAATATTGGTTACATGGGATATTAAATAATAAAAAGTGACATAATTTTTTTGGAAAGGAATAATTTTATTTGGGATAAACGATATCATATTGTTTTGGGTTTTAAAAGAAGAAATGATATCGTAATATTACGGTTTGAAATGGATTATATTCTGGTTTTAAAAGTATAAACTATTTTTAAATGACCGCGGTGTTATAATAACGATTGGTTGGCAAAGAGACCGGGATCGGATATGGACATACTCTCTGTCGATACCGAAAACCACTTTGACTAACCGTGTACGCGGTGGAGATTCCAGAATGAAGTAGGTGGTGGCGACGTTTCCTGTAAGGTAAATACGTGGACCCAACTCCCATGAGTTGGCATAAGGTGGCTAAAACAGGAGCGATTCTCAGGCCAATGAGGTCATTCCTCTGATCGGACGCTCCTCTTCGATATTATAATTTGACTTGGATTTGATTCAGTGGCCACTTCTATATTTTGATTTTGGGGAGTTAGTCCGAGGTGGGCGGTAACTGCGGCTACGCGTTTCCACCAGCCTGGATAGCAATTGGTATATCTACCCTGGCATTGCCTAGTTGTGCCGTGTCACCTACCATATCGCGCCTTGTACGAGTTTGGTTTTCTCCCGTAGCCCGTGTGGTATCCTCTAGTGGCTTCCCGATCAGGAGGGGCTATGATATTGGACGGACTACTGGGACTATTACGTGTTAAGGTGGAAAATGTAAAGCCTTAACGCTATTTAAAAGTAAGTTTATTTTATAAATAGACACTATTATAATAGCGCAATATACTACATAGTAAATAGTTTAACGGATCCTTAGGAGATGTAAATCCCGAACATCTCTTGAGTTACTGTACTCATATTTATATTCTGTTTATTTAACTCACATAAGATATTCTAGTCTGACTCGGGTGTTTTTGTCTATTCAAATTCGCTCGGGTCAGTCCGAGCATTTCAGGATAGCAGATTTTAGCTTTGGAGGACGAAGACGAAGAATAAGTATTATGTTATATATAGTATTACACCACACTCTTTCTATTCCGCTGCATTGCTTGTATTGGTATGTGTAACTCTGATATTTATTGTAAAAGAAGGATCAAGCTTTTGTAAACTGTTTATGAACTGTATATTTGTTATTATATTTTATCCTTCCGCTGTGAGATTCTGTTTTTGTTTTTATTTCTTCTCTGTTTTCTTATTTACCCCATAACAATCCGCCCTTGCGTATGCTTTGAATTGGCACGTGTGTCGGTTTAAAGTGTGCAAAAAGGCGGGATGTTACATGAAATGTACATGAACGAATACTAACGCAAAAATAGACGATCTACTGATTCAGTCGACCTCCTATTATGCAAATGCTCATGTCATGCATCCAAATGTATGCAACATTATAAGTAAATATTTACTTGCAATTTTATATGCATGCACAATCATAAAACTCATATGCAACATCCATATGCATAACATCCACTAGCACAACAATAATCAAGAAATAACATGCAACTAGATATAAGTGCGTGTGAGTGTGTGTGTACCTAGAGGATATAATGTCCGAACATGTAAAAGAGTACAATGTAAACGATACATCCAAATACATCCATTAGCATCAATCATCCATAACACGTCCTGCCGATATGTTTACAACCATTCGTACCATCCAATGGTCTCTAACTAAATGGCATACCACCTAAGTACTACACATAGGTAACCTATACATATAAGAACTTCCAACTTAAGACGTACCATAGAAGAGTCCTGGGTGGGTAGCTCGGATCTTGTCCTTGGTTCCCATGTACTCTCCAGTGGATCGTCTTCCTATTGTACTTTAACAAGTCCGATTTCCTTGTTACGGAGTCGCTTTATACCATGCTCTAGAATACTAGTGGGTGCAAGGCAAACAAGTGATTCTCGCCCTACCTCAACTTCCTCCAACTGACTCGTCTCGACCATCGTAGCTGTATCGTGTAAGCACTTCCGCAAGTGTGACACATGGAAACATCATGTACCCATGCTAATTTACAAGGAA
Source organism: Allium cepa (assembly GCA_030765085.1). Classification (NCBI taxonomy): domain Eukaryota; kingdom Viridiplantae; phylum Streptophyta; class Magnoliopsida; order Asparagales; family Amaryllidaceae; genus Allium; species Allium cepa. Next base: position 555,198,595 of record CM060938.1, on the reverse strand, counting down.
GCTCTACCCTATATGTCAACTTTCCTACTCTAGCAACTATCAGGAAAGGTCCTACAAATCTCAATGCTAGCTTACCTGAATTACCAAATCTCATTACATGCTTAAGGGGTGAAACCTCCATAAACACCACGTCATCCACCGTGAACTCTAGCTCTGTATGTCTCCTATCAGCATAAGATTTTCATCTATCCTGAGCGGTCTTCATTCTCCTACGGATCAAGTCCACCTTCTCCGATGTCTCCCTAACCATATTCGGTCCAAGAACAATCCTTTCCGTCATATCCCACCAACACGATGGTGATCTACACGGTCTACCAGACAATGCCTCGATAGATGCCATTCCAATACTAGCCTGATAACTATTATTATTAGTAAACTCTACTGGCAGCAAATGATCCTCCCAATAACCTCCAAACTCTATAATGCACATCCGTAGAAAGTCCTTCAAAATCCAATTCACTCTCTCCATATGTCCATTCATCTATGGATGATATGCAGTACTCAAGCTCAATTCAGTTTCCAAAGCTTCCTATAAACTCCTCCAAAACTCACTAGTGAAAAGTGAATTTCGATCGCTAACTATTCTAATACGAACTCCATGTAACCTAATGACCTCTCCCATGTATAAAGCCTCCAACGGTGCCGCTATCCTAGTACTTCTCACTGATATGAAATGATTGCACTTGGTTAACCGATCGACTATAATCCAAATGCTTTCATTTCCTCTCTTACTCCTAGGTAGACCATCTACAATGTTCATGGAAATACTCTCCCACTTTCACTGAGGAATATCCAGTGGTTGAAGCAATCCTCTTGGCTTTTTCTACTCTGCCTTTATCCTCTGGAAAGTCATACATCTAGCTATATACTATGCTACTTGCTTCTTCATATGTCTCCATGACTTGAGTGCAATGACAATGGTTACCAACTCAAGATCATATGTAGGGTAGTTCCTCTGCTAGGTTTTCAACTGCCTACTCACATAACTCACCACCCTTCCTTATTGCATTAATAATTCGACTAACCCCATACCAAAAGCATCGGTATAAACTGTAAATGTTTGTCTCACCTGGTAACACTAAAACTGGTGCACTGATCAATGCCTTATTCAACTTGATAAAAGCATCTTCGCACTTTGCATCCCATGATACAACTAGATTTTTCTTGATATGAAAGTCAGCGGAGCAGAGATCTTTGTGTAGTCCTTAATGAACTAGCGATAGTAGCCCGCTAAACTAAGGAAACTTCTTACCTCTATGGCATTCTTCAGAACATGCCAATCCAAAACTGCTGCTACCTTATTAGGATCAACTGCTAAGCCACTTTTTGGGATGATGTATCTCAAAAAGCATACCTCTTCTCTCCAAAAATGGAACTTTGAAAATTTCACCTTAAGCTTATGTGCACGGAGTATACTGAGCACTTCTCCTAAATGCAATGCATGCTCCTTCTCACTCCTCAAGTATACAAGAATATCATCCACAAATACCATAACGAATTTGTTAAGCAACCCCTTAAATACTCGGCTCATTAGATTGACAAAATAGAGGGTGCATTGGTCGATCCAAAGGGCATGACTAATCACTTATAAAGTCCGTCGGGTGTACAACATGTTGTCTTCTGGATAATGTCCTCGGCTACACGCAACTGATGGAATCCGGTAACCAAGTCAAGCTGTGAGAATACTCTAGCCACAATCGACTGATCAAAGAGATCGTCTATGCGGGGTAGTGGATAATGATTCTTCTTTACCAGTGTATTTAATTTCCTATAATCGACGCAGAGTCTCAGAGAACCATCTGCCTTGGTGGAAAAGACGACTGATGCTCACTATTTAGAAATGCTCCATCTAATAAAACCCTTATCTAATAACCTATTAGCTTGCTTGCTCAATTCGCGTCTCTCCTTTGGAGCTATATTCCTTAGTGGTAAGGCAACGGGTCTAGCATTCCTAACAAGATATATCCTAAAATCAATCTCTCTCTGGGGCGAAAGACAGGTAATCTCAGCAAAAACATCTAGGAAATCTCTAGCTACAAGCATTGCACTAAGCTCTTCATGTGATAGGTCCAATGAATATAAGTATCTCAACATAATAGAACCTTGGAGATATCAATAAACCTCCAAGCTACGTCCACCATACATGCTTAAACTAACAATATTCCTATCACATTCTAAAATAGCTTCTTACATAGTCATCCAATTCATACCTAATATCAATCCAAACCTAGAGAATCCTAATACAAAGGAATCACCATCAAACTCGACGCTTAAAATGAACAACTTCAAACCCTTGCATAACATAGACAAACAGGTTGGTCCTCCTACGAGGTTTGACACAACAACATGGTCTGTGACTATACTAGTGTGTAAATCATTAACAAGTCTACTAGAAATTAAAGAATGTGATGCCTAAGTACCAAATAAAGTGTGAATGAATAAAGCGAAAAGAGTCAACACACCTTGGATCAACACTTTCTTACCTTTATCTACCACTAGATGTGCACTCGAGCAAGGGATTGCCTCTAGTGCATAAGCCGAAACAACCTGAGTAGAAGCTCTTGGTGGTGCTATACAAGCTCGCTTCAGATGTACAAACCGAACGTAGTAATAGCACTTAACCTCTGAAAGATCTGTCCCGCACTCCTTCGTAAAATGTCCCTACCACACTTCCTACAGTACATATCCTTCTTCTGTATCTTTCCCTTAGGTCCACCTCCACCCTTATGCTGGTTATGTTGTGCTTTCCCTCCAATCTGCTTAGGTTCCTCTCCATTGGCTTCCCCCTTGGAGATGGTATTTAGCAAAGCCATCTCAACTAGACCCTTTTTCATAGCACCTATAGGAATATGACTCGGAGCTAAGTCCTGAAGAGGTTAACTCGTCCCTTTAGAAAATTTGAGAGCCTTCTTATGTGGTGTGTCAAATATTCCTATGCCAAGTCTAGGTAGCTCATTAAACTGGTTGACACACTCCTTAATAGAAGATTTCCTTGCTTTACATGAATGAATTTCTCTAACTGCACATCTTTCTCTACCCTAGAAAGAAACTCCATCTAAAATCGCCTACAAAACTCATCCCAAGTGATCTCCTCCTTCTTAGTAACAGCCTCATCTATCTCCTACCAGCGCAATGGCTTACCCTATAACTTCCAGGTAGCTAACTGCATCCTTGCCTTGTCAGTCAATCCTACTAAATCAAAGATCCTCTCATAAATGCAGATCTATGACCTTGGATCCACATAAGAATATGTCCTCTTATATTGCTTTTCTCTAAGATTTGAGAAATCTTTGCATACCTTAGCAAAGTCTGTAATGGTAGGTGGGCAGGCAGGAGCTGCGCTTTCCACTCCCTCCTCGGGTCCTCGAGTGGGGTTAAGCTCGGCATGTCCCTTTCCTAGGGATATCGGTGGAACCAAATCGGAATGTTCACACCTAGAATCTCAGTGGTGTTGCCTGAGCCTGAACCTACAGGATTACTCATCCTCTATCTATGGATTTTAAGAATTCAGTTGGCAATTTTTCATAGATATTATAAGCAGAATAAGAGAAATAACATAAGCAGGAATCAAAGATAGCATAAGCATGAAAAAAAGAGATTACGGTTTGTACAAAATCTTTTGGAAAGGTCCTTTGAAAAATCTTTAGTTTACGCATTGTAAAGCCTTTTGAAAATCCATTGTTTTCTTTTCAAATACATTCTCTCAGTACGGACCTAATTCTAAAGGAAACTTGAACCTATGCTCTGATACCAACTGTGACAACCCACTCCACCCAATATGCCAATCCAAAGCCTAATGTGACTTTATGACTCACTTCATGCCAAGAAATACGGATCCTAGGGGTTTATAACATTTCACAAAACAATGACTAATGCAAGCAGATATAATCTAAGATATACTACACTTTTAGAACTAACGGCAAAAAGAATAAAACATATAACATAGAAAAATATCCATCTTAGAAAATATACAAACCACAGTCGTTAAAAACTAGTACATGGCCCAATACAGAGTACATAGAAAATATCAGTCCAAGTCTGAAAAAAGAGATAAACTATACCGATGAGATAGATAAATACATGGAGAGCAAATATGGTAAAAAAAATAGTCTCTAAAGATAAGCTCGACTCTCCAATTATAAAGAATTGGTCGATCACCTGCTACCCTATCCACTTGTGGTTGGGAAAAATAAGAAAAGAGAATGGGTCATACATAAAGTCTGGTAAATGACTGCAAGTTTAATATGTGATGATCATATGCAGTTATTCTCATACTACTCTAAAAGATAGAGGGTGTGATACAAGTGCTCGTGAATTCCTAAAGTCCGTTGCCTAAGGGTTCTCGTCTAGTACGTTCCTACACTACATGTTGTGTAGGCTAATACAATGGATCAATGGATCAAATCTCATGTCTAAAGATCGGCCATCGCTTCTAGAGCTACTCAATATGCAAGATACCGCCTTCTTGACTACTAAGAATGGAAGACGTCACCACTAGGCTACTGTGGAAATAAATTCTCACTACTATCAGCGCCACTAGGCTACTAGGAACGATTACCCCTTATTACGCATAGAGAGGAAAATAAATCCAAAATGTTGACCCATCAGAATGTGTCATCGTTCACATTCGCTTCAACCTCTCGATCGTAGCATTGGTCTTATTGCATGCTCTGATTCCTCCTTTCTAAATGTACCATTTGCATCAGGAATCATGCATACTAGGATCTCTCGTTATGCTGGATCCCTTCTATCCACTATAAGAAAATCTATTTTCTGCTGCACTTATTGGTAGCATTTATAGCTAAGTGCAGAATAGCTATCTTATTCTTTATTTTTACTAAATTTTTTTAACCTAATGCAAGTAAATATAACTTCCCGCGTATTTCTCCCTAAATAAAACTTATGTTTCCCCCTCATTTTCATAGCCCGCTTCTTTTCATTATCTACGAAAGCTTTCTCCCACATTTCTAGTACCCTAATTTTCAACTAAATCCAATTCTTCTTCGGTCTCTCTAAAATCGTCTTTATTCCTAAGAACAACTCTTTTTTCTCCTCTTTGGGTCCTCTTCTCCTCATAATAATCAGAATCTTTGTATGTGCACTCTATCAGTTAACTTGTTTAGTTGTAGACATTTTCCACCACTTCAACGTAGTTTACCAATAAAAATCCGAACTGAAGAAGGTAGTGATTGGTCCAGTAGTAGGGACCCCGGTCTTAGACTGGATATGAGGCTTAAGAAAGAAATTTTGGCAAACAAGGCTGAGGCATATAATGTTCTTGATGAATTTCCTCGTAGCTTTTCAAGTGAAATCATTTCCCTATGTCTAGATCCTAATCCATTGACCCATGCATTTGTAACTCAAGCCAGTTATTGTTGACCCTCTTTATACCAAATTTAGGTAACCGGTCTATTCGAAATTACCTAAGGTGTTTTGACACTAGCAACTATTTTTCTATTTTGGAATACTTAACGAAAAAAGTTTCTTCATAGAGAGTCTTTGTAGTTAGGATGTTAAACAATGGTGCACACACATGCTTCCGCTCTAACTCAGTCGAAACCAGCCCAGCCAAAACCCACTAGTTGAAACCAATACACAAGGTATCACTTAGATGATACGTAGTGGATTGAAGAAAAGGCGGAAGCCATGATGTCGAAAGCAATGCTTCCGATGGGGTCAAAACCTTAGTTTTGTTTTCAAATGTCAAGTGTCTGCATTGTTTTACTTAAAGCTTTCAACGTAGTCGAAGCATATGTTTTCGAAAGGGATTTTTCCAAAATATCTTTCAAAGAAGGTTGCGATTTTATGTTTTAAAGGTACTGGCTTTTAAAGGGTCTGCTTTATTTATAAAAGAATGCTTTCAAAAGTAGTGGTTTCGACCTAGTCGAAATCCAGCTGCTTTTCTTTTACCTTTCGAGTATATTGAAGTTGTCAAAACTTTCGAAGGGTGCTTTTGTTTAAACTTATGTAAAACCACTTCCTAAATGCTTTCAAAAGGGGTCTTGGGTTTCGAAGGCAATGGTGTCGAAAAGGGAGTTTTTGCGCTATCCTTATAGTTTTGCTCAATGGTTTTTAGCTTTCGAATAGATGGTTCTGACAGACTTAAAGTTTCCCTAAAATTTTTTATTAAAGGTTTCGAAAGAGATACTTTCGTGTGTAAGCAGTTTGACCCAAAAGATGTATTTCTTTAAGAGTAAAACCCAATGCTTTTGAAAGGGGCACTTTCATTGGTTTCGAATCTATGTTTCTAAAGATTATTAAGCAATGTTTTGACACATTAGAAAGGTATGATTTGGTTTCGAAAGGATTGATTTACAGGAGCTTCGAAAGGTATATACTTAGGGTTTTGAAAAGAGGTTTTCTATGCTTTCGATGGAGGTCATCCAGTGGTTTCGAAATTATGTTTTAAGGTTTCAAAACAAACAATCCATTCTCATTTTAAAGGAAAAAACATGACATAAATTAATATTTTTGAAATGAAGTTTTAGAAGAAGTTATCCATGAATAACAGGTTAACGGGACTAACCAAGTTTTATATAAAATGATTTAAAGGATATTAAACCCAAGTGTTGGTATTATTTTGTTGATGTTATGATTGCTTCTTCATATATTTATTCATGTTGTAATTAAACCATAACAGTACTTTGGGAAAGGGCAGAATAACCAGCTAGGTTTATCCGGTAGTGAATCTAACATAAGAAGTGTTAAAATCTTAATTAAAGATATTGGCAGGGGCTGATAGGCTCGTAGTAAGGCCATGAAAACTGTGTAAAGGAAAATATATTGGTAGGGGTCGATAGGTTCGTAATCGGCCCATGAAAACCAGGATTTGATATTGGTAGGGGCCAATAGGTTTATAGTTAGTCCATGAAAACTATATCCGGATTAAGATATTAACAGTTAGTCAATAGGTTCCTAGTAAGTCCATGAAAACTAGGACAAGGTAAAAGATATTAGAGTCAATAATAGGTTCTTAGTGATCCCATGAAAACTATAAAATCAGATAGGTAGTCCATAAACATTTAATCGGTTATTAGTGAGCCCATAAAAACTAATAGGTTAATAGTAACCCTAGAAACTATAATTGACACGGATAGTAAGAATGAATGGGGATGGGTAATCCAGAATTAACTTACTTGTTTGCATATCATCATATTATTTTGAATTGTTTTCACCATTATGGATGCAGCAGCATAATATATTGTTTTATAAAGTTTTTAAGATACTAGTGAGGGGAAAACCCATTCCGCTAAACGGCATAGACTCACTAGATATCTAAATGGTTTGAGATGGTAGATTATTATTCATACCAGGCGTTATGTAGGACTCGAGGTTTTTTCCCCTTAAACTCTTGAGCACTCAATTAATTTTGAGTAGTTTGAGATTTAGGGTTTTCAGGCGTTCTTTTAGATGAATAAAGCTTCCGATGACGTGCAGAAGGCATGCTAGCTACTTAGAGTTATTTTATTTCCACTGTGTTTGGTTGTAAAGGCAAACTGGTTTTATTGCCTTATTCTGTACTCTGATCATCCAAGGTTACATCTTCATATGTTGCTCTTGGCGTATTTTGTAATACGTATATTTTGTCTGAACGTGGTCTGTGCCCTGGGATTATGTAATGAATTTCCAAATATTTTGAAATGGAATTGGATTTTGTTTTCTATTTTAAATTTTTTCCATATTCTTGTGTTTTTGTGTATCCGTGTATCTTACATTACCATATTTGGTCGTCGATGATTAATAACTATAGATGACTTCAGCATCCGTTGCCGTTAGTTTTGTCCCTCCAAGCAGGGGATGTTACATTTACTTTGGAGCCATATGCCTTAGTGGTAAGGCAACGGGTCTAGCATTCTTGACAAAATATATCCTAAAATCGATATCTCTCTGGGGTGGTAGACCGCTAATCTTAGCAAAAACATTTGGGAAATCTCTAACTACAAGAAGTGCGCTAAGTGCATCGTGTGATAGGTCCAATGAATATAAGTAGCTCTACATAATAAAACCTCGAGGATCTCAATAAACCTCCAAGCCACGTCCACTTCACATGCTCAAACTAACAATCTTCTTATCACATTCTAAAATAGCCTCATAAGTAGTCATCCAATTCATGCCTAATATCAACAAGAACCCAAAGAATCCCAATACAAGGGCAACACAATCAAACTCGACCCTTAAAAAGAACAACTCCTCCTACGATGTTTAACACAACAATAGGGTCCATGACTATACTAGTGTGTAAGTGTAAGTCATCGACAAGTCTATTAGAAATTAAAGAATGTGATGCCCCGGTACCAAATAAAGTGTGAATGGATAAACCGAATAAAGTTAACACACCTTTGATCGCCACTTTCTTACCCTTGTATACCACTTGTTGTGCACTCGAGCTAGGGATTGCATCTAGTACATAAGCCAAAACAACCTGAGTAGAAGTCCAAGTAGAAGCTCTCGGTAGTGCTATGCACCGCTTCAGACGTCGAAACCGATCGCAGTTATATCACTTAACCCCTGAAAGATTTGTCATGCACCCCTGCATAAAATGTCCCCGCCACACTTCCTACAGTGCATATCCTTCTTATGTATCTTTCCCTTGGGTCCACCTCCACCCTTATGCTTGTTCTGTTGTGATTTCCCTCCAACCTTCTAAGGTTCCTCTCCTTTGGCTTCGCACTTGGAGACGGTATTTAGCAAAGCCATGTCAACTAGACCCTTATGCGTAGCACCTATAAGAATATGACCCAGAGCTAAGTACTGAAGAGGCTGGCTTAGTCCTTTAGCAAGTTTAAGAGCCTTCTAATGTGATGTATCAAATATTCTTATACTGAATCTAGGTTGCTCATTAAACTGGTTGACATACTCCTTAATAAAATCCTTGCTTCAAGTGAATGAACTTCTCTAACTGCACACCTTTCTCTGCCCTAGAAAGGAACTTCACCTTAAATCGCCTACAGAACTCATCCCAAGTGATCACCTCTTTGTCAACCTCTACCTCAACTACCTCCCACCAGCTCAGTGGCTTACCCTATAACATCCAAGTAGCTGACTGCATCCTCGCCTCGTCAGTCAATCCTGCTAAACCAAAGATCCTCTCACAAATGCGGATTCATGACCTTGGATCCACATAAGACTCTATCCTCATGCATTGCTTTTCTCTAAGATTTGAGAAATCTTTGCATACCTTATCAAAGTCTGTAACGATAGGTGGGCAGGTAGGAGTTGCACCCGCCGCTCCCTCCACGGGTCCTCTGGTGGGGTTAAGCTCGGCATGTTCCTTTGCCTTGAGATATCGGTGGAACCAAATTAGAATGTTCATGCCTGGAATCTCGGCTGCGTCTCCTGTGCCTGAACCTATAGGATCACTTATCCTCTATTTATGGATTTTAAAAATTCTATTGGCAACTTTTCACATATATATAAGCAGAAATAAGAGAAATGACATAAGCACAAATCAAAGATAGCATAGGCACGAAAAAGAGAGATTGTGGTTTGTATAAAATATTTTGGAAATGTCCCTTGAAAAATGTTTGCTTTTGTACATATACTTTAAAAGTCCATTTTGGAAAACTTTAGAAAACATTTTTGGTAAACCGTTTGATAATCCATTTTTTTCTTTTCAAATACATTCTCTTAGTACGGACCTAATTCCAAAGGAACCTTGAAACAAATGCTCTAATACCAACTGTGACAGCCCGCACCACCCAACATGCCAATCCAAAGCCTAATGTGAATTTTGGACTCATTCCATGCCTAGAAATAGGGATCCTCATGGTTTATAACATTTCACAACATAGAGACTAATACAAGTAGATATAATCTAAGATATACTACACTTGTGATCAATACATGATAAAAGACATAATGTCACTAGTACATGGCCCAATACAAAGTACATAGAAAATATCACTCCAAGTATGATAAAAGAGATAAACCGTACTGGTAAGACAGATAAATACATGGTGAGAAAATATGGTAAAATACAACCTCTAAAGATAAGCTCGACTCTCCAATTATTAAGAATTGTACGATCACCTGCTGCCCTGTTCACTTTAGGTGGTGAAAAAGAAGAAAGGAGAATGGGTCAGACATAAAGTCTGGTAAATGAGTACAAGTTTAATATGTGATGATCATATGCAGTTATTCTAATGCTACTCTAAAAGATAGAGGATGTGAGACAAGTGCTCGTGAATTCCTAAGGTCTGTTACCTAAGGGTTCTTGTCTAGTACATTCCTACACTACAGGTTGTGTAGGCTAGTACAATGGATCAAATCTCATGTCTAAATATCGACCACCGCTTCTAGAGCTACTCAATATATAAGGCACCGCTTTCTTGGCTACTAAGAATGGAAGACATCACCACTAGGCTACAGTGGGAAAAAAATTCCCGCTACTATCAGCGCCACAAGGCTACTGGGATCGATTCCCTATTACTACGCGTGGAGAGGGAAAAAATCCAAAATATCGACCCGTCAGAATGTGTCATTGTCTGCATTCGCTTCCACCTCTCGAACGTAGCATTGTCCACTTATTGCATGCTTCAGATTCTCCTTTCTAACTATATTATGTGCATCAGGAATCATGCATACTAGGATCTCCCGTTGTGCTGATCCCTTCTATGCATTATAAGAAAATCTATTTTCTGCTGCACTTATTGGTAGCGTTTATAGATAAGTGCAGAATAGCTATCTTATTCTTTATTTTTACTAATTTTTTTTTTAACCTAACGCTACTAAATATAAGTTCCCATGTATTTTTCCCCAAATAAGGCATATGTTTCCCCCTCATTTTCATAGCCCGCTTCTTTTCATTATCTACGAAAGCTTTCTCCCTCATTACTAGAACCTTGTTTTTCAACTAAATCCAGTTCTTCTTCAATCTCTCTAGCATCGTCTTCTTCTCCTTGCAACAACTCTTTTTTTCCTACTTGGGTCCTCTTCTGCTCACAACAATCAGACTCTTCGTAGTACTGCACTCTATCAGTTAACTTGTTTAGTTGAAGACATTTTCCACCACTTTAGTGGAGTTTACTAATCAAAATCCGAACTGAAGAAGGTAGTGATCAACCCACTAGCAGGGACCCCCATTCTCAGACTGGATGTGAGGCATGAGAAAGAAATTCCAGCAAATAAGAATGAGGCGTTCAATGTTCTTGATGAATTGCCTGATAGCTTTTCAATTGAAATCATTTCCCTCTGTCTATATCTTGATCCGTTCTATCTTGAACCATGCATCTGTAACTCAAGTCAGTTATTGCTAACCCTCTTTGTACCAAATTCAGGTAACCGGTCTGTTCAAAATTATGTTAGCTGTTTTTACACTGGCAACCGTTTCTCTATTTTGGAATACATAACTTAAAAAGTGTTCTTCATAGAGAGTCTTTGGAGTTAAGGTGTTATACATCGGGGCACAGACATGCTTGTCGTGATGTTTTTAGAATTCAAACATTTTATTATTTCCTTTTAACCCATAATGATGATTTTATCAAATTTGATATCATTCAAATATGTGGAGAATGAGATAGGTATTTATTGGGATTAAGCAGGGTCGGTATTAAAAAAAATCATTGTCACAATGTTAATTTTAGATGCTTAAGCTTGAAATTTTTAAACAGGGGCATTATTATATGGAACATTGAAAATATTGTCCAACTTTCAAAGTCTTCTTGATAATATATATTATATAGGTTCTCGAATGTACAAACATGCAAACACAATCAAACTAACATGAATCTATTATCAAACTTCGGGTTTATATATTTATTATAAATTTTGAAGGATAAAGAGATGCATTATGGTTGTTTATTACAAATTAAAGTTAGAAACTTATTATAACTCATCAGATTATTATGCACCAGTTTGCTGAGTTATAATAATTAAACATAATTAAATATACATCACTTTCCTACACCATAAAATTTAATCATATACAACGTTTCATGAACAATGTTTTAAGCACAAATGTCAACGACATAAAATCTTATAGAAAGAGCTTGCTAAAAGAGAAAATATAAATCATGGAAAGTCCAAGCCCATCTCCTTCAAAAGTCCAACATGTCTATAGGGAAAAGGCAATAGAGATCAGCAGTAGAAGAGAACAAATATGAATTTATTATATAAAAGCCAAAAAGGAAATGAGATACAGACAGTGATCCATTATCATGTCAATTTTCACATATTCCGTTATCATTTCTTTTTCTACTTTTCATTTGCTACTAACTCAAAAACCAAAGCATTTGATCCAATTAAAAAGAACGTTGATTTAAAAAACTCAAATTCAAGTGTAAAATAGTGTGCAATTAGCTAAAAAGACAAGATTATCATTCACTTCACTCTGTAGAACATACATTAAGGAAATTATACATAGCATAAAATCAAGGATAAAATAACATTTAGATACTGTCTAAAATCAATATTTATCTAAAACCATAAATTTCTTTACAAAAAACATAGAAATCATTTCAAAATATTTTATCTAGACCAGGTGTCTGTATATAATTTTCTATCCTATGGTCAAGTGATACGGATATTTATCATTTCAATCCGTAATTTAAAATATAAATACGGTTATATATCATTTCAAACCGCAATCCCGAATGGAATAAAAATCCATACAACTTGCAGTTTATAACAATATAAAATACAACAACCATTCATCCAATATCAATCATCAAACATTTATCACAATCATCATCCAACTCAATTAATAACATCAATAGAGAAAAGATAATAAATAACAGGTATTTACTGGCAGTTTATATTCAATAATAAATTAAATAACTATTTTATCCAAATAAATTCAAATAAACTTAGATGATGATTCAAAATATGCCAAACAGTCGTAAATAAATTTCTAATCACATCATAAATCAATTTAACAAACATAAGAAATTTAAGAAGTTGTGAATATGTTAAAACACTCACCTTTGAATTTAAATCAAATTTAAATTCAAAATAAATCCAAAATTTGAACAGTCTCAGAATCCATCCAAACCAGCATCAAAATATCCATAATTTAAATATGATCTCAGCGGAGAGAACCGTACGTGAAATGGACCTCGTATATGAAAGTTATGCTAGTTAGAACGTTTTATACTTTAAATTAAATTAAAATAAAATGAATAATAAAACGAACCAATAGAGGAAAGCCACGTCAGTGTTCCTTCGTCACCCAGAAACACGAACGAGACCCATGCCTTCTTTGAACGAGACCCACTCACGTCACCGTCACCACTTCGTCACTCCGGCCGTCGCAACGACACCGGACGTCGCCAAATCACCCTTGCACTACCTCCTCCACGCGCTGCCTCCCCACCACGACCACCGATCGGGCCAAACAAAGGCCGACCGCTGCTAAGTTATGAAACCATAATTAAATTTAATAGTTAAATCAAACTGCTAAATCAACGCATCACCTACGCCGATGAACTTGTTAGGTCTTCTCTACGCCGCGGTATGGCCGATTTGATGATCTGTTGCAGTTGATCATAAGGAAAATGGAAGGCTGAGATTTGTTCTTCAAATCCAGGATAAACAGTGATTCAATTTGAAAAACGAATCATAGATCTGAGATGCGCTCGTCGAGAGCTTCAAATCGATATATAATTCGCTATTGTTTGAGAAGATTGAATTTTCAATTTGATTTTTGATTTGAATTTGCAGTTTGGGATTTAGGGTTCTATCTGCCATTGAAAGAGGAGAAGCAAATAGAATTGTACGTACAGAAATGAGGAATAAGAAATAGGCTAGGGTTTATAACAAGATATATATATATATATATATATATATATATATATATATATATATATATATATATATATTGACAAAGCTGGAAAGAGAATAGATGGACCATAATGATTTGGATTGAAAGTTGAACGACAAATGGCCCGAAAAGCCCGTTCTGACTCCGGAACGAAAATGAGTCAATGCATGTGTCAAAATATATGTTTTTAAATATTTTAAATGCAATGGAACAGGTTTCAAGTCCAAATTTCATCGTAAGAAGAAGTTATGCTAAAATCGCTTTATTTCAAATTGACTCCAATTGATTCCAATTGAATTTAATTAAATTGATTTCTAGGCGTTTCGAGCCTGTACGATCAAATGATTAGACCGATTATTACGAAACTTAAAATCCTACAATAGTTCACTGTTACGGATTCAATGAAACTAGTTTCGTCGAAATCCGAGTCAGTGGCCAACATGGCTATTTTTCAGTTAATTAATTAAATTAATATTAAATTAATCAATTCACTTTTTCAATTCAAATTTAATAATTCACAAATTCCATCATTTTTGAGTTCTTAAACAAACACGATAATCTAAACAAACTTATATATCAATTCAAAGTTAATTGGTTTACCCATTACCGTATTTAATTTCAATTTTAATAAATTCATTATTTATCAATTGAAATTCAATAAATCCATTTATTTGATTCTAAATCCTGTTATTCAATAAATTATTATCAAATGGATGAAATTAACATTGGTTCATGCTTTATTACATTAATATTCTCAAATTTCATCTTAATCTCTATTAACGTAATAATTAAATATTAAATTTCATTTAATTGCAATTAATCCAATTATTGGATTTAAATTAATAAATCTTGATTCTCATTCCTTTTTATTCAATCAATCATTATCTTCTGGACAAATTTCACATAGTATATATCCAGTTACCCTAATATTTTTACAATCATCAACTAAGTTCATATTAACGTAGTATCTAATTATGTTTAATTGCAATAGATTTAGATCTAATTCAATAGATTAAATAAATGGGTGAACAATTAATAATTACCACTATTTGCCAAATTTAATTCTATTCATACTTTATTATCAACCAACAATTATTATAATTACTTATCTAGCATTGATTCTATCAAATTACATATTATTACGTATTATTTCATCAATTTATATAACTTTGAATTTATTTCCCAATTTACTAGTTACAATCAATTATAACCTTACAATTGTTTCAATTAATTGGGATTGCACTAAATTAATTATTTATTAACTTGCATTAACATTATTACCTCAATTTACATCAATTACTATTAACAATGTGTTATTTCATTAGCCATTTAAATAATTACATTTGTTTTCCTATATTCACTTTGCAACCAAAGATAGCCTTTCAATCACCTTATTAAATTTGAATTCCATTAACTTATTCATAATTCACTTAAGTTAACTTTATTACATTTTGTTTTAGTTATAATTCCATTCTCAAATTACAAATTTTTATTTCTTTCAGATTTAATTACCAAAATCATATTAAATTAACAATTTAATTATCGAAATTTACGGGTCGTTACACTCTCCCCCACTCAAAACTTTTTGTCCCCGAAAAGGAAAAAGAAGAATTGAGTAAACAATACATCTTATTCAAAATATACCAATTTATAACCATTAAATCTTTTATACTCAAATTAATAAAGTTTGAAAAACATTTCTCAAAAATTTTCTATGTCCAAAATTTACGGAAAATTTCGGCGGAGTCTCCTTTGTACGGAGAGGTTCGGGAGAAAATATAATACCGAATTTAACAATATATGACATATATCTTCCAAAATAATATATCCCAACATGGAGAAAAAAAATATAATATCACTAGAATCCGAGAACAAACCTATTTGTCGGGCAAACAACGTTTAGTTATGAAACCAAAAGCAGTAGAATTGCTTCCATAACCTGTATTTCACTTATATAATCCAAAAAGGGTTAATAATTATATAAAATGAAATACTTAAAGTTGTTTCAACTACTAACAAACAACCAATATAAACAACAATCATTCGCAACCAACAGCATACACATCAAATACAAATCAATCATCCAAGCAAGACAAACAATTGGTTTGTTCAGTTTAAGACACTTTAAATCACATAGAATGACAAATAACTATGAAGTATTCCACTTACTCAACAGTCTTAGATAAACTCAATAGATTATTCATACATCTAAGCAATTAAAAGTATCTTTTACTTAAACAACTCATAAACCAAAACAAACAACAATTTCAAACAATAGATCAAGTTCATTCTTATTAATTACATTTCATAGCATTTATTGCTTAAACTCCTTTTCATTCATATAATGATTCATCCTTTAATTTACATTTATTTCTTACAAACTTTTATTTCCATTCACACATTCAGTGTTTATTTCATTTGTTTTCATTTATTTATTTATAGTATTTATGTTCAATTCAATTTCTTAGCATACCACTTCATCTACTTAAGTTTTTAATTACTTTCTTATAATACTTACTTTCTATCACAATTTATTATAGTAATATTCAATTATAACATAGGTTTATAGTAACTACAACATCAAATTCTTATTTATTAAAGAATTTCATTGAATACTTTCATTATTTCAAATTTTTACTTGTATAATATCCTTTTACATTTTCTTATTAAACATTAGAACTTTTAATATTTGGTAAATTATATATATGCTTTAAGAATGTAATTGGAAGTTATACAAGTTTTCCTCATTTCTTTTAAATTAATTTAATGTTCAATAATCATATCCTTTGTTTTATAGGTTATGGATTCCAAATTCATTTAATTTCATTTATAACCTAGCATTTAATCTCTTATTTTAATTAAAGGTTCCAATTATTAATTATTTACATTCCATTTTACTACAATAATTGAAACTATTAATTAACGGGAACTTAGAACTAAATACCGGGTTAAATTTTCAAATCATTTTAAAATAACAAATAGATGCATACACTTACAATTTATATATCCAATTATATTTAAAACAATTTGAAATTTATATTTGTTTATCAAAATAAATCTGTAGTAAAACTACTACAGTGGCCTTCCCACTTTGAAACTCGAAAATGAATGTCGATGATGCGTGCACTCATCACCGAAATTATTTCCCAACGACATAGAGGGGAGTACAGAACTTATTTCTTTCCAAAATTTCTTTAAAACAATTCTTTCAAATTATATTTAAATATTTGTATCAGAAAATACTTATAAACAATATTATTACATTCCAAAATCCTTTGAAAGCGATTTTCAAAATCCTGGAACTTAAGTTCTAAAATTTCTAGTTATTCTCATTTATTTTACTTTCAATTTATTTTCAACTAATATTTATAAATTTCACTACCTAACAACCAATATATTACAACCAAATATAATCTTTAAAAAAAATTATTTTATATATAGAAAATATAATAGGCAAAATTATTTCATTTACCTATATTCAAAACAAATATTGTGTCGGTCTGTCCTATTAAGTGTTTAGAAATCCCTATTGATGTCATAGCGTTCTATACACCAACCAGAATTTATAAATGCAAAACGAAACAAATTAACACAATATAAAAACCTTTTTATAACACTAACAAATACACTCTCTCATATATACACACTCAGTGACTCATCATAGGGTATTACTATCCTATTAATAAAGAGTCAGACCCCACAAAGCTAAGGTTTATCGCTAAACCAAAGTTCTGATACCAGATGTAACATCCCGCCTTTCTGTACGCTTTAAATCGACGATAAACCACACACGTAGACTTAATCCATACAGAAGGGCGGATTGTTATTGGGGGTGAATAAGAAAAGCAGAGAAAGAAAAAAACAAAACAGAATCTTGCAGGAGAATGACAAAATATAATAATCAAATAACATTTCATGAAGCTGTTTACAAAACATTTGATTATACTAATACAATATAGAATCTGAGTTACACATACCAGAGAATAGTAATTAACAACGCAGTGGAACAGAATGAATGTGGTGGAATAATATAATAAATAATAGTAATACAATCTTCGTCTTCATCCTCCAGAAATAAAGTCTTCAAATCCTGAAATGCTCAGGCTGACCCGAGTGAATTGAAAAGACAAAACACTCGAGTCAGAACTAAAAGATCTTATGTAAGTTAAATCAACGGTAAATAATATGAGTGGAACGACGTGAGAGATGTTTACGGGATTTGGCATCTCCTATCCAGTGTCTAGCGTGAGTGCAATAACTTAAGAGATGCTTGGGATTCACATCTCCTAAGGATCCGTTAAACTATTTACAACGTAGTAATATTCCGCTATTATAATAATGCTTATAGTAAAATAAACTTACTTTTAAATAGCGTTAAAGCTTTACATTTTCCACCTTAACACGTAATAGTCTCAGTAGTCCATCCAGTATCAGCGCATCTCCAGATTGGGAGACTACCCTAAATACTCCACGGGCTATGGGAGAAATCCAAACTCGTACAAGGCGTGCTATGGTAGGTGATACAGCACACAAGGCAATGCCAGGGTAGATATACCAATTACGCACACAGGCTGGTGGTGACGGATAGCGCGCAGCTACCACCCACCTCGAGCCACACCACCAAAAATCAAAAGTCAAAAGTGGCCACCAAAACAATCTCAAAGTCAGAATATAATATCGAAGGAGTGTGTCCGATAAGAGGGTCTACCTCACTGGCCCAAGATCGCTCTTGTTTTATCCACCTTAAGCCAACTCACGGGAGTCGGGTCCACATTCATACCTCAATGTACGTCGCTAACATCCTACTTCATTCTGGAATCTCCACCGCGTACACGGTTGTTAAAGTGGTTTTCGGAGTTGGCAGAGAGTATGAAAACTTCCGATCCCGGTCTCTTTAACAACCAATCGTTATAATAACACCACGTCATTTTCAAAATAGTTTATGCTTTTAAACCAAATATCATTTCCCTTTCAAAACCAAACCAATACAATATCATTTTCATTTCAAATATATCCTTTTCTAAAATCATAACACTTTCAAAGTTATAACATTTCAAAATCAAAACACTTGAATATAACACTTTCAAATTATAATACCTTGAAAACTCATAACTTTGAAACATAACTTCCACCACTTAAATGGTTTAAATATTTAAAATACTTTATATAATAAAATAGTTTCTTTAATTTTATAAATCAAATCCAATACAACTCGAATTACTACATTTTATATTTAACCAAATCCCAAATCATAAATTTCAATTCAATTCAGTTTCCAAATAAACTATTCCAAATTTATCGATTTCAAAACAGATTTGATCCACAGAATAAACCATTTCAAATTCAATATATTTCAAACTTTAAGTATTCAATAATTTTCAAAACTAAGTTTGGTAATTACAATTCAATAATTCGGTGTTCTATTATTTAGTTTTGAAATATTTTACATAATAATTCCATTATCATTTAAATAAGCTCAAATTACAAATAACTGAATATTTCTTTCAATTTATTTGTACTTGAAATATTCATTTAATTCACCTTCCCAAAAATCAAGTTATAAAATCATACTCTTTAAAATTTTCAATTTGATAAATTTCACACCAACTTATTTGAGTTTACTTCTTAAATAAATTCAATTTCAAATAAATCTCCAATTTATCTTCTAGCTTTAATTTTATTTAAATCATTATAAACTTTATATTTTATATACTTAACCATATTATCTTCAATAAAAATCAAACTTATTATCAAACTTATTCTATATTAAGGCAAATTATATATAGCTTAAAATCAAGGATAAAATAACATTTAGATACTATCTAAAATCAATATTTATCTAAAACCATATATTTCTTTACAAAAACCATAGAAATCATTTCAAAATATTTTTATATATATATACCACAGTGTTCGTATGTAATTTTCTATCATATGGTCAAGTGATATGAATAATTATCATTTCAATCCGTAATTTAAAATATAAACACGGTTATATATCATTTCAAACTGCAATTCCGAATGGAATAAAAACCATACAACTTGCAGTTTATAACAATATAAAATACAACAACCATTCATCCAATATCAATCATCAAACATTTACCACAATCATCATCTAATTCAATCAATAACATCAATATAGAACATATAATAAATAACAGGTATTTACTGGCAGTTTATATTCAATAATAAATTAAATAATGATTTTATCCAAATAAATTCAAATAAACTGAGATGATGATTCAAAATATTCCAAACAGTCATAAATAAATTTCTAATCACATCATAAATCAATTTAACAAACATAAGAAATTTTAGAAGTTGTGAGTGGGTTAAAACACTCACCATTTTATTTAAATCAAATTTAAATTCAAAATAAATCCAAAATTTGAACAATCTCATAATCCATCCAAACTAGCGTAAAAATGCCCGGAATTTAAATACGATCTCAGCGGAGAAAACCGCGCATGAAACGGACCTCGTATGTGAAAGTTATGCTAGTTAGAACGTTTTATACTTTAAGTTAATTTAAATAAAATAAATAATAAAATAAACCAATAGAGGAAAGCCGCATCAGCGTCCTTCATCACCCAGCAAACACGAATGAGACTAGGCCTTCTTCGAACAAGACCCACTCACGTCGTCGTCGCCACTTCGTCACTCCGGCCGCCGCATCGATACCGGACGTCGCCAAACCACCCTCGCACAAACTCCTCCACGCGTTACCCACCCCCCCCCCCCCCCCCCGGCCACCGATCGGGCCAAACAAAGGCCGGCCACCGCTAAGTTAATAAACCCTAATTGAATTTAATTGCTAAATCAAACCGCTAAATCAACACATCACCTACACTGATGAACTCTGCTAGGCCTTCTCTACGCCGCGGTATGGTCGATTTGATGATCCGTTGCAGTTGATCACGAGGAAAATGGAAGGCCGAGATTTGTCCTTCAAATCCAGGATAAACAGTGATTCAATTTGAAAAACGGATTATAGATCTGAGATGCGCTCGTTGAGAGCTTCAAATCGATGTATAATTCGCTATTGTTTAAGAAGATTGAATTTTCAATTTGATTTTTGATTTGAATTTGCAGTTTGGGATTTAGGGTTCTATCTGCCATTGAAAGAGGAGAAGTAAATAGAATTGTACGTACAAAAATGAAAAATAAGAAATAGGCTAAGGTTTGTAACAAGGTATATATAGACAAAGCTGGAAAGAGAATAGATGGACCAAATTGATTTGGAATGAAAGTTGAACGACAAATGGCCCGAAAAGCCCGTTCTGACTCCGAAACGAAAATGAGTCAACCCATATTTCAAAATACATGTTTTTAAATATTTTAAACGTAATGGAACAGGTTTCAAGTCCAAATTCCATCGTATGAAGAAGTTACGCTAAAATCCATTTATTTCAAATTGACTCCAATTGATTTCAATTAAATTTAATTAAATTGATTTCTAGGCGTTTCGAGCCCGTATGATTAAACGATTAGTCCGATCGTTACGAAACTTGAAATCCTACAATAGTCCACGGTTACGGATCCGATGAAACTGGTTCATCGAAGTCCGAGTCAGTGGCCAAAATGGCTATTTTCAGTTAATTAATTAAATTAATATTAAATTAATCAATTCACTTTTTCAATTCAAATTTTATAATTCACAAATTCCACTATTTTTGAGTTCTTAAACAAACACGATAATCTAAACAAACTTAGATATCAATTCAAAGTTAATTGGTTTACCCATTACCGTATTTATTTTCAATTTTAATAAATTCATTAATTATCAATTGAAATTCAAATAAATCCATTTATTTGATTCTAAATCCTGTTATTCAATAAATTATTATAAATGGATGAAATTAACATTGGTTCATGCTTTATTACATTAATATTCTCAAATTTCATCTTAATCTCTATTAACGTAATAATTAAGCATTAAATTTCATTTAATTGCAATTAATCCAATTATAGATTTAAATTAATAAATCTTGATTCTCATTCCTTTTTATTCAATCAATCATTATCTTCTGGACAAATTTAACATTAGTATATATCCAATTACCCTAATATTTTTACAGTCATCAACTAAATTCATATAACGTAGTATTTAATTATGTTTAATTGCAATGGATTTAGATCTAATTCAATAGATTAAATAAATGGATAAACAATTAATAATTACCACTATTTACCAAATTTAATTCTATTCATACTTTATTATCAACCAACAATTATTATAATTACTTATCTAGCATTGATTCTATCAAATTACAATTTATTATGTATTATTTCGTAAATTTATATAACTTTGAATTTATTTCCCAATTTACTAATTATAATCAATTATTACCTTACAATTGTTTCAATTAATTGGGATTGTACTAAATTAGTTATTTATTAACTTGCATTAACATTATTACCTCAATTTACATTCAATTACTATTAACAATGTGTTATTTCATTAGTCGTTTAAATAATCACATTTGTTTTCCTATATTCACTTTGCAACCAAAGATAGCCTTTCAATCACCTTATTAAATTTGAATTCCATTAACTTATTAATAATTCACTTAAGTTAACTTTGTTACATTTCGTTTTAGTTATCATTCCATTCTCAAATTACAAATTTTTATTTCTTCCACATTTAATACCAAAATCATATAAATTAAAATTTTAATTATCGAAGTTTATGGTTCGTTACATATAATCATCCTCATCTTTCTCAGAAGCTTCAGTATGGCCACCCCCGTTTCCACTTGATCCTTATCCGACGTTGATGTTATCATCCCCGTCATCGTCGTTGTCATCATTATCTCCCCCCTTCTCTTCAACGGCCTCATCTTTGTCATCTTCTTCGTCAGACTCGGATTCGTCTTTGAAGGAAGGAACTTCAAAGGAAAGAAGTTTAGAAGCATCGATTTCCTCCCTCTCAGCAACCTCAATCCCCTGCTCCATCTTTTTGACTCTATCCATGACTCTATCAACAAGAGCAGGGTCGAGCAGGGGAAACTCGAATCTTGGTATTTATCGACAGTGTTATCATAGGCGAGCATTAAGGCATCTTCAAAGGAGTTCATAATGATGCCTTCCAAAGACAAAGAGGAAACTTAGTTATTTAAGGAAACGACTTCCTCTCGAAGTTTAGATGTTTCGATAGAGGATTTGGACACATTTTCGTACAAAGAGAACTAGCTTTTGGAAATCTGAAAGAAAAGCACAACATAAGTTAAAAGCTTAAAGAAAAATAGGGATAATAATGTTAAATGGAGTTAAATATACCAGGTATTGTTGTTCAAGAAGAGATCTATAGTGGCTCTCCAAATCAGAAATAGAGGACGGTGGCTGAATTTAAGTGAAAGATGGAGAATTTAGAATTGAATGGATCATCTTCTCGAAGTCACATGGAGGTGTGGAAGCTGATGATCCTGGAAGATTTAGCACTTGAGCAGGGATTGAAGTCCCCAATGCCTTTTGTATCTGCTCGATTACGCTCGGAGAGCCGGAGATAACAATGTGAGAAAGAGGATCGACTTTGGTAAGAGTTTCGTTAGGGAAGACGTGAGGAGCTTCAATGATCGGACACTTTAGAAACTCCCAACATTAATAGACTCCTTCTCTTCCAGTATTAGAGAATTAAGAACTTCAACCACTTTAAATCTCCTTGGGGTGGCTCCACCGTAGACGTTTTGATTAATTTTCTTTTCACGGCCAACTTCGACTTGGCAATAGCCTGAAAAAATTATGATGCATGAGAAGTCGAAGGAGGAGCAGGACCACTAATGGGTTTTTACACTTGAGGATCAATTGAAGAGAATTCAAATAGATTATAAGTTAGCAGAATAATTTTAAAAACAACACAGCAATACATAACAAGTGCAGCATTTATAATTACTGGAGTGGTTAGCATAGATAGGTGACATTGGACAGAAATTTGATGAATCTCCCGAAGAAATGAATCGTTTTCTTTAGGAGGTGTGTTGGACTGAAGAGGTTGGCCATGTATCTTTGTCCCGTGGGCAGAAGGGAGTGCTTTCACAGATTGTTGAATTTAGCAGCGTTAATCTACCCTAATCTTACTTGCAACTACGATAAGAGACTCTATTATCCTCTTATCTTCTTCGTTTATTTCTTTAGCAGGAGCACCAGAAGGAAAGCATAGGTCAGCGAAGAAAAGTAACTAGATAGAAGGAAAATAATAAAATTTGAGCCTACGAGGAGTAGAGAAAGTGTCGCTAGCATTTGGGAAGCATCTAACGCAGAAGAACTAACTTTCCCTGTCATAAATCTTGTTTACTCCTTCAGAGATCAATTTCTCAAAAGCATTGGCCTCGAAGATTTGATTATAATGGTTACTAAGCTTAACCAACTGGATGAGGTGATTAAGAAATTCGATGTTCAAAGAGGAATGGCTGACTCCAGTGCCACCAACTCCAGAGACAAAAGATAAGTATATACGTTTGGCGACTGCTTAATTGGAGCAATTCCAATATGAACTAAGAACTTCAGCAACAACTCAGGGAAAGGGAGGAATCCACCGTGCCATATGTGGATTGTAGTATAAGCGAAGAACCCCTCGAGTGGGCTGTTGATAGTGTCATTTTCTGCAGGGGGATCGCTTCCACTCCTGTAATCCCGTCATTATGAATGGCATCCACTTCATTCTGAGTGGATATCAGGGAGCGCTTGGCAAGAGCTTTAGATCTTTGAAGAACTCATGATTCTGCCAGGTGAAAACATTTCAATTAGAAATTACAGTTTGTTACGAAGTTAACATTCTTTCAAGGATTGATAGAAACATACTGTAACAATTTGAACATCAAACAAAACATGAAAATTCAAATCCTTGAAAGAATGTTAAAGTTAAAAATGAGACTTATTGAGCTTTCGATAGAGTCGAAAGGAAAATAAAAGTTAATACCTAACAAGCACCTCTCAATAATGTTGAAAGTCCGGATATGAGCACCTACCGAGCCTTCGATTGGGTCGAAAGGGAGGATTGAAGAATATGTTCAACCGACACTCTTCAACAATGTCGAAAGCTCAATAGGAACTTTGTTATTAAGAAGGAATAGTTAAAACCAACATAAAAATTTGAACAATGTATATACTACTAATGTTTTGTAAACAAAATGGAAGACCCTTCGACACAGTCGAAACCCCTTACCTTAGTTTTTCTAAAAGAATGTTAATGTTGTTGAAACCTTATATGCCGACTAAGTCAAAAGGTTTCGAGTTTGAATTAAGGGACGTTTCGAAGATGTTGAACAAGAGAAAGATTAAACGCCTGTCAGTTATAAAAGGTTTCGACAGAAATGAGGAGTGGCGAGCGGCTTCGAAGGCATAACAATAATAAATTTAAATTAACGTAGTAGGTTTCGAATGAGTTGATTACAGAAGGTATCGTTTGGTCGAAACATTTGATGTGTAACCTATACAAAGTATCATTTCTTTAATCTCCTTTACAAATATATGCATTTTAATTTAAACTTATAAGGTGTAAGTATTTCGAAAGATGTCAAAACCTATGCAACAAAACTTATGCTTTCGAAAGAGAGAATTGTAATAGCCAACTTCTTCGAAAGGTGTTTGGATACGCTGACACACAAAGTTGCTTTCGAAAAGGTTGATTGCATGCTACTTTATTCAAAAGAAACGCCACGCTACCTTTCAACCCCTTCGAAAGAGGTCAACAAAACAACATGCAACATTTTAGACATGTATCTATTTTTGATACAGCAAACCAAAAGAATACATAATTTTTTTCACTTCATAATGATTTTTCACACATCAAATTATCAGATGACATATGTCGTTTTGCAACTTATACAATAGGTATAAATTCGGCTTCTATGAAGTTGTAAATGTATTCTGTAGTTACTGATAGTTGTGTATCACTTGTGCAGCCATCGTAAAGGCGTTTCTTAGCAGTATCGAATAAATCATAGATTTTTTTTGCTACAGTATTTGGTTGTTCTTCGACATTAACATTGTCAACATCAACTTCAAAAATAGGGAATATCGATCGTGCTGCATCTTCAACCATATCTTCTAAGAAATTCGTCGTAATAATTTCATTGCCCACCTCCTCCTTTGAATGTACATGATTAGATCTACAAGTTCTCCATGACGATCCCACACAAAATAATTCGGCACAAGACACAAATGGACTTAAACCACATCCAGTATCAAATGCTTCAATAATTTGCGCCTACTATATGGACAACGATTTTTTCTATCGTCTTCATTATTACTTAAAGCGAATTCAATAAATATGTTTACACCACTATAAAAATGTTCCCTTATTGAGCCTCTAATTTCCCTTCGAGGATGATACATGCAGGTCCGATCAACAAAATAATCGGCCATTTTTCCTATTGGAAAAATATAATAGAGATTAAAAAAGTATACATCGTTTTATGGATTGACATTTGATTTTTCAAATCATTTATTGATTAATATTCATTTATCCATTTTAGGGATTGTCATTAATTATGAATAAAATATTAAGTTTTTAGTTTATTGTTTTTCACTTTGTTGGCCAGTTATCCTACTTTTGATTATAAACACAGTAGTAATTACATTTCGTACATCATTTTATTTTAAACGATTCAACAAAATTTCGGCAACACTTTTCCTTTGTTCCCTGTATTGTACACAAATGCACGTACGAAGGGGAGAAAAAGATGCACTGTTGAAATTTTGTAAACCGTCTATGATGAAATTATTTATAAAATGTAGCTACTTTATTGTGTTCGTAGCTTGTCCAATACAGGGACAAATTCGACAAATATTGTATCAGATGAATATAGATATCTGTTTTATTACAAAAACGAATATTCATATAACGATCATATACAATATTTGTCAAACGGGGACAAAAACTCTCTAAGGAATATTAATTATATACATAACATACATTAGTATATACAATTCATTTATGCATTGTAGTGTTTTAATAATTAATATATTTTTCCATTCTTTATAAAATCTTATATGTTTTCAATTATTACAAATTATGGATATAGTATTATATTTCAAAAAAACAAACTTCATTGTACACTTATTTATTTATTATTTTATCGGATTCGACATCCAAGTAAACTATATTTGTTATATAAACCATAAACCGATAATTAATCTTCAATAGTAATATTTGAATTGACATTGACATTTTAGCACACTAATTAACACTAAATCATATCACTAATTAGACACATAAACCAATTAATCTAAGTTTAGCCATAATTATGTTTTAATTATCGATTTACACACTTGTAACCCTAATTAACATATCACAATCAATCAACATACAATTGCAAACGCTCAATGGGGTAGTATCATCAAATACAACTATAAATTAACACTAATTTAACATACTAGGGTAAATTGGAATTAGAAAAAAATACATTTTTTCGCTGAAATTAAAGTGTTGGAGGTCGGAGAGGAGAAGTTGGAGATGTTTCTGGTGGTGGTGGACGATGTACAGCAGCGGTGGCCGCA
Organism: Allium cepa; assembly: GCA_030765085.1. Taxonomy (NCBI): domain Eukaryota; kingdom Viridiplantae; phylum Streptophyta; class Magnoliopsida; order Asparagales; family Amaryllidaceae; genus Allium; species Allium cepa. The sequence goes on along the minus strand of CM060938.1, from coordinate 555,171,336 downwards.
GGTGGGCGAATTTAGGAGGAAGAGGGAGGGTTTGGGTTGTGAAATGGGGAGAAGGAGATGGAAAGACATTGCTCTCAGCCGACTCAGGTAATTCACGACGTGCATCGGTTTTCAGTGACCGCCAACGACAACTTTCCGATGGTTTGCGAAGGCAAAAGCTCGGTTGTTACAGAATTGTCACGGCAAAACCATGACGTTGGAAGCCGTTGGAACCATTTGTCGCGATAAACAGTAATTCTAGCATGTAACTATCAGTTATATCATTCTCTAACTTTTCCAATCAATCTAACATATACCAATCGGTAAAATTTCATCATCAACAATTGACAATCAATCCCTAACACATAGCTCGTGACCATTATACGTTGGTCAAAACACTGTGAATATTCTTGGCTTCTTTTGTCATGCTTACTGTTATATCAAAAGAAAACCATATTATGGATCTTCTTATCAATCCATCACTAACAGTATGTCGAAATATATTCATAAATCTAACTCAATCATACACGAAATTAAATATCTACGAGGTTTCATTAATAATAACATATCGATAACAGTGAATTATCGAACAATTTAAAAATAATACCAATGATATCTCAAATCATATACGAATTATCACAATAATAAATTTATGTCAATGATAATATGCCGACGAATTTAAATCAACAAATCTATATCATATATAAGCCTAAACAAATCATGGCATTGACTAAAAAATGAACCAAAGCAATAAATCATACTAGCAGAGAGCATTGTTTATGGTGGTTTGGAGGCTTGGAGGATGCTTAGGAGGCGGTGGGCAGGATATTGTTAACTTCACATAGGTAGACACTTCCATAGGCTTTACCGACGTGCCGTCGACACCTTATTTTTCGGTGTCGGAATGACATTGGAAATGCTAGGTAGATAGACAATGTATTTTCTAGTAGTGAACTAATCAACTTCTAATCTGAAATTGATAAATCGTTTTTACTTATATTGTTAATCTCATTTTTTTTCTATCAATAATGGTTAGTAGGATCGAAGATGACTACAGGTAGTATATTTCGCTCTATTTTTACTCAATTATGTTTAACCATTCACATTAGGAGGATAATTCAGTACTTTATGAACTATATTATTTTTAGTGCCGAGTTTTAAAGTTTAATTTATATGTTTAATCTGAAGCTAAAAACATTATTAAATATGCATGAATACAATCTTCTATTAATTTAATTGATGATGTACAAAAAAACCAGTTCTTTAAAGGAAGGATTATAATATAATATACAGTAGACAATTCCCGGGGCCTCCATTCTCCCTCCAAATTGAATGATTTGACCGATGAAATTATATTTTTGCAATTTTTGTCTTAGATTTTATTAACAATTTCCCGTGCAGGTAAAGCATGTACAAACAGTAAGAGCATCTCCAACAGTGATAGATTCAGACGTAATATGAGGGGGAGCTCAATTTGTCACTCCAACAGAGGCGATTCACTTGAATATCAAGAAAAATATTCAACGGCAAATTCAGTATTTTGAATTGATCATGGACGGTCCGAAGCATTTATTAAATAAACGTTCAGAATTAGATGTCTATTAAATAGACATTCAACGCACGACATTTGGCTGCATCTAGAAAAACAAAATGATTTAGTGTGGTGATAATGGCACCGGACCAGACGCTAGGGACTATCGCATCCTGCCGCGGTTAACCGCCGGCCAAACACATATTTGTTCGGTGGTTGATTGTTGACCGCTGTTTATGATCAAACATGATTGCCCGAGCACAAATCAAGCAATATTTAAGAGCATTGTTATAGACACACCCAAAACAGATAAGGGGGGTCAAAAAATTAATTGTCAAATAATTATTATGGGGAGGTATTTAATATATGTGCTTCCCCTAAAAATTTTTTTAAGTATGGACAATAATATCCTTCATTTTACAAAACCTAATTAATTACTGCTAAACAGGATTAGTGGTAAAACCCTAATCCTAAAAATCTTCCATGGTGGAATTCAATCTAAATTCTATGAAAGACGGTGAAAACAATATGGTACTAACACAGGAAAGTGAACGGCTAGTTGTATTTGTGGAAGAACCTGTCGTGGAGGAGTTAAATTTTTTTTTTAATTCCATCGTTTTACTGTAGCAGGTATTTCGTTCGGTGGTAGCGTGCCGTGCAACCCAGTTGGCAGATTTAAATTTGTTATATACGGTCATGCTATGCCGTTTTTTAATGCATATATCGGCTGGTTCTAGCCGATTACATCGTAAAACGTATATATTTTTATATTCGGCAAGAGTCGGTCGATTTGATGATTGTTTAACGGTGGGATGTTGCCAACTATTATGGTGAAAATAGTAAACTTGTTTATGACTAGCAAATATCGTTTCAGAAGTCATTGTACGGCATGTTATCGCCGTACGCTACCAGCTTCTACCGTTATAAAATACAATATTATTCTGCCGTTATATTTTTTTTTTTCAAACAGAGTGTCGATATTGAATTTGACATTCACCGATGTAGTAATAGTAAAGAAGCGAAACAGAGTCCGGATAATTTGGAAAATAATAAGGATATTGAAAGCGATAATGAAGTTGACAAATCCAAAGAAATCGAAAGCGATGAAGATAAAGAACAAGTTAAAACGGACATTGAAATGTCTTTGTCCGACTATCCTGATTTAACATCAGAATTCAGTACTGACAGGGTATGTATTAATGTGTCAATAGTTTTTGTTGATTTTTTTGTGTACATGACACAATACTGTTGTTTCAGATTTTTGAGTCGAAGGATCAAGTTCGAGATTGGTGCATTAACCGAGGGTTAGGTTGTAAGTGTGTTATTGTTACCAAAAGAAGTAGAATGAAAAATGTACATGGGAATGGAAAAGGCTCGAGGATGGATTTAGTATGTGAAAGAAGTGGTCAATATGTTGATCATAAGTCGAAGAATTATGTTCCAATATCTTCCAAAAAAAAAAGAAAAACAGGTAGTAGAAAATGTGACTGTCCTTTTGAGTTACATGCACATTGTAGATGTGATGGGACGTGGATACTGACTGTAAAGAATGGGCGTCACAATCATACACTTCCAAACGTTTTAACCGGCCATCCTTTTGTCGCGAGACTCAACGAAGACGAAGTCAAGACTGTTGCAACAATGACTAATAGTGGAGTTAAACCTCGAAATATTTTAACCGCTATTAGAATTGACAATCCTTCCAACCAATCAACCATTCGAACTGTGTACAATGCCAAAATCAAACTTAAAATGTGCAATACAGAAGGTAGATCCGTTATGCAACAATTTATGAAATTGGCATCTACCAATAATTATACCGTATATCAAAGAGTTCATGAACAAAGCAATGAAATCACCGACTTATTTTTCAGCCATCCTAGATGTGTAGTGCTTGCTCAATGTTTTTATCAAATTTTGTTCTTGGATTGTACTTTCAAGACCAATAGGTATAAGTTACCTTGTTTCCATATGATTTCACAGACATCGACAGGGGCTACGTTTACTGTTGCATTAGCATTTCTAAGTCGTGAGACAACGGATTCATATAAATGGGCTCTTGAATGTGTGCGGAAGGGTTACAAGGATAATGAAGTGCCAGGGGTTATCATCACCGATGCAGAAATCACTTTAATAAATGCCGTCGCAAATGTGTTTCCAGCATCATATCATATCCTTTGTGCCTGGCATATATCTAAGAATGTGATGGCAAATTGTAAACCAAATTTTATACAAAGGAAGAGAGTAATAATTGGTGAAAAAAGAAGTCGTTGTGGAGGATGATGAAGGAAAAAAGGAATACGAAAGTTTTTGGGAAGGATGGACAAATGTGATAAATTCGTTGTCTGTAGAAGAGTACCACAGAAATTTAAACTCTTTTCGTGATAAATGGATAGGTAAGCATAAAAAATCTGTCACTTATGTCCTCAAAAATTGGCTAACAAAGTACAAGGAGATGTTTGTTATGGCTTGGACAAACAAAATTAAACACTACGATAACGAGTCTACCAGCATTGTTGAAAGTGCCCACTATCGTCTAAAATTGTATTTTAATTCGGCCGCTGGTAGTTTTGTTCAATGTTGGAGTAGTGCACATCTATGTTGTGAGAATGAACTAGTTGCCATCGAGCATGCATTCGAAACAAGTACGTCTAAAACAATGCATCGATTTAGAATCGAACCAATGTTTAAAGAGTTATTAGGGAATGTATCGCATAAAGCATTGGATTTAATACTAACTGAACTAAAAAGTGTGTCAACTGTTGGTATGACAATCGACCAATGTGGTTGTGTGTTATGGAAAGTTAACGGATTACCATGTGCACATATGCTTGTAGATTGTAGACACCCACGGTTTCATCCCCCTATCCGTTGTTGACTCTTACTGGAAGCAGTTGTCATGTATTCCACCAATTGTGCATCGTTCCACGTTTGCATTTTTCGATTTGCCAGAAATCATTGCGTTGAAAAATAGGTATGAAGAATCTCCGGATAACGCTCGACTTGTTATCCAACAACAGTTAAAATCAATTGCTTTCCCACAAACAACTGCTGTTTTAGAACCACCGGTGGCTACTATCAAAAAAGGCAGACCATCCAAAAAGGAACAATCCACCAAACGAGAACTTTCACACTTTGAACATGTTGAAGCCTCGTTGTCATCTAGCTCAAACCTCACACCTTGCGGCAGATATTTGAAGAAGCTTGGCACAAAAACGAAGGCGTCACCATCCAAAAAATTTGATGGCGAGTATTTGTGGCAATTGCCCAAACATATAAGAGCTTACATACTTAGTATAGACGATGTGCCTAGGGACGGTGATTGTGGTTATTGGGTCGTCGTTAAATAATTGAATCTTCAAAATAGACGACCATTCGTCATTCAAATTTGACCCTTGTTCCATTGCAAAATAAAATGTGGCTCTCATGTCACCAACTCCAGCTCCTACACAGTTTCTATGTCGCCGTAAGACCGGAAAGTGTTCGAATATCCATACCTACATAGGCTAAATATATTAGTAATGTACGGTGATCAAAAAAACATTATTTAAACACCCTTACCTGAAACAAGGTCATACATCCCGAAAATTGTTGAACATCCTTTCTAGTTGTCTGACCAAGACTATGAATTAACCAACTAAGACATGCAGTGGCCCAAGAATACTTATGCACCTGGCTGAGATCCCCAAGACATTGTAGAAAATGAATGCCTACTTTGTTACCATACTTATCACCACACACTAAACATCCTATGGTATACAGTAGATACGCAGTTGCACAATGATTTTTCCGTTCCTGAGTATCTGATTCTTTTGAATTTGAGAACTGATTTCTCAACCATTCCAATCTAATCTTCTTTTCGCCAGCCAAAACCGATATTGACGTTGGTCTGCCAACCCCAAGGTTTTTCTCCAATAACGAATAAACATTTTCAAAAGAAATTGACCTTGATCCACCGAGGGCTCCTGTAACAGCGTTGCCTTCAGCTGGAAGCTCGGTAATGTGGAAAACTTCGTCTATGGTTATCATCATCTCACCAAATGGAAGATGAAATGTATTTGTCTCTGGATAAAACCTCTCGATGAATGCATTAATAAGGACTTTGTCTAGTTTTTCATGTGCATGTAATATAAGTGGATAAAAACCAGACCCCATAACTATGTCCTTCACAAACTGACACTCGCCATCCAAGTCCCATAATTGTTGGGTTCCAACGTGGCTATGAACTTTCACAATCCTAGATTCGCCTTTAGGAGCCTAAAGATTGTTAAATATAATTTAAATAATATACACTACGCATTAAATTAAACTAAATATTATACAATAGTGAACAATTTACCTTCGAATTCCAAATTTTGTGTGCAATATGGTCTTTATAAGCAAATAGGAGCGATGAATGCACTGTGTCATCTTCTTGATTTTGACTGGGTTGTTCTTTCGTTCTCTTCCTTGATTTTTTTCCTACCACGCTAGGTTGTTCCTCTACTACAGCTTTACCATGTTCAACAACCTGCCTCTCATCAACTACCCCAAGTTCATGCCTCTCATCCCCTTCATCGACTGCTTCTGCATCTTTCTCTGGATCATTTCCTTCCTGCACATTCGCTTGTTCAGCACTTTCACTACCTTCCTCACCATTGAATTCCTCTTCGTTACTATCTTCCCCGTCATTTGATTCTTCATCTTCGTTGCTTTGCTCTCTGTCACTCCCTACTTCGACATCATCATCTTCCTCACCTTCATCATCTCCTTCGGTGTTTGTTTCCTCAGATTCATTCAACGTATCCTCAGCTTCATTCCGTGTACCCTCTTCCTGTTTTTTTTCAAGTTCTAGCTTTTGCCTTTCACTTTGCAGTCTTTTACGATTGGAGGCTGTCATTGGTTTCCTGCAAATACAATACGAAAGAGCATATAATAATTGACATGCATAAACATCCTATGTTCACATACAAATAGTCACTGTATAATGAATAAGTTCTCTCTAACAACTACATTAGTTTGGTTAATTATATGAAGGTACAAATTGTGCTTAAATAAAGAATTTCTATACTAATACTTGGTTGGTTGTTTCCAAAAATATAATCTCATTTTTGCTCTTTAGTGGTTTACATACTTACAAACAAAACTTGAATGAATTCTCCACAATTTTCAATATTGTAAGTTTCACAATATTGCTTGAATTATCAACATGTTCATATATACATATTTGTGACTTACAATTAATTTAATTTGATTGATCTTAGTAATAGCAACATCTAACCTGCAGTTTTAAAAAATGCATATAAATAAATATCAATAAATCAAAATTTATTTTGTATTAAATATCAGTTATGATTTAAAGGTTTTGATAGCAAGTACATCCCATTAATTATTTACTTTCTAAAGTTTACATGATATTCCCTTAGTTCTACGTACATATAAAAAGATCAATATCCAGAGATATTTGCAATTAAACATGCGGCATTAACTTTAGAGTAAATAATTTTTAAACAGTCAAAAGAATATATAGAAATCAATTTACCTAAATTTATTTCAGTACATTTCTAATTCCCTATAACACCAAGACAGTTTATACCAGATTATTTACATTTTTCCTATAAACAAGGATAATGGACTACGATAAAAATGCATAGCATGGTTGTTTTGTTCATCTGTTTTACATAAATTCCTATATTTTCATATAAAACGGCAACGGACAATAGTATAAATTAGTATAACTCGGCATGACCCAGCCGTTTCATCCACTATTCTATGGTCAGACACTGCCGTATTTGCCTCTACAGCTCAAATTGTGTTCATGGAATGATAGAACGGCTAGGGGTCACCGAATGATACATACCAAATAACTTTGCAACACCAAAAACAGATCCTTAACTCGACATAACCCCACCGTACTCCACGAACGGCTACATTCAATCGAACAAAACCCTAAATTCGATTTCAGCAAAAGCACCGAAGGAAACCCTAAAATCGATTTCTACAAAATCACCGATCGAAATCAAATGCCCATAAAAACAGGATCTCAGTACTAAATTTCGTTTACAAATTCAAATGCCCATAAAAGTAGGATCTAATAACTAAACATGCTTTAAAATTCAAAACACTTACAAAAATAGGATCTAAAATTAAACCTTATTTATAGATTCAAAATATTTCTTTATAAAATATCACTTGAAAATAAAAAATCATTTTTTTTGACTGATTCAAACATATACAATTTATAAGAAAAATAAGCCATTAGATTAGTTGTTCTACGACGTCGGTGTTTGTTTGCCGATTGCGGTCAATGGCCGAACATGATAGCTCGATCACAAATCAAGCAATTAAAGGCCATAGTGAAGCTGGAAACTAACGTTCAAACTTGGACGCCTATTAACTAGGCTCTCAATGCCTCGCTGCCTATTCGTTCCCAACTAAAATACGCCAACAGACGTCCTTCTGTTGGGCGAAACCCTAAATCCAAGGGGTCGGGTTTTCAGTACGGTTGGAGAAATCGGCAAACGTGGTCAATCAAAATCTAAAGAGTTTAAAGGGGATACCCCTAAATTAGAATTAAAACGATGAAATCGGCAAACGTGGTCGATCAACGGTTTAAATTCTCTTATTTCCGGTCGTTAATTATCTTATTTTGCTATCGAATATTCACAGAATTGTTTGTTTATTTGGTATTTGATTAGCAGTAGTTTCTTTTTTTAATTAGAAGTATGGAAATCATTGTACTGTAAACAAGGCTTGTTTTATGACGCGAGGTATCCATGAAATTCTGGAATGGCGTTCATGCCATGTGATCTGATCTGTAGACAGGAGCGTAGAAGTCGGTGGTGTTCTAAAGTAAGATTAAGAACCAAAGGTCATGGAAGTTTTCTGGTGGCTTTGATCTTATGGGGAGGTACAGAGACGATGTGTCTCTTAGAGATGTTCAAGTCTGTTGTCTACTGAATCTATTGCAAGGTCTTCCCTTTTCCTATATTTTTATTCAAATGTTTCTTTTGATATATATTTAACCCTAGTTTTTGTTTATCCAAAATAACGTAACTTTTTGACACAAATTGTTTATGTTGTAGTTCATTGATGTGATTTTTGTCATTGTTAAGAAGTCTGAGAGTACAAACAGGTTCACTTTAGTTACCATATCACATTAAAATTCAACACTTTTTGGGCCACCACAATATACATAGGTTTGTTATGTCTATTCCCGTCTTCGCTCTTATCTTGTGTTTATGTTGACATTGCAACATAGTTCATTGATCTCAGTACAGTTTGTTACGTCAGCTTTCCCTTTTTTTTGTTGGTCTTAAGTTTCCTTTTTTCAATGTGCTGCAACAAAGTAAAGCTATCAGAATTAGTTTAAATAAAACTAATATAAGTGCCATGATTTGTGTGTTTTACTGACGTCCTAATTGATTCATGCTTAAAAGGTGTGCGCACGTGCCCTCAGGCATCATCATGATGCTTTTGTCTATGTGTAGATACACATACATATATTGAGCTGTTATATATTTCTTTTTGCAGGCTTGAGCTTTACCATACTACAAAAGAAACAGGGTTCACAATATCTTAGATGTTCTGTTTGGAGCGTTAGAGCTTGTAGACATGACAGATCTAAATATATAAAGCACGTTGGTTTTAAAGCACTGCTCCGAGGCCTTTTTGCTGGTTTGGGTGGCATGGTCGTGGATAAGGTAGTAATAGGTGGTGTTGATTATCTAACAGTGAACTTAAGGAAAGGAAACACTAGTCAAAAAAAGAAAAAATGCAAAAAAGAATGAAGAAAATGTAGAATAAAGATTACTTCCTTTTGCTCATTCATAAAAACTTACACAAGAGATATATGGGTGCATATAGGCTAATACATCAGAAGATGACAGCTAACAGATTCTCTTTTGGACGACTAGTATAATTAGTATTCAGTCAGCCACTAATATTACCAAAAGAATTAACGACCAGGTGAGGACCACTTAATTGTTCATTAACAAATTCATGTGAATTGGTTCTCACAATTTGTATTCATCAGGCTAGATGGTATTTTTGTTGGAGCTACTTCCATATCTATTGTGCATGGATATTTCAGCTGTGCATGTTGTGCACCATGCACAAACATGCACAGGGCTTTTTGTGCAGCTGCTTTCTCCATTGTCTTAGCAGCTTCAAGCTGATGTGTGGCAATTGAATCTTACGCTTCTGTTCATCTCTCCAGCCTGTTGATGGTAGATGTTGATTTGGTGTGTGACACTGGTCAAATTGGGTTTGAAGCAAATTTTCATCACTTAATTTCATTTGTTCTTTGTTATTTTATGTTGTGTTTGTTTGCATCAACCAATATAAGAAGAGTTTGTTTGCTATCTAAATTTTTGGCTTGGTTTCATAATGTTTATTCCATTTAGAATTTTGATAAACATAGAAACATACTAATACTTCTTGGTAGTATAGAACACTTAAGCTGTTTATGCTCACTGCTTAATAAACATGGAAGTTTATGCTTAGGTATTTTTATAATGTTCATTCCATTAAGAATTTCAACAGAAGTAAAAAATAACTGCGTAATACTTCTTAGTTAAATGAGACACTTATCGCAGTAAGTGTCAGATGGTTGCATTCAGCACTAAACACGTAAATGCTAAAGACCTTGCTACTATATTGATTGTTTCATATGAATGGTTTAAAGTTGAAGATATGCACATCCACACTCAAAAGACGTTACCCTTAGGTTGATGGTTCTTTTAGTTTTTTAATTATTATTAATTTTTTTAATAGCAAATATGTAAGGTGGTTAATACCATTATATGTTTATTAGCATGTTAATGCGAAATTGTGAACTTCTAATTATAGTGCTATTACATAACGTAGCAAACCCAAAGAAATAACTTATTTGTCTGAATTAGTTCAGTTGATTATATATTTATGCAGTTTCTGAAAGCACCAATACATTGTATTTCCGATCGAAGCATATACAATTTTGATAATACATTTGAACTGCTAAAGAAAGCCATAAAAATTTGAAATAGCAATTACTATCTTTCCGTTTATGAGTACATGAAATTGGAACAATCGATTTTTAATACCATCACGTGGTTCTTCCAATTAACCGGTTGGTTGTAAAGGACTATTGGTTGGACCCTAGTTTCCACTGTTTTTTCTGTAAAAATACATGGCTAACCTAAACCTTGACTGGGACGTTGGCTTATCTTAAACACTATGATGATGCCTTTAGTTGACCAAGCAAATATTTGATGTTATAAGACGTTATGTCCAACATGATCACCGAATTGTTGTCGTATATTTTGCTACAAATATTTTAACATTATACGAATGATTGTATCACAATATTACTAAAAGAACAATGCAAACATAGACAAGAAACAATATGTCGCTTATTTAGATAGACATAACAATAGGTAAATACGACTAGAGAAATCCATATGTACTCTAGTTCAAGTCGGCCCAAAATTTAGCTTGAAGTTCCTCAACAATCTTTTTGTTCAATTGAAATGCCTTGGCAAGTACATTTGCATCGATCGGTGGGTCAGATCCGAACACAGCATTAGCAATAGTAATAGTACCCGGATTCTGGCTTCCAAGTCCTGCAAATGCAACCGCCAGCGAATGCCCAGGGTTGAATTGAAAATGGATCAGTCCTTGCGGGAACACAAACACATCACCCTTTTGAAGAACCTATTATCAAATTAATGTGCATCAATATTTAATCCAGTTTTTATTTTCATGAATGATCATCGTACAAATCCAAGTAATGCATTACCTTGGTGAAGAGTTTGTTATCGGGATTAGAAGTGACAAATCCAACATAGAGAGTTCCTTCAACCACAGTTAGGATCTCACTTGCACGAGGATGAGTGTGTGGTGGGTTGAGCCCATAAGGTGCATAGTCTATTCTTGCCAGAGAAATGCCAAGAGTGTTCAGACCAAGGATTCTATCTACGTTAACAAGTGTAACGTTTGATCCCACGTTATTGTATGTATTTCCAGGCTTGTTGAGCCCTGCAAAGAAGAAGTCGTCTGCTACTGCCATCTTTGGGTCTTTGCATATTAGCCCGTTCACAAATACTGCAACAAAGGGTACGAGTTTTCTTTTTATGTATAATTCATCATCAACACAGGTAGATATATAAACAAATATAAAATAGTACCGTCCGGCTTTTTGATGCCAACACAGAAGTCCTGCAAAGGACTAGGATCAGCAGCAAATGCCACAGAAGCAACAGTTACAAGGAGAGCTAGAATAACAATATAAGAAGTCATTTGAATTGAAACTTGGAACTGTAGGTTAGGAAACGTTTTGAATGATTTGGATTTGAACACGACTTACAAGGCTATTTATAATGTTTGTGATCAGATGTTATGCATTAATACATGCATGTTTTGAATTGATCAAAGTTAAATAACATTAACATGCTAAATATTCAAAAGCTAGTCAAGGTAAGTAGGTAGGTCTATTTATCTTTCTAATTGTACTTGAATTTTTGTTTATCTTCCTTTGTGACAGAAGAGAGACAATATCATTGTTGAATTAGCTCGAAGGACATATAATCATACGGTAGTTGGAAGTTGTTAAAGAAAGCAAATTAAAACATCGGTAATGTGGATTAAATATAGTGTGTGAGGTTAAGGATTGTCATTTTTTATAGATCTTTTATTGTATTTTGAACTTAGTAGTTATAAGGACCAAGATATGTAGGTTGTGTATCTTAATGGGAACAAGGCATGATCACACCTTTAGATTATTTAAAAGAAAACTACTTACCCTGTAACAGATGATAACCTTTTCCATTATTTTTATCAAAGTTTGTAATTTATTGTACATTGTGTAGAAAGAAAAGTCTGACAAAAATGTAGTGTAATTGGAGTCTGGCAAATGCAGTGTATTTACAGATAACTTCGTACAATTGCAGGCGGACATGTAGAAAAAAGCAAGATAAAAGTGAAGCAATGTATTCTAATAAAATTTCTTAGATGTAGAGGCGATGGCCAAGAGAGAGGTTCTCATGAGAGCGGTCGGTTTTTAAAATTCAATCTTCTCCCTAAATGATTTTTTGATCATAATTAAAAAAATTCATACGTTACAAATACATCATATCGCTACTTCTATTACATAGCATATGCATTTATAAATAAGCATAGCTACAATTGACTCTGTTTGTCAATGTCCAATCGCAATGGCTAACTAATTATAACTCACTGTAAATAATTTATGATCTATAATATTATACCCATATTTGATAGTATATATAAAACAGTATAATGCAGAACAGTAAAGATATACTAATAGTATTATATCCAATTGTACATGCTGCTGCATTATTTCAAGAAAAGTTTTAAAAACCTGTTTTTGTTCACATAGTAATAAGAAGTACCTCTTAAGCATAAGTTGTGTTGGTTACTAAAGTGATTTTACATATAGTATTAACAATTATTTTTTAAAGGTAAGGGTCGATTAGGTTTGAAAACGAGTTTTGTGTTTTACTTTTTCAGTATTTATTTCGAAAGGCATGGGAATGAATGAGAAACTGGAAAATCATAATCATTACGCCAAAATGGAGAATGAGAAGAGAGATGATAGTTAATGAAATGGTAAGTTAAGTAATAAGAAAAAGCTGGATATTCAAATCCAATCAAGGTTAGGTAATTCTATTTACCTTTCCAATATAGATTAATTAAATATTTCTTCTTTAGGACTAATGAGAGACAATTTCTACGTTGAATTAGGTCATAGCACACAATGTCATCCAGCAGCAGGTAGTTGTTGAAGGGAAAATAAAAATATTGGCAATGTAGATTAAGTATTGCATGTAAGGTTCAGGGTTATCTTTTCTTTTTCTTTTTTCTTTTTACACATCTTTTTCGTATTTTAAACTTATTTGACCAAAATATATAAGTTGTATATATCTAATTAACGTAAACACGACCTGATCACACTTTCAGATTATTTCAAGGAAAACTACTTACCCTGGGACAGATCATAGCCTTTTCCACTATTTTAAAGGCAATTTGTAATTTATTTTACAACAGTCAAAAATCTGACAAAACATTAACCTAATTGGATTCTGGAAAAAGCATCTATATGGATAACATGCATATACTATATAAAACTGCAGTGCAATTTGAAATAATCAAAGGTAAAGACCAGTTCAGTATAAACTGAATATAATATTTAAAGTTACTCTGGCTCTATGCCTCTATATGTATATATATCTGGTGCAAAACAAGGACATCTCCAAGCCTTCTTCATATTCAAGTTATTCGTATCTAAAAGAAACCTTAGGTTGTAATGGAAATAAACTTGGTAATTGTGTTCCTTATAGCAATGACTTCATCATTTCAAGTGTTTGCTTCAGATCCCAGTCAACTCCAGGACTTCTGCGTTGCTCAGAAGTTACCCAACAGTAATTTCACTACACATCTTGATTCCCATTTTAATTTTAAGTTTTTACCGAAGTTTTGTTTGCAAAATAGGTTTTGTTAATTTACTTCTTTTTTATACATGTAATCACGATGGGTGTAAAATGCAGTATTTGTGAATGGATTTTTCTGCAAGGATCCAAAGCAAGCAAAAGCAGAAGATTTCTTCTTCTCGGGACTGGACAAGCCAGGGGACACGACAAATCAAGTCGGGTCGAACGTGACTGCAGTGAACGTGATGCAAATTCCAGGGCTGAACACGTTAGGCGTCTCCTTAGTGCGCATAGACTATGCACCGTACGGGCTCAACGCACCTCACACCCATCCAAGAGCCACTGAGATCTTAACAGTGCTAGAAGGGCAGCTGTACGTTGGATTTGTTACATCAAACCCTGACAACAAATTGTTCACTAAGCTGCTTAACAAGGGAGACGTGTTTGTGTTTCCAGAAGGACTTATTCATTTTCAGTTTAATGTTGGGCATGCTGATGCTGTTGCCATAGCGGCACTTAGTAGCCAGAATCCTGGAGTTATCACTATTGCAAATGCTGTGTTTGGAGCTAAACCTCCCATTTCTGACGATGTTTTGGCAAAGGCGTTTCAGATTGATAAGAAATTAGTTGATTGGCTCCAGGCTCAGTTCTGGGTTGACAGCAACTAGAACTTTTCTTACCGTTCAAAGAGTGCCTATTGGCCTTGTTACCTGTACCTACTCTATATGTATTCTTGTCTGAATAAGCAATGATTTTTTCTGCATTTATGTGCCTTCTCCACTGCAATACGATACTTGGCATGGTAATCTTTTTTTATTTAGCGAGTCATCTTGAGCAACTTCAGCATATCCCTATTATTTTTGATGTCGCTGTGAAAACGCTTCCATCCTCCACTATATTTCCAGTATATCGCCATAATTATTTCTTTTTTTTCTTCTTCTGAAAATATTATAAACAAACTTTGGATTCAACAGTTATCTATTTAACCGCTTTAACTCTTTCCAGAATCACTGCAGTTTCCAGTATATCATGATTTATGCACGTTCTGTAAAGTTACAGTAATTACCCAGTTTTATATAGTATATGCTTGTTATCCATGTAGATGCACTTTCCAGAATCCAATTCGGTTAATTTTTTGTCAGATTTTTCTATGTAAATGTTGCAAAACAAATTACAAATCTTGTTTAAAATAGTGGAAAAGCTATAATCTGTGCCTGGGTAAGTTGCTTTGTTGAATGTTTTGGAGAAAGAGGGAGAGGTATAAGAAAGAGAGTTTTTATTTTATTTTGTTGTAGAAAACTTTTTTTTATTGATGATTTATTTCTTTCTTTATTGATTGCTTGATTACAAAATGAGGGGAGAGCTACTCTATTTATATAACTTAATGGAACATTCTAGAAATAGAATATTATAGAAACATGATTCATTTGACAATTCTAGAATTTTCTTTTTAGACAACTCTAGAAACATGACTTTTATACAATTCTTATTTTTAGCAACTAATAAAATTCTAGAGCTCTCTCCAAATTCTATACAAGAAGATTCTAGAAACTTTAATAATAAGAAACTTCTAGAAATTAACAAATCAAATTTAATATTTCAACATGCTTTCCTTCAAATAATCTGAAGGTGTGATCATGTCGTGTTTTCATACCAATATCAAAAATAACAACCGTGCAGGATGGATATACGTTTTGTAAGCTGACAGTCAATTTTAGACATCAAAATAACAATTTTCGAGCACTTTGATTTGAGTACAACATTCAGAAAACGTTCAGTGAATACACACAGAAACACAACATGGTTTTAATATTACTTTGAACAGTAATTTAAAAAAGGAGAAAGTGAGTGTTATTTTAAGAAAACAAGCAATACCTACTATTGCTTGTAAATATATTGTTGGTACCCTCAAATATTGATCATAAAACTTTGAGATTAACTGGCGCATCAACACAGTGATGAAATAACTGAAACCAGCATAAATTTGTACGTATGTGCATGCTATACTTGTAAAATTGTAGGTGGATGAACATTTCCGCTGCTGTTAGGATTATCTCGTATGTTACTAGGAGGAATGATGGTTTGAAATTGAAATAGTCCGATCTCGTTAAATAACCTGAAGAAGTGGTGTATAAATATGTATTGGTGGACACATAACATTAAGATTCCTTTTGTGCTATAACTGAAAATTACGGGTCACGAATCCAACAAAATACTAGGTCCTAGATTTGAATTTTTGTATAAATACGTGCCTTCTCATAGCTCTTAATATAGATATATGAAAGCATACCCTTATGCTTGTCATTCGCATAGCTCCACGTGCTATCTCATAGCTGCTATTCAATCTACTCATTTAACAATATCCAAGATTATAAGAAACATTGCAAATAAACCCGGGTCGGACAAAAAGTCTAATATGAGCAATCTGCTATCTCAAAATAGATATAAATAAAGACTGTGCGTAATAAAAGGACCATAATAAAAGCAAAATCATACATGAGTTGTCTCTGTATTCAAACAGTTAGCACAAATAATCGGTATATGCTAATTAAACTGACATCATAGGAGTGTACTACAAGTCAAAACACAACATAGGGTGTCTAGATATCTAACCTCGACAATACCTATGTTGTGTGATCTCCATAACAAACACAACAAACATACCAACCTTTAAACAATCTCACATCACTCAGTCAAATGCCATTGGATACATGATATCTCAAATGAACATATCGACAATCAATAACCATTCAAAATCTCGGTTTCCTATGTGCTTGAGTCCATACTATCTCGATTGCTAGGATACTAGACTCCCACAACAATAAGTCCAGGATACACATATCACATATTAACAATCTTGGATCACATATCAAGGATCTAAATGGACTCTCCATATATCCCCTCTTTACGAGTACACATCAAAACCTTCAAGTTATCAACAATCCCTTTACACACTTCATGATAATATAATACATCATTCGTTCCACTACACAAGTTCACATCATCAAACTTACCTTCTTGTAGGATCTAGATTAACCCTAGAGGGGGGGGGGTTGAATAGGGTTATAGCAAATTTTCTCGAATTAAACACAGATATAATTGCAGAAATAAATATGCTGAAAAGTAAATCACACACAAAATTTACCCAGCTTCGGCAACCCCTGCCTACTGCTGCATTCACAGATTTCTATTAGAATTAAACAGTATCACGCTTACAAACACTCTACTAGACTCGCAGACATTTGCTCCACGCTCACAAACACTCTACTAGACTCGCACACCCTGCTCGCAAACATTTGCTCCACGCTTACAAACACTCTACTAGACTCGCACACCCTGCTCCGCCTATAGAGTTTCGCTTACTCGCAAACTTTGCCTCCCGCCTATAGAGCTTCGCTTACTCGCAAACTCTGCTCCCGCCTATAATATAATTTAGCAAACTCGCACACCCTGCTCACTGAACTAATTCTAACTAGACAATCTGACACTACCTAAACCCTAGGTGGTGATTTACAAAGTTTTGATTCGAAAAATAAAAACGATAATTAAAAGACAATAGAAAATAACCCTTAACCCTAGTTAACAAAATAATAAAGCCTAATTTAAAAATAAACCCTCTTTTATAATACTATAACAAGGCCGGCCCCTTTATCTTTAGCCCGTTTGACTTTGCTCCGTTCCTTTTTGCTGTTGCTTGTGAAATTATGGCCGATCCTCTTTCGTTCCTTTTTGCGAATTAGGGTTTCTGCAAATTGCCTTTACTCCTTGCAATTTAAACTAGGGTTGTGCAAAATTAAAGGCGCCGACTTCGTTGATCGTTCAGATGGTTGTTGTCGTAATTGCTTTGACGATCCTACATTTCTTCGATTTGCTTACGGCTTCTTCAATTTTGGATCGAGTTCGTTCTGTTTTTCGGTATGTATTTTTCTCTTTTTTTTTTGCTTTGCTGTTCGATGCTTGAACTCGATGAAATAAATGCCAATGATGATTAGGGTTTTAATAGGATTTGATTTCCTATTTTTGCGTTCGACTGATTGCTTCAAAAATTCTTGCTTTGCCGTTCGATTACACTTTGATGCTGAGGATTGATCTGACTTTGTCAATTTCGTATTTCTAGTAGCTTGATTCACACGGCTTTGAATTGATTTCGTGATTTGTGATATTTGACTTTGTCACAGGCATATTTTCGACTTGTTTAATCATCTTGATTGACACAGCTTCATTCATCTTTGCATTCCTCCACTGTAGTATTGATTTCGTGATTTTTCACTTTGTTGCTTGGTTACTGATGCATTAGTTGTTGGCATATTTGCTTTGTACTTCATTTGAGGTTGTAGCTTTGGTCTTTGTTGCTCTGGTCCTGTTGCCTTCAGTTGCTTGTTGAAGATATTGCACTGCATCACCACTGTTCTTTGCATTTGTACATATGAATGTGCTCACTGTTGTTTGTACCTGTATTTGCCATACTGTACATATATTCTTGGCTCTGGTTCATTGTTGTTGTTTAAGTTAGTATGTTGCCCTTTTACTTGAACTTGGTCTGGTGCAACTTGTTTCATTATCTGTTGCATTCATGAGAGTGACACTGTACTCTATTCATGCTTGTTACATTCAGTTTGCACTTGTTCATCATGTAACTTGTTGGTCTTCATTTGAAGTCGTGGCATTCATGTTTGACATATATGCACTGTGTGGTCTTGATTCATGCAGTCTTCATTAACTCGTGTGCTTCTAGTCTTGCCACTGTGTCAAGTATGGTTTCACCTGTACTTGTGTTGTAGCTATCTTGACTTATGCTGTATCAATGCTGCTTCACCATATTGCATTGTCATATTTTATTCCTGTTTGCATTTGAGTTTGTAACTTGGAGTCTGCAACTTGATTTGTGCCTTGTCCATTCTCATGTATTCATGTTGCTGGACTTGAATACATCTGTGCAGTCCATTGTAGCTTTTGTGCACAGCACTGCATGTTATGTTGGCCATTTGGTCGAGTTGTAGTCCAGTCCACTCATGTACATGCTTCACTGCAGCCTTCACTGTCCACCTGTTGCACTCTGGTCTGTCCACTGCAGTTTGTGTCTTGCCACTGAGCTGTGACTCGAGTTTTCACTGTGTTCTGACTTGATGCTGCATACATGTTTGTTTTTGAGTTGCAGTGTTGGTCTGGCTTGCTTGAGTTTCACTGTGATAAGTCGTGCATGTGTGTTGCAGTTGTTTGTATGCACTTCATCACTTCAGCATTGCATTGTTTTCACCTCTGACCTGTTGGTTCATTGTGATGTTCATTTGCATTGTTGCCTTGTTGACTGTGTTGTTGCATTGTATTCTGGTCAGTGGTGCTTTGAGTTGAACCTATCTTGGGTTTGACCTTGTTTTTGATTTCTGTGCTTTTGTTTGATTTTTGCACACGAGTTGGCGAGGCAGTGCACACGTATACGAATGTACACGTGTGTACTGCAGCCACTTATAATTACCTGTCCCTGATAAAAAATACTGATATGCACAGATATTGCACAGTCAAAAATGATGACGAACAACCCAAATAACTGAGGCAAACAATGTTTTCAAAATCATCGTTTCTTTCAAATTTCAAAAATATTTCTCTTTCAATTTTACTGCGTTTGAAAATATTTTTGCAGATTACTCAGATGCTGGATTCAAATCGGAATGCAGTTGAAGACAAAATACGAGTGTGAGTGATATGTAGTGAGGCTAACTGTAAATGTGATGTGATTGTAATCAAAAATGTATATGTATAGTGAGAGCATGAAATTGTACTATTTAAAATTGTAATAAATATTTGTTTGAATAAAAATTTCTGTTTGAATTCAAAATCTGTTTAACTTGTTC
The DNA here is from genome assembly GCA_030765085.1 of Allium cepa. Taxonomy (NCBI): domain Eukaryota; kingdom Viridiplantae; phylum Streptophyta; class Magnoliopsida; order Asparagales; family Amaryllidaceae; genus Allium; species Allium cepa. The sequence goes on along the minus strand of CM060938.1, from coordinate 555,151,567 downwards.
TGTTTGAATTCAAATTCGAATTCTGTGTAATTTAATTTTATTCAACAGATATTTATCTAACCAAATACATACTATTCAAAATATTTGTTTGAATAAAATTTCTGTTTGAATTCAAAATCTGTTTAACTTGTTCTGTTTGAATTCAAATTCGAATTCTGTGTAATTTAATTTTATTCAAAAAATATTTATTTAAACTATGAAAAACAAAATAGTACATTACCAAATACATTTATATGAATGTATATATGTTTATTATCATCAAACAAAAATCATATAGCGCAAAGCACATATTCAACACTTCTCAGACCATCATTATATGCCATGAACACTTCCCCTTGAAGTGTTCGACCAGCTTCACTCACGTCGTCGAGTTATAGAGGCTTCATCATCCCGTCGGTTGCCTCTAAAAATCTCAGGTCGGTGCCATGCCAACCCCTAAGCCAGCCCATGCCATGCTCGGATTAATGCTCGTGCCAACGTTGTGTTATGGTCGGAGTTTGCTCAAAGCACTTGGTCCAAGATCCAACTCCTAAGCTAATTTGGTACCGGACCGAAGTTACTTAGGTGCTAGAAGGGAGCAGAGCTCGTGTAGGTGCCAGACCATTTTCCATGTCTATTGGTGAGTAACAAACCTAAGAACCAAATCTAAAATTTCCCCTCCTTTTCCCCATGTGCCATTGCGTCCTCCCCGAAGTCATTCTTGCATTTCCCCCTAATTAGAATGAGTAACCAATGTGCCGAACAATCACAACCTGCGTGCAACATTAATGTAACGATACGACTCCACACATCCTTGAGCTGATTCATCAAGCTCACTCTACGTTTACCGATCTCCTATCCTTTCTATATCGAATAAGAGAGTACAATCACAACCACTCCTTCTACATGGAAAATCTTGACTATAGGATCGATTACAACCTCATATGCTTTGATGAATGTTTTCAACTAGTCAAACATACAAAAACCAAATTCAAGCAAAAGAACATACATCATATTGTAGTAATTCATATTAAAAAACATTCATAACCTAGTCTAACATTCATATGAACAATTATACATCAAAGCAACATGGTTAAACCACTTTAAGTCAATTTAAATTCGTTTTCTTACCTTAGGTTCAAAATTGAAATAGCATTAAATCACATTTTATCTTTAAAAAGTATCCAAGACATGTCAAATCATATAGAATCATATATAGTAGGCTTAGAGATGTCACTCACCAAGCATCCAAAAATGGATCAGAATCATGCAAAGCGAGGTGAATACGAGATTAGTCGACAGCAAAGACCTGAAATTTCTTCTCTAAAAATGTTAACTTGAAAGTCTCTTGCTAGTACATCCCTATATTTTCAATTTGGATTGATTTGTAAGGATTTAGGCTGAAGATATGTCAATGGAGGTTTATACTTAATTTGGGGAAGTTGAAATATTATTTGGAGGCTGATAGAGTAGCTGGTAGTAGCACAAATCCCAAAATTATATCATGGGCCTAAGTACGGGCTTGTGTTAATAATTACCAAAAGCTATCTAAAAACTATCTTCGAACAACCATATCTTCCAGTCTTGTGATCACTCTATGGAACAGGAAATCATCAAATCTTTTGTAACAACCTACCTCTATGCCCATATTACCAAAGAGTATTATTAGACAATACTGTTTAATAATACAAAGCATAAGGCTATAATGAGCTTACACATGTGACTATTCCTTAAGACTAACACCGATACATATCGCAAACCATTCTATAATTTGTTGGAACTTACCTGGATTTTTTAAAATAAATTTTATACCCAAAATCGATTTTTGTTTAATTAAACAGAATAAACTTCCTCTATTTTATTTTAGTGCAAATGAACTCTTTTTCCAAAAATAAATCCACTTTTGGAAAACGTCTTGTTCATACTTTCAAATAATTTTCTTAAAATATTTTTTTTATGAAAATAAACATTGTTGGAACCTATAGCCAACGCTCCAAGTTTTGAGCGGTCAACCACTCATCAAATGCATTGTCGACCGCTTTATGACAACCATGGGGCGTTAGCTCCAGGTTGTGTCCCTAATGCACATCGTCGGCCGCCATTCTCTCTCGTATGTGCAGCCATACTTTCTACACCCATACATCACCTAATTTACACAAAAAATCAAGCGTGGACAATGTCAAACAAGTGCATTCTAGGGTTTTTGTTGTTTACACTTTTGAGTTCATTTCAACTTATAGTAAACAGAGCAAGCAATAATTCATGCACAGAGATAGTTCAAGCTCAAACAAGAATATACATGGAACACACATTGTATATAGACACAGATTTAAGGGTCGAATGTACATCTTAAGAAAAATTTCAACATCTCTAGTGGTGTAGTTGGGTGTTGAGAATGATAAACTTTGATTTTGAGATTTTAGAAAATTTATTTATATTTTATTTTGATTTTTAAAGTTTAAATTAGGTTTTAGTTAGCTGGTTTCTAAATTTTTGGAAGCTGCTGAATAATGAAAACTGTATACAGGATGAAAATTTGTATGCTAATGAGAAGGTTCTAGGCCACTCAAGAATGGTAAGAAGACTTTTTTCTAAGTGTTTTAACGTGCTAAATGGCACGTTTTTATCCTTTTATTCATTTATTTCCCCTTATTTTCTTTTCAACTTTATTTTTCTTCTTATTCAAATTAGCTCAAATCTTCAAATAAAATCATATTTATTTTCCATAAGTGTTTAAGCTTCATTCCATAATTTTTATAATAATTATTTTCCATAATTTAACCCATTTGAATAATTATTTTCATATTTACATTTTAAAGCCCTTTGAGAAAAATAAATTTATAAACTCCTTCTATAAGTGAAATAAAATTCTTTTTCCTTTGAAATAAATTTCTAATATTATTTATTTTTAATATGTAACTTTATAAAAAATTAATTTACCTCTTTTAATACATTTAAAAGATCATTTGACCTTTAAAATAATCTGTATTCATTTATAGAATTCAAAATTTACTCAAATAAATTATTTTCTTGTTTTATAAAATAACTTACTATAAAATTTACAAATTACTTCTATTCATCCTCATTTTAATATTTGAAATCCTTTTTAATTAATTATATCTTCATTATAAAATCCTAATCAATCCCTTCTCAACTAAGGGTTGTTGCATCTATATTTGGAAGTAGTTCGAGGACCTGATTAGGCTCTTATCAAAAGTTATAGCCATTATGTTTTAAAGAGTAAATTTGTCCACAATTTATTCTACAGGTCCAAAAATTTTAAAACTCAAAATTCCTAAAAGTTTTAGTCTATTCAGGATTTATTTGGTTATGAAAATAATATTTCTACAATCTTCATATACGTAAAGACAAAAGGAAAATGTGGGTAGTTACATTCTCCCCTTTTAGGATTTTCGCCCCCGAAATTGCACCCAAATAAGACATTACCGAACCGTATAGATACCATGCATGTTTAACAATCAAACAATCATAACAAATACCAAACATGCACATATAAACAAGACAAAAGACCTTATGCAAACCCTAGTGTGTATGGTACTAAAGCAATATGATATTGAAAGTTCATGTGATGAATGAAAGCCCTACAAAGTAAAGATCTTCAAATAAGTAATCCATATGCCCTGCTCCATCTCCCATGTACTATTGCTTTTACTCTCACTCCATTGAACCTTTACCAACTTCACCTCTTCGTCCTAAGCTGCGTCGTACTCTATCGACTATACAAATAAGCCTATGGGTCTTAATGCTTCAAGTTCAACCTCGATATCATCTTCTTGATCCAATGACACTATAACGCCTGAGTTATGCATAAAATTTTGAAGACGAGAAACATGGAACACATTGTGTACACCTGCCATCTTATAAAGCAAGTTGACTATATATGATAGGTTCCTAATCTTCTTATGTATCAGAAAAGGACCTACGAATTTGGTTGCCAACTTTTCCTTAGTACCAAATCAGACTATATTCTTCGATGGAGAGATCAACATCGTATCTCCAACAGAAAACTCAATATCATGTCTTCTCCTATCAGCATTGCTCTTCTATCTATCCTATATGTCTTTCATCCATTGCCAAATGATCTCAATATTCTCCGCAGTCTCGATGAACATGTCTGACCCTAGTTCGGTTTCTCTCCCTCCACCCACCAGCTTGAAGGAGCATTGCATGGTCGACTATATAGTGCCTAAAATGGTATCATACCAATGCTAGTCTGATAACTATTGTTGCATGCGAGCTCTACTAAATGCAATTGATCATCCCACGAGCTTTCGAAGTTAAGAATATAATCTCGCAAGAGATCCTCTATGATATGATCCACCCTCTCTGTTTTTCTGTCAGTAAGAAGATGGTAAGTTATACTCAAATGCAGTTCCATCATTAATGCTTCTTGAAAACTCTTCCAAATCCGCTCGTGAATAATGGGTTGCAGCCGCCCATAATATTCTTTAGAACACTGTGAAATTGCACTATGCACTTCACATACAACTCTGCCAGTTTAATTACTGTTCTACCGGACTTCACAGGCATAAATTGAGCTCTCTTAGTCAATCCATCGACTATGACCCAAATACTGTTGTGCCCTCCCCAAAATTCCTCAGCAGTCAATTGATAAAGTCCATCGATATATGTTTCTACTTCCACTAGAGAACCTATAACAGTTGTAGTAAACCACTCGGCCTTTTTTTGTTCAGCCTTTACTATGTAGCAGTTTTATAGCACCCCTAATTTTTGATAACATTATTCAGGAGATTTAATTAGATAAATTAAATAAAATAATGTAAATGTTAAGTGATAAGGGGGTTGAGATTTGAACGAACCTAATTAAGGCCGTGCTTAAAAAAATAATTTAATGGACTTAAGAATGGATTTTAGGTTAAAATTACATAAGGGTATATTACGAACTTGCCGCCCATAACCCTTACCCTTATATATTCTCATTCCTACCATTACATTCCCATTCACATCATTTTGAAAAATGCAAACCAAAACCTTAAAGAACGGCCGACCATAAGAAGGAATAATTCAATTAAAAGCTAGAGAATAAGCTTAGGGGAAATCAATCTCAATCCAATCTCCTTATCTAAATTAAGGTGAATAATAATTCCATTTATATTTTTGGCTTGAATCATATGTTTTCGAATTTATGGGTAAATCCGTTTTTATGATGAAATGGATGATGATATGCTTTAATATCGATTTGTGTAATTTAAACAAGATTGTTTAAATGGGATTATACACGGTTTTAGGGCAAAACTAACATATGTTGATGTTTAAATGCCATGGAAAACTTTTATGTTGTATAAAACATGATTTTGGAGTTGGATTTCAATTTTGATAATTTTCCAAGCTATGAAAAGTTTGTTATGAATTTTCAAAGGAAAATATGGTTTTTGGTTTTATAAATTTATTTCGAAAAATATGTTAAAGATTTGGGTTTGGAATTTTGATATGTCAGATATCATAATTAAAGTGGATCTCTGGAATTTTTTAGGATTTTTCCAAAGTGATTTGCTATGCAAATTAAATTATTTTAGACGAGGGAGTTCTTTGCAAAATTGGTTTTGCTTAATGGAAGGGCTTATTTGATTAATTTAACCATTGTTTAAATTTGAAATTAGCGGCAGTTATTTTAGTAAATAATTTGAAACAGCTAAGGCAACCAATCTGGTGTTGACACGTTGCAGGTTAGATAGAAAAATGTTTGTTTTACTTAGAATTAAACCAGGTTTACTCAGAAAAATTGGTCTCGCCTACTTTAGAAGTAACTTTCGATATAGAGCTTTCGCCTTCAAATCAGTCAAAACTTACGAAGCTGAAATCAATACACAATGTATCACAAAGGTGGTACGTAGTGGATTGGAGAAAGGCGAAAGGCTAGGTGTCGAAAGCATGGCTTTCGAAGGAGTCGATACCTTGGTTTGTTTTAAAAAGACAAGTGCTTTCCTTTGTTTTGATTAAGCCTTCGAAGGAGTTGAAGTATATGTTTTAGAAAGAGTATTTTGAAAGGTTTCAAAAGGGTACCCATTAACATAAGTTTGCTTTCGAATGGATTCCGTTATATGAAAGAATGTTTTGAAAGAAAGGGTTACGACCTAGTCGAAGCCCTGCTGCCGTACTTTAGCATTTCGAAGGTATTGAAGTCATCAATGCTTTCGAAAGGCAGTGTTTGTTTTAAAGATGTTTTAAGTCACTTCCTAAAGGCTTTCGAAAGGGTCCAAGGGTTTCGAAGACAATGACTTCAAAAGGGGTTTCGACGCTATCCTTCAATGTTTTGTTTAAATGGTTTGATGATTTCGAAAGAGATGGCGCCGATGCCATCATGTTTTCCCTAACATTTTTATATGATAAAGGATGGTTTTGAAAGAGATGCTTTTGCCTACATTCTCTTTGACCCAAATAATAATTTTAAGTATAAACTCAATACTTTCGAAAGGGGGAATTTCAACGATTTTCGAAGGGTTACTTCCGATAGTTTCGAAAGGGGTACTTTCAATTGGTTTTGAAGCTAGGCCTCTAAGTTAATATTTTTATACAAGAGAAAGGTTTCGAAAGGAAGGTTTTAAAGCATTAGAAAGGTAGGAGCGTAATATTTTAAGGATAGATTTTAATGCTTTCCAAGGAGGTCATCCTACGAAGTCGAAAGCAAGGTTTCGAAAGGTTTTGTAACCCAAACTCAACTTTTAAAGAAAAACCTGTAACGAACCACCCACTATTTTGGACCATTCAAATAGACTATAAAACCACACATGTCTGACTTGAATAATTCAAAATAGTAGATTGTAATATAATTTAGAGCAAATAAAACAATCACAGAATCACAGACACAAATAAATCAGAATAACTCGCAGCGGAAACAAAATAACAATAGTAGTTCATGAAGCTACTGCAACACAGTCTCAAACACAGTTACAAAAATCCAGAGTCTGAAAAGTAAATACAACAGAAATCCCAAATACATCAATGTCCACTAATAAATAAGCTGACTAGAAATACTAAAAACAAATAGATAACAACTAGATAGATAGTCTCCAACAAATTCTAGCTCCAGAAGGTGAAATCCAAAGCTGATACTTAGGCTGACCCGAGCGTAAGAAATAAACACAAACACTCGAGTCAAGACATACTTATACAATGTAGACCAACTCAAGTGAACTGTAATATAAATGCACAAGTAACTTAAAGGATGCTTGGTACCGTCCATCCTCTAAGGATCCGTTAAACTATTTACTATGTAGTAATATACGCTATTATAATAATGTCTAGAAGTAAAGTACAATATGCATAAAAATAGCATTAAAAAGTTACCCAATATCCCCCTTAACACATTTTACATATTCCCATAATCTATACAGTACCGTAATCTCCCCCGTACTGGGCGTGGTCAGAGGGCACTCCATAGGTATGGTACAAAACAAAATCATATAAGGAGCGCTAGGGTAGGTGACACGACACAATGAGGCAATTCTAGGGTAGATAAACCAATTATGCTTCCAGACCGGTGGTAACGCATAGCAGCCACTACTTCCCACCTCGAGCCACACTCCCAAAATCAAAGGGTACTCCAATCAATCATAAAGTAATAGAATGGTATCGAAGAATTGTGTCCGATAAGAGGAGCTACCTCATTAGTCCGTCAATCGCTCCTGTTTTAGCCACCTTATGCCAACTCACGGGAGTCGGCTCCACGTACATACCTCAATAGAACGTCGCCACCATCCTACTTCATTCTAGAATCTCCACCGTGTACGCGGTTTTTAAAGTGGTTTTCGGTATCGACGGAGAGTATGCCCATATCCGATCCCGGTCTCTTTAACAACCCAACGTTATTATAACCCATGGTTATAAATTTTAAAAATGGCTTACATTTCACTCCAAAACATATTCATTTAAACCATTTTAATTCAATGTCAAATAATATTCATTTCGAAGTTGTAGCCTTCCTAAGTTCATTCGTTCAATTATAAAAATTTGAAACATTGTAAATTTCAGCTACAACAACACTTATAAAATGTTACGATAGATATAGTAATATTTTAAAAACATTGTCATTTTCAGAAACAACATCACTTATAAAGTGCTACGGTAGGTATTTTAGTATTTCAAAACAGTTCATTTCAGAAACAACAGCACTCACAAAGTGCTACAATAGGTATTTAGTTATTGCAAAACAGTTTAGTTTCAGCAACAACATCACTTACAAAGTGCCACGGTAGCTTATTTATTATTTCAGAATATAGTTTACTTTCAGAAATGATAGCACTTAGTAAATGCTGTCTTAAAACCAAAGTATTTTGGAAATGCTACCGCTACTAATTCCAGATTTTATTATAACATTTTAGAAACATCTTCAAATTTTAGCCATTTTAACTTAAAAAAACATATCTCACGCTTTAAAAACTTTCATTTGGTTATCATTTAACTAATGATTTAAATAAAATAACTTTTATAATTAAAATATCCAAATTAACTATAATTCGTTTATTAAGTCAAGGTACACTATTTTACTTAACTTTTATTTTAAAAAATAACTCAACTCTTTATTTCAAAATACCCATTTCATAAATAAAACGGAATATCCATTTATTTACATAACGCAAAAAATCATTTAAAAAACCAAATTTCCAATTATCTAGTTAAGCCATATTTCAAATACATTTTAACCAATTATTTACTTATACATTTTACTTACATAAAATCACTATAAAATTTATTTAAATCATTTAAATCCAACTTAAGTTAAAATTTCATATTTTATATTTCAAAAATACTTAATAAATTTTCAGAAAATATTTAAAATTAACCACGGGTCTGTATATAATTTTCTAACCTAGGTCAAGTGATATGGATATGTATCATTTCAATCCATAATTTAAAAAGAAAATCAGGATTCTATCATTTCAAACCCGCAATTCCAAGTCAAATAAAATAAATAAAAATCGCTTGAGCCTATCATTTCAGCTCATAACGATTTTTCCTTATTCTAATGTCCGTTCGGGTATGTATCATTTCAACCCATAGTGATTCTATTCTACAGGGAACTTGTAGTGTGAGAAGCAGTAAATAAAATAAAAATTATAATATGGCATATCATATAAGGTGATGTAACAAATAAATATCAGGTTATGCCATCATGGAATATCATATCATAGGCATATATAAATTAATATCATATCATCAACTACAATTCACATGCTATTGTTTCACAATTATATAAGTACGAAATGTCTAGAGTGAATAACTCACCTTCTAAAGCTAGAGGTTACGAAGTAAAGACACACAATAACACTGAAAGGCACGAACTAGATTGGAGGAGAAGTAGCACCCAAATCCAAATCTTGCAAACAAATAAATAAAACAAATATAAGTATATGATTTAACACAAACAAGATATGAATCCAATAATGTAAAACACGAATCAATTTGAAACAAAATATGGATTTTGATCAACAAGTGGGCTCGGCCACATCACCTATAGGTTCGGCCATCACCATATATTTTTCTCAGCCATGAAGTTTAGAGGCAAGCTAGGCTCGGTTAGGTGGTCTTTGGCACGACTATGGGCAATGGAATGTGAATAGAGGCAAGTTACAAAGCATGGAAGGCTAGAGGTCAAGAAATTCAAGAGTTTTGGGTATGGCCCTATGTCTACATGGCTTGGCCATGGGGTGGTTCTAGGCTTGGTGCATATCTAGTCATCAGGTGGTGCGGCCATGTCATGTCAGGTCACGGCAAGGGAAGACATGGTGGAGGAATAAGGGTGGCCGAGGCTAATAAAAGAGGAAGTGGTGAAATAAGGTGGCCGGCTAGGGTTATTAACAAGTTTTGATGATGGGATTGATCCATAGAGTCATGGCCATGATTGAAGGAGATGATGTAGAGGTGATGGTCGGTCATGTTGGTGGCGGAGAGGAGTGGTGGTCGGCAATAGCATGGTGTGGCCGAGCATAGGGGGAAGAAAACAAAAGAAAAACAAATGGAAAAAGAGGAAAAGAAGAAACGAGAAGCCATGAACTTACTATATTCTTTTCTCTTTTTTTCGTGAATGAGAATGAGATGGGAAGTAATTTTGTACGTGAATGCTAATAGATGTGGACAGCTAAAGAGGTAATGAACGGCTAGAAAAGAAATGAAGAGGCTAGGCAAAGGAAAAATCATAAGTTAAAGCATGTAACTCTAGTCTCTTTGAATTTCCAAGCCATTTATCAGAAATAAACAAATGAAAATCCAATAACTAAAACCAAAGTCTAAACAAAATAAAATAGAAAAAGAAAATAGAGAGATGAACATAGGAAAAATTGAAAATAAAATACAGAAAATAACTGCGCGTAAAATGCTGTATTTTATCCAATTTAAAAAGTATAAAGCAGAATTTGACGAAACGAAAAGCAGAACGAATATCATAATCATATCCAGCTTCAAACAAAAAGATTAGCAATTTGAAATTTAAATTTAAAAATTTCAACTGAAAGTAAAGTTTGACCATAATTGACCAAAATATAAAATTTCAAAAAATATTTATTTTATTGTATTTGGAAATTAAATTGTAAACAAAATCCAAAATTACATTGGAAAATTTCAAATTTTAAATAATTAAAAATCAAAGTTTCAAATAAAATGAATTAAAAATATTTATTTTTGGGTTGTTACACTCTCCCCCACTCAAAACTTTTCGTCCTCGAAAAGGAACGAGACACGAAACAAAGAAAGATAGGATGGAAAAGCAAATAGAACCTGAAACAAACAATTCCGGATTCGAAGCACGCATGCTCTCCTCTGTCTCCTAGGTACAATCCCGATCATCCATGCTCTACTGCACTTTGACCAGGTTAACAGATTTCCTTCTTGGCTGCTTCGTACCTCTTTTGATAATACGAAGTGGCTTCCTCTCGACAGTCAGATTAGGCTCAATATCCAAACTCTCGAGAGCAGAAGGTTGGACAATCAAAGATGGATCATGCAGATACCGATGAAGATGAGAAACATGTAATGCATCATGTACTCCAACAAATTTCTCATGCAAATCATGACGATAAGCTAGAGAACCAATCCCCTCAGAGATATGGAAATGACCAACAAACCTAGGAGCAAGCTTCCCTCTACGACCAAACCGAATCACATTCCTTAAGGGAGATATCTTAAGGAAAACCAAATCCCCAACAGCAAACTCTAAACTCCTCATATGGCGATCATCATACTTCTTCTGCCTATCCTGAGCAATCCTCATCTTCCACTTAATCTCCTCAACCTTCTCAGAAGCCTCTAAAATCACATCAGGACCAAGAACCAAATGATTACCAGATTCAATCCAGCAAGATGGAGATCTATAAGGTCTCCAATAAAGAGCGGCAAATTGAGACATTTCGATACTAGCCTGAATTCAAAGACGAAATGAGATAGATAAAGATTAAGATAAGATTGAAATAGAAGACTGAAAATATACCTAATAGTTGTTGTTATAGGTGAATTCAACAAGACGGAGATGATCTTCCCAAGATTCTCCATAATCCAGAACACAAGCACGAAGAAGATCCTCGAGAATTTGATTCACTCTTTTCGTTTGGCCGTCGGTCTGCGGATGGTAAGCAGTGCTTAGATTCAGACAAGTACCCAAAGATTCTTGAAAATCTTTCCAAAACTGACCGGTGAAGATAGGATCTCGATCACAAATAATACTGAGGGGAACACCATAGAGGCGAACAATCTCCCTCGTATAGATCTCGGTCAAACTGGAAGCAGAACGGGTAGATTTGACTGGAATGAAATGAGATGATTTGGTCAATATATCCAGAATAACACAAATAATCCCATTACCCCTCCAGTCCTCGGTAAACCATCAATAAATCCATGGAAACCTGTTTCCATTTCCAATTGGGAGCCTCAAGGGGCTGCAACAAACCGAGGTCTTCCGATGATTTGCCTTGACTTGTTGACAAGTCCCACACCTACTAACAAAGATAGAGATATCACGCCTCATACCTATCCACCAATAAAGCTTCTTCATGTCCTAATACATCTTCGTCACACTAGCGTGAATATAAAGTCTGGATCAATGATTTTCTCGAAGTAACTCTTGCCTCAATCCATCAACATTCGGTACATAAATCCGATTATTAATCCTCAAAATCCCTCTATTATCGATCTGAGCTCCACTACCATTAGGACTACTACCACCAACTCTACTATGAATACTCTCTTTCATACGCCTAAGCACTCATCCTCATCCTGCTTAGCAACAATACGATCCAAAAGGATAGAAGAATAAACAACAAGCTGACACAACATGGCCTTTTTCCGACTCAAAGCATCAGCCACCACATTAGCCTTCCCAGGGGTATAGCTAATGTCAAGATCATAAGAAGCAAGAAAATCAAGCCACCGAACCTGACGCTGATTCAAATCCTTTTGGGTGAAAATATACTTCAAAGACTGATGATCGGTAAAGAGCTCAAACTTAGCACCCAAAAGATGATGCCTCCAAAGCTTCAAAGAAAAGACAACAGTAAGCAATTCTAGATCATGGGCTGCATAATTGGCTTCATGGGTCTTCAGCTGGCAACTAGCATAAGCAATCACCTTTCGATCTTGCATCAGAACAACACCCAAACCCTCACGACAAGCATCAGTGTATACCGTTACTCCTTCATTTCCATTCGAAACGGTAGGCACTGGTGCGGAAGTAGGCTTACGCTTCAACTCATTGAATGCAGCTTCGCACTTATCACTCCAAATAAACTTAGCACTCTTTCGAGTTAAAGCAGTGAGAGGTGTAGAAATTCGAGCAAAGTTCTCAATGAATCTCCGATAATAACTGGCAAGGCCTAGAAAACTACCATTATCGGTTGGAGTCCTTGGAGTTTCCCAATCCTGTAATAGAATAGGGAGAAATAAGAACATAGAAAAGAGAGAATGATCAAATTATAGAAAGAGAAGAAATAAAAAACTTACATTGATCGTAGCGATCTTGACTGGATCAACAGAAACTCCATTACTAGAAACAATATTTCCAAGGAATCGGACTTCATCTTTCCAGAAATGGCATTTAGAGAATTTAGCTTTCAACTGATGAATCCTAAGAGTCTGCAGAACAAAGCTCAAGGGGAGTCTATGCTCTTCCTTAGACTTGGAGAACACAAGAATATCATCAACAAAGACCAGAACAAATTTATTAAGCACATCACGAAAGACACGATCCATCAAATCAACAAAGAAAGCAGGAGCGTTAGTCAAACCGAAAGTTATGACTAACCATTCATAAAAACCATTCTTAGTATGGAAAGCCATCTTGGGAATAGTTTCCTCAGCAACTGAGCTGATGAAAACCCATGGCAAGATCAAGCTGAGAGAAAACAGTAGCTCCATGGAGCTGATCAAACATATCATTGATGCGAGGCATAGGATATCTGTTCCTCATAGTGAGCTTGTTCAGCTCCCTATAATCATCAAAAATCCTCAAAGAACCATCGGACTTAGTGACGAACATCACTTCTGCTCCCCATTCTGAATGGCTAGGTCTGATCAGACCCTTGATGAACAAGTCCGCAATTTGCTTCCTCAGCTCAACCTTCTCACGGGGTGCCATTCTTCTGGGTGGAAGAACTACAGTTCAAGCTCCAGGAATAAGATAAATACGAAAATCAATTTCCTACTTAGGAGGTAAAGAAGCGACTTCACCAAATACATCGGGATAGAGTCTAACCACATAAGTAGAATCAAGATCATCCGGAGAAGAGTTAAGAGAATAAATAAAACTACCGACATAATCCTGAGGCATGCAACACTGAATCACCAAAGAATTACCAAAATTATCAATAAGAGAGACAGTTTAGGAATTACAAGAGATAAGGGCATCATGACTGTTCAGCCAATCACTCCCAAGTAATAGATCAAAAGCATCAAAACCCAGAACATAGAAATCACCAGAAAACCGGTAGCTAGAATTGAAGAGTTTCACTCTTCTACAAATCCTACTAAGGTTCGCAGGACCACCAATAGGATTTGAAACACAAAGGTATAAGGGCCAACTCAAGAGAAAGAAGATGCTCGAATTTATCATAAAGATCCACAAAAATAAAGCTATGGGAAGCTCCAGTATCAAATAGAACATGAACAGGAAAATAAAACAGAGAAAAAGTACCCTGAAGTGTACCATGGTTATCACTAGGAGCAGGGACAGGTGCAGAAGGTGGAGCTGGTGAAGAAGTAGAGGTAACAGCAAATATACCAGAAGGCTTGCCCTTCTACTGAGTGGGACAATTGTTCTTGAAATGACCAGGCTACAGAAAAATATGACAGAGATCACGACTGGTTAACTGAGCTGGAGGAGGAATAGCAGCACCAACTAAAGTAGGACAACTATTAGCATAGTGTCCCCTCTGGTTACATTTGAAACAAGTAATGGAGGATAGGTCTATCGACTGCCTCTGAGATGAAGAAGATTCCAAGCCTGGAGTCTTGTTCAGATTCTTCTTCTGATGGTGAAAGTTGGGCTTCCTCTTCCTAGGATTACCCAAAAAAATTGAGATGATGCAGAACAAGCAACTAGAGGATCCTTGGAAGTAGGATTCTTGTATCTAATAGCCATGTCCATCAGAGTAGTGAAAGGGCTATGCACATGAGCAATGAGACGATCATAATACTCCGGACGAGCACCAGCAATGAACTTCTCATTCTTCTTGAGAGGAGTGTCAATCAGATTCGGGCCAAACTTAGAAAGTTCATTAAATTTCCTCTCATGCTCAGCGAAAGACATATCACCTTGTTTCACATCCATGAATTCCTGATATAGCTGAGACTTCCCTGCCTCGGGTATCCATTTCACAATAAAAGCATCCCTAAAGCACGATAAAGGAACATAAGAAAATTTTCAAAAAGAGAAAACTGAACCAAATTCAAGACAAACAGTAGATGATACCTAAATTGTTCCCAAGAAATGTCAGCCTCAGCAGTGTGAGCTGTAACGAACTCCCACCAATCCAAGGCTGCTCCCTTCCACTACCAAGCTGCCAACTGACGCTGCTAGGCATTAGTGATCTCAAGACTGGAAAAATCCTCTCCAACCACTGTTGAGCCTCAATAATGCTCTCAGATCCGATGAACTTGGTACCAACAAGCTCAATGTATTGCTTATAGAGTTTAGTGAACCTAACTGGTGCAGCAGGCTCAGGACCTAGGGCAACACCACATCCCCTACCTCTAGCATTCCTACGACTCATCCTAAAAAATCAAAAATGAATTTTAGGACAGAGGTAATTGAGAACAAAGACAAGATTAGATACGATAAGATAAGGTTCAACTTGAATTGAAAGACATTATTAACAAGGTGGATAAGGAAAAGAAGGAAGTTAAGAAATTTGATTTCAAAACAAGAAGAGTTTTTATATTAAAATACTCTTTGAAAATCCTTTGAAAATCATTTTATACTTTAAAATACGTTCTCTCACAAAGAAAGGATTCTAGGATTGATTTCGCTCATTCTGGGGTATTTCTACCCTATCTCTAATGAGTTTTTGCTCCGCAGGCTAACGTTTGCCTAAAACCAAAGCTCTAACACCAAATGTAACGATCCACTATTTTGGACCATTCAAATCGACAATAAAACCATACATGTCTGACTTGAATAATTCGAAACAGTAGATTGTAATATAATTTAGAGCAAATAAAACCAATCACAGAATCATAGACACAGATAAATTAGAATAACTCGCAGCGGAAACAAAATAACAATAGTAATTCAAGAAGCTACTATAACACAGTCTCAAACACAGTTACAAAAATCTAGAGTCTGAAAAGTAAATACAACAGAAATCCCAAATACATCAATGTCCACTAATACACAAGCTTATTATAAACACTGAAAAGAAATAGATAACAACTAGATAGATAATCTCCAGCAAATCCTAGCTCCAGAAGATGAAATCCAAAGCTGATACTCAGGCTGACCCGAGCGTAAGAAATAAAAATAAAGGCTCAAGTCAGCACATACTTACTTATACAATGAAGACTAACTCAAGTGAACTGTAATATAAATGCACAAGTAACTTAAAGGATGCTTAGGACCGCCCATCCTTTAAGGATCCGTTAAACTATTTACTATGTCATAATATAAGCTATTATAATAATGTCTAGAAGTAAAAGTATAATATACATAAAAAATGCATTAAGGAGTTACCCAATATCCCCCTTAACACATTTTATATATTCCCATAGTCTATACAGTACCGTAATCTCCCCCGTACCGGGTGTCATCAGAGGGCACTCCATGGGTATGGTATAAAACAAAATCGTATAAGGCGTGCTAGGGTAGG
This sequence comes from Allium cepa, assembly GCA_030765085.1. Lineage (NCBI taxonomy): Eukaryota > Viridiplantae > Streptophyta > Magnoliopsida > Asparagales > Amaryllidaceae > Allium > Allium cepa. The sequence goes on along the minus strand of CM060938.1, from coordinate 555,135,260 downwards.
TGACACGGCACAACAAGGCAATGCCAGGGTAGATATACCAATTACGCTTTCGGACCGATGGTAACACGTAGCAGTCACTACCGCCCACCTCGAGCCACACTCCCAAAATCAAAGGGTACCCTAATCAATCACAAAGTAATAGAATGGTATCGAAGAAGTGCGTCTGATAAAAGGAGCTACCTCATTAGCCCGTCAATCGCTCATGTTTTAGCCACCTTATGCCAACTCACGAGGGTCGGGTCCACGTACATACCTCAATAGAACGTCGCCACCATCCCACTTCATTCTGGAATCTCCACCGTGCACACGGTTGTTAAAGTGGTTTTCGGTATCGACAAAGAGTATGTCCATATCTGATTCCGGTCTCTTTAACAACCCAACGTATTATAACCCGTGGTTATAAATTTCAAAAATGGTTTATATTTCACTCCAAAACATATTCAGTTAAACCATTTTAATTCAATGTCAAATGATATTCATTTCAAAGTTGTAGCCTTCCTCAGTTCATTCATTCAATTATAAAATTTCCAAAACATTGTAAATTTCAACTACAATAACACGTATAAAATGTTACGGTAGATATAGTAATATTTAAAAAACATTATCATTTTTTGAAACAGCAGCACTTATAAAGTGCTACGGTAGGTATTTTAGTATTTCAAAACAGTTCAGTTTAGAAACAGCAGCACTTACAAAGTGCTATAGGTATTTAGCTGTTGCAAAACAGTTTAGTTTCAGCAACAACAGCACTTACAAAGTGCTATAGTAGCTTATTTATTATTTCAGAATATAGTTTACTTTCAGCAACAACATCACTTATAAAGTTCTGTAGTAGCTTATTTATTATTTCAGAATATAGTTTACTTTCATAAATGATAGCACTCAGTAAATGTTGTCTTAAACCACAGCATCTTGGAAATGCTACCACTACTAATTCCAGATTTTATTATAACATTTCAGAAACATTAAAACTTCAAATTTTTGCCATTTTATTAGAAAAACATATCTCACGCTTCAAAAACTTTCATTTGGTTATCATTTAACTTATGATTTAAATAAAATAACTTTTATAATTAAAATATCCAAATTTAACTATAATTCATTTATTAAGTGAAGGTACACTATTTTACTTAACTTTTATTTTAACAAATAGCTCAATTCTTTATTTCAAAATACTCATTTCATAAATAAAACTGAATTTTCATTTATTTACTTAACTAAAAAAATATCATTTGAAAAACCAAATTTCCAATTATCTAGTTAAGTCATATTTCAAATTCATTTTAACCAATTATTTACTTATACATTTTACTTATAGAAAATCACTATAAAATTTATTTAAATCGTTTGAATCCAATTTAAGTTAAAATTTCATATTTTATATTTCAAAAATACTTAATAAATTTTCAGAAAATATTTAAAATTAACCACGGGTCTGTATATAATTTTCTAACGTAGGTCAAGTGATACAGATATGTATCATTTCAATCCGTTATTTAAAAAGAAAACTTGGGTTCTATCATTTCAGACCTGTAATCCCAAGTCAAATAAAATAAATAAAAATCATTTGAGCCTATCATTTAAGCTCATAATGATCTTTCCTTAATTTATTGTCCATTCGGGTATGTATCATTTCAACCCATAGTGATTCTATTCTGTAGGGAACTTGCAGTGTAAGAAGCAGTAAATAAAATAAACAGTATAATATGGCATATCATATCAGGTGATGTAATAAATAAATATCAGGTTATGACCTCATGGAATATCATATCACAGGCATATATAAGTTAATATCATATCGTCAACTACAATTCACATGCTATTGTTTCACAATTATATAAGTATGAAATGTCTAGAGTGAATAACTCACCTTCTAAAGCTAGAGGTACGAAGTAAAGACACACAACAACACTAAAAGGCACGACAAAGCACGAACTAGATACAAGGAGAAGTAGCACCCAAATCCCAATCTTGTAAACAAATAAATAAAACAAATATAAGTATATGATTTAACACAAACAAGATATGAATTCAACAATGTAAAACATGAATCAATTTGAAACAAAATATGGATTTTAATCAATAAGTGGGCTTGGCCACATCACCTATAGGCTCGGCCATCACCATATTTTTTCTCAGCCATGAAGTTTAAAGGCAAACTAGGCTCGGTTAGTTGGTCTTTGGCACGGTTATGGGCAATGGAATGTGAATAGAGGCAATTTACAAAGCATGGAAGGCTAAAGGTCAAGAAATTCAAGAGTTTTGGGTTCGACCCTATGTCTACATAGCTCGGCTATAGGGTGGTTCAAGGCTTGGTGCATATCTGGTCATTAGGTGGTGCGGCCAGGTCACGGCAAGGCAAGACATGGTGGAGGAGTAAGGGTGGCCGAGGCTAATAAAAGAGGAAGTGGTGAAATAAGGTAGTTGGCTAGGTTAATTAACAAGTTTTAGTGATGGGATTGATCCATGGAGTCACGACCATGATTGGAGGAGATGATGTAGAGGTGATGGTCGGTCATGTTGGTGGTGGAGAGGAGTGGTGGTCGGCAATAACATGGTTTGGCCGAGCATAGGGGGAAGAAAACAAAAGAAAAACAAATGGAAAAAGAGGAAAAGAAGAAAGGAGAAGCCATGAACTTACTGTATTCTTTCTCTTTTTTTCTCTTGAATGAGAATGAGATGGGAAGTAATCTTGTACGTGAATGCTAATAGAAGTGGACGACTAAAGAGGTAATGAACGGCTAGAAAATAAATGAAGAGGCTAAGCAAAGGAAAAGTCATAAGTTAAAGCATGTATCTCTAGTCACTTTGGATTTCCAAGCCATTTATCAAAAATAAACAAACCAAAATCCAATAACTAAAACCAAAGTCTAAATAAAGTAAAATAGAGAGATGAACATAGGAAAAATAGAAAATAAAATACAGAAAATAACTGCACGTAAAACGCTGTATTTTATCCAATTTAAAAAGTGTAAAGCAGCAGAACGAATATCAGAATCATATCCAGCTTCAAAGAAAAAGATTAGAAATCTAAAATTTAAATTAAATAATTTCATCTGAAAGTCAAACTTTGACCACAGTTGGCCAAAATATAAAATTTCAGAAAATATTTATTTTACTGTATTTGGAAATTTGAATTGTAAACAAAATCCAAAATTACATTGGAAAATACCAAAATTTCAAATTTCAAATAATTAAAAATCAAAGTTTCAAATAAAATGAATTAAAAATATTTATTAAAATTTTTGGGTTGTTACAAAACCCATGGCTAAATTAAAGGTATTTTGAAATGATTTTAGTAAGAAGCTTTCCTTAATAAAATTATAGCTTAAAAGGATTAACCATGTATATGAAAAGTGTTTCAAGGACATTAAACCCACAGGAGTGGTATTGTTTTATAATTATGTTTGCTTCTTTAAATATAAATATATTCACATTATAATGGACCCATAACTTTATTTTGGGGATAAAGGATTGAAGAACCAGTTAGGTTAATCTAGTAGTGAATATAAATTGATTTGACTCATGGTTTAGTAGAATTGCATCCAAGAGGTCCGGGTGACCAGAATATAGGATACCTAAATATGGAAGTTGTCAGGGAGACAAGTTCATAGTGATCCCATGAAAACTATGATTAGGGAGTTATTGGAGTTACCAATAAATTTATAGTGATACCATGAAAACTATAATGTAAAGAGTGGTTGGCAGGGGCCAACTGGTTCATAGTGATCCCATGAAAACTATACCCGGATTATGTTATTGATAAATGTCAATGGGTTCCTAGTCAACCTATGAAAACTAGGATAAGAAGAAATGATATTGGCAGAGGCCAATAGGTTCCTAGTCAACCCATGAAAACTAGGATAAAGGAGAAGTTATTGGAGTAACCAATGGTTCAAAGGAACCCATGAATCAACTAAACCCACCGAAGTGGTAGTGCTAAGTTAATTGGCAGGGGCCAATAGGTTCATAATGCATCGATGAAAACTATGAAATAGGGCATAAAGTCCATATATTATATGAAGGTTATTAGCAACCCCAAGAAAACTAATAGGTTAATATTGACCCTAGAAACTATAAACATGATAGTGAGTTAATTAAACAGAGGATGAAAAATACAGTATATTTTATCATGTTTGCGTATCATCATAATATTTTGAAATGACTATGTTTTAACCATTGTGGATGCAGGAGCACAATATATGGTTTTATAAAGGTTTTAGAATACCGGTGAGGGGAAAACCCGTTCCGCTAAGCGGCGTGGTCTCACTAGATGTCTGAATGATTTGAGATGGTAGATTATTATTAATACCAGGATTTATGTCCGACTCGAAGTTTATGTTTTTCCCTTAAACTTTCGGGGACTCAATCGATTTTGAGTAGTTTGAGAGTTGAGGTTTTTAGGTACCTCATTAGACGAATAAAGCTTCCGGAGACGTCAGTAGGCATGATAGCTATTTAGAGTTCTCTTTTATTTGATTCTACTGTGTTTTTTGTAATGGAAAAGTTGTTATATTGCCTATATATACTCTGAACATCTAAGGGGGCATCTTCGTATGTTGCTTTTGGCGTATATTATAAAGTATATTTTCTTTGAATATGCTTGACGATTATAGGATTGTGTAATGAATTGGAAATGTTTTGATATGGAATGTGATCTTGTTTGAAGTTTTAAATTTTTTCCATATTGTGTTTCTGTATATCAACGAATCTAACACCGCCGTATTTGGTCACCGTTGATTAATGACTATGAATGACTGCAGCATCCATAGCCGTTAGTTTTGGACCTCCAAGCTGGGGGATGTTACAAGTTCAAATTCTTCGATATGAATGTTTCGACATCCTTCTTCATCTTTTCCCAATAAAATGTTTACATCATATTTCAATACATTTTATTTCCTACGGGATATATAGTGAGTCTAGAATGATGGCACTCTCATAACACCTCATCCCTAAACCATCGACATTAGGTACAAATAGTCTATAATTCTTATAGAGCCAACTGTCTTGATTGAGTCTGAATTGCTTCATCTCTTCTGAATCTACTTTCGTCTCTATCTTCGCTATGATCTCTACTAGTCTACCATCTCACCTCTGACTAATACCAATCCACTCTACTAGAGTAGATCTAATAGTAAAGCTCACCAACATCTCTAGCTTAAGCTCATACCTAGATCAAAAATCATAACTAGCAATGTACCTTAAATGCATCCACGGTAGGAATATGGTTCCCAAGCTGGCATGTCTCATACTCAAAGCATCAATGACTACATTTTGAAAGACTATAGGGTGGATTGTGTATTGTATATGCAAGTATATGTGACAAAAGATATGATGCAACTTAAAACAATATTAATCTAAGTAAATATAGAATAAGTACACCAGGATTTTATACTCGTTCGGACCTCCCGTCCTACGTCCAGTCCCGAAGCTCCCCTTCGGAATTCAACTATAAAACACCCTCGCTTCGCCCGGAGGAATAGGATTGGTTACAATAAGTTGTTCTTGTCAAATGTGTGTTCTGTAATACGGATATTGACTAATTTGTACAAATGCTACCAATATATATATATATATATATATATATATATATATATATAGAGTATTGTCGGTGAAGAACTAAATATTTGAAAGAGTGAAATACAAGTATAGATTGCTAGAGATCAAGAATATATGATAGAATATGTAATTAGAGAGCATAAGTAAGTGAAGTAATTTGTTCTCTTGAATCTTGATGATATATATTGTTGTAGAGAAGTTCCTTGAGTAATTGCATTCATTAACAAGTGTTCTACGGTCGCTTCTGTTGATGATGAAGAGTTACAGTGAAGAGAAGTGGAGACGTCTATTCGTATGCAGTACTTGAAGTTTAAATTTAAAATCCGAATTTGAAATTAGATGTCTGGTATTTGTATCGGACGTCTGATACTATATTTTTTTTGTACATAGTAGATTTTCATACGTCTGAGTGCTATTACCAGAAGTCTGATTTAGTCTGTTTGCCGTTCCAGAGAACTTTTCCAGACATCTGGCTTGTGCACCCAGACGTCTGATACTTGTCTATGTCTGTTTTGTGCATCTTTTATGTTGCTTCTTTGTATCTATCGACTTGTAGTCTCTTGTAGTGTTCTTTGAACCTTGTTCTTGTCTTTCTAGTGATGTTGTTCTAGCAAGTACCTGTATATAGAATTACATATGCATATTCGATTTCCATTGTATAGTTGTCGTCATCGAAACCATAGATTTGATTTCCTAACAATCTCCCCCTTTTTTATGATGACAACTATACAATGTACTTATATATAATTTTATAAATCTCCCCCTGAATATGTGCTTTCCATCATTTATTGTGCTCTTTATTATTTCCCCGCCTTTGGCATTATCAAAAAGGATTGTAATTTTTTTATTGTAGATATCATGTCCATTTCATTTAGTATTTACTAACCATTGTAAGACTACGTAAATATACACAGAAATAACACACAAAAAGGAAATTTCATTAATAACATTAATCGAATACATTCATACATTTTTATCATTTTTATACAAAAGTTAGAATCTTAAGAAATCTAAGGATCTTTTGAGGAAGCTTTATCTTGATCATCTCCTTTATCGTCATCCTTGAAAGAACTTGCTTGTTTTTTAGAGATGCCGGAGTTTGTTCAAAAGGTTCTTTCTCCTCGTCAAAAAGTGTGGAATGTTTCGAAGGAGGAGGAGAAGGCACTGAGGTTGGCCAATCTTCTAAAGGTGGTGTAGGACCACGAACCCTTTGAAGAACCTCCTTTAGAACAGATAATACATTTGAAAGTGACGTTTCAATTGTGGCTAGGCGAGAAGCAAAAGATGTTTCAAAACTATCAATGCGCTTAGCAAATAATTTTTTATTCCTAGACAAAATAAGCTGATTTCGGAGAGTTAAGTCGCGAATACTCTTATTTGGATTCGTCTCAGTGTGCGTCTTCAAAATATCATCTTGGCACGTATAATCCAATGGTGAAAGAGGAGGAGGAGTAGTCTCATGATGTTGCTCCACCTCTTGTGATGGTTTAGGTTATGTTTGAGGTAGAGGCCCAGCTAGTCTAGCTTGACGACGTTGCGTCCACTCTTCAAATGATATAAAATCCGGAGGATTTTCTGGTAAGTACATTAGGGAGAAAATTTTTGTGGATGCATATTTCGAAGAATTTTTTTCAAAAGTGGATAAATATAAGGGTATGTTGTAAGCTCGTAGAAGTCTCATGATATATATATAGGATAGACGATGGATGGGCGTGATCGAGTCCAAAAATGTTTGAGCTCGTCAAATATAAATTTTGCCGAATTGACCCTTGTTCCACTGAATATAGCGTATAGGGCCTTGCGCTCTAGTTTCGTGATTTGCTCATGACTTCCAAGGCGAGGAATGATAGTATTGATAATCATTATAGTGAGAAGTCTCGCCTTAGGTCGTAGGTATTTGGATGCAAATCTAGGCATTTCATCTTCCCATATTTGATGTGTTATATTATCTCTCGGTTTCAGATGCATATCCGGAATATTATATAAATCTTCTTTGGTGTAAGAACATCCGAGACTTCGGCCTATGATCCCTGGAGTAAGTCTTATTGTGTTGCCATAAACACTTGACCATCGCCAATTATCATCGTTGTCAGTGTTCCACGCTGTCGTGCTATCCAAATTAGCATAGAAGAGAAATATGGCTAACTGATCAATTTGGATGTTATTGGGATTAAAGGATATCAATGTTTCCAAACCAGCACTTTCACACATTTTGTCTAAATCATACATTGGAAACTTTAGCAAATTATAAAATGGACCTATATGGAGTTTCTTCTTTTGAATATCCTCGTATCTCTTGAGTGAATGCGGTACATGATTCATCCATCGTTCAATTTGATCGTCAGAGGAAACTTGGGGGTTGGATGAAGTTGCTTGGTCTTGTTTTCGCTTAGAGATCTTAGGATTTTTTGTTTTAGGAGCCATTAAATTCGAGCGAGGTTGAAGAGAAGGTAATTTTGAGAAATATGGAATCGATTTTGTAGTGGAAATGAAATGAAACCGAAGCGAGAAAAGTTAAAAATAGACGTTATGTAGGTACTTAAGAGTGTCGATTGAATTTTAGATGTCTAGAAGATGAATCAGACGTCTGATTTAACCTAGTTTGAAGACAGTAATAGAAGCAGACGTCTGGTTGTTGGTAGCGGACGTTTGGAATTGCTCGAGTTGTAAATTTTGAAAAGCAGAGAGAATTATCAGACGTCTGGTCGTAGAATCAGACGTCTGGAATAGGTCGAAGTGTTACTTTTGTAGGACAGATAGTTTTCTCAAACATCTGGATATAACATCAGGCACCTGAAAATGGCCTAAGTTTTTATCTTATAGAGGCAAAGACTTTGTTTAGATGTCTGGTCAATAGTTCAGTTGTCTGAAATCGACTGGTTTCTATTTTTTATGAAGCAGAGATGATTTTCAAACGTCTGGAAGGTTATACCAGACGTCTGATATATGCACGATGGTTAAAAATTTGTGTAGTACAAGAGTATCAAAGGTTTGATGGCAAAGTTCAAAAGTCTGAAATGACCCATTTGTCTTAAAATAGCCTAAATTTGAAGGGTGTTGCTTATTTTTCGAGAGTTTGATTTTAATAAAACATATTATTATTATTCGTGAAACAACATACAAGCATAAGTAGATAAAAAAATACAATGAGAATAATTAAATTTATTTAGATGATGATGAAGCATCGCGATCTTCAGACTTGTCATCCCTCCATGGCTTGAGAGGAGACCATATATTTCCACGGTCGTGGGTTCTCGGGGAACTAAAGAATCGTGTAGGTGAAGGATCCAAAGGTGTATAATAAGAGGCAAAGGGATCCAAGGGATTGCAAGGAATCTGAAGTGGTTCATGTACATCCTTCTTTTGTGAATTACAAAATTTAATCACTATTTGCTCCAGAAAACTTAGTCGTCGAGCAGTGACCTTTTTCTCAAATTATAATTCTCATTGTAAACCTATCTGTTGTCTTTGGTAGTGATGTATCTCATCGATTTTCTCCTTGGTATTAGGAGAGACAAATAGAGCTCGTTTGGACTTCTTTTTATCAAGAGTGAATCCCAGGTGGTAAGAGGATCCCTATATGTCGGTTCCTGATTTGGTGTAGGAGTAGGAAGGCGATGAGGCGTATCCGCTGAGCTATCCGTTGTTGGTGTCGAGAAGGAGAGATGAGAATTGTCGGAAGACATGCTTATATTTTCTATTGTAAAAATATGAAATCTATATATTATTTACTTTTTGTTTTGTAAGAAGTTATTTATATATGATTTTTAAAAGTTATTTATAGGTAATTTCAGAAAAAAACCACCTAAAGAATTTAAGCTGAAGAAGTTAACAATTTTAATCTGTGGATACAAAGCTTTTAGCTAAACATAGAATAAATGAAAATGTAGCATTAATTTAGAAGATCATTAAAAGAGTATATTCCTAAATTGCGTCGCAGTTTAACAAATGTTTGTTCATTTAGTGGTTTTGTGAAAATATCTGCTATTTGATTCTCGGTATTTATCTATTCTTATGTAATAATTCATTTTTTTACATTGTCACGTAAAAAATGATGTCGTATATCTACATGTTTAGTACGCGAATGATTTACATGCTTTTTTGATAAATTTATTGCAATCATGTTATCGCAATATATTGGTGATTTATTGATATCTTTGTCGAAATCCGTAAGTGTTTGTTGCATATGTATCACTTGTGCACATACTAGAGCTGTTGAAATACATTCGGCTTCACAAGTAGATAAGGAGACACAATTTTTCTTTTTGCTAAACGATGAAACTAATGATTGTCCAACAAAGTGACAAGTTCCGCTAGTACTCTTACGATCTGTTTTACATCCACTAAAATCCACGTCACTATATGAAACTAGTTCAAACGATGACCCCATAGGGTAAAACAAACCGTAATCTCTAGTACTCGATAGGTATCGTAAGATATGTTTAACAACTCTTTGGTGAGATTCTTTTGGTTTTGCTTGAAATCGGGCGCAAAGACATACACTCATCATAATGTCAGGTCGACTAGCCGTTAAATAAAGTAAGGAGCCAATCATACTATGATATTTTCATCAAAATCTTTTCCGTTATCATCTTTCTCCAAGTGAACACTAGTACTCATTGGTGTTGGTTTGCTTGAAGTTTTATCCATTTCAAAACGACGTAATAGATTGTTACAATATTTTTCTTGATGAATAAAGATAACATTTTCAAGTTGTTTTATTTGTAAACCTAAAAAGAAATTTAATTCTCCCATATAAGACATCTCAAATTCATTTTTCATAATATTTGAAAATTGATTACAAAGATTTTCGTTAGTTGAACCAAAAATAATATCGTCTATGTAAATTTGTACAACTAAAATGTCGTTATTTTGTCATTTGATAAATAAAGTCATATCGAAACGAGATGTAATTAAATGATTTTTAAGACGTTCGTACCAGGCATAGGGGGCATGTTTTAAACCATATAAGGCTTTTTGTAATTTAAAAACATGATCGGGATATTTTTCGTGAACAAACAATGGAGGTTGTTCAACATATACGTTTTCTTTAATAAAACCATTTGAAAAACAGTTTTGACATCCATTTGAAATAATTTAAAATTGTGATGATTTGCAAAAGCAAGTAATGTACATATGACCTCGAGTCTTACTACAGGAGCAAAAGTTTCATCGTAGTCGATACCTTCTTCTTGATTATAACCTTGAGCAACTAGACGTGCTTTATTTCTAACTATATTTCCATTTTCATCTGCTTTGTTTTTAAATACCCATTTTGTTCCAATAACCAATTGATTTTCTGGTCTTGGTACTAATTTCCAAACATTATTACATTCAAATTGATTTAATTCTTCTTACATGGCTATTGTCTAAAAATTATAGTTTGAAGCTTCTTTATAATTTTTTGATTCAAAATTTGACACAAATGCAATATGACTTATTTGGTTAAGCTGATTTCTAGTTACTTTGGAATTGAGATCTCCAATGATATTATCTTTTGGATGATCTTTTAAAATTTTAGGAGATGATACTAAAGTATGATTTCATGCATTTATCTCATTATTAAAAGAATTTGTTGTATTTGTTATTGGAATTATTTCTTCATCGTCATTAATATGATGGTTAAGAAAATTTTTATCAAACGAAACATGTAGACTTTCATCAATTGTGTTATTTCGTTTATTAAAGATTTTATATGCCTTGCTACGATCTGAGTATCTAACAAATATTCCTTCATCGGCCTTCGGGTCGAATTTTCCTAAATTATCTTTTGTATTTAGTATAAAAAAATTTGATCCAAAAGTTTTAAAGTATGATACTTTAGGTTTTCTTCCAAAAAATATTTCAAAACAAGTATGTTTAGTCATATGTCATATGAGCATAACAAGCCGTAGCTATTGCTTCGGCCCAAGAATGTTTTGGTAGACCACTACTATTTAATAGTGTTCGTGCACATTCTTGTAACGTACAAATTTTTCTTTCTGCTATACCATTGTGTTGAGGTGTGCGGGAAAAAGAAAAATTATGACTTGTACCCTTTTATTACAAAAATTAGCAAAAAGATCATTTTCAAATTCTCCACCATGATCACTTCGAATATTCTTAATTTTCAAATCCATTTGAGTTTTAATTCTTTTAGCAAAAATTTTAAACATACCAAAGGTGTCACTTTTATATTTTAAAAATAAAGTCCATGTATATCTTGAAAATCATCAGCTATTACGAAAATATATTTGTTGTGATTTATAGATCGTGCTTGAGTTGGACCAATAACTCTAATGGTTGTTTTATAGAAATATTATTTTTACATTTAAAAGAGTTTTTCCTTAGTTTTTCAATTTGACAATCCTCACATAAATTTTCTACTTTATAATTTATTTTAGGTAAACCTCTAACTAGTTCATATTTTGCTAATTTATTAATATTTTTAAAATTAATATGACAAAATCGTTTATGCCACAACCATGGATCGTCATGTTTGGCAGCTAAACATAGATTTGAATTTCTATTTATATTCATATTTAAGACATAAATATTTTTGTTTCTAAAACCCTCAAAGATAAGTTGTTTGTTATTTTCGAAAATATTACATCTATCTTTTTCAAAATTGATTTGAAAACCTTTATCGCATAATGGCTAATACTAACTAGGTTGTATTTTAAATTTTCTGCTAACAAAACATTTGTAATAATAGGAGAGTTAGAAATAACAGAGTTGATGACTTCTCCGATGCCAACGACGTATCCTTTTGAGTTATCTCCAAAAGTTACCGTTCCACCATCGATGTATGCTATATTTGATAACATTTTTGAGTTTCCGGTCATATGCTTAGAGCATCCACTATCAAATATCCATTTCTTCTTATTTTTTATTTTGGGTACCTGCAAAATAAAATATGATTTAATTGGTACCAATATACTTTGCTAGGGTCCTAGATGTTAAGAGGAACAGGTAGCCATACCTAAGAAGGTTTGGTACCTTTATGAACATAATTTTTATTATGGACTACATTATCTAAAAAATTATTCATATATTTTTGTCAAATCAAATTATTATTTGTCTTAGGAATCCAAATTTTTATATTTTTGGTATTCGTATTAGACTTAGATCATTTTTTAGTTTTTTGATAGATAAAACGATATTTCTTAATATTATTCCCTTTTTTTGTTTAGGAGTAAACTTAAATCCTATTCCATTTCTGTTACCTGACTGTTTTGAAATATTGATAAGATTTTCCAAATCTTGTTCTCCTTTATTAAATTTTGAAACATTATTTGTAGTTTTATCTAATTTTTCTTTTAACTCTAAATTTTCAATTTTCAATGTTTGTATATTACTTTTCAAGTTGATATTTTCTTTTAACAATTTATCCTTTTCTTGTTTAACTTTTCCAAAAATATTAGATATGGTCTCATTTTCAACTAAACTATTTTTAATTTTTCCTTGAGATAATTCTAGTTCCTCCTTTAAAATTATTTTTTCATCTTTTAACATTCCTACTTCAAGTTCTAATCTATTTATTTTGGCTATACGTTCTTTATTCAATTTTTTTATTTGTCTAAATTTATCATCTAATTTCATACTAAGTTCTAGTAATTTATCATAGTTAAGTTCGGGACATATCTCATCAGTTTGTGCCATAAAGCATATATTAGCTTATTCTCCATCACTATCGCTATCACTGTCTGATGATGATAAAGAATCTGAGTCATCCCATGTTACTTTGAAAGCTTTCTTCTTTTTGTATTTTTCAAATTTGTTCTTCTTTTTATCATTGTTGAGCTTGGAACAATCTTTGTTCATATGTCCAAATTCATCACATGCATAGCATTTGATTGACGTTTGATTTGTTGAGCTTGATTTTCCCCCTTTCTGAAATCTAGCCATTTTTCTAAACTTCTTTAATTTTGTAGTTTTTGGCAATAAATACAATTTCTTCTTCGTCTAAGTTGGAGTCTTCATTTGTTGCTGGGAATGCTATGTTTTTCTTTTTCGAATTTTGTTCTTTTCTTGCCTGCAATTCATAGGACATTAAATTTCATATCAATTCCTCAACTAAGAGTGTTGAGAGATTATTAGCTTCTTCGATAGCTAATATTTTGCTTTCCCGCTCTGGAGTTAAAGAATTGAGTATTCTAGATATTAAGTCAAAATTTATGAATTTGCCTCCAATGCCATTAAATCTTGTTGAATGGTATGGAATCTAGAGTACATGCCTATAATAGTTCATTTTGTTTCATTTTAAATGATGAAAATTGATTTTATAAAATTGAAATCTTAGTTTGTTTAACTTTTTTTGTGCCTTCGTGTGTAACTTGTAAGGTACGCCAAATATTATATGCAGTATTACATAACATGACACGTGAAAATTCATTCTTACCTAATGAACAAAATAAAACATTCATAGCTTTGGCATTATTAGAAGCTGTGGTTTTTTGTGTATCATTCTATGTGTTCATAGGAGTGTCAGGTGCTTCATATTTATTTTGAGTGGCTGATCAAATTTATAATCCATTAGCTTCCATAAAAATTCTTATGCGTGTTGACCAATATGCATAATTAGAACCAATAAACAATGGGGGTCGTGCTGTGGATTGACCTTCTCGAAAAATACTTGCCATATTACAGTGATTCAAAAACGTGTTATTGTACTTTGATCGAACCTTGCTTTGATACCAATTGAAAGTCTACAGGGTGGATCGTGTAGTGTATATTCAAGTATATGTGACAAAATATATAACGCAACGTAAAACAATATTAATCTAAGTAAATATAGAATAAGCACACCGGGATTTTATACTGGTTCAGACCTCCCGTCCTACGTCCAGTCCCTCAGCTCTCTTGAGGAATTCGACTATCAAACACCCTTGATTCGCCCGGAGGAATAGGCTTGGTTACAATAAGTTGTTCTTGTCAAATGTGTGTTCTATAACACGGACATTGACTAATTAGTACAAATGCTTCAAATATATATCTAGAGAGTATTTTCTATGACGAACTGAATATTTGAAAGAGTGAAATACAAGTATAGATTACTAGAGATTAAGCATATATGATAGAGTATGTAATTAGAGGGCATAAGTAAGTAAAGTAATTTGTTCTCTTGAATCTTGACGATATATATAGTTATAGAGAGGCTCCTTGAGTAGTTGCATCCGTTAACAAGTGCTCTACAGTTGCTTCTGTTGATGATGAAGAGTCGCAGTGAAAAGAAGCAGAGATGTCTATTCGAATGTAGCAGTTGAAGTTTAAATTTAAAATTCAAATTTGAAACCAGACATCTAGTATTTGTATCAAATGTCTGATACTATATTTTTTTTGTACATTGTAGATTTTCAGACGTCTAAGTGCTATTACCAGACGTCTAGTTTAGTCTGTTTGTTGTTCGTACTCTACAGGTTGTGTAGGCTAATACAATGGATCAAATCTTATGTCTAACGTTTGGCCACCGCTCCTAGAGCTACTCAATATGTAAAACACCGCATTCTTGGCTACTAATAATGAAAGACACCTCCACTAGGCTACTGTGGAAATAAATCCCCACTGCTATCAACGTTACTAGGCTATTGGGAACGATTCTCCCTCACTACGCATGAAGAGGAAAAACCCAAAACGCCGACCCGTCGGAATGTGTCATTGTCCGCATTCGCTTCCACCTCTCGATCATAGCATTGGTCACTTATTGCATGCTCAAGGTCCTTTTTTCTAATTGTATCATGTGCGTCAGGAATCGTGCATACTAGGACCATCTGTCATGTTGGACCTCCTCTATTAGGCATCTCTGCCAGTCTGCACACCCATCGTTGGAACCTCCTATTTATGCCATTTGAAAAAATACATCGTCTCTATTTGATTACTAAATCCCACATTGGGTAAAGAATATTTACCCAACACTGCAATAACCTAGTGTCCTCTGACATGGAACTAGCTTCCCTACTATTCTTAACATACAACCAAATGCCCTTAAATAGGCTTACAAACAATTATGGTTTATGTAAATTTTTATTATTAAACTTGGGCCTTAGGCCAAGGTTCAAATCTGCAATTTTCATTATGAACGATTGACCACTTATACCCTTCGGTCGACCGCTAGGGTTTCCAAGTCAACGGCTGTGAAGTAAATATTAAGGTTCCTTCACATTTCAATTGTCGATAGTTTTCATACTTAATTCATATCGTTTGCAATGTTTAATTAACCCTAATATACTAAGTGACCATTTTAATTGTCAAATTTCAATTCAATTTAGGGTTTATCGGTCTACAGTTTGGAAATTTGATAATAGAATATATACCTAAACAATTAATTGGATTAGCAAATTACACTAATCCAATTCTAGGTTTTTAGGACCAAATCTAGGGTTTTAGCATGCTTAATTTAAATTATCCAATTTAGGGTTCTCTAACACCCTACTCAATTAAAATAGTTTAAATTAACTACAATAATCATCTTATCAAAATTATGCCCGCTCACCTCAAGCCTAAGCTCTTCCTAATATCTATGCTTAATAGTCATCCCCCTAATCGATAGTTCCACCTTGATCTGCCTTGATTTGCCTTGATTTGATTGCTTCTATTCTTCTAGGTTGAATTGATTTGATGTTTAGAATTTTTTTGATTTAGGTTTAAGGAAAAGTTTGGTAGAGTTTAGTTACCGTAAATTTTTAGTTAAGAATAAGGGTTTCATTAGTTTGGTATTTATAGGGCTAGGGTTTTAGTTTAGGATATTGGATTAGCTTAGGAAATATTTTTAGAGAATCTGGTCCCCTCAACATAGTTGTTGTTCCTAAGTAACTAATCTCGTTCATTCAACACATCATCACGAAAGCAGAAATGCTCGACATTTCACAAGCCTAGGTCGACCGCTATCGGTCGACCTTGAACCCTCACAGTTACCGGTGGCTATATAACATTTTAGATATTTAATTTTTAGTTCAATCTAACGTTTGTAAATTCTCCATAATAACTTGGATACGATGTGTTATGTATGAAAATCGTTTGGAAAATTGCTACAAATGCGATAGTGCCAATTTCGTAGCCAAATTTGGACGTCTGTGATAATTTTCTTTCCAGTCCTTGTTTTATTTTATTTTCTGTTAAACTTCTGAGATGTAACATTCTCCCTCCCTTAAAAGGATTTCATCCCCATAATCTTAAAGGATGGAAAAATGTAACTCATACACAACAACCAATAGCTACAATCCTCAACTCATCCATCATCCATGAGCAATCATTATCCTTAGAAATTCCTAATGCATCGTATACATGTATGTGCAACGTAAAATGTACGTGAACAAATATTAATGCAAAAATAGGCTATCTACTAATTCAGTTGACCTCTTATTATACAATTGCTCATGCCATGCATTCAAATGTGTGCAACATCATAAGTAAATATTTACTTGCAATCCTATATGCGTACGCGATCATAAAACTCATATGCAACAACCATATGCATAACACCCACTAGCATAACAATAACCAAGAAATAACATGCAACTATATATAAGTGTGTGTGTGTGTACCTAGATGATACAATGTCCTAACCTGTAAAAGAGTACAATGCAAACAATACATCCATTAGCATCAATCATCCATAATACGTCCTATCAACATGTTTACAACCATTCCTACCATCCAATGGTCTCTAACTAAAGGGCATACCACCTAAGTTCTACACAAAGGTAACCTTTACTTATAAGAACTTCCAACTTAAGACGTACTAGAGAAGAGTTGGGGTGGGTAGCTCGGATCTTCTCCTCGGGTTTCCATGTATTATTCGGTGGATCGTCTTCCTATTGGACTATAAAGAGTCTGATTTCTTTGTTACGGAGTCGCTTTGTACCGTGCTCTAGAATATTAGTGGGTGCAGGGCAAACAAGTGATTCTCGCTCTACCTCAACTTCCTCTAACTGACTCGTCACGACCAAGGTAGCTATATCGCGTAAGCACTTCCACAACGTGACACATGAAAAACATCATGTACCCATGCTAATTTATATTGAAGCTCTACCTTGTATGCCAACTTTCCTATTCTAGCAACTATCGCGAAAGGTCATATAAATCACGATGCTAGCTTCCCTAAATTTCCAAATCTCATCACATGCCTAAGAGGTGAAACCTTCACAAACACCATGTCATCCACTATGAACTCTAGCTCTATATGTCTCCTATTAGCATAAGATTTTCATCTATCATGAGCGGTCTTCATTCTGCAATGGATCAAGTCCACCTTCTCCGATGTCTCCCTCACCATATTCGTCCCATGAATAATCCTTTCCTTCGTATCTCACCAACACGACGGCGATCTATAGGGTCTACCAAACAATGCCTCGAAAGATGCCATCCTAATGCTAGCCTGATAATTATTATTATAGGTAAACTGTACTAATGAAAAATGATCCGCCCGATAACCTCCAAACTATATAATGCACATCCATAGAAATTCCTCTAAAACCTGATTCACTCTCTTCGTCTGTTCGTTCATCTACGGATGATATGAAGTACTCCAGCTCAACTCCGTTCCCAAAGCCTCCTGTAGACTCCTCCAGAACTCACTAGTGAAAAGTGGACCTCAATTGCTAACTATGCTAATAGAAACTCCATGTAACCTAATGATCTCTCTCACGTATAAAGCCTTCAACGACGCTGCTATCGTAGTACTTCTCACTGATGTGAAATGATTACACTTGGTTAACCGATCAACTATAATCCAAATGCTCTCATTTCCTCTCCTACTCCTAGGTAGACCATCTGCAAAGTTCATGGAAATACTCTCCTACTTCCACTGAAGAATATCCAATGGTTGACACAATCCTCCCGACTTCTTCTACTCTTCCTTTACCCTATGGCAAGTTATACATCTAGCTATATACTCTGCTATTTGCTTCTTTATACCTAGCCAATAGAAGATGCTTCATGTCATGATACATCTTATCAACATCGAGATGATTGGTCATCCTAGGATGGTGAGACTCATCTAACACCGCGTCTATCAAATCCATACTGTGAGGAACACAATCCTATCATCCATTTGTAACAATCCTCTTGAGTCAATGGCATAACACCTCAAATTACTCAATGATTATCGTCTACTAATCCTCTCAATAATATGTACTAGTTCCTTATCCTCCTTCTTCCTATATCCAATACGCTCCATCAATGTAGGCTAAACGTCTAAAATAACTAGTAATCCTAGGGTAATATCTGATGTTGGTCGGAAATCAAAGGTAGAAATATACTCCAAATGTGTCCACTCCAAAAACAAAGGACTCAACACTGCACTCTGTCTACTCAAAACGTATGCCACTACATCACCCTTAACAAGGGTATAAGAGATATCAAAGTTATATGAAGCCAAAATATCCATCCACCTCTGCTGCCTTAAATTCAAATCCTTTTGGAAGAACGAGTACTTCAAGGACTTATGATCCGTAAATGTTCAAACCACTCCCTTAAAGATAATGCCTCGATGATTTGAGTGCAGAGACAATGGTTACCAACTCAAGATCATATGTAGGGTAGTTCCTCTTCTAGGTTTTCAAATTGCTACTCACATAACTCACCCCCTACCTTCTTGCATTAATACCGCGCCTAACCCCATACAACAAGCGTCGGTATAAACTGTAAATGCCTTTGTCCCATCTGGTAACAATAAACATGTGCCTTAGTCAGTGCCTTATTCTACTTGATAAAATCACCTTCGCACTTTTCTTTCCATGAGAAAAGTAGATTCTTCTTTGTACAACGGGTCAGTGCTCCGATCTTCACGTAGTCCTTAATGAACTTGCATAGCTGCCCACCAAACCAAGGAAACTTTTTACCTCCGTGGCATTCTTCAGAGCATGCCAATCATGAACCGTTGCTACCTTACTGGGATCAACTGCTAAACCACTTTCTGGGATGATGTGTCCCAAAAAGCATACCTCCTCTCTCCAAAAGCGGAACTTCGAAAACTTTACCTTAAGCTTATGTGCACTGAGTGTACTGAGCACTTCTCCTAAATGCAATGCATGCTCCTTCTTACTCCTCAACTATACAAGAATACCATCCATCTCTATTTTGTTTTTAGTAATAACATGTTTTCGGATTTATGGTTAAATTCGTTTTTGTGATGTTTTGGATGATGATATGCTTGAATTATTATGTGTTTGATTTAAATCAATTTGTTTTACATAAGAAACTACACGGTTTTAGGGCAAAACCAATTGTTATTGATTTTAGAATACCATGGAAAAAAATTATTACATGTTAGGTAAAACATGATTTTAGAGATGGGTTTCAATTTTCATAATTTTCCAAGTTATGGAAAATTCAATATAAATTTCTAAAGGAAAATGTGATATTTTGGGTTTAAAATTTATTTCGATGATTTCAGAAATAATTTGGATCTGAAATTTTAATACATTTGATAACATGATGAACGGGAATTTTTGTGATTTTTGGTGATTTTTCCTAATTGATTTGCCATGGAAAATAAATTATTTTAAAAGAAGGCTTTATTTTCAATATTGTTTTGCTTAATGGAAGGGCTTAAACGTTACTTTTCCCCTTGATTTAGATATGATAAATGCGGCAGTTATTTTGAAAAGTATCTGAAAAGTTTTAAGGCAACCAATCAAAGGATTACAAATAGGCAGGTAGTTATAAAGCAATTACTAAAAGTAGAACAATTTCAGCCTTTATTCAAAAAAGTTGGTTCCGCCTCCTATAGTAGTGCCTTTCGACTTCAATGCTTCTGCTCCAACTCAGTCGAAACCAACCCAGTCGAAACCAATACACAAGATATCACTTAGATGGCACGTAGCGGATTGAAGAAAGGCAGAAGCCATGATGTCGAAAGCAATGCTTCTGATGGGGTCGAAACCTTAGTTTTGTTTTCAAATGTTAAGTGATGCTTTGTTTTGCTTAAAGCTTTCGAAGTAGTCGAATCATATGTTTTTGAAAGGGTTTTTTTCGAAAGAGAATTCAAAGGAGGTCGCTATTTGATGATTTAAAGGTATAGGCTTTCAAAGGGGTTACTTCATTTTTAAAAGAATGCTTTCGAAAGTAATGGTTCCGTCCTAGTCGAAACCAACCGCTTTTCTTTTACCTTTCAAGTATATTGAAGTCATCAATAATTTCGAAGGGTGCTTTTTTTAATCTTATATTAAGCCACTTCCTAAATGCTTTCGAAAGGGATCTTGGGTTTCGAACACAATGGTGTCGAAAGGGGGTTTTGACGCTATCCTTCGAAGTTTTAATCAATGGTTTTGAGCTTTCGAATAGATGGTTCTGACACCATCAAACTTTCCACAAAATAATTTTATTAAAGGTTTCGAAAGAGATACTTTTGTGTGTAACAACTTGACCCAAAAGATGTTTTTCTAAGAGTAAAACCCAATGCTTTCGAAAGGGGCACTTTCACTGGTTTTGAAGCAATGTTTCTAAAGATTATTATGCAATGTTTTAACACATTAGAAAGGTATGATTTGGTTTTGGAAGGATTGATTTATAGAGGTTCGAAAGGTATATACTTAAAATTTTGAAAAGAGGTTTTCTATGCTTTCGATGGAGGTCATCCAATGGTTTCCAAAGTAATGTTTTAAGGTTTCAAAACAAATAACTCATTCTATTTTTAAAAGAAAAACCATGGCATATATAAAGATTTTCGAAATGAAATTTTTGAAGAAGTTTTCTTTGAATAATAGGTTAAAGGGATTAACCAAGTTTTATATAAAATGATTTCAAGGATATTAAACCATAGGTGTTGGTATTATTTTGTTGATGTTATGATTGCCTCTTTATATTTTTATTCATATTGTAATTAACCCATAATAGTAGTTTCGGAAAGGGCAGAATAACCAGTTGGGTTGACCCAGTAGTGAATATAGCATAAGAAATATTAAATCTTAATCTAAGATATTGGAAGGGGCCAATAGGTTCATAGTAAGCCTATGAAAACTGTGTAAAGGAAAAGATGTTGGCAGATGCCAATATGTTCATAATCAGCCCATGAAAACTATGATTTGATATTGGTAGAGGCCAATAGGTTTATAGTTAGCCTATGAAGACTATATCCGGGTTAAGATATTGATAGTTAGTCAATAGATTCCTAGTCAGCCCATGAAAACTAGGATGAGGGAAAAGATATTGGAGTTACCAATAGGTTCTTAGTGATCCCATGAAAGGTATGTCCATAAACATTTAACTGGTTATTAGTGAGCCCATAAAAACTAATAGGTTAATAGTGACTCTAGAAACTATACTTGAGACAGATAGTAAGAATGAATGGGGATGGGTAATTCAAAATTAACTTACTTGTTTGAATATCATCATATTATTTTTAATTATTTTAACCATTGTGGATGCAAGAGCATAGTATATGATTTTATAAAAAATTTAAGATACCAGTGAGGGAAAAACCCATTCCGCTAAGTGGCGTGGTATCATTAGATATCTAAATGGTTTGAGATGGTAGAGTATTATTCATATCGAGCTTTATGTCTTGTTTTCTCCTTAAACTCTCGGGTATTCAATTTATTTTGAGTAGTTTGAGGTTTAGAGATTTCAGGCGTTCTTTCGGAAGAATAAAGCTTCCGATGACGTGCAGGAGGCATGCTAGCTACTTAGAGTTATTTTATTTTCACTGTGTTTGGTTGTAAAGTCAAACTGGTTTTATTGCCTTATTATATACTCTGATCATCCAAGAGGGCATCTTCATTGTCACTCTTGGAGTATTTTGTAATAAATATATTTTTCTGAACGTGATCTGTGCACTGGGATTATGTAATGAATTTTGAAATATTTTGAAATAGAATGTGGACTTTGTTTGTTGCTTTAAACTTTTTCCATATTCTTGTGTATCAATGTATCTAAATATTGCCACATTTGGTCGCCGTGGATTAATAACTTTGGATGACTACAGCATCCATAGCCATTTGTGTTGGGCGTCCAAGAAAGGGGATGTTATAAGTTAGTATCGGAGCATTGGTTTATGAAGCTTTAATAGAAGATTAAACCTAAAATGTTTTTCAAACATAATCCAATTAATCAGATAACAAGATTGGGGTTTGGGTTAACGTTATAGTAACGTACTTGTATTTGATATATAGTTATATATAAGTACGTATTCCTTGCTCTCCTAGACCGTTCTTCTGTATGTTACTAAGGATCGTACGCAGATTTACGAGAAAGGAGATATTGAAGTAGGAAACGGAAGAGGAAACCTCGGTGGAGGAAGCACCACAACCAATGGAAATGCTCGACCCAACACCAGGAGGAACTCGAGTTAACGGGCTAATGCTAATAACCAAAATGCTGATGCCAATGTAGTTGTTGAAAATCCACCAGTAGACATAGAGGCGATGTATCAGTTCTTCGTCAATATAATGCAAACATGAGCTACTGCTGCTATAACGACCCAAAATTTTAACCCGTGATAACTAGTTCGTTAGTTAATTAGATAATAAAATAACTTTGTGAAATTATCATAATTGAGTCATGGGAGTTGCACCATTTTTCCATGGTAATTTTCTGGTCAATTTCGATATATAGAATGTCAGAATCCAAGCTAAAATGAACAAGATATGAATTAAACAAAATAAGCACAAAAAAGAGAAAAAATATATATGCTAGGTCGACCGGCCGGTTGACCTGGGCACAAGGGCGGTCGACCGCCCGGTTGACCTGCATGTGTTCAGGAACAAGGAAAAAGTTTCTTCGTTCCAGAGGCTCCCTGTGACGTGTTTTGCATTCTTTATTTCAATCGTTTCTTCTATTCTTGCATCCGATGGCTCCTATTCAACCTACTACGTTATTGCATCCCACTCAATCCCCAAATCCAACGGTCTAAGATCCACTTTTACCCTTATAAATAGAACCCTAGGTCTAACACTTTTTCTCATTCTAAGATTTTCTAAAATTGGGTTCACCTATTCAGGAGGGACCCTAATCAGAATAATTTACAAGAAGGAAATCGTTTAAAATTAAAATATTCAACAACCCCAAGTGGATCCATGAAGGCCTAAAGGGAAGAGTTAAGGACCAGAGGTGAGTGATTGTAATTATTTTAAATTTCTTTAAGTAATTTTAAATAATAGGGTTTTCCATTGTTGTAGGTTTACTACGATTTTTGGAGTAACCTTTTTAGTAATTTATTTACAGTTTTTAGAATTATCTTTAGTTAATTTTAGTTTATTTCTACTTTTCCATTTATTTACAGTTTATTTACAATATTTTAGTTTATTTATGTGTTATTTACATCTTCTTCTTATGCCTTGGATTTCCTTCGATTTTCGGTTTTCTTTTATTCCTCCTTCTTCGTGTATGGATTATAATAGAATTAATGTGAAATTGGATTAAGTTATAAGAAATATGAAATAGTGGAATATAAGATGTAAATTATAAAGACGGTAACGTAAATGGAATTGGACTGAAATTATGCCTAATTATGATATTAATTGGAATGAATTAAAGAGATTGGCCTAGTTGTAACTAAAAAGAAAAGAAGAAGAAAAAAGCTTATTTCCACACTTAGACCTTGGGTTAAGTAATAAGCATGATTATAATGTAGGTTATAGTAAGAAATAGGACAGAATAAGGCTTATTTTAAGGATAAATTAATAAGCACAGACAGTAAGAACAAGAGTAAATGCTTATTTAAATAATTTATCTAAGTTAATAAGCAAAGAATTAATGTAGGACCTGTACCAAATAACATTCCCCTATTATTTTTTATGGGTACGGTGTTTCACATAAACCTGAGGTGAGATAAGGGGCATGCTTATGCTAATGTTGGTAATAATCGGTTAATATAGAGATGTTCAAAGCATGGGGTATATGGACAAGGGCATTATTAGATATTGTTTGGATGACGGGCCAGTACCGACACCCCTATATTTTCCATGGACACGGTGTTTAACATAATCCTGAAATGAGATGAGGGGCATGCTTATGCCGAGTCGAGGTAATAATACAACCCAATAGGTGGAGCAATAGGTAGCATGAGCATGGTGACAGTTACGCGTGCGACTTCCATTTCGGTGCTCAGTAATCGCTATGAGTTCCAAGCGCTTAGTATGTGTGTCTTTCATAGACACCATTGCCTTATGTGTAGGGAGCTATGTATCGTCTATTCCACAGTGGGTGCTTTGTGTATCTTTCGTAGTTACTATTGGCTGTTGTGTAGGGAGTAATATAGCGTCTAGTTCACAGTAAGGTCTACAGAGTAGCAGGCGATCAAAGGGTAGAATTAGGATTTCAGCCTAACTATAGGATTAGGAATTCAGCTTAATCAAGCAGCTATCAAAGACAAGTGCAAACAATCAAAGTTGATATATCTTATCAATTGTAATAGTTTAATTGTATTTTCCAGTTTACCTTTAGGCAGTTGCAAGGGTCAGCGCTTTAATGGTGGAACAGTGTTACTGCCGGAGTTCCGTAGTAGCAGTTGAATTGGACAGATTTTAGAAGGAGATTTGAGTAGAAGTTTGTGTCTGAGTTTGCTAAGTTAGAGCTGATGAGGAAGTTTACATATTTGGAGCAGGGAGAGATGTTGGTTGTCGAGTATGCCACTAAGTTCAAGGAGTTGTCCCATTATGGAAATAATAATATAGACACCGTCATCAGAAGGAACGAGAAGTTCATTAGGGGACTGAGGCTCGTGATTGCTACGGCAACCCTGCCACATCTTCATGATCCTAGTAATTTGGTTATGGAGATGGCCATTCTCTATGAGAAGATGCCTGCTAGTTGTGCTAGAGAGAGGACAGTGTAAATTCAGGGTTTTCAGTGGAAGAAGAGAAAGTCCTTTAAGAAGAAGGAGCCCAAAAGGGAGATACTACCAAGAAGGAAAAGGTAGAGTTAGTTTTCTATAAGTTTGACAAGAAGAGTCATTATGCGAATGAGTGTTAGTCAGGTAATGGGAAGAAGGCTGCAAAAAGTATTTAGTCCTTACTAAATTTTGAAGACGAAATTCTTTAGGGGGGAGCCTTTAACATTCCTAATTTTTGATAACATTATTCAAGAGATTTAATTAGATAAATTAAATAGAATAATGATGATAATGGGATTGCAATTTGAATAAAACTATAAGAAGGTCGCGCTTAAGTAATTAACTAAATGGGCTTAAATTGGCTTTTATGTATTTAATTAAGCACGGGCATATTAGTAAATAGCCGCACTATTATTACTCACAGCTTTACATTTTACATTCTTGCCCATTCAGTACACTTTTCATTTTCACAAATGCAAATCAAAATCCTAAAATAAACCCGACCATTAACAAGGGAAAAGAGGTAGAAAAATTAAATCAAAGCTAAGGTCAAAGCTAGCGGAATCAATCTTATACAAATCTCAAATTCCCTGTCATATATAAGTGAATAATAATTCATTCCATCTCTATTTTGTTTTTATAATCATATGTTTTCAGATTTAGGGTTAATTTTTTTTTATGATGTTTTGGATGATGATATGCTTGAATTATTATGTGTTTTATTTAAATCAATTTGTTTACATAAGAATCCACATGGTTTTAGGGCAAAATCAATTGTTACTGATCTTAGAATGAGATGGGAAAAAATTATTATATGTTAGGTAAAACATGATTTATGAGGTGGGTTTCAATTATCATAATTTTCCAAGCTCTGGAAAATTTCTTATGAAATTCTAAAGGAAAATGTGCTATATTTGAGTTTAAAATTTATTCCAATTATTTTAGGAAGAAATTGGATCTAAAATTTTAATATGTTTGATAACACGATGAAAATGAATTTCTGCGATTTTGGGGAATTTTTCCTAATTGATTTGCTATGGAAAATAAATTATTTTAAATGGACTTATTTGCAATATTGGTTTTGCTTAATGGAAGGGCTTAAATGTTACCTTTTCCCTTAATTTATATATGATAAATGCGGTAGTTATTTTGTAAAGTATTTGGAAAGTTTTAGGCAACCAATCAAAGGGTTACAAATAGGCAGTTAGTTATAAAGCAATTACTAAAAGTAGCATAATTTCAGCCTTTGTTTACAAAAGTGGGTTCCGCCTCTTGTAGTAGTGCCTTTCGACTCCAATGCTTCCGCTCCAATTTAGTCGAAATTAACCTAGCCGAAACCCATCTAGTCGAAACCAATACACAATGTATCACTTAGATGGTACGTAGTGAATTGAAGGAAAGGCGGAAGCCATGATGTCGAAAGCAATGCTTCTGATGGGGTTGAAACCTTAGTTTTGCTTTCAAATGTTAAGTGTCTGCTTAGTTTTACTTAAAGCTTTCGACGTGGTCGAAGCATATGCTTTTGAAAGGGGTTTTTCTAAATAGCTTTCAAAGAAGGTTGCTATTTTATATTTTAAAGGTACAAGCTTTCGAAGGTTACTTTATTTATAAAAGAATGCTTTCGAAAGTAGTGGTTCAGACCTAGTCAAAACCCAACCGCTTTTCTTTTAACTTTCGAATATATTAAACTCATTAATACTTTCTAGGGTTCTTTTTTTTTAAACTTATGTTAAGCCACTTCGTATATGCTTTCAATAGGGGTCTTGGGTTTTGAAGGCAATGTTGTCGAAAAGGGGGTTTCGACGCTATCCTTCTAAGTTTTACACAATGGTCATGAGCTTTCGAATAGATGGTTCCGACACAATCAAACTTTCCCCAAAACAATTTTATTAAAGGTTTCAAAAGTGATACTTTCGTGTGTAACCACTTTGACCCAAAAGATGTTTTTTAAGAGTAAAACCCAATGCTTTCAAAAGGGGTACTTTCATTGGTTTCAAAGCTACGTTTCTAAAGATTGTTAATCATTGTTTTGACACACTAGAAAGGTATGATTTGGTTTCGAAAGGATTGATTTACAGAGCATCGAAAGTTAAATACTTAGAGTTTTGAAAAGAGGTTTTCTATTCTTTCGATGGAGGTCATCTAGTGGTTTCGAAAGTGATGTTTTGAGGTTTCAAAACAAATAACCTATTCTCATTTTAAAGGAAAAACCATGGCATAAATAAAGATTTTTGAAATGAAGTTTTGGAAGAAGTTTTCCTTGAATAAAAGGTTGAAGGGACTAACCAAGTTTTGTACGGAATGATTTCATGGATATCAAACCGTAGGTGTTGGTATTATTTTGTTGATGTTATGATTGCTTCTTCATATATTTATTCACATTGTAATTAACCTATAATGGTACTATGGAAAAGGAAGAATAACCAGCTAAGTTGATGAAGTAGTGAATATAACATAAGAAATGTTAAAATCTTAATTGAAAATATTGGCAGGGGCAATAGGTTCACAGTAAGCCCATGAAAACTGTGTAAAGAAAAAGACATTGGCAAGGGCCAGTAGGTTCATAACCAGCCTATGAAAACTATGATTTTATATTGGCAAGGGCCAATAGGTTTATAGTTAGCTCATGAAAACTATATCCGGATTAAGATATTGGCAGTTAGTCAATAGGTTCCTAGTCAGCCCATGAAAACTAGGATGAGGGAAAAGATATTAGAGTCAATAATAGATTCTTAGTAATCCCATGAAAACTATGAATTTGGACAGGTAGTCCATAAACATTTAATCGGCTATTAGTAAGCCCATGAAAGATAATAGGTTAATAGTAACCCTAGAAACTATAATTGAGAAAGATACTAAGAATGAATTGGGATGGGTAATCCAGAATTAACTTACTTGTTTGCATATCATTGTATTATTTTGAATTATTTTCACCACTGTGGATGCAACAGCACAATGTATTGTTTTATGAAGTTTTTAAAATACCAGCGAGGAGAAAACTCATTCCTCTATGTGGTGTGGTCTCACTAGATATCTAAATGGTTTGAGATAATAGATTATTATCCATACCATGCTTTATGTCTGACTCGAAGTTTTTGTTTTCCCCTTAAGCTCTTGGGTACTCAATTGATTTTGTTTTCCACCTCCACCCTTATGTTGGTCCTGCTGTGCTTTCCCTCTAACCTTCTTAGGTTCCTCTCCATTGGCTTCGCCCTTGGAGATGGTATTTAGCAAAGCCATTTCAACTAGACCCTTATGCGTAGCACCTATAGGAATATAACTCAGAGTTAAGTCCTGAAGAGGTTAACTCAGGCCTTGCAAATTTGAGAGCCTTCTTATGTGATATGTCAAACATTCTTATACCGAATCTAGGTAGCTCATTAAACTAGTTGACAAACTCCTTAATAGAAGATTTCCTTGTTTCAAGTGAATGAACTTCTCTAACTGCACACCTTTTTCTACCCTAGAAAGAAACTTCACCTCAAATCGCCTAAATAATTCATCCCAAGTGATCTCCTCTTTGTCAATATCTGCCTCAAGTATGTCCCACCAGCTTAGTGGCTTACCCTATAACATCCAAGTAGCCAACTGCATCCTCGCCTCGTCAGTCAATCCTACTAAACCGAAGATCCTCTCACAAATGCAGATTCATCACCTCAGATCCAAATAAGACTCTATCCTTGTGTATTGCTTTTCTCTAAGGTTTGAGAAATCTTTGCATACCTTAGCAAAGTCTGAAACGGTAGGTGGGCAGGCAGGAGCTGCACCTGTCACTCCCTCCACGAGTCCTCTGGTGGGGTTAAGCTTGGCATGTCCCCTTGCCTGGAGATATCGGTGGAACCAAATTGGATGTTTACGCCTAGAATCTCGGCTGCGTCGCCTGAGCCTGAACCTATAGGATCAGTCATCTCCTATCAATGGATTTTAAGAATTCTATTGGCAAATTTTCACAGATATTATAAGCACGGATAAGAGAAATAACAAAAGCATGAATCAAAGATAGCATAGGTACGAAAAAGGAAGATTGCAGTTTGTGTATAATCTTGGAAAAGTCCTTTGAAAAATCTTTACTTTTATACATATATACTTCAAAGGTCCATTTTGAAAAACTTTGGAGAACATTTTTGGAAAACCTTTTGAAAATCCATTTTTCCTTTTCAAATGCATTCTCTTAGTTCAGACCTAATTCCAAAGGAACCATGAAACATATGCTCTGATACCAACTTTGACAACCCCCACCACCCAACATGTCAATCCAAAGCCTAATGTGACTTTCGAACTCGCGTCATACTGAGAAATACAGATCCTCATGGTTTATGATATTTCACAACACAGAGACTAATACAAGCAGATATAATCTAAGATATACTACACTTGTGATTAGTACATGATAGAAGATATAATATGACCAGTACAATGCCCAATACGAAGTACATAGAAAATATCATTCCAAGTATGATAAAAGAGATGAACTATATTGATAAGATAGATAAAAACATGGAGAGCAAGTATGGAAAAAAAATAGTCTCTAAAGATAAGCTCGACTCTCCAATTATTAAGAATTGGCTGATCACCTGCTGCCCTGTTCACTTGTGGTGGGGGAAAATAAGAAAGGAGGATGGTTAGACATAAAGTATGGTAAATGAGTACAAGTTTAATATGTGATGATCACATGCAGTTATTCTAACACTACTCTAAAAGATAGACGGTGTGATACAAGTGCTCGTGAATTCCAAAGGTCTATTACCTAAGGGTTCTTGTCTAGTACATTCCTACACTACAGGCTGTGTAGGTTGATACAACAGATTGAATCTCATGTCTAAAGATCGGTCACCGCTTCTAGAGCTACTCAATATATAAGACACCGCTTTCTTGGCTACTAAGAATGGAAGACATCACCACTAAACTATAGTGGAAATAAACTCCCACTACTATCAGCGCCACTAGGCTACTGGGAATGTTTCCCCCTTATTATGCTTGTAGAGGGAAAAACCCCAAAATGCCGACCCGTCAGAATGTGTCATCGTCCGCCTTTGCTTCCACCTCTCGATCGTAGCATTGACCACTTATTGCATGCTTCGGATTCTTCTTTCTAACTGTATTATGTGCAGCGGGAATCATGCATACTAGGATCACCCGTTCTGTCGGATTCCTTATATCCACTAAATCTATTTTCTGCTGCACTTATTCGTAGCGTTTATAGCTAATGCACAATAGCTATCTTATTCTTTATTTTTACTAATTTTTTTAACCTAAAGCTACTAAATATAAGTTCCCACCGATTTTGCCCCAAATAAACTTATGTTTCCCTTTCTTTTCATTATCTACGAAAGCTTTCTCCCTCATTTCTAGAACCTTTATTTCAACTAAATCCAATTCTTCTTCAGTCTCTCTAGCATCGTCTTCTTCTCCTTACAACAACTCTTTTTTTTCCTCCTCGTTGGGTCCTCTTCTCCTCACAACAATCAGACTCTTCGTATTAGTGCACATTTTCAGTCAACTTGTTTAGTTGTAGACATTTTCTACCACTTCAGTGCAGTTTACTAATCAAAATCCGAATTGAAGAAGGTAGTGATCAGCCCAGTAGGAGGGACCCCTGGTCTTGGACTAGATGTGAGGCTTGAGAAAGAAATTCCAGCAAACAAGGCAGAGGCGTACAATGTTCTTGATGAATTGCCTCATAGCTTTTCAATTGTAATCATTTCCCTATGTCTAGATCCTGATCCGTTTTATCTTGACCCATGCGTCTGTAACTCAAGTTAGTTATTGCTAACCCTCTTTATACCAAATTCAGGTAACCAGTCATTTCAAAATTATCTTAGGTGTTTTTACACTCGCACCTATTTTTCTACTTTGGAGTAGCTAACTAAAAAAGTGTTCTTCATAGGGAGTCTTTGGAGTTAGGGTGTTATACATTGGGGCACAGACATGTTTGTGGCGATGTTTTCATATTTCAAACTTTTTATTATTTCCTTTTAATACATCACGATGTTGTTTTCAAATTTGATATCATTCAAATATGTGGAGAATGAGAAAAGTATTTATTCGGATTAAGCAGGGTTAGAAAAAAAAATCATTGTCACAATGTTAATTTCAGATGCTTAAGCTTGAAATTTTTTAAACAGGGGCATTATTATATGGAACGTTGAAAATATTGTCCAACTTTCAAAGTCTTCTTAATAATATATATTATATAGGTCCCCAAATGTATAAACATGTAAACACAATCAAACTAACATGAATGTAGTATCAAACTTTGGATTTATATATTTATTATCAATTTTGAAGGATAAAGAGGTGCATTATGGCTGTTTATTACAAACTAAAGCTAGAAACTTGTTATATCTCAGCAGATTATTATGCACTCGGTCTAGTAATTTTTTACTACATGTGTCTTATTTTATCAAAAATACAAAAATAAATATATAGTCTTTATGAAGGCATAGAAATATCAATACATGATATTTGTGAAGGCACCAAAAAATCCATATAAGTTTTTATCCAGAAAGAGATGCCTTAAGATTTCTTTTATCTAGAAAGATGTTTTACCATGCATATGAGCAACCTTTAAATTTCTAAAGATTTTTTATTGAAAAATGGCATCACTTTATATGTTTCATATTTTAAAGCTGATAGGAGAAATACTTATGCATAGTTTGGAATTTAAATGGTAAGCTCTTGTATGACATTTATTTGCAAGATGCAGATATCCACTCTTTCAGTAGGAGTCAAATAAAACCTTATACTTTTTAAATTGTAAACTGTGCACTACGATATGATGGTATAAATTCACCAATAAAGGTTTCGAGATATATAAAAATATGGTTATATTCTATATGTTGAAATTCTAATACAATAATTTTCAAATTCAACACAGGATATTAAAAAGAATTACTAACTTACACCAGTTTTTTTCTTCAATCAAGAAATAAAGCATCTTCGTGCGCGTCCTCATCTTTCAGGTAGCACGTACGTACATGACGGTAGAACGAAGATTTAGAGTTTTGGTCATCAAACAGTGACTTTTGCCGCATTCAAATGAACTACGATAAAAGAGATGACGGTGTTAGCTTCCAGGCTACGCAGGTGGAAAAGTCAGAATCTAGCATCTTCACAATTAACAAGCACAACATATTTGTTGTCAAGATTGAACTCTCTAGGCTGCAACATGAGAAATTCATATCGTGGGAAAAATAGAATTCAATGAATTTATATATGCAGCATTCCAGATCATATGGTGTTTGAAAAGTGAATCATGACTTAGAGGGGATCCGATTTGTTTGCGGGAGGGAAAAGAAGAAGAAGGATAAACTAATGTACATTGTTATCAAAAGTTATCAAATCTGCCATTTTATTATTACCCAACTACTTAATAATTGTTTTAATGTGTTATATATTGTTTTTCCTTTCTGAAGTTGGCAGGAGTAATGCTAATAAACTTGCTATTGTTCAGATGGTGGCTTAGTTAGACTAGTAAAGTATCAACTAAATTTGCCGATGATCATCTGTTCTACAAGAGGTATATATTTTGAATATGCTATGTTTTTCTTAATATATTATTGGTCCAAATATCATACTTGGATTTGAATGGTTGATATGCTGCAATAATCTGAGCATTATCAAATTTAGGCCTTGCATTTTCCAAAAATATTATAATCTCCATATTTTATGCGATTTCAATTACCTTATAACAGGATCACCAGTAATTCACTTAAGTTTTCTTCTTATGGTTTTCGACTTGATGCCATCTTTTATTGTAGGATGCCATATACATGTGCTCGATTCTTGAATGTCTTTTAATTGAATAACAAAGTCAACATAACATATTGATGTTTATGTGACTCGTTAAATAGCCTGTCAAAATTTTTTTATTTCTGTAACATTCAATCAACCAACCAAGGATTTAAAAACCTTATCAATAACTTATACTAAACACCACACAAAGTAAATAGTATATATCATGTAGACTAGCTATTGTAGACATACAGTTGACTGACTGAACAACTATGACTTAATATCATGCTTTTTTTTTCAACAAAAGTAATATTATAAATATATCTCAAAAACCGCCAACAAGCCTGACGGGTAACAAAAGATGAGAACCAACATACCAAAAAACCATCAATAAGCCTGACGGGTAACAAAAGAAGAAAACCAAAAGATCCGGAGATACACCATAAGATAATAAACCGAAAAGAAAAAAACCAGAGGAACAAACAGGGAAAGACATAAAACCGAACGAAACCCAAAAAAGACAGATGATCAGAGATCCGAAAGAAAGCGATCCTAGCCATCCATCGCTCCGAACCAGACAGAGAGAAAAACCAGCTCCAGCCAAACAAGAAATACCTAAACCTGAAACCAATAGCAGCGAAATAAGATGGAAAAACGGGGGGAGGGAAAGGCGAAGGAAGAGCCAGC
Source organism: Allium cepa (assembly GCA_030765085.1). NCBI lineage: Eukaryota > Viridiplantae > Streptophyta > Magnoliopsida > Asparagales > Amaryllidaceae > Allium > Allium cepa. Next base: position 555,101,530 of record CM060938.1, on the reverse strand, counting down.
ACCACCTGGCTCGCAACCTAGCGTCAACCAATTCCCGCTCTATCGGACGGACTAGAATAGGAAATAGACAGTAGGGCCACAAGAGGGCCAGAGCGGGAGCTAACCGATCCCTTGAAATGTCTACCACGAAAAGCCAAAAAAATATCTTTTCTAACCCGACGAATAATGGAAGCGGGATCCATGGGAGATTCCTCAAATATGGCCTTATTTCGCGCACACCAAAGATGCCAGCAGATCAGACAAGGAATCAAGCGAAAAATGACAGAGCGTAAAGATTTACCAGAGATACCGTTCCACCCGGTGCTCTGTAAGTCACCCGGCGAGCCGTATCTACCTCGGATGCCTATCAGATTACCGAAATAATTCCAACAGGCTGTAGCTGTGAAGCCCGAAAAGAGTAAATGATCAGAAGATTCGGACGCCCCGTTGCCGCAGCACCTGCAACGAGATGCGAAAGGAATGCCAATCCGTTGAAGGTTCTCATCAACCGGTAAACCCTTATGAAGGGTTCGCCACATAAACAGGGACACTTTAGGAGGGATTCTAGCGTCTCATATGAAAGAGAATAGAGGGGTCACCGGAGCCGGCGTACGAGTGGAACTCCACGCTTTGAAGATGGAAAACGTTCCACCATCCCAACCGGAAAGGCCTCCGTGAGAGTCAGAGAAATATTTGATCGATTGCATGTGCTTCCAAGTCTCACTAGCGAAACTTGGAGAACCAGAATAGCCAGCGGAGGCCAGCCTTCGGTACTTGGCATGCAAGAACTTCGCCCATAAGGAATCGTTTGCCCCAAATCTGCACCACAACTTGCATGCAAAAGCCGAACAAATGTCCTTGGGGTTACGCACACCAAGACCGCCCTCGTTCTTGGGACGACAGACCACGTCCCATGAAACCCAGTGATGACGATGGTTGTCAACCTTTGTCCCCCCAAAAAAGGAAGAGGCCAAGGATCGGAAAGAACGGAAGAAAGAGTCGGTGGGGGCCATCGCAGCGAAAACATGAGAACCTAGCGAGCCTAAAACGGACTTGATAAGCACAAGTCTTCCTGCCTGAGAAAGAAGCGATGCGTTCTAACGCAAAATCTTACCCCTAAACTTGTCCGTCAGAGGGTCGAAAATAGCGTTCAATTTCCTACCTCTGAAAAGAACAACACCCAAGTATGGAAGAGGAAGGGAAGCCTCCCTGAAACCGGTGAAGGATTGGACCCATGAAACCCGGGAAGGAATCATGTCCTTCGCACGGATGAAGCAACTCTTCGAAGAGTTAACGAGCTGACCCGAAGATCGCTCATACCGATGTATGAAGCAAAGTAGCCGGCGAACGGACGAGCGATTGCCGTTTGAGAAGATAACAATGTCGTCTGCAAAAGATAAGGAAGAGACCAGAGGGCAACCTCTCGGAAGGCCAAAACGGTGAACCTGACCGAATATCGTCAGGGTGTGAATCCCTCGAATGAGAGCTTCAGCCGCGATGATGAAAAGAGATGGAGATAGAGGATCCCCTTGACGGAGACCTCTACCCGCCCGAAAAAATCCGTAGGCCGATCCGTTAATCAGCACGGAAAACCAACAGTTAGAGATTAGCCGTCAAACCAAATCGATAAGGGTTTCAGGAAAACCAAAGGCCCTCAGAACTCTAATGACAAAAAACCGAAGATCCTCTCACAAATGCAGATTCATCACCTCAGATCCAAATAAGACTCTATCCTTGTGTATTGCTTTTCTCTAAGGTTTGAGAAATCTTTGCATACCTTAGCAAAGTCTGAAACGGTAGGTGGGCAGGCAGGAGCTGCACCTGTCACTCCCTCCACGAGTCCTCTGGTGGGGTTAAGCTTGGCATGTCCCCTTGCCTGGAGATATCGGTGGAACCAAATTGGATGTTTACGCCTAGAATCTCGGCTGCGTCGCCTGAGCCTGAACCTATAGGATCAGTCATCTCCTATCAATGGATTTTAAGAATTCTATTGGCAAATTTTCACAGATATTATAAGCACGGATAAGAGAAATAACAAAAGCATGAATCAAAGATAGCATAGGTACGAAAAAGGAAGATTGCAGTTTGTGTATAATCTTTGGAAAAGTCCTTTGAAAAATCTTTACTTTTATACATATATACTTCAAAGGTCCATTTTGAAAAACTTTGGAGAACATTTTTGGAAAACCTTTTGAAAATCCATTTTTCCTTTTCAAATGCATTCTCTTAGTTCAGACCTAATTCCAAAGGAACCATGAAACATATGCTCTGATACCAACTTTGACAACCCCCACCACCCAACATGTCAATCCAAAGCCTAATGTGACTTTCGAACTCGCGTCATACTGAGAAATACAGATCCTCATGGTTTATGATATTTCACAACACAGAGACTAATACAAGCAGATATAATCTAAGATATACTACACTTGTGATTAGTACATGATAGAAGATATAATATGACCAGTACAATGCCCAATACGAAGTACATAGAAAATATCATTCCAAGTATGATAAAAGAGATGAACTATATTGATAAGATAGATAAAAACATGGAGAGCAAGTATGGAAAAAAAATAGTCTCTAAAGATAAGCTCGACTCTCCAATTATTAAGAATTGGCTGATCACCTGCTGCCCTGTTCACTTGTGGTGGGGGAAAATAAGAAAGGAGGATGGTTAGACATAAAGTATGGTAAATGAGTACAAGTTTAATATGTGATGGTCACATGCAGTTATTCTAACACTACTCTAAAAGATAGACGGTGTGATACAAGTGCTCGTGAATTCCAAAGGTCTATTACCTAAGGGTTCTTGTCTAGTACATTCCTACACTACAGGCTGTGTAGGTTGATACAACAGATTGAATCTCATGTCTAAAGATCGGCCACCGCTTCTAGAGCTACTCAATATATAAGACACCGCTTTCTTGGCTACTAAGAATGGAAGACATCACCACTAAACTATAGTGGAAATAAACTCCCACTACTATCAGCGCCACTAGGCTACTGGGAATGTTTCCCCCTTATTATGCTTGTAGAGGGAAAAACCCCAAAATGCCGACCCGTCAGAATGTGTCATCGTCCGCCTTTGCTTCCACCTCTCGATCGTAGCATTGACCACTTATTGCATGCTTCGGATTCTTCTTTCTAACCGTATTATGTGCAGCGGGAATCATGCATACTAGGATCACCCGTTCTGTCGGATTCCTTATATCCACTAAATCTATTTTCTGCTGCACTTATTCGTAGCGTTTATAGCTAATGCACAATAGCTATCTTATTCTTTATTTTTACTAATTTTTTTAACCTAAAGCTACTAAATATAAGTTCCCACCGATTTTGCTCCAAATAAACTTATGTTTCCCTTTCTTTTCATTATCTACGAAAGCTTTCTCCCTCATTTCTAGAACCTTTATTTTCAACTAAATCCAATTCTTCTTCAGTCTCTCTAGCATCGTCTTCTTCTCCTTACAACAACTCTTTTTTTTTCCTCCTCGTTGGGTCCTCTTCTCCTCACAACAATCAGACTCTTCGTATTAGTGCACACTTTCAGTCAACTTGTTTAGTTGTAGACATTTTCTACCACTTCAGTGCAGTTTACTAATCAAAATCCGAATTGAAGAAGGTAGTGGCCAGCCTAGTAGGAGGGACCCCTGGTCTTGGACTAGATGTGAGGCTTGAGAAAGAAATTCCAGCAAACAAGGCAGAGGCGTACAATGTTCTTGATGAATTGCCTCATAGCTTTTCAATTGTAATCATTTCCCTATGTCTAGATCCTGATCCGTTTTATCTTGACCCATGCGTCTGTAACTCAAGTTAGTTATTGCTAACCCTCTTTATACCAAATTCAGGTAACCAGTCATTTCAAAATTATCTTAGGTGTTTTTACACTCGCACCTATTTTTCTACTTTGGAGTAGCTAACTAAAAAAGTGTTCTTCATAGGGAGTCTTTGGAGTTAGGGTGTTATACATTGGGGCACAGACATGTTTGTGGCGATGTTTTCATATTTCAAACTTTTTATTATTTCCTTTTAATACATCACGATGTTGTTTTCAAATTTGATATCATTCAAATATGTGGAGAATGAGATAAGTATTTATTCGGATTAAGCAGGGTTAGAAAAAAAAATCATTGTCACAATGTTAATTTCAGATGCTTAAGCTTGAAATTTTTTAAACAGGGGCATTATTATATGGAACGTTGAAAATATTGTCCAACTTTCAAAGTCTTCTTAATAATATATATTATATAGGTCCCCAAATGTATAAACATGTAAACACAATCAAACTAACATGAATGTAGTATCAAACTTTGGATTTATATATTTATTATCAATTTTGAAGGATAAAGAGATGCATTATGGCTGTTTATTACAAACTAAAGCTAGAAACTTGTTATATCTCAGCAGATTATTATGCACTCGGTCTAGTAATTTTTTACTACATGTGTCTTATTTTATCAAAAATACAAAAATAAATATATAGTCTTTATGAAGGCATAGAAATATCAATACATGATATTTGTGAAGGCACCAAAAAATCCATATAAGTTTTTATCCAGAAAGAGATGCCTTAAGATTTCTTTTATCTAGAAAGATGTTTTACCATGCATATGAGCAACCTTTAAATTTCTAAAGATTTTTTATTGAAAAATGGCATCACTTTATATGTTTCATATTTTAAAGCTGATAGGAGAAATACTTATGCATAGTTTGGAATTTAAATGGTAAGCTCTTGTATGACATTTATTTGCAAGATGCAGATATCCACTCTTTCAGTAGGAGTCAAATAAAACCTTATACTTTTTAAATTGTAAACTGTGCACTACGATATGATGGTATAAATTCACCAATAAAGGTTTCGAGATATATAAAAATATGGTTATATTCTATATGTTGAAATTCTAATACAATAATTTTCAAATTCAACACAGGATATTAAAAAAAATTACTAACTTACACCAGTTTTTTTCTTCAATCAAGAAATAAAGCATCTTCGTACGCGTCCTCATCTTTCAGGTAGCACGTACGTACATGACGGTAGAACGAAGATTTAGAGTTTTGGTCATCAAACAGTGACTTTTGTCGCATTCAAATGAACTACGATAAAAGAGATGACGGTGTTAGCTTCCAGGGTACGCAGGTGGAAAAGTCAGAATCTAGCATCTTCACAATTAACAAGCACAACATATTTGTTGTCAAGATTGAACTCTCTAGGCTGCAACATGAGAAATTCATATCGTGGGAAAAATAGAATTCAATGAATTTATATATGCAGCATTCCAGATCATATGGTGTTTGAAAAGTGAATCATGACTTAGAGGGGATCCGATTTGTTTGCGGGAGGTAAAAGAAGAAGAAGGATAAACTAATGTACATTGTTATCAAAAGTTATCAAATCTGCCATTTTATTATTACCCAACTACTTAATAATTGTTTTAATGTGTTATATATTGTTTTTCCTTTCTGAAGTTGGCAGGAGTAATGCTAATAAACTTGCTATTGTTCAGATGGTGGCTTAGTTAGACTAGTAAAGTATCAACTAAATTTGCTGATGATCATCTGTTCTACAAGAGGTATATATTTTGAATATGCTATGTTTTTCTTAATATATTATTGGTCCAAATATCATACTTGGATTTGAATGGTTGATATGCTGCAATAATCTGAGCATTATCAAATTTAGGCCTTGCATTTTCCAAAAATATTATAATCTCCATATTTTATGCGATTTCAATTACCTTATAACAGGATCACCAGTAATTCACTTAAGTTTTCTTCTTATGGTTTTCGACTTGATGCCATCTTTTATTGTAGGATGCCATATACATGTGCCCGATTCTTGAATGTCTTTTAATTGAATAACAAAGTCAACATATTGATGTTTATGTGACTCGTTAAATAGCCTGTCAAAATTTTTTTATTTCTGTAACATTCAATCAACCAACCAAGGATTAAAAAACCTTATCAATAACTTATACTAAACACCACACAAAGTAAATAGTATATATCATGTAGATTAGCTATTGTAGACATACAGTTGACTGACTGAACAACTATGACTTAATATCATGCTTTTTTTTCCAACAAAAGTAATATTATAAATATACCTCAAAAACCGCCAACAAGCCTGACGGGTAACAAAAGATGAGAACCAACATACCAAAAAAACGGTCAATAAGTCTGACGGGTAACAAAAGAAGAAAACCAAAAGATCCGGAGATACACCATAAGATAATAAACCGAAAAGAAAAAAACCAGAGGAACAAACAGGGAAAGGCATAAAATCGAACGAAACCCAAAAAAGACAGATGATCAGAGATCCGAAAGAAAGCGATCCTAGCCATCCATCGCTCCGAACCAGACAGAGAGAAAAACCAACTCCAGCCAAACAAGAAATACCTAAAGCTGAAACCAATAGCAGCGAAATAAGATGGAAAAACGGGGGGAGGGAAAGGCGAAGGAAGCGCCAGCACCACCTGGCTTGCAACCTAGCGTCAACCAATTCCCGCTCTATCGGACGGACTAGAATAGGAAATAGACAATAGGGGCACAAGAGGGCCAGAGCGGGAGCTAACCGATCCCTTGAAATGTCTACCACGAAAAGCCAAAAAAACATTTTTTCTAACCCGACGAATAATGGAAGCGGGATTCATGGGAGATTCCTCAAATATGGCCTTATTTCGCGCACACCAAAGATGCCAGCAGATCAGATAAGAAATCAAGCGAAAAATGACAGAGCGCAAAGATTTACCAGAGATACCGTTCCACCAGGTGCTCTGTAAGTCACCCGGCGAGCCGTATCTACATCGGATGCCTATCAGATTACCGAAATAATTCCAACAAGCTGTAGCTGTGAAGCCCGAAAAGAGTAAATGATCAGAAGATTCGGACGCCCCGTTGCCGCAGCACCTGCAACGAGATGCGAAAGGAATGCCAATCCGTTGAAGGTTCTCATCAACCGGTAAACCCTTATGAAGGGTTCGCCACATAAACAGGGACACTTTAGGAGGGATTCTAGCGTCCCATATGAAAGAGAATAGAGGGGTCACCGGAGACGGCGTACGAGTGGAACTCCACGCTTTGAAGATGGAAAACGTTCCACCATCCCAACCGGAAAGGCCTCCGTGAGAGTCAGAGAAATATTTAATCGATTGCATGTGCTTCCAAGTCTCACTAGCGAAACTTGGAGAACCAGAATAGCCAGCGGAGGCCAGCCTTTGGTACTTGGCATGCAAGAACTTCGCCCATAAGGAATCGTTTGCCCCAAATCTGCACCACAACTTGCATGCAAAAGCCGAACAAATGTCCTTGGGGTTACGCACACCAAGACCGCCCTCGTTCTTGGGACGACAGACCACGTCCCATGAAACCCAGTGATGACGATGGTTGTCAACCTTTGTCCCCCAAAAAAAGGAAGAGGCCAAGGATCGGAAAGAACAGAAGAAAGAGTCGGTGGGGGCCATCGCAGCGAAGACATGAGAACCTAGCGAGCCTAAAACGGACTTGATAAGCATAAGTCTTCCTGCCTGAGAAAGAAGCGACGCGTTCTAACGAAAAATCTTACCCCTAAACTTGTCCGTCAGAGGGTCGAAAATAGCGTTCAATTTCCTACCTCTGAAAAGAACAACACCCAAGTATGGAAGAGGAAGGGAAGCCTCCCTGAAACCGGTGAAGGATTGGACCCATGAAACCCGGGAAGGAATCATGTCCTTCGCACGGATGAAGCAACTCTTCGAAGAGTTAACGAGCTGACCCGAAGATCGCTCATACCGATGTATGAAGCAAAGTAGCCGACGAACGGACGAGCGATTGCCGTTTGAGAAGATAACAATGTCGTCCGCAAAAGATAAGGAAGAGACCAGAGGGCACCCTCTCGGAAGGCCAAAACGGTGAACCTGACCGAATATCGTCAGGGTGTGAATCCCTCGAATGAGAGCTTCAGCCGCGATGACGAAAAGAGATGGAGATAGAGGATCCCCTTGATGGAGACCTCTACCCACCCGAAAAAATCCGTAGGCCGATCCGTTAATCAGCACGGAAAACCAACAGTTAGAGATTAGCCGCCAAATCAAATCGATAAGGGTTTCAGGAAAACCAAAGGCCCTCAGAACTCTAATGACAAAAAACCAAGACATACAATCATATGCCTTAGCCATGTCAAGCTTGAAGATTACATTTGAGCCTCTTACCTTCCGGTCAATCTGGGAAATCAGTTCGTGAGCCAACAAGACGTTATCAGTGATTAAACGTCCTTTAACAAAACCCGCCTGAGAAGAGGAGATGATGCGATCAAGGAACGGAGCTAAACGAGTGGCCAAAACCTTGGAAATCACTTTGTTTGTGAAATTACACGGACTGATAGGTCGATATTCCGCACATGATTGAGGGTTATCACACTTCGGAATAAGGACCAAGTTGGTGGAAGACCAACTAATGGGAAGAATGCTGCCGGCAAAGAATTGCTGGATAGCCAAGCAAAAATCCGCCAGAATGTTAGGCCAAACACTCCGATAGAAAGAGCCGTTGAAGCCATCAGGGCCACTGGCACTGTCCTTACTTAGAGTGAAGACGCGGGCACGGATTTCTTCCGGAGATGGCGGAACAGCTAACGAGTCATTCCCCACAGCAGGGACCAAACGGGGAATGAAAGAGAGGATAGCCTGGTCTGGAGCGGACACAGAAGATGTACTTAATATCATGCTAAACATTATAGTTTGATGTACTTAATTATTAGTAGCCTGTATAGTTCAAAATGATAGAGGCAACAATCGGTTTGCTATATTGGTAACACGAGGGCCACCTGCTAAATATATTGGACTTGGTAGGTCTACATATTGCAAAATTTCTATATTTTATAAGAATCTCATGGTAAAATACAAAAACATCACCATAGTATAATTCAATTGATGGTTTCTTAATGCTTTTTATGAATTATTTTATGTTGGTTTGCTCTAAAAAGTACATGGGTACATTTTCATAGAATCATGATTAACTATATTGAAATGTAATGCAATCTGAGTATATTTGTATTAATAATTAGTTATTTTTGATGGTTGCTTGATGCTTTTTGTGCATTATTATCTGCTATTCTGCCTCAGAACGTACATGGTTATATTAACATAGAATCATGGTTGACTACATTGAAATGTAGTGCAATCTTCTATCTCACTTTTGGCTACATGGGAGATAAAAAAAATAACTATGTATGCGATCTTAAAACATATATGATAGGAATATAGAGATAAGATAATACAAGGTTTTATGGATTGTTAGATAATGTGGTGCCAAAAAAGAATATAGTCTGATGAAGAGATTTACAAAGCTAACAGATAATTTGCAATTTTTGGGTGAAGACGTTCCATGCATCTTATGAGCTGGTAAAAAGACATTTAGAGATGAAGAGATTTACAAACCTAATAAACAATCAGATGTACAAGAATATAGTCTCCATCTATTGTACTTCAGTAATTTTTGAGTTGTTTTCTGCTAATATTTCTCCAAATAATTAATCTGCTGTTCCATTGCTTCATAAAGGAATTCTATATCTACTTTGTCATTGTTGTACAAGTCATTCGATCCTAACTCCTACTATAATAAGTTAATTGAGTTTTATAAATAATGATAATAATATAAAATTAACTAAGTTAGCCAAGTTAATAAAAATTAACTAAGTTTTGTTAAAATTAAACAAATTTTACAATTAACTAAGTTTAAGTTAACTAGATTTTATAAATAATAATAATATAGCTAATTTAACAAAGTTTTATAAATAATAATAATGATAAATTAACTAAGTTTATAAACCTTAACTAGGTTTATAATAATGATAATTAATCAAGTTAACCAAGTAAACCAAGTTAATAAAAACAATCTAAGTTTTGTTAAAATTAAAAAAGTTGTATAAAATTAACTAAGTTTAAATTAAATAAATTTTATAAATAATAATAATACAGCTAATTTAACAAAATTTAATAAATAATGTGATGATGATGAATTAAATAAGTTTCTAAAAATTATCTAATTATAAATTTTAACTAATTTTATAATAATAATAATATAATCAAGTTAACTAATTTTTAATAATAATAGTAATAGTAAAAATAACTAAGTTAACCAAGTTGATAAACATTAACTAAGTTTTGTTAAAATTAAACAAGTTTTATAAAATTAATTTTGTTTAAGTTAACTAAATTTTATAAATAATACAACTAATTTAACAAAATTTTATAAATATTAATGACGATGATGATTAATTAACTAATTTTATAAAAATTAACTAATTTTATAAAAATTAACTAAGTTTATAATGATAATAATATAATTAAGTAAACTGAGTTTTAATAATAATAATAAATTAACTAAGTTAACAAAGTTAATAAAAATTAACTAAGTTTTGTTAAAATTGAACATGTTTATAAAATTTATCATTTATAATAATGCTCTAATTTGTTGGTAGGAATGTTGCGGAGAACCATTTTGCTGGATGGTTTCCAAATCAATTACAGGGAATAAGTAACCTTAGGTACGAGTTTGTCAGTGTTTTTAAAAGTTCCTTGATAAATATGTATCAATTATGTTTCCTTATTTTGCAAGTGATATTCATATCAATATTTTATCTAAGCAGGTTTTGTAATTAGCAGCTGTTTCAGCCACAGGTTAGTTACAAACTAACAACTAAAATATATGACTTCCACGCTTCTTTTCTCATTGTGCACAATAAACTTTAAAGCAAAGTTAATTGCAATATTAATTTTTTCACTTTCCAATTGTAGTAATAGCCACCATCTTTGCTTTTATAGTCATAGTTATTATCTACGGTGGAAGGAGTTGCAAGATCTCAATTTCACCTGCTCTTGGTATTTATCATTTTCATTCCTTTGCATAACAGAAAACATTGTTTATTATGTTCTGCAAATAATATTGATTTATTTACTTCTTAATGCTCTTTGTTCTAGAATCTTATTTTACACTAACTATATTCGTGATATTACATGCAAAATAGTATCACTTTTGTAGCACTACGCCAGAGCGGGCAATCCAAATCCCTAAACCTTTGACATTATATAGTCCTATTGAGTGATAATATGTAGCTATTATTCGAATAAAGAATAATGGTAGCAAATATCAATTGTAGGGTTGCCACAAATGACAAAGAAGCAAGGAGGAGGAGTGAAATGCTCATTAGGGAAGGCAAAAGGCATAGTTGGTGCATTGTTTATGCTTCCTCTCTTAAAGAGGATAAAGAGACAGGTCTCTCTCTTTAAGCTCACAATGATTTGTAATTTGATTACGGATTTTATGTAAACGTGGTTATTTTATGTAAAATATTTTGTATCGAGGTGTTTGTGTATCATATTTCAATAAGTTATTAACGTGTTTTTCGGTTATTTGAATGTGATAATTATATGGGTGATTGTTGGTTTCATACTGACAAATTTTAATTATTACTATATATATATATATATATATATATTGTAAAGAAAATGAAGTGGAAACCTGAACGAGCCACCACACCGAGGGGAACCTGCACAAAAATCAACAATTTTTAGTAGCGTTTATTAAACGCTCCAAAATATATATGGTGGCAAACAAAAAAGCTACCAAAATATTTTATTGTAGTGGACGGTACTTTTTGGTAGCGTTTTGCAAACACTACAACAAAGATTTTAAGTAGCATTTGTAGTGGCGTTTACTAAAACGCAGCAGAAATCTTGGATTTTTAGTTGCATGTTTTTAACTGCGTTCTCTAAAAGACTATTGTAGGTTATGGTAGCGTATTTTATGCACCACCAAAAATAATTTTTGGTGTAGTGATCGGCCATCCGTGCTAGTCAGCACATCCATCATTAGAACCTCCTGTTACAGCCATTTGTGAAAATACATCACCTCTATTCGGTTACTTTCGGTTTTGTTACTTTATGGCTTTAGTGTCTGCAGTACATCAGCTAGGTATCGCTATAGTGCACGATTCAGGTGTATTGGGTACTGGAGGTATAAGGTAGTCATCACATTTGGTATAAGAGCTTAGCTTAAGATATAACCTAAGTTGATACTTGGATCCATTAGAGATGGAGTAAGAGTTCTCAGTCTAGAATATATTGAGAGGTATATAAGAGAGCATAGTTGTTATATATTTTAATTTCCAAAACTATATAGTATCTATATATAGCAGTAAGTCATATTGCATACAGGAGTATCATTTTTTCCTTTTTGAGAGACTAATCATTCTTATCACAGCTTGTAAGAATAAGTTGACAAACAAGGAATGTAGCAAGGACTTCTAATTCTAGCGTAGAGTAAGGAGTAAGCATTGGGGTAGCTGTGAACTCTAATATTCAGGCTATGTTATATAATATGATGATGAATATGCCACAGAACTCCCAAGGAATTGCTCCAACTATTGTGGGTGGTGGTGCTCTACTACAAGTACTAAGGGCTGACATTACCAAGTAGTGCAAAGACAACTCTTGTCTAGGTGGAAAATTGTTTCTTAGAATGAAATCAACTGTAGAAGTCCAGGACTGCTTGATACCTACAAATGCATCTTAGAGGACTTGAAGTTGAAAGATGCGATAAAGCGAAAGTTGTCTGCTCAATAACTTCTGGGAAGGGAATGAATTGTCGGAATCTATGAAAATTTCTACTCTTGAGGATCGGTTTACTTGGAAGAAATGTAAAGCCTGATTTAAGAAGAAGTTCATATCAATTGCTCAAAAGATTATTCAGAAGATTTGTTGATTTGAAGTAGGGAGACTTATCTATTTTGGAATATATAACTGAGTTTGACATGTTGTTCAAATATGGGATATCCTTTATCGATGCGCCCTTAAAGAAGAACGAGAAGCTTATAGTTGGCTTGAATGACTACTTAGAGGAAAGGATGATCGACCATATCAATAAGAGATTTGAGAAGGTGGTTGAGAGCGCTTTGAGGCAGAGAGCTTACCAAAGCCGAAGGATACTATTATTCCTAAGGAGGAGTCCAAATCGCAAAGTGGTTTTGTTGGAAAGAGAAAACGAAACATAAAAACAAGAAGCGGTCTTAAGGAAAGGATGACCAAAAGAAGGACAAATAGAAGGCCATTTGTTTTGGTTGTGATGATAAAGGTCATTGATTGAGAACTACAAGAAAGATGGGAAGAAATGCTATAACTTTGGCAAGTTTGGGCATATTAACAAGGATTGTCCAAAAAAAAGTGAAAGAGAAGCTAGTGATGAATTCTTATGCCTCGAAAATTATTCCATCTTCATCCAGTGCTCTATCGGTGAAGGATAAAATCATTATTGTTTAGGGTATGCTTTCTACTCATGGTGTAATGACCTGTAAATTTCGATAATTAAACTGGTTAATTTAATAAGATTTTTGTAATTAAATTTAAGAAGAAAAAAAAACCTTTATAATTTATAATGAAGTGAGTGTTTAAAATGAAATGAAAATAATAGGGATATAGTAACGGTTGTAAGTTACTATTTAATTGGTCTATTAATGAAGTTTTAACTGTTACATTTGGGTATTAAATTGAATATATGCAAATAAACGTATGGTAATGGAGTCAATTCAACATTATATAAGCAATTCTGATAATTAGTGGAAATAATAAACTTGAGTGTAATATAAAGTTAGTGACAATATTTATGCAAGTCACCTTTTTATTTAGGGCTGCTAAATTCAGAGTAGGAAGTCAGTTACATTTAAATGTAGGTAAATGTTCATTAATGTGAGATAGGACTGTAACTGTAATGTGTGAATGTAAATGAAATGACATAAATGGAAATTTATATTTTATTCATAAGATGAAATAAATGAATGAAACCAAGTTGAATAAATTGATTTAGGTTTTATTTATGATAAATGTATATATTTGGGAAATTCATTATAATTGAAATTAACAAGTTATTACAAAAGAAAGATGAAAATTGGAATATATATTTTATAAGGAAAGATAAACAAATAATAACTAGGTTTATAAAGTAATAACAGATTTAATAAAAGAGTAGGATTAAAGCATGGTAGTTATTGGAAAGTAATTAATTGAAATTTGGATGAATTGGGAATTTTTTTTATGTATTAGTATAAAAACCAATTTTAATATTACCCATAAGAGGATAAGTTAATAGTCGATTCAATAACATGATTGAGAAATCAAATATATGGATTTATTGGGAATTTAAAACTTATACTTTTTATGATAAAATACAGCGTTTTACACGCAATAAATTTTTCTACTTTTATTACATATTATATATATATATATGTGTGTGTGTGTGTTCTTCTTATTATTATTTCATATATCCACCTCTATTTTATCTTTCTATTTTTATTTTTGACAGTCATGTTTATTTATTAGATTTTTGCTAGTTTATATCTTTTATTTATGGCTTGGAAGAAACTAAAAGGGTATGTGTTATATTGTCTTAATTGCTTGCCTTTTTAATTGCCTACTCTTTATTTCTTTTTATTTATAAAACCTTGAAATTTAATATAAATTTTAACTTGGTTTAATCATTTCCTAAAAGTCTAAATATAAAATTGAAAGTTTTGAAATTTTTACTTTGTTAAAAGACAACTCCAATTGGAATTTTAATAAAAATGAATTATGTATATTTTAAATACGAAGAATGTAAACAAGTTAAAATTTTAGTTAAGTAATAACTTTGTAAAATTCAATGTTTTACAGACTGTTAAATTTCGCATTTAAAAAGGGTACGCATTGTAATGGTATAAGTAACGTATAAACGTATAAATTAAAAATGTTACTTTTGCATAAATTTTGGGCGTATTGTATTGCGTCGGTTTGGCGTATTTTAAAATGCATACTGCAATATCTATATGGATTAATAAATCAGTTAGTATATTTTTATAGCAAAACGTTACTTTTTCCACAGCTTTCATTGGTTTTAAATTGGCGTAAAATCCTTGCTAAAATCACTTAGCCTATATAAAAAAAGAAACGCACATAATCATTAATTGAAGAAAAGGTTTAAAATGAACCAATCTATTAATCACTTGTCGTTTCTTCACCGTAAATTTCTCTCATCCCTCTTTATAAACGCATGGAAATTTTAAATTTTCTAGTTGCCGTTTCTTTCTTGTCTGCATTTATATCTTACCCAAATTTCAAAATTCTCTGTATATGTATACATCTTTTAGCCTAACAAATTTTTTTCACGCAACCTTTAATATGCAATGAAACATTTTTTTCGGTTAACAATTAAATTCAGTCGCCATTCTTTCTACGCAATTAAGTGGAAATTTTGTCGTTTCTGAAGAAATTTAATTCTTGCCTCTTTTTTTTCCTATAATTAAGCACGTAAATTTAGACACGTTCGTTTTCTCTTGCTTCCTAAATATTTTCCATATTCCCTTCATCTAAATACTGAAAACATGCATCTCATTTGTAGCTCTGGGAATAAACGTTAATGGAAGCAACTTATCCCTTACCTGTGAGAACAAAATTTCAAAATCTCTAAAGAAATAAATCATGCAGCTTCCTATTTTTATAACACGTTCAAACAAAAAGGATAAAATAAACGCATTCAATATTATTTAAAATATTATCCCATAATCTAATCTTAACTACCCGTTTCTTTTGTTTTAATTTCGTAGCCATTTGCATTCAATTGATAAAAATCAATATTTATATTCTTCCTACCTATTTGCTCATCTAAATCAATGCACGTTTCTCTTGAAATAGTATCTTGGATCAATCTAATTTCTTTTGCGCATTTATTTTTTTCAACCGTTACTTGAAATGTACGCACTCTTAAAAATGCAAGAAGTCATTTCTTTTAACGTTGAATTTCAAATGCAAAGATTCCTGCCTTTTTCTTTCACGCATTTAATTTTTCTCCTTACCTGAAATCTTGCTCATCCTTAAAATCAACGTGACCTTCCCCTATATTTATACAACACACGTTCAAAACAATTTTTACATCACCTGGAGAGCTTCACCTTCTTTTCATGCATGCGTGTGTTGAAGGTACGCATCTGTCTTTTATTTTATTTTTATTTCTACTTCTCATGCTTTTCACGTTGCATACTTTGCTCCTTCTTCTCGTTCCACCATGCTCGACTACTCCATCTCTCAAGTATGTTGTTGCCATCCCTGATAAGTATGCATCTCCTTTCCTCCTGATCTTGCCATGCATGTCCAATAATATAGGGAATCAAGCCTAGTTTCTTTCTTTTGCATGCTGTAGAACATATTAGCCTGCGTCCATGTAGTTGTGGCCACGTGAAATTGAATAAGGGTGTCACTTTTGAATAAAATGTTAACAAACGAAATAAATATCTTTCATTTTTGCATCACTGGAGAAGAAACCATATACACCTGTAATTTTGGTGGACATGTGAATTTGCATGCGTGAGCCACTTTGAAGATTTTAACAAATGGGAGTATGTAATGGAAACAGACTTAGAAAATGATTTGTGGTTTATTAGTTGCGTGTGAAACAAATCACACGACCTTGTCATTTCATAAGTGCATGCATACATTTTTTCAAAGTATTTTTTTTATGAAAATCTAATAACGTTTTGTTTCAAGACTCGGCCTATTTGATTTAACAAAGCATTTTTTTTACAAAGCATTTTTCCCAAAGCATTTAAATAACAAATTTGGAAAGGGAAGAGGATTGGAGATGTTGAACAAATTGAGTGATGGAGTGGTCAAGCCGCGGGTGTCAAAAATCTTTTAATTTTTAAATCTCGTTCCGGTTGTTATTAAATTTTGCTTTGATCGCTTCATAATCGCGTAATTTATTTTTCGTTTATTTTGCAAGTTCGTAATTGAGGTGTCACATCTGTTGGATTTATCGTGCCTCTGTTCAGTTCTTTCGGGATAGATACCGTTGTTTGATTTGAATCTTCAGCAGAGGAAAGGTGAGTATTTCTCACCAGACAAACATACCTATATATCCGTGATTTATCACAAGTGTATTTGTAAATTATTTATTAAATTTTATCTGCCTGTGATATAACGTATGATGTTAAACCTCATTTTAAATTGACACCTCATCAGTTGTTTATCTATTGTAATATTATTGCAGTTATACATGTAATGCTTATTTACTGATTTAATCATCACTGTAAGTTCCCTGTAAATTTGAGATCGTTATAGGCTGAAATGATAGGCCTGAACGATAATCATTTGTTCATTTATTTAATTGTTTAATTATTTATTTGTTAACTTGGGATTGCGGGCTTGAAATGATAGAACCCGGGGTATTGTAAATTGCGGATTGAAATGATATAAATCTGTATCACTTGACCTAGGCTAGAAAACTATATATAGACCCGTGGTTTATATAATATTTTTCTGAAATGTTTAAAAATATTTTAAATGGGAATTCATAATATTCTGGTTCAAATGTATTTAAAGGATTTTTATAAAATTTATAATGATTTTTGAATAAGTCAAAATGTTAAATAAATAAATGTTTAAGTAAAATTTTTGGAATATAACTTATTTTGGGAAATTCTGAAATTTTATTAAAAGTGAGTTTTAGTTAAGAAAATATTTGATAATAAGTTATATTTGGGAATTTAAAATTTGATTGTTAAGTTAATAATCTATTACAGCACTTAAATGCTATCTTTTATAAATGAAACTGTTTTAACCTATAGACATTAGGTAGCATTTCATAAGTGCTATGGAAACTGAATTTGGATTGTTTAAATAAAATTTATGGAAATAATCTTTGGGAAAAGGTTTAAATTTTGAAATTTAATTTGAATAAATAAAATAAGGAATTGACTTTAAATGGTTTTAAAAGGAAGTATTTAACTTTTAAATGTGAAATTGAAAGGCAATTTATTACTAAATGAATTAAATAGATTAAATGGTATTTTATATTAAATAGAATGACTGATGTGTAAATAAAGGATGTTTAAAGGGATATTATAATATTGAAAAGTATTTGAAATTTATTTTGATTTGTAAAGTATAAATACCATTTTTTAAAGTTGTAACCACGGGTTATAATAACGTTTGGTTGTTAAAGAGACCGGGATCGGATATCTGGCATACTCTCTGTCGATACCGAAAACCACTTTAACAACTGTGTACGTGGTGGAGATTCCAGAATGAAGTAGGATGGTGGTGACGTTTCCTTTGAGGTAAATACGTGGACCCGACTCCCGTGAGTTGGCATAAGGTGGCCAAAACAGGAGCGATTGACGGATTAATGAGGTAGCACCTCTGATCGGACGCACTTCTTCGTATGCCATTCTATTACTTTTGTGATTGTTTTGGTGCACACCTTTGATTTGGGAGTGTTGTTCGAGGTGGGCGGCAGCTGCGCGCTGCGCGTTTCGTTCGGTCCGGAAGCGTAATTGGTATATCTACCCTGGCATTGCCTAGTTGTGCCGTGTCACCTACCCTAGCGCGCCTTCTACGAGTTTCTATTTGTGTCGTACCTACGGAGTATCCTCTGGTAGCCTCCCGATCAGGAGGTATTACGGTACTGTATAGACTATTGGCATTATTTGTGTTAAGGGCTATATGGGTAACCCCTTAACGCTATTTAAAAGTAAGTTTATTTTACTAATAGACACTATTATAATAGCGAAGTATTACTACATAGTAAATAGTTTAACGGATCCTTAGAGGATGGGCGGTCCCAAGCATCCTTTAAGTTACTTGCTCTATATTACAGTACACTTGAATTAGCTTACACTATATAAGTATGTATGTCCTGACTCGAGTGTTTATGTTTTATTTTACGCTCGGGTCAGCCTGAGTTGCAGTTCAGTTTTCATCCCGGAGCTAGGATTTCTGTAGATCACTTTCAAGCTGCTGGCAAACTTCCTTCCCAGTTCTTTATCTAAATTTTTGAAATCAAGACTAGTAGATATTTGGATTGTTCTACTGATGATTTAAAACTATATTTGGATTAAAGACTATGTAAATTTTATTTGATTGAGACTATTTATAGTGGCTTCATGAACCACTAAGTATTTTTAAATTCCGCTGCGAGTATTCTGATTCTGTGTTTGTGATTCTGTGATTAATTATTTACTGTATATTTTGAGATTTGCCAAATTTTATTTACAACGCGGTATTTTGAACAATTCAAGTCCGACATGTGCGGATGCGAATGGTTGAAAATACTGGGTCGTCACATTTGGTATCAGAGCTTTGGCTCTAGGCAAAACTTAGAATGTATGGTAAATTTGATTTACAGAATCACTTTCATTCGAGCTTGAATCTCTTCCTTTTGATTCGATTTCCTTTGAATTTTGGAACGTTCCCTGCGGTTCCGAAGTTCATTCGTGTCCCTCACTATTCATTTTCTTTCAATTCTGGAGTATCCCATAACTCCACTTCGGATGATCTTTATAGTGAATTGGCGGTCTCGCCAATATTCTAATAAAGGGGTGAAACTCCTTTACAATTAGCATTGATTCACCAAAGATTTATATTTAACCTCGGTTTAGATGCTAGTATCTTTGGTTATTCCGAACTCTATATCTTCGGATCGAATGGTAAATCTACATTCGATATGACTCTTTTAGTCACGGTTGACCAGGTTAAGGTTGCCCGCGATTTATATAAACTTATCTAGTTCCTTGTTCTGTTATGTAATCATCGGATCTTCTGATTCCAATTTATCTTTAAATCAAAATTCTCTTTGATTTGAATCCAAAAAATTTGAATCTCTACCCTTGTTTTGAAAAATTTATTCCTATATTTGGGAAAAATCTAATATTATATATAAGTATGATTTTCAGAATTTAACTAGTTGTTTAGAGATAATAGTGTTTGATTTTATTTATGGTTTTGTAAACCATTGGCTTTGTCTTATATAAATAATTGAACTATAAAACATGGTTATAAATTTATTTGGAAACAGAAATGAATTTAAAACAAGAATTTAAGAATTTAATTTCTGATAGTTTCAAACCTTGTGTTTAAAGTCTTAAAAGGATATATTATTATTTAAATTATTTTCAAATATAAATTTGTTTCCAAATAATTTTAAAGTTTTAAAAATTAGTGCACTTCTCTTTGTCGCTGGAAAATAAATTTCTGTGATGACTACAACATCATCGACATTCATTTTCGAGTATCGAAGTAAAGAGACCACGTTGTAGTTTTGCTTCAAAAATTTAATTAATTTGAATTTCTAAAATATGACTTAATTTATATAGATATATGATTTAAATTTGATTTGACATATGTTATATATATGTATTTATTTATCTCTAAAGTGTTTGAAGTTAATTGGAAATTTAATTCATAAATATATGTTAAAAGGTGATTCTAATGATAAAATAAAGTCAAATTTTGAATGAATATTTAAACTTGAATAATAGAATTGGAAATTTTTTACTTGTATAATTGCATGCCAATATAACTTACCTAAATCATTCAGAAATTAACTATGTAATTGGATAATGTACAATATAAAAAATTTTATAAATAAAATTTGAGTAGTTATAATAAATGTTATACACTTAAAGTTTCAGTTACAATAAGACAAATAGAGGTAAATAGAAATAAAATAATAATTGAATAATATACAATATCAAATGGTGTTAAAGGAAATTTAGAAATAAATTGGAATAGTTATAATAAATATAATCTACTTAATATGTGCGATAAGATATATTAAGTAGAATATATTTAATAATAATCTGGAATAAAGAAGAATTAAATTTGTTGAATAAAAGATGATTATTATAAATGACTATACAAATTTCTGATTTTAGAAAATAATTGGATAATAAGATAATTAATTTGGAAATAGATAAGATTGATTTAACTGCAGTAAAAATTTAATGAATTAAATCAATTATTGAATATTAATTAATTTAAATTGAATTTATATGGTTTAAATAAATGATTCCATTTTGAGTTTCAATTTAGTTTTCTTTCAGGGTGTTCTATTCTCCTACCTCCTTCCTTTTCGGGGACGAAAAGTTTTGAGTGGGGGAGAGTGTAATGACCTGTAAATTTCGATAATTAAACTGGTTAATTTAATAAGATTTTTGTAATTAAATTTAAGAAGAAAAAAAAACCTTTATAATTTATAATGAAGTGAGTGTTTAAAATGAAATGAAAATAATAGGGATATAGTAACGGTTGTAAGTTACTATTTAATTGGTCTATTAATGAAGTTTTAACTGTTACATTTGGGTATTAAATTGAATATATGCAAATAAACGTATGGTAATGGAGTCAATTCAACATTATATAAGCAATTCTGATAATTAGTGGAAATAATAAACTTGAGTGTAATATAAAGTTAGTGACAACATTTATGCAAGTCACCTTTTTATTTAGGGCTGCTAAATTCAGAGTAGGAAGTCAATTACATTTAAATGTAGGTAAATGTTCATTAATGTGAGATAGGACTGTAACTGTAATGTGTGAATGTAAATGAAATGACATAAATGGAAATTTATATTTTATTCATAAGATGAAATAAAGGAATGAAACCAAGTTGAATAAATTGATTTAGGTTTTATTTATGATAAATGTATATATTTGGGAAATTCAATATAATTGAAATTAACAAGTTATTACAAAAGAAAGATGAAAATTGGAATATATATTTTATAAGGAAAGATAAACAAATAATAACTAGGTTTATAAAGTAATAACAGATTAAATAAAAGAGTAGGATTAAAGCATGGTAGTTATTGGAAAGTAATTAATTGAAATTTGGATGAATTGGGAATTTTTTTTATGTATTAGTATAAAAACCAATTTTAATATTACCCATAAGAGGATAAGTTAATAGTCGATTCAATAACATGATTGAGAAATCAAATATATGGATTTATTGGGAATTTAAAACTTATACTTTTTTTGATAAAATACAGCGTTTTACACGCAATAAATTTTTCTACTTTTATTACATATTATATATATATGTGTGTGTGTGTGTGTGTGTGTGTGTGTTCTTATTATTATTATTTCATATATCCACCTCTATTTTATCTTTCTATTTTTATTTTTGACAATCATGTTTATTTATTAGATTTTTGCTAGTTTATATCTTTTATTTATGGCTTGGAAGAAACTAAAAGGGTATGCGTTATATTGTCTTAATTGCTTGCCATTTTAATTGCCTACTCTTTATTTCTTTTTATTTATAAAACCTTGAAATTTAATATAAATTTTAACTTGATTTAATCATTTCCTAAAAGTCTAAATATAAAATTGGAAGTTTTGAAATTTTTACTTTGTTAAAAGACAACTCCAATTGGAATTTTAATAAAAATGAATTATGTATATTTTAAATACGAAGAATGTAAACAAGTTAAAATTTTAGTTAAGTAATAACTTTGTAAAATTCAGTGTTTTACAGACTGTTAAATTTCGCATTTAAAAAGGGTACGCATTGTAATGGTATAAGTAACGTATAAACGTATAAATTAAAAATGTTACTTTTGCATAAAGTTTAGGCGTATTGTATTGCGTCGGTTTGGCGTATTTTAAAATGCATACTGCAATATCTATATGGATTAATAAATCAGTTAGTAGATTTTTATAGCAAAACGTTAATTTTTCCACAGCTTTCATTGGTTTTAAATTGGCGTAAAATCCTTGCTAAAATCACATAGCCTATATAAAGAAAGAAACGCACACAATCATGAATTGAAGAAAGGTTTAAAATGAACCAATCTATTAATCACTTGTTGTTTCTTCACCGTAAATTTCTCTCATCCCTCTTTATCAACGCACGGAAATTTCAAATTTTCTAGTTGTCGTTTCTTTCTTGTCTGCATTTATATCTTACCCAAATTTCGAAATTCTCTGTATATGTATACATCTTTTAGCCTAACAAATTTTTTTCACGCAACCTTTAATATGCAATGAAATATTTTTTTCGGTTAACAATTAAATTCAGTCGCCATTCTTTCTACGCAATTAAGTGGAAATTTTGTCGTTTCTGAAGAAATTTAATTCTTGCCTCTTTTTTTTCCTATAATTAAGCGCGTAAATTTAGGCACGTTCGTTTTCTCTTGCTTCCTAAATATTTTCCATATTCCCTTCATCTAAATACTGGAAACATGCATCTCATTTGTAGCTCTGGGAATAAATGTTTAATGGAAGCAACTTATCCCTTACCTGTGAGAACAAAATTTCAAAATCTCTAAAAAAAATAAATCATGCAGCTTTCTATTTTTATAACACGTTCAAACAAAAAGGATAAAATAAACGCATTCAATATTATTTGAAAATATTATCCCATAATCTAATCTTAACTACCCGTTTCTTTTGTTTTAATTTCGTAGCCATTTGCATTCAATTGATAAAAATCAATATTTATATTCTTCCTATCTATTTGCTCATCTAAATCAATGGACGTTTCTCTTGAAATAGTATCTTGGATCAATCAAATTTCTTTTGCGCATTTATTTATTTTCAACCGTTACTTGAAATGTACGCACTCTTAAAAATGCAAGAAGTCATTTCTTTTAACGTTGAATTTCAAATGCAAAGATTCCTGCCTTTTTCTTTCACGCATTTAATTTTTCTCCTTACCTGAAATCTTGCTCATCCTTAAAATCAACGTGACCTTCCCCTATATTTATACAACACACGTTCAAAACAATTTTTACATCACCTGGAGAGCTTCACCTTCTTTTCATGCATGCGTGTGTTGAAGGTACGCATCTGTCTTTTATTTTATTTTTATTTCTACTTCTCATGCTTTTCACATTGCATACTTTGCTCCTTCTTCTCATTCCACCATGCTCGACTACTCCACCTCTCAAGTATGTTGTTGCCATCCCTGATAAGTATGCATCTCCTTTCCTCCTGATCTTGCCATGCATGTCCAATAATATAGGGAATCAAGCCTAGTTTCTTTCTTTTGCATGCTGTAGAACATATTAGCCTGCGTCCCTATAGTTGTGGCCACGTGAAATTGAATAAGGGTGTCACTTTTGAATAAAATGTTAACAAACGAAATAAATATCTTTCATTTTTGCATCACTGGAGAAGAAACCATATACACCTGTAGTTTTGGTGGACATGTGAATTTGCATGCGTGAGCCACTTTGAAGATTTTAACAAATGGGAGTATGTAATGGAAACAAACTTAGAAAATGATTTGTGGTTTATTAGTTGCGTGTGAAACAAATCACACGACCTTGTCATTTCATAAGTGCATGCATACATTTTTTCAAAGTATTTTTTTTATGAAAATCTAATAACGTTTTGTTTCAAGACTCGGCCTATTTGATTTAACAAAGCATTTTTTTTACAAAGCATTTTTCCCAAAGCATTTAAATAACAAATTTGGAAAGGGAAGAGGATTGGAGATGTTGAACAAATTGAGTGATGGAGTGGTCAAGCCGCGGGTGTCAAAAATCTTTTAATTTTTAAATCTCGTTCCGGTTGTTATTAAATTTTGCTTTGATCGCTTCATAATCGCGTAATTTATTTTTCGTTTATTTTTCAAGTTCGTAATTGAGGTGTCACATCTGTTGGATTTATCGTGCCTCTGTTCATTTCTTTCGGGATAGATACCGTTGTTTGATTTGAATCTTCAGTAGAGGAAAGGTGAGTATTTCTCACCAGACAAACATACCTATATATCCGTGATTTATCACAAGTGTATTTGTAAATTATTTATTAAATTTTATCTGCCTGTGATATAACGTATGATGTTAAACCTCATTTTAAATTGACACCTCATCAGTTGTTTATCTATTGTAATATTATTGCAGTTATACATGTAATGCTTATTTACTGATTTAATCATCACTGTAAGTTCCCTGTAAATTTGAGATCGTTATAGGCTGAAATGATAGGCCTGAACGATAATCATTTGTTCATTTATTTAATTGTTTAATTATTTATTTGTTAACTTGGGGTTGCGGGTTTGAAATGATAGAACCCGGGGTTTTGTAAATTGCGGATTGAAATGATATAAATCTGTATCACTTGACCTAGGCTAGAAAACTATATACAGACCCGTGGTTTATATAATATTTTTCTGAAATGTTTAAAAATATTTTAAATGGGAATTCATTCTGGTTCAAATGTATTTAAAGGATTTTTATAAAATTTATAATGATTTTTGAATAAGTCAAAATGTTAAATAAATAAATGTTTAAGTAAAATTTTTGGAATATAACTTATTTTGGGAAATTCTGAAATTTTATTAAAAGTGAGTTTTAGTTAAGAAAATATTTGATAATAAGTTATATTTGGGAATTTAAAATTTGATTGTTAAGTTAATAATCTATTACAGCACTTAAATGCTATCTTTTATAAATGAAACTGTTTTAACCTATAGACATTAGGTAGCATTTCATAAGTGCTATGGAAACTGAATTTGGATTGTTTAAATAAAATTTATGGAAATAATCTTTGGGAAAAGGTTTAAATTTTGAAATTTAATTTGAATAAATAAAATAAGGAATTGACTTTAAATGGTTTTAAAAGGAAGTATTTAACTTTTAAATGTGAAATTGAAAGGCAATTTATTCCTAAATGAATTAAATAGATTAAATGGTATTTTATATTAAATAGAATGACTGATGTGTAAATAAAGGATGTTTAAAGGGATATTATAATATTGAAAAGTATTTGAAATTTATTTTGATTTGTAAAGTATAAATACCATTTTTAAAAGTTGTAACCACGGGTTATAATAACGTTTGGTTGTTAAAGAGACCGGGATCGGATATCTGGCATACTCTCTGTCGATACCGAAAACCACTTTAACAACTGTGTACGTGGTGGAGATTCCAGAATGAAGTAGGATGGTGGTGACGTTTCCTTTGAGGTAAATACGTGGACCCGACTCCCGTGAGTTGGCATAAGGTGGCTAAAATAGGAGCGATTGACGGGTTAATGAGGTAGCACCTCTGATCGGACGCACTTCTTCGTATGCCATTCTATTACTTTTGTGATTGTTTTGGTGCGCACCTTTGATTTGGGAGTGTTGTTCGAGGTGGGCGGCAGCTGCGCGCTGCGCGTTTCCATCGGTTCGGAAGCGTAATTGGTATATCTACCCTGGCATTGCCTAGTTGTGCCGTGTCACCTACCCTAGCGCGCCTTCTACGAGTTTCTATTTGTGTCATACCTATGGAGTATCCTCTGGTAGCCTCTCGATCAGGAGGTATTACGGTACTGTATAGACTATTGGCATTATTTGTGTTAAGGGCTATATGGGTAACCCCTTAACGCTATTTAAAAGTAAGTTTATTTTACTAATAGACACTATTATAATAGCGAAGTATTACTACATAGTAAATAGTTTAACGGATCCTTAGAGGATGGGCGGTCCCAAGCATCCTTTAAGTTACTTGCTCTATATTACAGTACACTTGAATTAGCTTACACTATATAAGTATGTATGTCCTGACTCGAGTGTTTATGTTTTATTTTACGCTCGGGTCAGCCTGAGTTGCAGTTCAGTTTTCATCGCGGAGCTAGGATTTCTGTAGATCACTTTCAAGCTGCTGGCAAACTTCCTTCCCAGTTCTTTATCTAAATTTTTGAAATCAAGACTAGTGGACATTTGGATTGTTCTACTGATGATTTAAAACTATATTTGGATTAAAGACTATGTAAATTTTATTTGATTGAGACTATTTATAGTGGCTTCATGAACCACTAAGTATTTTTAAATTCCGCTGCGAGTATTCTGATTCTGTGTTTGTGATTCTGTGATTAATTATTTACTGTATATTTTGAGATTTGCCAAATTTTATTTACAACGCGGTATTTTGAACAATTCAAGTCCGACATGTGCGGATGCGAATGGTTGAAAATACTGGGTCGTCACACATGGTGTGCCTATTCTTACTTTGTTTGATACCAGGGTTTAATATTACTTCATATCTCGTGATCTAGTTGACAGACTAGAATTAAAACCAGGCCTAGTAGATGAACTTTTAATTGTAGCGAGTCATGTTGGAGGTTTGGCTACTTTGTCTATCGTTTGTCGAGATGTGGTATTATTGATTCATGGTTGTATGTTTATTATGCTTGTTTTTTGTGTTTTGTGGGGTTTGGTCTTTTACTAGGGATGGGCTGGCTTCAATGATATAGAGTCTTGATGGATAGTAGGAAATTGTTGGTGATGATAGGGACGAATGGTGAGCGGGGAGTAGGGATGCATATTCGATGATGAGAAGAAGGTTAGCTTTCTATATTCACTCGATATTTCGCACGATGAATTGCCACCAATACCCATTATGATAGAGTATTCGGGCATATTCGAGGCGTAATTTGGGAATTCGATCTCTCTATGTGGCGGTAATTTGGTTAACTCCTTGAATATTTTCGGATACTCTATCAAAATGGGTATTGATGGCAATTCCATCGTGTGACATCCCGAGTGAATACAGAAAGCTAACCTTCACCTCATCATCCAATAAGCATCCCAACTCTAAACTCCGCTCACCATTCGTCCCTGTCATCACCAACGATTGCCTACTATCCATCATGACTCTATATCTTTGAAGCCATCCCATCCCCAGTAAAGTACCGAACCCCACAAAACACAAAAAAAACAAGCATAATAAACATACAACTATGAATTGATAAGATTGCATCTCGACAAACCATAGGTACAGTAGCAAAACCTCCTACATCACTCGCCATAATTAAAAGTTTATCTACTAGGTCTGATTTTAATTCTAGTCAATCAACTAGATCAATAGATATAAAGGAATTTTAAACCCAGGTATCAAGCAAAACAAGAATAGGCACATCATGAGTAGAAAACATACCCTGAATAATAATGATTTTCTCCTTCTCCTTTACTAATAGAGTAGCTGATGAAGTTGGAACAATATTCGAGGCACAAGCCTTCATCACCAGCTTTTATTTCACTTCTTTTGGAGAATCCTTGTTAATATGCCCAAACTTGCCACAGTTATAGCATTTCTTCCCATCATTCTTGCAGTTCTCAATTCGTGACCTTTATCACTATAGCCAAAACAAACGGTCTCCTATTTTCCCTTCTTTTGGTCATCCTTTCTTTAAGACCGCTTCTTAATTTTATGTTCCACTTTCTCTTTTCAACAAAACTACCTTGCGATTTGGACTCCTCCTTAGGACTAACAGTATCCTTTGGCTTTAGGTAAATGCCCTCTGCCTCAAAGCACTCTCAACCACCTTCTCAAATCTTTTATCGATACGGCCAATCATCCTTTCCTCTAAGTAGTTATTCAAGCCATCTATAAGCTTCTTGTTCTTCTTTAAGGAAGTATCGATAAAGGATATCCCATATTTCAACAACATGTCGAACTCAGTTACATATCCCAAAACAGATAAGTCTCCCTGCTTCAAATCAACAAATCTTCTAAAAAAACTTTTGAGCTTTTAGCATGAACTTTTCCTCAAATGAGGCTATACATTTCATCCAGGTAAATTGATCCTCAAAAGTACCAACTTTCATAGATTCCACTAATTCATTGCCATTCCAAGAAGTTGCTAAGAGGCCAATTTCCTCTTTATCGCACCTTGCAGCTTCAAGTCCTCGAAGATGCATTCGTAGGTGTCAAGCAGTCTTGCACTTCTATAGTTGATTTCATTCCAAGAAATGGTTTACCACCCAGACTAGATTTGTCTTTTCTCAACTAGGTAATGTCAGCCCTTGGCGCTTATAGTAGAGCACCACCACCCACAATAGTTCGAGCAACTCCTAAGGAGTTTTGCAACATATTCATCATCATATTATCGAACATAGCCTGGATATTGAGGTTCACAACTACCCTAGTGCCCTCTCCTTGCTCTACGCTAGAAATAGAAGTCCTAGACGCATTCCTTGTTTTCCAACTTATTCTTACAAGCTATTACAAGAATGATCAGTCTCTCAAAAAGGAAAAAGTGGTACTCCTGTATGCAATGTGACTTACTACTATATATGGATACTATATACTTTTGAAAACTAAAATATACAATAACTATGCTTTCTTATGTACATTTCAATCCATTCTAGAGTGAGAACTCTTACTCTATCTCTAATGGATTCAAGTATAAACTTAGGTTATATCTTAAGCTAAGCTCTGATACCAAATGTAATGACCACCTTACACTTTTAGTAACCAATACACCTGAATCGTGCGCTGCAGCGGCACCTAGCCGATGTAGAACAGACACCAAAGTCGTAAATTAACAAAACCCAAAGTAGAGGCTATTGCAACACACAGATAATATATAATAACAACATAATATAATAAAAAAGAACTATAATAAGCACATCGGAGCATATTAGGTTCATCATATTATACAACACAGTAGTGATAGATTTATACATCTGAATCAATATAAACTCTAAATATTTGTATCTCGAATAATAATAAGTGCTAATAGAGCTCTATAGCACTGGACATCGGAATTGCAATAGCAAGCTCCAAATATGGATATATGTAAGCTAGCCTCATGCTCATCCTTCGCATAGCACCATGTGATATCTCATATCTGTTGCGTCAATTTACTTATTTAAGAGTACCCGAGATTGTAAGAAGCATTGAAAATAAGCTTAGGCCAGATAGAAAGTCTAGTTTGAGCGATCTACTATCTCAAAGTAAATATATATAGGGTATGCATAATCTTACTTGACAAGTCCCTGTATCCAATAAGTTAACACATATAATCGGTGTATGCTTAACAAATAGAGGTATGCTACAAGTTAAAGTACAATATGGGGTATCTACATATCTAGCATCAATAATGCCAATATCATGTGACCTCCATAACAAACATAAAAGATCTAGAAACTATCAAACTATCTCACATTGCTCAGTCATATGTCGTTGGATATACGACAACTTAAACGATCATATCGACAATTATAGACTATTCAAAATCTCAGTTTCCTATAGGCTCGAATGGCCAGAATACTATACTTATGTATCAATAAGTCTGATTACTTCGGATCACATTTCAACAACTTCGGATCACATATTATTAAATTCCTTGATAGTAATTCTAATCTTCATTTCTAATTTTCGATCTTTGATATTCAAATAAATAAAAACAAAAATTTAATTCCAAAATATATTTTTAAATTTTTTAAAAAAAATTAAGAATTAAAAATTGTTTAAACACTATCTTCGAGTTTTTACAAAGTATAGGATTTTGAAAAAAAATTAAAAAGAAAAACATTTTCAAATTTAACTATCGTATGTTGACATGTATTTTGATATGCCAACACATATGCCGTTAATTTTTTTAATATTTTGAGTGGAAGTGTATTTTGGACACAACCCTTCATTTGGATACATTTGTTCATCCACTATATAAAGTTATGTGCAAACGAATTTTTAATCAATTAGTAACTTACTTTCTTCTCACTCCTTACTCTCTTGAAAATTCTCTTAAAAAATATACTCTACACTCTTCAAAATCATATAGAATCAATTCATACTCCATTGTATTGATTTACCAATACTTGCTTACTATTTTGCAAGCATCTCTCTCATTTCAAAGATCAAAATGCTATCGAAGTTGCTATATGATCCATTGTATCCAAAGTAAAACTATTTATCTTTGGAAAATCATCAACTCTACTCTTATTATGTGGGTGTGCTTATAGCCCATTCAAATCAAATAGGTATGCTTGTAACCCATTCAAATCAAGTTGGTGTGCTTAGTATCCCATTAAATCTAGTGGGTGATCTTATTGCCCCGTCAAATCAAGATATTTGCCCCAGACTCGTGAAACCGAAGGGTGCACCTCATAGTCTTGAAATCAAATTGTATTCTTGTTTGCCTTCTACCTGGTTTAGAGTTGGCAATTGAAAAGAAATCTATACAAGCAATTATGTGGGGGTGGATCTAGGATTTATTAATTCGAACTATTATAAAATTCCCAGTGTCTTATCACTTCCTTTACTTTATTGCTTTTATATTTATCCATGATTGTATCTATGATTGATTGTTAGTATAAATCTATGTTGTTAATCTATGATTTGATATTAGTCTTGAAAGAATTTTGGAGTTCTGCGCCGTGCTTTAGAGTTGTTAATCTTGAAAGAATTTGGTATTAATCTTCACTTTGGAGTTCTATGCGGGTCGAAGTGCCGCCGGAGTTCCCCTCAAGAATCGAAAAGAGGATGGTAGGCCTATGGATCTCAGGCCACTTAGGATCATACCTAGGTGTCAGAGTAGCTTAGGACCCAAGTGTTTGGCTAGCAATAGCATCATGTGGCATTGATCCGGAACCTTCTCCCAAGTCTTTGTGCGTCGTTGAGGCAAGCTTCGGGCGAGGATAAGCTGGCCATCTTTCAAAATCTTGGGCTTATCTCCTACCAAAACTTCTCTCTCCAGCTGCTCCAAATCCACCTCGCCACTTCCGAGGAAAACCTTTTCTTCTTGAATGATTCGCTCCCAGGCGAGGGTGAGGATTCTAGGATAATCATCTTTGAACCACTCTAGATTTGGAATTTGAGCATGTTAGCATTATACTGGTTCAGCAGTGGTTCAAACTTCTCCATTGCGTGATCTTCTCCCCGCTGTTCCATGACCTCAACTTCTCCTTTGATGCGTGCATCGACATCTTTCACATGATCGAGTGCTTTGTCTCTTTCCTCCCTGGCATGGAGCAACCTTTCACAATAAGTCTGGGCTTATTGGAGCGCTTCATCCTTTTCTTTTGTTTCGGGCACTAGTTTGGTTGTCAGCATAGCCGCATTTCTATTTGCGATATCCCTCTCTATTACCAGAGCATGGCTTTGTGGAAAGCCTTCTCCATTTTATCCTAACACTTAATTTGCTCCTCTTCGAGTGCCTCAATGGCCTCCCTGGCTTTCTTCTCGGCTTTGTCTTGGGATGTTCTCAATTTCTCGACCTCGGCATCGAGATAGAGATGATTCTCTTATTATCAGCTTCGATGAGTTTTTGATTAATCTCTGGCTTCCTATCCCTAAAGACTTTGGAAATTTTCTCGGCTAACTTCGACCATTCGTTATACTAATTGTGAACGTCGATCACATAATCAGTGGTCAACTTCTATACGTCAGCTGGGATTCTTTTCAAGTTAGGCACAAACATTGGACCATCAAAGCAACTGTTTGGAAATTCTTGTTTTAGTTTGCCCATTCGGGCATTATCCGCAAGCTATTCCTCCAAAGAGATAGGTAAGACTATAGCAGTTTCTTTGCCTGGCCTATGCTGGGATGTTTCAAAGGCACTCTTGTGATGCCTATAGTCGGAGGACCGAATGGAGTAAGATGGCACTGGAGGTTGCATAGGGATGGGAGATGGTGGAGGGGCATGAGAAGCATCAACAGGAGGATGTCATTGTGACGATCGGGTTGCCTTTATAGATCTCTAGGAGGAGATGAACTAGACCGAGGGTGATGTTTGAAAGAAGAATCATGTGATGAGCGATCTATATCATAATCGATTCTATCTCGATTATCTTTGTCTTGGCTAGAACGATATCCTGACTCATAATCGCGACCGCTTCCTTGGTGGTACGAGCTCGACTGAGGCCTTTGTACTTGGAATGCTTTCCCCTCTATTTCCTTTTTTCCATGGATCTTTCAAGGGAAAAAAGAACAAATTTGATCCAATAAGCAAGGATACAGGTCAAGTGCGAGTGTTGTGAAGTGCACGTGCACGCGAGTATTCTCGCGTCCTGCCGACAGACCATGAGCTAGAAATTTACTCATGGGAGTAACCTCTTCCATATTGGTGGGGATGAATTCCTTATCAACATGAATAGGGGAGTCGATGCCCTCGATACTAATATTACTGACATCGAAAGAACCAAACTCGAAAGGAATTGGCCCTAAGCCGATGGATGAGACCGTTGAAGGAAAAGAAGAGTTTTTTCTGCATCAGTGATTAGTGAAGGCTAGGTAGAAGTCTGCATCTTAGAGAATTTCACGATTAACCTCTTATTCGAAGTAGGCAGTTGGTTATCCCTAGATTGTTCAGGTTGAGACTCATGACCCACATCAATGCAGCCTTTATTAGACTCGTTATTTTCGCCTTCCTCGGCGTCTTCTGGTGCTTGTTCAATATTTTCTTCAACTTCGGCCCCAGGTCTTGGGACTAGGGGAAAATCTAGATCAGCTCCACCTCCTTCAAGTGGGTTGTTACCATCATCGTCATCACTGAAAGCTATTTGGATGATGTCAGTACTACAGCCCTCTTTAAACAAGCCGTAGATGAGAAGATTTTCATCTGATAGGAGAGGTCTCACTGGAGTGTTGACGACCCTCTTCAATATCTCTGTCTCCTGTCGGAACTGCCATAAGAGTGTTGACGACATTTGAAAGCGTCGAGCTACTACATCTCATTGGAATATATGGATGGTAAAGCAAGGATTTGAGTTAAGTCTACAAACAATTAAACAAATTCATATAATGCACATGGAGAGGAACTTACGTTCGGACAACAATCTATGTGGAAACTCGGGCGGGCAGTGGAATAGAACCACTCGGTTTTGAAGTAGCTCAACTTATTCTATTCCCCAGTAAACACTCTGCAACCCCTTATTGGTTCCAAGTAAATCAAAGATGGAATTTCCTTTCGACTTTTGAAACTATACATATATATATCGCGAATCTCCTCATCGCTGGGCGCTTGATGTAAGCGTTCAAGGAAGAATATATATGTACCAAGGAGAAAGGCATAGCTATTCGGGTGCAATTGTGTTGCATATTCTTTGAGAAGATCCTTCATTGATTTTAGAAGCGATAGAGTCAACGGGATCATTTAATATTACTACATCCTTGAGAGTGTCAGATGCAGTGTCTATATCTGGACCACCTACCAGCTCTACTGAATTTTTAGGAGCTTGTTGCTCGACTTCGGGATTCTCTAGGTTTTTGTTCAACTGCGGGATCTCTTAACGTTGTTCTTTCTATGCATGTAAAGTTGTAGCCAAGCTTGACTCTGCATTAGATTCAATATATCTCGAAGCTGATGTACTTGTGGCTTGTGCAACAAGATGTTTAGAACATCTCTGATCCATTTCTATAAAAAAAACACGACATATAATCAACATTAGAAGATGAATTGCAAGTTGTACCCACATGCAAAAGTGGATTCTAGTGTGGTGCCGTGTAGTGTCATGCAGTTCAAGTTTCCAATATTATTTAACCGTTTTTAAATTCTAGATATTACTTGACATGACCGTCATCATTGACCATCTCGAAAAGTTTCACATTATTGGACATGCTTTAGGAAGAGATTTGGGTCCAAGAAAAAATCTCAAGTTATGTGAATGAAAAAACACTGAAACTTTTCTAAGTGTTGGAGTTATACAACTCAAAAACAAAGAAAATTCCAAACTTCTTATCCTATATTTACTACTTCCCAAACGGCAACCGTCCACCGCCACCTCTTCTACGTTCAATTCCGTGTCCATTTATCCTTAACCAAGGTTACTACTCACTGATAATCGGGTTCATTAGTGATGTAGGATATATGGCTTAGAATCACTTCGATTGAAGGCAAAAGCAAGGGTTCAGGCTGGTGGAGGTGAGTTGAATCAATGGCGTTAGTGGATGCTTTAGGCGAAGGCAAGTGGTGGCCATCCTAGGTGTAGGTGGAGGAGTGACTTCATTCTGAAGTCGGAAGCTTGTTAATGGTAGAAACTTTAATTTTTGGGGTTGGCAGAGACAAGTGAAAAGGAAGTAAAGACCAATAGGTTTTATAACCCAAGCTTGATCGGAAGTTTCAACAACCAAACTTGGAAAATATTCAAAGTCAAGGGTCGATACCGACCCATAGGCTATAGGTCAGTACCGAGTCCCAAAAATAAAATAAAAACATATGCATATTTAAATAAATGTAAACATATATATGCATATGCAACTGCAAGTGATGGACCATGCATGCCATGTAAACTCCTATCAACTCAAGAGTGTATATGTGGATATGTGTATGTGTATATGTGTTCAATATTTGGAGACCAGAATCAAAGGGAAATCGAATTCAAACCAGAATAGTCCTTGGATGGAATCAGCTTAGAATCGTCAAGCATGGAATAGCAGATCAGGAGATCATATTCCAAATTTATAATACTAGATGTTGGTCGAGCATCGCGACAGAACACTATAGACATAAGTTTTCATGGAATTGGTTCATAAAAGGATAAGACCGTTCGAAACATAGAGTGGAGTCCTTCACAACTATTTGGATTTGTCTAGATTCAAAGTACATTAGGGGAAAGTGTTATCCAACCTTTTGACCAGACAATATTCAAACAGATTGAACGAATCGAACTTGGAGTTATTGAGACAGAAAGCCCAAAGAGATAGCCCAGAAGTTCAAAAACCAAGAACAAACAAGGTCGCATGACCAATACAAAAGAAACCCAAGCCAAAGGAGTCATCAATTCACCTAATTCAGGGATCGGTACCGAATTGGCTCTATGGGTCGCTATCGACTCCTGATTTCACCTCCAGTGCTCCTTCATGATGCCTTGAGCCTATTTCCAATGTTGGTTTGTTGATTCAATACAATTCTCCATCGATCCCATAAACACTTGAGGCTAAAATTTTGTTCTTCTATAACTCCGTCATTTGAACTTAGAAACAAGCTAATATTGGTGCAAACAATTATGGAATCATGATGTTAACCATAAGACGAGCCAAGATTAAGAGATGAGGACAACCATTTTTGCTAAGATTAGGGATCGGTATCGACTCCTACTGAAGGTTCGACACCGACTTCTGCAAGCTGATGATGTGGTACCTATTATTTTGGGAGAACTAGTCTAAATCGTGTAAAATGACTATGAGATATTATGAATGAGATATTAGGTCCCTACCTCTATAAATAGGAAGATATGGCTCAATTTTCCGGATTTTTGAGTGTTGGTCGGTCCTAGCGCTATATTCTAGTAATTTTGAAAATCTAAGTGTCGGAGTTGAAACGCCCCTAAGAACTTCTGCCTCTAAGTCGGAAATAAGCAACAAAAGACTAGAGTGGACATAGGCCTAGCTTTGCCGAACCACTACAAACTGTTATGTGTTTTCTTTTCCTTATTTTTCATTTACTTTCTTCATATTTTATTCTCTATACAAACTCTTAGGTTCTTGAGCCATTTTTGGTACAAACACCGAGCTATAAATATGGTAGAAGCAAAAAAATTGGTATAGTTGAGTTCAAATTGACATACATGACTTACCTTACCACCAGCCCGATCATATTTTTGACATGGGAAAATAAGCACTAGCCATAGATGTTTGGAAACCAAAACCCAAGGATGAATGATAAAAAATTTATGTTATGTTTTCGATACCATTGTACATATTTTTAGGTACCCTAATTTGTTCTACAGGGTAAAATGGTAGTGTGCAATGCAAATCGAGCCAAAGATTCTCAAGTTTATAAGAAATTTATAATTAAAGACAACAAATTTGCAGGTTTTCATAAAGAACAAAGCAAGTTTCATAAGATTCAAACCACTTGTTAGAGATACCGGTATTATATGTTAACCAATACATGTTAAGATAAGAGAAGATGAGGCATATGATCATCTCCTTAAGTAAAATAAGTCAGATCTAACACATTATCAGATCGGGCCTTTTTAGAGAGAATTTTGAAGACATATGTTGATGGTGATGAAACAAGTGATGTAAATAGGACCGATCTCTAGAGTAAAATGACATGCACTGTGGAGAGAGAGGAAGTGATGAGGTAAAATGAATGAATTTCTTGTCAAAAAAAGAAAATTTTCAAAGTTACCGCCATTATTTTTCTTTGGGACTGTAGTCTTCTTTTGAAAATAAAATAAATAAATAAATAAATTAATTAATGTTGGCAAGAAGGAGTATAGTCGGTTATTGATTTTATATCTTATTAAGTTAGTTGGGCTGGGCCTCTTTTGTATACAAAATTATAAAGATATATAGTGAGTAATAAATATAAATGTTAAAATGTTCAAAAAGGTGTTAAGAGGATAGTATAAAAGAAAATTTTTGTTTTAGGGCCTAAAGGAAAAAGGGCCTAAATGGATGAGGGAACAATGAGAGGCGGCAATTATTTTTCCACCTGAATTTAAGATGCACGATTAAGTTTCACACAGAACCGCAATCAATTTTTCTGGCTCTGTAGCCAATGATCAAGAGGAAATATAGTTCATTAGGAGAAAACTAAATCTCGACTCTTAAGGTACCTATATGTTAACCTTTTTAGTTGAAAATGTGGAATCACAAACTTTATTTGATAACTACATAAAAAATTAGTTAGGCTATATCCATCTCTATATAATATATATGGTATATACTATTAGATTAGGTCAACTTGTTTGGATTTGTATTTTGTGTAAGGGTCATAAATTAGTATATAAACTTACGGCACAAACTCGGAGATAAATTTATATTTTAGGGTTTTGTTAATGCATGCCCTAAGGGAACATGTTAAAAATGATAGTCATATTGGTAAGTTTATAGTCGTAACATCTGCCCTTAAGGCACATATTAAGGTTATTAAATTTTATTTGGAGAAGATATTAGATAGTTGGCTGAATCAAGATCTTTCTTGAAAATAGTGAATCATTAAAATAGTTAAAAATGAAAAGTGTAGCTCTTAAACTAAACTAATATATATTTATTGATTATTATATTCTATCCATATTTATTATTGTTTATGCAATAACCAATCGATTAGTTTAGTTTTTCATTCTTATTAATTTTAATATACATATTAAAGATATTTATTTTACATAAATAAAGTTTGTAGTTTGAAAATAGAATTAATGAAAGCATTGTTGAAGGAATGCAAAGTTAGAACATGCTTACTATTAAAAATTACTATAAAAGTGTTAGGATTCAAACTAAGGTTTTATTAGTAATTAGAAGTAAGAAGAGATCTAAAGGAAAAAAGTAAAAAATGTTATTAAACTTCATGATTCAATGATGTAATAGATAAAATAAGGATAATGAGATTTCAACTTGCATACTTTCAGATGTAGACCAAGTCAATGAGAGTTGAGTAATTTTAATGTATATTGTATATACCATGGTTATTGGATTTCGAACGTGGATGCAATTCTCACCAAATAAAGGACACTTATAAAGGATTAAGATTCTATATAATATACACTATAAGATTGTAGCATATTCCTGCTCTTAGAGTGTAGGAGGATCACACACTAAAATTAAAATATGCATATTTTGCTAAAATACACATTACAATCATCCACTTAAAAATTAAAATGCACATTATAATGATTTTGCTTAAAAATTAAGTGAAGGAGGATAATTTTAGAAGGAGCACAACCAAAATAAAATTTTTATGGGAAGGACATGATGTAGAGGGCACCAATCCAAACAATTTACTTTTTTACCCTCTGTAAGCAAATTTGGTAACATACAAAAAAAGGGCACGAACCTGCTAAGAAATCTACATAAAAATACTACAGTATCATCGAAATAATATTATAGTAGCGAACCATCTGAATCTGTCTAAAATGACGGCATGATTTTGCCATTCAAATTCTAAATGCCGATAAAAAAAGGAATAATTATGTAATTGTGTTTTTTTAGGATGAACAAAATTTTATGTTATGCCGATAAACGTAGGGAGGCTTCTTGATGTTGCCAACATTGCTGCACTTCTATTGAGTCCATAATATTTATCAGAAAGTATATTGTGCTCCCTCAATTGCTTGTCTAACTCCCTGTATAAATTATTTATCTCTGCATGTTTCCTTTCAAGCTTGGTTTTATAGGGGTGGCCAGATTTCTTCCTTATCTAAATAAATGATTCAAACTACTATTATATTCAAAGAAAGAGATGTTTAAACAAATAATCCCATACCTAAGATACAGGGATCGTGTGCTTGAGAAGCCTTCTCCCTTTCTTTTGGCACTTCAGCATCAATAGAAGCAAGCTTTTCTTGTAGGCCAAAAGGTGCAGGAGACATAGGCAGGATCGCTTCGTGAGGAGACGAATCTTTTTCCATGGAGTTCATATTATCATCCACATCTATCTTAGAAGCTTTAGTATGGCCACCCTCATTGCCATTTGATCCTTGTCCTTCGTTGATGTTATCATCCCTGTCGTCGTCGTCATTATCTCCCCGCTCTCTTCAATGGCCTCATCTTTGTTATCTTCTTCTTCGGAGTCAGATTCGACTTCAAAGGAAGGAATTTCAAAGGAAAGAAGTTTAGAAGTGTCAATTTCCTCTTCCACGGCAACCTCAATACCCTGCTCCATCTTTTTGACTCTATCTATGACCCTATCAACAAGAGCGGGGTCGAGCAAGTGGAAACTCAAATCTAGGAATTTATCGACATTATTAGCGGAGGCGAGATTAGGACGTCTTCAAAGGAGTTGATAATGATGACTTCAAGAGAAGAGTTAAAGAATTGCGACACTCACTGCTTCGCATTAGAAATGGTGCCGATAGCCAGTTTGAGGAAGGCATTGTTCTTTTTCAGCTTTTCCTTTAACAAGGATTATTTAGCTTCCATCCATCCTTTTTCCTCTTCAAACTCTTTTAGACTCATTGACAAGGCTAAGTTCTCATCGGCTAGAAGTTGGCAAGCCTTCCTCTCTTCAAGATAATAGATTCTACCTGAGTGAGAGAAGCTCTAAATTGCTCCAATTTAGTTGTAGTCATGCTCTTCTTCGTAGACGAGGAGGAAACTTCAAGGCAACGACTTCATCTCGAAGTTTAAATGTTTCAGTAGAGGATTTGGACACATTTTCATGCAGGGAGAACCAGCTTTTGGAAATCTGAAAGAAAAGCACAACATAGGCTAAAAACTTAAAGAAAAACAGGGATAATAATGTTAAGTAGCGTTAAATATACCAGGAGTTGTTGTTCAAGAAGAAATCGATAGTGGCTCTCTAAATCAGAAACAGAGACTCTACTATCCTCGTATCTTCTTCATTTAGTTCTTTAGCAGGAGCACCTAACAGAAAGCATAGTCAGCAAAGAAAACTAACTAGATAGAAGGAGAATAATAAAACCTGAGCTTAAGAGGAGTA
The DNA here is from genome assembly GCA_030765085.1 of Allium cepa. Lineage (NCBI taxonomy): Eukaryota > Viridiplantae > Streptophyta > Magnoliopsida > Asparagales > Amaryllidaceae > Allium > Allium cepa. The sequence goes on along the minus strand of CM060938.1, from coordinate 555,061,667 downwards.
GAGAAAGTGATGCTAACATTTGGGAAGCATCTAACGAAGAAGAACTGACTTTCCCAGTCTCTAAACTTGTTTACTCCCTCAGAGATCAATTTCTTAGGAGGATTAGCCTGGAAGATTTGGTTGTAAAGGTTACCGAGCTTAACCAACCGGACGAGGTGATTAAGAACTTCAGCGTTCAAAGAGGAAAGGCCGACTACAATGCTACCATCTCCAGAGACAAAAGATAAGTATATATGTTTGGTGATAGCTTAATTGGAGCAATTCCAATATGAACTAAGAACTTTAGCAAGAACACAGGGAAAGGAAGGAACCCACCACGCCAGACGTGGATTGTAGTATAAGCGAAGACCCCTTGGGTGGGTTGTTGATGGTGTCATTTTCTACGGGGAGAGGGGGGTTGCTTCCACTCCTATAATCCCAAAGTCATTAAGAATGGCATCCACTTCGTTCTGAGTGGATATCAAGGAGCGCTTGGCAGGAGCTTCATCTCTCTTTGAAGAACTCATTATTCTTCCAGGTGAAAACGTTTCAGTTAGAAATTACAGTTTGTTATGAAGTTAACATTCTTTAAAGGATTCGTAGAAACCTACCGCGATAATTTGAACATCAAACAAAATATGAAACTTCAAATTTTCGAAAGAATGTTAAAGTTAAAAATGAGACTTATTGAGCTTTCGATAGAGTCGAAAGGAAAATAAAAGTTAATACTTAACGAGCACCTCTTAATAATGTCGAAAGCCCAGATATGAGCATCTACTGAGCTTTCGACGGAGTCGAAAGGGTGGGTTGATGAATATGTTCAATCGGCACTCTTCAACATTGTCGAAAGCTTAATAGGAATTTTGTTATTAGGAAGGAATAGTTAAAACCAACATAAAAATTTGAACAAATTATACATTACTAATGTCTAGTAAACAAAAGGAAAGACCCTTCGACAAGGTCGAAACCCGTTACCTTAGTTTTTCTAAAAGAATGTCAATGTTGTCGAAACCTTATATGCCGACTTAGACGAAAGGTTTAGATTTTGAATTAAGGGAGTTTCAACGATGTTGAAAAAGAGAAAGATTAAACCATTGTCAGTCATAAAAGGTTTGAAAGGAAATGAGGAGTGGTGAGCAGCTTCGAAGGCATAACAATAATATATTTAATTAACGTACATGTTTTGACTGAGTTGAGTACAAAAGGTTTCGACTAGTTGAAACATTTGACATGTAACTTATACAAAGTATCATTTCTTTAATCTCCTTTACAAAAATATGTATTTAATTTAAACTAATAAGGAGTAAGTATGTTCTAAAGATGTCAAAACCTTTGCAACAAAATTTATGCTTTCGAAAGAGATAATTGTAATAGCCAACTTCTTTGTAAGGTATGTGGATATTCTAACACACAAAGTTGCTTTCGAAAAGGTTGATTGTGTGTAACTTTAGTTAAAAAAGTGCCACGCTACCTTTTGACCCTGTCAAAAGAGCTTAAGAAATCAAAATGAAAGTTGCTTTCTTAATCCCGTTCGAAGGAGTACAAAGGTAAATTTATGGTGCTAATTTTTAATTCGTACAATTCAAAACTTCTAGGCAAAGCAAGCGGGAAACTCCTTCTTCTCCAAACACGATTTCAATCCAGAAATTAAAAAAAGCATTAAATAAATGGATTTAAACACGAATCAATTATTTAAATTGCAAAATCTTAGAGATAAATGTTTTAATTCTCTTAAAAAACACGATAACATTAAAATCTGAATTGGACGGGTTTAAAATAAGAATGAAAAAGAAACATCAATCAAATCAAAATGCAAAATTGAATTGAATGATATTTTCAAACAAATAAGAACTCAAGCAATTCCTAGCAAGTCAAAGCAGAGATAAAAAATCCAAACTGTGAAAGTTAGTAAAATTAAGATCTGCTGCAAAATAAAGAAAGGAAAGATTCATGAAATAAGAAAACAAAAACTTACTTCAAATCTGGATTTCTAATTGTGATTTGAAAATTTGGAAACTTTTCTTTTTTCTTGGAGATGATTTTGTTTACAGGTAAATGAAAGAAGAGGAGAGAAGAACGAAATTTATAAGAAAAGTCAGCAAAAACGGTGAGCTATCTGATTAGATTTAAATGGACGATCCAGATTTTCGTGGGAATACAGAAAGGCGGGAATATTAAAGGTTTCGAAATGATTGACTTGAAAAATCAAAGGCATCCCTTCAATGAAGGGGGAAAATGTTACCACCAAAAAATCCTTTCGACCGTGTAGAAACCCTATTGAATAGAAGAAAAAGAAGAACAAGAGAGAAAAACACCAGCAAAACCTTTCAAAGAAGTCAAAGGAATGCAATTGCCAAAGAATAGAAGTATCAGAACCTTTCGAAGGGGTCGAAAGAGTCAAAAGCATGATTCTACATCAATGAACACCTTTTGAAGTAGGTGCTTCCACAGGCATGAAGACCTTTCGAATAAGTTAAAGACGTAGCTTTCGAAGACAATGCATAACAACCTTTCAAATGCATGCCAAACCTTTCGAAACCAAAGGTTCCACCTTCACTAAAGTCATTTGAAAGCAAACCATGATCGGAACAACCCTTTCGAAAGTCAAACCAAGCCTTTCAAACTGGTTGAACCCTTAGATATGCAAGGAAGGTTCCGCATCAAAATTGCAAGCATATGTTTGGAAGCTACGAACAGCATCAAAACCACCACCATTTCAACATCTTCGAAGCCCCGGGAAGCTACCAATCGATAGAGTCAAAGGCTCCTACAAAGAAATATAAAGAAGAGAAGGCACAACCGCCCCTTTCGATGAAGATGGAGGCAATTGAGCCCGTTTGTAAGCAACACAAAGAAGAGCGCAAGAGCTAAAAGAGTTGGAAGGCATCTGAAGCCACCTTTCAACCAGGTCGAAAGCACTGGGTCAAAAGGTGCCGATCCACATTTATAAATAAGATGCAAGGGTCTAGTTTGGAGACCCAAACTCGGTCAATCTACTCTTGTATTTTCCTAATTCTACAGAGTTGTTAACCCTAATTTGTAGATTGAATAGGGGATATTTAATCAATAAAAGCTTTATCGAGTTGCGAATGGAAAGTCTTCAATATTCTTGATTACGTTGTTAATTTGGAAGCTTTTATCAGATCTAATCGTGTTTTACAGGTGTCAACCACATCGTAAAGCCACTTCCAACTTGGTCAAAACCATTGCATCTACAAGTAACTTCAGTTAATGACCTCAGGCCACCTTCCGATGAACTTCTACTTTTGAATGGATCGAAACCTTAGCCCAAAATAGTTTTACCTTCAATTCCCAATCCAAACCTAAGACACTTAAGGCTTCAGCTTTCGACAGGGTCGAAACCATCCAAAATTGGTCAATACCTTAAGTCAAAGGGCCGTCTATTTGGCTTTTGGAATTACTGCGAAAGGACTGTTTTGAAGGTTAATCAAGCTACTTATCCAATTCGAAAGACGAATAATAAGGGAAATTAAGCCTTTTGACTAAGTCGAAAGGTCAATAAAAAGGAAAGCTATCATAAAAAGAACCTATTCGAAAGGATGAACTAAAAGGATTACCTATATTTTTCCTTCTTCACTCAACCAAAAGAAATCAAAAAGGATTAACCTTGTCTTAAAATCAACTTTAGGGTGTTGACAAGTTTTCTTGTTAACATTTTGACACTAGAAGGAGGGCTTGAACGTCCGACTCTGTTGAACATCCAACACCACTTATTTCTAACCAAGTCTTATTTCAAGATTATCTACTTTTGATCTAACTTCATCATGTCTAGCAAAATTAAAAGATCTGAGAAGGGATCTTCTGAACCCCACTTAATTGGATTCTCCCTAGAGGCAGCTAATGATAGAAATATCTAAGAAGAAGGACTATTAAGGATGAAGGCTTTAAGAATCATAAGAAAAAAGAAAGTTGAAGTCTATGATCCACTTAAATGGAGTTTAAACCCTTTTTATGTTGGTCCCACCCCAGTCTTTGCTTTAGGGTAAAAGAAAAAGGAAAGTGACAATTTATTTAACCAAATGAGAAAACAATCCAACACTATACCAAAGTCACAATCTATAAAGCGGGAATAATGGCATATTACAATGCCTTTGCACACAAATGGGGTCAAGTCACAAGTGAGACAATACCTACACAAGAAACCCGACGAGTTTTAAAGCGAAAAATAGTTATTAAAGGGGAAATTCCAGAGCTAAGTAATGTGAGATTTAGAAGCCATTCTCAAGAAATAAGTTTCAAGTCAAGACTTCCTAAAGAGTGCAATCTAACAACATCCATAGAGAATGTATACTTGCAAATAAAGGATGAGCTTAATTATTGGCCATCGAAGAAAACGAAGTCAAAATATAAAAGAAACTTTGGGGAATCCTACTGTCATTTCCATACGATGAATGGACATAAGACTAACCAATATAGAGCCTAGGAAGGGATAACAATATGCTTTTTTCGTCAAGGCAAAATTATTGAGTTTGTAAAGAAATATCGAATGAAATCAATAAATAGCTACTTTTCAAAAAGAGAATCTATATGGTTGGGAGTGAAATGCTCCTTTTATTTAGACATTAAATTAAACGGTCAAAGCCTATGTCCGCGCCAAGTTGGCCAGGGCACAGCACCTCCTAGAGGGAGGAGTGTAAGCCTTTGGCTGCACCATGCTTTGGCCAGATTAAAGCATCGACAAGCCTTTGGTCGCACCTCTGGTCAGTTCAAGGCACCTTCTGGAGGGAGGAGTGCAAGCCTTTATGCACGCCATGCTATGGTCAGGTTAAAGCACCAACAGTCCCCTATTCGAACCATGCTATGGCCAGGGTAGGACATCTCCTGGAGATAGGATGTAAGCCTTTACCCATGCCATTCTATGGCCAGGTTAAAGCATCGACAAGCCCTTGGCCGCGCCTCTGGTCTGGTCAAGGCGCCTTCTAGAAGGAGGTTGGGTAATTCCTTGGTTCCAGCCTCTATGAATGAGCTAAACAAGAGCACCAAACAACAATATACTAGGATGTCCAAGCCCGAAAAAGCGACATATCTACAAGGGATGAAGATGTCCAAGCCCGAGAAGCGGCATATCTACAAGGGATTAAGATGTCCAAGCCCGTGAAGCGACATATCTATAGTAGATTAAGATGTCCAAGCCTGAAAAGTGGCACATCAAATGATGGACAAAGATATCCTAGCTTGAGAAGCAGCCAATCAAATTGCGACAACATACAAGGCCTAAATGGTTTATATATATCGAAAAAGACAGAAGCGAAGGAGTAGAAGAACTCTACTTATTAATACCCCAATCTGGGTTTCAGGATTCTCAATTTTGAACTTCACCTATTAGTACCTGAACCAGGGTTTTGTGTCTTTATTAATCACTTACAGCCTTTACCATACCTGAATCTGGGTATCGAGACTATTGCTTAACTTCACTTTAATGCCCTATTCTGGGCTTGAGATTTCTGTTATGGATTCCTGAATATCCATAATTAATGCCTGAATTTGGGTTGAAGACTTCTATCAAAAGATCATTATTATGGGTTTCCGGTTACCATCTACAAAATACTTGAATATGAGTTTCAAGTATCTTAATCTCTAATATCATCCACTGGGTTATAGGTTTCTAAACTTTTAGATTTTATTCATTAATACTCGAATATGGGTCATGAGATTTCTACTATAAATTTCTAGATAAAAATTTCTGGATTTCTATTACGTAATCATATTAAACTCTCTATTGAATATATTCGAAGGATGATTATCTAAAAATATTTATACCCGTGGTGGAGGATAAAATTTTCTGCCAACAAACTCAGGATATTCCAACAATATGGTTAAAGTTAAATTCTTAATTATAGCTCATCATGATCAAAGATGGTTTTCAAGACCTTAAGTCAAATGCCATTACTATTCATTTATTACCATACGAATTGACATAATGATTTGTTAATCTATGCAAATGATATAGATAGACTTCTATATCAATTTTAAGCTAACAACTAGAAATATTGTTTACTTTATACTTTTCAGGGAAATTTGAACAATATAAGAAAAATGAAGGATTCAGCAAATAAAGATATTGCGTTACAAGCTATCAAACAACTGTTTCAGAGATGACATTATGGGAGAGAATCACAAATCAGGTGATATTTACAAAATTTACATGATTTACACAACTAATGAATTATTTACAAGTGTATAAAGCAAATATATATATATATATATATATATATATATATATATGCATTTCTCAAAGTATGAATTCTTCATAAGTCTTGAGCAGCCTTGTTCAGGTTCTCAGCAATCAAAGGGTCAACAATGTGACGGATAGCAATACAAAGAACTTCTTTAAATTTCTTCTCTTTCTTCCTTATCATGCCCGCATCATCAATCGCATCGATATTAGTTTTTAAAGCGTGATTGAAAGCTTTGCTTGCGCCTCTAAGGGTCTTATTTTCCCTTTCCAATTCAGCAATGCCTTCTCATCTAATCCTGGAGGAGGATTTGTTGTTGTAGAAATTTCTGAGCAGCAAGGGAAGCGGGTCTTGTAAACTTGGCAGCCGGTGGAGTAGCATGAGAAACGAGTAAGTCAATACTCGAAATATTATCTCCCATAATAAATTCTAACGACTTGCACTGAGCCTGACCATCCTTCAATTTCATCTCTAAATCGCTAATCTGTTGGAGAAGCTTGGACATTTTGTGATCGAAGTCACTTGAAGGATTAGCCTTAACTTGATGCTTTAAAGCGGAAATCGTTTCATTTTTACTGTTGACATCAGCTTCTAAACTGGAAATTTGATTCTTAAGATTTCTGAAAATAGTTTTCCAAAGTTAGGATCTTTTGTGCCACCTTAAGGCTTTGGCATTGCCGTGAAAACGAGCAAGTAAAATATCTTCGAGAAGTTTAATCTTTTCAAGTTCCCCTAACAGCTTGACCTTAAGGTTAATAAAGCAAGATGCTGAATCTAATGAAAGAGGTGCCATGGACAATTGTAGCTCCTATTTAAATAAAAAAGAAAAAATAAAGTCAGAACCAGAATGAACAATTTCTTTATTAGTGCGATAAATGATTACAACATAGATAACCATGAAATTAACAGAGTACAATTGAATACGTACTTTACATCTAAATTTGAGAAATTTCATTTCTAACTTTATTTAATGAATTGGTGGAAAGGATAACGATCAAATAGAAAGTAATATTGACTCCTTCTGGGGGTAATAACCGGTGGATATTTACTGTAGTCCCATTGCCCGGCTGGTGGACTATCATGTCTGCATATCAGCTTAGTGTGGAATGCCCGAATGTCTTTGAGTATTTTCTCATTTTTCTCAGCAAGAAAATCAAAGCGAAGATGAGGATGTTCCACGTAAAGTCTTTGTAAATATCTAAGAAAACAATATCTTGCCAATTTTGAAGATTTTAAAATTAGTGTCTTTTTGAGATAAAAGCTTCTCGATTTAATATATTGACCTAAGTAATCTCCAAAGACAAGATTGCTTGAGGAACATTCTCTCTGTGATAACATAATAAAATTTAGCTAAGTATAAAAGAAGACTAAAACAAATATTTACAAATCAATGTTATTCAATATTCACAATAATTCATCAGGTTCATACAAAATTGCCTTAGTAAGTAATTTTGAAATAAATTGTCCTCATAAAACTTGATTTTTTTAGGAGGAAGGCCTTGGGGAATTGATCCAACTCGAGGCAAGTTTCAACATTCTCCGGGATGCGGGTCAGATACAAATCCGTCCAAGTATTTTTTGTGTAAACGCCTAAGTAAACCCCCACTAAAATCACCTAAATATGAGAGGTCAACAATCGAGTGTCCACAATAGGCCTTGTATAATAAATTAACTAAAATATCCCTCTCCTTAATCAACATCCAAGGTAGGGTAATCAGTTCTTGGCTCTCTTTCAAAAGAGCATCACATCGAAGGCTCGTTCTCCTTAGCCATGTGGCAATTTCTTGATGTTTAAAGGATGACAACACTGCCGCACTGCTATTGAGTCAATAATATTTATCAGAAAGTATATTGTGTTCCCTTAATTTCTTGTCTAACTCCCTATATAAATTATTTATCTCTACTTTTTCCTATCAAGCTTAGTTTTATAAGAGTGGATAGATTTCTTCCTTATCTAAATAAATGATTCACAGTGTTATTATCTTCGAAGAAAAGGTGTTTAAACAGAGAATCCCATGCCTGAGATACCGGAATCGGTGCTTAAGAAGCCTGCTCCCTTTCTTTTGGCACTTCAGCATCAATAGAAGCAAGCTCTTCTTGTAGTTTGGAAGGCGCAGGAGACTTAGGTGGAATCGCTTCGTGAGGAGACGAATCTATTTCAGTGGACTTCGTATTATCATCCTCTCTTTCTCAGAAGCTTTAGTATGGCCAGCCCCGTTGCCATTTGATCCTTGTCCACCATTGATGTTATCATCCCCATCATCATCATCATTATCTTCCCCCTTCTCTTCGACGACACGGAGTCGGATTCGACTTCGAAGGAAGGAAATTCAAAGGAAAGAAGTTTAGAAGCATTGATTTCCTCCCTCTCAACAACCTCAATCCCCTGCTCTATATTTTCGACTCTATCCATGACCCTATCAACAAGAGCTTGGTTGAGCGAGGGGAAACTCAAATCTAGGAATTTATCAACATCATCGGCATAGGTGAGCATTAAGGCATATTCAAAGGAGTTATAATGATTTCTTCAAGAGACGAGTCAAGAAATTGCGACACCCGCTGCTTCGCATCAGAAATAGTGTCGGTAGCATGTTTAAGGGAGGCCTTGTTCTTTTTCAGCTTTTCCTTTAATAAAGACTGTTTAGTTGCCATCCGTCCTTTTTCCTCTTCAAACTCTTTTAGAGTCATTGACAATGCTAAGTTCTCATCGCTATAAGTTGGTGAGCCTTCCTCTCTTCCAAGATAACAGATTCCGACTTAGCAAGAGAAGCTCTTAATCGCTCTAGTTCATTTGTAGTCTCGCTTTTCTCCGCGACAAGGGGTAAACTTGGTCAAAGCAGTAGCTTCCTCTCAAAGTTTAGATGTTTCGGTAGAGGATTTGGATGCATTTTTGTGCAGGGAGAACCCGCTTTTGGAAATCTGAAAGAAAAGCACAACACAAGTTAAAATCTTAAAGAAAAACAAGGATAATAATGTTAAGTAACGTTAAATATACTAGGAGTTGTTGTTCAAGAAGAGACCGATAGTGGCTCTCCAAATCAAAAACAGAGGATGGTGGCTGAGTTGAAGTGAATGATGAAGAATTTAGAATAGAATGGATCATCTTCTCGAAGTCACTTGAAGGTGTCGAAGTTGATGGTCTCGGAAGATTTAGCACTTGAGTAGGGGTTGAAGTCCCCAATGCCTTTTGCATCTACTCGATTACGCTCAGAGAGCTGGAGATAACGATGCAAGAAAGAGGATCGACTTTGGTAGGAGTTTCGTCAGGGAAGATAAGAGGAGCTTCGACGGTCGGACTCTTTAGAAACTCCCCAACATTAAAAGATTCCTCCTATTCTAGTGTTGGAGAATCAGGAACTTCGGCTACTTTAAATCTCTTCGGGGGTGGTTCTACCATAGACATTTTGATTAGTTTTCTTTTAGCAGCCATCTTTGACCTAGCAATGGCCTGGAAAATGATGATGCTTGAGAAGTCGAAGGAAGAGCAGGCCACTGATGGGTTTTTCCACTTGAGGAGCAACTGAAGAGAATTCAAATAGATTATAAGTTAGCAGAATAATTTTTAAAACAACACAGCAATACATAACAAATGCAGCATTTATAACTTACCGGAGTGGTCAGCACAGATGGGTGACGTTAGAGATAAATTTGATGGATCTCCCAAAGAAAGGAAGTGTTTGCTTCAGGAGGTGTGTTGGACTAAAGGAGGTTGGCCAAGTATCCTTTGGCCCGTAGATAGAAGGGAGTGCTTTCGCAGATTAGATGGATTTAGCAACGTTAATCTACTCCCAATTTGACTCGAAGCTGCGATTAGAGACTATATTGTCCTCTTATCTTCTCCGTTTATTTCTTTAGCAGAAGCACCGTACAAAAAGCATAGGTCAGCTAAGAAAAGTAACTAGACAGAAGAAAAATAATAACATCCGAGCTTATAAGGAGTAGTGAAAGTGCCGCTAACTTTTGGGAAGCATCTAACAAAGAAGAACTGACTTTTCCAGTCTCTAAACTTGTTTACTCCCTCATAGATCAATTTCTTCGGAGGATTGGCCCAGAAGATTTGATTGTTATAGCTACTGATCTTAACCAACCAGACGAGGTAATTAAGAACTACAGCATTCAAAGAGAAAAGGCCATCTCCAATGCCATCAACTCCAGAGACCATAGATATGTATATACGTTTGGCGACAGCTGAATTGGAGCAATTCCAAGATGAATTAAGAACTTTAGCAAGAACTCAGGGAAAGAAAGGAATCCACCGTGCCAGACGTGGATTGCAGTATAAGCGAAGAACCCCTTAGGTGGATTGTTGATGGTATCATTTTCTACAAGGGGATTGCTTCCACTCCAGCAATCCCAAAGTCATTAAGAATGACATTCACTTCATCCTGAGTGGATATCAGGGAGCGATTGTTGTAGCTTCAGCTTTCTTTGGAGAACTCATGATTCTACCAGGTGAAAACGTTTCAGTTAGAAATTACAGTTTGTTATGAAGTTAACATTCTTTCAAGGATTGGTAAAAACCTACTACAACAATTTAAACATCAAATAAAAGACGAAACTTCAAATTCTTAAAAGAATGTTAAAGTTAAAAATGAGACTTGTTGAGCTTTCGATAGAGCCGAAAGGAAAATAAAGTTTAATACTTAACAAACATCTCTCAACAATGTCGAAGGCCCAGATATGAGCATTCACTGAGGTTCTGACAGGGTCGAAAGGAGGGGTTGAAGAATATGTTCAACCGGCACTCTTCAACAATGTCAAAAGCTTAATAGGGACTTGTTATTGGGAAGGAATAGTTAAAACCAACATAAATATTTGAACAAAGTATGCACTACCAATATTTAGTAAACAAAAGGGAAGACCCTTCAACACGGTCAAAACCCGTTACCTTAGTCTTTCCAAAAGAATGTTAATGTTGTCGAAACCTTATATGCCGACTAAATCGAAAGGTTTTGAGTTTGAATCAAGGGACGTTTCGACAATGTTGAAAAAGAGAAAGATTAAACTCCAGTCAGTTATAAAAGGTTTCAACTGAAATAAGAAGTGGCGATCGGTTTCAAAGGCATAGCAACAATAAATTTAAATTAACGTACTAGATTTCGACTGAATCGAGTATAGAAGGTTTTGTCTAGTCGAAACCTTTGATATGTAACTTATACAAAGTATCATTTCTTTAATCGCCTTTACAAAAATATGTATTTTAATTTAAACTAATAAGGAGCAACTATGTTCTAAAGATGTTGAAACCTATGCAACAAAACATATGCTTTCGAAAGAGAAAATTGTAATAGCCAACTTCTTCGAAAGGTGTTTGGATATGCTAACACACAAAGTTGCTTTCGAAAAGGTTGATTGCATGCTACTTTAGTCAAAGAAGTGCCAAGCTACCTTTCGACCCTGTCGAAAGAGACTAAGAAAGCAAAATGTAAGTTGCCACCTTAATCCTTTTCGAAGGGGTAAAAAGGTAAATTTATGGCGCCAATTTTGAATTCGTACAATTCAAAATCTCTAGGAGAAGCAAGCGGGAAACTCCTTCCAAACATGATTTCAATCCAGAAAGTAAAAAAAACATTAAACAAACGGATTTAAACATGAATCAATTATTTAAATTGCGAAATCATTGAGATAAACGTTTGAATTCTCTAAAAAAACACGATAACATCAAAACTAAATTAGATAGGTTTAAAATGAGAATTAACAAAAAAAATCAATTAAATCAAACCACAAAATTGAGATGAATGATACTTTCAAACAAATAAGAACTCAATCAATTTTTAGCAAGTCGAAGCAGAAACAAAAAATCGAAACTGTGAAAGTTAGTGAAATTGAGATCAGCTGCAAAATAAAGAAGGGAAAGATTCGTGAAATAAGAAGAATTAAACTTACTTTAAATCTGGATTTCTGATTGTAAAAGGCAAAAAAAATTTGAAAATTTGGAAACTTTGATTTTTCTTGGAGATGATTTTGTTTTCAGATAAATGAAAGAAGAGAAGAAAAGTCAGCAAAAATAGCGAACCATCTGATTAGAACTAAATGGACGATCTAGATTCACGTGGGAATACAGAAAGGTGGGAACGTTGAAGGTTTCGAAATGATTGACTTGAAAAGTCAAAGTAATCCCTTCATACGGAGGAGCAAATGTTACTACCAGAATAGGGTTTCGATCATGTCGAAACCCTATTGAATAGAAGGAAAAGAAGAACAAGAGAGAAAAGCACTAGCAAAACCTTTCGAAGGAGTTGAAGGGATGAAATAGCCAAAGAATTTAAGTATCAAAACCTTTCGAAAGGGTCGAAAGAGTCAAAAGCATGCTTCCGCATCAAAGAACGCCTTTTGAAGTAGGTGCTTCTGTAGGAATGAAGACCTTTTGAAGGAGTTAAATGACAGCTTTCGAAGACAATGCATGACAATCTTTCAAATGCACACCAAACCTTTCGAAGCCAAAGGTTCCGCCTTTACTCAAGTCACTTAGAAGTACACCATGATTGGAACATCCCTTTCGAAAGCCAAACCAACCCTTTCGAACTGGTCAAAGCCTTAGATATCCAGGGAAGGTTCCGCATCAAGTCGCAAGCGCATGTTTGGAAGCTGCAAACAGCGTCTAAATCACCACCATTTCAGTATCTTCGAAGCCCTAGAAAGAAACCTATCGACAGCGTTGAAGGCTCTTACAAAGCAACATAATGAAGAGAAGGTGTAAAAACCCTTTAATAATCTGCATATTCTCTATTCAGCGTAAAGATAAAACTTCATGTTCTTCGGGCTATTTTTTTCAAAGGTAGTCCTTTTCCCTAGTTTCCCCTTTAATAATCAGCATATTCTCTATCAAATGTTATCACTACTAGAACAACAGTCATTTTCGATAGCTTCTAGCCGTTGGAAAAGCCGTCGTTATGGCATACATGCTTTCCTTCGGTTGGCGACGGTGTCGAAGACTATTTAGCGACGGCTACTCACGGCACTTTCCAATGGTTTTGTGACAGTTTTCAATGCCCGTATTATTATGGAACTTTAACTTGGTTATTGTCTAGATCATAGTATGCTTTGGGTTTTTTAGTGTCATTTGGCATGATATGAAGCTCAGGACGATTACATACTGCTTGGATATCACGTCTAGATTTCAAATCGTCCTTTGTCTTCCCCTTAATATTCAAAATTGTATTAAAAAACATTGCCAAACAAGTTTTTCTTGTTGTGCATCATGTTAATATTATGACGAATTAGGAGATTTTCCAATAAGGCAATTTCCAAAATGTACTTTGTTTGCACCAATTTCAATTATGAACCATTGATTTACCTTGAATTTCAATTTGCTCTCCGGTTTCATGTATCTTTGGATAATCCTATACAAGTTCATATATATCTTCGCTTGACCAAATTGTTGGTGGCCGTAAAGTCTCTTGTCTACTGGCTAAAGTTTTTTCTATCTTTTTTTAAAGGATGGATAATATGAAGAAAACACTGATGACAACCAAATCATGATATTTTCATCCCATGCGTTAAAGAAAATGACCATGTTTCTTCCATGCAATAAGGACAAGTTAGATGACCGGCCGTACTCCACCGGAAAACATTGCATAAGCAGGAAAATCGCTAATAGTCTATAACAAAGAAGCGAACATACGGATATTATTTGTTTAGATGTTGTATGCTTCAACTCCTTCATATCATAATGCATTCAACTCTTCAACCAACGGTTGTAAATAAACATCGATTCCTTGTGTCGGGTCATCAAGGCCAGGGACAACAATAGCGAAAAACATATATGGAGTTTTCATACACATTTATGGAGGTAAATTGTAGGGTGTAACGATTATAGACCAAGATGAATATTTAGAACCAAATTGAGAGAATGGTGAAAATCCACCCTTACATAAACCAAGTCTAACATTACGGCTCTCCGCTGCAAAAGCAGGATGTCTTATCAAAATGCTTTCATACTTCTCCATCAGCTAGGTGTGTTAACATATCTTCTTCCTATGTTCTCACACTATGCCATCTCATATGATGCACGGTTACAGTGGATGTGTGTAACCATTGAAGCCTACGAGTTATAGATAAGTAATGCATACGTTTGTACAGAACTTCCTTTCCCTTCTTTCTTTGGTTTGTATCTTTCCTTATTACATTCTACAATTCCTCAAATTAATGTCTTCTTTCTAAAGCAACATGCAACAATTTAGACATGTATCTTTTTTTGATACAGCAAACCAAAATAAGACATAAATTTTTTCACTTCATAATGATGTTTTCACATTAAATTATCGGGTGGCATATGCCGTTTTGCAACTTGTACAACAGGTGTAAATCCGGCTTATGTGAAGTTGTAAATGTATTCTATAGTTATTGATAGTTGGGTAACGCTTGTGCAGCCATCCTAAAGATGTTTCTTAGTAACATATAATAAATCACAGATTTTTTAGCTCTAATATTTGGTTCTTCTTCGACATTAACATTGTCACCATCAACTTCAAAAATAGGAAACATCAATCGTGCTGCATTTTCAACCATATCTTCTATGAGATCCATCATAACAATTTCATTACCCACCTCCTCCCCTGAATGCATATGATTAGATGCTACAAGTTCTCCATGACGAACCCACACAAGATAATTCGGTACGAAGCACAAATGGACTTAAACCATATCTGGTATCAAATGCTTTAATAATTTGCACCTACTACACGGACAACGAATTTCTCTATCGTTTCCATTATTACTTAAAGCTAATTCAATAAATACGTTTCTACCAGTATAAAAATGTTCCCTTGTTGACCCTCTCATTTCCCTTTGAGGATGATACATACAGGTCCGGTCAACAAAATAATTGACCATTTTTCCTATTACAAAAAATATGATAGAGATTAAAAAAAGTATTCATCATTTTATGGATTGACATTTGACTTTCAAATCATTTATTAATTAATATACATTTATGCATTTTAGGGATCGACATAAATTATGAATGGAATATTAAATTTTTAGTTTATTGTTTTCTACTTTGATGGTCAGTCATCCTACTTTCAATTACAAACACAGTAGTAATAACATTTCGTAAATCATTTTATTTTAAATGATTCAACAAAATTTCATCAGCACTTCCCCTTTGTTCCCTATATTGTACATAAACGTGTGTACAAAGGGAACAAAAATAACGCTGCCAAAATTTTGTATACCGTTTATAAAGAAATTATTTACAAAATGTAAGTATTTTATTGTGTTGGTAACTTTTCCAATACAGGGCAAATTCGACAAACATTGTATCAGATACATATAGTTGTCTGTTCTAAGATAAAAAATATATCCATATAACGATCATATATAATACTTGGCAGACGGGGATAAAAACACTTTGAGGGATATTAATTGTATACATAACATATATTAGTATATATTATTCATTTATGTATTGCAATGTTTTAATAATTATATAATATATATTTTATCCATTCTTTATAAAATCTTATATGTTTTAATTATAACAAACTATGGATATGATATTATATTTCAAAAAAATAAACTTCATTGTACACTCACTTATTTATTAGTTTTATCGGATTCGACATCCAAATAAACATATTGTTATATAAACCATCAACAGATAATTAATCTTAAGTAGTAATATTTTAATTTACAATGACATTTTAGCACACTAATTAACACTAAATCATATCACTAATTCGACACATAAACCAATTAACCTAAGTTTAGCCATAATTATATTTTAATTGTCAGATTTACACACTTATAATCCTAATTAGCATATCACAATCAATCAACATACAATTGCAAACACTCAAGGGGGTAGCATCATCAAATACAACTACAAATTAACACTAATTTAACGTACTAGGGTAAACTAGAGTTAGAAAAAAATACATTTTCTCACTGAAATTGAAGCGTTGGAGGCCAGAGAGGAGAAGTTGGAGATGTTTTTGGTGGAGGTGGACGATGTACAGCAGTGGCGGCCGCATGTGGGCGAATATAGGAGGAAGAGGTAGGTTTGGTTGGTGCAATGGGGAGAAGGAGATGGAATGAAATTACTCTGGGTTGACTTAGGAAATTCATGACGTGCATCGGTTTTCGACGGTCGCCAACGACAACTTTCCGACGATTTGCGATGGCGAAAGCTCGGTTATTACAGAATTACCATGGAAAAACCATGCCGTCGAAAAGAGCCGTTGGCGGCCGTCGCAACCATTTGTCATGATAAATAGTAATTCTATTATGTATAGTTTAACTATCAATTGTACCATTATCTAACTTTTCCAATCAATCTAACATATATCAATCAGCAAAATTTCATCATCAACAATTGACAATCAATCCCTAACACATAGCTCGTGACCATTATACGTTGGTCAAAACACACTGAATATTCATGGCTTCATTGTTCAAGCTTACTGCAATATCAAAAGAAAACCATATTATGGATATTCAGATATAGTGAAATTTAATTTTCAACATTATATAAACTTCATTCTTCTTATCAATCCACCACTAACAGTATGTCGAAATATATTAATAAATCTAACTCAATCATACATGAAATTAAACATATACGAGGTTTTATTAATAATAACATATCAATAACAATAAATTATCGAACAATTTAAAAATAATACCAACGATATCTAAAATCATATACGAATTATCATAATAATGAATTTATGTCAACGGTAATATACCGACGAATTTAAATCAACAAAGTTATATCATATATGAGCCTAATCAAATCATAGCATTGAATAAAAAATGAACCAAAGTAATAAATCATATGAACAGAGGGCATTGTTGGTGGTGGTTTGGAGGCTTGGAGAATGCTTGGAAGGTGATGGCTGGATGGTTGGCGGCGGCTTAGAACCTAGTAGATGCAGCGACTCAGAGGAGGCACTAGGCTCGGAGGCTTGGGAGGCGGTGGCTTATGACAATGAGATGTTGTGCTTGGATTTGGCGGCGTGGGAAGGGGTTTGGCTTGTGGTGGGCTAGGGAAGGAGGAGGTGCGGGGATTGGGGAAAGCAGGCGGCGTGGGGCTTTGGGAGGGGATTGGCCTGTAGCGACATGAAGGAAGGAGGAGGCGGCATGAGGTATGGTTTTTTTTAATTCATAAAGTAGATGGAGAAGAGATCAACTAGGTAAGTATTGTTGGGGGCGATGCCATGTCGATACCTCACCGACGCCGTTGTGTAGATGTCGGCGAGATATTGTTACACGTAGACAGACACTTCCACGGGTTTTACAGACATGCTGTCAACACCTTATTTTCGGTGTCGGAATGACATTGGTAATGCTAGGTAGGCAGGCAATGCATTTTCTAGTAGTGAACTAATCAACTTCTAATATGAAATTGATAAACTGGTTTTACTTATGTTGTTAATCTCATTTTTTCTACCAATAATAGTTTGTAGGATCACAGATGACTACAGGTAATATATTTCGCTCAATTTTTACTTAATTATGTTTAACCATTCACATTAGGAGGATAATTCAGTACTTTATGAACTATATTATTTTTAGTGCCGAATTTTAAAATTTAATTTATATGTTTAATCTGAAGCCAAAAACATTATTAAATATGCATGAATACATTTTTTTGTTAATTTAATTGATGATGTATAGAAAACAAGTTCGTTACAAGTAAACAATCATGGAATGACTCATCGAGAGACTTCTATAAGTCAAATACAAGTCAAATAAAAAAATGTGACGACCACCCTACAACTTCAGTACCATATCTCATGGTGCATAGACAATATGTAATAGTAACCTCGATATAAAACATGCGAGAAGATAATATAATAAGAAAGAACCAAAAATAAGAACATATCAGATTATGCAACAAAATGGTGATATAGTTTATACATCTAAATCAAAATAAACTCTAGTTATCTGTCCCTAATGATAACAAGTGCTAATATTGCTCCGTAACACTTCACAGATGAATAAAAATTGTAAGCGCTTAATATAGATATGTGAAAGCATACCCTTATGCTTGTCATTCGCATAGC
This sequence comes from Allium cepa, assembly GCA_030765085.1. Classification (NCBI taxonomy): domain Eukaryota; kingdom Viridiplantae; phylum Streptophyta; class Magnoliopsida; order Asparagales; family Amaryllidaceae; genus Allium; species Allium cepa. The sequence continues at coordinate 555,043,483 of CM060938.1, read as the reverse complement.
TCCACGTGCTATCTCATAGCTGCTATTCAATCTGCTCATTTAAGAGTATTCAAGATTATTAGAAACACTACAAATAAACTCGGGTCAGACAAAAAGTCTGGTATGAGCGATCTGCTATCTCAAAATAGATATAAATAAAGACTGTATGTAATAAAAAGGACCATAATAAAAGCAAAATCATACCTGAGTTGTCCCTGCATACAAAAATTTATCAGATATAATCGGTATATGCTAAACTAACATCATAGGAGTGTACTACAAGTCAAAGTACAACATAGGATGTCTAGATATCTAACGTCGACAATACCTATATTGTGTGATCTCCATAACAAACATACCAACCATTAAACAATCTCACATCACTTAGTCAAATACCATTAGATATACGATAGCTCATATGAACATATCGACAATCAACGACCATTTGAAATCTCGGATTCCGATGTGCTTGAGTTCATACTACCTCGATTGCTAAGATACTAGACTCCCACATCAATAAGTCCAGGGTACACATATGATATATTAACAATCTGGGATCACATATCGACGATCCAAGTGGATGTTTCCACCTATCCTCTCTTTACGAGTACACATCAAAACCTTCAAGTTATCAATGATCTCTTTACACACATCCCGATAGTAGAACACATCATTCGTTCAATTGCACAAGTTCACATCATCAAACTTACCTTCTCAGACCATCGTTATATTCCATGAACACTCATCCTTGAAGTGTTCAACCTACTTCACTCACGTCATCAAGTTATAGAGGCTTTATCATCTCGTTGGTCGCCTCTAAAACTCTCAGGTCCGTGTCATGTCAACCCCTTAGCCAGCCCATGCCATGCTCGAGGAAATGCTCATGTCAACATCGTGTTGCAATCAGAGTTTGCTCAATGCTCTTAGTCTAAGATCCAACTCCTATCCCTATTCGGTAATGATCGAAATTTCTTAGGGGTTAGACGGTAGTAAAGCCCGTGTAGGTACCAGGACATTTTCCATGCCCATTAGTGACGAGCAAACCCATGAACCAGACCGAAAATTTCTCCTCCCTTTCCTCGGACATCCTTGTAATCTCCCCAAAGCTATTCCAGCATTTCCCTCTAATTACCATAAGTAACCAATGTGTCGAACAATCATAACCTGCGCTTCAACCTGCATGCAATACTATTGTAATGATACAACTCCACACATCCTTGAGCTGATTCATCAAAGCTCACTCTACGTTTCCATCCTTTCTATATCAAATCGGAGAGTACAATCACAACTACTCCTTCTGCCAGAGAACCTTGACCATAGAAATGATTATACCTCAAATCTGCTTTGATGAATGTTTTCAATCGGTCAATCATACAAAAACAACATTCAAGCAAACAAACATACATCATAACAAAACGCATTCATAACCTAGCCTAACATTCATACGAACAATCATACATCAAAGCAACATGGTTAAACCACTTTAAGTCAATTTAAATTCTTTTTTAACTTAGGTTCAAAATTGAAATAGCATTAAATCATATTTTAATTGTAATGAATTATCCAAGACATGTAGAAACGTATAGAATCATATATAGTAGGCTTAGAGATGATAACTCACCAAGCACCCAATAATGGATCAGAATCATGCAAAACGAGGTGAATATGAGATTAAAGAGCAATGACCTGAAATTTCTTCTCTAAAAATGCTAACTTGAAAGTCTCTTGTTAATATAACCATAAATTTTTAATTTGGATTGATTTGGAAGGGATTTAGGTAATTTAGGTTTAAGATATGTCAATGGAGGTTTATATCTAATTTAGGAAAGTTGAAAATTTATTTAGGGGCGGATAGGGTAGTTGGTAGTAGCACAAATCCCAAAATTATATCATGGGCCTAAGTACTGGCTTATGTTAATAATTACTAAAAGTCGTCTAAATACCATCTTCAAACAACCATATCTCCAAGACTTGTGATCACTATATGGAACAAGGAATCATCAGATCTTTGTAACACCCTACCTCCATGTCCATATTACCAAAGAGTATTACTAGACAATACTGTTTAATCATATGAAGCATAAGGCTATAATGAGCATACATGTGTGAATATTCCTTACGGCTAACACCGATACATATCTTAAACCATTATATAATTTTTTGGAACTTAACTAGATTTTTAAAATAATTTTTGTACCCAAAAATTGATTTTTGTTTAACTTAACAAAATAAACTTCTTCTATTTTGTTTTAGTGTAAACGAACTCTTTTTCCAATAATAAATTTACTCTTGGTAAACGTCTTGTTTCTACTTTTCAAATAATTTGTTTAAAATATTTTTTTATGAAAATAAACATTGCTGAAACCTAAAGCTAACGCTCCATCTTCATTGAGCGGTCAACCACTCATCAAATGCACTATCGACCACTTTGTGACAACCCCAAGGAATTAGTTCTAGGTTGTGTCCCTAATGCACACCGTCGATCGCCATTCTCTCTCCTTTGTGCAACCATACTTTCAGCACATACACATCACCAAATTTACACACAAATTCAAGCATGGAAAACATCAAACAAGTGCATTCTAGGGTTTTTATTGTTTACATTTTTTAGTTCATTTCATCTTATAGTAAACGTTCGCAAACAATAATTCATGCACAGAGATAGTTCAAGCTCAAACAAGAACATAAAAAAACATACACATTGTATATAGACATGGATATGAGGGTCGAATATCACTCACCTCAAGTAGACAGTAGATTCCTTGCACTAGAAAGCTTGAACTCCTTATCTGTGATATCTCGGAATTATTGGCAATATCAATTTAATAATCTGTGTAAAATTAAATTGATTTGACAATATTATTAATGATAAATTTGAATATTCTTTGATAAATATTTAAATGGATGACTTCATCTTTTAAAAGCTAATCAATTAGCCTTCTATTTATATATAATATATATATATATATATCCGTATATATTGTAAATAGTTAATCTTGTTTTAAATTTAATAAATAAAGACATGTTTCTAACTTTAATATTTTTGGTAATTTGGAAATTTGATTAAATTTAATGTTAAGCTATTGAATAAATAATCATGTGACATTAAAACAGTCAAGATTAAAACTAAATTGTTTAAAATGATTTAGCTTAAGCTTAAATTTAAATAAAATGGGGTTTGTTTTATTATAAGTATAGCTTGATAAAATAAGCAATTGATTAATAAAGAGATAATTTCTTTTGTAAATCATTTTTAATTTAACAATGGGTTATTTTTAAACAATATTAATAATGGATTTTTATATATAGATAGAAACTGCTATTTCAAAATTTATTTAAATACATATATGTATATATTTTGGAAGAAAGCTATCGGTTTCAAATCTAAAATAAGTCTTTCAAAAGTGTTTAAATAAAATAAACCTTATTAATATTTAACATAAGTATAAAAATTAATAATAGTAGACTAAGGATTTAATAGTTTAAGTTTTAAAAATAAAGAGAAGTAAAAATAGCAATAGAATTGAGTACTTAAGTTAAAAATTTATAACAATGATTAAACCAACCTTATATATATACATAAAACATGAAACTGCCAGGCAAATGAAAATAATGCATGTAACCTGTAGAGTATTATGCAAGAAGCAAAGTAGGAAAAGAAACAAGACAAAAAGTATATATGCCTACAAAATAAATATGCAGATCAAAGTATGAAAAGATGAAGAAAAAAATCTTTTAACATAAAATAGACAAGTGTGAAAGCAACCAGGGAAGAACAAAGCAAAAGAAAAATAAACTGGCAAAGTAATATTATGAAACCTATAAAGTAGCATTGCCTGACAAAAAAATAATCAAGTAAAAGCAAGTAGCAATGTACAAAGATGAGATAAGTATGAAACATATAGTACCATTCATTTAATACTAGCACAACTTTTGGTCTACTCGAAATGTTAAATATCATTTCAGCATATACAAAATCTGGCCAGAGCAAAGAGAGAAAATCTTTTCAGCCGAGATATCTAAAACTCACTGCAGTACAAACAAAATCCTGCTTGACAAAAAAGAAAAGTAATCTCTAGTCAAAATAGATAAAGTATAACCAGTAAACACCTCCCTGTATTAACCTATCTTCTTTATATATGGAATGTTTTTGTTCAATTCGTTCAACACAGCAAACCCAGAGAAAATAATAAGTTTTCTTTTTACAAAACTTAAACAACATCATACAACTTAATAAAAGCAAGAAGATTAGAGGAAGACCAGAGCAAAACATTTTCCAGTTTTAAAGCAATAGGGATTTCAGTTTTCAAAAGCAAGAATGTTTCTCTGTTCAACTTATTTTAACAGGTGAGTAACATTTTAAAAAAAAAATATTTGAATAATTGGGTTCCATGCTTGTTTTCTGAAATGAAGTATACATTATGTGTATATATATTTGAAAATTTCTGTGTATATATGAATGGGTAGATGGATGCTGGCTGTTGAATTTGTTTTCTGCCTGCTCTTAGTTTCAAACTTAGATTATGAACAAAAGAATACAACATCTCTTGATCTACTTACTGTTAGTACCTAGATTTGAACAAGACTTGCTTGTTTGATTTTAAGATTAAGATTTAAAATTTATTTAAGTTAAGATAAAATGAGAATTGCTCTGGAAAATAAAAATTTAACAGGAAAGCTTGGGTTCGTGCAAAATTTAAATATGTTAATTTAGCAATTCAGGAATATACACCGAATCCCTAAACTAAATCATGTTTTTTAAAAGTAAAATCACAATTTTTAGATTAGAAATGAAGGAGCATTTCTAGGTCGAACAGAATTTGGGTTTTTGGGAAATTTTGATTATCTCGAGGGTTAGGGAGGTCGGGCTTTCTTCTGGTTATGGATGGGTGATCATTGACGATGGGAAAAATGGTGGAAGTGGTAGCAAATCACTGTGGAAGCAGTGGTGGAGGAAATTGATCTGTAAACCTAGTTTTGGCTGGGTTTTGATTTTCGATCTGCATTGTTTCTCTAGTGAACCGAGTGCAGTGGGATTTTGGCGAATGGAAGTAGGTGGGCTATTGAGGACATGGACGGAGTTGCAGCACGTCCGGTGGTCGGAGTTGTGCAAGCGAGGTGTTTCCAGGTTTAGTCATGGTGTCCAGTTCGATGTTCCAGGTTTAGCTTTGTACTCGAATTCGAATTTGAGTTTTGGGCGACGCTCTGAATTCTCTGATGGGTTGCGTGGTGGATTGGCGACTTGCTCAAGGCAGTGGTGATGACCGACAAGGGTCGGAGCCACCATGCATATGCACGGTGCAGTGGTTTACGCCAGGTGATATTTTAGTTTGAGGGTATTGTGTACTCGAGTTTACTCGAGCAAACTTGATGTTTTGCTCGAAGAAAGTTCAAGTACGACTCGGAGCAGATTGAGGTGGCTCGAGTCATATACATGTGTTACAGGTTTCATACCTGTAGCATTTTTGTTCAACATTTAACTGGATTCAAAGTGTAAAGTAGGGTTTAAATTAAGTTTAAATCCCAGTTTAATCAGATTCAAGTTAGATTGAATCTGAGTTGAAATAAGATAAGTTTTTTTTTTAAATTTGTTTAACAAAATTAAATGTTTAAATGATTTGAATTTAAATGAAGGTTTAACATTTAAGTGAAGTTTTAAATCAAGGGATTAAATCTGATTTAAAGCTAAGTTTAAAATTTAGTTTTGAAATAAAACAAAGGTTTCAAGCATAAATTGTTTTAAACAACTTTGCATGATGGAAGTGTATAGTAAACATAATTTGAATTTGAGATGAATTTGGTTTTAAAAATTCTTTTTAAAATTGCTTTTATAAGATAAATACTTCTTTAACGAGTGATTTTAAAGGTTTTAAATTTGTTTTTAAATCTTAAAGTTAAATTGGTATTCATTTTAAATCTTAAATTTAAAATGAAATTTATGGTAAATTAAAAGTAAATTGTTTTTAAATACTTTATTTATGGTAATTAAATCATAAATATGAATAAAATTTATCTTAAACAAATTTATGAGAATTTAATGATTGTAATTCATTAATGAATAATTAACTAATTCAATTAATTATTGATTTGAATAAATTAGTTTAGTAATTAAGAGTTTATATTGTTTAATTAAGGTTTAAATTAATTAATTTAGGATAAGTTAATTGGTAACTAAGGATCATTAAGAAGATAAGATTTAATTTAAAACAATGATTAGTAATTAATTAATAAATTAATTAAGGATTAATTAATGAGTTATTAAAGATAAAATTAATTGGTAACTAATAATGAATAAATCTTAGTTAATTACTTTAGAAAAGTAATTTAAAGAATTGATTTTAGTTAATGAAGAACATTAACTAGAATTATTTAATAATTAATTAATGTGATTAATTTTAAAAATTAATTAGAATAATTAATTTAAGATAAAATTGTAAATTGTTTAAGTATAATTACTTAAGAAAGGTAATTAAGGAATTAATTACTCATTGTAATTAATTCAGTTTAATATGAATTGTTTAAGTTAATTATTAAGTTTAATTAATTTAAATAATTATTTGATGATGGGATAAGTGTACTTACTTAGGGAAGTAATTAATGATAATTATTAGATGTAATTAACTGAGGATGATAGTGAAAGTAATTTGAATATACTTGGTATAATTAATCAAGGGATTAATTAAAGGAATTAATTATGGAGTAATTAATTTATTTGGAAAAGGTAATTAAGGGTAATTAATTACTGAATGGGTTTAATCAAGGGCGATTAATAATTTGGTTTAGTTGAAGATTAATTACTTAATGTAATTAATAGAAAATGTAATTAATTTAAATAGAAAATATAATTAGAGATCATTAATTATTATAATCAATGATGTAATTTGAAATAAATTTATTTGGAAATAATAAATAAATGAATTGATTTATTAATGTAATAATTAGGAAGTAATGAAATTAATTTAGTAATTTAAGGCTAATCTCTATATTGGTTAAAGAATAGCTAATTTGTGAAAATAATTAATGGATCATTATTTAAATGTAATCAAAGATAATTAATCAAGAATGATAAATTAAAAATGAATAATTGGATGATGACTAATTAATTGATTGTTAATTGATTAATAGTGAAATAAGCAAGATTTATAATGGTGAAGTAATTAATTTAATTTACTTTAAATTAGTTAGAAATAAAGTAATTAATTTAATTCAATTTAAATTAATTATAGCTGATGTGATTGCTTATGTATGGATGGATGATATTGTTTGCCTTGAATGGTTTGAGACCTCAGATATGAGATATTTATGCTGTGTAATATGGATGCTTGGTTTAAGTATGATAATATTTAATTATCTGTTTTGATGATAATATGAATTATCTGTTTATGATGATGTGATTATCTATTGTGATATTGTGAATTATCTATCTGTGTGTATATTGATGGTATTGAATTGAACTGTTAAGACTAAATAGACAACTTGGCCTTAAAAGACACGTTTTGGATTTCGATGAGACCGGGATCGGGTTTCCATATTTGGACATCCGAAAACCACATCGACTTCCAAACTAACGTTAGGTCGTGATATGATGTGAAGATGAAGATTCAGAATGCAAGGGTTGTCGTCGTTAACTCTGAGGGTGATTCCAAAATAAGTGTAACGAGATAATGCCTTCGGTTTCGTTTGAACCCGGAACGAACTTGTATGGATTGAATGCTTTCAACACATCGTCAGGCGGGCGATGAGCATTCTAAGGAATTTGTTCTCTAAAGGTAATCGTAGCCTCATGCCTCATCAACCGGGAATGGCTAAAACAGGGAAGATGCGGCAAGGTTAGGTGGGTCATGCCCAAGCAGGACAAGATATTTCTCCTGTCTAGATGTCCCTTTTTATTTCGGCTGTATGGGCGGTTGGTTCGCGACAACTGCCGGCGTTTATCTTGTTCGGGACTGTTCAGTAAGGAATGGTTCCGGCCTTGTGTTGCAGGGGGTCGGGAGTGATCCTCGATACGGTGATCTAGGCCCCGTACTGTGACGGGCGGTACCCCAGTAGCCCTGCCATTGTATGGAATCCATTATCCAATATGTGCCAACGGTTTTGATTGTATTACCCACTTTTGTGGCTAGTAGCTGGAATTTAATAGATGTAACAATTTCGGCTATTTTCTATTTACTTGAAAACCCTAGACCTATTATAATATCATAGAATTTCCTATTAAATGTTTTGGTTAGCGTAAGGTAAAAACTTACCATATTTATTCGTGGGAAGTCTTACGTGATACCTTTTATTTTCAAATGTTTTTCAAAGTTAAGCAACTTTAACCTGTTACTCATACCAGACCCATGTCTGACCCGGAGTTTATTTTTGTTTTTCCTAAACTCTCGGGTACCCAAATTTTTACGGGTAGCCAAGGGATTCAGGTTAGCTTTGACAAATTATGGAGAAGCAATGGAGCAGGAGGCTTCAGCGTTGTATATAATATATATATATAGTTCCGCTGTGTTGGTATCTTTGGGTTATTTGTTTGAGTTGTGTTGTATTAACTAGACAGATGTTTATAACTGTCTAGTATGTGATGTGTTAACTTTGATATATGTAAAATTTTGTAATAGTTATGTGTTCTATTATATTTTATACCATTCCGCTGTGAGATTCTGATGTTGTTGTTCTTTCTTCTCTATCTTTTCTATTTTCTCATCCCTTTCTTTCTTAATAACGATACGTTCTTCCTGGGCGTAGGAAGTCGGGTCGTTACATTATCTTTCTCCACTTATTGTAAAATCAAATGTACATCTTGAGAAAAATTTCAACGTCTCCCTCTCTAGTGGTGTAGTTGGGTATTGAGAAGGATTTACTTTGATTTTGAGATTTTAGAAAATTTATTTCTATTTTATTTTGATTTTTAAAGTTTAGGTTTTAGTTAGCTGGTTTTGAAAGTTTTGGAAGCTAGTGCATAATGCAAACGGTATGCGGGATGAAAATTTGTATGCTAATGAGAAGGTTTTAGGCTACTCAAGAATGGTAAGAAGATATTTTTTCTAAGCGTTCTAACGCGCTAAATGGGCTCATTTTTATCCTTTTATTCATTTATTTCCCCTTCTTTTCTTTTCAACTCTATTTTTCTTCTTATTCAAATCAGTTTAAATATTCAAATAAAATTATATTTATTTACCATAAGCGTTTAAGCTTCATTCTATAATTTTTTTAATATTATTTTCCATAATTTAACTCATTTGACTAGTTAATTCTGTATTTACATTTTAAAGCCCTTACAGAAAAATAAATTTATAAACTCCTTCTATTAGTGAAATAAAATCCTTTTTCCTTTGAAATAAATTTCTAATCTTATTATTTTTAGTATGTAATTTTATAAAAAAATAATTTACCATTTTTAATATATTTAAAAAATCATTTTGACCTTTAAAATAATCTGTACTCATTTGTAGAAGTCAAAATTTACTCAACTAAATTATTTTCTTACTTTATAAAATTATTTACTATAGTATTTACAAATTACTTCTATTTATCTGCATTCTAATATTTGAAACCCTTCTTAATTAATTATATCTTCGTTATAAAATCCTAATTAATCCCTTCTCAACTAAAGGTTGTTGCATCTTTTATTTGGAAGTAGTTCGAGAACCGAATTAGGCTCCTATCAAAAGTTATAGCCATTACGTTTTCAATGTTAAATTTGTCCACAACTATTCTACTAGTCAAAAAAAATTTAGAACTCAATATTGCCAAAAGTTTTAGTCTGTTTAGGATTTATTTGGTTATGAAAATAATATTTCTACAATCGTGATATATGTAAAGACGCAAGGAAAATGTGGGTAGTTACATTCTTGCCCTTTGGAATTTTCGCCCTCGAAATTGCACCCAATAAGGCATTACCGAACCATATGGATACTAGCATGTTTAAAAATCAATAAATCATAGCATAAATCAAGCATGCACACACAAGCAAGATTTGAGAAATGTGGGTAGTTACACTAGCATGTAAGGTACTAAAGCAATGTGATATTGAAAGTGAAATTTCGTCTAATGAGTGAAAGCTTTACAAAGTAAATATCTCCGATAAGTGGTCCTTATGCTTTGCTCCGTCTCCCATGTACACTCAATTGAACCTTTACCTTCTTCACCTCTTCCTCCTAAGCTACTTCATACTCTTCTCGACTATACGAATAAGCCAATAGGGTCTTAGTCCTTCAGGTTCAACCTTAATATCTTCTACTTAATCCAGTGTCACTATAACACCTGAGTTATGCATAAACTTTTGAAGATGAGAAACATAGAACACATTGTGTACACCTGCCATCTGATAAAGCAAGTCGACTATATAGGCTAGGTTCCAAATCCTCTTATGTATCAGAAAAGAACCTACAAATTTCATTGCCAACTTTTCCTTAGTACCGAATCATGCTATATTCTTCGGTGGAGAGATCAACATCATATCTCCAACAAAGAACTCAATATCATGTCTTCTCCTATAAGCATTGCTCTTCTGTTTATCCTATATGCCTTTCATTCGTTGCCGAATGATTTTAATCTTCTCCGTAGTCTCAACAAACATATCTTTCCCTAGTTCAATTTCTCTCCCTCCACCCACCAACTTAAAGGAGAAATGCATGGTCGACCATATAGTACCTAAAATGATATCATACCAATGCTAGCCTGATAACTGTTATTGATGCGAGCTCTACTAAATGCAAGTGATATTGCATCATCCCATGAGCTTCCAAAGTTAAGAGTACAATCGTGCAAGAGATCCTCTATGATATGCTCCACCCTCTCTGTCCATCTATCAGTAATGGGTCGCAGCCCCTCATAATGTTCTTCAAAACACCATGAAATTGCATTGTCCACTTCACATACAACTCTGCCGGTTTAATTGCCATTTAATGGACTTCACAGGCATAAATGGAGCTCTCTTCGTCAATCCATCGACTACGACCCAAAAGCTATTGTGCCCTCTTCTATATTCCTCGGGTGTCAACTGATGAAGTCCATCGATATATGTTTCCACTTCCACTAGAGAACCTCAAGCGGTTATAGTAAACCACTTGACTTCTTTTGTTCATCCTTTAATATGTAGCAGTTCATACACTTCAATATGAATTTTCCAACGTCCTTTTTTATCCTTTCCCAATAAAATGTTTACTTCATATCTCAATACATTTAATTTCCTTTAGGATGTATAGTGAATCTAGATTGATGGCACTCTTATAATACCTCATCCCTTAACCATTGACATTGGTTACAAACAATCTATAATTCTTATGGAGCCAACTATCTTGATTGAGTCTGAATTGCTTCATCTAATCTGAATCTATTCTCATCACTATCTTAGCTATGATCTCTACTAGTTTAGTATCTCACCTCTGACTAGCACCAATCCACTCTACTAGAGTAGGTCTAATAGTAAAGCTCACCAACATATCCAGCTCTAGCTCATATCTAGATCAAAATCATAACTAACAATGTACCCTAAATGCATCCACTCTAGGAACATAGTTCCCAAGCTGGCATGTCTCATACCCAAGGCATCAACGGCTAGATTTCCCTTACCACCATATAGGAATACCAAAGTCATAGGAGCCCAAGAACTCTAACCATCACTACTGATGAAATTTAAGGTCTATAATAAAACGTATTTCAATGGTTTATGATCGGTGAAAAGATCAAACCTTTCTTCAAGCAAGTAATGCCTCTGTATCTTCAAGGCGAACACAATGACTGCTAACTCCAAATAATGGGTAGGATATGTCTTGTCATGTAGTTTCATTTGTCAATTAGCATAAACAACAATTTACCTCTCTACGTTAATATTGCCCCCAATCCAATACCACATGCATGATAGTCCGCACCTCCCGACATGTCGATCCAAAGCCTAGTGTAACTTTCAGACTTGCGCCATACTAATAAATACGGATCATCGGGGTTTATAACATTTCACAACATAGAGACTAATACAAGAAAAATAATTTAAGATATACTATATTTTCAGAACTCACAGTGGAAGGAATAAAACACATAACATAAAAATATCCACCTTATAGAATATCCAATCACAATCGTAGAAAACCAGTACATGGCTTAATATAAAATACATAGAAAATATCACTCCAAGTCTGACAAAAGAGATAAACTGTATTGATAAGATAGGTAAATAAATGGAGAGAAAATATGGTATAAAAAAGTCTCTAAAGATAAGCTCGACTCTCCAAGTATCAAGAATGGGTCGACCACCTACTGCCCTATCCACCTGTGGTGGGAAAAAGAAGGAAGGAGAATGGGCCAGACATAAAGTTTGGTAAATGAGTACAAGTTTAATATGCGATGTTCATATGCAATTATTCAAATACTACTCTAAATGATTTAGGGTATGCTACGAGTGTTTGTGAATATCTAAGGTCCGTTGCCTAAGGGTTCTTATCTAGTACATTCCCACACTACAGGTTGTGTAGGCTAATATAATGGATCGAACCTTATGTCTAACGATCAGCCACCACTCCTGGAGCTACTCAATACGTAAAACGCCGCATACTTGGCTACTAAAAATGGAAGACACCTCCACTTGGTTACTTTGGAAATAAATTCCTCTGCTATCAGCGCCACTTGGCTACTGGGAATGATTCCCCCTCACTACGCCTAGAGAGGAAAACCCTGAAATGTCATCCCGCCAAAATGTGTCATTGTCCACATTCACTTCCATCTCTCGTTCATAGAATTGGTCACTTATTGCATGCTCTAGGTCCTCCTTTCTAACTGTATCATGTGCGTCAAGAATCGTGCATACAAGGACCTCTTGTTTTGTTGGACCTTCCCCATCAAGCATCCATGCCAGTCTGCACGTCCACTATTGGAACCTCTTATTTATACCATTTGTGAAAATAAATCGTCTTTATTCGATTACTAAATCCCAAATTGGGTAAAGAATATTTACCCAACACCATAATGACCTAGCGTCCCCTCGCAAGGAACTAAATTCGCTACTATTCCTAACATACAACCAAATGCCCTTAAATAAGATCATAAACAATTATGGTTTAAGTTAATTTTTATTATTAAACCTGTGCCTTGGGCCAAGGTTTAAATCTGCAATTTTCATTGTGAATGATCAACCACTTATACCCTCCGGTTGACCACCAAGGGTTTCCAAGTCAATCGATCGCAAAGTAGATATTAAGGTTCCTACACATTTCAATTTTCGACTGTTTGTAAACTAAATTCATACCGTTTGCAATGTTTAATTAACCCTAATTTACTAAGCGACCATTTTAATTGTCAAATTTCAATTTAATTTAGGGTTTGTGGGTTTACAGTTTCGAAATATGATAATAGAATATATACCTAGACAATTAATTAGATTAGTAAACTACATTATTTCCAATTTTAGGGTTTTAGGATCAAATCTAAACATATCCAAATTAAATTTAATATATCCAAGTTAGGGTTCTCCAACACCCTACTCAATTAAAATAGTTTAAATTAACTATAATAATCAACTTATCAAAATTGTGCCTACTCACCTTCAGCCTAAGCTCTTCCAAATATTTGTGCTTAATAGTCATTCCCCCAATCCATAACTCCGCCTTGATCTGCCTTGATTCGCCTTGATTTAGTTGCTTCTATTCTTCTAAGTTAAATTGATTTGATGTTTAGAATTTTTTAGGTTTAGGTTTAGGGAAAAGTTTGGTAGAGCTTAGTTATTAAACTTTTAGTTAAGAATAAGGGTTTCATTAGTATGGCATTTATAGGTGTAGGGTCTTATTTTGGGCCATTGGATTAGCTTAGGAAGTATTTTTCGAGAATCAGGTCCCCTCATCATAGCCTTCGTTCCTCAGCAACTAATCTCGTTCGTTCAACACGTCATCATGAAAGCAAAAACGCTCGATTTTTCACGAGCCTAGGTCAACCGCTATCGGTTGATCTTGAACCCTCATGGGTCGACCGGTGGCCTTATAAATTTTAAGATTTTTTTATTTTTTATTTTTAGTTTAATCCAATGTCTATAAATTCTCCATACTAAGTTGGATTACGATGTGTTGTATATGAAAATCGTTTAGAAAATTGCTACGAACGCGATGGTGCCAATTTCATACAAAATTTAGAGTCTGTGAAAACTTTCTTTTAAGTCCTTGTTTTATTTTATTTTAATTTCTGTTAAACTTTTGAGTTGTAACATTCTTCCTCTCTTAAAAGGATTTCGTCCCCGAAATCTTAAAGGATAGAAAAATGTAACTCATACACAACAACCAATAGCTATAATCATTAACTCATCCATCACCCATGAGCAATCATTCTCCTTAGAAATTTCTAATGCATTGTATACATATATGTGCAACGTGAAATGTACATGAACAAATACTAACGCAAAAATAGACGATCTACTGATTCAGTCGACCTCCTATTATGCAAATGCTCATGTCATGCATCCAAATGTATGCAACATTATAAGTAAATATTTACTTGCAATTTTATATGCATGCACAATCATAAAACTCATATGCAACATCCATATGCATAACATCCACTAGCACAACAATAATCAAGAAATAACATGCAACTAGATATAAGTGCGTGTGCGTGTGTGTGTACCTAGAGGATATAATGTCCTAACATGTAAAAGAGTACAATGTAAACGATACATCCAAATACATCCATTAGCATCAATCATCCATAACACGTCCTGCCGACATGTTTACAACCATTCGTACCATCCAATGGTCTCTAACTAAATGGCATACCACCTAAGTACTACACATAGGTAACCTATACATATAAGAACTTCCAACTTAAGACGTACCATAGAAGAGTTGTGGGTGGGTAGCTCGGATCTTTTCCCTGGTTCCCATGTACTCTCCAGTGGATCGTCTTCCTATTGTACTTTAACAAGTCCGATTTCCTTGTTACGGAGTCGCTTTATACCATGCTCTAGAATACTAGTGGGTGCAAGGCAAACAAGTGATTCTCGCCCTACCTCAACTTCCTCCAACTGACTCGTCTCGACCATGGTAGCTGTATCGTGTAAGCACTTCCGCAAGTGTGACACATGGAAACATCATGTACCCATGCTAATTTACAAGGAAGCTCTACCCTATATGTCAACTTTCCTACTCTAGCAACTATCAGGAAAGGTCCTACAAATCTCAATGCTAGCTTACCTGAATTACCAAATCTCATTACATGCTTAAGGGGTGAAACCTCCATAAACACCACGTCATCCACCGTGAACTCTAGCTCTGTATGTCTCCTATCAGCATAAGATTTTCATCTATCCTGAGCGGTCTTCATTCTCCTACGGATCAAGTCCACCTTCTCCGATGTCTCCCTCACCATATTCGGTCCAAGAACAATCCTTTCCGTCATATCCCACCAACACGATGGTGATCTACACGGTCTACCAGACAATGCCTCGATAGATGCCATTCCAATACTAGCCTGATAACTATTATTATTAGTAAACTCTACTGGCAGCAAATGATCCTCCCAATAACCTCCAAACTCTATAATGCACATCCGTAGAAAGTCCTTCAAAATCCAATTCACTCTCTCCATATGTCCATTCATCTATGGATGATATGCAGTACTCAAGCTCAATTCAGTTTCCAAAGCTTCCTATAAACTCCTCCAAAACTCACTAGTGAAAAGTGAATTTCGATCGCTAACTATGCTAATACGAACTCCATGTAACCTAATGACCTCTCCCACGTATAAAGCCTCCAACGGTGCCGCTATCCTAGTACTTCTCACTGATATGAAATGATTGCACTTGGTTAACCGATCGACTATAATCCAAATGCTTTCATTTCCTCTCCTACTCCTAGGTAGACCATCTACAATGTTCATGGAAATACTCTCCCACTTTCACTGAGGAATATCCAGTGGTTGAAGCAATCCTCTTGGCTTTTTCTACTCTGCCTTTATCCTCTGGAAAGTCATACATCTAGCTATATACTATGCTACTTGCTTCTTCATATGTCTCCATGACTTGAGTGCAATGACAATGGTTACCAACTCAAGATCATATGTAGGGTAGTTCCTCTGCTAGGTTTTCAACTGCCTACTCACATAACTCACCACCCTTCCTTATTGCATTAATAATTCGACTAACCCCATACCAAAAGCATCGGTATAAACTGTAAATGTTTGTCTCACCTGGTAACACTAAAACTGGTGCACTGATCAATGCCTTATTCAACTTGATAAAAGCATCTTCGCACTTTGCATCCCATGATACAACTAGATTTTTCTTGATATGAATGTCAGCGGAGCAGAGATCTTTGTGTAGTCCTTAATGAACTAGCGATAGTAGCCCGCTAAACTAAGGAAACTTCTTACCTCTATGGCATTCTGCAGAACATGCCAATCCAAAACTGCCGCTACCTCATTAGGATCAACTGCTAAGCCACTTTTTGGGATGATGTATCTCAAAAAGCATACCTCTTCTCTCCAAAAATGGAACTTTGAAAATTTCACCTTAAGCTTATGTGCACGGAGTATACTGAGCACTTCTCCTAAATGCAATGCATGCTCCTTCTCACTCCTCAAGTATACAAGAATATCATCCACAAATACCATAACGAATTTGTTAAGCAACCCCTTAAATACTCGGCTCATTAGATTGACAAAATAGAGGGTGCATTGGTCGATCCAAAGGGCATGACTAATCACTTATAAAGTCCGTCGGGTGTACAACATGTTGTCTTCTGGATAATGTCCTCGGCTACACGCAACTGATGGAATCCGGTAACCAAGTCAAGCTGTGAGAATACTCTAGCCACAATCGACTGATCAAAGAGATTGTCTATGCGGGGTAGTGGATAATGATTCTTCTTTACCAGTGTATTTAATTTCCTATAATCGACGCAGAGTCTCAGAGTACCATCTGCCTTGGTGGAAAAGACGACTGATGCTCACTATTTAGAAATGCTCCATCTAATAAAACCCTTATCTAATAACCCATTAGCTTGCTTGCTCAATTCACGTCTCTCCTTTGGAGCTATATGCCTTAGTGGTAAGGCAACAGGTCTAGCATTCCTAACAAGATATATCCTAAAATCAATCTCTCTCTGGGGCGAAAGACAGGTAATCTCAGCAAAAACATCTAGGAAATCTCTAGCTACAAGCATTGCACTAAGCTCTTCATGTGATAGGTCCAATGAATATAAGTATCTCAACATAATAGAACCTTGGAGATCTCAATAAACCTCCAAGCTACGTCCACCATACATGCTTAAACTAACAATATTCCTATCACATTCTAAAATAGCTTCTTACATAGTCATCCAATTCATACCTAATATCAATCCAAACCCAGAGAATCCTAATACAAAGGAATCACCATCAAACTCGACGCTTAAAATGAACAACTTCAAACCCTTGCATAACATAGACAAACAGGTTGGTCCTCCTACGAGGTTTGACACAACAACATGGTATGTGACTATACTAGTGTGTAAATCATTAACAAGTCTACTAGAAATTAAAGAATGTGATGCCTAAGTACCAAATAAAGTGTGAATGAATAAAGCGAAAAGAGTCAACACACCTTGGATCACCACTTTCTTACCTTTATCTACCACTAGTTGTGCACTCGAGCAAGGGATTGCTTCTAGTGCATAAGCCGAAACAACCTGAGTAGAAGCTCTTGGTGGTGCTATACAAGCTCGCTTCAGATGTACAAACCGAACGTAGTAATAGCACTTAACCTCTGAAAGATCCGTCCCGCACTCCTTCGTAAAATGTCCCTACCACACTTCCTACAGTACATATCCTTCTTCTGTATCTTTCCCTTAGGTCCACCTCCACCCTTATGCTGGTTATGTTGTGCTTTCCCTCCAATCTGCTTAGGTTCCTTTCCATTGGCTTCCCCCTTGGAGATGGTATTTAGCAAAGCCATCTCAACTAGACCCTTTTTCATAGCACCTATAGGAATATGACTCGGAGCTAAGTCCTGAAGAGGTTAGCTCGTCCCTTTAGAAAATTTGAGAGCCTTCTTATGTGGTGTGTCAAATATTCCTATGCCAAGTCTAGGTAGCTCATTAAACTGGTTGACACACTCCTTAATAGAAGATTTCCTTGCTTTACATGAATGAATTTCTCTAACTGCACAGCTTTCTCTACCCTAGAAAGAAACTCCATCTAAAATCGCCTACAAAACTCATCCCAAGTGATCTCCTCTTTCTTAGTAACAGCCTCATCTATCTCCTACCAGCGCAATGGCTTACCCTATAACTTCCAGGTAGCTAACTGCATCCTTGCCTTGTCAGTCAATCCTACTAAATCAAAGATCCTCTCATAAATGCAGATCTATGACCTTGGATCCACATAAGAATATGTCCTCTTATATTGCTTTTCTCTAAGATTTGAGAAATCTTTGCATACCTTAGCAAAGTCTGTAATGGTAGGTGGGCAGGCAGGAGCTGCGCTTTCCACTCCCTCCTCGGGTCCTCGAGTGGGGTTAAGCTCGGCATGTCCCTTTCCTAGGGATATCGGTGGAAACAAATCGGAATGTTCACACCTAGAATCTCAGTTGTGTTGCCTGAGCCTGAACCTACAGGATCACTCATCCTCTATCTATGGATTTTAAGAATTCAGTTGGCAATTTTTCATAGATATTATAAGCAGAATAAGAGAAATAACATAAGCAGGAATCAAAGATAGCATAAGCATGAAAAAAAGAGATTACGGTTTGTACAAAATCTTTTGGAAAGGTCCTTTGAAAAATCTTTAGTTTACGCATTGTAAAGCCTTTTGAAAATCCATTGTTTTCTTTTCAAATACATTCTCTCAGTACGGACCTAATTCTAAAGGAAACTTGAACCTATGCTCTGATACCAACTGTGACAACCCACTCCACCCAATATGCCAATCCAAAGCCTAATGTGACTTTATGACTCACTTCATGCCAAGAAATACGGATCCTAGGGGTTTATAACATTTCACAACACAATGACTAATGCAAGCAGATATAATCTAAGATATACTACACTTTTAGAACTAACGGAAAAAAGAATAAAACATATAACATAGAAAAATATCCATCTTAGAAAATATACAAACCACGGTTGTTAAAAACTAGTACATGGCCCAATACAGAGTACATAGAAAATATCAGTCCAAGTCTGATAAAAGAGATAAACTGTACCGATGAGATAGATAAATACATGGAGAGCAAATATGGTAAAAAAAATAGTCTCTAAAGATAAGCTCGACTCTCCAATTATAAAGAATTGGTCGATCACCTGCTACCCTATCCACTTGTGGTGGGGAAAAAGAAGAAAAGAGAATGGGTCATACATAAAGTCTGGTAAATGACTGCAAGTTTAATATGTGATGATCATATGCAGTTATTCTCATACTACTCTAAAAGATAGAGGGTGTGATACAAGTGCTCGTGAATTCCTAAGGTCCATTGCCTAAGGGTTCTCGTCTAGTACGTTCCTACACTACATGTTGTGTAGGCTAATACAATGGATCAATGGATCAAATCTCATGTCTAAAGATCGGCCATCGCTTCTAGAGCTACTCAATATGCAAGATATCGCCTTCTTGACTACTAAGAATGGAAGACGTCACCACTAGGCTACTGTGGAAATAAATTCTCACTACTATCAGCGCCACTAGGCTACTAGGAACGATTACCCCTTATTACGCCTAGAGAGGAAAATAAATCCAAAATGTTGACCCATCAGAATGTGTCATCGTCCACATTCGCTTCAACCTCTCGATCGTAGCATTGGTCTTATTGCATGCTCTGATTCCTCCTTTCTAAATGTACTATTTCCATCAGGAATCATGCATACTAGGATCTCTCGTTATGCTGGATCCCTTCTATCCACTATAAGAAAATCTATTTTTTGCTGCACTTATTGGTAGCATTTATAGCTAAGTGCAGAATAGCTATCTTATTCTTTATTTTTACTAAATTTTTTTAACCTAATGCAAGTAAATATAACTTCCCGCGTATTTTTCCCTAAATAAAACTTATGTTTCCCCCTCATTTTCATAGCCCGCTTCTTTTCATTATCTACGAAAGCTTTCTCCCACATTTCTAGAACCCTAATTTTCAACTAAATCCAATTCTTCTTCGGTCTCTCTAAAATCGTCTTTATTCCTAACAACTCTTTTTTCTCCTCTTTGGGTCCTCTTCTCCTCATAATAATCAGAATCTTTGTATGTGCACTCTATCAGTTAACTTGTTTAGTTGTAGACATTTTCCACCACTTCAACGTAGTTTACCAATCAAAATCCGAACTGAAGAAGGTAGTGATTGGTCCAGTAGTAGGGACCCCGGTCTTAGACTGGATATGAGGCTTAAGAAAGAAATTTTGGCAAACAAGGCTGAGGCATATAATGTTCTTGATGAATTTCCTCGTAGCTTTTCAAGTGAAATCATTTCCCTATGTCTAGATCCTAATCCATTGACCCATGCATTTGTAACTCAAGCCAGTTATTGTTGACCCTCTTTATACCAAATTTAGGTAACCGGTCTATTCGAAATTACCTAAGGTGTTTTGACACTAGCAACTATTTTTCTATTTTGGAATACTTAACAAAAAAAGTTTCTTCATAGAGAGTCTTTGTAGTTAGGATGTTAAACAATGGTGCACACACATGCTTCCGCTCTAACTCAGTCGAAACCAGCCCAGCCAAAACCCACTAGTTGAAACCAATACACAAGGTATCACTTAGATGATACGTAGTGGATTGAAGAAAAGGCGGAAGCCATGATGTCGAAAGCAATGCTTCCGATGGGGTCAAAACCTTAGTTTTGTTTTCAAATATCATGTGTCTGCATTGTTTTACTTAAAGCTTTCAACGTAGTCGAAGCATATGTTTTCGAAAGGGATTTTTCCAAAATATCTTTCAAAGAAGGTTGCGATTTTATATTTTAAAGGTACAGGCTTTTCAAGGGTCTGCTTTATTTATAAAAGAATGCTTTCAAAAGTAGTGGTTTCGACCTAGTCGAAATCCAACTGCTTTTCTTTTACCTTTCGAGTATATTGAAGTCGTCAAAACTTTCGAAGGGTGCTTTTGTTTAAACTTATGTAAAACCACTTCCTAAATGCTTTCAAAAGGGGTCTTGGGTTTCGAAGGCAATGGTGTCGAAAAGGGAGTTATTGCGCTATCCTTATAGTTTTGCTCAATGGTTTTTAGCTTTCGAATAGATGGTTCTGACAGACTTAAAGTTTCCCTAAAATTTTTTATTAAAGGTTTCGAAAGAGATACTTTCATGTGTAAGCAGTTTGACCCAAAAGATGTATTTCTTTAAGAGTAAAACCCAATGCTTTTGAAAGGGGCACTTTCATTGGTTTCGAATCTATGTTTCTAAAGATTATTAAGCAATGTTTTGACACATTAGAAAGGTATGATTTGGTTTCGAAAGGATTGATTTACAGGAGCTTCGAAAGGTATATACTTAGGGTTTTGAAAAGAGGTTTTCTATGCTTTCGATAGAGGTCGTCCAGTGGTTTCGAAATTAATGTTTTAAGGTTTCAAAACAAATAATCCATTCTCATTTTAAAGGAAAAAACATGACATAAATTAATATTTTTGAAATGAAGTTTTAGAAGAAGTTATCCATGAATAACAGGTTAACGGGACTAACCAAGTTTTATATAAAATGATTTAAAGGATATTAAACCCAAGTGTTGGTATTATTTTGTTGATGTTATGATTGCCTTTTCATATATTTATTCATGTTGTAATTAAACCATAACGGTACTTTGGGAAAGGGCAGAATAACCAGCTAGGTTTATCCGGTAGTGAATCTAACATAAGAAGTGTTAAAATCTTAATTAAAGATATTGGCAGGGGCTGATAGGCTCGTAGTAAGGCCATGAAAACTGTGTAAAGGAAAATATATTGGTAGGGGTCGATAGGTTCGTAATCGGCCCATGAAAACCAGGATTTGATATTGGTAGGGGCCAATAGGTTTATAGTTAGTCCATGAAAACTATATCCGGATTAAGATATTAACAATTAGTCAATAGGTTCCTAGTAAGTCCATGAAAACTAGGACAAGGGAAAAGATATTAGAGTCAATAATAGGTTCTTAGTGATCCCATGAAAACTATAAAATCAGACAGGTAGTCCATAAACATTTAATCGGTTATTAGTGAGCCCATAAAAACTAATAGGTTAATAGTAACCCTAGAAACTATAATTGACACGGATAGTAAGAATGAATGGGGATGGGTAATCCAGAATTAACTTACTTGTTTGCATATCATCATATTATTTTGAATTGTTTTCACCATTATGGATGCAGCAGCATAATATATTGTTTTATAAAGTTTTTAAGATACTAGTGAGGGGAAAACCCATTCCGCTAAACGGCATAGACTCACTAGATATCTAAATGGTTTGAGATGGTAGATTATTATTCATACCAGGCGTTATGTAGGACTCGAGGTTTTTTCCCCTTAAACTCTTAAGCACTCAATTAATTTTGAGTAGTTTGAGATTTAGGGTTTTCAGGCGTTCTTTTAGATGAATAAAGCTTCCGATGACGTGCAGAAGGCATGCTAGCTACTTAGAGTTATTTTATTTCCACTGTGTTTGGTTGTAAAGGCAAACTGGTTTTATTTCCTTATTCTGTACTCTGATCATCCAAGGTTGCATCTTTATATGTTGCTCTTGGCGTATTTTGTAATACGTATATTTTGTCTGAACGTGGTCTGTGCCCTGGGATTATGTAATGAATTTCCAAATATTTTGAAATGGAATTGGATTTTGTTTTCTATTTTAAATTTTTTTCCATATTCTTGTGTTTTTGTGTATCCGTGTATCTTACATTAACATATTTGGTCATCGAGGATTAATAACTATAGATGACTTCAGCATCTGTTGCCGTTAGTTTTGGGCCTCCAAGCAGGGGATGTTACATTTACTTTGGAGCCATATGCCTTAGTGGTAAGGCAACGGGTCTAGCATTCTTGACAAAATATATCCTAAAATCGATATCTCTCTGGGGTGGTAGACCGCTAATCTTAGCAAAAACATTTGGGAAATCTCTAACTACAAGAAGTGCGCTAAGCGCATCGTGTGATAGGTCCAATGAATATAAGTAGCTCTACATAATAAAACCTCGAGGATCTCAATAAACCTCCAAGCCACGTCCACTTCACATGCTCAAACTAACAATCTTCTTATCACATTCTAAAATAGCCTCATAAGTAGTCATCCAATTCATGCCTAATATCAACAAGAACCCAAAGAATCCCAACACAAGGGCAACACAATCAAACTCGACCCTTAAAATGAACAACTCCTCCTAAGATGTTTAACACAATAATAGGGTCCATGACTATACTAGTGTGTAAGTGTAAGTCATCGACAAGTCTATTAGAAATTAAAGAATGTGATGCCCCAGTACCAAATAAAGTGTGAATGGATAAACCGAATAAAGTTAACACACCTTTGATCGCCACTTTCTTACCCTTGTATACCACTTGTTGTGCACTCGAGCTAGGGATTGCATCTAGTACATAAGCCAAAACAACCTGAGTAGAAGTCCAAGTAGAAGCTCTCGGTAGTAATATGCACCGCTTCAGACGTCCAAACCGATCGCAGTTATATCACTTAACCCCTGAAAGATTTGTCATGCACCCCTTCATAAAATGTCCCCGCCACACTTCCTACAGTGCATATCCTTCTTATGTATCTTTCCCTTGGGTCCACCTCCACCCTTATGCTTGTTCTGTTGTGATTTCCCTCCAACCTTCTAAGGTTCCTCTCCTTTGGCTTCGCATAGTCCTTTAGCAAGTTTAAGAGCCTTCTAATGTGATGTGTCAAATATTCTTATACTGAATCTAGGTTGCTCATTAAACTGGTTGACATACTCCTTAATAAAATCCTTGCTTCAAGTGAATGAACTTCTCTAACTGCACACCTTTCTCTTCCCTAGAAAGGAACTTCACCTTAAATCGCCTACAGAACTCATCCCAAGTGATCACCTCTTTGTCAACCTCTGCCTCAACTACCTCCCACCAGCTCAGTGGCTTACCCTGTAACATCCAAGTAGCTGAATGCATCCTCGCCTCGTCAGTCAATCCTGCTAAACCAAAGATCCTCTCACAAATGCGGATTCATGACCTTGGATCCACATAAGACTCTATCCTCATGCATTGCTTTTCTCTAAGATTTGAGAAATCTTTGCATACCTTATCAAAGTCTGTAACGATAGGTGGGCAGGTAGGAGTTGCACCCGCCGCTCCCTCCACGGGTCCTCTGGTGGGGTTAAGCTCGGCATGTCCCTTTGCCTTGAGATATCGGTGGAACCAAATTAGAATGTTCATGCCTGGAATCTCGGCTGCGTCTCCTGTGCCTGAACCTATAGGATCACTTATCCTCTATTTATGGATTTTAAAAATTCTATTGGCAACTTTTCACATATATATAAGCATGAATAAGAGAAATAACATAAGCACAAATCAAAGATAGCATAGGCACGAAAAAGAGAGATTGTGGTTTGTATAAAATATTTTGGAAATGTCCCTTGAAAAATGTTTGCTTTTGTACATATACTTTAAAAGTCCATTTTGGAAAACTTTAGAAAACATTTTTGGTAAACCGTTTGATAATCCATTTTTTTCTTTTCAAATACATTCTCTTAGTACGGACCTAATTCCAAAGGAACCTTGAAACAAATGCTCTAATACCAACTGTGACAACCCGCACCACCCAACATGCCAATCCAAAGCCTAATGTGAATTTTGGACTCGTTCCATGCCTAGAAATAGGGATCCTCATGGTTTATAACATTTCACAACATAGAGACTAATACAAGAAGATATAATCTAAGATATACTACACTTGTGATCAATACATGATAAAAGACATAATGTCACTAGTACATGGCCCAATACAAAGTACATAGAAAATATCACTCCAAGTATGATAAAAGAGATAAACCGTACTGGTAAGACAGATAAATACATGGTGAGAAAATATGGTAAAATACAACCTCTAAAGATAAGCTCGACTCTCCAATTATTAAGAATTGTACGATCACCTGCTGCCCTGTTCACTTTAGGTGGTGAAAAAGAAGAAAGGAGAATGAGTCAGGCATAAAGTCTGGTAAATGAGTACAAGTTTAATATGTGATGATCATATGCAGTTATTCTAATACTACTCTAAAAGATAGAGGATGTGAGACAAGTGCTCGTGAATTCCTAAGGTCTGTTACCTAAGGGTTCTTGTCTAGTACATTCCTACACTACAGGTTGTGTAGGCTAGTACAATGGATCAAATCTCATGTCTAAATATCGACCACCGCTTCTAGAGCTACTCAATATATAAGGCACCACTTTCTTGGCTACTAAGAATGGAAGACAACACCACTAGGCTACAGTAGGAAAAAAACTCCCGCTACTATCAGCGCCACTAGGCTACTGGGATCGATTCCCTATTATTACGCGTGGAGAGGGAAAAAATCCAAAATATCGACCCGTCAGAATGTGTCATTGTCCGCATTCGCTTCCACCTCTCGAATGTAGCATTGTCCACTTATTGCATGCTTCAGATTCTCCTTTCTAACTATATTATGTGCATCAGGAATCATGCATACTAGGATCTCCCGTTGTGCTGATCCCTTCTATGCATTATAAGAAAATCTATTTTCTGCTGCACTTATTGGTAGCGTTTATAGATAAGTGCAGAATAGCTATCTTATTCTTTATTTTTACTAAATTTTTTTTAACCTAGCGCTACTAAATATAAGTTCCCATGTATTTTTCCCCAAATAAGGCATATGTTTCCCCCTCATTTTCATAGCCCGCTTCTTTTCATTATCTACGAAAGCTTTCTCCCTCATTACTAGAACCTTGTTTTTCAACTAAATCCAGTTCTTCTTTAATCTCTCTAGCATCGTCTTCTTCTCCTTGCAACAACTCTTTTTTTCCTCCTTGGGTCCTCTTCTGCTCACAACAATCAGACTCTTCGTAGTACTGCACTCTATTAGTTAACTTGTTTAGTTGAAGACATTTTCCACCACTTTAGTGGAGTTTACTAATCAAAATCCAAACTGAAGAAGGTAGTGATCAACCCACTAGCAGGGACCCCCATTCTCAGACTGGATGTGAGGCATGAGAAAGAAATTCCAGCAAATAAGAATGAGGCGTTCAATGTTCTTGATGAATTGCCTGATAGCTTTTCAATTGAAATCATTTCCCTATGTCTAGATCCTGATCCGTTCTATCTTGAACCATGCATCTGTAACTCAAGTCAGTTATTGCTAACCCTCTTTCTACCAAATTCAGGTAACCGGTCTGTTCAAAATTATGTTAGGTGTTTTTACACTGGCAACCGTTTCTCTATTTTGGAATACATAACTTAAAAAGTGTTCTTCATAGAGAGTCTTTGGAGTTAAGGTGTTATACATCGGGGCACAGACATGCTTGTCGTGATGTTTTTAGAATTCAAACATTTTATTATTTCCTTTTAACCCATAATGATGATTTTATCAAATTTGATATCGTTCAAATATGTGGAGAATGAGATAGGTATTTATTGGGATTAAGCAGGGTCGGTATTAAAAAAAATCATTGTCACAATGTTAATTTTAGATGCTTAAGCTTGAAATTTTTAAACAGGGGCATTATTATATGGAACGTTGAAAATATTGTCCAACTTTCAAAGTCTTCTTGATAATATATATTATATAGGTTCTCGAATGTACAAACATGCAAACACAATCAAACTAACATGAATCTATTATCAAACTTCGGGTTTATATATTTATTATAAATTTTGAAGGATAAAGAGATGCATTATGGTTGTTTATTACAAATTAAAGTTAGAAACTTATTATAACTCATCAGATTATTATGCACCAGTTTGCTGAGTTATAATAATTAAACATAATTAAATATACATCACTTTCCTACACCATAAAATTTAATCATATACAACGTTTCATGAACAATGTTTTAAGCGCAAATGTCAACGACATAAAATCTTATAGAAAGAGCTTGCTAAAAGAGAAAATATAAATCATGGAAAGTCCAAGCCCATCTCCTTCAAAAGTCCAACATGTCTATAGGGAAAAGGCAATAGAGATCAGCAGTAGAAGAGAACAAATATGAATTTATTATATAAAAGCCAAAAAGGAAATGAGATACAGACAGTAATCCATTATCATGTCAATTTTCACATATTCCGTTATCATTTCTTTTTCTACTTTTCATTTGCTACTAACTCAAAAACCAAAGCATTTGATCCAATTAAAAAGAACGTTGATTTAAAAAACTCAAATTCAAGTGTAAAATAGTGTGCAATTAGTTAAAAAGACAAGATTATCATTCACTTCACTTTGTAGAACATACATTAAGGAAATTATACATAGCATAAAATCAAGGATAAAATAACATTTAGATACTGTCTAAAATCAATATTTATCTAAAACCATAAATTTCTTTACAAAAAACATAGAAATCATTTCAAAATATTTTATCTAGACCAAGTGTCTGTATATAATTTTCTATCCTATGGTCAAGTGATACGGATATTTATCATTTCAATCCATAATTTAAAATATAAATACGGTTATATAACATTTCAAACCGCAATCCCGAATGGAATAAAAATCCATATAACTTGCAGTTTATAACAATATAAAATACAACAACCATTCATCCAATATCAATCATCAAACATTTATCACAATCATCATCCAATTCAATTAATAACATCAATAGAGAAAAGATAATAAATAACAGGTATTTACTGGCAGTTTATATTCAATAATAAATTAAATAACTATTTTATCCAAATAAATTCAAATAAACTTAGATGATGATTCAAAATATGCCAAACAGTCGTAAATAAATTTCTAATCACATCATAAATCAATTTAACAAACATAAGAAATTTAAGAAGTTGTGAATATGTTAAAACACTCACCTTTGAATTTAAATCAAATTTAAATTCAAAATAAATCCAAAATTTGAACAGTCTCAGAATCCATCCAAACCAGCATCAAAATATCCATAATTTAAATATGATCTCAGCGGAGAGAACCGTACGTGAAATGGACCTCGTATATGAAAGTTATGCTAGTTAGAACGTTTTATACTTTAAATTAAATTAAAATAAAATAAATAATAAAACGAACCAATAGAGGAAAGCCACGTCAGTGTTCCTTCGTCACCCAGAAACACGAACGAGACCCATGCCTTCTTTGAACGAGACCCACTCACGTCACCGTCACCACTTCGTCACTCCGGCCGTCGCAACGACACCGGACGTCGCCAAATCACCCTCGCACTACCTCCTCCACGCGCTGCCTCCGCACCACGACCACCGATCGGGCCAAACAAAGGCCGACCGCTGCTAAGTTATGAAACCATAATTAAATTTAATAGCTAAATCAAACCGCTAAATCAACGCATCACCTACGTCGATGAACTTGTTAGGTCTTCTCTACGCCGCGGTATGGCCGATTTGATGATCTGTTGCAGTTGATCATAAGGAAAATGAAAGGCTGAGATTTATTCTTCAAATCCAAGATAAACAGTGATTCAATTTGAAAAACAAATCATAGATCTAAGATGCGCTCGTCGAGAGCTTCAAATCGATATATAATTCGCTATTGTTTGAGAAGATTGAATTTTCAATTTGATTTTTGATTTGAATTTGCAGTTTGGGATTTAGGGTTCTATCTGCTATTGAAAGAGGAGAAGCAAATAGAATTGTACGTACAGAAATGAGGAATAAGAAATAGGCTAGGGTTTATAACAAGATATATATATATAGACAAAGCTGGAAAGAGAATAGATGGACCAGAATGATTTGGATTGAAAGTTGAACGACAAATGGCCCGAAAAGCCCGTTCTGACTCCGGAACGAAAATGAGTCAATGCATGTGTCAAAATATATGTTTTTAAATATTTTAAATGCAATGGAACAGGTTTCAAGTCCAAATTTCATCGTAAGAAGAAGTTATGCTAAAATCGCTTTATTTCAAATTGACTCCAATTGATTCCAATTGAATTTAATTAAATTGATTTCTAGGCGTTTCGAGCCTGTACGATCAAATGATTAGACCGATTATTACGAAACTTAAAATCCTACAATAGTTCACTGTTACGGATTCAATGAAACTAGTTTCGTCGAAATCCGAGTCAGTGGCCAACATGGCTATTTTTCAGTTAATTAATTAAATTAATAATAAATTAATCAATTCACTTTTTCAATTCAAATTTAATAATTCACAAATTCCATCATTTTTGAGTTCTTAAACAAACACGATAATCTAAACAAACTTAGATATCAATTCAAAGTTAATTGGTTTACCCATTACCGTATTTAATTTCAATTTTAATAAATTCATTATTTATCAATTGAAATTCAATAAATCCATTTATTTGATTCTAAATCCTGTTATTCAATAAATTATTATCAAATGGATGAAATTAACATTGGTTCATGCTTTATTACATTAATATTCTCAAATTTCATCTTAATCTCTATTAACGTAATAATTAAATATTAAATTTCATTTAATTGCAATTAATCCAATTATTGGATTTAAATTAATAAATCTTGATTCTCGTTCCTTTTTATTCAATCAATCATTATCTTCTGGACAAATTTCACATAGTATATATCCAGTTACCCTAATATTTTTACAATCATCAACTAAGTTCATATTAACGTAGTATCTAATTACGTTTAATTGCAATAGATTTAGATCTAATCAATAGATTAAATAAATGGGTGAACAATTAATAATTACCACTATTTGCCAAATTTAATTCTATTCATACTTTATTATCAACCAACAATTATTATAATTACTTATCTAGCATTGATTCTATCAAATTACATATTATTACGTATTATTTCATCAATTTATATAACTTTGAATTTATTTCCCAATTTACTAGTTACAATCAATTATAACCTTACAATTGTTTCAATTAATTGGGATTGCACTAAATTAATTATTTATTAACTTGCATTAACATTATTACCTCAATTTACATCAATTACTATTAACAATGTGTTATTTCATTAGCCATTTAAATAATTACATTTGTTTTCCCATATTCACTTTGCAACCAAAGATAGCCTTTCAATCACCTTATTAAATTTGAATTCCATTAACTTATTCATAATTCACTTAAGTTAACTTTATTACATTTTGTTTTAGTTATAATTCCATTCTCAAATTACAAATTTTTATTTCTTTCAGATTTAATTACCAAAATCATATTAAATTAACAATTTAATTATCGAAATTTACGGGTCGTTACACTCTCCCCCACTCAAAACTTTTTGTCCCCGAAAAGGAAAAAGAAGAATTGAGTAAACAATACATCTTATTCAAAATATACCAATTTATAACCATTAAATCTTTTATACTCAAATTAATAAAGTTTGAAAAACATTTTTCAAAAATTTTCTATGTCCAAAATTTACGGAAAATTTCGGCGGAGTCTCCTTTGTACGGAGAGGTTCGGGAGAAAATATAATACCGAATTTAACAATATATGACATATATCTTCCAAAATAATATATCCCAACATGGAGAAAAAAATATAATATCGCTAGTATCCGAGAACAAACCTATTTGTCGGGCAAACAACGTTTAGTTATGAAACCAAAAGCAGTAGAATTGCTTCCATAACCTGTATTTCACTTATATAATCCAAAAAGGGTTAATAATTATATAAAATGAAATACTTAAAGTTGTTTCAACTACTAACAAACAACCAATATAAACAACAATCATTCGCAACCAACAGCATACACATCAAATACAAATCAATCATCCAAGCAAGACAAACAATTGGTTTGTTCAGTTTAAGACACTTTAAATCACATAGAATGACAAATAACTATGAAGTATTCCACTTACTCAACAGTCTTAGATAAACTCAATAGATTATTCATACATCTAATCAATTAAAAGTATCTTTTACTTAAACAACTCATAAACCAAAACAAACAACAATTTCAAACAATATATCAAGTTCATTCTTATTAATTACATTTCATAGCATTTATTGCTTAAACTCCTTTTCATTCATATAATGATTCATCCTTTAATTTACATTTATTTCTTACAAACTTTTATTTCCATTCACTCATTCAGTGTTTATTTCATTTATTTTCATTTATTTATTTATAGTATTTATGTTCAATTCAATTTCTTAGCATACCACTTCATCTACTTAAGTTTTTAATTACTTTCTTATAATACTTACTTTCTATCACAATTTATTATAGTAATATTCAATTATAACATAGGTTTATAGTAACTACAACATCAAATTCTTATTTATTAAAGAATTTCATTGAATACTTTCATTATTTCAAATTTTTACTTGTATAATATCCTTTTACATTTTCTTATTAAACATTAGAACTTTTAATATTTGGTAAATTATATATATGCTTTAAGAATGTAATTGGAAGTTATACAAGTTTTCCTCATTTCTTTTAAATTAATTTAATGTTCAATAATCATATCCTTTGTTTTATAGGTTATGGATTCCAAATTCATTTAATTTCATTTATAACCTAGCATTTAATATCTTATTTTAATTAAAGGTTCCAATTATTAATTATTTACATTCCATTTTACTACAATAATTGAAACTATTAATTAACGGGAACTTAGAACTAAATACCGGGTTAAATTTTCAAATCATTTTAAAATAACAAATAGATGTATACACTTACAATTTATATATCCAATTATATTTAAAACAATTTGAAATTTATATTTGTTTATCAAAATAAATCTGTAGTAAAACTACTACAGTGGCCTTCCCACTTTGAAACTCGAAAATGAATGTCGATGATGCGGCACTCATCACCGAAATTATTTCCCAACGACATAGAGGGGAGTACAGAACTTATTTCTTTCCAAAATTTCTTTAAAACAATTCTTTCAAATTATATTTAAATATTTGTATCAGAAAATACTTATAAACAATATTATTACATTCCAAAATCCTTTGAAAGCGATTTTCAAAATCCTGGAACTTAAGTTCTAAAATTTCTAGTTATTCTCATTTATTTTACTTTCAATTTATTTTCAACTAATATTTATAAATTTCACTACCTAACAACCAATATATTACAACCAAATATAATCTTTAAAAAAATTTATTTTATATATAGAAAATATAATAGGCAAAATTATTTCATTTACCTATATTCAAAACAAATATTGTGTCGGTCTGTCCTATTAAGTGTTTAGAAATCCCTATTGATGTCATAGCGTTCTATACACCAATCAGAATTTATAAATGCAAAACGAAACAAATTAACACAATATAAAAACCTTTTTATAACACTAACAAATACACTCTCTCATATATATACACTAAGCGACTCATCATAGGGTATTACTATCCTATTAATAAAGAGTCAGACCCCACAAAGCTAAGGTTTATCGCTAAACCAAAGTTCTGATACCAGATGTAACATCCCACCTTTCTGTACGCTTTAAATCGACGATAAACCACACACGTAGACTTAAACCATACAGAAGGGCGGATTGTTATTGGGGGTGAATAAGAAAAGCAGAGAAAGAAAAAAACAAAACAGAATCTTGCAGGAGAATGACAAAATATAATAATCAAATAACATTTCATGAAGCTGTTTACAAAACATTTGATTATACTAATACAATATAGAATCCGAGTTACACATACCAGAGAATAGTAATTAACAACGCAGTGGAACATAATGAATGTGGTGGAATAATATAATAAATAATAGTAATACAATCTTCGTCTTCATCCTCCAGAAATAAAGTCTTCAAATCCTGAAATGCTCAGGCTGACCCGAGCGAATTGAAAAGACAAAACACTCGAGTCAGAACTAAAAGATCTTATGTAAGTTAAATCAACGGTAAATAATATGAGTGGAACGACGTGAGAGATGTTTACGGGATTTGGCATCTCCTATCCAGTGTCTAGCGTGAGTGCAATAACTTAAGAGATGCTTGGGGTTCACATCTCCTAAGGACCCGTTAAACTATTTACAACGTAGTAATATTCCGCTATTATAATAATGCTTATAGTAAAATAAACTTACTTTTAAATAGCGTTAAAGCTTTACATTTTCCACCTTAACACGTAATAGTCTCAGTAGTCCATCCAGTATCAGCGCATCTCCAGATCGGGAGACTACCCTAAATACTCCACGGGCTATGGGAGAAATCCAAACTCGTACAAGGCGTGCTATGGTAGGTGATACAGCACACAAGGCAATGCTAGGGTAGATATACCAATTACGCACACAAGCTGGTGGTGACGGATAGCGCGCAGCTACCACCCACCTCGAGCCACACCACCAAAAATCAAAAGTCAAAAGTGGCCGCCAAAACAATCTCAAAGTCAGAATATAATATCGAAGGAGTGTGTCCGATAAGAGGGGCTACCTCACTGGCCCAAGATCGCTCTTGTTTTATCCACCTTAAGCCAACTCACGGGAGTCGGGTCCATATTCATACCTCAATGTACGTCGCTAACATCCTACTTCATTCTGGAATCTCCACCGCATACACGGTTGTTAAAGTGGTTTTCGGAGTTGGCAGAGAGTATGAAAACTTCCGATCCCGGTCTCTTTAACAACCAATCGTTATTATAACACCACGTCATTTTCAAAATAGTTTATACTTTTAAACCAAATATCATTGCCCTTTCAAAACCAAACCAATACAATATCACTTTCATTTCAAATATATCATTTTCTAAAATCATAACACTTTCAAAGTTATAACATTTCGAAATCAAAACACTTGAATATAACACTTTCAAATTATAATACCTTGAAAACTCATAACTTTGAAACATAACTTCCACCACTTAAATGGTTTAAATATTTAAAATACTTTATATAATAAAATAGCTTCTTTAATTTTATAAATCAAATCCAATACAACTCGAATTTCTACATTTTATATTTAACCAAATCCCAAATCATAAATTTCAATTCAATTAAGTTTCCAAATAAACTATTTCAAATTTATCGATTTCAAAACAGATTTGATCCACGGAATAAACCATTTCAAATTCAATATATTTCAAACTTTAAGTATTCAATAATTTCCAAAACTAAGTTTGGTAATTACAATTCAATAATTCGGTGTTCTATTATTTAGTTTTGAAATATTTTACATAATAATTCCATTATCATTTAAATAAGCTCAAATTACAAATAACTGAATATTTCTTTCAATTTATTTGTACTTGAAATATTCATTTAATTCACCTTAACCCAAAAATCAAGTTATAAAATCATACCCTTTAAAATTTTCAATTTGATAAATTTCACACCAACTTATTTGAGTTTACTTCTTAAATAAATTCAATTTCAAATAAATCTCCAATTTATCTTCTAGCTTTAATTTTATTTAAATCATTATAAACTTTATATTTTATATACTTAACCATATTATCTTCAATAAAAATCAAACTTATTATCAAACTTATTCTATATTAAGGCAAATTATATATAGCTTAAAATCAAGGATAAAATAACATTTAGATACTATCTAAAATCAATATTTATCTAAAACCATATATTTCTTTACAAAAACCATAGAAATCATTTTAAAATATTTTTATATATATAGACCACAGTGTTTGTATGTAATTTTCTATCATATGGTCAAGTGATATGAATAATTATCATTTCAATCCGTAATTTAAAATATAAACACGGTTATATATCATTTCAAACTGCAATTCCGAATGGAATAAAAATCCATACAACTTGCAGTTTATAACAATATAAAATACAACAACCATTCATCCAATATCAATCATCAAACATTTACCACAATCATCATCTAATTCAATCAATAACATCAATATAGAACATATAATAAATAACAGGTATTTACTGGCAGTTTATATTCAATAATAAATTAAATAATGATTTTATCCAAATAAATTCAAATAAACTGAGATGATGATTCAAAATATTCCAAACAGTCATAAATAAATTTCTACTCACATCATAAATCAATTTAACAAACATAAGAAATTTTAGAAGTTGTGAGTGGGTTAAAACACTCACCTTTTTATTTAAATCAAATTTAAATTCAAAATAAATCCAAAATTTGAACAATCTCATAATCCATCCAAACTAGCGTAAAAATGTCCGGAATTTAAATACGATCTCAGCGGAGAAAACCGCGCATGAAACGGACCTCGTATGTGAAAGTTATGCTAGTTAGAACGTTTTATACTTTAAGTTAATTTAAATAAAATAAATAATAAAATGAACCAATAGAGGAAAGCCGCATCAGCGTCCTTCATCACCCAGCAAACACGAATGAGACTAGGCCTTCTTCGAACAAGACCCACTCACGTCGCCGTCGCCACTTCGTCACTCCGGCCGCCGCATCGATACCGGACGTCGCCAAACCACCCTCACACAAACTCCTCCACGCGTTACCCACCCCCCCCCCCCCCCCCCGGCCATCGATCGGGCCAAACAAAGGTCGGCCACCGCTAAGTTAATAAACCCTAATTGAATTTAATTGCTAAATCAAACTGCTAAATCAACACATCACCTACACTGATGAACTCTGCTAGGCCTTCTCTACGCCGCGGTATGGTCGATTTGATGATCCGTTGCAGTTGATCACGAGGAAAATGGAAGGCCGAGATTTGTTCTTCAAATCCAGGATAAACAGTGATTCAATTTGAAAAACGGATTATAGATCTGAGATGCGCTCGTTGAGAGCTTCAAATCGATATATAATTCGCTATTGTTTGAGAAGATTGAATTTTCAATTTGATTTTTGATTTGAATTTGCAGTTTGGGATTTAGGGTTCTATCTGCCATTGAAAGAGGAGAACTAAATAGAATTGTACGTACAAAAATGAAAAATAAGAAATAGGCTAAGGTTTGTAACAAGGTATATATAGACAAAGCTGGAAAGAGAATAGATGGACCAGATTGATTTGGAATGAAAGTTGAACGACAAATGGCCCGAAAAGCCCGTTCTGACTCCGAAACGAAAATGAGTCAACCCATATTTCAAAATACATGTTTTTAAATATTTTAAACGTAATGGAACAGGTTTCAAGTCCAAATTCCATCGTATGAAGAAGTTATGCTAAAATCCATTTATTTCAAATTGACTCCAATTGATTTCAATTAAATTTAATTAAATTGATTTCTAGGCGTTTCGAGCCCGTATGATCAAACGATTAGTCCGATCGTTACGAAACTTGAAATCCTACAATAGTCCACGGTTACGGATCCGATGAAACTGGTTCATCGAAGTCCGAGTCAGTGGCCAAAATGGCTATTTTTCAGTAAATTAATTAAATTAATATTAAATTAATCAATTCACTTTTTCAATTCAAATTTTATAATTCACAAATTCCACTATTTTTGAGTTCTTAAACAAACACGATAATCTAAACAAACTTAGATATCAATTCAAAGTTAATTGGTTTACCCATTACCGTATTTATTTTCAATTTTAATAAATTCATTAATTATCAATTGAAATTCAAATAAATCCATTTATTTGATTCTAAATCCTGTTATTCAATAAATTATTATAAATGGATGAAATTAACATTGGTTCATGCTTTATTACATTAATATTCTCAAATTTCATCTTAATCTCTATTAACGTAATAATTAAGCATTAAATTTCATTTAATTGCAATTAATCCAATTATTAGATTTAAATTAATAAATCTTGATTCTCATTCCTTTTTATTCAATCAATCATTATCTTCTGGACAAATTTAACATTAGTATATATCCAATTACCCTAATATTTTTACAGTCATCAACTAAATTCATATTAACGTAGTATTTAATTACGTTTAATTGCAATGGATTTAGATCTAATTCAATAGATTAAATAAATGGATAAACAATTAATAATTACCACTATTTACCAAATTTAATTCTATTCATACTTTATTATCAACCAACAATTATTATAATTACTTATCTAGCATTGATTCTATCAAATTACAATTTATTATGTATTATTTCATCAATTTATATAACTTTGAATTTATTTCCCAATTTACTAATTATAATCAATTATAACCTTACAATTGTTTCAATTAATTGGGATTGTACTAAATTAGTTATTTATTAACTTGCATTAACATTGTTACCTCAATTTACATTCAATTACTATTAACAATGTGTTATTTCATTAGTCGTTTAAATAATCACATTTGTTTTCCTATATTCACTTTGCAACCAAAGATAGCCTTTCAATCACCTTATTAAATTTGAATTCCATTAACTTATTAATAATTCACTTAAGTTAACTTTGTTACATTTCGTTTTAGTTATCATTCCATTCTCAAATTACAAATTTTTATTTCTTCCACATTTAATACCAAAATCATATTAAATTAACAATTTAATTATCGAAGTTTATCGTTCGTTACATATAATCATCCTCATCTTTCTCAGAAGCTTCAGTATGGCCACCCCCGTTTCCACTTGATCCTTATCCGACGTTGATGTTATCATCCCCGTCGTCGTCGTTGTCATCATTATCTCCCCCCTTCTCTTCAACGGCCTCATCTTTGTCATTTTCTTCGTCAGACTCGGATTCGTCTTTGAAGGAAGGAACTTCAAAGGAAAGAAGTTTAGAAGCATCGATTTCCTCCCTCTCAGCAACCTCAATCCCCTGCTCCATCTTTTTGACTCTATCCATGACTCTATCAACAAGAGCAGGGTCGAGCAGGGGAAACTCGAATCTTGGTATTTATCGACAGTGTTATCATAGGCGAGCATTAAGGCATCTTCAAAGGAGTTCATAATGATGGCTTCCAAAGACAAAGAGCAAACTTAGTTATTTAAGGAAACGACTTCCTCTCGAAGTTTAGATGTTTCGATAGAGGATTTGGACACATTTTTGTACAAAGAGAACTAGCTTTTGGAAATCTGAAAGAAAAGCACAACATAAGTTAAAAGCTTAAAGAAAAATAGGGATAATAATGTTAAATGGAGTTAAATATACCAGGTATTGTTGTTCAAGAAGAGATCTATAGTGGCTCTCCAAATCAGAAATAGAGGATGGTGGCTGAATTTAAGTGAAAGACAGAGAATTTAGAATTGAATGGATCATCTTCTCGAAGTCACATGGAGGTGTGGAAGCTGATGATCCTGGAAGATTTAGCACTTGAGCAGGGATTGAAGTCCCCAATGCCTTTTGTATCTGCTCGATTACGCTCGGAGAGCCGGAGATAACAATGTGAGAAAGAGGATCGACTTTGGTAAGAGTTTCGTTAGGGAAGACGTGAGGAGCTTCAATGATCGGACACTTTAGAAACTCCCAACATTAATAGACTCCTTCTCTTCCAGTATTAGAGAATTAAGAACTTCAACCACTTTAAATCTCCTTGGGGTGGCTCCACCGTAGACGTTTTGATTAATTTTCTTTTCACGGCCAACTTCGACTTGGCAATAGCCTGAAAAAATTATGATGCATGAGAAGTCGAAGGAGGAGCAGGACCACTAATGGGTTTTTACACTTGAGGATCAATTGAAGAGAATTCAAATTGATTATAAGTTAGCAGAATAATTTTAAAAACAACACAGCAATACATAACAAGTGCAGCATTTATAATTACTGGAGTGGTTAGCATAGATAGGTGACATTGGACAAAAATTTGATGAATCTCCCGAAGAAATGAATCGTTTTCTTTAGGAGGTGTGTTGGACTGAAGAGGTTGGCCATGTATCTTTGTCCCGTGGACAGAAGGGAGTGCTTTCACAGATTGTTGAATTTAGCAGCGTTAATCTACTCCTAATCTTACTTGCAACTACGATAAGAGACTCATTATCCTCTTATCTTCTTCGTTTATTTCTTTAGCAGGAGTACCAGAAGGAAAGCATAGGTCAGCGAAGAAAAGTAACTAGATAGAAGGAAAATAATAAAATTTGAGCCTACGAGGAGTAGAGAAAGTGTCGCTAGCATTTGGGAAGCATCTAACGAAGAAGAACTGACTTTCCCTGTCATAAATCTTGTTTACTCCTTCAGAGATCAATTTCTCAAAAGCATTGGCCTCGAAGATTTGATTATAATGGTTACTAAGCTTAACCAACTGGATGAGGTGATTAAGAACTTCGATGTTCAAAGAGGAATGGCTGACTCCAGTGCCACCAACTCCAGAGACAAAAGATAAGTATATACGTTTGGCGACTGCTTAATTGGAGCAATTCCAATATGAACTAAGAACTTCAGCAACAACTCAGGGAAAGGAAGGAATCCACCGTGCCATATGTGGATTGTAGTATAAGCGAAGAACCCCTCGAGTGGGCTGTTGATAGTGTCATTTTCTGCAGGGGGATCGCTTCCACTCCTGTAATCCCAAAGTCATTATGAATGGCATCCACTTCATTCTGAGTGGATATCAGGGAGCGCTTGGCAAGAGCTTTAGATCTTTGAAGAACTCATGATTCTGCCAGGTGAAAACATTTCAATTAGAAATTACAGTTTGTTACGAAGTTAACATTCTTTCAAGGATTGATAGAAACATACTGTAACAATTTGAACATCAAACAAAACATGAAAATTCAAATCCTTGAAAGAATGTTAAAGTTAAAAATGAGACTTATTGAGCTTTCGATAGAGTCGAAAGGAAAATAAAAGTTAATACCTAACAAGCACCTCTCAGTAATGTTGAAAGTCCGGATATGAGCACCTACCGAGCTTTCGATTGGGTCGAAAGGGAGGATTGAAGAATATGTTCAACCGACACTCTTCAACAATGTCGAAAGCTCAATAGGAACTTTGTTATTAAGAAGGAATAGTTAAAACCAACATAAAAATTTGAACAATGTATATACTACTAATGTTTTGTAAACAAAATGGAAGACCCTTCGACACAGTCGAAACCCCTTACCTTAGTTTTTCTAAAAGAATGTTAATGTTGTTGAAACCTTATATGCCGACTAAGTCAAAAGGTTTCGAGTTTGAATTAAGGGACGTTTCGAAGATGTTGAACAAGAGAAAGATTAAACGCCTGTCAGTTATAAAAGGTTTCGACAGAAATGAGGAGTGGCGAGCGGCTTCGAAGGCATAACAATAATAAATTTAAATTAACGTAGTAGGTTTCGAATGAGTTGATTACAGAAGGTATCGTTTGGTCGAAACATTTGATGTGTAACTTATACAAAGTATCATTTCTTTAATCTCCTTTACAAATATATGCATTTTAATTTAAACTTATAAGGAGTAAGTATTTCGAAAGATGTCAAAACCTATGCAACGAAACTTATGCTTTCGAAAGAGAGAATTGTAATAGCCAACTTCTTCGAAAGGTGTTTGGATACGCTGACACACAAAGTTGCTTTCGAAAAGGTTGATTGCATGCTACTTTATTCAAAAGAAACGCCACGCTACCTTTCAACCCCTTCGAAAGAGGTCAACAAAGAAAAATGAAAGTTGCTGCTTTAATCCCGTTTGAAGGGGTAGAAAGGTAAATTTATAGCGTCAATTTTTAATTCGTACAATTCAAAACTTCTAGGCGAAGCAAGTGGGAAACTCCTTCTTGCCCAAACATGATTTCAATCCAAAAATTAAAAAAAAAACAGATTTAAACGCAAATCCAAAAATTAAACAAAAAACATTAAGCACTTGAGCGGGGTTGAAGTCCCCAATGTCTTTTGAATCTGCTCGATTATCTATATTTTTCCTTCTTCGCTCAACCAAAAGAAATCAAAAAGGATTAACATTGTCTTAAAATCAACTTTAGGGTGTTGACAAGTTTTCTTGTTAACAATAAGGGCAGTGCAGGAAAAGCATGTGTGGAAAGTAAAAGAATCCAAAAGGGAAAGCATACAGATCGGTCTAAATCAAAAATAAGATGACGAAATCGGCAAACGTGATCAGTGAAAATCAAGCATGACAGTTCAAATTCTCTTATTTTTGTTCGTTACTTATTTTATTTTTCCATCGCGAATATTCACAAAATTGTTTGTTTGTTATTTGATTAGCAACAGTTTCTTATTTTAACTAGAAGTGTGGAAATAGTTGTACTTTAAACAATGCTTGTTTTATGATGCCAGATATTCATGAAATTCTAGAATGGCGTTCATGCCATGTGAAGCAGTAGATGAGAGAGTTGCAACATCCAAGTCAAATATTTGATGTATAGCCTGTGTACCATTGATCACTAGTCATTAACATACTCTTGCTTTCTATTAGCTTATATACTCTATATTTCAAACATCTAATATACACTTACGGTTTTTAATAACAGAAAAATAGATACAAGGACAAACTTAGAAAAAAATTTAGGCTAAAGGACAACTAGTTTTTTTATTAGGCTGAAGGACAATGCTAGTTATAACTATCATTTTGTATATTGTAAAATAAACATAATGCTAGATATAACTAGCATTTTGTATAGTGTAAAGGTTGAATATAATGCTAATTATAACTACATATGCTCTAATTGAAAAACTATTTTTTTTCAAAGTTTGTCTTTTTCCCTAATTTCCCATTTTAATAATCTACATATGCTCTATCAAATTCTGTCACTACTAGAGCAACAGTCATTTTTAACGACTGCTACTGTTGGAAAAGCCGCTCGCTATGACATAGGTGCTTTCCTTCGGTTGGCGAAGGTATCAACGACTATTTGGCGACGGCTACTCACGGTACTTTCCAACGGTTTTGTGACGGTTTTCGGTGCCTATATTTTAACTTTAACTTGGTTACTGTCTAGCTCATAGTATGCTTTGGTTTTTTTAGTGTCTTTTGGCTTGATATGAAGGTCGGAAGGATTACATACTGCTTGGATATCACATCTAGATTTCAAATCGTCCTTAATCTTCTCCTTAACTTTCAAAACTGTATTAAAAAAACATTATCAAACAGGTTTTTCTCATTGTGCATCACGTCAATATTATGACGAATTAGGAGATTTTTCCAATAAGGCAATTTCCAAATTATACTTTGTTTGCACCATTTATGAACCATCGATTTACCTTGAGTTTCAATTTGCTCTCCGATTGTATGAATCTTTGGATAATCCTGTACAAGTTCATATATATATTGGCTCGACCAAATCTTTGGTGGCCGTAAAGTCTCTTGTCTACTAGCTGTAAAAAAAATTCTATCTTTTCTAAAAGGATGGTTAATATGAAGAAAACACCGATGACAAACAAATGATGATATTTTCATCTCATGCGTTAAAGAAAATGACCGTGTTTCTTCCATGTAATAAGGACAAGCTAGATGACCGACCGTACTCCAACCAGAAAGCATTGCATATGTAGAAAAAAAGCTAATAATCTATAACAAAGAAGTGAACATACGAAATTCTTTTTTTGTGAAATGTCGTATGTTTCAACTCCTCCATATCATAATGTTTTCAACTCTTCAATCAACGGTTGTAAATAAACATTGATTCCCTGTGTCGGGTCATAAGGGCCAGCGGCGACAATAATGAGAAACATATATAGAGTTTTCACACACATCCACGGAGGTAAATTGTAAGGTGTAACGATTATAGGCCAAGATGAATATTTAAAACCAAACTGAGAGAATGGTGAAAATCCACCCGTGCATAAACCAAGTCTAACATTACGGCTCTCCATTGCAAAAGCAGGATGTCTTATCAAAATGCTTCCATGCTTCTCCATCAGCTGGGTGTGTTAACGTATATTTTCCTGTGTTCTCACATTATGCCATCTTATATGATGCACAGTTACAGTGGATGTATATAATCGTTGAAGCCTAAAAGTTATAGGTAAGTAATGCATACATTTGTACAG
Source organism: Allium cepa (assembly GCA_030765085.1). NCBI lineage: Eukaryota > Viridiplantae > Streptophyta > Magnoliopsida > Asparagales > Amaryllidaceae > Allium > Allium cepa. The sequence goes on along the minus strand of CM060938.1, from coordinate 555,000,751 downwards.
AACTTCATTTCCCTTCTTTTTTCTTAATTTGTATCTTTCCTTGTTACATATTCTACAATTCCTCAGATTGATGTTTTCTGTTCAAAACAACATGCAACAATTTAGACATGTATCTATTTTTGATACAGCAAACCAAAAGAATACATAATTTTTTTCACTTCATAATGATTTTTCACACATCAAATTATCAGATGACATATGTCGTTTTGCAACTTATACAATAGGTATAAATTCGGCTTCTATGAAGTTGTAAATGTATTCTGTAGTTACTGATAGTTGTGTATCACTTGTGCAGCCATCGTAAAGGCGTTTCTTAGCAGTATCGAATAAATCATAGATTTTTTTGCTACAATATTTGGTTGTTCTTCGACATTAACATTGTCAACATCAACTTCAAAAATAGGGAATATCGATCGTGCTGCATCTTCAACCATATCTTCTAAGAAATTCATCGTAATAATTTCATTGCCCACCTCCTCCTCTGAATGTACATGATTAGATCTACAAGTTCTCCATGACGATCCCACACAAAATAATTCGGCACAAGACACAAATGGACTTAAACCACATCCAGTATCAAATGCTTCAATAATTTGCGCCTACTATATGGACAACGATTTTTTCGATCGTCTTCATTATTACTTAAAGCGAATTCAATAAATATGTTTACACCACTATAAAAATGTTCCCTTATTGAGCCTCTAATTTCCCTTCAAGGATGATACATGCAGGTCCGATCAACAAAATAATCGGCCATTTTTCCTATTGGAAAAATATAATAGAGATTAAAAAAGTATACATCGTTTTATGGATTGACATTTGATTTTTCAAATCATTTATTGATTAATATTCATTTATCCATTTTAGGGATTGTCATTAATTATGAATAAAATATTAAGTTTTTAGTTTATTGTTTTTCACTTTGATGGCCAGTTATCCTACTTTTGATTATAAACACAGTAGTAATTACATTTCGTACATCATTTTATTTTAAACGATTCAACAAAATTTCGGCAGCACTTTTCCTTTGTTCTCTGTATTGTACACAAATGCATGTACGAAGGGGACAAAAAGATGCACTGTTGAAATTTTGTAAACCGTCTATGATGAAATTATTTATAAAATGTAGCTACTTTATTGTGTTCGTAGCTTGTCCAATACAGGGACAAATTCGACAAATATTGTATCAGATGAATATAGATATCTGTTTTATTACAAAAACGAATATTCATATAACGATCATATACAATATTTGTCAAACGGGGACAAAAACTCTCTAAGGAATATTAATTATATACATAACATACATTAGTATATACAATTCATTTATGCATTGTAATGTTTTAATAAATAATATTTTTTTCCATTCTTTATAAAATCTTATATGTTTTCAATTATTACAAATTATGGATATAGTATTATATTTCAAAAAAACAAACTTCATTGTACACTTATTTATTTATTATTTTATCGGATTCGACATCCAAGTAAACTATATTTGTTATATAAACCATAAACCGATAATTAATCTTCAATAGTAATATTTGAATTGACATTGACATTTTAGCACACTAATTAACACTAAATCATATCACTAATTAGATACATAAACCAATTAATCTAAGTTTAGCCATAATTATGTTTTAATTATCGATTTACACACTTATAACCCTAATTAACATATCACAATCAATCAACATACAATTGCAAACGCTCAATGGGGTAGTATCATCAAATACAACTATAAATTAACACTAATTTAACATACTAGGGTAAATTGGAATTAGAAAAAAAATACATTTTTTCGCTGAAATTAAAGTGTTGGAGGTCGGAGAGGAGAAGTTGGAGATGTTTCTGGTGGTGGTGGACGATGTACAGCAGCGGTGGCCGCAGGTGGGCGAATTTAGGAGGAAGAGGGAGGGTTTGGGTTGTGAAATGGGGAGAAGGAGATGGAATGACATTGCTCTCAGCCGACTCAGGTAATTCACGACGTGCATCGGTTTTCAGTGACCGCCAACGACAACTTTCCGATGGTTTGCGAAGGCAAAAGCTCGGTTGTTACAGAATTGTCACGGCAAAACCATGACGTTGGAAGCCGTTGGAACCATTCGTCGCGATAAACAGTAATTCTAGCATGTAACTATCAGTTATATCATTCTCTAACTTTTCCAATCAATCTAACATATACCAATCGGTAAAATTTCATCATCAACAATTGACAATCAATCGCTAACACATAGCTCGTGACCATTATACGTTGGTCAAAACACTGTGAATATTCTTGGCTTCTTTTGTCATGCTTACTGTTATATCAAAAGAAAACCATATTATGGATCTTCTTATCAATCCATCACTAATAGTATGTCGAAATATATTCATAAATCTAACTCAATCATACACGAAATTAAATATCTACGAGGTTTCATTAATAATAACATATCGATAACAGTGAATTATCGAACAATTTAAAAATAATACCAATGATATCTCAAATCATATACGAATTATCACAATAATGAATTTATGTCAATGATAATATGCCGACGAATTTAAATCAACAAATCTATATCATATATAAGCCTAAACAAATCATGGCATTGACTAAAAAATGAACCAAAGCAATAAATCATACTAACAGAGAGCATTGTTTATGGTGGTTTGGAGGCTTGGAGGATGCTTGGGAGGCGGTGGGCAGGATATTGTTAACTTCACATAGGTAGACACTTCCATAGGCTTTACCGACGTGCCGTCGACACCTTATTTTTCGGTGTCGGAATGACATTGGAAATGCTAGGTAGATAGACAATGTATTTTCTAGTAGTGAACTAATCAACTTCTAATCTGAAATTGATAAATCGTTTTTACTTATATTGTTAATCTCATTTTTTTCTATCAATAATGGTTAGTAGGATCGAAGATGACTACAGGTAGTATATTTCGCTCTATTTTTACTCAATTATGTTTAACCATTCACATTAGGAGGATAATTCAGTACTTTATGAACTATATTATTTTTAGTGCCGAGTTTTAAAATTTAATTTATATGTTTAATCTGAAGCTAAAAACATTATTAAATATGCATGAATACAATCTTCTATTAATTTAATTGATGATGTACAAAAAAACCAGTTCTTTAAAGGAAGGATTATAATATAATATACAGTAGACAATTCCCGGGGCCTCCATTCTCCCTCCAAATTGAATGATTTGACCGATGAAATTATATTTTTGCAATTTTTGTCTTAGATTTTATTAACAATTTCCCGTGCAGGTAAAGCATGTACAAACAGTAAGAGCATCTCCAACAGCGATAGATTCAGACGTAATATGAGGGGGAGCTCAATTTGTCACTCCAACAGAGGCGATTCACTTGAATATCAAGAAAAATATTCAACGGCAAATTCAGTATTTTGAATTGTTCATGGACGGTCCGAAGCATTTATTAAATAAACGTTCAGAATTAGATGTCTATTAAATAGACATTCAAGGCACGACATTTGGCTGCATCTAGAAGAACAAAATGATTTAGTGTGGTGATAATGGCAACGGACCAGACGCTAGGGACTATCGCATCCTGCCGCGGTTAACCGCCGGCCAAACACATATTTGTTCGGTGGTTGATTGTTGACCGCTGTTTATGATCAAACATGATAGCCCGAGCACAAATCAAGCAATATTTAAGAGCATTGTTATAGACACACCCAAAACAGATAAGGGGGGTAAAAAATTAATTGTCAAATAATTATTATGGGGAGGTATTTAATATATGTGCTTCCCCTTAAAATTTTTTTAAGTATGGACAATAATATCCTTCATTTTACAAAACCTAATTAATTACTGCTAAACAGGATTAGTGGTAAAACCCTAATCCTAAAAATCTTCCATGGTGGAATTCAATCTAAATTCTATGAAAGACGGTGAAAACAATATGGTACTAACACAGGAAAGTGAACGACTAGTTGTATTTGTGGAAGAACCTGTCGTGGAGGAGTTAAATTTTTTTTTTTAATTCCATCGTTTTACTGTAGCAGGTATTTCGTTCGGTGGTAGCGTGCCGTGCAACCCAGTTGGCAGATTTAAATTTGTTATATATGGTCATGCTATGCCATTTTTTAATGCATATATCGGCTGGTTCTAGCCGATTACATCGTAAAACGTATATATTTTTATATTCGGCAAGAGTCGGCCGATTTGATGATTATTTAACGGTGGGATGTTGCCGACTATTATGGTGAAAATAGTAAACTTGTTTATGACTAGCAAATATTGTTTCAGAAGTCATTGTACGGCATGTTATCGCCGTACGCTACCAGCTTCTACCGTTATAAAATACAATATTATTCTGCCGTTATATATTTTTTTTTTCAAACAGAGTGCCGATATTGAATTTGACATTCACCGATGTAGTAATAGTAAAGAAGCGAAACAGAGTCCGGATAATTTGGAAAATAATAAGGATATTGAAAGCGATAATGAAGTTGACAAATCCAAAGAAATCGAAAGCGATGAAGATAAAGAACAAGTTAAAACGGACATTGAAATGTCTTTGTCCGACTATCCTGATTTAACATCAGAATTCAGTACTGACAAGGTATGTATTAATGTGTCAATAGTTTTTGTTGATTTTTTTGTGTACATGACACAATACTGTTGTTTCAGATTTTTGAGTCGAAGGATCAAGTTCGAGATTGGTGCATTAACCGAGGGTTAGGTTGTAAGTGTGTTATTGTTACCAAAAGAAGTAGAATGAAAAATGTACATGGGAATGGAAAAGGCTCGAGGATGGATTTAGTATGTGAAAGAAGTGGTCAATATGTTGATCATAAGTCGAAGAATTATGTTCCAATATGTTCCAAAAAAAAGAAGAAGAACAGGTAGTAGAAAATGTGACTGTCCTTTTGAGTTACATGCACATTGTAGATGTGATGGGACGTGGATACTGACTGTAAAGAATGGGCGTCACAATCATACACTTCCAAACGTTTTAACCGGCCATCCTTTTGTCGCGAGACTCAACGAAGACGAAGTCAAGACTGTTGCAACAATGACTAATAGTGGAGTTAAACCTCGAAATATTTTAATCGCTATTAGAATTGACAATCCTTCCAACCAATCAACCATTCGAACTGTGTACAATGCCAAAATCAAACTTAAAATGTGCAATACAGAAGGTAGATCCGTTATGCAACAATTTACGAAATTGGCATCTACCAATAATTATACCGTATATCAAAGAGTTGATGAACAAAGCAATGAAATCACCGACTTATTTTTCAGCCATCCTAGATGTGTAGTGCTTGCTCAATGTTTTTATCAAATTTTGTTCTTGGATTGTACTTTCAAGACCAATAGGTATAAGTTACCTTGTTTCCATATGGTTTCACAGACATCGACAGGGGCTACGTTTACTGTTGCATTAGCATTTCTAAGTCGTGAGACAACGGATTCCTATAAATGGGCTCTTGACTGTGTGCGGAAGTGTTACAGGGATAATGAAGTGCCAGGGGTTATCATCACCGATGCAGAAATCGCTTTAATAAATGCCGTCGCAAATGTGTTTCCAGCATCATATCATATCCTTTGTGCCTGGCATATATCTAAGAATGTGATGGCAAATTGTAAACCAAATTTTATACAAAGGAAGAGAGTAACAATTGGTGAAAAAGAAGTCGTTGTGGAGGATGATGAAGGAAAAAAGGAATACGAAAGTTTTTGGGAAGGATGGACAAATGTGATAAATTCGTTGTCTGTAGAAGAGTACCATAGAAATTTAAACACTTTTCGTGATAAATGGATAGGTATGCATAAAAAATCTGTCACTTATGTCCTCAAAAATTGGCTAACAAAGTACAAGGAGATGTTTGTTATGGCTTGGACAAACAAAATTAAACACTACGATAACGAGTCTACCAGCATTGTTGAAAGTGCCCACTATCGTCTAAAATTGTATTTTAATTCGGCCGCTGGTAGTTTTGTTCAATGTTGGAGTAGTGCACATCTATGTTGTGAGAATGAACTAGTTGCCATCGAGCATGCATTCGAAACAAGTACGTCTAAAACAATGCATCGATTTAGAATCGAACCAATGTTTAAAGAGTTATTAGGGAATGTATCGCATAAAGCATTGGATTTAATACTAACTGAACTAAAAAGTGTGTCAACTGTTGGTATGACAATCGACCAATGTGGTTGTGTGTTATGGAAAGTTAACGGATTACCATGTGCACATATGCTTGTAGATTTTAGACACCCACGGTTTCATCCCCCTATCCGTTGTTGACTCTTACTGGAAGCAGTTGTCATGTATTCCACCAATTGTGCATCGTTCCACGTTTGCATTTTTCGATTTGCCAGAAATCATTGCGTTGAAAAATAGGTATGAAGAATCTCCGGATAACGTTCGACTTGTTATCCAACAACAGTTAAAATCAATTGCTTTCCCACAAACAACTGCTGTTTTAGAACCACCGGTGGCTACTATCAAAAAAGGCAGACCATCCAAAAAGGAACAATCCACCAAACGAGAACTTTCACACTTTGAACATGTTGAAGCCTCATTGTCATCTAGCTCAAACCTCACACCTTGCGGCAGATATTTGAAGAAGCTTGGCACAAAAACGAAGGCGTCACCATCCAAAAAATTTGATGGCGAGTATTTGTGGCAATTGCCCAAACATATAAGAGCTTACATACTCAGTATAGACGATGTGCCTAGGGACGGTGATTGTGGTTATTGGGTCGTCGTTAAACAATTGAATCTTCAAAATAGACGACCATTCGTCATTCAAATTTGACCCTTGTTCCATTGCAAAATAAAATGTGGCTCTCATGTCACCAACTCCAGCTCCTACACAGTTTCTATGTCGCCGTAAGACCGGAAAGTGTTCGAATATCCATACCTACATAGGCTAAATATATTAGTAATGTACGGTGATCAAAAAAACATTATTTAAACACCCTTACCTGAAACAAGGTCATACACCCCGAAAATTGTTGAACATCCTTTCTAGTTGTCTGACCAAGACTATGAATTAACCAACTAAGACATGCAGTGGCCCAAGAATACTTATGCACCTGGCTGAGATCCCCAAGACATTGTAGAAAATGAACGCCTACTTTGTTACCAGACTTATCACCACACACTAAACATCCTATGGTATACAGTAGATACGCAGTTGCACAATAATTTTTCCGTTCCTGAGTATCTGATTCTTTTGAATTTGAGAACTGATTTCTCAACCATTCCAATCTAATCTTCTTTTCGCCAGCCAAAACCGATATTGACGTTGGTCTGCCAACCCCAAGGTTTTTCTCCAATAACGAATAAACATTTTCAAAAGAAATTGACCTTGATCCACCGAGGGCTCCTGTAACAGCGTTGCCTTCAGCTGGAAGCCCAGTAATGTGGAAAACTTCGTCTATGGTTATCATCATCTCACCAAATGGAAGATGAAATGTATTTGTCTCTGGATAAAATCTCTCGATGAATGCATTAATAAGGACTTTGTCTAGTTTTTCATGTGCATGTAATATAAGTGGATAAAAACCAGACCCCATAACTATGTCCTTCACAAACTGACACTCGCCATCCAAGTCCCATAATCGTTGGGTTCCAACGTGGCTATGAACTTTCACAATCCTAGATTCGCCTTTAGGAGCCTAAAGATTGTTAAATATAATTTAAATAATATACACTACGCATTAAACTAAACTAAATATTATACAATAGTGAACAATTTACCTTCGAATTCCAAATTTTGTGTGCAATATGGTCTTTATAAGCAAATAGGAGCGATGGATGCACTGTGTCATCTTCTTGATTTTGACTGGGTTGTTCTTTCGTTCTCTTCCTTGATTTTTTTCCTACCACGCTAGGTTGTTCCTCTACTACAGCTTTACCATGTTCAACAACCTGCCTCTCATCAACTACCCCAAGTTCATGCCTCTCATCCCCTTCATCGACTGCTTCTGCATCTTTCTCTGGATCATTTCCTTCCTGCACATTCGCTTGTTCAGCACTTTCACTACCTTCCTCACCACTGAATTCCTCTTCGTTACTATCTTCCCCGTCATTTGATTCTTCATCTTCGTTGCTTTGCTCTCTGTCACTCCCTACTTCGACATCATCATCTTCCTCACCTTCATCATCTCCTTCGGTGTTTGTTTCCTCAGATTCATTCAACGTATCCTCAGCTTCATTCCGTGTACCCTCTTCCTGTTTTTTTTCAAGTTCTAGCTTTTGCCTTTCACTTTGCAGTCTTTTACGATTGGAGGCTGTCATTGGTTTCCTGCAAATACAATACGAAAGAGCATATAATAATTGACATGCATAAACATCCTATGTTCACATACAAATAGTCACTGTATAATGAATAAGTTCTCTCTAACAACTACATTAGTTTGGTTAATTATATGAAGGTACAAATTGTGCTTAAATAAAGAATTTCTATACTAATACTTGGTTGGTTGTTTCCAAAAATATAATCTCATTTTTGCTCTTTAGTGGTTTACATACTTACAAACAAAACTTGAATGAATTCTCCACAATTTTCAATATTGTAAGTTTCACAATATTGCTTGAATTATCAACATGTTCATATATACATATTTGTGACTTACAATTAATTTAATTGGATTGATCTTAGTAATAGCAACATCTAACCTGTAGTTTTAAAAAATGCATATAAATAAATATCAATAAATCAAAATTTATTTTGTATTAAATATCAGTTATGATTTAAAGGTTTTGATAGCAAGTACATCCCATTAATTATTTACTTTCTAAAGTTTACATGATATTCCCTTAGTTCTACGTACATATAAAAAGATCAATATCCAGAGATATTTGCAATTAAACATGCGGCATTAACTTTAGAGTAAATAATTTTTAAACAGTCAAAAGAATATATAGAAATCAATTTACCTAAATTTATTTCAGTACATTTCTAATTCCCTATAAAACCAAGACAGTTTATACCAGATTATTTACATTTTTCCTATAAACAAGGATAATGGACTACGATAAAAATGCATAGCATGGTTGTTTTGTTCATCTGTTTTACATAAATTCCTATATTTTCATATAAAACGGCAACGGACAATAGTATAAATTAGTATAACTCGGCATGACCCAGCCGTTTCATCCACTATTCTATGGTCAGACACTGCCGTATTTGCCTCTACAGCTCAAATTGTGTTCATGGAATGATAGAACGGCTAGGGGTCACCGAATGATACATACCAAATAACTTTGCAACACCAAAAACAGATCCTTAACTCGACATAACCCCACCGTACTCCACGAACGGCTACATTCAATCGAACAAAACCCTAAATTCGATTTCAGCAAAAGCACCGAAGGAAACCCTAAAATCGATTTCTACAAAATCACCGATCGAAATCAAAATCAATAATCAAAATCACTTACCTCTTCAACTCGACTTCCAATTGAGGTGAATCAGCATTTTCGCTTAACTGCTTGCTGGCTGTCCTCTTCGTCCTCACCATTTTCAATTCGAATTTGTGGAAGCTTCTGATATTGGGGGCGACAGGAGGACGAACTAGGGGAGACAGATACAAAATGTTTGGAAGAAGAACAGCCTTCTCTTTTTTTAACTGAGAATGCTTTTTCAAAGCGAAGGATAAATATGTAAACTAACTTATTTTTTATGTTTCCCCCCTTAGTACTTTTCTAACTAATACGCGTCCCCTTAATAATTTACCCCCCCTTATCTGTTTTGGGTGTGTCAATAACAATGCTCATATTTAATATTTTTAATAATAGTTGTAATAGCTTTGGTGTCACACTTTTTTGGTATCAACGTGAACTACCAAAAATGTCCCTCTATGTATTATCCAATCTTAATTACTTAAAAACAGGATCTAATACTAAATTTCGTTTACAAATTCAAATGCCCGTAAAAGTAGGATCTAATAACTAAACATGCTTTAAAATTCAAAACACTTACAAAAATAGAATCTAAAATTAAACCTTATTTACAAATTCAAAATATTTCTTTATAAAATATCACTTGAAAATAAAATATCATTTTTTTTGACTGATTCAAACATATACAATTTATAAGAAAAATAAGCCATTAGATTAGTTGTTCTGCAACGTCGGTGTTTGTTTGCCGATTGCGGTCAATGGCCGAACATGATAGCTCGATCACAAATCAAGCAATTAAAGGCCATAGTGAAGCTGGAAACTAACGTTCAAACTTGGACGCCTATTAACTAGGCTCTCAATGCCTCGCTGCCTATTCGTTCCCAACTAAAATACGCCAACAGACGTCCTTCTGTTGGGCGAAACCCTAAATCCAAGGGGTCGGGTTTTCAGTACGGTTGGAGAAATCGGCAAACGTGGTCAATCAAAATCTAAATAGTTTAAAGGGGATACCCCTAAATTAGAATTAAAACGATGAAATCGGCAAACGTGGTCGATCAACGGTTTAAATTCTCTTATTTCCGGTCGTTAATTATCTTATTTTGCTATCGAATATTCACAGAATTGTTTGTTTATTTGGTATTTGATTAGCAGTAGTTTCTTTTTTAATTAGAAGTATGGAAATCATTGTACTGTAAACAAGGCTTGTTTTATGACGCGAGGTATCCATGAAATTCTGGAATGGCGTTCATGCCATGTGATCTGATCTGTAGACAGGAGCGTAGAAGTCGGTGGTGTTCTAAAGTAAGATTAAGAACCAAAGGTCATGGAAGTTTTCTGGTGGCTTTGATCTTATGGGGAGGTACAGAGACGATGTGTCTCTTAGAGATGTTCAAGTCTGTTGTCTACTGAATCTATTGCAAGGTCTTCCCCTTTCCTATATTTTTATTCAAATGTTTCTTTTGATATATATTTAACCCTAGTTTTTGTTTATCCAAAATAACGTAACTTTTTGACACAAATTGTTTATGTTGTAGTTCATTGATGTGATTTTTGTCATTGTTAAGAAGTCTGAGAGTACAAACAGGTTCACTTTAGTTACCATATCACATTAAAATTCAACACTTTTTGGGCCACCACAATATACATAGGTTTGTTATGTCTATTCCCGTCTTCGCTCTTATCTTGTGTTTATGTTGACATTGCAACATAGTTCATTGATCTCAGTACAGTTTGTTACGTCAGCTTTCCCTTTTTTTTGTTGGTCTTAAGTTTCCTTTTTTCAATGTGCTGCAACAAAGTAAAGCTATCAGAATTAGTTTAAATAAAACTAATATAAGTGCCATGATTTGTGTGTTTTACTGACGTCCTAATTGATTCATGCTTAAAAGGTGTGCGCACGTGCCCTCAGGCATCATCATGATGCTTTTGTCTATGTGTAGATACACATACATATATTGAGCTATTATATATTTCTTTTTGCAGGCTTGAGCTTTACCATACTACAAAAGAAACAGGGTTCACAATATCTTAGATGTTCTGTTTGGAGCGTTAGAGCTTGTAGACATGACAGATCTAAATATATAAAGCACGTTGGTTTTAAAGCACTGCTCCGAGGCCTTTTTGCTGGTTTGGGTGGCATGGTCGTGGATAAGGTGGTAATAGGTGGTGTTGATTATCTAACAGTGAACTTAAGGAAAGGAAACACTAGTCAAAAAAAGAAAAAATGCAAAAAAGAATGAAGAAAATGTAGAATAAAGATTACTTCCTTTTGCTCATTCATAAAAACTTACACAAGAGATATATGGGTGCATATAGGCTAATACATCAGAAGATGACAGCTAACAGATTCTCTTTTGGACGACTAGTATAATTAGTATTCAGTCAGCCACTAATATTACCAAAAGAATTAACGACCAGGTGAGGACCACTTAATTGTTCATTAACAAATTCATGTGAATTGGTTCTCACAATTTGTATTCATCAGGCTAGATGGTATTTTTGCTGGAGCTACTTCCATATCTATTGTGCATGGATATTTCAGCTGTGCATGTTGTGCACCATGCACAAACATGCACAGGGCTTTTTGTGCAGCTGCTTTCTCCATTGTCTTAGCAGCTTCAAGCTGATGTGTGGCAATTGAATCTTACGCTTCTGTTCATCTCTCCAGCCTGTTGATGGTAGATGTTGATTTGGTGTGTGACACTGGTCAAATTGGGTTTGAAGCAAATTTTCATCACTTAATTTCATTTGTTCTTTTTATTTTATGTTGTGTTTGTTTGCATCAACCAATATAAGAAGAGTTTGTTTGCTATCTAAATTTTTGGCTTGGTTTCATAATGTTTATTCCATTTAGAATTTTAATAAACATAGAAACATACTAATACTTCTTGGTAGTATAGAACACTTAAGCTGTTTATGCTCACTGCTTAATAAACATGGAAGTTTATGCTTAGGTATTTTTATAATGTTCATTCCATTAAGAATTTCAACAGAAGTAAAAAATAACTGCGTAATACTTCTTAGTTAAATGAGACACTTATCGCAGTAAGTGTCAGATGGTTGCATTCAGCACTAAACACGTAAATGCTAAAGACCTTGCTACTATATTGATTGTTTCATATGAATGGTTTAAAGTTGAAGATATGCACATCCACACTCAAAAGACGTTACCCTTAGGTTGATGGTTCTTTTAGTTTTTTAATTATTATTAATTTTTTTAATAGTAAATATGTAAGGTGGTTAATACCATTATATGTTTATTAGCATGTTAATGCGAAATTGTGAACTTCTAATTATAGTGCTATTACATAACGTAGCAAACCCAAAGAAATAACTTATTTGTCTGAATTAGTTCAGTTGATTATATATTTATGCAGTTTCTGAAAGCACCAATACATTGTATTTCCGATCGAAGCATATACAATTTTGATAATACATTTGAACTGCTAAAGAAAGCCATAAAAATTTGAAATAGCAATTACTATCTTTCCGTTTATGAGTACATGAAATTGGAACAATCGATTTTTAATACCATCACGTGGTTCTTCCAATTAACCGGTTGGTTGTAAAGGACTATTGGTTGGACCCTAATTTCCACTGTTTTTTCTGTAAAAATACATGGCTAACCTAAACCTTGACTGGGACGTTGGCTTATCTTAAACACTATGATGATGCCTTTAGTTGACCAAGCAAATATTTGATGTTATAAGACGTTATGTCCAACATGATCACCGAATTGTTGTCGTACATTTTGCTACAAATATTTTAACATTATATGAATGATTGTATCACAATATTACTAAAAGAACAATGCAAACATAGACAAGAAACAATATGTCGCTTATTTAGATAGACATAACAATACGTAAATACGACTAGAGAAATCCATATGTACTCTAGTTCAAGTCGGCCCAAAATTTAGCTTGAAGTTCCTCAACAATCTTTTTGTTCAATTGAAATGCCTTGGCAAGTACATTTGCATCGATCGGTGGGTCAGATCCAAACACAGCATTAGCAATAGTAATAGTACCCGGATTCTGGCTTCCAAGTCCTGCAAATGCAACCGCCAGCGAATGCCCAGGGTTGAATTGAAAATGGATCAGTCCTTGCGGGAACACAAACACATCACCCTTTTGAAGAACCTATTATCAAATTAATGTGCATCAATATTTAATCCAGTTTTTATTTTCATGAATGATCATCGTACAAATCCAAGTAATGCATTACCTTGGTGAAGAGTTTGTTATCGGGATTAGAAGTGACAAATCCAACATAGAGAGTTCCTTCAACCACAGTTAGGATCTCACTTGCACGAGGATGAGTGTGTGGTGGGTTGAGCCCATAAGGTGCATAGTCTATTCTTGCCAGAGAAATGCCAAGAGTGTTCAGACCAAGGATTCTATCTACGTTAACAAGTGTAACGTTTGATCCCACGTTATTGTATGTATTTCCAGGCTTGTTGAGCCCTGCAAAGAAGAAGTCATCTGCTACTGCCATCTTTGGGTCTTTGCATATTAGCCCGTTCACAAATACTGCAATAAAGGGTACGAGTTTTCTTTTTATGTATAATTCATCATCAACACAGGTAGATATATAAACAAATATAAAATAGTACCGTCCGGCTTTTTGATGCCAACACAGAAGTCCTGCAAAGGACTAGGATCAGCAGCAAATGCCACAGAAGCAACAGTTACAAGGAGAGCTAGAATAACAATATAAGAAGTCATTTGAATTGAAACTTGGAACTGTAGGTTAGGAAACGTTTTGAATGATTTGGATTTGAACACGACTTACAAGGCTATTTATAATGTTTGTGATCAGATGTTATGCATTAATACATGCATGTTTTGAATTGATCAAAGTTAAATAACATTAACATGCTAAATATTCAAAAGCTAGTCAAGGTAAGTAGGTAGGTCTATTTATCTTTCTAATTGTACTTGAATTTTTGTTTATCTTCCTTTGTGACAGAAGAGAGACAATATCATTGTTGAATTAGCTCGAAGGACATATAATCATACGGTAGTTGGAAGTTGTTAAAGAAAGCAAATTAAAACATCGGTAATGTGGATTAAATATAGTGTGTGAGGTTAAGGATTGTCATTTTTTTATAGATCTTTTATTGTATTTTGAACTTAGTAGTTATAAGGACCAAGATATGTAGGTTGTGTATCTTAATGGGAACAAGGCATGATCACACCTTTAGATTATTTAAAAGAAAACTACTTACCCTGTAACAGATGATAACCTTTTCCATTATTTTTATCAAAGTTTGTAATTTATTGTACATTGTGTAGAAAGAAAAGTCTGACAAAAATGTAGTGTAATTGGAGTCTGGCAAATGCAGTGTATTTACAGATAACTTCGTACAATTGCAGGCGGACATGTAGAAAAAAGCAAGATAAAAGTGAAGCAATGTATTCTAATAAAATTTCCTAGATGTAGAGGCGATGGCCAAGAGAGAGGTTCTCATGAGAGCGGTCGGTTTTTAAAATTCAATCTTCTCCCTAAATGATTTTTTGATCATAATTAAAAAAATTCATACGTTACAAATACATCATATCGCTACTTCTATTACATAGCATATGCATTTATAAATAAGCATAGCTACAATTGACTCTGTTTGTCAATGTCCAATCGCAATGGCTAACTAATTATAACTCACTGTAAATAATTTATGATCTATAATATTATACCCATATTTGATAGTATATATAAAACAGTATAATGCAGAACAGTAAAGATATACTAATAGTATTATATCCAATTGTACATGCTGCTGCATTATTTCAAGAAAAGTTTTAAAAACCTGTTTTTGTTCACATAGTAATAAGAAGTACCTCTTAAGCATAAGTTGTGTTGGTTACTAAAGTGATTTTACATATAGTATTAACAATTATTTTTTAAAGGTAAGGGTCGATTAGGTTTGAAAAC
Source organism: Allium cepa (assembly GCA_030765085.1). Taxonomy (NCBI): domain Eukaryota; kingdom Viridiplantae; phylum Streptophyta; class Magnoliopsida; order Asparagales; family Amaryllidaceae; genus Allium; species Allium cepa. The sequence goes on along the minus strand of CM060938.1, from coordinate 554,985,429 downwards.
GAGTTTTGTGTTTTACTTTTTCAGTATTTATTTCGAAAGGCATGGGAATGAATGAGAAACTGGAAAATCATAATCATTACGCCAAAATGGAGAATGAGAAGAGAGATGATAGTTAATGAAATGGTAAGTTAAGTAATAAGAAAAAGCTGGATATTCAAATCCAATCAAGGTTAGGTAATTCTATTTACCTTTCCAATATAGATTAATTAAATATTTCTTCTTTAGGACTAATGAGAGACAATTTCTACGTTGAATTAGGTCATAGCACACAATGTCATCCAGCAGCAGGTAGTTGTTGAAGGGAAAATAAAAATATTGGCAATGTAGATTAAGTATTGCATGTAAGGTTCAGGGTTATCTTTTCTTTTTCTTTTTTCTTTTTACACATCTTTTTCGTATTTTAAACTTATTTGACCAAAATATATAAGTTGTATATATCTAATTAACGTAAACACGACCTGATCACACTTTCAGATTATTTCAAGGAAAACTACTTACCCTGGGACAGATCATAGCCTTTTCCACTATTTTAAAGGCAATTTGTAATTTATTTTACAACAGTCAAAAATCTGACAAAACATTAACCTAATTGGATTCTGGAAAAAGCATCTATATGGATAACATGCATATACTATATAAAACTGCAGTGCAATTTGAAATAATCAAAGGTAAAGACCAGTTCAGTATAAACTGAATATAATATTTAAAGTTACTCTGGCTCTATGCCTCTATATGTATATATATCTGGTGCAAAACAAGGACATCTCCAAGCCTTCTTCATATTCAAGTTATTCGTATCTAAAAGAAACCTTAGGTTGTAATGGAAATAAACTTGGTAATTGTGTTCCTTATAGCAATGACTTCATCATTTCAAGTGTTTGCTTCAGATCCCAGTCAACTCCAGGACTTCTGCGTTGCTCAGAAGTTACCCAACAGTAATTTCACTACACATCTTGATTCCCATTTTAATTTTAAGTTTTTACCGAAGTTTTGTTTGCAAAATAGGTTTTGTTAATTTACTTCTTTTTTATACATGTAATCACGATGGGTGTAAAATGCAGTATTTGTGAATGGATTTTTCTGCAAGGATCCAAAGCAAGCAAAAGCAGAAGATTTCTTCTTCTCGGGACTGGACAAGCCAGGGGACACGACAAATCAAGTCGGGTCGAACGTGACTGCAGTGAACGTGATGCAAATTCCAGGGCTGAACACGTTAGGCGTCTCCTTAGTGCGCATAGACTATGCACCGTACGGGCTCAACGCACCTCACACCCATCCAAGAGCCACTGAGATCTTAACAGTGCTAGAAGGGCAGCTGTACGTTGGATTTGTTACATCAAACCCTGACAACAAATTGTTCACTAAGCTGCTTAACAAGGGAGACGTGTTTGTGTTTCCAGAAGGACTTATTCATTTTCAGTTTAATGTTGGGCATGCTGATGCTGTTGCCATAGCGGCACTTAGTAGCCAGAATCCTGGAGTTATCACTATTGCAAATGCTGTGTTTGGAGCTAAACCTCCCATTTCTGACGATGTTTTGGCAAAGGCGTTTCAGATTGATAAGAAATTAGTTGATTGGCTCCAGGCTCAGTTCTGGGTTGACAGCAACTAGAACTTTTCTTACCGTTCAAAGAGTGCCTATTGGCCTTGTTACCTGTACCTACTCTATATGTATTCTTGTCTGAATAAGCAATGATTTTTTCTGCATTTATGTGCCTTCTCCACTGCAATACGATACTTGGCATGGTAATCTTTTTTTATTTAGCGAGTCATCTTGAGCAACTTCAGCATATCCCTATTATTTTTGATGTCGCTGTGAAAACGCTTCCATCCTCCACTATATTTCCAGTATATCGCCATAATTATTTCTTCTTTTTTTTCTTCTGAAAATATTATAAACAAACTTTGGATTCAACAGTTATCTATTTAACCGCTTTAACTCTTTCCAGAATCACTGCAGTTTCCAGTATATCATGATTTATGCACGTTCTGTAAAGTTACAGTAATTACCCAGTTTTATATAGTATATGCTTGTTATCCATGTAGATGCACTTTCCAGAATCCAATTCGGTTAATTTTTTGTCAGATTTTTCTATGTAAATGTTGCAAAACAAATTACAAATCTTGTTTAAAATAGTGGAAAAGCTATAATCTGTGCCTGGGTAAGTTGCTTTCCTTCAAATAATATGAAGGTGTGATCATGTCGTGTTTTCATACCAATATCAAAAATAACAACCGTGCAGGATGGATATACGTTTTGTAAGCTGACAGTCATTTTTAGATATTAAAATAACAATTTTCGAGCATTTTGATTTGAGTACAACATTCAGAAAACGTTCAGTGAATACACACAGAAACACAACATGGTTTTAATATTATTTTGAACAGTAATTTAGAAAAGGAGAAAGTGAGTGTTATTTTAAGAAAACAAGCAATACCTACTATTGCTTGTAAATATATTGTTAGTACCCTCAAATATTGATCATAAAACTTTGAGATTTACTGGCGCATCAACACAGTGATGAAATAACTGAAACCAGCATAATTTTGTACGTATGTGCATGCTATACTTGTAAAATTCTAGGTGTATGAACATTTCCGTTGCTGTTAGGATTATCTCGTATGTTAATAGAAGGAATGATGGTTTGAAATTGAAACAGTCCGATTTCGTTAAATAAACTGAAGAAATGATGTATAAATATGTATTGGTGGACACATAACATTAAGATTCCTTTTGTGCTATAATTCAAAATTACGGGTCATGAATCCAACAAAATATTAGGTTCTAGATTTGAATTTTTGTGTAATTTAAAACAGCTTCTTGATTGATTTTTTTCTTAAAATTAAGCAATATGATACTATGTTATTATTTGTAGTATGGTAATATCATGTAAGAAACTAATCCATGCCATTAAAACTCTTGCAAGTCATACATAATGTTCATATTTTTAGATCAACTTCATCGAGGAAATGAAAGAAGGCAACACAATACAGATTTGAAACTATTATGTCCCATATCGCCTAGTGTTAGATAGATGATACATATAAAATATATTAAACACCCTTCCCTTTCAAGCTAGTTTTAAGGGTGGATTCTACATAATTTGGTTTCTTACAAGTGATATCTGTTAGGGTGTCTCGCATTATACTTGGATAATTTTTACTCAATTTCATAATAACTTTTTTAACTGCTTTGAATCTTATAATTTGTTCTGATACCACTAAAAAGTTTAAGTTGACTTATAACGTAGGCTACCTTTGTTTAAAATGGTGAATTTTAAATGTTGATTTCTGATTCGGATTTTTAATTACCGAATGTTGGATAATCACTTACTTGCTTGTTAGTATTTTAATTATTAGAAGAAGGAATTTGACATTTTATTATTTTTAGAAATAAGAATGGTAAAATGTATGTATTTTAAATTGCAAGCAATTTAAATTGAGAGAAATTTGATTACTAGAAAAGTTAAATAATAGCTCTTTTGGAAGATTAAATGTTCGAAATTATTAATTATGGAATAATTAATGTTTAAAATTGTATTTTTCAAAAGTATTGTTTTTCCAATTCTAAACTCTTGAACTCTCGATTTTGAAATTTTCAAAAATTGGACAAGTTTAGACTTCCTAAACTAAAAATTTCAAATCTCTAAAGTTAATTTTAAAATTCAAATTTATTATAGTTTGTAAATATTAACGAAGGTATAAACGAGACAAATTATTGTTCAACTTTCAAAACTAATAATTAGAAAGAAGAAAGTGTTAACGCTTATTTTAAATCAGAAAACATAAAGTTTTGATCAATATTTCAAAATTTCTATCAAGAATTTTTTAACAAAAACAAACGCATCATAAGTTGGAAATTTGAACTAATTAAGAAAATAAAAACGAGATCACTAGTTTAAAATTTACCTTTTAAAGATAAAATCACTTGAAACAAATTGGAGTTGTATTGTAAGGTTCAGTTGCACAAAATGTAAAGAGCAAGCAAGGTGCTTAGATTTGAAACCAATCATTTGGATTGATGCTAGAGTCTAGATTATGGGGGGAGACGAGAAGCATTCGTAGAATGTTTTGATGCCATCGGCATCAATAAAGGTTTTAGAATAAGGCAAGACGAGAGGCATAATGTTCTGGTTCAATTCACATGCTATCGAGGAGTTAACCATCCAAAAGCATGGAGTAAAGAGCACAATATGTGCAATCCGTCGTATACACTCCCTTGGACAACATAGATACGTTTCAAAATAATACAGCTCATTAATATGTATCTCGTTTCGGTGCAAAACAATGTGCACGAATAGTTTCAGCATAAAATAATGAAGAAATAGTACACATGTATAAAACACCTTAGAGTAAAACATCGTAGGCGATCAAAAAGTAATATATAAATAACTGATGTCAAAGTACGTGGAAATCATAAAATATAGACATCATGTCTACCCAAAATGATATACATATCATACACCATAATTACATTGTAGGATCGATTTCACCCTGGAGGGGGGGTGAATAAAGTGATTCTATTAATTATAAAAATTATTGGGGAAGCTTATAAAATTATTTCAACACAGATATATCAAAAATAATAGCAGCACAGATAATAACAGAATAATAAATGCAAGAACGACACAGAATTTACCCAGCTTCGGCAAAACCCTGCCTACGTGATGCCTCCAATGTTTCTACTAGAAATTAAGCAGTCAGACGCTTACACACGTATACTCGCGACACCCGCTATCGACTAGTCTTAACTCTATGCTCAAACCCTGCCACAACTCAGCCACTGAGTAGCGAATTCTCAAACTATGCCACGTAGTTTGTCCCCTAGTCACGCGACTAGAAATTACATTGTTTAAAAGAAGAATTTAAATTTAAAACAAATTTAAACAATCAAAACCCTTATTGAAAAAATTAAGCCCAAATATAATTGTAAAACAATAAAGGCCGGCCCCTTTTCTTTTATTTCTTTATCGGTCTGGTTCCTCTTTTATTTGCTCCATTCCTTTCTTTTGTGAAAATGGCGACCGTTCCTTGTTCGTTCTTCTTCGATCTGTAATTAGGGCTTTGAAATGCCGACTTTAAATTGATCGATCGAATTGGGATTTTGCTCTCTTGCTCTGTCGATCGATCGTCTCTCCACTTGGCTCACGGCTCCTTCGATGATCGAGTTCGATCTTACTTCGGTATGTAATTTGTTGTTTTTCTTTACTGTTTTTACTTACTTGAACTCGATGATAAAATTTGCCGATGATGTTAATGTTTATATTGGGTTCGAATCCCTATTTTCTCGTTCGTATATATTTGTTTGAATTTGTCAATTGATTTGCGTTGGCCATTGATCTTCGTTTGGATGCTTGAGATTGATTCTGACTTTATCAATCTCGTATATTTATGATTTCTTGATTGACACGGTGTTGATTTTGATTTCTTGGCTACCACGGTGTTGATTTTGGTTTGAACTTCGGCTTTGATAAAACTGTAGCATTTTCAATGCTTGGCCATTTTGGAATTTTTGATAATCTGGTTCTTCTCTGTGTCTTCGTCACTGATTTGGTTTGAAACTACCTACGGCCTTATTTTTGGTTCGAAACTTCGGCTTCTCTGTTTACTGCCTCTGGTCATTGCATATGGCTTTGAGTTGACTTTGCATTTTCTTTGTGTACTTACTTCGGCCATTATGTCTTTGACCTGCAGCTTGAACTTGTAATATATATATATATATATATTTACACATATAAAGAAATATGCTTCACTTGTTCACTGAACTGTTGGATCACTTGGTGTTGTTTGATATTGTGCTGTTGAGCTTTGTTTGAACTTATACCCTGGTTATTTTGATTCTCTGACATTTTGAATTTGATTCTGTTTTGAAATCACCTGACTTCGACTTTGTAAAAACTGTTAATTTCTCTGTTGTATTTTTAACCTGATGCTTGAATGCAGTTTATCACCATGTTGTCTCCATGCCTTCACATTTAACTTACTGATGTACCATGATTTTGGCATTGTTTGAGTTCATCATGGTTTGCACTTTTTTATATTTTTTGGCATAGCTTCGGGTTGCTCTGCTTGATCACAGTCACTTGTTTACTTTGTTGTATTTCTTATTTCCTTGAGTTCGAACTGTATGTTTTAGTAGCTGAAATTTCATTCATCATATATGTACATACAGGGTTTGTCATTTGATGTAGAGGCCAGTTGCAGTTTAATATTGGTCTTGCAGCTTTGTTCAGATTGTGCTTTTGTGCCATAGTTTGTATTCTCTGGTTTGAATACTTTGGTTTTGATTTGGCCTGACATTGTCACTTGTAGTTGTAGTGTTGCAGTCTTTAACTTGTACTCTATACAGTTGCATTGTTGTGTTGCCATATTAATCCCTCTGGCCTCTTGTTGGTTTAGTGTGTCCATACATGTGTGATCATACATAAATATATGTATGTTGTTGCACCATTGTTGTTTCACTGTTTCACTTGTTGCCATTTACTTGGTGCAGTAGTTTGCACTGTGCATTCATGTGCACTTCGTTCACTTGCTTTTGCTTCTCTCTGATCATGGCTGGTCTGGTGATGTATACACTGTGTATTTTGTGTCACAGTGATCATTTGTGCAGTCGCTCATTGGAGCTGTACATATAGATGTTGTAGTTTAGTTGCTTTACCATACTTCTGTTGCTGTTTAATTTACTCCTTTGGTCATCTGCGCCGTTGCTTGTTTCATTGACGATGCTATGTGCTTGCTGCATTTCAACTTGAACTTCATCTTAATTTTTGGAATTGCACCTGTGTTGAATCCAGCTAGTAGCTCGGGTTTGACCTTGTGCTCGTATTGTGACATTATTTTTATTGCACTTGAGTTGAACTCGGCGTTTTAGGTTTGACCTGTGCTCACATGTCCCTGTAATTTTATCAAGTGCATATATCGGTGTGCACGGCCTTATGGCATGTACAGTGATACACTGTGCATGTCACAAGCTGTTCGTGTATGATGAATTCAAATTTAAATGATGACTAACAACCCAAATAACCGAGGCAAATATTATTTTCAAAATCCACATTTTATTTTATACTGCAAAAATATTTTATTTGCAATTTTACTGCGTCAATGTATATTTTTACAGACTGCTCAGATGCTGGATTCACATTAGAATAAAGTTGAAGATAAATACGAGTGTGAGTGATATGTAGTGAGGTGCAAATGTAAATGTTAATTGTGATGTAATCAAATTTGTATTGTAATTGAAATTGTATATATATAGTGAGAGCTTGGAATTTGTACTATTCAAAAATTGTAATAAATATTTGTTTGAATAAAATATCTGTTTGAATTCAAATTCTATGTTATTTATTTTATTCATCAAATATTTATTTAATCTGTGAAAATAAAATAGTATATTAACAAATACATTTAAATGAATATATATATATATATATGTTTATTATCATCAAACAAAAATCATATACTTGCACATTTAACATACGTCACATATACATATCATCATCACAAAATACTAACATGAATAATAAAACACTAGCAACACCATCGTCCATGGCACCACCACCAATACAAGTTTTAAAAAGGAGGTACAAAACCAAAGCAAATTATCCTGTAAAAACAACCTTAATCTGACCCAAGGTTGGTAAACAAATAACAAACCATTGGTCAGACTAGAATTTAGATATGAGTGTGATAGTGTACATGTAATCAATAATGGAGAACGGTATGCAGAATGAGTCTCATAACATTCAAAATGAATGCCATATACACTTAACATTAACCTTAATTCTCATCATATAACATTTATAATGTCATAATAGGTGATATATATCTTTGTTTAATGTGACCACAATCGTAATTCTACTCAACTGTGGTTCACTCGTAATCACAATTATTAAGCGTCACATTTGTTAACGTCTAATAATTATCATGGTTTATTATATAACTCATTGAGTGTAGAATACATTATTCCAGATGATAATTGATCCAAGACACATTGCCTTTTTCATATGTGTATCCTCAACCAGAATTGTAGATGTTCCACACGACCTATTTGTTGTACTATTCTCTACTGCATGGACATAATCATTTCCATAAAATATACCGTGTACTTGTCATCGTTGGTGTGCCCATACATCAGGTTGCTGGACCCGTGACAAATGGGCTAGAATGTCACTTGGTCCAAACTAGGATGGATCAAGCCTGTTTGGTATCATTTCTTGTTCGATCAATTAATTTTATTTTACTTGTTCTCATTATGACAATAAACCCCATCTAACTGTTGTTTAACCAAAGGTCATTAAGGGTTTTTAATTCAACATTCACAAAACATCATTTATTGCACTTAAGATCAAAATAATAAATGGGATACACACATAGGATTATCACGAAGATAATAAACATGACATCTTTATACGATATTGTGAAATATCTCTCTTTGCATGGCTTGGTCGTAGCATACAAATATGCGCAAGATAGGACATTATATACAATGAATCATTTAGCCACAAGTCAATCATAACAATTACTTATCCATGCATACTTCATTCACAAAATAACATGATTTTCATTCAAATATACTCGAAAATAATAAATTCCAAAAGAGATAAAAATTTATCCATAAAGGAATTATTTAAATAAACATTTTCAAAACGCAAAATATTTAAAATATGTCTTTATGTAAACTTATAACTCGTGTGTGAACACATATATTAATAACCACATTTCTGATTTTTAATAATTACTGTCATATCATATTCACCTAGTCAAGTAACTAATAAGGTGTATAAACTCATTAGATACAAAGGAGTATAGACCCATTTAGACACAAAGAAAATTTTGAAACAATTTAATCATCAAAAACATAAAAGTCTATACTTATGCGCTTCTGTAAACGAATGATTTGGCCCATCAAAACAAAATATTTTTCAATAATTTTTTTGTACAACATACATATATGAGTTGAAAACAACATATCTAAATTTCAGCATTTTAGGACTTATTTCCAATTTGTTATGAATTTCTAATCAACTACCACTCTTAGCCGTGAATTATCCTATTTTTACTCTTAATAAAAATTTGATCTATCACCCCAACACTCAATACTTTGGCATGAAATGTTGGAAGGAGAAACTTAGATGAATGAGGAACAACATATGTAAATTTGAGAATTTTTTGAAAATTAATTTTATTTTATATGAATTTATTAGTAAGAGGGTTGTGCACAAGCACACTATATACAAATGCATTTAATCAAACACTTTCCATATGTCATTCAAAGCATACACAAATCCATCATCCTTTGCACATAAAATTTCAACCAAATCAAGCATATGTTGCACATAAACATCATGTAAATCATCACAAAGCAATATACAAAACATGCAAAGGCAAAGAAAGAAGTTACATCACCATTTTGAATTTTGATACCTGAAATCCCTTATTATTTGCTTCGAACACCAAAACCCCTACGGACCTGATATTAAATTAGGAATAAAATTTGAATATAACATCAAATATATGATAATATAATATAATATAGGGTTAGGAGCACTTATCTCTCATTAATTAGCTTGAATTTGGTTGAATTTGCATAAAAACTTGTATTTTTTGCTTAGGTTTTAGCATTATTTGGATTTTTAGACTTAAGAAAACTTTTTTTTAGAAGTGAGAATCATAGAGAGGGATGCTACTTGGCTGATTGGTTAAGTGGGCATTAGTTTGGGCTTGATTTTCTTACCCAAAAGCCCATTTTCAATGAAGAAAACATTTTCTTTATCAAAATGTTACTAACTTTTTCAATGCAATTTAAATTATATAAGGCCGTTTATAAGTTTCTTAAACAATAAAATATTTGTCATTGATTTTTATTTTGCTTGAAATAATTTTTCCAATGGCAATATTCCTTTCTTACGCCTTGAAAAATATTTTTAAATCATTATTTATTTATCAAAAATAATTTATATTTTTCTTTATCAAATATAAATTTTAAATAAAATTTTAAGCAAAGAAAACAAAATTTTATCTTCTAATATAAATCTTAATTCAATATTTGGTATTTAATATAACATTTAATAAATTTCTCACTAAACCAATTCAAATTTATACTAACCAATTCTTATTTCAAATAAAACTATAAAATAATTTTTATATCTTATTTATTATATTTTTCCACATTTGTATCCATTTCCATAATTTTAAATCTATTATTTTCCCAACATCCAACTTTAATTCGAAAAGATCCTCATTTTAGCGATTAAATTCCCAATTTAATCTCCAAAATGCATTTCTTAGGATCAAACTCGTGACATTTAATCTCATAGTCTGAACCACTAACTAGATCCAAAACTACATCTCCAAAATATTTTAATTGTGTTCATCGTAATTATTTTATTTTGCTTTGGGGTATTATAGACTTCCTCTCTCAAGTAAATTGCGTCTTTGTAATTTACAAGGGAAGTGCTATAACAACATTTCCTAACCAATATCATTGAGCATATATACTCAAACACACAGCACCACTGTTTCCTTATACACCATATTACACTTGCATACCCATACACACAATAAGGCATTCCATCTAAATTCATCCATTCATGCCAATTAACATAGCATAATTACCTATGTACGTGGACAAATAAGCATTCCATATAACCATAAGTAACTCATTCGTTGAATAAACATGTACATCATGACCCACTATCTAAATTGTAGCAACCCCATATACAATCCATATAATTCATTCAAATTTCACCTCATCGATGCTACCACACATAAGAAAAGTAAACATCCTATGCTTCTTTTCATTCAAACATACCACATAACATCATAAACATATAGGACAATACATATACATACATATATTTCAAAATTTCACTTAAAAGCTTTTCTTTAATTTCAAAAATACAGTTTTTGAAAAATTCACTGAGTATCAAAATTTTGCAAAAAAATGGCCAAAGTCTCCTTTGTACGGAGAGCGCCCCAATAAAAACATTTCATAATAAAATATATACATCGATCATAAAATGATTGAAAACATCATATCAAATTTTGCCACACAACATATAATATGGAATATTTACAACCCATTAGTAAAAACATATCTCTTTTAGCATTTTAAGCATTGTATATATACCTTTAGATGACAAAAAGCAAGAACGTGACAAGCCTCGACTTTAAACAATCTCAAAATGCCTATATTCAACCTGTAAAAACACAATAATATCCCAAATATATAATTTGAAATCAACGCATTCACATTCAAGGTTATTACTGTAATTTTTATACTTTATCAACTTACCAAATGTGTTTAATGCATCAAAATAAACTACAATATGATATCTTTAAAATTAATTCCCAAAATATTATAAATGGTCTTCTCAAACCACTTCTCAGAACTTTAAATCATAGAGCACTTAAAGAATTAAAATTCATTCTACTTCAACACAACAAACTCTAGAATTTATACATATAACACATCCCCCTGCTTTAAAACTGAGTTTTTTCTCATAGTAAAGTTCAAAAAATTTAAAACAATTAAAATAATTATTTTTGTTTAAAAATCCATATTTCAAATAAGAACAATTTCATTGAAATCGGATCGGGGGTTTAAAAGTTATAACCAAATCAATTTATTACTCCTACTCAGATTTTTAAAAGCATATGACACAATTATTCCCTCTGTTGAAAACAAAATTTACCACTATAAAACATCAAAATATTGGAAAGTGGTAAACATAAAAGTTTTGTATTATGAAATCTTTCTATTGCAAAAAGAATCAGTAAAATCCGTTCACAAAATCAAATTCCATGGCCATATTTCTGTAACACTTTAAAATGTTCAAATTTCTAAATCATCTCCACATTTTTACACTTACCACAAATCAAATTTTCACTTTGAAAATCTCAAATTTGAAAATGATACCCTATTTGTTGACCTTGAAGTGTACGTTTAAAAAAAAATCAAAAAACTCCCCAAAATCCTATTTATAGTATCAGAAGTTATGCATTAAAAATGAAGGATATTTTTCAATATACCATGCATATCTTGGAAAACAATTTTCATAAACTTGACTTGGTTTTAAAAAAAAATTCAAAAATAAATCTTCCATAACTCATTCAAAAATTTAAAGCATATTCTCAACACTTATCATATTTTACACATCCACAATTTGTAATTATTTATTAAAGTATAAATCAAATATATAATACCCTTTTTAAAAAAAATCTTTTTTTTTCACTTTAAAATAAATCATTACTTGCACACCATAGAATTTTCTTAAACCACTTGAATTGATTAACTCCATTTTGTAAATAAACATGGATATACTTATACAAAATAAGTATCATTTTCCATAAATTCTTTATCTCCAAAATATCTATTCCATTTCAGATATAATATACAAACATGTCGCTTTACTATTTTTGAAAATATAAGCTTACTTTTATTATCACAATAACTTCATACTTATTTTTAAATATTCACATGTATAAAATGATTTTCAACATTATCAACCAAACACCTAAATAAACAAAACATAAAATTAAGTAAGAATTCACTAAATTCAAATTAAATTTATTTTAACATATTAAACACACAAAAATATTCACACCACATGTGTGAGCATCGCTTTTTTTAAAAGTAATAAACAAACTTTTTTCTCGAAATATTAGTAAAATAACTTTTACTTAGTAAATCTCCCGTACAAATACATGTGTATGTGTAAAACCTACCCCAATGATCCTCCTCCCGATCATCTAACTACTCGCAAATCATTTGTGAATGAACATAAATGAGAAAAACATCGTAAATCTCACTCCTCTAAGGCTAAAATATGTCTACCTCTGCATTACCCAATCCTAGGCTCTGATACCATTTATTGTAATGCCCTGGTTTGATTCCCATGCTATTAAGGGGAGTTAACCGCCCAAAAGCATGGAGTAAAGAACATAATATGAGCGATACATTGCTTACAATCCCTTAGGCCAACACAGATACATTTCAAAATAAGAATACAACTCAGTAATATATATCTCGTCTCGGCACAAAACAATGTACATGAATAGTTTTAGGACGGAATAATGCAAAAATAGTATACGTATATAAAAACATTAGTGTAAAACGTCGTAGGCATTCAAAAAGTAATATATACATAGTTGATGTCAAAGTACATAGACATCACAAAATATACAATCAATTCTACTCAAAATGATATATGTATCATCCACCATAAGTACATCATATATACATATCATCATCGCAGAATACTAACACAAAGAACAAAATTCTAGTAGCACCATCGTCCACTGCACCACTGCTTAAAAAAGTTTTAAAAAGGAGGTACAAAATCATAGCAAAATATCCTATCAAGCCAACCCCAGTTTGACCCGAGGTTGTTAAACAAATAACAAACCCTAAGTCATGCTAGAATCTAGTTGTAAGTGTAATTGTGTACATGTAATCCGGTCTCATAACATGCAGAATGAATGTCATATACACTTAATATTAACTTCAATTCCTTTTATATAACATACATAATGTCATAATATGTGAGACATATCTCCATTTAATGTGACCATAATCACGATTCTACTCAATTGTGATTCACTCCTAATCATAATTATTAAGTATCGCATTTATTACCATCTAGTCATTATGAATTGATTATAGTTTATTTATATAACTTGTTGAGTGTAGAATACACTCTTCCAGATGTTGATTGAGTTAAGACGTACATGACTTTTTCATATGTTTATCCCTCAGTCAGAATTATGAGTGCCCCCATACGATCTATTTTCTATACTATTCTCTAAAGCATGGGCATAATCATTTCCATTAAATTTTCTTCATCGTTGGTGTACCCATACATCAAGTCACTGGACCCATGACAAATGGGTCAATGTCACTTGGGTCAAACTAGGATGGATCTAGCCTGTCTGCTATCTCTTTTCGTTTGATCAATTTATTTTATTTTATTTGTTTTTGTTATTATAGTAAACTGCACATAACTATCGTTTAATCCAATGTCATTAAGGGTTTTAAACATGATTCAACATTATCAAAACATTATATATTGTACTTAGCATCACAATAGATGGGTATATTAGTGAAAAATGTAGGGAAGGATTTATCACTAATAATAAAAAACGAAAGTGATTTAACCAGAATCTAGTATTGACTATTTGAATACTAATGCAAAATTCAAAATCAATTATGATATCACACAAAATCAAATTGCAGAAAGTAAAAGAGACATGGAAGATTTAACGTGGTTCAAATTTGTATCCTCTGTCCACGAAGACCTAACAACCCTTTTTGTTCCTATCACCAACTTGGAGAGAATACAATGATTAGAGAGTTACAAGATGTGGAGACTCTCTATAATCAATCACTCAATTGAAGAATTACAATTTAGAGCACTCAAAATAGAAAACCCCCAAATTCGTTTAGCTAGGGTTTCAATTATTTTCAATTATTGGAAATCTAATCTCATGTGTAATGCTTGATTAGGAAGATGATTGAGAGGCTAATATACAGATGCTCTAGTCACTCTAGACTATTAGATCACATCAAAATAATCTGCACCTAAAATAGAGAAAAACCTTGCACCAAACTAATGAAACCGCCCTTCAAAATTCAACTTTAAAAAAATCCTCGAAAAAAAGCTCTGGCGATTTAGACGTCTGAGCGAAGAGGTCAGACGTTTGAGTGTAGATCGAAGGTCTCTATAGAATAACCTAAAGCTCTTAGGTTTGACAAGAGAAACAACTCAGACAGTCAGATGTCTGACTGGAGGGGTCAGACGTCCGATCTCCTGCAGGCATCACAGTTTTGAAATTTACAGGTAATCATACATATAGATTGGGTTCCCAAACATCTGAATTCCTGGCACCGACAATACTCCGCTTCTCTACTCCATCTTATTTTGCCCTCTTCCTCCAATCGAATTCCCGACTCTTCCAATATAAAGCTCTGCAGAATATCTTCAATCTGAAGCACTCGCAGACACATATTTGAATCGTATAATAACAACACTCTACCTCGATTCAAATATGTAGGTCTCATTAACAATAAACAAAATAATTATAGGGTTTGTTGGGTCTTGCACCCCATGGCGCTCAAGCAACTGAAATCAAACCGATCATGTTTGAGAAATGCTCAAACTTGTCCTTAGGAAGCGATTTTGTCATCATATTTCAAGGATTATCTATAGTACTCACCTTCGTTAACTTGATCTTGCTTCATTCTTCCTCAAGCATAAGAAAGAATCCTCTAACATCAATGTGCTTCGTAAGGGAACTATAGGCTTGATTCTCTACAAGATGGATCGTGCTCTGACTGTTTGAAAATAGCTGTACTGTCCGCTGCACCAAGAAAAATCGTCCAATAGTGGAAGTAAATTTAGTCCCTCTTTAGTCGCTTCCACAATCGATATAGACTCAGCCTCGGTAGTCGACAAAGCCACTATAGACTGTAGCTTTGATCTCCATGAAATCAAGCCTATGCCAAGTGTAAAAACATAGCCTGAAGCCATAAACTGCTTTGCCCAAAAGAGCCAGAAGTTGTAAACACATCGATATCGCCCTTTGTATCTGATTTCACTACTATAGACGTTGAAGCTCGCTTTGGGTTTTTCTTCATCCTTTGAGATTGGGACATCGAGCTACAAAGTTCCTAGTTTCTTGTAATAATTGAAAGTCAATCGTTTAGGCCCCGTAGGTTGAGACCTTGAATTATATCGACCTCCACCATTTTTAACTGTCCTTGGCTTTTACCTCTCTGAACAGATAAGCCTTCTGTATCACTATCTAAACTAGTGCTTGCTAATCTTCCTCTCAACATTTCATTATGAAGACCAGCCTTTACATTAGATAGGCTAATCTTACTACGATCGTATATCGTGGAGTTAACAAAAGCAGTATACTTCTTAGGCAAGTAACATAAGAGGATCGTTGCATGAATCTCATCGGTAATATAAACATCTGATGCCTTCAGGGTAATAATTAAAGTGGTCAAAGTATCTACATGCTCTATAAGATCGGTTCCAGCCTTCATCTAAAACGAATAGAGTTGTTACTGAAGAATAATCCGATTGATGAGAGACTTATGTTGATAAGCATTCGATTATGCATCCTATAATTTCTTCACCGTCTTCTTTTAAGAGAGTTCTATAAGAACTTCACTTGAACAACTCAACTGGATTGTTGTAAGAGCTTCATCTTCCATCTCTTTCAAAACAGTTGACTTAATGTCCTTCAATTTCTCAAGCGTAAAAACAATCTTAAAGTCTTCTCCTTCTTCAATACTGCCTCTATATTCATCTTTTAAGTTCCATAATCTCCCTTTCCATCAAAACATATAACATCATAATTGACACCAGATCTACCAATAGACTTTCCAGAAGTAGCCTTTAATACCCAAATAGAAAAATAGTACTAGTTTTGATACCAAAATAAGGTGAAAATGTAGGTAAGGATTTATCGCCAATAATAATGAGTGGAAGCGATTTAACCAGAATCTAGTATTGCCTATTTGAATAATAATGCAAATACAAAATCGACTATAATATCAAATGTTAGCACCAGAATTGATCACTAACACCCTTGAGTAGAATTATGTGGAGAGATTAATAAAGAAAATAAATTAAAATGGAGGAATATCAAAATAGAATACAACAAGAACGGGAAAAAAACGAGAACACCAGAATTATAGTGGTTCGGCGTAACTGCCTACGTCCACTTTGAATGTATCTTTATCGCTTCTTCAAAGAATTAAATACAGATACAATCCATACACAAACAACTTGAGTATAAGTTTTGACAGAAAAGAAACGAGTATAAAAAATGGCAGGGTCTTCTCGGAGTTCTCGAAAAAAGGTCCCTTCAACTGTACCCTTGCCTCTCTATTTATAGATGAAGATAAGCTGGACTCCCTACGTAGGCTCAAGAACAAGGTACTTCGGCCCATAGTAGGCAACCTCTATGCACCGAGCCAGGCATACCGAATAGTGGTTGTCGAGCCACTTTGATCGAACTATTATTGCCAAGCTGGAGTTTCCTCGTAGGTGACTTAAAGCTATCCCTCAAGCGACTCTGAGCATGTAGCCATTTGACCCGAACTATTCGTAGACCAGATAACCAATTAACTTCACTGGAGCGCACCAACCTAGGGATGCCGAACTAAAGTGACCGACTCAAAAAGCCGAACCACTAATTCCGATCCATTCACGCCGAACCACTCGCACCGGGCCATCCCTCCTTCATTATCTCGACCAAACCACTTAGGCCGATCCAGCTAGGCAGACCCTATCCATCTAGGCTGATCCATCGCGCCTTTCCTTCCTTGGCTGATCGGGACCTGTTGACCTATCTAGGACGAACCGAAACCAGTCGAACGTCCAAAGCCGAACCATGATTAGCCGAACCATCAAGCTCAATCTCATCCACACCGAGCGATTGGTTCCAAACTCTTCTTGGCCGAACCACTTTACCTTTCCTAGCTTAGCCGAGCGATGAACTCCTCTTCCAGGCCGAGCGATGAGTGGCTGAACCACCTTGAACGAACGACCTTGGCTGAGCCACTATTGACCGATCCGCCACATTTACATTCCAACATCAATTCACCTTGTATTCTTGTGCCCTACAGACATGCCAACCAGCATCTGACATATCGTCCCATTCTTGGCTCAAGTTCCATCCAGGCTCGACCATAGGCTCTACGACTATCGCCGTGTAGCCGGGCCAAAGTGCCGGGTAACATTTCCCCCCAAGGGGCGTCATGTGAATCAACATGATGCGCTTTGAACCATTGAGCAATTCGCGCTTTCGAAATCTTGTTCTAATTTCTCCAAAAGTTGAACTGCGCGACCCTTTGAAGTTTAAACATGCTAGAATCTAGAAACCAACATTTTTCAACCGACTCGATGGCATCTGTCCCTTCACACAGTCTCATCTTCCATCACCATGATGTGCTAATACATTCATATGTACTCTTTCTATATTTTAATTATTATTTTAGCCCATTCATTCATAGCTCATTCGTTTTGTTTTGCTTTTACTTCTGTTTATTTTATTTTTATTTTTTTTTGTGGGTCGATTGGCGTATGAGTGTCGAACCACTCATTTGGTCTACCCAGTGTTGTTCGGTATATTAATTCTTCGAACCACCAAAGCATTTTGACCGGTTCCATAGGGGAAATGCCTGTTCACCTTTCCTTCCTCATAAAAGCTCTGCCCTTTTCTCTTTTCTCTTCTTCTTACTCTCACTTTACCTTCACAAACCCACATCCTTCCTATCTCCCTAAATTTGTCAACTTGTTCCCACAAAGCCCTGCATTTCTCCCCTTGCAATCTCAATCACCCTCAAATTTGATCAACGTTTTAACCTAGCAACTCGAAACTCTTGCAAACCACATATTTCTCCATAGGTATGAATTTCACTTCAAACTCAGAGTCACATACGAAGTTTGAGTGCTCGATTAGGTGTTTTTCCCTTTTCTTTGGTTAAAGGAATAGGTAAAGGATAATTGGTAAGGGGAGAAAAGATGACTCAAGAGGAGGGCAAGGCTTAGGCTAGGGCTTCAATTGTTCTTGATGGTTGTTGACAATAACCTCTGTGTAGTGGTTGTTCCCATAACTCGAAAGTTAGGAATTAGGAAGCGGGAGGAAGATGTCGCTCGGTGAAGAACTCAAAAGATATGGAACGGTGTAGAGGTCCGAGAGCGAATGCAACTCGGTCACGGTAAGAGGAACACGAGTGTGGTTCAGTAATTAGGTATGAAGTTGTTATTCGGTGAGAACCCAGAGGAGTGGGTCGGTATCTCGATCGAGGAAGCCGTACGGGCTTGAAGGAGAGCACGGGTCGGTAGGAAATTAGGTTAGTTCGGTATAGACCTAGTGGGCTGTTAGGTGATGTAGGTCGGTAGGAGTCCGAGTGAGGTCGTTCGGTCATTAGAGAGAGGTGGCTAGAGAGTGTGGGTCGGCATTGGCAACCAAAGTTGTGTTAACTTGAGCATAATACACATTTTGATAACTGACTTTCATAATCAATCATAGCATATTAGACCAAACATGAAAAACAACAAAGCATACAAGCCCGAGGACCTAATTTGAACCAACTCTCTCATAACTTGAATGATCTTAAACGCAGAATTAACTCAACAAATGCGAACAACTACCGTCACACTATACGATGCCAATATTCGACTCCAAGACTACCTACTTCAACTATATAATAAACCGCAGGAGACGGTCAGCGATGACGGTCTCCGAGGACAATAACTTAAAATTCTATTACACCACACTTGTGTTTAAAACTTTAGTTTTTCCTGTACTCACGTTTGAGTCGTCACACTAGTTCACACACAACACAGGGGGATATATTATCATCGTTATATCTGATATCAATTGTCTTTCAAGTATAGTTTAAACAGGTATCTTTCCATATCAAACGCTCATTGAAGATGTCCGAAAGTTCAAGCTCTGCTATAATTTCTAAAAAGCCTGAGCCAAGTTCTCAACAGGAGGTAGTAGGAACTTCGAATACAGCGACAACTTCTATACAGGGTATTCCAGATCCATCTACTGCGGTTATTGTCCCGGCTCCTGATGTTATAGACAGTGCAGTTATTCTAGATGATCTTTTTGATTCACAAGCCTCAAAAATCGATGAAGCCGCTCTTCGTCGGTTGTGCTCAACCATGGAATGCCTTTCAACGACGTTTTAGTTCCGTCAGGATAGGATCAACCTCACCTGCCCCCAGCCGGGTATACAGCGTGCAATAAATTCATGTGCTGGGTCAGAAGTATGCCACTTTCAATTCATTTCTTCGTGAAGTGTTACGATATATCGGGATTGCTCCGACATAGCTACACCCCAATAGTCACGCCTTTATTTTATGGAACTTGTATTTTGTTCACAAGCACCTTATTCAGACTCCCTACTCCCGAGGATATCTGCTATATTTATCGCTTCAAAAGATGGTCTGACAGTCCATCCTTCATATTTCTTGAGCCACATTCCAAGTTTCAGATCCTGTCGGGGGCGTGGAGTAAATTTTCGCAGTATAAACAAGAGTGGTTTTACATATGCTACCCCCTGATTTCGTGAGAAGATGGCTGGAAGGGAGTAAGTTTCATTTCTAGATTAACATTTGTCTAAGGCCCGAAATGCATTCTTTCTAAACTTCCTTTGACTTTTACAGGTATCCACCCATGACCCGCAGGCGCTAGGTATTCTTAGGCCATCGAGGCCATTCGAGCTATTCCCGTAAGAGACCGAGAGATTAATTCTGTTATCTCTAATGAATTGTTTTCAAAATTTAGACTATTAGCGGTAGGTCGTTGGACTAGCCTCCCAACTAGCGCCACCACAATCGGATCTGCTGCGAAAAAAGGAAAAGGGAAGGTCGGGCCTTTGGTGCCCCTACAGGATGGGCCCCTGATATATCCAAGGGTGGAATAAAAGAGGCCAAGGTGCTAGAAGCGACCGATGAGAACATAGATTCTGATGTTGCACCAGTAACTGACGCACCTGGCATCGACAAATCGCTTCCCCCTTTGAAGAGGCAAAAGAGCCTGGCCTATAAGTTGAAAAAGAAAACAGTGGGCGGAACTTCTAAAGTTACAATTACTTCGGTTGAGAAAGAGTCGTCTCCCCAACACCTAGAGGGTTCATTAAAAGGTCTATCATACCTGACCATCCCTGATGACTTACTGAATTATGGTTTCAACAACCCAGGGGATATGGGACTTAATTCGCCTGCGAGAGGCGATGGAGGCGACCAGGCTTGTCATCAAGGAGAGAAAACCCCAATAAGTAAAGCAAAAGAAACTGATCCGTCGGGGGGGAAACACTAGGACACACACAAGCACTCACACTTCACCCTATTCTTAAACTTTAGCCATCATACTATTCTTGCTAACTCGTCCTCACTTGGTTTCTATGCAGGTGATATGGGGTGCACTCACGGATTCGACCGCCTTCGCGGGTCCTCTATCTTCCACCACTCTAGTCGAGATTCGGGATCAGGTAGACCCCGAGACAGGGATGACAGCGACGATAGGGATTATCGTCCTAGAGATTCATGTCTTCTCAAAGAAAAACTTACAACCATTTTTCATATCCCAACGATCCTCTCCCTCATTCAGAGCACAGTAAAAAAAATCTGCTTAGAAGGGATCTCAATTTAAAGCTCCTCGAGACCAACACTCTGGCTCGTCCAGCACCAAGCAATCTCGTGAGCCCCATAAAAAGTTTGTGACTTCAACTTAGCAGACTCCCCCAACCTCTACACACGATCCATCGATAATTAAAAAATGAGCTGAGTTTAAAGCCACATTTCCGAAGATATGCTCCGACGGGCTGAAATTTCTTCATGCGGTTCACCCTATTCTAGGGCATGTCAAGCAAAGCGCCATCGCCTGCAACAACGATGTCTATATCCAACACGATGCATTTGTTCATTTGACAGAAAAAGTTTCGGAAGTTTCTATGGAACGTTGGCATGGAATTGATCGCCTGAAACTTACAGCCATCTATGATAAAGATTTTATTAAAGCCCAAGATAAAGAGCTTTCCTTGTACAATTCTCAACTTGAGGCCGATACAGCCGAGGCGGTCAGTCGTCTGAAAACTACTCACAAAAAGGAAATTGATGAGGCAGTTTAACATAGTGGTGCTCTAGCCTTAGAAAAGGACTCCATCCAGAAAGAAAAGAATATCCTCGCTCGACGAGTTAGAGAACTGGAGAAGCTGCTGCTTAAAGAGAAAGAAGAGAAAACTGCTGCACGGGAAGAGTCAGAGCGATATTGCAATGAAATCTTCGCAACACGACTCTTAAAGACGAAGCTTGACGAGGAACTTTCTAAAGCTGAAGCGTTAAAGGATGCAGCCCTTAAGGAGGGTAAAATAATGGCGCTGACAGAAATCGATTCTCGCGTCGAGACAGCTGCTGAAGCCGGTAGAGAAGAAATTAAATGCCTATTTGATCCGCTTATTGCTGAATATATTGCTCGAGTTCTCATGCATCGAGATCTATCTTTTCTAGGCGAGGGTTACCTCGATTCATTGGCTGAGGCATGGGATACTTTAATAAAGATTAAAAGAGTTGAGCTGGGCACCGAGGAGGTTGATGAAGAAGCTCTTGTGAAGGAAGTGCTTCATGGGAATGGGAACGACGCTTCGATTTATCTGCGGCGAAGGCCCTCTACGGAAGAGACTCCTCCTCATAAAAAGGAAAAGACTACATTGTTGGCCCATCTAGAACTGAGTCTCCAGTTCCTCCTTCTATTAAGCCGACTGGTCGCTCATCACTCAATCCTTTCGAGCAGCATGTTGGCTATGACCCAGAGAAGCGCGGGATTGATATCCACGTTCTATCCCCTATTCCAGAGGGTGAGACTCCCAAAATAGCTGAGAGTCAGCCGGATGCTGGTATGTAACTTTTCTTTCTAGAGTTCAAAGAACCATCGCTTTTGGCGAGTAATAGATGTATTCTAACACTTGTCTTTTATGACTTCGTGTAGGCCATTCTGATCCCGAACTAACTCCAAGGAGCAATGTCGCATGGAGAAAGAAGAGAAAATAGGAGAGGCATTTCGCACTGGGGATACTCCCGGACCCGATGCTCAAGTGATCGGGGGCGCTTGATGAGGACAAACTCAAGAATCCCTTGCCTGTAGAAGAACACGATGAGGTTGAAATCACGGGCGCCTCCGAACATACTTCGAAACTGAGCATGGAGGAGCAAATCATGGAAGAGTGGAAAAAGAAAGCTGAAATTAAGGATGAACCTCAGGTGGTGGAACTTGATGATCCTCTGAACAGCCCCCTAAAGGTCATTCTCCCTGCTGGGACCACGCCACTGGAAGTTCCTCTTCCTTCCCTAGGCACCACCTCAGTAGGAAGCAAGGCATCCAAGAAAAAACGCTCTAGTGAGGAGTCTTCAGAGAAGCCGAAGAAGGAGAAAAAATAAAAGGGTAGCATTCGGCTGTGCCTCGTTCAGCCCGAATAAACTTGAATCATGTAGTTGTTTCTATTTATTTTATATGTGAGTAGTATTTGCTCTAAACTCCAGAAAAGTTGTAATGGAACTTAATTTTGGATTAGTAAATAAAATTTTGTTTCTTTGTCTTCCATGAATCTCACTGTTTAGCTTATTGTCTAACTTGTAGTTGAAATTTGAAATCTTGTGGGTTATATAAGCTCCGGTCTGCTTCCACATGACTTGGAATTTTTTTATATTCTGAATCATTTATACTCCAGTCCTCACTTCGGGGACTTAGAGTACTCTAGTCCGCGCTCTGAGGACATAGAGATTTTTTGAATAGTATATACTCTAGTCCGCGCTCCGGGGACTTAGAGTACTCTAGTCCGCGCTCCGGGGACTTAGAGATTTTGGATCGTTTATACTCTAGTCACACTCTGGGGACTCAGAGTACTCTAGTTCGCACTTCGGGGACTTAGAGATTTTTGAATCGTTTATACTCTAGTTCGCACTATAGGGACTCAGAGTACCCTAGTCCACGCTCCGGGGACTTAGAGATTTTTTGAATCGTTTATACTGTAGTTCGCACTCTGTGGACTCAGAGTACTCTAGTCCACACTCTGGAGACTTAGAGATTTTTGAATCATTTATACTATAGTCCGCACTCCGGGGACTTAGAGTACTCTAGTCTATGCTCCGAGGACTTAGAGATTTTTGAATCGTTTATACTCTAGTCCGTAGTCCGGGGAATCAAAGTGTAGGATCTAGATTAACCCTAGAGGGGGGGGGGGGGTGAATAGGGTTATAGCAAATTTTCTCGAATTAAACAAAAACAAATTGCAGAGAAATAAATATGCTGAAAAGTAAATCACACACAAAATTTACCCAGCTTCGGTAACCCCTTCCTACTGCTGCATTCCCAGATTTCTATTAGAATTAAATAGTCTCCCGCTTACAAACACTCTAACAGACTCGCACACCATGCTACCGCCTATAGAGTTTTGCAAACTTGCACACCCTGCTCACTGAACTCATTCCGACTAGACAATCTGACACTACCTACAACCTAGGTGGTGATTTACCAAGATTTGAACCTTAAAGAAAATTTAAAACAAACTAAAAACCAATTTTAAACTAAAACCCTAAAATATAAACTAAATCCCCCTTTATAAAAACTCCAAACAAATAAACTAATGCCCTTTTGTAAAACAAGGCCGACCCAATTTTTCTTTCACCCGATCCTCTTTTTTTCTGGCTTGAAGAAAATGGCGGCTTTGATTCTTCGTTCGTTCCGTGTCCAAATTAGGGCTTTCAGTAAATATAAAAGATCGCGACTATTCCTGCTCGATTGAACTTGGTTCTCTTGCTTTTTTTGTTGATCGTCTCTTAAGATGATGTCGGCCGCTCCTATTTGATCGAGTTCACTGTTTGCTTCGGTATGTAATTTTCTTGTTTGTGCTTTTCTGATTTTCGTACTCGAACTCGATGATCATTGCCAATGATGATTGTTGGTTTATATATGGATTTCGATTTCCTTTAATACGTTCGTCTGATTTGTTACTTTCCTAATTCTCAGTTGCTTGATATTTGCGACTTGATGCACATGGTCTTGATTTTGCAGCGTTCGATTTTCCCTTGGTTGATACGGCAAAAACTTTCCTCTTTTACTTTTCTTTGACTATTTCAAAGATACGCAGTTGAATTTTTACAGTATACATTTACGAATTCCCTTGTCGACTTTTGTATGCTTCCATGATTTCGACTTGGACTTGTTTATTGCTTTCGACTTCGAGTCTGCAGTCATCTTTACCACTGAACTATTTACTGACTTGTAGTGTTTGATTCTTCTGGCTTCACTGTGAACTTTGGCTCTGGCCATCTTTGTTTCAGTGCTTCTCGGCATTGAATTTGTGATGTTTGACTGCCACTAGCTTTGACTTGGTTATACTGCTATGTACTTGTCATCTCTGCACTGTTGATTAGTTGGTCTGACTCATCATGCATTGTTTAACTTGTTGTTGTTGCCAGTTTGCCTTGTATCACTGCAAAAATGCATGTTATATTTCTTGAATTAATCTGAACTTGGTTTTGCTTCATGGTCAGTGGTGTCACTTGTGCATTGTTGTACTTGGTGGTCTTTCATGATGTATTTGTTGTTGCAGTCTCTTGTGGTTTCAAATTAGTCCCATTTTCATTGACTTTCTGCTGCAGGTGCTTCATGATGATTGCATTATATTGTGATATTGAGTTGGGCATTGTTTTGTCTCTAATCTTTCTGAAGCTCGAGTTGCACACTGCTGTTTTGAGTCACTTCCATACTTGAGCATTGTTCCATGTATTTGCATTGTACCATGCTATTACCTGTACTGTCTGGTTGAAGTTCTGATCATTTGTTTACTTGGTGGCATTTCTTCGAGTCAGTTTGCATATTTCACTGTCGCTGCTGGAGTTGTTGTATACTTGTGGTCTTTATTTGGGTTTGTTGTTGGTCTTCATGTGTATTTGCCTGAGTCACTTGTTCATATTGTCTCTTTGGTCTGTGCATGTAGTCCATTATGTTTGATCTGCAAGTTTACTGTGATGTCATATCTTTGGTGCACTCACTTGAACTTCTGGCCTTGTACCTGTAGTTGTATTCATGTACATTGCATTGTGGTCTTTGCATCTATTCTGGTTGGCCTGACCCGACTTGATGCTGTAGTCTTCCTTGTTGAGTTCCTGTAGTTGCATTCACTTCATATTTGCATTGTTGTTCACCTCACTTGTATCATTGGTGTTTCTCACTTGATGTTTGTGGTATTTGCTGTTATATCACTTCATGTTTGATTTTTGAAATTTCACTTGAGTTGAATCCAGTTTCAAAACTCGGGTTTGAAATTGTGCTCGTGCCGTGATTTTATTTATTTTGCACGTGAGTTGAACCCGGTTTTTCATTAGGGTTTGACCTGTGCTCACCTGTCCCTGTAGCATTATCAAGTGTATATCGATGTGCACGGCCTTGTGGCATGCACAGTGATACACTGTGCATGTCACATTGTTCGTGTATGATGAATTCAAATGTGAATGATGACGCAACCCAAATAACTGAGGCAAATCATATTTTCAAAAATCATATTTCATTTTATATTGAAAAATATTTCTTTTTCAATTTTACTGCGTTAGTGAATATTTTTGCAGACTGCTCAGATGCTGGATTCTAACTGGAATGAAGTTGAAGATAAACTACGAGTGTGAGTGATATGCAGTGAGGAATTTATGTAAATAGAATTGTGTTGTAATTACAATCAAAATTGTATATGTATAGTGAGAGCTTGAATTTGTACTATTCAAAATTGTAATAAATATTTGTTTGAATAAAATTTCTGTTTGAATTCAAATTCTGTGTAATTTATTTTATTCAACGAATATTTATTTAATCTATGAAAAATAAAATAGTACATTAACAAATACATTTAAATGAATGTATATATGTTTATTATCATCAAACAAAAATCATATACTCGCATATTCAACACGAAGTACTCTAGTCCTCACTCTGGGGACTTAGAGATTTTGAATCGTTTATACTCTCGTCCATACTCTGGGGACTCAGAGTACTCTGGTCCACACTCCGGGGACTTAGAGATTTTTCGAATCATTTATACCCTAGTCTACACTCCGGGGACTCAGAGTACTCTAGTCCTCACTTCGGGGACTTAGAGATTTTTGAATCGTTTATTGACTTCTAATTTTGCATATGCGTTCATACACCAGACAGAATAATGCAATTTAATTTTTATCATGGAATTATAACATATAAGACGTCAATAGTTCACAGAAAAAACGGCTTCAAGCCTTTATTGATTATAAACAATAGGGACAAGCTGAATTGTCTTATTACATGTTGGAAACAAAGAACAACAACAGGAAATGTGCACTGGAAACAGCTGCTACAAGAATGCAAAATAAATAGACTAGGTGTAATAATGATGCAAATGCTCGTTATTCCTTTCTCTGAGGAGTATCATGCCACCGATAGTCGCTAGCTTGAAGGTCCCTTCCCCAAGCTTCCATTCGATGACATAGTGGCCTTCCCATGTAGGATTCATATGTGACAGGATTGGAAAAACTCGCTTCAAAACAAGATCACCCACATCAAAGATTCTCGGTCGAAATTTTTCATTATAATATCAAGCAACTCAGTGTCGATACGCAGCCACCCTTAAATCAGCTTCTTCACGTTTCTCATCGACAAAGTCCAACGATTCTAGTACAAGATCCTAGTTCGTCTTAGGATCATAATGAGTAACTCGGTGAGAGGGAACTTCAAGTCCCATGGGTATAACAACTTCAATGTCATCTGCCAAGGTGAATGGAGTGTGGCCAATCGCAGACTTATTGGTGGTTCTGTAAGCCCAGAGTGTTGTCGGAAGCTCATCCACCTACTTTCCTCTAGCCTTGTCCAAACGTTTTTCTATGTGGACTTGATTATCTCATTTACGGCTTCAACTTGTCCATTGGATTTAGGGTGAGCGACTGCCGCAAACCTTTTCCCAATGCAATATTTTTGGCAGAATTCTTTGAACTCCCTACTCTCAAATTGAGTTCCGTTGTCCATAATGATAGTTCATGGGTGGCCAAAATGACATATGATGTTTCGCACAACGAAATTAATGACCTTTTTCATGGTGATCGTAGCTAAGGGCTCTGCTTCCGCCCACTTGGTAAAGTAATTGATAACAACAATTGCATATTTCGCACCACCTCTGGAGATTGGCAAGGAACCGATTATACCGATCCCCCATTTCGCAAATGGCCAGGGACTAACCATTTGTGTGAATTCTATTAGCAGAGCTCTCGGGATTTTTGCATACCTTTGACATTTATTGCATCTTCTTACATAGTCCGCGGTGTCCCAATTCACGGTTGGCCAATAGTGTCCATAGCGGAGGATCTTTTTGGCTAGCGTCTGCCCCCCAGTATGGTCGCTACATTATCCTTCATGAACTTCTCTCAAGACCCGTTTTATCGCATCGTGGGAAATGCACCGAAGTAAGGGAATCATGAATCCTTTTTGATACTTTATTCCATCTTGCATTATATACCGCGAAGCTTTGCAAATGACTTGTCGTCTTTCGTTCTTTCTCTCGGGCAAAGTCCCATGTAGCCGGTATTGTTTGGATCGGGTTATCCACGACTCCCTTTCAGTTTCCATTTCTAACACAAAATCTACTTCCATCTCGTTTATACCCAGGGCATGTAAGATTTCGACAGGAACCAAGCCCATCGGCTGTGCATCATAGTACCTGTGAATTTTCCAACGAATCAGCTTCCCCATTTTTTCACGAGGGATGTGCGAAATATCATAATATTCAAGGTCTGCCAGTAGTTCTTGAACCCGAGCAAGGTATGGGGCAAGTCTCTGCCCCTTTGCTTGATAGTCTCCCCGTACGTGATACACCACCAATTGTGAGTCATAAAAGATTTCAACCGATGTCACTCCGAGTTCCCTAGTAAGATTTAAGCCAGTAATCAATGCTTCATATTCATCTTCGTTATTTGCAGCTGCGTAATTGAGTTTCAAAGCATAACAAATTGATCCGTTTTTGGGAGTTACAATAATAACACCAGCCCTAGAACAACGGTCATTGGATGCCCCATCGTTGTATAGTTTCCATCGAATGGGGGAAATGACATCATCACTACTTGGCTCGTCTGATATGGTGAATTCCGCAATGAAGACTGGTAGCACTTACCCTTAGATAGCCCTTCGTGGCAGGTAGATGATATCAGACCGACTCAACTCAATGTTTCATTTTAACAACCTTTCAAAGGTTTCTAGTCGTTGAAGCACCTGTCGTAGAGGTTGATCAGTATAAACACTGATCGGGTGTGTTTGAAAATACGGACGAAGATTGCGTGATGCAATCACCAAGTAGTAGGCTAGCTTCTCTATCTTAGGATAATTTCTCTCTGCTCCCATTAGACGTTTACAGACATAGTACACTGGCCTTTGAATTCGGTCCTCCTCACGAACCAAGGCAGTACTGATCGCATGCCG
Source organism: Allium cepa (assembly GCA_030765085.1). NCBI lineage: Eukaryota > Viridiplantae > Streptophyta > Magnoliopsida > Asparagales > Amaryllidaceae > Allium > Allium cepa. Next base: position 554,956,410 of record CM060938.1, on the reverse strand, counting down.
AGATACGGCCAAGCAAACATATAATTCCTCATGATCAACAAACTTTGACAGAACCAGAGGTGTCTGCAAGTGTCTCACCAACGCTTGAAACGCATCCTCACAGTCCAGCATCCATTCAAAATTTCTCTTCCCTTTCCTTATCACATCTAAGAAAGGAATACACTTGTTGGTCGCTCTAGATATGAATCAACTCAATGCAACGACTTTTCCATTCAAGCTTTGTACTTGCTTTATAGTTCTGAGTGCTTGTATGTCTCAAATAGCCAGAATCTTTTCCGAGTTAACTTCGATTCCTCGCGCATTGACAATAAAATCCAAAAAGTTTCCCAACGCAACGCCAAAAGAACACTTCAGTGGATTGATTTTCATTCCGTAGTACCTGATTATATCAAACATCTCCGCTAAGTCTCGAATATAGTCATTTGGCTGCCATGACTTCACGAGCATGTCATCCACATAGACTTTAATTGTTCTACCAATTTGTTCCTTAAACATCCGATTTACCAAACGCTGGTAAGTCTCTCCTACGTTCTTTAATCCAAAAGGCATCACTACATAATAGCACAGTCCAACGTCTGTGACAAAACTAGTGTGGTCCTGATCTAGAATGTGCATCGGGATTTGATTTTATCCCGAAGACGCAACCACGAATGACAATAACTCGTTTTCTGCGGTTGAGTCGACCAGCTGGTCAATTCTAGATAAAGGGAAACTATCCATAGGGCATTCCTTGTTTAGGTTCGAGTAATCAACACAGGTCCTCCATTTCCCATTCGCTTTTCTCACTAGTACGGGGTTAGATACCCGTTCAGGATAGAGGGCGTCACGGACGAACCCATTGGCTTTGAGTTTGTCCACCTCCTCTCTGAGAGAAGCAGGCCTCTCCGGGTCCATAAGAATAGCGTGATCATTCAGGTTGCTAACTTCGGTAGCAGCAACGTGAAATCTGAATCTACTCCTCGCATCACGGCCATAAGAATAGCATGATCATTCAGGTTGCTAACTTCGGTAGCAACAACGTGAAATCTTTACAAATATTCCTTTAACGACTCCCCTGGAGCCTGGATTACAATGGATAAAGCATTACATCCTTTGGACGAGTGGCATGAATCCTGAACAGCTCCATAAATTTCATCGCTAACTCATCAAACCTGGAGATCGATGCAGAGGGAGTCTGGTGAACCACATGGTTGCGATTCCAGATAAGGTTATTGGGAAACATCTACATTTAGTCGCATCATTTACTCTAGCCGAGTCCATCATCCACTTGTATCTCATTACATTTTGTCGAGGATCAATCTTCCTTCCGTAGGATGGAATAGTAGGCATACTAAACTTCCAGGGGTACTCAGCGTGTAGAATAACGTCTGTGAATGGAGTGTGACTCCTTGATATACCCAATCATCGTTGGATAAGCCTTGATTTTCTCTCATCAGTTGTCTGATCATAGTCGATAAATCCGGAGTCTGGATGGGTGGTAGCACGTTGGACTCCGTCCTGCGTGTTCGTTCCATTTGGTGCCTCCTCGGTGGGCGATCTAACAAATGCGTGTCCTAGGGACCTGCTTCGTTACGACCTTGGTGAGCCGGTCGGCCGGCTTCCACTCGTGCTCCAGATCCTATGTGTTCCCATTCCAACTTGAGTGCGATTTCCCAAGTGCAGATAGGGGCCATGGTTCTAGTTAGGGTACCTGGACCATTTTTGTTGGATTGTTCCGCTACATCCATTTGTGCCGTTTCAATCCTACGACGTCTATGCCTGTGATGTTCTTCAGACGAAGTGGAGTTGTCAGATGATGATGAAAGTCTACAGGGTGTATCGTGTAGTGTATATGCAAGTATATGTGACAAAATATATGATGCAACTAAAATAATATTAATCTAAGTAAATATAGAATAAGCACACCAGAATTTTATACTGGTTTGGACCTCCCGTCCTACGTCCAATCTCAAAGCTCCCTTCGGAATTCGACTATCAAAAACACTCGCTTTGCCCGGAGGAATAGGCTTGGTTACAATAAGTTGTTCTTGTCAAATGTGTGTTCTAATATAACATGAATGTTGACTAATAAGTACAATCGCTTCCAATATATATCTAAAGAATATTGTCTATGAAGAACTTAGTATATGGAAGAGTGAGTACAAGCAAAAATTGCTAGAGTGCAAAGATCAAAAATATATGGTAGAGTATAGAATTAGAAAGCGTAAGTAAGGTAATTTTGTTCTCTTGATTCATGATGCTATATATAGTTGTAGATAGGTATCTTTAGTAGCTTCATCCATTAATGAACACTCTAAAATTGCTTCTGTTGATGGTGAAGAGTTGTGGTGAAGAGTGAAGAGAAGTGGAGATGTCCATTTGCATATGGCAGTTGCAGTTCTTCTCTAAAGTCCGAGTTTGAATTCAAATATCTGATATTTGTTTCAGACGTCTGATACTTTATATTTTTTGTACATAGTAGATTTTTAGACGTTTGAGTGTTATTACCAAACGTCTGGTTTAGCCTATTTGTTGTTCCAAATGACTTTTCCAAACATCTGGCTTGTGCACCCAAACGTCTGATACTGGTGCATGTCTTTTTTATGCATCTTTTTTTGCTTCTTTATACCTATCAACTTATAGTCTCTTGTAGTGTCCTTTGAGCTTCATTCTTGTCTTTCTAGTGATGTTGTTCTAGCAAGTACCCGTATATATAAATATATATGTATATTTGATATCTATTATATAGTTGTTTTCATCAAAACCGTAATTGGATTTCCTAGCATTCTCCCCTTTTTGATGATGACAATTATACAATGTACTTAGATATAATTTATAAATCTCCTCCTGGGTATGTGCTTACCATTATTTCTTCCCCTTTGGCATTATCAAAAAGCATTGATAATTTTTAACTTAGACATCATGTTCATACCATTTAATATTTACCAATCATCGGAAGGTTATATGAATATACACAGAAATAACAAACCAAAAATCACTTTTCATTAAACTTATTGATTGATTACATGCATAGATTGTTGATTATAATACAAAAGATGGAATCCTAAAAAAAAATCTAAGGATCTTTAGGGGAAGTTTTAGCTTGAGCATCTCCTTCATCTTTATTCTTTAAAGAACTAGCTTGTTTTTTACGACATGTTGGAGTATGTTTGAGAGGTTCTTTTTCCTCTTCAAAAAGTTAGAGTGTTTTGAAGGAGGAGGAGAAGGCACTAGAGTTGGCCAATCTTCTGAAGGAGGTGTAGGGCCACGTAATCATTGAAGAACCTCTTTTAGAAAAGATAAATTTGTTGAAAGTGATGTTTCAACTGTGGCTAGGCGAGAAGCAAATATTGTTTCAAAGCTATCAATACGCTTAGCCAATAATTTTTGATTTCTTAATAAGATATGTTGATTATGGAGAGTTAAGTCTTGAATACTTTCGTTTGGATTGGTCTTAGTGTGAGTCTCCAAAATATCATCTTGGCTTGGATAATCAAAAGGTTCAGGAGAAGGAGGAGTTTGTTTGTTTTGCTGTTCCTCTTCTAATGATGGTTGTGGTGGTTATTGATGGGTTTGAGGCCTAGCTTATCCCGCTTGTTGACGATGTTACGTCCACTCTTCAAATGATATAATCCGGAGGATTTTATGGTAAGTGCATAAGAGAGTAGAATTTCGTGGAAGCGTACTTTGGAGAAATCTCTTCAAACGTCGATAAATACGATGGAATGTTGTGAGATTTTAGAAGACGTGTGATATAGGTAGGGTAGATGATGGATGGACGTGATCAAGTCCAATAGTGTTAAAGCTCATCAATTATGAAATTTGCTCAATTTACTCTTGTTCCACTAAAGATGGCATATAGAGCTTTGTGCTCTAATTCCGTTATTTGCTTATGACTATCAAGGCGAAGAATGATTGTGTTAATAATCATCCTAGTGAGGAGTCTTGCCTTAGGTCGTAAGTGTTTGGAAGCAAATCTTGGCATTTCATCTTTCCAAATTTGATGAGTAACATTATCTCGTGGTTTTAGACGCATATCCGGGATGTTATATAAATCTTCCACGGAGTCGGAACATCCTAGAGTATGGCCTATTATTCTCGGAGTTAGACGGATAATATTGCCGTAAACACTTGACCAAAGCCAACTATCCTCATTTTCGGTGTTCCATACGGCAGTGCTATCAAGGTTAGCATAGAAAAGAAATATGGCGAGCTGATCGATTTAGACATTTTTGGGATTGACGGAAATCAATGTTTCTAACCTAGCATTTTTGCACATTTCGTCCAAATCGTACATACGAAATTTAAGCAAATTGCAGAAAGGACCTGTATGTAGCTTCTTCTTTTGAATATCTTCATATCTTTTGATTGAATAAGGTGCTCGGTTCATCCATCTCTAAATTTGATCATCATAGCACACTTGCGGGTTAGATGAAGTAGCTTGGTCTTGCTTACGTTTAGAGATTTTAGGATTTTTGTTTTGGGCGCCATTGAGCGAATTGGAGGAGAAAGTGACTTGGAGAATTAGGGTATTGATTTTGAAATAGAAACGAAATGAAATGAAAGCGAGAATGGTTGAAAAGAATAGTCGTTATAAGGTTATTTTAGAGTGTCGATTGAATTTCAAACGTCTGGAAGGTGAATCAGACGTCAGATTTAACCTAATATGAAGACAGTAAATATGTTCAGACGTCTGATTGTTGGTGGTAGACGTCTGGTATAGATAGAGTTATACATTTCGTAAGGCAGAGAGTTTTGTTAGACGTTTGGATGTAGAATCAGACGTTTGAAATTGGCCTTGTTGTTATGTTAAGAAGGCAGGTACTTTGTTCAGACGTCCAGGAGTGAATCCCATGTGGTAGGAGGACCACTTATTGGTTGACTCTTGACTTGGTGTAGGAGTAGGAAGTCGATGAGAGGTATCTACTGAACTATCCGATGTTGGTGTTGAGAAGGAGAGATGAGAGTTATCGAAAGACATGCTTTTGTTTTCTTTTGTAAAAAGGAATATGAAATCTATATATATTTTTATTTTTTGTTTTGTAAAAAAGAAAGGCTATTTATACATGATTTAAAAGGTTGTACATAGGTAATTTCAGAAAACAAATTTCTAAAAATTGTTGGTTAGTGTTAAAATTTTTGATTTGTGGATAAAAAAATTTAGCCAAAAATAGAATGAATGAAATGTAGTATTAGCTGAGAAGATCATTAAGAGAACATATTCCTAAATCGCGTCATAGTTTAACAAATGTTAGTTCATTTAGTGGTTTTGTGAAAATATCTGCTATTTGATTTTCAGTATTTACGTATTCTAATGTAATAATTCCTTTTTCTACATTGTCGTGTAAAAAAGGATGTCGTATATCAATGTGTTTAGTACGTGAGTGATTTACAGGGCTTTTTGCTAAACCATGACACTAACGATTGTCCGATAAAGTGTCACGTTCCGCTAGTACTCTTACGATCTGTTTACATCCACTGAAATCCACGTCACTATATGAAACTAGTTCAAACAATGATCCCTTAGGATAAACAAACTATAATCTCTAGTACTAGATAAATAACGTAAGATACGTTTAACAGCTTTTTGGTGAGACCCTTTTGGTTTTGCTTGAAATCGGGCACAACGACATACGCTCATCATAATGTCGGGTCGACTAGCCGTTAAATAAAGTAAGGAGTTAATCATACTACGATATAATTTTAATCAAAATATTTTCCGTTGTCATCTTTTTCCAAGTGAACACTAGTACTCATTGGTGTTGGTTTGCTTGAAGTTTTATCCATTTCAAAACTGTAACGACCCAGAATTTCTATTAATTAAAATTTGTATATTTAATTGATTTTAAATATTAATAAATGAAATTTATAAGTCGAATAATTTATTTTTCGAATATCTGGATTTAATTGGATAATTAAATCGATAATTTAATAGTGGAAATTCCAGAAATAATTGTAAATCGAGTTTAATATGATTGAAAATGATTTGTAAAATTTTATTTTATCATATTGAAGTTATAATGATGTTATAGAACTTTTGAAATTGAATTTAGAGTTAATTAGTGAAAATTGAATATTTTAATATTTTATCGACTAGTGAAATTAGCCATTTTTCGAACAGTCTCAGAATTGAACGAAACTAGTTCCATTGGATCCGTAATAGTTTGTTATTATTAGATTTCAATTTTCGTAGAAATTGGAGTTTTCGTTTGACCGTGGCAGCCCGAAACGCATCGAAATTGTTTTAATATTAATTTGGCGAGTTCAAATAGTCATTTTTCAAACTGTCTCGGATTTCAATGAAACCAGTTTCATCGGATCCATAATGTGATATTATTGTAAGATTTAAAATTTCAAGTCAATCGGATTTACCGTTTGTCCGGGGCAAGCTTAAACACCTAGAAAATCGTTTAATCGGTTTAATTTAAATTGGTTCGTTTATTTCCGTAACTCCCACATATGATCGAATTACCTCCGAAACCTATTCCACTGTGTCTGGAACGCAGGGTAACCTTAGAAATGTCAGCTAGCACGCTTCGTTTGGTGTTCGGAAAATTTTCGGTGAATAGTGTTTTGCCATTTTTCTATAAAAGGACCTCCACTCTTCACAATTGCAGCCAAACCCTAATTAAAACCCTAGCCACCACTTTACTGTTGATAGCCAGAAATTCATCTTTTTTCCCCCTCAGTCTCTTCCAATCCATGAAGAATTAGCTAAAACTTTCAACTACAAACTTGAAGAGCATCTTGAGAGCTTCGAATCCATACGGTGATGATGGGGTTTCACGCGACAGATCGACGACAATCCTCACTTGAAAGGCCGGCAGTTGCACGCGTGTCCCTAGGCTGGGTGATGGCCGAGCTCTATGGGGTTGTAGCCGAGTGTAGTGCTCGTGACGAGCTTCGACGTGGTGGAGGTTGATCGGCTTCGAAATGAAGGAAGTGGCCGCGATAATTACTTGATGTTAGGCGGCTATGGGTTTAGGGTTGAAAGTTTTTCACGTTGGAAAGAAAAGGAAAGGTGCGGCCTGATGTGTGCAAGTGGAAATCAAGGGCCCAGATCAAATTTAGGTTTAAAAATTGAAAAAGAATTGTAAATTTGATTATATTAAAATGTGTACGAACTTTAAAATGTGATAACTTTTTCATACGAGGTTGAAAACGCACGAAATGAATTGCGTTGCAATCGTTTTGTCGAACACTACGCTATGGAGCTGGATTGGAGTCGTTTGGAGCTAGTTTGAATTTCGGGTATTATTCGAAATAAAACGCGGAAAACTGAATTGAAATCAAGTTGAGAACTTCTCACTCAATCGAATTGTTTTGATTTAAATTTTAAATAGTTGTATTTAAAATTGCTTGATTGTATGTTTGAATGTTGATTATTATCTGTGGATGATTGAAATAGACATTATGCGCCGTTAGTAAGCGGAGGTTATTTATTAAAAACATATACCGCGAATATTTCACTGCAAAGTGAAATTGGTATTATTTATGTACTTGGAATTGATTTCCCGTAATATATAGCGAATGAGACCCTATTGCGCCATCTATTAAGCGGATAATATTTTATAAATCCCATATACCGCGATAATTCCGTACTGAAACGGAATTGGTATTGTGCTAACATCTTTGGTTGCAGGGAAACAGGTTGGAGGGATCCAACTGGATTCCTCAACTATATTGATTCATTTACAGGTATTTTGATGTATGTTGATTATCATATCGATATATGATATTTGGATGTCGTGATTGATTATTTTGTGTTGTTGCATCATCGGATCCATTTTTGAAGTTTTAAAATAATGATTTTGATTTTAAAAGGATTTTTAAATGATTTTTCAAAGTATACGTTTTGTTAAATTTTTGAATTGATTCATTTTAAATAATTAAAAACGTTATAAATTTTTATGTTATAAAAATTAAGATTTTTGTGAAATATAACCAAAAGGTGATTTTTAAAATAAATAGATTTATAAAATAGTTTAAATTTGGATTTTTGAATTATTATAAAGGATGTATATAAAAGATTTTTAACATTGATATTTATAATATATATATATATATAATATTGGAACTATAAAACGAGTTTATTAAGTGTTAAAAACGAAGTATAAAATGGGTTTCATTAAAAATTATAGATTTATAAATTGTGAAGATTATAAAATGAATAGATGTTGTAAAATAAAAGATTTATAAGTAATTAACTTATAAACTGGATTTTAGCATATAAATGGGATATTAATAGAAATTGTTAATAAAGGAGATTTTATAAGTTGAAGTTGTTATAAAATATAAAGGAATCTTATAAGCAATAGATGTTCTAAAAAGAACGATTTTGTAAATAAATGAATCATAAGTATTTAACTTATAATATGGACTGTTGGTATATATTTGAGATATGTAAATTGAATTGGATTAATAAAGGAGATTTATATATCGAAGTTTATAAATAGAAATGGAATTTATAGACATTGTTTATAAATTCGAAATCAATGGAATTTGATAAATTGAATATAGAAATTTATTAAAAGAAGTATATTCGCGATTTTGGATAGCGAACTATTCTTTATATAAAATGTGTAGAAATATTGAAATTTGGTTAGTGAAGTATATTCACGATTTTGGACAGTGAATATATTATTAAATAAAATGGACATGGTTTGGGGAAGTGATATTTTAAATAGAATTAAAACGATTTAAAAATGTTTTAAAATGCGTTAAGTATCGAATACATAGATTTCAACATTTATTGTTGAAATAAACGTTTTCGAGAAATAGAAGGAAATGGTGGACTATAACACTGTTGTTATAGTAAATGATTTCCGAAAGAAAATGTTTTGTATAGTATTGGGATTTATATATCTATTTTAATTTTGAATCCCTATACTAGTGATTTTGGGTCGTCGTAACGATGTTTTACGTAACATTCGTTTTGGCCCAAACAAATGTGTTTAAGAGAATGATTTCTTAAAGAATGAAATATATACTTAATCCTTACTTATTATAAATTAAGTATGGAAATGTTTTCCAATATAAAGTGAATGTTTTGAGATATTATCTTTTAAAGATAAATTGAAAATGAATATTAGAAATCGGTTTGGGAAATCGTATATTCATAGATATTTTGGGAATTGTAAATTCACTATGGAATTTATAAAAGAAAAGGGAATTTGTTTAAAAATAAACATTGATTTATTTTTTAAGCGTGGAAATAAATTTACGGATTTGGAACGTAAATATAAAGTAAATCGGTAAGGATTTATTTAAATTGGTTTAAATGAACCATGTTGAAATGAAAGTATTTCCGCGTAAGGAAAATGTTTGAAATTTGTTTTCAAAAGTGGCAAAGGTGAAAAGTGATTTGAAAATTGTTTTCAAATGGTTGAAGTGTGGAAATTATATATCTAGTAAAGATATTTTGGAAAGTAAATAATATGGGAAATTATTTGGAATCTGGTGATGTTGAGCAAACCTATTGGTAGTTAAATAACCGACTATCAATATTTACCTTTGAATAGGTATTTGTTGTGATTGATTGAATTTGAATGCTATACTTTTTTTTAAAATAAGAGCTCACTACTTGGGTTAGCCGAGAAAGGACCTTGGGGTCGTATAACCCATTCCGAATATGTGATACGTCGTTATGGATTGCATTTGATGACCGGTGTTGAAGACAGGATATTTGTGAAAATGTAAGGATTACCGTCGAATGTTTCTGCGTCGGCTGATCTCCGATATAGAAATTTATTACCCTTTGTGATGGGAAGTCCGGTCGTGATTAGTGAATATTCGGATTGCAAGGATTTCTTTGTAAGTGCCTTCGGTTCCGTTCGATCCCGAAACGGACTTGTATGGATGTGTGTCTGACGTTACAATTTGAGATGTAAAGCTGGTTTCTATCAAATATATTTCCGTTGGTGGCGGAGAATTTATTCTCTTAGCTTAACACCCTTAGAGGTTATGTAGTTGATGGTTACTAGTGATACATTACCAAATTGGTAATGTGGCATACGAAGTGCTGTTGAGCATTTGTTGAAACAAAGCACAGCTTTTATATAAGCGTGGCTTTGTGGACGAGACTTCGTCGAACCTCACACCCCGGAAATGGTCAAAACAGGAAGGATGCGGCAAGATTATTAGGGGGTAGCGCCACTTTAGTATATGTCATTCCTTCTGGATAGAGGTGGTATCATGGTGTGGAGCCCAGATACTTAACCTATGTTGTTACTGCAAATTTATTGCTTTGTGGTTGTTGGAAATCGAGGATCCTCGGATATTGATCGGTTACGATCGGGGAATGACATATTCGTGTCAATAGTTACCCAGTTAGGGGTAACCCGGCCTTGTGTTGGCAGAGACCCGGTTAGGTTCTCGGGTCGTCTTTCCAGAGGCATACCCATATGGCAATGGAAAGTTCCTTGGCCTGACCATTTGTTGGAAATCCAAATAAACAATACGAACCCTGTACGGTTTTAGTTGTATAACCTGCCATGGAATGTGGCGGTAACCTACTATTGAACATGGTAGCTATAATAGGCATACGATAATGGTCGTATGTTGGCTAAGATTTATATCTTTACTTTCGAAATGTTTTCCTACACTATGCACTAGTAATAATATGAAATGTTTCTTTTTAATGCGTATCAAGCATCTTTGACTATCATAAGGAGAAATCTCCTCCGATTCTGCGTTTGCATTGTGTGTGTGTGTGCGGGAGGCCTTATGGTAGTCTCATTTTCTAAAAAGCATTGCGAATCTATTTTAAAATTATCCTGTACTTTGTTTTAAAAATAAACTGTTTTAGTTCTCACACCAGTCACATGATTGACTCGGAGTTTATTGTTTCCTTCCTAAACTCTAGGTGCCCATCAATTTCCACACAGGCAGTCAAGAGTTAGTTTATCGGGATATTCTGGAATTCAGGAGTTGTTGGAGGCAAGCTGGATGGCATGGCGTATTCACTAGTATATAGTATTTCTTTTCCACTGTTTGTTGTTGTTTGTTGTTGTACACTCTGATAATGTAATGTAATGTAATATGATGTAATGTAATAACTGATATAGTTCTTTGTTTAAAGATTATTCATTTATCTATTATATGTTGTTCCGCTGCGATTGTGAGATTCTCTTATTGTTTCTTTCTGTTCTGTTCTATCTTTTTCTCCCTTCTTCTATCTTTTTCTTCTTCTTTAACCATAATGGTACGGTTTTTCGGCATTCGATTGCTCGGCAGTTGATACAATGGACGTATTGATGTCGGTTTTCGTGCGTCGAAAAGTCGCATTCGTTACAAAAACAACGTAATAGATCGTTACAATATTTTTCTTGATGAATAAAAATACCATTTTAAAGTTGTTTTATTTGTAAACCTAAAAAGAAATTCATTTCATCCATGTGAGACATTTCAAATTCAATTTTCATAATATTTGAAAATTGAGTACAAATATTTTCGTTAGTTGAACCAAAAATAATATCGTCTATGTAAATTTGTACAACTAAGATGTCATTATTTTCTCGTTTAATAAATAAAGTCGTATCTATTTTACTTATTTGGAAACCAGATGTAATTAAATGATTCTTAACACGTTCGTACCAAGCACGGGGTGCTTGCTTTAAACCATATAAGGCCTTTTTTAATTTAAAAACATGAATGAGATATTTTTCGTGAACAAATAATGGAGGTTGTTCAACAAATACATTTTCTTTAATAAAACCATTTAAAAAGGCACTTTTGACATCCATTTGAAATTATTTAAAATTGTGATGACTTGAAAAAGCAAGTAATGTACGTATGGCCTCGAGTCCTGCTATTGGAGCAAAAGTTTCGTCGTAGTCGATACCTTCTTCTCGATTATAACCCTGAGCAACTAAACGTGCTTTATTCCTAACTATATTCCCGTTTTTCATCTGCTTTGTTTTTAAATACCCATTTTGTTCCAATAACTGATTGATTTTATGGTCTTAGTACTAATTCTCAAACATTGTTATGTTCAAATTGATTTAATTCTCCTTGCATGGCTATTATCCAAAAATTATCGTTTGAAGCTTCTTTATAATTTTTTGGTTCAAAATTTGACACAGACGCAATACGACTCATTTGGTTAAGTTGATTTCTAGTTACTCTAGAATTAAGATCCCCGGTGATATTATCTTTTGGATGATTTTTTAGAATTCTAGAGGATGACATTAAAGTATTATTTTATGCATATGTCTCATTATTAGATGAGTTTGTTGTATTTGTTATTGGAATAATTTCTTTTTCGTCATTAGTATGATGGTTAAGAAAAATTTCATCAAGTGAAATAAGTAAGCTTTCTTCAATTGTGTTAGTACATTTATTAAAAATTCTATACGCCTTGCTACGATCCGAATATCCAACAAAGAATCCCTTATCGGCCTTCGGGTCGAATTTTCCCAAATTATCTTTTGTATAGTATAAAGCATTTTGATCCGAAAGTTTTAATGTATGATACTTTTGGTTTTCTTCCAAAAAATATTTCAAAACAAGTATGTTAGTCATAGGTTGATGGTTACTCGATCCAAAACATAACAAGCCGTAGCAATAGCTTCAGCCAAAAAATGTTTTGGTAAACCACTACTATTTAATAGTGTTCATACACATTCTTGTAACTTACGATTTTTTCTTTCTACTACACCATTTTGTTGAGGTATGCGGGGAAAAGAGAAATTATGACTTATGCCCTTTTTATTACAAAAATTTGTAAAAAGATTATTTTCGAATTCTCCACCGTGATCACTTCGAATATTCTTAATTTTCAAATCCATTTGAGTTTTAATTCTTTTAGCAAAATTTTAAGAATACCAAAGGTGTCGCTTTTAAGTTTTAAAAATAAAGTCCATGTATATCTTGAAAAAACATCAACTATTACGAAAACATATTTGTTGTGATTTATAGATCGTGCTAGAGTTGGACCAAATAAATCTAAATGTAATAATTCTAATGGTTGTTTTGTAGAAACATTTATTTTAGATTTAAAAGAGCTTTTCTTCAGTTTCTGTGATTTGACAATCGTTACAAAAAAAATTCTACTTCATAATTTATTTTAGTTAAACCTCTAACTAGCTCATATTTTGCTAATTTATTAATATATTTAAAATTAATATGACAAAATCGTTTATGCCACAACCATGGATCGTCATGTTTGGCGGTTAAGCATAAATTTTAATTTCAATTTATATTCATATTTAAGACATAAATATTTTTGTTTCTAAAACCCTTAAAGATAAGTTGTTTGTTATTGTCGAAAATATTACATCTATTTTTTCCGAAATTAATTTGAAAACCTTTATCGCATAATTGACCAATACTAAATTTTAAATTTTCTACTAACAAAACATTTGTAATAATAAGAGAGTAAGAAATACCAGAGTTGAGGACTTCTCCGATGCCAACGACGTATCCTTTTGAGTTATCTCCAAAAGTTACCGTTCCACCATCGATGTATGTTATGTTTGATAACATTTTTGAGTTTTCGGTCATATGCTTGGAGCATCCACCATCAAGTATCCATTTTTCCTTATTTTTTACTTTAGGCACCTGTAAAATAAAAATGATTTAATTGGTACCCATATATTTTGTTAGGGTCCTAGATGTTAGGAGGAGCGGTTGCCATACCAAGAAGGTTTGGTATTTTTATGAACATAATTTTTATTATAAACTACGTTATCTAGAAAATTATTAATATGTTTTTGTCTAATCAAATTATTATTTGTCTTAGGAATCCAAATTTATATAATTTTGGTATTCGTATTAGACTTAGGTGGCCTTTTAGTCTTTTGACAAATAAAACTATATTTCTTTATGTTATTCTCTTTTTGTTTAGGAATATTTTTAAATCCTATTCCATTTCTATTACCTGACGGTTTTTAAGTTTTGATAAGATTTTCCAAATCTTGTTTTCCTTTATTAAATTTTGAAACATTATTTGTAATTTTATCTAATTTTTCTTTTAATTCTAAATTTTCAATTTTCAATGTTTCTATATTACTTTTCAAGTTGATATTTTCTTTTAACAAGTTATCCTTTTCTAATTTAACTTTTCCAAAATCATTAGATATAGTCTCATTTTCAACTAAACTACTTTTATTTATTTTCTTGAGATAATTCTAGTTCCTCCTCTAAGTTAATTTTTTCATCTTTTAACATTCCTATTTCAAGTTCTAATCTATTTATTTTGGTTATGTGTTCTTTATTGAATTTTTTAATTTGTCAAAATTTATCATCTAATTCCATGCTAAGTTCTAATAATTTATCATAGCTAAGTTCGGGACATACCTCATCAGTTTGTACTATAAAACATACATTCGCTTGTTCTCAGTCCCAATCGCTGTCACTATCTGATGATTATGAAGAATCTGAGTCATCCCATGTTACTTTGAAAGCTTTCTTCTTTTTGAATTTTTCAAATTTGTTCTTATTTTTTTCATTGTTGAGCTTGGGACAATCTTTCTTCATATGTCCAAATTGATCACATTCATAGCATGTGATTGACGTTTGATTTGTTGAGCTTGATTTTCCTCCTTTCTGAAATCTAGTCATTTTCTAAAACTTCTTGAATTTTTTGTAGTTTTTCACAATAAATACGATTTCTTCTTCGTCTAAGTCAGAGTCTTCATTTTTTGCTGGAAATGCTATGTTTTTCGTTTTCGAATTTTGTTCTTTTCTTTCCTGCAGATTAGCTTTATAGGACATTAAATTTGCTATCAATTCTTCGACTAAGAGTGTTAGGAGGTCATTAGCTTCTTCGATAGCTAATACTTTTCTTTCCCACTCTAGAGTTAAGTAATTGAGTATTTTAGATACTAAATCAAAATTTGTGAATTTAACTCCTAGTGCCATTAAATCTTGTTGATTAGTTTGGAATCTAGAGTACATGTCCACTATAGATTCATTTTGTTTCAATTTAAATGATGAAAATTGATTTTGTTAAAAGGAAATTTTAGTTTGCTTAACTTTGTTTGTGCCTTCATGTGTAACTTGTAAGGTATGCCCAATATCATATCCTGTGTTACATAACATGACACGTGAAAATTCATTCTTATCTAATGAACAAAATAAAACATTCATAGCTTTGGCATTATTAGAAGCTGCGGTTTTTTTGTGCATCATTCCATGTATTCATAGCAGTGTCGGATGCTTCATATTTATTTTGAGTGGCCGACCAAATTTCTAATCCATTAGCTTTCATAAAAATTCTCATACGTGTTGACCAATATGCATAATTAGAACCATTAAAAAGTGGTGGACGTGTTGTGGATTGTCCTTCTTGGAAAATACTTTCCATATTAAAGTGATTCAAATACGTATTACTGTACTTTGATCAAACCATGCTCTGATACCAATTGAAAGTCTGCAGGGTGGATCGTGTAGTGTATATGCAAGTATATGTGACAAATTATATGATGCAACTAAAATAATATTAATCTAAGTAAATTTAGAATAATTACACCAGAATTTCATACTGGTTCGGACCTTCCGTCCTACGTCCAGTACCAAAGCTTTCCTTCAGAATTCGACTATCAAAAACCTTCGCTTCGCCCAGAGGAATAGGCTTGGTTACAATAAGTTGTTCTTATCAAATGTGTGTTCTAATATAACACGAATGTTGACTAATTAGTACAATCGCTTCCAATATATATCTAAATAATATTGTCTATGAAGAACTGAGTATATGGAAGAGTGAATACAATAAAAGATTGCTA
Source organism: Allium cepa (assembly GCA_030765085.1). Taxonomy (NCBI): domain Eukaryota; kingdom Viridiplantae; phylum Streptophyta; class Magnoliopsida; order Asparagales; family Amaryllidaceae; genus Allium; species Allium cepa. The sequence goes on along the minus strand of CM060938.1, from coordinate 554,940,706 downwards.
GAGTGCAGAGATCAAGAATATATGATAGAGTATAGAATTGGAAAGCGTAAGTAAGTAAGGTAATTTTGTTCTCTTGATTCTTGATGCTATATATAGTTGTAGATAGGTATCTTGAGTAGTTGCGTCCATTAACGAACACTCTAAAGTTGCTTCTGTTGATGGTGAAGAGTTGTGGTGAAGAGAAGCGGAGATGTTCGTTCGCATGTGGCAATTGCAGTTCTTTTTTGAGGCCCGAGTACGAATTCAGAAGTCTGGCATTTGTTTCAGACGTCTGAAACTATATATTTTTTGTACATAGTATATTTTCAGATGTCATGGTGCTATTACCAGACGTTTAGTTTAGCCTCTTTGTTATTCCAGAGAACTTTTCCAAACGTCTGGCTTGTGCACCTAGACGTCTGAAACCGGTGTATGTCTGTTTTATGCATCTTTTCCTTTTCTTCTTTGTACCTATCGACTTGTAGCCTCTTGCAGTGTCCTTGGAGCTTCGTTCTTATCCTTCTAGTGATGTTGTTCTAGCAAGTACCTATAAATATACATATATATATATATATATGTATATGTATATGTATATATGTATATATATATGTGTATATATATATGTGTATATTCGATTTCCATTGTATAGTCGTTGTAATCGAAACCATATATTGGATTTCCTAACAGATGAGTAGGAAGCGGGGCTTCCTCCAGCATTCTGATGCGGTTGTTGAGTAATCTGGGCCATAACATTGGCATTAACTTGGATTTGCTCGTTAAGCTGTCTCTTGCTTTCCACGAGTTCTCTTACAACTCATTGAACTCTGCTCTGGTGACAACTTCTGCTTGGTTTAGGACGGTGGTGGTCCTTGTGCCTAGATTAGCTTGTTGATTATTGGGTCCTACTTATTGGATGCTAGCGGTCTCGTTGGCATCCGCATTATGGGAGGCTGATCTGGCATGTGGTATTTCCATTGTAGAGATATCCGTCTGAACTCTGAATAGAATCTATGAAATTTTAAGAATGAACTTGGATCTCCTTCGAGGGCTTCAATCCAATAGCGACAAATTATATCCTAACAGCCTGAGAACGCACTGCTCTTAGTGAAAGCACCAAATAGTTAGCACCAGAATTGGTCACTAACACCCTTGAGTAGAATTATTTGGAGAGATTAATGAAGAAAATAAATTAAAATAGAGGAATATCACAATAGAATGCAATAAGAACAAAAAAACGAGAACACCAGAATTATAGCGGTTCAGCATAACTGCCTATGTCCACTTTGAATATATCTTTATCGCTTCTTCAAATAACTGATACAGATACAATCCATACACAAACAACTTGTGTACAAGTTTTGACAGAAAAGAAATGAGTATAGAAAATGGCAGTTTTCCTGGAGTTCTCAAAAAAGGTCCCTTCAACTGTACCACTGCCTCTCTATTTATAGACGAAGATAGGCTGGACTCCCTACGCAGGCTCTAGAACAAGGTACTTTGGCCCATAGTAGGCAATCTCTGTGCACAGAGCCAGGCATACCGAACGGTGGTTGCCGAGCCACTCTGATTGAACCATTATTGCCTAGTTGGAGTTTCCTCGAAGGTGACTCGAAGTTACCCCTCAAGCGACTCGGAGCATGTAGCAATTTGACTCGAAGCAAAGAAACACCGGAAGCCTTGCTTTTCGTGGACCAGATAACCTGTTAACTTCACTGGAGCGCACCAACCTAGGGATGCCGAACCAAAGCGACCGACTCAAAAAGCTGAACCACTAATTTTGATCCATTCACGCCGAACCACTCGCACCGAGCCATCCCTCTTTCGTTATCATGGCCAAACCACTTAGGTCGACCTAGCTAGGCCGACCCTATCCATCTAGGCCGATTCGTTGTGCCTTTCCTTCCTTGGCCAAGCGGGACCTGTTGACCCATCTAGGCCGAACCGAAATCAGTGGAACCATGATTAGCTGAACCATCAAGCTCTCTCATCTACACCGAGTGTCTGGTTTCAAACTCTTCTTGGCCGAACCACTTAATCTTGCCTAGCTTAGCCGATCAATGAACTACTCTTCCAGGCCGAGCGATGAGTGGCCAAACCACCTTGAACGAACGACCTTGGCTGAGCCACTCTTGGCCGATCCGCCACATTTACATTCCAACATCAATTCACCTTGTATTCTTGTGCCTTACAGACATGCCAACCAGCATGTGACATATCGTCTCATTCTTGGCTCAAGTTCCATCTAAGCTCAACCATAGGCTCTACGACTATCGCCATGTAGTCGGGCCGAAGTGCCGGGTAACATCAAACAAAATCAAATTGCATAAAGAAAAAGAGACACGAAAGAATTAACATGGTTCGGATTTTTATTCTATATCAACGGACACCCAAAAACCTTTTTTATTTCTATCACCAATTCAGAGAGAATACAAGCCATTAGAGTGTTACAACATGTGGAAACTCTCTCTAATCAATCACTCAATTGAAGGATTACAATTTAGAGTGGTCAAAATAGAAAAACTACCTAATTGATTTGGCTAGGGTTTTTATTAATTTCAATTATTGGTCTGTGTAATGCTTGATTAGGAAGATGATTCAAAGGCTAATATATAGATGTTCAAATCACTGTAAACCATTGGGATGACATCAAAATAATCTACACCACCAATAGAGAAGAACCTTGCACCAAACTTACAAAACTGCCATCTAAAATTCGGCTTGAGCAAAACCCTCAAAAAATAAAGCTTCAACACTCAGATGTAACAAACGGGAATTTTGACTTTCGAAAATCGACATTAATACGTCCACTGTATCAACTGCCGAGAAATCGAAGGCCAGAAAACCGAATTGTTAGGGTTAAAAAAGAAGAAAAAGATAGAAGAAGTAAGAAAGAAAGAAAAGCAATAGAAACAATATTAGAATCTCACAATCGTAGCGGAACAACATATGATAGATAAATGAATAATCTTTAAATCAAAAGAACTGTACATTTTATACATTATATCACATTACATTATCAGAGTTTACAACAACAAACAGCGACAAAAGAAATGCTATATGCTAATTGATACACCACGCCATCCAGCTTGCTCCTGATCTCCACAACAACTCCTGAATTTCCAGAACGACCTGATAACCTAACTCTAGACTGCCCGTATGGAAATTGGTGGGCACCCAGAGTTTAGAAGGGGAACAATAAACTCAAAGTCAGTCATGGGACTGGTGTGAGAACTTAAAATAGTTTATCTTTAAAAACAAACAAAGAAATATTTAAAAAAAGATCCGCAATGCTTTTGGAAAATGCAACTACCGTAAGGCTTCCCGCCACACACACAAAGCAAACACAGAATCGGAGGAGATTTCTCCTTGTGATAGTCAAACATGCTTGATACGAGAAATTTTCTTTGATATTATTACTATAAGTGCAAAGTGTAGGAAACGTTTCGAAAGTACAATATTAATCTTAGACAGCATAGGTACCATTATAGCATACCTACTATAGGTACCATATTAAATGGCAGATTCTACAACTAAAACCGTACAGGGCTCGTATTGTTTCTTTGGATTTCCAACAAATGGTCAGGCCTAGGAACTTCCCATTGCCATATGGGTACGCCTCTGGAGAGACACCCCGAGAACCTAACCGGATCTCTGCCAACACAAGGCCTGGTTACCTCTAGCTAGGTAACAACTAACACGAGTATGTCATCCCCCGGTCGTAACCAACCTTTATCCCGGGATTCACCAACAACCACAAAGAAATAAATTTGCAGCAACCACATAGATTAAGTATCAGGGCTCCATACCATAATACCACCTTTATCCAGAAGGAAATGAACATACCCTATGGGGGCGCGATCTCCAAATAACCTTGCTGCATTCTTCCTGTTTTTACCACTTCCGAGGTGTGAGGTACGACGAAGTCTCGTCCACAAAGCTACACTTTTCATAAAAGCCACGCTTTGATCAACAAATGATCAGCATCACTCAGCATGCCACGTTACCAAATTGGGAATATATCACTAGTAACCATCAACTACATAACCTCTGAGCTCGTACGTCTCAGAGAAGGGTGTTAAGCTAAGAGAATAAATTCTCTGCCACCAATAGAAATGTATTTGATAGAAACCAGCTTTACATCTCAAATTGTAACGTCAAACACACATCCATATAAGTCCGTTCCGGGATCGAACGGAACCGAAGGCACTTCCAAAGAAGCCCTTGCAAATTCGGATATTCACTAATCGCGTCCGAAATTCCCATCACAAAGGGTGATAAAATCTCTATATCGGGGATCCGCTGATGCAGAGACATTCGACGGTAAACCTTCCTTTTTGGAAATATCCGGTCTTCAACACCGGTCTTCAAATGCTATCCATTATGACATATCACTATTCGGAATGGGATTTATGACCCAAAGGTCCTCTCCCGGCTAAACCGAATAACGAGTGCTTATTTTAAAATAAGTGTAGCATTCAAATTCAAGCAAATCACAACAAATACCCATTTAAAGGTAAATATTGATAGTCGGTTATTTAACTATCAATAGATATGCACAACATGACGAGATTCCAAATAATTTCCCAAATTATTTATTTTCCAAAAATATCTTTACAAGATATAATTTTTCCCACACTTCAAAAATAAATCAATGTTTACTTTTAAACAAATTTCCCTTTCCTTTATAAATTCCATGGTGAATTTAAATTTTCAAATATCCACTGATATATGATTTTCAAATCGATTTCAAATATTCACTTTCAATTTATCTTTAGAAGATATAATCTCAAAACATTTCACTTCATATTGGATAACATTTCCATACTTATTTAACAATAAGTAATTCACAAATCTATTTATTTTCAATACTTAGAAAATATTCAACATACTTAAATCACAATTAAGTATATATTTTATTCTTTAAGGAAAACATTCTCTTAAACACATTTATTTGGGTCAAAACGAATGTTGCGTAAAACATCGTTACGACAATCCAAAATCAATAGCATAGGGATTCGAAAATACGATAGATATATAAATCCCAATACTATACAAAAACATTTCCTTTCGGAAATCATTTACTATAACAATAGTGTTATAGTCAATCTTTTCCTTATTTCTCGAAAACGTCTATTTCAACAATGAATGTTGAAATCAATGGTTTCGATCCTTAACACATTTTAAAACAACTTCAAATCATTTTAATTCTATTTAAAATATCACTTCCTAAAACATTTCTTTAATATATTATTCACCGTCCAAAATCGTGAATATAAATCGTTTACCAAGTTCAACATTTCTACATATTTTAATTTAAAGGATTATCCACTGTCCAAAATCGTGGATATATCTCCTTTAATAATCTTTCATATTTACTTATCAAATTCAATTAGTTTTGGATTTATAAAACAACGTTTATAAACTCACATTTATATATATTTTATAAAAACTTCAACTTATAAAATCTCTTAATTAACAAATTCAATTTATATCCCATTTAAATGCCAAAATCCAATTTATAAGTTAATTACTTATAAATCTTTTATTTTACAAAATCTATTCATTTTATAACTTCACAATTTATAAATCTATAAATTTCATTCACTTATGAAATCCATTTATACTTCATTTTAACACTTATAAAAACTCGTTTTATAATTCCAATATTTTAAATTTATAAATATCAATTTTTTAAATCTTTTATGTAAACTGTTTATAATAATTCAAAAATCCCAATTTAAACCATTTTACAAATTAATCAACCACTTATTTCAAAAATCACATTTCGGTTATATTTCACAAAAATCATAATTTTTATAACATAAAAATTATAACGTTTATTTATTTAAAATGAATCAATTCCAAAATCCAATAAAATGTATACTTTCAAAAATCACTTGAAAATCCTTTTAAATTCGAAATCGTTACTTTTAACATTTTTTTTAAAACTCCAAAAATAGGTCCAATGCTACCACAACATCAATACGTCAACCACGACATCCAAACATCATATATCAATATGATAATAGAATATATCTCAAATATCTGTAAATAAATCAATACTGTTGAGGAATCCAGTTGGATTCCTCCAACATGTTTCTCTGCATCCACAGATGTTAGCACAATACCAATCCCGTTTCAAGACGAAATAACGCGGTATATGGGTTTAGATAAAATATTATCCGCTATTATGCGGCGCAATAGGGTCTCATCCGCTATATAAGCGGGAAATCAACTCCAAGTACATATATAATACCAATTCCACTTCAAGGTGGAATATCGCGGTATATGTGTTTAATAAATAACATCCGCTTAATATACGGCGTATATGGTCTATTTCAATACAACAGATAATAAGTTATCATTCAATCACACAATCAAGCAATTTTAAATCTAACTATTTAAAATGTAAATCGAAACAGTTTCGATTGAGTGAGAAGTTCTCACCTTGTTTCCAATAACAGTTGCAGTGTATTATTTCGAATAAAATTAAACACGCGTTTAATTTTACCCAAAATTATCACTAGCTCCAATCGATCCCAATCCAGCTCCATCGCGTAGTATTCGCGAATACGAACCCATGCGAAATGGACTTCATACGAAAAAGTTATGCTATTTTAAAGATTGAACGAATTATATAATATACAAATTTAAAATTTTCTTTTAATTATTTGTAAACCTTAAATCCAGGACGTTGACTTCTTTGCCTTAAAATCAGGGTCGTGCTTTTGCTTCTTCTCCCTCCATCAGGTTTTCAACGCAACCGAACAACCCATAGCCGTCGTCCATCTATGAATTAACGCAACCTTCTCGAGCCACCTGACGACAATCAGGAAGTGCCACGACGACGCTCACTAATTCCACTACCCACGGCCAAAGACCGCATGAGCTCGGCTCCCCTTTCCCCTAGAAAATCATGCTTGAACGCGACAACTTCATTTGTGATTTGCCATAAGTCGGCTTTGTTTCAGACGATCATCACCGTTGATATCAAAGATCTCGATGCCCTCTACAACTTTGCAGTTGAAGTCGAGGCGTAAAAGTTTGTAGATTGGAAGAAAATTGAGGAAGATGAAGACACGATTTCGGCCATTAAAACTTTAAGTGGCGGCTGTAACCCTAGCCAGGGTTTTGATGCAAAAATGAAATTGTGACGTCGTTTTATAGAAAAATTACGCGACACTATTCACCCGAAATTTTTCCGAACTCCAACGAAGCATGCTGCCTGGCGTTTATAATGTTTTACCCCCATTCCGAACGCAGTCGAATATATATGGGAGCCAATTCGATCATATTTGAAATATACGTTTTCAAATCGACAAATTTAAATTTAAAAATTCACTCAAACTGATTTCTACGATTTTTAGTTTCCCCGGACAAACCGTAAATCCGATTGACACGAAATTTGAAATCTTACAATAATATAACATTACGGATCCGATGAAACTAGTTTCGTCGAAATCTGAGACTGTTTGAAAAATGATTATTTTTACTCGTCAATTTAAATATTAAAATATTCAATTTCCACAAATTAACTTTCAATTCAATTTTAAAAGTTCTATAACATCATTCTAACTCCAATATGATTTAATACATCTTTACAACTCAACTCAAATCACTTTAAACCCAATTTCCAATTATTTCTGAAATTTCAAATATTAAATTATCGATTTAATTATCCAATTAAATCTAGATATTCGAAATAAAAATTTATTCGACTTACAAATTTTACTTGTTACTATTTAAAATCAATTAAATATACGAATTTCAAATGACAGGAATTCTGGGTCGTTACATCAGACGTCTAGGTGAAGAGGTCAGATGTCTGAGTGAATATCATACGTCTCAGTAAAAACAACCTGAAATTCTTGGGTTTAACAAAAGCAGCAACTTCGACATCTGGTTAGAGGAGTCAGACATCTACCTCCTATAGGCATCGAAGTTTTGAAATTTACAAGCAATCATATGTCTGGATTGGTTTCTCGAACGTTTAATTGCCTGGCACTTGCAATACTCAGCTTCTCTACTCCATCTTCTTTTGCTCTCGTCCTCCAATCGACTTCTTGACTCTTATAATACGAAACTCTACACAACACCCTTAGTCTGAAGCACCCATAGGCACATATTTGAACCACATAATAACAACAATATACACATAGCATTATCATGAAGATAATACACATGGTCTCTTTATATGATATTGTGTAATATCTCCCTTTGCATGGTTTAGTTGTAGCATACAAATATGCTCAAGACATGATCTTATAATAGTGAATTATATACAACGTATCGTTAATCCATAACTCAATCATAACAAATCTTATTCATGCATACTTTATCCACACAATAGCATGGTTTTCATTCATGTTATATGGGAAATTGATAAATTCCAAAAGAGGGAAAAATTATCCATAAAGGAATTATTTAATTTAAACAAACATTTCCAAAATGCAAAATCTTCAAGATTTCTTTTTATGTAAACTTCTACCTCATGTAATATACACGTATATATTAATAACCTCATTTCTTATTTTTAATTAAGTGATATCATATCATATTCACCTACTTAAGAATTAAAAAGGCATACAAATCCATTTAGACACCAAGAAAAATTTGGAAACAATATAATCATAAAAAACATAAAAATACGCTCTTATACAATTCTATAAACGAACAATTTGACTCGTTAAAAAATATTCTTTTTCAGTAAATTTTTAAGGAACATGTATATACAAGTTGAGAATAACATAGCTAAATTTTGGCATTTTAGGATATTTTTTCAATTTGTTATAAATTTCTAATCAACTGTCATTTTTAAATGTGTATTATCCTCCTTTTGCTCTTAGTAAAAATTCGATCTATCATCCTAAAACTCAATACTTTTGTCTGGAATTTTGAAAGGAAAAACCTAGATAAATGATAAACAAAATATGAAAATTTGAGAATTTTTAAAAATTAGTTTTATTTTATATGAATTATTAGTAAGAGGGTTATACTCAAAAACACTCTTTACGCTTGCATTTAATCAAACACTTTCCATATGTCATTCAAAGCATACATAAATCCATCATCCTTTTCATATATAATTTCAAAAAAGCAAGCATATACCGCATATAACCATCACGCAAATCATCATAGAGCAGTAAGGTATGTAAAAGCAAAGAAATCGCCTTTTTGAATTTTGAACCTTAAAATCCCTTCTTCCTTGCTTCAAGCACTAAAGTCCCAACTTATAACCTACAGACCTGATATTAAATTAGGAATAAATTTCTCGTTAAACATCAAATATAGGATAATGTTATATAATATAGGGTTAGGAGTATTTATCTTTCATTGGGTTGAATTTGCATAAAAAGTTGAATTTTTCGCTTAGGTTTAAGGAGCAGCCTTTATTTAGAGTTTTGGACTTTTGAAAACTTTTTTTGGAAGCGAGAATCGTAAAATGGGTTGCTCCTTGGCCTATTGGTTAAGTGGGTATGAGTTTGGGCATGATTTCCTTACCCAAAAGCCCATTTTCAATAAAGCACACACATTTTCTTTCTTGTAAAATGTTACTAACTCTTTCTAATGCAATTCAAATCATATAAGGCCATTTATAAGTTTTTTAAACCATAAAATATTTCTCACTAATTTTCTTATCAAAGCTGGCCCGCATTTATTATGGGCCGTCCACATATATAAATGAATAAAAAAACAGGTGTTTGGCACATGTGCAAGAATAACTTGATGAAAAGAAAAGCACTGGACACATCACCAAACTACTAAGACCACCAACAACAACCAAAACCTAGTTCCCCTTCCTTAGAGGAGGATCCACTGCCCTCATTCGAAGATTCAGGCCTAGTAACATGAATAACCTAGCAAAAAGAGTAGCTAATGTAGGGACAGAATCCACAGAATTTGAGTTGTAAATGTATTTCATATACCAAGAAATATCCCAAAGGAGATCGAATCAAATTGCCAAACTGACCAAACACTAAAAGAGTAAGGCCTTCGTCCTCCACGTTATAAAATAGCCACTATCTTTGTCATATTCACCCACATACTTGAAAAAACTTCCATCTTGAGGATCATACCTCATGAAATTGAAAAATAGTCACCTAATTTTATTTTGGTTAAAATAATTTTTCCAATGGAAAAATTCCTTTTTTATCCCTTGAAAAATACTTTTAAATCATTATTTATTTATCAAAAATAATTTTTATTTAATTTAATACTCTATTCATCAAATACAAATTTTAAATAAAATTTGAATTAAAGAAATCTTAATTTTATCTTCAAATATTAATCTTAATTCAATATTTGGTGTTTAATACAACATTTAACCAATTTCTTAGTAAATTCAAATTTATCAAATATTATTACAAATAAAGCTACAAACTAATATTTTTAATCTTATTTATTGTATTTTTCCACATTTATATCCATTTCCATAATCTTAAACACACTATTTTCCCAAAAACTAACTTTTAATTCGAAAAGATCCTCATTTCAATGATTAAATTCCCAATTTAATCTCCAAAATATATTTTAATTGTATTGATCATAATTATTTATTGTGCTCCTCACTAGTGCATTAGTTTTAAATTTGAATTTATTATTATTTGTAAATATTAATGAAGGTATAAATGGAACAAATTATTATTAAACATGTAGAACTAATCATTAGAAAGGACAAAGTGCTGTACAGTTATTTTAAATTAGAAAAGTTATTAAAAACATAAATTTTTGATTAATATTTGAGTAGTTCTATTAAGAATTTCTTAACAAGAACAACACATCCTAAGTTGGAAATTTGAATTAAAAAAATAAAAATGAAATCGCTAGTTTATAATTTACCTTCTAAAAACAAAATTGACTTGAAACAAATCAGAATTGTGTCATAAGATTTTCTTGCACAAAATGTAAAGAGTGAGGAAAGTGCTTAGATTTTAAACCAACCATTTTGATCGAGTACTAGAGTTTAAGTTGCGGGGGGAAATAAGAGGCATTAATAGAATGTTTAGTGCCACTAGCATCAATCAAGGTTTTAGAATAAGGCTAGACATGAAGCTCTTCAACGTTGCTTTTAAAAGAAAGAAAAAATATGATTATGTCACTAGGTTAGACATAATTTTACACGATATTTGTAGTTATTATCTTATTCACTCCTTTTTTGGTCATCATGGAGACGGTACAAATCAATTAATTTCTTTAAAATGACTAACAATGTGAGAAATTGCATGACACTGAGGATCTCATTCAAAATCTCATAGGAGTTATCTTTGAACTTGTGGGCAAGAAGTGAAGAAAACATATAGTGGTTATCAGTTAACTCGTTAGCAGACATAAAGAAATGAAATTTGTTCGTAAATTAAAAACTCTTATAATGCTATAAATGTACATTAATTATATAAACTCCCTAAGGTCAATAATAACCATAGGAAATTGGAACATGAGCCAAAACTAACAAGGGAGGGCTAATCTATTCTATTGATGTATATTATAGACATGAGAGAGACTATATATAACATGAATAATTGAAGAACTCTTCGCAATGCTCCAACCTCCCAGGATTCATGCTCGAAAGCTCCTATAGGTTTTTGAGAAATTCTTGAACATGATTAAGCTCTTCGGTTAATATAATAACAATAAGGGTTGGTACCTAATTCTTCGAAGTGGTGACCTAGGAACCTTTGAGTTTCCAGGAAGAGATTGTTTCAAATGATATAATTGATTTACCTATTTCTACACAAGGGATAAACAAGAGCATCTTGAGAAAAACATGTTTTGTTTAATTGAACAATTATGACCTTTTAATTTAACCCAGTTTTCTAACATAAGTTCATTAGAGGCTACCTATAGTATTTTGCTCTGACACGCATGACACGTTCCTTGATTTTATAATAACAATTTTGTAAACAAGCATGCATAAAACAAAGTATTTTGCTCTAACATATAGGACATTATTGCTCAAATTTATCAAGCCAATTAAGGCACAGTCTGGCCTAAAGCGAGCCCGGCTATTCTTCGACAAACCCATTCATGTCAGCCCAGACTCAAGTTAGTCAAAAACCAGCCCATCCGCTTAGCAAGACATCAAGGTAAAGCCCGACCGTCTTAGAACTAGGCGACACTCATAATCAATTCATCAGGCGTAGACAAAGCTAAGTATTGCTCTGTTTGTTCCATTCTGGTCCAGCTCGAAGGCGATCGACTCCCTTTTGCCAACCCACTCTCAGCCCGACCCCATGTCATCCCGTTATCTCAGCATTACTTCAACTGTCGACCGGTTGTACTCCAGATTGCCTCAGGCAACCGGCATACTCAACAAGGCTAGCTCTAGTGTGACCTGTCCTTGGCCTGACTTCAGTAAGACCACCTCCGACTAGTCCTAGGCTACCTACTATGTCACATCACATTTAGTCTAGCACCATCTCTCTAGTTAAATTCTCAACTACTTTCAGTCTCCTTCACACCACTAGCAGCCGATCAGCCAGCTCAACAATCTTTGATCACAAAAGCACAAGAGTAAATGCCAAGTTGTCTATCCATATGCACCAAGCCTTGTAGCTAGGTAGATGAAGTAATGACAACTCCTATATCAAGCCATCTGCATTTAACGTGCATAAAATGCAAAGTTTATGCATGGTACAAAGGGACAATTGATATATATTTCTCAGCTATGCATCCCGCTGCATCCTTATAGCTGTCTCTCATACATCCAAGCGTCCAGGTCAACAGTCATGCACTCTTTCTTACTGTTTTTATCATAGTCTCAGCCATTCATCATCTATCACAACTACTATAAATACTCCATGCATTGCCAATTCAAAGGGGTTGGAAAATATAAGAATTATAGGTACTATATACAATCATGGTTCTTCACACAGAAAATTCTTAAGATTAGGTACCTCATTAGTCTTAAGTGCTTCCTTTTTCTTATTATTCTCTTGTAACTCCATGTAACCATGAAAGGAAAACATAGTAAGAGAACTTTACAGCGGTTGCAAGCGATATTGTCGAACCACTCTATATTCGGTGCCATTTAATTTAATTGCTTACATCATCCCTTATTTTCCGTTTTAAGCATAGTGATTAGTAAGTAACATTTTCTCTTCGCAACATATTAGTCTAACTCTAAGCTTGGCTAAAAATCTAGTCAACATTTTGATGCTAGAAGCAGGGCCTTACCCTTAAGCTTTCACTTTTCTCCTCTATGTAAATATGATTTGTCTTGTTACCATGGACAATCTTTCACCAGTTGAAGATAAAAACTCCAATGGATATGAAACTAATGGCAAAACTGTCAACAGTGTTGTCCAACTCAATCTTGATACCAATAAATAAATGTGGCGTATTGTGTTGCTATAACTATCAAAATGTAGATCGGTTAGCTAATGACATGAATGGCTTAAGGACTCCACCGGATGTCCAAGCAACTATAAACTTTGTCCCATTGGCTCCTCCTACTACCGACTTTGTTGACCTACCTGCTCACAAATCTATGCTTCTCGATGCGTACGACCTCACAAAAACTACTAAGGCTTGGGAAGGGATAGCGGTCGAAACCCTATTCGTGGATGCTCATCTTAGAAGGTACAATGCATGTGTGCCTAGGCAAATTGTTATCGCCTCATACGTAGCTGGGTCTATACAGCAAAGTGATCATCGTTCCCTGTTAGTAGAGTGACACCAATTTTTAATCGTCTAAAACTTCCGCTTTTGACACCTTGATGGTGGTTCCCCAACCGTTGGCAGGGCACATGTGAATATCTTGGAACACTCCAAAACTCATTAGGGTATGACCAGGAATGGATCAAGAGAAGGAGGGCAGGCTTCCAGGTCACCATCTACGCATCGAGAGAGGTCTCCCGGTCATCATAAACGTTCTCCATCTCGTCACCAATATCCTATGCCGTCCAGGTGCAAGCTAAGTCCTCAGTAGGTGGTTGCTCAGAAATCTGTCAATAGGTCGATGTCGGTCTTAAGAAAGAAATGAATATCCTCCGCCAGCAACTTAACAGAATGAATCCTAAAATGCAGGGGGTGAAACATTCTCTGATGATGAGAATAGGGAACTATTCTTTAAGTAAATTCTGAACATTTATATTCATTAGTGTTATTCCTTGACATCTATTAACAACTATGATGGAAGTGCTGACCTATACGACAACATCACTACCCTTAATTCCAAAATCCATGCTGGCTAGCCTTCTGGCTCGATAGAGTGTTTTCTCTTTCCATCCACTCTTACGATACCGGCCTTTCGTTGATTCCTACATCTGCATCGGGGCAGCATTGGTTCCTAGGCCCAATTGTGCGTGGATTTCAAGACTCATTTCTTCACTTCCAGATCCCATGTCATGATGATTATTGAAATAGGAAACATCAGGCACATTCCTTCAGTAAGCTTGCAGTGGTATGCTAACTGCTTCAACAAAGATTCCACCCAAACTATGGGTGTTGACATGAATAGTTTGGTCGTGTCCCTATTTTTGGGGATCAGATACAAATCTAGAATGTGGAGATAGCTCCAGAAGCAATTGGCTATGTAACATTCTGCTATCAAGCTGCAATAAATTAATAATTTAATTAAAAAAAGGGTAACTAATTGTGTTTTGAAATATATATGTGGAATTATAGAAATGATTTGGAATTTGATGGGAAATGTTTTATTTAGATAAAAAGAATAACGATTTAGTAATTTGTTTAATTATTTTGAAATATAAAAATATGAATTATTCATTGGAATAAAATGATTTTATTAGAAATCAATAAGTTTGAAATATATTTAATGGAAAAATAGTATTTTAGTAAAGGATTTTGAATTTAATTAGAGAATGAATATAAATAAAAATGATTAAGTTAAATAATGTAAAAAAATAATTTTTTAAAATTGTAAATAGTGTTTGAATGTTAAGAGAAAAGTATATGAATTTATTCGATAATTATTGGGCTTGAAACATAGATATGGGTTTCATGAAATGCGAAAGAAAATAAAGAAAATAAATTGAATTAGTTAGCTAAACCAAGTATAAACTTTTACAAGGCCCAAAACCCAAATTCTTGTTCCTAAAAATGAGATCTAGAGTTTTCTTTCTCTGGATGTTTCACCTCTCCCTATAAATATAACCTAAATGATAATTTACTTCACTTTAGAAAATCAAAAATGTACCTACATTCTACCACTTTAGTTTTTTTAAATAAATTCAAATAAAATATTATAAATTCCTATAATCAAATTCAAGCTTCTTAACATCTTTTCCACTAACTAGCAAGAAAGATTCAAGCTTTGTTCCTCAAATTGGAAAATATGGAACATACAGTAAAGGAAAAAGTGAGGAGTATGAAGAGTCTAGTGAAGTAATTGTGTTTATCTAATTGAGGTGAGTAATCTCACTCACTACTATGTTCATATTGATGATGAGATGTCTATAATGGTGAACATGTATCTATGCACTCATATAAACCCCTTACTTTAGCTTAGCTTCTTCTTCTTGTCACTTTGATTGTTACTGAATGATTTATGTTTTTTTGGATATGAACGAATCATAGTATGGTAGTGCAAGGTTGTATGCACTTGATGGTAGAAGGAATGGGCCAGGTAGGAGGAGGAGATGGCCTGAATCAGATGATACAAGCATAGAAATACACGATATATAAGGCTCGACCGGTCGACCCCTTAATGACCAATTGGCCGACCACTACCGCTCGACCGATGGTAGTGACTGGTCGTCGGCACTTTTCTAAAATAATAATAATAATAACATAAATTAAATATAAACATTATATATATCACAACAACTTATACCTCGTACTTAGATATAAATATTATTTAAGGCATTTAATAATTAAATGAAGTAGTCTAATAATATTATTAAAATGGAGAATTATAAATATTTAATGAATTATTATTTTAATGTATCAAAAGGTCAATGATGTTTGTTAATGATTATGGAAACTTTGAATTTATATAATTAAATATAATGCATTGAATTAGAATTATTTACTCTTAATTAATATAAATGTTTGATTAAAATATTTTACCTCATATTTATTATTTTCTCTTCTATGTTGATTTTGGATATATGATGATTCACCGTTGATATTGATTTGAGTATTGTTTTATTGTGATATAGTGATGACATCCTTTTGCATGATTTAATGATATTATCACTTAGAGGTATTTCTATTTTGGATATTTTAATTATGTGTGATGAGGAATTTGAATAAACAGAATTATAATACCGTCTAGGATATGGCATTTGAGATTATTTCTCCGGTTATTTTTTGAACTCGTTACACAGAATATTATGGAGATTGACTGTAATTTATAAGCAGTGAATAAATGATTGAGTATCACGGGTGGTATGGGATGCCAATGTGATATTTATTCAATTATTCATTGTAAGCAGATGTCACTCAAGTGACAGGATCAGTGATACTGGATAATACTTACATGAGGTGCTACTCTGGGGTTGAGCAAGCTCATGGATTTGAGTTAGGTGGGATACCTATTTATGCAGATATTATGTATTTATCTGTCATGATGTACTTCTAGCTATTGATCTAGAGTGAACTGGTCTCTCAAAATCCACCCTAGCGACCTGATCGTGAGGTCGTGCCCTGGATCTGTGACACCATTATTGGATATTATAATTGATGCACACCATGGGATTTTGGTGAGTACTTTAGGGTGGTTAACCCTTCGGATGGTGTACCCTAGCCCCTTGTATCACCTAAGCCAGCAGCCTGTTACTATAGGGGCATAATTGGGTCGTGATTGGAAGTCTAAGTGTTGACGAGTATATTGGTGGATATGTGTCGCAGTTATCATGAAGGTAATGGAAGACTGTAGGAGTGGATCCCGAAAGGTAACCCTAGGCTCCTAAAGTAGGCGGACAGCTATCATTCTCCCTTCTAGTTCTAATAGAGTGGTAGTTGACATATACTATTTATACACCTCACCTAAGTATGGATATGGATTGGGCAACCCAAATGTCGAGATATGACTCTACTTAGGAAATGGTGTATGTCGTACAGTCAATTTCCTTTACCTTCTTTGGCATGGGTTCGCCATTATATTATCATATGTGAGTTATGCCACTTATACTCTATTAGGTAGGTTACACCAATTATATTTTATAGACAAGTGATGTCGTTTATGTTGACAGACCTTGAAATGTCTATTTGTGTCTATTTTGGACATTATAAAGTTATCCCTATTTTACTTGATTATTTAAAGTTTGGATGATTCACCCATTTGATTTGGTTTTCACGATTTCTTATTTACTTGACTTATATAGGTGAGGACATTTTTCTGCATGGGTTTGCGTTGAATTCTATTTAGGGGTATTTTGATATTGACTATGTTATTACCATTATATCGTATATTTTATCATTAAACTTTATTGACATCTATCTTTATAAACATAGCCTGACCCGTGTGTAATTATAATACTCAAGTCAGTCCGAGACATTTTAGGTTCAGGGACAATATGACTAGTTTGTAGATGTTGGGCTTAGATTGAGGCTAGGTGTATAATTGAGATGTATTGTCATTTAGAGATATGATTGAGATGTAATGCTATTTAAGGCATTTTAGGTTCATCCCAAGACATTATGTAATGTCATTTTATATGATTGAGAGGTATATTGGATTCAGGCATTGGTGTATTGGAGATAGTGGATATTTAATATATATTGGATCTATTTATATTTTTCTATTATATATTATCGCTACGT
This sequence comes from Allium cepa, assembly GCA_030765085.1. Taxonomy (NCBI): domain Eukaryota; kingdom Viridiplantae; phylum Streptophyta; class Magnoliopsida; order Asparagales; family Amaryllidaceae; genus Allium; species Allium cepa. Next base: position 554,923,000 of record CM060938.1, on the reverse strand, counting down.
TTATTGACTTTGTGTTCTCTTCGTTATTATTTATACATTGTCTATTGTTCTTTTCTAGAGGCATATGTGTTTATTACTTTTGCTGAGATCGTGTACATTTATGGTAAGTATTATATGGTATGAGATATGTATCGGTGTTACTCCAAGGGAATATTCACGTATGTACTCTATATCACCTCATTCTCCATATTCTCCGATAGTATCACTTTGTAATACTCTTGGGTAGTATGAATATAGAGGTGGGGGTGTTATAGGCTATGTCACTGAATGACTTTTGTTAATTGTGAATGGTACGATTAGCATGGAAGATGCAGATCTTTCGGACAACAACAATGAAGCAAAGAGCCATACCCAAGCCAGTCCTTGCAACAACAATGATCATCGAAACAGTGACCTCTAGGCTGACAATAGCAGGCGCTAGAGGCCAATCCTCAGTACAAGCCCAAGTATAATAGTTACACTAATTTGATAATGGATATCGTTGTGATATATCTCACTACCTAAGATCGGGCGCCTTTTCATAGAGTAACCTCATGGCAACAACAAATATTGCGAGTTCCATCAAATCTGCGGCCATGCTACAAGAGAGCGTCGGGTGCTTAAAGATGAGATTGAGAGACTCGTCCAGGAACACTCCTGGAGTTTGTGTGGCATCAAGTAAAGCAAAGGACAAACCGTAACAATCAGCCACCTCAGCCCAAGCTACCCAACAACACCAACATCCAAGCTACCATCGAAGTTTTGAACGTATGCGGAGGCCAATATGTGGCAGGCAGCCGCCTGGGGACTCAGTCCTGGTATCAAAGAGAAGTGGCCATAGCCGATCAAATCTATTCATTAGAGTCGTAGACATCCAAAGCACGCCAAATGGAACTAGAATGGTCAATCTGCTTCACATTTGAGGATAGTAAAGTAGTCTCCTACCCCCATCATGATCCCATGGTCATCACTTTAGTAGTAGCCAATTTTAATGTGCACCAGGCCTTCGTGGATGGGGATAGCTCCGTAAATTTCATGTTCAAAGACGTCTTTGAGGCTCTCAAGCTTCCTACCTCCAACCTCACCCTATGTGCCTTGCCCAATTACGATTTCAGGGGTGTAGGCATTGTTCCTAAAGGCACTACTTCACTTATGATGACTTTTGGCTAAGAGCCCCTTGCTGCAAAGATCTAGGTAAACTTTGTCATGGTGGATTGCCCGTCTGCTTGTAATATGTTAATAGGACCATCGACACTTACCAAACTGAATGTCGTCTCCTATAACCACCTCGTCCTGTAGTTCCCCATCCAAGGAGGTGTCGCGGAGTTCATAGGTAATCAACAAAAGGCAATGGAATGTTACGGGACATTCCTTAGGTAAGCAAAGAATGGTGTTCTCATGTTTCAGCAAGAGGTTTCAACAATCAACGACAATTTTCTCGAGAGATCCATTGAGTCGGCCAACGCACTTTTCATACCGATACCAACCCTAACTCTAGAGTAGAAAATAATCGACTACTGCAGATAACCCATTCAATCTAGCTACGGCAGTCGATGACATGTTGCTCATACGTATCCTCGAGCGCATCATAGCTCTGGGTCGTGTCAGGACTTTTGGTCAAACCAAAGATTTTTGCTTTCTAATGAACTAGAAATCTCACCGCAACATGGAATAAGTAAGTCGCTCCCTATTGGAAAGCGGTGTCATCAAGTACTACTACCCTCACATCGTTGGTTAACCCATCTGTACGAGCTAAGTGCATTATTACCTCAACTCAAGTACATATGTCTGTCCCGGCCGAGCATGTCATAGAGCACATGATTACACGCTAGACCAGTGTGACCTTGAAACAAGCTTGAGTCTATAGAACAACTCTCTAGACCCTGCATGGGTGACTTAAGCATTATAGGTGGGCTAGGTACACCTTTAGAATCAATTTTCATAGAAAGTACCAACCCCATCAAGATCGTTCATATTGACATCGAGCTTTGCCCATAAGTTAGAGAGGATCTAATCAAGTTCCCATAGTAAAACAAAGGTGCCTTTGCATAAGAGCATGTCGACATGACTAATATTTATCTTAGGATCATTTATCATGCACTCAATATTGATCCAAATGCCACCTGCATCCATCAAATATGTTGATTGCTCAACCTAGAATGGTGTCAAGCTCTCAATGAAGAGGTTGAGATGCTATTAACCAATAGCTTCATTTAGGAGGCAAAATGTCCGGTCTGGGTGGTAAACTCGGTACTGGTCAAAAAAAAAATGGGACTTAGAGGACATGCATTTATTTCTCTGATCTCAACAAATCCTTCCCTAAAGGTAGTTTCATTTTCCTTGCATCGATCAGCTTGTAGATGCGACAAGTGGATAAGAACTCCTTATCTTCATGGATGCTTATTATGGGTACAATCGAATTATCATGCATGACCAAGACCAAGAGCACACCTCATTCATTTCAAATTTTTATTTTTAATACTATCACATCATGTATTTTGGTCTGCGAAATGCATATGCCACGTATCAGCGTCTTGTCAACCATGTTTTCTCTGAAGAGATTGACCAACCTATGGAAGTTTAATGGACGATATGCTAGTCAAGTCTGGAAAGGCCAAAGGACACGTGTAGAACCTGGCCTAAACTTTAGATATCCTTCGTCAATACAACATGAAATCGAATCCTAATAAATGCTCTTTCGCCAATCGGTCTAAAAATTCATTGAATATATTACAAGCTCAAAGAGGACTGAAGCTAATCCCGATAAAATCCAAGCCATCTAAGACAAGCAAGTTCCCAGAACTATGAAACAAGTGCAAAGCTTAAATGGGATGGCCACAACACTAAGCCAGGTTTGTGTCTAAGTAAATCGACTGATGTCTCCCTTTCTTTGACCTCACCAATAAAGGAATCGTCCACTTAGAGTTTTGAGAAGCCGAAGCAATATCTGGTCACTCCTCCTATACTATCAGGCCCATCGATAGGGATGACATGTATCTATACTTAGCGTTATCTGATCACATGATAGCGTGCCCTAATCAAAGAGGATGAAAGGGTCCAATGGTCGATGTATTATGTCAGCAAGAGGTTGCCCACCCCAATAATGAGATACTCTAGGCTGGGGAAGCTTGCCTTCTTCCTGCTCATGGCAGCCCAAAACTTTGGCCATAATTTCATGTACACCCCATCAAGGTTCTAACCAATCAACCTCTGAAGCAAATCCTTGGCCAATCCAATACACCAGCCTATTATTAAAAAGGTTTGTTAAGCTTGGAGAATATCATACCTCCTTTTAGCCTCGCACTTCCATCAAGGGCCAGACTATTAATGATTTCATTGCTGAGTGCTCCAACCTGGACAATGGGAAGAAGAGTCTGTAACAAGTAGGCCAACTTGGCGCCTATACATGAATGGAGCATCAAATGAGAAGGGGTGGGGGCAGCATGCTCCTTGTCACGCCCGATGGAAAAGAATTATTTTTTACGGTCCACCTACTTTTAAGGTGACCAATAATGAAGCCGCGTATGAAGTTATTCAAGCCGGCCTTAGGATAGCAAAGAAACTATGCATGGTATCTATCCATATTTTCAATAACTCATATATGGTTGTCAACCAGATTTGCAAGTGCTTTCAAGTAAAAAAAACAAGACACTGGATTTATATGCCGTTGAGGCCTAGAAGATTATCAGTACCATTTCCCAATTCAAGATGGAACAAATACTAAAGAAGCGGAATGCCAAGGTTGATCAACTAGCCAAGGCAGCAAGTAATACAAAAGAAGAATTTTATCCTTTGGTCCCCTTTGAGATCTGAGACACCCCTTGCCATAACCTAGGGGAAAAAACAACGAAAATAAGCGCACCATCCACTAAAAAATTGGATAGTTCCCCTTATCAAGTATCTAGCCAGTGAAGAGCTTCCTACCGACTGTAAGGAATCTTGAAAGATTCTCTATAGGGCTCCCAACTAAATGATCATGGATGGAAGGTTCAACAAACCTGGGTACTCTACACTACTTTAGTGGCATGTGTCTATAAATGAAGCCGACTAGCTTTCGGAAGAGTTGCATGATGGATTGTTTGGGGATCATGCTAGATGGAAAAGCTTAGCTAAAAAGACTGCCAAAAAGGTTACTATTGGCCCACTCTAATCAAAGACTTCCTAGATATGTGAAGAAATACGATTGATGTTCGCGATTTGCAAAGTTCCAGCGAGCCTTACATAACCTCCTCAATCCAATGACTTACCTATGGTTATTCAACACTTGGGGAATCGATTTAGTAGGGAAGTTGCCAAACACCAAGCAAGGGTATAGTCATGCTATAGTCGTCATCGACTACTTCACTAAATGGGTCAAGGCCGAATGCCTTACTGGGGTCATTGCCTCAAATATTTTTAACTTCATCATCAAAAACATCTATCGTTTCGGCTTATAGAAGATGATCATCACCGACAACGACACTCAATTCAAAAGCATCAAATTTCAAGGCATCTACTCAAAGAAAGAAATCCGAAAGTGTCTCTCTTCCATTGCCTATCCTTAGTCCAATGGAAAATTCAAGATCATAAACAAAACTATCAAGTCTTCTCAAGAAGCACCTCGTAAAAGCCAAAGGGAATTAGGCCAAAGAACTATCCCTTGTTCTCTGGTCCTATCATAATTCCAACCGTACGTCAACTGGTTGCACTCTGCTCTCACTATCCTTTGGGTACGAAGCCATGCTGCCCATTGAAGTAGTACCCCCTTGCCTTGTCACTAAACCTTCAATCCCGAGAAAAATGATAAGCTACTCGAGCTCGGACTCAACACTGTAGAAGAGAGAAGAGCCTACTCGAACTATGCACTGAAGCCTACAAGAGGAAGATCGCCAAGCACTACTCTAGAGTAAAACTTTGGCAATTCATTATTGGAGATTTAGTTTCGTGTTGGGTATTCCAAAGTATTGCTTGGCCCAAAATGGGAGAGGCCATATGTCATTAACTCCATCCTAACAACTAGCGCTTACTGCCTTTCTCACTCGGATGGAACCCACATCTCCTGCACTTGGAACCTCATTCATCTCTGGACCTATCACATATAAAACCTGACCTTAGTTATAAGGCTATGTAAGACATCTTTTTGTTAATACATTGAAGATTCCAAAAGCCAACATTGTTCTATACTGGGTATTTGAATACAAAGAACCCAATCAAAGTAGTGCTTGGTCCAAACTGGGAGGGGCCATATGTCATTAACGCCATCCTAACAACTAGCACTTACTGCATCTCTCACTTGGATGGAACCCACATCTTCCACACTTGGAACCTCATTCATCTCCGAGCCTGTCACGTATAAAACCTGGCTTACATTGAGGACTCCAGAAACCAACATTGTTCAACATTCACCAAAGGCTGTCCAATAAAGGGTGGATTTTTATGTACTCATTTAACTTATTGGGGACTGCCGACCCTTGCCTCCAAGTGCGTAGCGAGCTAATCTCCCCACCTGTCAACGGCTATCCATGAGGTGAATTATTGTGCATTCACATCCTTATTGGGGACTATCACTCAACATTTAAAGTTCGTGCCATCCTTGACTACCACTGTCAACTAGCATCGTGCTCCTTGGAGAACCTTAGAGCACAGCCTGGCTATCCAATAAAGAACAAGCTTTTACGTACTCATTTACCTTGTTGGGGATAGCCATCCTTTGCCACCAAGTGCATAGCGAGAAAATCGCCCCACTCGTCGGTCTACTATCCATGAGGGTGAATTGCATTGCATTGGCTTCCTTATTGGGCGCTACCACCTAGTGTTCAGGTTTGTGCCAAGCCCAACTTCCTTTATCAACTACTATCATGTCCCCTTAGACGACCTTTGAGCACCCAGGCTATCGAATAAAGAATGTGTTTTTGTATGCACATTTGTCTTGTTAGGGACTGCCGACTCTTGCCGCCAATTGCATAGCGAGCCAGTCTCCCGGCTTGCTAACCAGCTATCCACGAGGATGAATTACCATTCATTCACTTCTTATAAGGGACAGCCACTCTTACCACATGTCACCTGGGAGCTTCAAGAAGATCGTTGCTTAGGATTGTGTCGGAGCTTCCCGTCAAAAATATGGCAGAAATAAGCCCGACTATCATATAACGGCCTTGGCGCTTGAAAATAACCAGATTACATGGTCAACGTACACATCCAAGTCATCAACAGGCCTAGCCAATAAAGGTTTGCAAGATCAGTTCAAAGTTTGCAAGAACGGACCATGCTACCGACCATCCATCACATTACTTAGCTAATCTATCTTGTGAAAATTACAAAGCACAAAAACATAGGTACCATCGGCTACTCCAAGTATACTTCCCTACAAGCTTAGTGCAAATAGACGAACGAATACGTCTACTAAAACATTTATACAAATTTCAACAAAAAATTATCTTCAAACCCAAAATGTGGGGGCACGTAGCCCGAACCACTAGGCTTACAAAAAGAGGGAAACTAAGGATTATCCAAGTCCAACCCCTTAGCTTGCTTGGCCAAGAAATCCATGAAAGAGTTAGGGAATGCCCTAAGGGTAATTTTGTAATTTGTTACATATATCTAACTCGATAACCAATCTTGTTCGAAATAAAAGGTGTTTTTTTCGTATTATATAATAAAAATAACGTGTTATATTAATCAATTAATTTAATTAAAAGAATATTTAATAGAAAACCCATAAATTGTATGTTTTGTGATAGTAATAAAGTATTGTAACCGTGGGTAATTAATCATAGTGAAAATAAATATACCATTTTAAATATTCTTAGACATGATGTATCGAAATTGGATATCGATACATCCATTGAGACTAGAGTACGTAATGCTCTCCTGACGTTAGGTAGTGTATTACTAATGGCTATTAAGGGCACCAAAGGTTTACGTGCTCATAGTTATTGGATAACTATGGAATGACTCATTCGATAGTTTTCGGTTGGTAAATATAACTAAGGCATACAGAAAATATCGGTGTGATTGATTTATATGGTTCTCTTAACTTGAGAATACATTCAATCTTGAATATGAAAGCTCCGCTTTGATTGTAGTCAAATCATGGCACGACATCATTCGAATGACTGTAGTTGGATGGAGTGGATGTATTGGAAATGAAGCACTATTAAAGAGAGAAGCATATTAAAGAGAAGATTCATCTCCTCAATTATATGAGAATTAGTATCGCAGTCAACTAAAGTCAACTCAAAATCAAAGTCCCTGGCCAAAGCATTTTGGTTAATAGTAATTGTTATTATTGAACCAAGGACTTTGCATTTGGACTATAAAGTTGAATATGGATGATATTGGAATTTTGGCCGTTACCAAATTCCATAAGTCTAAAGTGATGTATTTTTGACAGAGAGAATCAGTGTAAATAAAATTCATAACTAGGTAACGCTTAAAAGGTAAAATTAGATTTTACCAAATTCAAGAAAGCAATAAATTTGGACAAAATGTCACACCACTTATCAAGGTACGTATGAACATTAATATTCGAATAGTTTGATATTAATCGCTGACCAAACTTGAACCCAACGGGTAACACAACCGAAATGATGAGTACTCCTTTATCCAAACGATTTAGTTAATATGCAATTGTTATAAATTAATCAGATAAATTAATATTTATGAAATATTAATTAAAAACTATTTTGATTTGATGAACAAATATTATTAAATAGATTTATAATAGTTATAAATATATTAATCGACATACGATATCGATACGCGTTAAATTGAATTTAATTGCAAAATATTTTGTTTGAACTTTAAATGGATTTGAAGCTTGTATGGAGGCCGAATAGTTTAGCTATAATGGAGCATAGGGGAAGCCAAATAACAGGAGAGAAAGGCTAGGGCTGAGTGGATAAAAGAAAAAAAAGAGAGTAAGAGAGAAACATGAATCTTGATCCTATCTTGTCTCTTTATTCATCCTCTATATAAGCATCTCAACCCACTCGAACTTTTGAAGCCTCCATCTAATCCCTATCTAAGGCCGTAAAGCACTAACCTCTTCATTTTGAAAGTCAAATCAAACTCGAAACAATTATAGTCGATAGTTGGTTGTCATCAATTTAAAACTAGCACTCTGCTGGATTGAAAATCAGTTCAACGAGCAAATCTCATCGTTTCAAGGTGTACTTATAGACATTGGTGATAAGGTAAATTTTCTGATCTATTAATGATTATTAATGTGTAGATAATATTTATATCATGTATAATAGTTTGCTAGTTAGATGATAATTCTATTATATTAGTGTATTGTCACAATCAGATTGATTGTATGTTTGTATATTTGAAATTAACAAAATTTCATTATCATGTATATATATTGTTTGCAGCAAAAAATATAATTTTTTAATTTAGAATTAAATTAATATTCACTGTTTTATTTATATAAACTTTATAATTCATATATTAAATCATATATTGCATAAAATTTGGTTTTAAAATTTTATATAACTAATACTATAAATAAAACATTTTTGGAAAAATTAAAATAATTTTTATATATTTAATATTTAAATATTATTTAAATCATTTAATTCAATAAAAAAAAAATATTATTACATATTTACGTTAAATTTTGATAAAATTAAATTTAAATCTAATATTATTTTCGGTGACAATAAGAAAAAATCAAAATTTAATTAATAGCCCAAATTAATAAATTGCTTTCAAAATTAATTGGAAAAATAATATATATATTTAAATTTTTTAATATCTCTGAGATTTTACTGGAATATTTAAAATTCAAAATATGCTTTAAAAAATAATTTTTTATTATTTTCCCATACGAATATATCTCTTTATTTATTAAAAAATTAAAAAAAATTGTCTTGGCTATATAATAAGAATGTGTGTATATATATATTATTTTAATATTTAAGTATATATATATATATATATATTAATTTCATAAGATATTAATTTGTTTTTTTAGTATAAAAAATTTATTATTTTAGATTTTATTTTGAATTTCCAATAAATAAATAAATTTTATTACAATTTATATGATTTTAATATATAAATAAACATATATATTTCATAAGTTTCATATATATATATAATAAATTAATTTTAAAACAAAATTAATATATATATATATATGTATATATTTATATATGTGTGTGTATGTGCACGCGTGTATTACAATATTTTGCACATAAAATAAAATATATAAATACATTTGGATAATATATTTATATATTAGATAAGCTAACATGTCCACTATGGTGTAAATCTCTGCACTTGTACATGGGCATATATTAAAATTTTCAAATTGTTTTTAAAATTAAAATAAATTTTTTAAATTTAAAAGTTAAATTTAAAATAAAATACATATTATTAGAGTTATAAAATAAAATTTGAAAATATTTGAAAATGTTGTAATATTAATTTCAAAAATATTATTTATTAGTAAGACTAATAAAATAAATGAATTAATTAAATAAGCTAATTAACTATATATATACATGTATAATATATAATGGTATAAGTCGTGTTGTTTTCAATTATTTAAGACAATACGAGTATGCATGTGTGTGCAAAAGAGTTTTCGAAATCAATAAAATTAAATTAATTTTTTAATCAAATAAATTAATTAAAGTTAATTCAAAAATTAAAATACACACACATATATATGACACATGTGCACTGCTATAAAAGTTATAGCATATATATTCAATATAATATGTTATAATTGAATAATATAATAACTAATTAAAGTGTTAATTGATTAAATTAATTAAATAAGATTTAACTAATATAATGTTATACTTAAGACTATTATATAAGTAATATAAAATATAAAAGTTATACAGTAATAAAACTTATACAATATGAATGTATAAAATAAAGATGGAACATTAAGAAACCCTAATAGGCTTAAGGAATAAATACATATGTAAATGTATGTATACTGTGATTTTCGATGTGTTTGACACTTAAATCACGAGAGATTTCAAAAGGAATACATTATTCCATAAGTCGATGTCACTCAATATAATATATCGACGAATATGAATCTTCAATATAATATTGTCGTCTACCACATATATATTAATAAATTACTTGCACACTCCTTAGTTTTTGAGCAAACTCGAGCTAGGGATGTTATGTGTAGTTTAATTAATATATTGAATAGATGAGGTAAGATAACTATATGTATTTGTTGAGCAAACTCAACATACATGTACTACACTTAGGCTTATGGTAGATACGAGCGAATAATTTTATTTCGATTTTTTGAGAAAACTCAAGATTGAAGTGAAATTAGGACAATGTAGCAGGGATTAGGATTTATATACGATATAATCGACAAGGAGTTATCCATCATCCATTGAACTATGACTTGTTGAGAAAACTCAAGGTCAGAATTCTAAGACAGATAGGTCCTAACACCCACTAGTGAAGTTGAAAGACTTCTATGTTCCGATTTAGGTTTTGGTGAAATATAAAAGACTATCGGGAGCCTTACTAGAAAAATGAAATGATGATATTTAACCTTTTTAATATTGTAAGAACATATGCTATATAGTGTTATAATAGTCTACATTGATAAATTTATGTATTTAAAATGATTGATAAAATGTTTATCAATTAAAATATACAATTAAACTCAATTAAAGATCGATAAATAGAAATATAACATGTACTTACTAATAAATGCTTATTGCTTGTTAACGTTTTCAACACCGATGCAAGCGCTAGATTTTACAACTACTAAATACATTCGTAATTTGGTCACTTACATGTTTATTTAGTGAAACTATATATTGCATTCTATGAGTTCCTAACTCAAAATCAATACAAGACAATGGATATTTAATCCATATAAAATCGCATATAAATGTTATATAATGAACGGTCACCGTTCATAATGTATGATATTACAGTGAAATTACTACATTTGAAACAAGCAAATAAACTGTACTGTGAGATCGAGTATTCAATTTGATTGGTTACAATAAAGATTGTATTATGTAAAATATAACACAAGACCAAAACTACAATATAAATCTAAGAACTTGATCGTTGTAATGTCAATCTGGTCGATTTACGCAAAGTGCAACAAATTTGATGTTTTTAAATGTTAAGGACGATAGAGTACGCTTTGGTAAAGAGTTCATTATGATGTTGTGATAAGGGTATCCTTTTGAATGGTTCGAGCACCTAGAAAGAAAAATGAGTATACAAGAGTAGATGTGATTTAAAGTACAGTTGGGATGAAAAGAGTGAACGGCCACTTCTGCTTCATAAAGAAACAACAAAACGAGAATTGTAATAATAATGATTGATACTTAACAGTGGAATAAAAAAATGATTTTTATTCCGAAATGTATTTTTATATAGAAAATTATTTTCTATGGGATTTGTTTTTTTGAGTTCAAGATTCTATGAAATAAATAATCTATATTATATGAATGATGGACCTCTAAATTCAGTACGCTATCATAGTAATAGTGGAAATAGTGGAAGCATGTCATATAACACTTATTGATTGCGTCATGTTTCGAAAATTATTTTTGTAAAACGTACCGCACATTATTTATGAAATAATGACTATTTTTCAATGTCCACTGAAAAATAGACATATTATATTTCAATCTGAATATTATGAATATTCATTGTGAAATAAAACTATAATGTGGTATTTTTTCACAACAAAGTGATGCATTGGAAAATACTAAATTATATAAAATTATTTACAATTATTTTGGAAGTATAGAGTAAGACTAGTTTTGAGAAATAATATTATTATATGATTATGGATCACATGATATTGGTTAATTATATCTCAAAAAATTAAGGGTTATGCACTCATTAGCAGGAGCATCATTAGAATTTCTGAACTTTTCAAATTGACACATATAGATGTATGCAGTTGTAAGTCTATTAATACCAAAATGGTTCCATGTGCTTCCATATATTCACCGATGAGTTATCATAGACATGAACACATGTATTTTATACATATGTATAGGTCTATGAAAAGCTCATAGAATATAAAATGGAAGTAAATAATATAACAAGCGACAGAAATGATTTAATTTGATCGAGCGGGTGAGTATATTGGAAAAAATTCTGTATGTACCTCATATAATTAAAGATTCGACCTCAAAGGTCACTCCTTTCTATAATACATGATGATGTATTGATAAGGTATAATCAATGTTTGTTGGACAAAGCACACTTAATAATGATTGAAGTTGAGTTAAACTCTTCCTATAAGATGTGTACTTAAGAGTAGTACATAAGGTTAAAATTAATATCATCCATAGAATAGTTTACAAAATGATACAAGATAAGGCTTTATAAGAAACCCCTATATATCCTAGACCAAGGAGTTGGAAGGTTGTGTGAGTCAAAAGACTGAACGTAATAATTATACGTAACAAATCTTGTAAGAATCGTCCCAAGAGAATTTTGGAAATGATAGCCATTGGATGACTAATTTATGTTGTGAACATAAATATATTGTGAACTAATGAAAAATCAGTTTTATATGAGGCAATTCATAAAATGTTTATGAATGTCTGTTCCATTGCACTTAGAAACAACCATTGTTTCAAGAAATACCAACTTCGTAGTGAATGAATTTCTTTAAGAAATTATTGGTACAATATGAATTTGGATATGATCCAATGATAAAACTGATTACAAGGGATGAAATGAAATTGACCGAACCTAAATGAACACAAATACGTTAGAACGTATAATAAGTATTCTTGTACATTTACTAAAAAACTATAAGTTTCTTGTCAATGTCAAGAATAGAAAATCTTTGATTGTTTAATTAAACCATTAAGAGTATTGACCCTATGATATAGTATGATGTGCAAATCCAAAATAGATTACAAGTACATTATCGAAATATGGTTTTGATAGTTATACCTGGAGGAATATGATCGTTTGGCCGCAAATGTATCTACAAGAGAAAGAAAAATGCAGTTGGAATATAATGAGCCACGTTGATAAGAATAATATTGTGAATTTAAATTGTTGAAATTAACATAATAGATTCACCATTCGATGTGCTCAAGTTGGTTTGGATCTTACTCAAAAAGCTATCGCGTAGTACGACTTTATGTTTTGGTATATATGTGTTGAAGGAAAATGGTTATAAATGTAGATTTAGACTGGACTATTTGCATATAACGATCAAAGTGTCTCGAAGTCAGTGAATGCTATATTGAGTTTATTGGTTTTTCGAATCTGAGAACGGATATGAAAGTATCATTTAGAAAAGCATCATAATAAAACAAATGTTTTGATAGAAATATCAAATAGTTTGATTATCAGCCAAAAGGCAAAGGAAGCGTGTGTTCATAAGAAAGAACGTTAAAAGATACATAAGTATTTCTAAACCAAAAGTAAGCAATACATTATTGATTGCTAATGATGTACTTGTGTTAAAATCAGCTTTAGTTGTTTTTAGTACTCGACATTGGATTTGTAAACAATGTCTTTTATAGTAAGTATAAAAGATATTGGGAATGTCCAAAACAATATGCAAGGATACCTTATTAAAACGTTTAAAATGAAACATGTAAGATGGATTTCTTATGCATCAACAATAGAAATTATCGTACATGTTATGTTGTCTAAAATATCATGATTTGTTTGTGTATTTTATACATGAGAAAAATATCAAATACAAATAGATATCACCAAATGGTTGTTTGAAGTGTTCTTGTGTATTTATGAAATACTAGATAACTGTTTACAGAAACAACAAACTCCTTATGAAGCAGTGTTCGGACTCAAAATTCATAAATGTTATTGAGTATTATATGTCAATAATAAATTCAAGTTAAAAATCTTCCAAATTAGAAATTTTCCAATTAGAAGAGATTGCGGCTAATTCAATGGAAAATGCTCAGAGCGTTGCCTTGAATAGTGCTACAATAAAAGAAATGTACATAAATACACAAATTTATAACTGAGATGAGGATGATTCTAAATGTTGAGAATCCCATAACATTGTTATACGGTAACAATGTCGCGGTATAGTTCATAACAGAACTTTAAGCTCACTAGAAGCAAGAGACATACTCTGAATTGTTCCACATGATAAAAAGTTTCTCAACGTTGGGGAGAGTTAATTGACAAATAGATAATTGAAGCATAATAGCATATCTATTCACTGAGAAACTGACCCAGTTGCTTTTGAGGAAATCGATTGGAGAAGTTGGAAGAAGATTATATAATTCACCCCAAGTGCAAGTGAAAGATTGACGAGGTTAGGTGATGACCTTGGGGAAATTATGTAATTTGTTATTTATATCTAACTCGATAATCAAACTTGTTCGAATTAGAAAGGTTATATACTTGATATAATGTGTTATATTAATTAATTAATTTAATTAAAAGTATATTTCATATAAAATCCACAAATGGCCTTTTTATGATTATAGTTACAAAGTGATGTAACCATGAGTAATTTATTATAATGAAAATAAACATACCATTTTAAATATTCCTAGTTAAGATGTATCGAGACTGGATATCGATACATTTGTTGAGACTAGAGTGTGTAATGTTCTCTAAACATTGGGTGGTGTGTTACTCACACCCGTCGGAGGCACTAAAGGATTACGTTCTGATAGTTATTGGATAACTATGGAGTGACTCATTCGATGGTTTTCTGTTGGTTAACTAAGGTAAAATAGAAATATCGATTTGATTGATTTACATAGTTCTATCTACTTGAGAAATTATAGTCAAATCATGGTACGACATCCATCGAGCAACTATAGTTGGATCGAGTGGAAGTATTGGAAGGAAAGCACTACTCAAGAAAGGATTCATCTCCTTAGTTATATGAGGTTAGTATTAAGGTTAATTAAGTCAACTCATAGTCAAAGTTTATGGCTAGAGCATTTCAGTTAATAGTAATTGTTATTATTGAACCAAGGATTTTGTGTTTACACTATAAAGTTGAACATGGATGATATTAGAATTTTGACCAATATAAAATTCCATAAATCCAAAGTGATATAGTTTTAACTAAGGGAATTGGTGTAAATAAAAGACACCACCGGGTAACGTTTAACAAAGTAAAATTAAATTTTGCCAAAACCAAGAAAGCGATATATTTGGCCAAAATGTTACACCACATCCTGAATGATGTATGAACATTAATATTCGAATAGTTCGATATTAAGCACTGATCAAATTTGCACCTAATGGGACACATAACCGAAATGATGAATACTCCTTTGACCAAACGATTTAATTATTATGTAATTCTTATAAATTAATTAATATTTATGAAATATTAAATTTGAAAAATTATTTTTATTTAATGAACAATATTATTAAATATATTTATAATAGTCATAGATATATGATATCGATACACGTTAAATTGGATTTAATTGCAAAATATTTTGTTCAAGCTTTAAATGGGTTTGAAGAGGCTGAATAGTTCAGTTATAATGGAGCGTAGGGGAGGCCAAATAATGGGCTAGAAAGCCTAGGGTTGAGTGGATAAGAGGTAAGAAAGAGTAAGAGAGAAATATGGATCTTAATCCTAACTTCTCTCTTCATTCATCTTATATATAAGCATTTCAACCCACTCACTTTTGAGACTATTTAAAGCCTCCATCTAATCCCCATTTATGGTCTAAATCTAGCGCTCCAACCTCTCCATTTCAAAAGTCAAATCAAAGTAGAAACAATTATAATCGATAGTTGGTGGTCATCGATTCAAGGATTAGCATTCTGTTAGATTGAAAATCAGTTCAAAGAGTAAATCTCATCATTTCTAGATGTACTTATAGGCATTGGCCATAAGGTAATTTTTTTGATCAATTAATGATTGTTAATGTGTAGATAATATTTATATCATGTATAATGTTTTGTCAGTTAGGCGAAAATTCTATTATATCAATGTATTGTCACAATCAGATTGGCTATATGTTTATATATTTGAAATTACAAAAAAATTCCATTATCATGTGTATATATTGTTTGCAATAAAATAATATTATTTTTTTAATTTAAAAATATTTTACTATTCATTGTTTTGTTTATGTAAAATTTATAATTCAAATATTAAATCGTATATTGCATAAATTTTGGTTTTAAAATTTTATATAAGTAATATTAGACATAAAACAATTTTGGCAAAATTAAAATAATTTATATATATATATTATATAAATATATATATTATATAAATAGTATTTAAATCATCTAATTCACTAAATAAATAATATTAATACATATTTATGTTATACAATATATTTTAAGTTTCATAAAATTAAATTTACATGTAATACTAATTTTGGCAATAATATAAAAAAATTAATTTAAATAATTTAACTAATAGCTGAAATTAATAAATTGTTTTTAAAATAAATTTAAATAATAAAAAATATATTTAAATTTCCTAATATCTTTGAGATTTTACTGGAATATTTAACTACCGAAATATCTTGTAAAAATAATTTTTATTAATTTTTCCATACGAAAATATCTATTTATTTATTTAAAAATTAAAAAATTGTCATGAGCTATATAATAAGCATGTATATGTATATAATATTTTATGCATATAGTTTATTTAAGTGTGATTGTGTGTGTGTGTGTATAAATTTTATATGATATTAATACGTGTGTGTGTGTTTATATATTTAAATTTAAATATTTATAAAAAAAATATTATTTCAGATTTTGATTTCGAAATTCTAATGAAATAGGTAAATAAATTTTAATTTATATGATTTATATATAAATATATATGTATTTGTTTATATATACATACATACATATATATTTTATTAGTTTCATATATATAAATATATATATATATATACATATATATATTTGCAATATTTTGCATACAAGAAATAAAATATATAAGCATACATTTGGATAATATATTCATATATTAGATTAGCTAAATATCCATTGCGGTGTAAATTCTAATACTTATATATGGGCATGTTATATCTTGCATGGATTACTATGTTGCACATGCACACACATATATATGTGTGCACGATACACACATATATGAGGTAATATTAATTCCATAATATAAAATTTTATTATAAATTTAAATAAAATAGTTATTTTACTTAATAAAATTTAAAAATGTTCTATATAAACTAGAATTCATAGGTCCATTAAAGATCCAAAATGGTCTTAAAAAAGTAGAAATTCACGCATTACTTCCATTGTGGGCTTACCCAGTTTCAATAGTCCAGCTACTCCTTAGTAATCACGGGCGGCATAGGAGTGCCTTCGGCTTGCATCTGTGCTGCCACCTTCTCTAGGGTCCGAACAAAATCTGCAACATCGAACTTATAATGAGGAATTGGTAATTTTCCCTAAGTTGGGTTCTCACGTTGTTCTTCAGCCAACTTTACCATATGGCCTACCCCTCTTTCCCGACGGCAGCAACATCCTCATCCGTCCGATCTCCAGCCACATGCTTTGATTGGTCGGCCCGTGGTTGGTCGACCACTATATCCAACTTTGTAAACCTTTTCATGAGGTCTTCTTCTACCTCCTCAGTCTTCTCAGCCTTCTTCGCCTTCTCGGTCAACCAAATCCTACTCCACTTTCTTGGCTGCCTCGATCGCCTCCTTATTGGTCTTCTCGGCTGCCTCCTTCTCCTCCTTGGTCTTAGTGGCCCCTCACCTTAAAATCCTATCTCTCAACCTCCATATCATCCTACAACCCTTCCACTCCTCTTAGATGCGCATACAGCGATAGTCGACTTAAAGGAAAATAGATGTTAGAAAAGATAAGGGAGAAACGGTTAAGTTCAGAGTTAGAAACTTACCAGCAAAGAGTTCCGGACCTGAAATTCAGTGGCATCTTCCATGGAATGTCATTTCAGGCCAGACTGAGGACGGTTGGTATAATTGAGAGCCCCCATAGCTATCATCTGATAGGCTAAAAGTATTCGATCGATATCAGCAGGCTCCTCGGTGTGGTGAAGGTTCAGAACGACCTCCTCCAACTGCTTGGTTGTTTGGTCAGCAAACAATTTTTTTGTGTCGTAAATGTTGAGGACCTTCTTGTAGGGCATGGGTACCTCCATTCCCGAAGGCGGATCTTTCAGGTCTATCTTCCTCTTCATAGATTGCATCACTAGATGAGTGGGGCTAAGAGGCAAGTGGTGATGCTTCCATTAAAATTTAGGAATGTCGGGGTTTATAGGTCCATGAGGAGGCATAGGTGTCACACTGTACAACCGGGGCAGCTTCAGTCGTGACCGCCTTCGTCGTATCGTCATCAAATGCAGTGAAGCCAATACCATCGACCACTACAACAACAAAGAACAAAAGAGTTAGTCAAAAATTCAATGCCAAAAAAGAATTGTAAGAGTAAAGCTGCCACTTATACAGCCTAGCCCCTATTTGTTATTAAGGGTCGTCATGATGAGACTGAGCTGCCTACGCTGGCTTTGTCCGTCCCTGCATGAGGCTCACCTACAGATTCAACCTCGTAACAAGGATGCGAAGGGTCACATTCAAGATTTTGCTGGGAGAAGGCATATGTGTCCCTACTAACGTCGGTCTCTTGTTCTCCTACCATGCGCAACGCTACTCTCCCCGAGACTCGAATCGATACCCCAATTATGAGGTTGTGCTCACTGCGAGGGATTGAGACATCAACTAACTAATGTGGGTCAAATTGTTCCCAATCAAGTTCTGGTACAACATCACTTAATTTATCCAAGTTAACTTGCCGTCATTCCTCTTTCTCCTCACCCGTTACAATATTGTCATAACCCTGGTTGGCATCTATAATCGACCCAGAGTGTGGTTATTAAACTTAATCTTAGAGTATTCTCGCCTTGAGGGTGCTTGAGCTTTTAATGACTTTCATGATTTTCGTTTGCAGTAAAAGGAGAGAAGAAGAAGAAGGGGAACAACTTTTATAAACCTACCACTTTAACCTTGACCGTAAGACTTAAATCGACTTTAAATCTCGTCCATCTAAGCGTAATGAATGCAACTGCCATTTTCACCCACGTCGAAAATATGCACTCCCGCCATGTCTGAAAATGCAAACCGTCGTAGCCAATGGTGTGGTGCCACATGATAGGCACATTAAATGCACGGTAGGGTAGCCGATTGGCAATGTCTTTATGATTTGACAAGCACACACCCATACAAAGGGACGAGCTTGGGGGAAAAATGTTTTCCAATTTTCTCACAAATAATTAGCAAGCCAATTAAGATGTGGTCTAGCCCAATCAAATCCGGGCCAACTATTCTTCGACCGGTCCTTTCATGCCAACCCAGGCTCAAGTTGGTGTCAAACCAGCTCATCCACTCAACAAGACATAAAGTTGAATCCAGACCATCTTAGCCCTAGGTGGCACTCACAATCAATTCATCAACTGAAGACAAAGCTAAATATAGCGTTGCTCGATCCATTCCAAATCGGTTCTATGGCGATTAGCTTCCTCGTGCCAACCCACTCTCAGCTAGCCCTCAGTCAGCCCGTCTACCTTAACACCGCTTCAACCATTTCTGTTGGTTGAATAAGAATTTTTGATGTTGTATATTTTTATACTTTTATTGTCGAATGACAATATCCTACCATTTGTGTTTTAGTGAAGTCGGAAATTTTTGGCCGAGTTGGCTATCAAATTTTTTAACCAAATTGTATTTACCGGCAATACACTACAAGAAAAATAGTCTTTTATAGCGGTATATAGCCGCTATTAAACACAACTATAGCGGTTTGATAAACGTTGTATATTGATATGTTACAACAAAGAATTGCACATTTATAACACAAAAAAACCGCTATAAAAGAACATGATTTCATAGCATATATATACCGCTATAATATGTATAGATACAATAACACCTATTTGCTGCCATCCTTTGACTATAATCTCAAACATTGCATTATTTTTTTATAGCACTTATGTCTTATAGTTATAACGCTTTTTAGAAGCTATGCTTTATTTTACTATATATTTTGCGCCTCACTATTACATTTTAATAATAACAATTAAATTGAATCTTCTTTAAATAGATAACAATTTGAACAATGTATGAAAGAAAAAATATAATAATCAGCAAATGTAATGAATATTCATGATTACAAAATAAAGTATCAACTAACAAAAAATAAGTTCAATACATGAGTTACCAAATTCAATATATATTCATGATAACAAAAAACAATATAGTTCAAAGTTAACGTCTACAAGTACGTACCAAATGCATGACTAAGAACTTGAACTGCTCAAAATCTTTTTTCATGCATGTCTTCGGTCATTTGTAGTACTTCCTAAAAATTCAACACAATTTGAAAATAATTATATAAAACTATGATGAAAATTACAGGTTATTGGTAGTACCTTCAATTATTAGATGAATGAAGATTAACTTTTTTAAACATCAAATTTTTCTTTGATGGATGAAGATAATGTCTTGTTGCATGTTGCATTACAAGACAAAAAGTAAATCGTACATTTGTCACAAATTTGCGGAAGTGGCATTTGTCACTTCCTATTATTGGTAGTAGTACCTTCTATTATTGTGTGTCTTCTATCGGTTAAAGATCAGGTTAACTTGTAACGTTTGGTCAAGAGAGAGGATGGATTTAAATCAAGTTACAAAATAAGAATGCCTAGCCAAACGACACATACATAAAGTAAATCGTACATTTGTCACAAATTTGCGAAAGTGGCATTCAAAAACAAACTTTTGTTCAACTTTCGTATCTTAGGCTAAATAGTTTCCACCCATTTAATAAAAGTAAACTATAAAATGATTTCTTTTTGTTCTTTCTATCAGTGGTTACCTATCTATGTCATCCTTAACATAAAAGTTGCATATTCCTTGCTCTATATTTGGTTAGCTGGATACACGATAGTAAAAATACTCAAGTTCATTTTTGGCATGGTGAAAATCATGACTATTGTTGTAGTTACCTTTTTTTCCAAGCTTATATAGCCTGTTATCCTATTTCAAATGCATAAAATCTACTGGATGCAAATATCATGTAAAAGTTCACTTATAAAATATTGTATGTAACAAAAATTTGGAGTTTGATTCTCTTAAAACATATTAACAGACAGTCGATAAAAAAAATTACCTTTCCATGTACCAAAAGGGTCGTATATGTTATGAAATCTACCAATTCGACACTCGATGCCAAAATCTTTACTATAATGCTTGCAGAGCTCTTCAGTTGCAAGCTTTTCAAGTCCATATGTGCCTTGAGGCTTAAAATTAGTTAAAATGAATGTCATTGGATGATATACATAAAGGTATGAATGTAATTTGATGGTATAGAGTTGAAATGAACGAACCTCAACAGGCCATGCATTGGATTCTTCAAGGCTTACGTCAGTTTCCAACTGCTTGAATTCAAGGTAAATACAGACACTTGACACAGAGAAAAATCTGCATGCATAAATAAATTAAGAACAAGAGTCGTAGTAAACATGCAGCGTCTTTGAATAAATGTAATTTGTCTAAGGAAAATAATTAGTTACATAGACAAGAATTCATATCAAACTTCTTGAAATAATGGTTGTTTATAACTAACACTAATTCCCTATAATGACCTATCCCTCGCATAATTAGAGCTTTATACACTTAATTACACCCTTCAATTTTTTAAGCAAGTAATGATACAATTACTCGTACCAACAAAAGAAGAGGATGAAATTTCTAATAATTAATGAGTCTTTTTTTCCTTTTAATATCTAGGTTACAAAGTTTTCAAAACGAGATTCAAATCTTAGATAAGTTTAATCTTTAAATTGAAACTGTATTTAAATTGTGAAGTGTAGATTCAAATAATTCATATTTTCATCATTAATATGCTTGAATGCTAATTTTGCTCTATGTAGGTTATCAAATAATTGACATTGTAATCGTTATCTATGTTTACATTCTAGATGTTTTGCTCTATAAGTTGTTAATTTACATTTAAGTAGCAAAAATTACTCCTCTTTCCCTAGTAATAATGAAACCGATTCCAACATTTGAGCTTCCTACATAGCCTAATACATAATTTCCTCTTTCTTTTTATGTTTTATCTTTATTTTATCTAGGATACAATGTAATTTGAATGGGAGATTCAAATAACAACTTTGACATTTTTATTTCAATATGAAAGGATGTGAAGGTCGCTAGCTTAGATGGTAAGATCCCTAGACTGTGGTTTTAGAGATCACACCGTAACATGAATATACTCACGCAAACCTAACAACAAAAGATCAACTAAATGATGCAAATTCAAAAATGAAAGGAACTAGAAATTCAAACAAGTGCAAAACTTTTGACCCCATTAATCCTGGAAGCTTTAAGAACATTGAAACTAATCGTAGTATGGTTGTATATAGTGATCGACTGATTCGATTGAATGAAGCTCACATATGCTTTTTATTTTTATTTTTTCTTCCAAGAATTAAGTGTCAGCTGTTATCCCAACTTTTGGCAATGTTGAGATACCCAAAAATTTATTAAAAATCAATGATTACTATTCTCGAATGTCGACCATGCATTGCAGGATAGCCATGGATATCGATGAATTTTGTCCTAGTCCGGATCGGGCCACAGTTGATAGGACATGACAAGAGAGATCATAGAAGTCCGCGCCTCAAATTTCAAGACAATCCAAGGTCGTATGCTCAAGTTATGATGGATTCGAGTTAAGAGGGATGGACGTTGCTCAGTTCGAACCCATCTAGTTCGAACCCACCATGTTCGAATCCATAAGAAGAGACGACGCTCGAATCCATCAGCCAACACCTGCTTCGACACCATTGACTTCGACTCCATCTCCCTCGAATCCATCACGATGACCTCTCTTCAAATCCAACATGTTAAAGGCAACTTCGAATCGATCCGAAGTGACGCATTTGGATCGATTCGAAGGAGTACCATTCCATCGATTCGAAGCAGACCTTCGAATCCAACACACGAAGCCATCCAGTGAGCACGGCAAAGAACTTGGAGTCGACCCAATCAACTCGGCGAAAAACATGGATCGACTCGAAGAAGGCGTGCCACGTCAACCCAATTACACGTCCTTAGATCGATTCGAAGTACTCGATTCGAATTGATTGATTCGAGCCAAACAGCGTACCGAGAAACATCATTTCGAATCGATGATAACTCTCAATCCACTGATCCAAATCCCATGAAATTTTTACAGGGGTTCATCTACATGTCGAAGAATGTCCACGCCAAGTTTCATCACGGTTGGACGATTTCTTGATCGATTCGAACCAAGGGTCGAATCGATCTCAATGTGGGCCCGGATCTCCAGGTTTCGGCTATGTGGGCCCCCTCACGTGCCAGAAGCGGTCTACCTGACTTTTAGGAGAAATATCAGCCTCCTACACCTATAAATAGAGCCCAAGGTCATTCAGAAAAGGGAGCGATTTCTCTTTGGCAAGATCAAGGCTCTGAAGCATCAAGATTCCACCAGGCTCTGCTTTGCATTCCATCACCATCTTTGTATTTGAATTTCAGAGATATAATCCATTGTAATTCACTGTGATCAATTGTAATCAGCGAAGAACATCAATATAAAGAGAAAACCTTTGAAGTGAACGTAGGCCGGGGATAGCCGAACCACTATAAATCGTGTGTCCTTGCTTATAATTCCTGTTTTGCTGCTTAGATCTGTGATTTGTGCTTGAATATTGTTGATCTATATTCCAACATCGGTGCTTTCACAACAGTTGGGGTTTGTGACCAATTTTGGGGAAAACACTTTGGTGCTTTCACTGAGAGTTGAACTCAAGATTCAGATTCAAAAGTTTGAAGAAACTCCAATCCGGAAACAATGACTCGACAAACAAGACAAAGATTTGATAGGAGCCAACAAGGAGGAAGCCAAGAAACATCCTCAGGATCAGGAGAAGGACAAGCTTCCGTCTACATCACTAGAGACGAGATGGAGGCTATGGCTAATTCATTGCGCGAAAGCATGATGAAGAGTCAACAGGAGATGCTGCAGAATTTCCTCGAGCAAATGAGGGTGACAAACATGCAAAACCTTGGACCAACTACAACAGCTACGAGTGCGGGACAAGGAATCAGGATTGCAGAAGCTAATGAAGGACAGGTTCAAGGCCAGAATGCAGGAGTTGAAGGCGGTCAACGTGTAACGCCCGCGGATTTTCGTTCTCCGAAAATTCAACATCGATACTCACTTTATCGACTGCCGAGAAATCAAAGGCCGAAAACCGAGATGTTATGGGTTTTAAAAAGAAAAGAAAAGAAGAAGAGAGAAAAAGAAAACAGAGAGAAAAGAAAATAGAGAAGAGAACAGAGAATTTTAAAATAGAAGAAAAGAGAATAGAGGAAAAAGAAAAACAGAAGAAAATAGGACGGAATAGAAAACAACAGAACAACAACAGAATCTCACAATTCGCAGCGGAACAACATATAATAATAAATGAATAATCTTTAAACAAAGAACTATATCAGTTATTACATTACATTTCATTTCATTACATCATATCATCAGAGTGTACAACATCAACAACATCAAACAGTGCAGCGGAAAAAAGAAATACTATATACTAGTAATACGCCATGCCATCCAGCTTGCCTCCAGCAACTCCAGAATATCCAGAATATCCTGATAAACCTAACTCTTAACTGCCCGTGTGGAAATTGGTGGGCACCCAGAGTTTAGGAAGGAAAACAATAAACTCCGAGTCAGTCATGTGACTGGTGTGAGAACTCAAAACAGTTTATTTAACTTTAAATCAAAATAGAGGAATATTTTTAATCAATTCGCAATGCTTTTAAAAATGAGACTACCATAAGGCCTCCCGCACACACACACATGCAAACGCAGAATCGGAGGAGATTTCTCCTTATGATAGTCAAAGATGCTTGATACGCATTTAAAATAACATTTGATATTATTATTAGTGCATAGTGTAGAGGAAAATCATTTCGAAAATAAAGATATAAATCTTAGCCAACATACGACCATTATCGTATGCCTACTATAGCTAACTATGTTCAATAGCAGGTTACCGCCACATTCCATAGCAGGTTATACAACTAAAACTGTACAAGTCACGTATTGTTTCTTTGGATTTCCAACGAATGATCAGGCCAAGGAACTTCCCATTGCCACATGAGAATGCCTCTGGATGGACATCCCCGAGAACCAAACCGGATCTCTGCCAACACAAGGCTGGGTTACCCCTTGACTGGATAACTACTGACACAAGCACGCCATTCCCCGGTCCTTTAGGACCTTTTCAACCGAGCGCTCGATATCCAACATCACACCATAATAAATAGAGTGTTTTCAACATGAGTAAGTATCTGGGCTCCATACCATGATACCACCCCTTTCCAGAAGGAAATGCACATACCCTAAGGGGAGCTACAGCAACCCCTAATAACCTTGCCGCATCTTTCCTGTTTTGACCATTTCAGGGATGTGAGGCTCGACGAATTCACGTCCACAAAAACATACTTTATACAAAAGCCATGCTTTGGGTCAACAAATGATCAACACAATGATCACTAAGATAGACGATCAAATAAATGATCCTATCACAATAATCAACACAATGATCATTTCAGCATCACTCAGCATGTCACATTACCAAAATGGGATATATCGCTGATAACTTCAACTATATAACCTTTGAGCTCGTACGTCTCAAAGAAGGGTGTTAAGCAAAGAATAAATTCCCCGCCACCAACAGAAATATATTTGAAAGAAATCGGCTTTATATCTCAAATTGTAATGTCAGGCATACAATCCATACAAGTTTGTTCCGGGCTCGAACAAAACCGAAGGCACTTCTTACGAAGCCCTTGCAATACGGGTATTCACAATCCCGATCGAATTTCCCATCACTTAAGAGATCTCTATACCAGGAGCTACCCAGTGCAGAGACAATCGATAGGTCATCCTATCGCTTTCACAAATACTCGGTCTTCAACACCGATCTTCAAATGCAATTCATAACGACGTATCACATATTCGGAATGGGTTATACGACCCCATGGTCCTTTCCCGGTTAACCCGAATAGTGAGCGCTTATTCAAAAATAAGTGTGCATTCAAATTCAATCCATTCACATCAAATACCCATTCAAAGGGAAATACTGATAGTCGGTTATTGAACTATCAATTGATATGCATACATCACCAGATTCCAAATAATTTTCCAAATTATTTATTTTCCAAAATATCTTTACAAGATATATAATTTCAACACTTCAAAAATAAGTCAATATTTATTTTTAAAACAATTCTCCTTTTCATTTATAAATTCCATAATGAATTTATATTTCAAAATATCCATGCATATGCAATTTCAATAATCCATTTCAATTTATCTTCAGAAAAAGATAAATTCTAATTATTCACTTCATATTGGAAAACATTTCCCTACTTATTTATTCATAAGTAATTCACAAATCTCTTTTATTTTCAACACTTAGAAAATATTCAATATACTTAAATCAAATTAAGTATATCTTTCATTCTTTTAAGGAAATCATTCACTTAACATATTTATTTGGGCCAAAACGAATGTTGCGTAAAACATCGTTACAACAACCCAAAATCACTAGTATAGGGATTCGAAATTAAAATAGATATATAAATCCCAATACTATTCAAAACATTTCCTTTCGGAAATCATTTACTATAACAACAGTGTTATAGTCCACTATTTCCTTTTATTTCTCGAAAACGTCCATTTCAACAATAAATGTTGAAATCTATGGTTTCGAATCACAACACCTTTTAAAACATCGTTAGATCGTTTTAATTCTATTTAAAACATTCACATTCTAAACAATTTCTTTAACGTGTTATTCACTGTTCAAAAACGTGAATAAACTACGTTAACAAACTTCATCATTTCTATTCACTTTTAATTCAAAGGATTATTCACTATTCAAAATGTGAATATAACTCTATTTCTAAGTTATAACAATTAACTTATCAAAATAAGTCATTTGCGGATTTATAAAACAACGTTTATAAATTCCGTTTCTTTTTATTTATAAAAACTTCCTTTTTATAAATTCCTTTATTTACCTATTCCAGTTTATAACTCAATTATAAACTAAATGTTTATATTATAAGTTAAATACTTATAAAATGATTATTTTACAAAATCGTTCTTTTAAAGACTCTCCAATTTATAAATCTTATAACTTATAAGATTTAATGATTTATCCAATCTATTCTTCAAATAATTTCACCAAATTTATAAATCTTATTATTTATAAATTTCATTTATAACTTCACGGTTTATAATTCTATAAATTTCATTCTTTAATGAAATTCATTTTCACTTAATTCAAACACTTATAAAAACTCATTTTATAAGTCAATATTTCAATTTATAAATATCCATTTATAAATCTCTTAATATAAATCAGTTTATATTATTATTCTAAAACGTCTTTAAATTCCTTTATAATTTCATCATTTCGATTTATAAAATAATCAAATTTTATAAATCCTATATTTAAACTTTTATCATATATTCAAAAATCCAATCTAAATTATTTTATAAAATCATTAGTTCATACTTCTCAAAAATCGACTTTTAATCATATTTCTAAAAATCAGCTTTTTAACTATATTTCACAAAAACCATAATTTTTATAACTTTAAAAATTATAACGTTTATTTATTTATAATGGATCAATTCCAAAAATATAGTATATTTTCAAAATCACTTTTTAAAATCATTTTAAAATCCCAAAATCTGGGTCCAATGATGCTACACACCAAATAGTCAATCACGACTAATAACGATATCATATATCGATATGATAATCAATCAAATATCAAAATATCTGAAATTAAATAAATACTGCTGAGGAATCCAGTTGGATCCCTCCAACCTGTTTCCTGCATCCAAAAACATTAGCACAATACCAATTTCGCTCCAGTACGAAATTATCGCGGTATATGTTCTTAATAAATATTATCCGCTTAATAACGGCGTAATAGGGTCTCATCCGCTAAACAAAAAATGCGGGAAATCAACAACTGCAATATATACATATGCCAATATATATATATTGATATTATATATAATACCAATTTCACTGTTTATGAAATATTCGCGGTATATGTTTTAATAAATAACATCCGCTTACTAACGGCGCATAATGTCTATTTTAACAATCAATAATTTACAGTCATCATTCAAACATGCATTCAAATATTTTAAATCTAACTATTTAAAATAAAATCGAAATCTATTCGATTGAGTGAGAAATTCTCACCTTGGTTTTAAATTCCGTTTAAGCTTTTATTTCGAATAAAATTAAACGCGCGTTTAATTTTACCCGAAATTCTCACTAACTCCAAACGACTCCAAACCAACTCCATCGCGTAGTGCTCGTCGATACGATTCCAACGCAACTGAGTTTGCATTTTTTCGACCTCGTATGAAAAAGTTATGGTATTTTGAAGTTTACACGAGTTTTAATATATAAATTACAACTAAAACTTTAATAATTTTTTATACCAACTAACATGGGCCGTTAGATCATGAACCTCTCCATCATAGCCGTGCGCAACCATCTCCCTTCTTCCCTCTCTATCTCACGCACGTTACAACCCTACAGTAAAGAAACCGAACCCAATTCTTCTCCTAGGGTTTCAATTTGCATTCACTTTACTCGATATAAACTCGATCAGGAGCTTCCATTTTGAAGAGCATCACGCTCTCTATCTTCGGTCAGAATTCCATGGAGCTCGGCTGCGCCATCTTCACGAAAAACGAGGCCGACCGTGCTTCCTTCATGCCATGATTTCTCCCTCCATGTTACGAATTATCCAATCACCACCGTTGGATCTAAAGATCTCGAAGAGATCTACGTTTTCCTAGTTGAGAGTTTTCGATGACATTGAGTGAATTGAAAGAAATTAGAGGAGAAAGGTAGGAAGGTTTCGGCCGTTCAGGGGGGGTGGCGGCTGCAATATTGGCTAGGGTTTTATTTCTTTTTTTTTTTTTCCAAGTGGGGGCTATTTATAAGAAAACCAATCGCAAACACTATTCATCCCGGGAATTCCGAACTCCGATTTAGACGCCGTAACCAGCGTACCTAGGGTTTACCCCGCGTTCCGGACACAATGGAACAGGTTTCGGAAGCTAATTCGGACATCTGTGCGAGTTATGGCTGCAAACGCTCAATTTAAATTAAACCGATTTAAGTCGATTTCTAGGCGTTTTAATTTGTACCGGACAAACGGTAAATCCAAACGACTTGAAATTTGAAACCTTACAATAATATCACATTACGGATCCGATGAAACTGGTTTCGTCGAAATCCGAGACTTTTTGAAAAATGGCTATTTTGACTCGCCAAATTTAAATTAAAAATAATTCGATGCGTTTCGAGCTGCCACGATCAAACGATAACTCCGATTGACACGAAAATTGAAATCCGGTAATAACTAACTATTACGGATCCAATGGAACTGGTTTCGTTCAATTCTGAGACTGTTCAAAAATTGACTATTTTACAGTCGATTATTAAATATTAAAATATTCAATTTTCACAAATTAACTTTTAATTCGATTTTAAAAGTTATAAAATATTTCTATAACTCCAGTATGATTAAATAAAATTTTCCAAATTATTTTCAATCATTTTTAACTCAATTTTCAATTATTTTCCATAATTTAACGTATTAAATTATCGATTTAATTATCCAATTAAATCCAATAATTCAAATAAAAATTTATTTGACTTAAAAATTCACTTATAAATATTTAAAATTAATTAAATATTCAATTTATTTAATTAATAAAAATTCTGGGTCGTTACAATCTTTCCCCCTTAAAAGAATTTCGTCCTCGAAATTACAAGTAAGAAAGTTACAAAATCTATTAGCTTTCCAAAATCCATAGTTAAACTTTTTACCAATCTGTACTAAGTTTTCAAATCATACTTAGTTATCTTTTCAAAAACAACTATTGTTTAACTTTCAATTCCAAAATCAAAGTTAAAAGTTTTCAAAATTTTCCCATTTTCTCAAAAAATTTCTAACGCCTTAAATTTTCGGAAAAATTCGCCATGTCTCCTTTGCGCGGCTCGATCCGAAAAAAAAAATGACAGTATATATATCACAAATATACATCTCATCAAGTAATGAGGCATCCCGAAGGGAAAAAAGTATAAAAGTACTGTATTTAATCCGAGATATGTACCTTATATTTTTATTAGCAAGCATATACAGCTAATATAGCGCAAAAGCGAACTCCAAATGCGAAGCAAACGCGATCCGCACCTACTAAACTCAACAAACAACATGAGAACATGCATATATGAAAATAATCTCAATATACAACATATAGTAACATAATAACTATATATGTCACTTAGCAAATGCAACCAACAACAAATGCAAACATCAACCAACTACTATTCATAATCAAATGAATATTCATTTATATTCTCATTAATATTAAATGAAATGGGTTTCAATTTAAATCACATTTGATTCATTTACATTGGATTTACTAACATTCATTCTCAATTTAATTAGTTTACATTACTAATTAAATCCAATTCACTTTCAATTCTATTCAAATTTATTTACTCCTAATTTGAATTCAATTGCATTAGCTTTTAATTTCATTAATTCTTAATGAATTACATACAATCATCTAACAATCAAATAACAACCAATGTATATTAATTACCACCAAATTCCTTTGCTTATATTCATTCATTCAATTCGGTTTAAATTTTAATTGATTTTCATTCAATTTTTATTCAACTTCTAATAACATTAGATTTTAATGAATTAACACTTATATTCATTATTTCATATCAATTTTAATTCACATTCAATTGATTATCATTCAATCCTTTCATTCAATTCAATTACAAAGTTGAATTTCATTCATATACTCAAGTTCATATTCATTTAATCCACTTGATTATTTACAACTCATATTCATATAATTTCACTTCTTATATATATATAAGTTTATTTCACAATTGTACATCACTTTAATTATAATTCAATTCTTATAATTCATTTGCTTATACAATTATTCTTTAATTTAGATTATTCAAACAACCTAACAATCAACTTATACACTTTGATAATTTTGAAAAATTATTTCTTTCATATAAAATATAATCAAGGTAAAATTATTTCATTCACCCAATTTAAAACAATATTGTGCCGAATTGTTCTATTCAAGTGTTTAGAAACCCCTTCGGCAAAGTTGTACATACCGTGCTGACGAAGGTTCATATGCCACTCAATAAACCAATCATCACAATATAAAACAAATTTTGTATTCACTAACAAATACGCACTCGTATCTATTATTACACTCAAACTCATTCTAGAGTACTGCTGACTCTATCTCTAATGAGTAATACCCTACAGAACCATGGTTGTCGCTTAACCATCAGAGCTCTGATACCAAATGTAACGCCCGCGGATTTTCGTTCTCCGAAAATTCAACATCGATACTCACTTTATCGACTGCCGAGAAATCAAAGGCCGAAAACCGAGATGTTATGGGTTTTAAAAAGAAAAGAAAAGAAGAAGAGAGAAAAAGAAAACAGAGAGAAAAGAAAATAGAGAAGAGAACAGAGAATTTTAAAATAGAAGAAAAGAGAATAGAGGAAAAAGAAAAACAGAAGAAAATAGGACGGAATAGAAAACAACAGAACAACAACAGAATCTCACAATTCGCAGCGGAACAACATATAATAATAAATGAATAATCTTTAAACAAAGAACTATATCAGTTATTACATTACATTTCATTTCATTACATCATATCATCAGAGTGTACAACATCAACAACATCAAACAGTGCAGCGGAAAAAAGAAATACTATATACTAGTAATACGCCATGCCATCCAGCTTGCCTCCAGCAACTCCAGAATATCCAGAATATCCTGATAAACCTAACTCTTAACTGCCCGTGTGGAAATTGGTGGGCACCCAGAGTTTAGGAAGGAAAACAATAAACTCCGAGTCAGTCATGTGACTGGTGTGAGAACTCAAAACAGTTTATTTAACTTTAAATCAAAATAGAGGAATATTTTTAATCAATTCGCAATGCTTTTAAAAATGAGACTACCATAAGGCCTCCCGCACACACACACATGCAAACGCAGAATCGGAGGAGATTTCTCCTTATGATAGTCAAAGATGCTTGATACGCATTTAAAATAACATTTGATATTATTATTAGTGCATAGTGTAGAGGAAAATCATTTCGAAAATAAAGATATAAATCTTAGCCAACATACGACCATTATCGTATGCCTACTATAGCTAACTATGTTCAATAGCAGGTTACCGCCACATTCCATAGCAGGTTATACAACTAAAACTGTACAAGTCACGTATTGTTTCTTTGGATTTCCAACGAATGATCAGGCCAAGGAACTTCCCATTGCCACATGAGAATGCCTCTGGATGGACATCCCCGAGAACCAAACCGGATCTCTGCCAACACAAGGCCGGGTTACCCCTTGACTGGGTAACTACTGACACGAGCATGCCATTCCCCGGTCCTTTAGGACCTTTTCAACCGAGCGCTCGATATCCAACATCACACCATAATAAATAGAGTGTTTTCAACATGAGTAAGTATCTGGGCTCCATACCATGATACCACCCCTTTCCAGAAGGAAATGCACATACCCTAAGGGGAGCTACAGCAACCCCTAATAACCTTGCCGCATCTTTCCTGTTTTGACCATTTCAGGGATGTGAGGCTCGACGAATTCACGTCCACAAAAACATACTTTATACAAAAGCCATGCTTTGGGTCAACAAATGATCAACACAATGATCACTAAGATAGACGATCAAATAAATGATCCTATCACAATAATCAACACAATGATCATTTCAGCATCACTCAGCATGTCACATTACCAAAATGGGATATATCGCTGATAACTTCAACTATATAACCTTTGAGCTCGTACGTCTCAAAGAAGGGTGTTAAGCAAAGAATAAATTCCCCGCCACCAACAGAAATATATTTGAAAGAAATCGGCTTTATATCTCAAATTGTAATGTCAGGCATACAATCCATACAAGTTTGTTCCGGGCTCGAACAAAACCGAAGGCACTTCTTACGAAGCCCTTGCAATACGGGTATTCACAATCCCGATCGAATTTCCCATCACTTAAGAGATCTCTATACCAGGAGCTACCCAGTGCAGAGACAATCGATAGGTCATCCTATCGCTTTCACAAATACTCGGTCTTCAACACCGATCTTCAAATGCAATTCATAACGACGTATCACATATTCGGAATGGGTTATACGACCCCATGGTCCTTTCCCGGTTAACCCGAATAGTGAGCGCTTATTCAAAAATAAGTGTGCATTCAAATTCAATCCATTCACATCAAATACCCATTCAAAGGGAAATACTGATAGTCGGTTATTGAACTATCAATTGATATGCATACATCACCAGATTCCAAATAATTTTCCAAATTATTTATTTTCCAAAATATCTTTACAAGATATATAATTTCAACACTTCAAAAATAAGTCAATATTTATTTTTAAAACAATTCTCCTTTTCATTTATAAATTCCATAATGAATTTATATTTCAAAATATCCATGCATATGCAATTTCAATAATCCATTTCAATTTATCTTCAGAAAAAGATAAATTCTAATTATTCACTTCATATTGGAAAACATTTCCCTACTTATTTATTCATAAGTAATTCACAAATCTCTTTTATTTTCAACACTTAGAAAATATTCAATATACTTAAATCAAATTAAGTATATCTTTCATTCTTTTAAGGAAATCATTCACTTAACATATTTATTTGGGCCAAAACGAATGTTGCGTAAAACATCGTTACAACAACCCAAAATCACTAGTATAGGGATTCGAAATTAAAATAGATATATAAATCCCAATACTATTCAAAACATTTCCTTTCGGAAATCATTTACTATAACAACAGTGTTATAGTCCACTATTTCCTTTTATTTCTCGAAAACGTCCATTTCAACAATAAATGTTGAAATCTATGGTTTCGAATCACAACACCTTTTAAAACATCGTTAGATCGTTTTAATTCTATTTAAAACATTCACATTCTAAACAATTTCTTTAACGTGTTATTCACTGTTCAAAAACGTGAATAAACTACGTTAACAAACTTCATCATTTCTATTCACTTTTAATTCAAAGGATTATTCACTATTCAAAATGTGAATATAACTCTATTTCTAAGTTATAACAATTAACTTATCAAAATAAGTCATTTGCGGATTTATAAAACAACGTTTATAAATTCCGTTTCTTTTTATTTATAAAAACTTCCTTTTTATAAATTCCTTTATTTACCTATTCCAGTTTATAACTCAATTATAAACTAAATGTTTATATTATAAGTTAAATACTTATAAAATGATTATTTTACAAAATCGTTCTTTTAAAGACTCTCCAATTTATAAATCTTATAACTTATAAGATTTAATGATTTATCCAATCTATTCTTCAAATAATTTCACCAAATTTATAAATCTTATTATTTATAAATTTCATTTATAACTTCACGGTTTATAATTCTATAAATTTCATTCTTTAATGAAATTCATTTTCACTTAATTCAAACACTTATAAAAACTCATTTTATAAGTCAATATTTCAATTTATAAATATCCATTTATAAATCTCTTAATATAAATCAGTTTATATTATTATTCTAAAACGTCTTTAAATTCCTTTATAATTTCATCATTTCGATTTATAAAATAATCAAATTTTATAAATCCTATATTTAAACTTTTATCATATATTCAAAAATCCAATCTAAATTATTTTATAAAATCATTAGTTCATACTTCTCAAAAATCGACTTTTAATCATATTTCTAAAAATCAGCTTTTTAACTATATTTCACAAAAACCATAATTTTTATAACTTTAAAAATTATAACGTTTATTTATTTATAATGGATCAATTCCAAAAATATAGTATATTTTCAAAATCACTTTTTAAAATCATTTTAAAATCCCAAAATCTGGGTCCAATGATGCTACACACCAAATAGTCAATCACGACTAATAACGATATCATATATCGATATGATAATCAATCAAATATCAAAATATCTGAAATTAAATAAATACTGCTGAGGAATCCAGTTGGATCCCTCCAACCTGTTTCCTGCATCCAAAAACATTAGCACAATACCAATTTCGCTCCAGTACGAAATTATCGCGGTATATGTTCTTAATAAATATTATCCGCTTAATAACGGCGTAATAGGATCTCATCCGCTAAACAAAAAATGCGGGAAATCAACAACTGCAATATATACATATGCCAATATATATATATATTGATATTATATATAATACCAATTTCACTGTTTATGAAATATTCGCGGTATATGTTTTAATAAATAACATCCGCTTACTAACGGCGCATAATGTCTATTTTAACAATCAATAATTTACAGTCATCATTCAAACATGCATTCAAATATTTTAAATCTAACTATTTAAAATAAAATCGAAATCTATTCGATTGAGTGAGAAATTCTCACCTTGGTTTTAAATTCCGTTTAAGCTTTTATTTCGAATAAAATTAAACGCGCGTTTAATTTTACCCGAAATTCTCACTAACTCCAAACGACTCCAAACCAACTCCATCGCGTAGTGCTCGTCGATACGATTCCAACGCAACTGAGTTTGCATTTTTTCGACCTCGTATGAAAAAGTTATGGTATTTTGAAGTTTACACGAGTTTTAATATATAAATTACAACTAAAACTTTAATAATTTTTTATACCAACTAACATGGGCCGTTAGATCATGAACCTCTCCATCATAGCCGTGCGCAACCATCTCCCTTCTTCCCTCTCTATCTCACGCACGTTACAACCCTACAGTAAAGAAACCGAACCCAATTCTTCTCCTAGGGTTTCAATTTGCATTCACTTTACTCGATATAAACTCGATCAGGAGCTTCCATTTTGAAGAGCATCACGCTCTCTATCTTCGGTCAGAATTCCATGGAGCTCGGCTGCGCCATCTTCACGAAAAACGAGGCCGACCGTGCTTCCTTCATGCCATGATTTCTCCCTCCATGTTACGAATTATCCAATCACCACCGTTGGATCTAAAGATCTCGAAGAGATCTACGTTTTCCTAGTTGAGAGTTTTCGATGACATTGAGTGAATTGAAAGAAATTAGAGGAGAAAGGTAGGAAGGTTTCGGCCGTTCAGGGGGGGTGGCGGCTGCAATATTGGCTAGGGTTTTATTTCTTTTTTTTTTTTCCAAGTGGGGGCTATTTATAAGAAAACCAATCGCAAACACTATTCATCCCGGGAATTCCGAACTCCGATTTAGACGCCGTAACCAGCGTACCTAGGGTTTACCCCGCGTTCCGGACACAATGGAACAGGTTTCGGAAGCTAATTCGGACATCTGTGCGAGTTATGGCTGCAAACGCTCAATTTAAATTAAACCGATTTAAGTCGATTTCTAGGCGTTTTAATTTGTACCGGACAAACGGTAAATCCAAACGACTTGAAATTTGAAACCTTACAATAATATCACATTACGGATCCGATGAAACTGGTTTCGTCGAAATCCGAGACTTTTTGAAAAATGGCTATTTTGACTCGCCAAATTTAAATTAAAAATAATTCGATGCGTTTCGAGCTGCCACGATCAAACGATAACTCCGATTGACACGAAAATTGAAATCCGGTAATAACTAACTATTACGGATCCAATGGAACTGGTTTCGTTCAATTCTGAGACTGTTCAAAAATTGACTATTTTACAGTCGATTATTAAATATTAAAATATTCAATTTTCACAAATTAACTTTTAATTCGATTTTAAAAGTTCTAAAATATTTCTATAACTCCAGTATGATTAAATAAAATTTTCCAAATTATTTTCAATCATTTTTAACTCAATTTTCAATTATTTTCCATAATTTAACGTATTAAATTATCGATTTAATTATCCAATTAAATCCAATAATTCAAATAAAAATTTATTTGACTTAAAAATTCACTTATAAATATTTAAAATTAATCAAATATTCAATTTATTTAATTAATAAAAATTCTGGGTCGTTACACAACGAGGCCTTGGGAGCAGACCCTCAGGGTCCGATACTGGAAGACCAACAGACGAAGCTCAACAAGCTAGAGCCAATGCATATGCTAACGAGCCACCAGAAGAATACGTACCAGAATTCCCTTCAAGGCTCGGGGGGCATGATAGAAGTTTAACAAAAGGTCAACCACCGGAAGGAGACGAGAGAATGATTGACCTCATGCGAAGAATCATGAGAGGAGGATTGCCTAGCGGAGGTCTGGAAGAGGTTAGTCGAAGTCCATTCACTCCAAACATCCGAAACGCAAGGAACCCTCCAAAGTTCAAACTACCAGCGCTAGAACCTTATGACGGGAGATCAGACCCGACCATGCATATTACCAGATATATCAGGCACATGGAAGTGCTGGGGGGCATCCGAGGAAGTGATGGCTCGATGCTTCCCTCTATATTTGACAGTTTGGCTGCACTTTGGTTCAGACAACTAGAGACTGGATCAATCAGAACATGGAGCGAGCTTGTTGATTGCTTCATGAGACAATTCAGGGTCCACGTAACGCGACCCAAGAGTGTGATGACTTTAGCTTCAATCAAGCAAAGGACCGGAGAGTCCATAAAAGATTTTCTATTGAGATTCAACGTGACAGCGACTTCTGTAGATCGCCCGGATCCATCAATGATTTTAATGGCGGCGGTGGCAGGAGTCGCGGAAGGCACCAGGTTTAAAGATTCTCTAACTAAGGATCCACCGCAAGATCTTGGAGAATTCTTTCATAAAGCTGAAAAGTTCATCCGATTAGAAGAATCACGAGCCGAGAGTCGGGAAATAAATACCGCGCGAAGCGAAGAAATCCCCAGAGAACAGCCTGTAGTAGACAAAGGAAAGAGGAAACAGGATGACAGACATGATGGTCCTGGTAAACGGAAGAAATTCCGAGAACCAAGATTTAGGCAGTACACCGACCTGACTGCAGGCCTAGAAAGAATCTACACTGAAACTCGGGGGCAACTCCCCTATCGAAAGCCACCTACAAGGGATCCCACTGAGCGGGAGCGCAGGACTGGAAAATATTGCCTATTCCATGAGCTGGATGGCCACACTACAGATGAATGCCGCCACCTAAAGGATGAGGTGGAAGAACATGCTAGGGGTGGTAGATTGCCACAATTTGTCAGAGAACGGACAGCGGCAGTAAGGCCTGAACGACTACCGCCTCCACCTAACAGGAACGATCCTGGATCGGGATCACGACTTGTCATCAACTGATTAAAGATGGCAGGGGCCAAGTCCAGGATTTGGGTTTCGGTCGAATAATTTAGATTTATTTTCAGAATAAACGGTTACTCCACTTACACATGTACGGGAACCAGAGAGATCCCTAGGCATGCTCTGAGATGGAGATAAGCCGACATGCCCGAAGAGGCAATCCTTAGCTTTTTTCTGATGTTTGAGATTGAACATCTAGAACTTGAATTTAAATAAATAAATTAGAACTTCTTGCAATAAACCTTTTGACCGGAGAGTCAAGGGATGAACGTTAAATACCAATACAAACATGATCGCTTAATGTTCAGATACACTGAACCGGAGTGCAAGAAGTGAGTTGCTTCGCCGGAGAGCGACATGATCAACTCACTTAAGCGTTGTTTCCCCTTCACCGGAGAGTGACAGGATGGGATTCAGCAAGAGCCCGGAGAAGCTATGATCGGTCTCGAACGACCAAGACATCGCTTAATGTTCAGATACACTGAACCGGAGTGCAAGAAGTGAGTTGCTTCGCCGGAAAGCGACAGGATCAACTCACTTAAGCGCTGTTTCCCCTTCACCGGAGAGTGACAGGATGGGATCCAGCAAGAGCCCAGAGAGGCTATGATCGGTCTAGAACGACCATGACAGCGCTATACGTCCTAACTGAGACCAGAGTGCAAGGGGTAGAAGGCAACGCCAGAGTGCGATAGGATCTTTCTATTCAATCACTAAGTCTAGAATGGCCCTAGTAAGGGTTCAGAGTAGCCGTTAATAGTCCGGAGAGACTACGAAACTTCATTCTCAACTTCTACAGAAAGAACGAATGCTGATTTGGCTTCGAACAGCCACAAACTTGATTGTTAATACTACAGTTATGGATAAAACATGAATTTATTACACTTGATTTAAGACCGTTCAAAACATACCTTTTACAAAAAGGCATGTTTTGGAGGGCAAAGTGTTATCCCAACTTTTGGCAATGTTGAGATACCCAAAAATTTATTAAAAATCAATGATTACTATTCTCGAATGTCGACCATGCATTGCAGGATAGCCATGGATATCGATGAATTTTGTCCGAGTCCGGATCGGGCCACAGTTGATAGGACATGACAAGAGAGATCATAGAAGTCCGCGCCTCAAATTTCAAGACAATCCAAGGTCGTATGCTCAAGTTATGATGGATTCGAGTTAAGAGGGATGGACGTTGCTCAGTTCGAACCCATCTAGTTCGAACCCACCATGTTCGAATCCATAAGAAGAGACGACGCTCGAATCCATCAGCCAACACCTGCTTCGACACCATTGACTTCGACTCCATCTCCCTCGAATCCATCACGATGACCTCTCTTCGAATCCAACATGTTAGAGGCAACTTCGAATCGATCCGAAGTGACGCATTTGGATCGATTCGAAGGAGTACCATTCCATCGATTCGAAGCAGACCTTCGAATCCAACACACGAAGCCATCCAGTGAGCACGGCGAAGAACTCGGAGTCGACCCAATCAACTCGGCGAAAAACATGGATCGACTCGAAGAAGGCGCGCCACGTCAACCCACTTACACGTCCTTAGATCGATTCGAAGTACTCGATTCGAATTGATCGATTCGAGCCAAACAGCGTACCGAGAAACATCATTTCGAATCGATGATAACTCTCAATCCACTGATCCAAATCCCATGAAATTTTTACAGGAGTTCGTCTACATGTCGAAGAATGTCTACGCCAAGTTTCATCACGGTTGGACGATTTCTTGATCGATTCGAACCAAGGGTCGAATCGATCCCAATGTGGGCACGGATCTCCAGGTTTCGGCCATGTGGGCCCCCTCACGTGCCAGAAGCGGTCCACCTGACTTTTAGGAGAAATATCAGCCTCCTACGCCTATAAATAGAGCCCCAGGTCATTCAGAAAAGGGGGCGATTTCTCTTTGGCAAGATCAAGGCTCTGAAGCATCAAGATTCCACCAGGCTCTGCTTTGCATTCCATCACCATCTTTGTATTTGAATTTCAGAGATATAATCCATTGTAATCCGCTGTGATCAATTGTAATCAGCGAAGAACATCAATATAAAGAGAAAACCTTTGAAGTGGACGTAGGCCGGGGATAGCCGAACCACTATAAATCGTGTGTCCTTGCTTATAATTCCTGTTTTGCTGCTTAGATCTGTGATTTGTGCTTGAATATTGTTGATCTATATTCCAACATTGGTGCTTTCACAACAGTTGGGGTTTGTGATCAATTTTGGCGCAAACATCAGCATCATAAATAGACAACTTAAACATTACTAGTACGATCGCATAATGGTGACAAAACTGATCGTTCGGTTGTATAATTTTAAAAAAATCATTTATTGTAGTTTTACATTACTTCAACGATATTATTCAAAAAAAGGATATTACTTCCATTGTTAGAAGTTAAAAATAAAAATAAAAAATGTAAAATAAAGTGTTGTACCATACTTAGCCAAACTATATATTTTAACTGGCTTGTGGTTTTGAACCAAATGAGATTGGGCAAGATGAAAAAAAAACTTTCTAAACTACAGAACTAATAAAATATGCACTGAGACATATCTTTTGGTTAACTGCATCAAACATAGGAAATGAAACATTGTTATTTTTAGGACGCATTTTCCAAAAAGGAATGCATTAAAGTTTCTCTCACACATGGGCCAGAATTAATATTTAAACTAAGTTCACTTAGATATGTGAGATGTGCTTGTGAATCAATAATATAGTTAATTAGGACAATCTGCTTAATACGAAATACAGTCAAGGAAGAACAATTTAAAAAAGAAAAAACAACAAGATTACCGAGAACCAAAAAGAAAGTAGTTGGACCGTATAGACAATAAGATAGCCATGCGATGATCTGATCAAATTCTGGTTGTACATACTTTACGCTAGCCAAAAAAGTATAGCTAACCGTCTACACTACTTTAAACTTAAATTGGCATAAACCTGTTCTATTGTGTTTTCAGTAACCCAATTAATCCCAACTATTGAGAATTTTTTCCCAAACCAAAGTTCGTTCTGGACAGGATGTGCCTCGAAATTGATGGAGACCAATATGGAACCACTTTTAGGCTTCCTCGTGAATCACATGGTATAATTGGTATATCTGAAGTTTATTAAACACTTAATAGATGAGCATAATTATTTGCAGAATCACAGTCTTAGATCAAATTAATTGTATATTTGCATGTAGAAAAATGGTCTTAATAGTTACTGATTAATTGGTGATATTTTCATAAGAAATTACAGGTCTTAAAATAATTTGTGATAAATATACATATCAATGATCAAAATTAGCCACCATATGACAATGAAGTTTTGCATTATTTTTATTTCTTGTTGATCCATCTGTGCAAAATATTAGGAAAGAAATCTTTCCCATTTGACTCTGATAAACAATATTTATGTAACTCACTTCTCCACAAGACAGATGAGTATGCACCTTCACACAAGTTCCTTCTTTATAATAGGAAGGACTCCCAATCATACTTCATCTATCAGTAATATAATGTAATCCCAAAACTGAAAACTGTGTAATAAAACATCACAAGCTACAGTAATCATAACTCCATTACAAGGAACCATCTAACATGATTTGAAAACTACAAAACTTCAACAGTAAGGCAATGCAGATCATAAGTTAACATGGACACATTCAGCCTTGAAGACCTCTCATGAGCCACACACATTATCGTAAGTTTTTATATAACTTAGTTTTGTTAATTTATAATAAATTTGTTATTTATCATTAACAAATCATTTGGTTAATTTTGTTATTTATCACATATAAAATAAATATATATAGTTTAATGGAAATTTATCATAAATTTGGTTATCCGGTATATATTTGTTGTATATTTCGTTAATTTGGTTAATATTTATAAATCACATGGAAATTTAGCTAATGTATATAAAATTTAGTTAATTTGGTTAATATTTTATAGTTTATTATTATTATTAATTTATTATTATTATTATTAACAACTTTGTTATTTTTTATAAAACTTATTGTTAATTTATTATTATTATTATTATAAACCTAGTTAATTTTTATAAAACTTAATTAACTCGGTTATACTCTATAATTTATTATTATTCTAAACTTAATTAATTGTTATGAAACTTGGTTAATTTTTATAAACGTGGTTGCTTATTGTTATCATTACTATTATGACTGTTATTGTCATCGTTGTTGTTATTAGTATTATATTATTATAAACTTAATTAGGTTTAATAAATGAAGTTAATTTATTATTTTAAGACTTAGTCAATTTAGTTATATTTAATAATTTATTATGAGGATTAATATTATTATTGTTATTATTTCAAACATTTTTAATTTTCATAATCTTAGTTAATTTATTTTGATTTTGACTATTGGGGGAATTATTTTAAAGGACAAAGATTTGTATATTTTTTTGCCTCAAGGACACGACCTCAATATTTTTACCACAAGGACAAACATTCTTCTAAAAATTATTCATAAGGACAAACATTTTCAAAAATTATTCAAAACAACAACAAAACTGCTACCGAGCTAAAACTGATATCTAAAAACTGCTACCGATAACTACAAACTGATACCTAAAAATTGCTATCAATAACTAACAACTGATACCTACAGAAAGTCGTCCTTCATGATAAAATATTGAAGGTCTGTCCTTGAGGCTAAAAAACTGTGAAATTTTGTACTTGACAATAATTTCCTGTATTATTAATATTATTATAAACTTAGTTAGTTTTCATAAACTTATAATTAATTTATTATCATTGTTATTATTATATGAACGTTGTTAAATTTTTTAAAATCAGTTAACTTGGTTGTTGCTGTTGTTATTATTATTATTATTATATATTATTATAAACTTAGTTAATTTTCATAGACTTTGCTAATATATTATTATTATTATTATAAACTTGTTTAATCTTTATAAATCTTACTTAACAAATAAGAATGTAACATCTTCCCGAACCAAATTCATTTTAATAGTAGCGTTTGATTATACTAGGCAGCTCGTAATAATAGAAAGTAAAATATTAAATAACAATACCTCATTTGATACCACACCCTATAAATTGTCACTTGCAAGAATGAAGAATTTAGTGATCCATCAACCACCTCCACCTGCATTAGCACAATAAAAGTCCTTTAGTCACAGAAATTACTCGATAATAAGCCGTATATCCAATTCAATTGCAAAATTGTGCACAATTAGAATATAACATGATGAACAAAATACCTTACCTTCAGGCTCAGCAACAACATATTGTTTCAAGAGTGTTTCACCAAATATGCAAGAAACAGAAAGCCCGCTGATTACTTTTATTCCATGCTTAATAATAACAATAAAAGTAACATCATCAATCAAGCCATAAATGACTAGGGTGAGACGATTCAATCTGAACCTTAACTGGCTAATAAAGTGAGTTGTTACTTTTAGAGTTTATTCCATGGGTTAAGTTCTGATAAGTAGTGGCCTGATATCGATCGCATGTAAGAAAATTCTAACCAGTAATTCACAAAACAAACTTTTGAAACCAATCACTGCTGAAGAGGTGAAAGCTGTTCTATTTAAAACTTAAGA
Source organism: Allium cepa (assembly GCA_030765085.1). Taxonomy (NCBI): domain Eukaryota; kingdom Viridiplantae; phylum Streptophyta; class Magnoliopsida; order Asparagales; family Amaryllidaceae; genus Allium; species Allium cepa. The sequence goes on along the minus strand of CM060938.1, from coordinate 554,879,085 downwards.
CAATAGTAGCCCTAGCCCTGGTGGCCTTAATTCTAAATTTTATAAATATCACTAGAATGAATTGGGAATGGACATATCTAGAGCAAGGGATAGCATACTTAATTCTGGTTAAATTATATCAGAAAATAAATTATACTTTCATCATCCTTATTCCTAAATGTCGGATCCCTAAAAAATAGTGAGTACAGGCCCATCTCATGATGCAATGTTCATCAAAAAATATTTGCTAAAGTTTTTTTATGGCAAAATGCAGCTTTACATGAATGACTTGATTTTTGAAGATCAAAATGTTTTTCATTCCTTCTAGGCAAATTCTTGAAAATTCCCTTCTTGCTCATGAAATAATTAAATGAGGTGTTTTTATTTGTTGTTCTTTTATTTGATATGATAAAAGTAAGGGTAATCAAATATAGCATTTTGCATTGAAATAGTATAAATTTGCGCTAATTCATTTAACATGTTTTAGAAACATGGTTGTTAACTCTACTATAAAAGCAGTCTTACATTTATCAAATATTCTATTGTAAGACTTTCAGTGTGAATTACTAGATTAGAACACCAAGATATAAATATTAATCAGATATTTTATAGGATCAAAGGCTAGTTTAATTCTTATGCTGATGCTGATGCTGATGTTGATGCTGATGCTATAAGATAATGTCCGTCTGCACTGAAACTAAAGAAAAGGAAAAGAAAACAAATTTGAATTAAGTAGTGTGATATGAGATTCTTCGTCTCGCATAACGTGGTTCCAAAACAATTCCAAGACTAAAACAAAATTCTGAACCTTTCAAAATTTCATCTCTGTTATCTAAATAGATGGGCATCACCAATCATTGAGCAAAATCAATGATCATATATATAAAAGTGTCAATAAAATCATTTTGTCAACTAGTATAAGGTAAGGAAAAACTTGAATATAACATTGATTCATATAATTGATGCTTCCAAAAACTCATGTAACAAATTAAAGTAGAAATAATAATGCAAACCATCACTAACCTTTGGCTATTTCTTTAAGCAAGATTTCAACGTCTATACCTATCTCACTAGTTCATGTTTATGCTTTGCCTCCATGTAATCATGCAAAAACAGTGCAAGTTCATCATTCACACCCCTCTCTTCCAGATACTACCATGTTGCCTCTTGAAGTTCTCCCTTCATTTCACTGAGAATAATAAGTAAACAACAAGACAGTGATTGGTTAACCCGAGATAAAAAAATGGATTTAATTTTTAATGAAGGCTTGTGCTAAGAAAGGAATAATTATTGTATTCATTTATTAAATCATAAACTTTATTATTTTTATTCAATTGTATACCTTATTTGGAACTTTTTGTGTATTAAATCCTAAACCATTCCTATATAAATAACAATATATTCAAAGTTAATACCCCTATGTTTGCAAGTTGTATATTTTTTTTGTGATTTATCTTACCTGGAACAAAATAATATTAATAAAATAAAATAAAAGATCAATAACTAACAACTAGGTATAAATAAAATAAAATGATTACAAACTAAGGCTGCGTTTGTTTTTAGAAAAAAAGGGCTTAATGCTTAACTGAATAAGTGATAAGAGCCTGTTGGATCGTTTGTTTTTAAATAAGTGCTTTCATTAAGCTCTTTTATTCACTTAATTGAATAAGCAAAATTTTAATGCTTATTGTAAGTGCTGATCACTTATTGCACTACAATTTCCAATTATACCCATATGCGACGTAACATGTAATTATTTTATAAAGTTATTTCTAATTATATCAAACAGTTAGAAAAGTTCACGTATAATATCAATTTTGTATTTAGTTCTATCCCCTTCTATGGTGAGGAAATTTTTTCTCATTTTGTTTTGATTTTAATTTTATAATATAGTTTTCAATCAGTAGAAATATACTAGCAGTGATAAAAAAAATTAATGACATCCTAGCAATGTTTGCATATAATTGAAGTTGAAATATGATAATTTATAAATTGTTTAATAAGAATGAAAAGGAAAAAAATGAAATATGTAATACAAGTGTGAAAAAATATAAATAAATAATTTCGACAAGTTGAACATTACCGATTTATATTAAGATATATGGAAACTTCAATAATTATTAAAAGTTGGACAAAATCGTTTGATGTTTTTATAATAATTTATTTCGATACGTTTAACATATATATGTATATACACACACACGTATATACATACATACATATATATATACACATACACACACATACATAAATAAATAAATCTATATATAAAGATGAAAACATAAATTAATAATCCAAACACACTACAAGCTTTAAATTTATTATAAAAAAATATTTTCTTCTTGACCAAACTTTAATAAAATATATCTACGTCATCAAATTTACTATTTTCGATATGTTCTGTAGATTTGATAGCATCTATATATGTGAGCATTTATTTTTATGTAAAATATAAGGTATAAAATAAGATGATTTAGTGTGCTTTATATGGCAGTTACATGAAAGAATAATTAATTTTATCTTTGACGGGTAATATTGTCAAAGTATTAAGTTACGTTCACAAAACAAATTTCTAAGCAAACAATATTTTAAGTATTCAGCTATCAGCATTCAGCAATTGTTATTCAGCATTCAGTGTTCAGCCTTCAGTATTCAGCATTCAGCATTTTAAACAAACAATACCTAAAACAAAAATCGAACAGAGAAAAGGTTTTTCGGATTCTAACTTTCATTAACATAAAAAAGTTCAAAAATTAAAAGGGTTAAAAAAAAGGAAAACCTTACCACAAAGACGAGCACAAGCGAAAAGCGAGATTTGAGGATGTTAATTGGGGAACGTGCATTTGACGATGCTCAATTAGTGCAGTACGAATTTCCACTGCGAGTCTAAATCAACTAGGGAAAGAGGGGACGAAGGCGTGACCAAGCACGGCGAAGAAAGGATAAGCGGTAGAAGGCAATAGGCGACGAAAATAATTTGGAGAAGGGGCGGGTAGGAAAATGATTAGACAGTAAGTATTACGTAGCCATTCATAATTAGAGTTCGATGTTATCTATTGGAGTTATAAAAACTACTTTTCTTGTAGCGAATAGAATGTCATTTGATGTTCATTACAAACGACTTTGTCTAGTCATTTGATGTTTGTTATGAATGGCTTTCTCTTTCCTTTGCTCTTAAATGCAGTTTCCAACAGTCTTTTTGTTTAACACTAGATTTAGGGTGCGTTTGTTTTTTTTTTGCTGATTGCTGAGTGTTGAGTGCTAAATGCTGAATGCTGTTTGTTTTTGCTTCTGTAACATTTTCATTAAGCACTTATGATATAAAAAAATCGTATCAAGTCAAACACAACACACGATAAACTACCGATGAAAAACATAGAAATATACATCCATAAAACTCCAAAATAAAGCGTGCATAACAAAAAATTTCCAATATTAACTGATTACAAGCAATAAGAAATTTGATCACGCATGTTATCCATAAACACTTGTGACTGCGTTGAAAATATATCACTGTGACGTAATGGAACTTGCGGTGGTTCTGTATCGTCGGCCATGCTATTTATTTCATTATTATCATTCTCATCCTCCTCATCTTGTTCAGCTTGCTCAAATAACTCATCATGAAGAGCAACACGACGTAAAAAATTATGTATAGCCATACATGCAATTACTATATCTCTTTGCACACAAAACTTATAAGGAGGCATTTTATCTAGAATGGGAAACCTCTTTTTTAAGACACCAAAGCTTCTCTCAATAACATTTCTTAGTTTTGCATGAGCATGGTTAAATCGTTCCCTTCTAGTTGTAGCACTATTACCTCTATAAGCTTTCAGCCAATATCGAGTGTTGCGATATGGAGATAAGAAGCCTCTTGTGTTAATATATGCCACATCACAAAGGTAATACATACCTACAGTAGCATAACAAAATGTAAATAATAGTTTTCATTCACGATGTTAGTTAATTATCATAAAATACTTACTCGGTGGTGGTATAGGAAAATTATTTGCAGGATCATGCAACGTTTCACTGAGGACCCTTGAGTCATGCGCTATTCCTTCCCAGCCATCACATAAATAAATTTCATGTCAAAGTTGCATATGGCCAATACATTTTGATAGCAATTTCCCTGACCTCGTCCTCTGAATGGTACTTGCTCATCAATTGGAATGTTTGCATCTATTAACGTACCGTCTAATGCTCCAACCGCACCCTTAAACGCGCCTTCTCTTAGATCAACATGAGATCGAATATTTTCAGCACGTTTGGTAAAATCTGGAGGAACAATCATTTCTCGAGCAAAATTCATCATCGCTTTCAATACTTCATGAAAGTATTTATGAACCGTTTGCCCAGAGTGTTGAAACCTATACCTTATTATACGGTTTCGGTTGTTATGACTTATAGTGGATAAAAACAATGCCATTTTTTCTTCGACGTCAAGGTGTTTGCTATTGGAAAGCCAACTCTGCTGTCGAAAGTAACGACATGGATTTTTAAAAGATTGCTTATCCATTCGAAATTCATCATATATGACGGTGGAAGGACCGTCCAACAACTCCTTCATATGCTGTTTTCCCGAAAGAGACGAGGTCAAAACTTTTTGCCGCTTTGTTCCATGGTTTTTTATTTTCAGTAATATTAAGAGAGTGATTCATCTAACCAATAACCAAAGCTTCTTTGTCATGCTGAAAAAAAACAATCCATCATAATCATGCGTACATGTAACTGTAAATTGAAATAAATGTACCAAACTAGTACGGATAGAAGTACAATAAATTATTGACTCGGCATACAGTTTATTACTGAAAACAAACACCAAACAACTACTGATATAGAATATAATTTAAAAAACTCTCCTTTCTATTCAATGGTACGTTCATCCATGAACACAATTTTCAGTTCTGGCTTGTCATAAAACAGCACTTTTGCTTGTTTATATTCAGCCGGTGATATCATAACCAAACTTTTCATTTCTCTTAGGGAAACCATAATTTCGGTGTAAGAAGGCCCTCTACTAGCCTTCTCTTCATCTATTTGCTACTTCAAGATGCCAACTAATCTCTCTAGTTGATTTTTTAGTGTTTCACCAGATGAACCTTTTTGATGTTTTTACTTGACCGACGGGGTGTTGTCTTCGACTGTCTAGTGCGATTAATATCAACTTCACAGGTGGTACTTCCAATATCATCAGTAACTCTTATCCCCTCAAAGTAGTCATCATTCATACTTCCATTCAGCTCAACATTTTCTGCATTTACATCCTCTTCGTTCTCAAAATGATCATCCTCATTTTCAGTATCAGCTGTAGGACATGGGATTGACAATGAAGACAACCAAGCATATGAACCTTTCGCAAGCGTTTTTTCAAACACACCTTTCATTAGTTCAGCATATTTAAGTGAACTGTTTCGAAACTTCGCCGCTCTTGGATTTTGTTGTTCATGTTAAACATTTACGGTTATAATAATAATGCAACTAGATCAACATTACTTTTTATACTTCAAATTATTGGATTATAATAGTACAGTTGATTAGCTTGCCTGAATAATGTCTTTCCACTTTTCGGGTGGCAAGTGTACGGAGTTGGTGGCAGCACAAAAACCATGTCCAGAGAGCCCAATAATTTTCACCCAAGCATCATAATCTCTTCGCAAATAGTCATAGCGATTTCTAAATATTTTGTGGGCAAAATTCACTTTCCACTTTTCATTAAACTCTGCCTCTAATCTTGTCCACGAATCTTTCGTAAGAGACATTCCTCTATACCCTTGACGCTCAACTTCCCTAAAACACAACTCAATGAAGTCTTTTTCCATTTCAGGATCCTTTGTGAAAGCAGCTCTATCTTCGCAATTCTCATTATCTTCATGGCTGTCATAGCTTTTTGAGTTTGTTTTTCTCTTTGATGCCATAACTGTTAAATACTACATATAAAGAACAATTCCGATACGTTTAAGTGATATTCATTACAATTTGACAAAAAACGAAAAGTAGTTGAAACTACAACTTCATGGAAAAAAATGTTCTTCACAAAGAAAAATATCATCTTAGTAGCTAAATTTTTCTTCAAAATCAAGGACACGATATATATGATGGTTTTTTCTAGACTTAGACCAATTTTATCCAAAAACTTTTTTTCAAATAATTTGGAAAAAGATAATGTTGTCGGGTAATAGATTTACAAATGAATGAATTAGATGAAAGATATGCTGCTATGCTCTATTATATATTTATTTGTTCTAATTTATCCTTTTTTTCCTGCTGTAAAGGCATGTGATGATTATTGAAGTAAACTATATGTCGTGAAATTTGGCTTTTAAACGTGTATGTAGGCATGTTGACAATAAAATATTTGATGGTATTTGTAAAAGCAAAGAAAGTTCATCCGATAAAATTATGCCAAATAAAATTAAGAAGTTGTAAAGTTAGAAACAAGGAATAATTAGATGAAATATATGTCGTTATACCCGATTAGACATATGTAATATGGTATGTAATATGTTTACTAATTTTTTTTTGGTTTTCTTTTTCTTTCAAATGTGAAGGTATGTGATGATCACCATTCTAACCGATCCTGTGTTTAGAGGGATAGCAAAAGTAGAATTTAACGCATGGACAAGTGCATGGATAGAGCAGCTGTGAACCTACAAGCAACAAGCAAACCGGATGTTGGAACTAGTGATGAAGCTGCATGGGGAGAATCCGGACATGAATATTTTTTGTGTGAACAAATTATCAAAGCAAGGGACATGTGTACTGACGTCTAAAAATGAAATATGCATACAAGGCAGCATAATATTCTCATCTTGTATTTTATACGAGTTTCATGAACAGTGCAGCTGCTCTTTTTGACATTTTCAAAGCTAGGCTAGCATAATTTGGTACGTGAAAGGAAGTATACAAAAGAAGAAGGACATGTGCATGTACTAATATATAAACATTTATTTAATGACCACATAGCCATATATTGTTTTACAGAAAGGTGAATGTGTGCAAGTTGCGCTGCACGGTAAAAAAATGAGTAAAAGCAGCATTAAAGTAAAGATACAGCTCATAAAACAGAAGACAAAGTACAAACAAAAACACTATCCTAGAAAACTTACTGAAATTGAGTAGAGAGAGACAATCTTCTGCAACAGCTGTCAAATTTGATAAAATAGAAAAAATTTGTTGATGAAAAATGCAAAAGACCGGCTGGAATTATATTGAGGTAATAATCTGAATTGAATCCAGCGAGTGATTGCCGCTGAATAATATCGCTGAATGCTAGGGTTAGGAGCTGCTTAATTTTTCAAAACAAACGTGCAGATTTTTCCTCATCACTGAAAATTTTAAGCGTTCGGCACTTTTGTTTGGGAAACAAACACAGCCTTATTCTCTGTTTTCACATGGTGATTAACTTAAAATATAAGCATCAAAAGGAGGGCATCCACTAACTAAAACTGGGAAATCCAAAAAGTTAGGAAATGCTATATTATGAAAGCACCCATCACGAAGATACTCTTGAATAATGTAGGGTAATATAAGACTAATCACTCCAAAGCACGAAATAATCGTTGTCTTTCAATAATGTTTTCCCCTTCTTTATCACAGCGGGTTATGTGAAAACATTCTTTCAGGATACAATGAAGATTTATCTATGCAAGTTGTGATTACTTGCTCAGATTAGAAGAAACACTCAAAAGTTAATAATGCCGACGAGTTAGATATAGAAGAAAAGAGAAGCGTATTCTGCGTTGATGGAATGCACTATTATATATGGGGAGTGAGATTTTGCCGTTGCACCCCCTCCTTGAGGGGTTGTCAACCCCTGGACCCCCTCCGTATGAGATCTTATTTAAAAAAACATTCAACAGACACTGGTTGTTGCTTGTTCTTTATGACACTGGTCAGGCAGTTGAAGGGAATCAAAGTTGAGATGGAACTCACATGTTGAGGTTGTTGCTTGTTCTTTAAGACACTAGTCAGGCAGCATACCATCAAACAACCATGTACATTTCACGTTTGCATTTCTTCGTGCTACTGAGTTGGATGCAGGTGGTCTCAGTTTCGAATGGTCAATACTGCACAACTGTTCAAGTAATCATTCAAGTTTTAACAATGTACATAGTTTCAAAATCATCAATGGTACTTGCAAACATTCCTAAGATGGATTTGGAAATGAAGTTTCCTTGTGTGATGAACCAGAACCAGCTATTTTGCTTGATATATTTGCAGTTTTGCACAGTGTTAGCTACGACAAACTCATTTGACAATTCCTATTATGTTTTCAAATTTATGTAATCACATACCTTATATGTCCTATAATATTTGACCATGCTAACAACCGTAGCACGTCATGAATTTTTTATTGAGCCATATTGGACTTTCTGTAATAAATACAGGAATGGTATTTATGAAAAAAACATGTAGGCACAGTTCGGTCTGGGTATAATTTCATTTATGATTTTCATCTACTGCTACGATGTGGTAAATATAAAAGTATTACTTACAAATACCCTGAATCAGATGAGGCATCACAGCCAAGCTTGTTAAATGATTGCAAAAAATTGATTGAAATTCACACATGTAAGGTTCATATATACAGAGCAACTTCAAAGTAGTACACGCAGTAACCCTTAAATCAACCATACATACATCAAATACTATAACAGAGAAGTATTTGTAAGATAAACAAAGACAAACGGACAGAACGTAAGTGAATCGATTTAAATCTAATCGAGCGAACATGTTCGAACGGAGCTGCATGAGTGGCATAAGTGCAACATTTCGAGCGTCTCACACCTCATTGCTTCAATGTTTTTCATGTGGCTTGCGGTATTCTAAATTATAGGTTGTAGCGGCTTCCTTGCATTGCCTATAAAAAAGAAGAGTTAACAATACAAGGTGTGCTCCTACAATTAATATGTCCATAATCACTGTTTATCAGCACCTACATACCAGTAAAGGAAAGGTTATCACATTTTTGGTATTGTTTCTTGATCACCTACAAAATAAAGTGCCGGTAAGATTAGTGATAATTTTACAGCGGGTAAGTAGGTTCAACATAAATGCTAAAGTAGGTGCATGCACTTGTACCCGTAAGGTTTTTAAAAACCTCTCGGTAAACAATATTTTATGTATGCCTTTCCCAGCCAGCTACATTCTCACCCAGTATTATTTTTAACCCACAATGAGAAGTTGTTCAGGAGACTGTTACATAAAGCTGACCATATGCAAATGCTGGGCAAGGTAAATAAATCCCTACGTGGTCGATAAAAGCAATAACCGTTGAAAATCAGTTTTTATTGATAATGCTTTTATATCGATTTAATTACAAGAGCTGAGTATTTATATACAAAATATAATGGGCTGGAAACAAGCTACAGAGCCCATATATTATCTTTGGCAATCCAAACATAGTGAAAGCTCTAATACAGGCCGTTGATCTTAATCAAAGGCTGATATCAAATGCTGCCAACCACATGGATCAAGAAGTGTGCTTCTAGTATTGTTTGTCTCTCAATATGCCGCCTCAAACAAAACTAGGGTTTCATATTTTCCTTGTCTTCCCTGTCGGCTGAATAAATTCTGAGCTCTTTGCGAAAGCGATTAAAGTTTTTGGCAGATAAAGCTTTGGTTAAAAAGTCTGCTCTTTGATAGTAAGATGGTATGTGGTTAATGGCTAACTTGCCGCTTCCTGTTCGTTCACGAACGAAGTGGAGATCTATCTCCATGTGTTTTGTTCGAGTATGCTGAACTGGATTCATGGAAAGAGAGATTGCACTGAGATTATCGCACCAGATGATGGGTTTGCGAGTTGATTCGAACCCTAATTCCCAAATTAGGGTTTCGATACAGGCGATTTCAGCGACCGTACTTGCAATACACCTGTATTCAGCCTCAGTGCTGCTTCTAGAAATGGTATTTTGCTTCTTCGTGCACCAAGAAATTGGATTTGGTCCCAGGTAGACGCAATATCCAGAGATGGATTTCCTGTCGTCTATGTCATTTGCCCAATCGGAATCACAGTAAGCATGAATATTTATATCTTTGCTAGCTTTTAAAGTTAATCCATATGTATTGGTGCCTTTGAGGTATCTAAGAATTCGCTTGACAGCAATCCAATGCTCGTTTAAGGGATTCTGCATATACTGACATACCCTGTTGACACTAAAACATATGTCCGGCCTTGTAATAGTTGCATACTGAAGTGCTCCAACAATACTTCTGTATTGCTTGGCATTATCAATGGGTTCACCTTTATTTTTTGATAACTGCTTGCTGCATGTCATAGGTGTAGGTAGTGGCTTTGCTTTGTCCATGTTGTGCCTGACCAAAATGTCATTGATGTATTGCTTTTGTGACAGAAAGAATTCATTATCAGTTTTCCTTTGGATGTTAATTCCTAAAAAATATTTTAATTCACCCATGTCCTTGATTGCAAAGTGCTTGTCTAGTAGCTTTATGATATGGTTGATTTCCTGCTGATTATCTCCTGTAATGAGTATATCATCCACATACACAAGTATATATATGCTGAAATCCTTGCCCCTTTTTAAGTAAAGAGAATTGTCTGACTTTGTGGCATCAAAACCCAAATGTGTTAGTGTACCTTTGAGCTTCTCGTACCAAGCTCTAGAGGCTTGCTTTAATCCATATATGGCCTTGTGTAATTTGCAAACATAATTTTTATCTGCATGATGATTGAATCCTTCTGGTTGTTGCATGTAGACATCTTCACATAATTCACCATTCAAGAAAGCATTATGAACATCTAGCTGTCTTATTTTTCAATTTTTGTGAAGTGCCAAGGTTAACATAATTCTTATGGTAGTTGGTTTGATTACTGGGGAAAAGGTTTCAGTGAAATCAAAACCAAACTGTTGTGAATATCCTTTTGCTACCAACCTTGCTTTATACTTGGATATATTACCATCTGCATCTCTCTTTATTTTATAAGTCCATCTACATCCCACTATGTTTTTGTTCTTTGGTGGTTGCACAAGTGTCCAGGTCTTATTTTTGATTAAAGCATTTAATTCTTCATCCATTGCCTTTCTCCATTTCTCATGTTTGCTAGCCTGATCATAAGAACTTGGTTCCACCTCATGTATTTGAGCTATGTATAGTTTAGGTTTAAAAATACCACTTTTAGATCTGGTAATCATGGGATGTCCTATTTCTGTCTGCTGTCTGTGAGAATCTTCTAGTTGGTTGTCACTTGTGTTGGTTGCTGTATCTGTTGCTTGGTTGCTATTAGACACACTTGTACTTTGATCATTATTCTGCCTACTACTTGATATGCTAGCATTTTGCTGATTGTTGAAATCAATTTGTGAGTAGCTTTTATTATTTTCATTGTCTGAACTGTATCCAGATTTGGTGCTGGATATGGATGCATCTTTATCATCATCCTGCACTGCCTGATTGATTCTTTGAGCACATTCTGTCAAATCTGGGATGTAAAAATCATGAATTTTGTTATTGTTTGCTTCATGATTCTGCCCTTTTTGACCTGTAAATGGAAACACATTTTGATTAAACACAACATGCCTAGAAATATAAATTTTGCCTTGATTGTCCATGCACTTATATCCTTTTTAATTGTGTGCATATCCCATAAAAGTGCATGGACTTGATCTCAGGCTCAATTTGTGTTTGTTGTATGGTCTGAGATAGGGATAACACAAACACCCAAACACCTTTAAATGATCATATTTTGGTTTAATATTAAAGAGTTTTTCATGTGGGCAAATATTGTTTAGCACCTTTGTCGGCATCCTATTAATAAGATATACTGCAGTGGCAAAAGCATCACTCCAGTATTTCAAAGGTAGAGATGCATGGGACAAAAGTGTTAAACCAGTTTCCACAATGTGTCGGTGCTTTCTCTCAACTATACCATTTTGTTCTGATGTGTGGGGGCAGGTGGTTCTGTGAAGAATTCCCTTTTTGTTAAAAAATTCTTTTAATGATTTAAATTCTCCCCCACCATCTGTTTGTATTATCTTTACACATTGATTAAATTGTTTCTCAACATGAGTAATAAACTGTGTTATAGCAAAACTAGTATCAGATTTGGCTCTGAGAAAATAAATCCATGTATATCTTGTGTGTGCATCTACAAGAGATAGATAATACTTGTGCCCTTGTGTTGAAAACAGTGGTGCTGGTCCCCATAAATCTGCAGTGATTAACTCAAGGGGTTTTTCATATATAGTTTCAGAAATTTGAAAAGGCAATTTATGCATTTTGCCCATTTGACAATGATCACATAGAGATAAATCAGACTTATTTGGTACAGAAAAATTATTTTGCATTAAAATCAGTTTAACTACATCATAGCTAGGATGGCCAAGTTTACAGTGCCATTCGTGAAACAACTTTACATTACTGTCATTTGTTGAGCTAATATTATATGACCAAATTCTTTCATCAGCAGCATCAGTGTTTTGAACATTGCTAAATTTGTATAGACCATTGTCCAGCTTACCCTGCAATAATATATTTTTACTTAATGAATCTTTAACAAAGCATGTTTTTGGGTGAAACTCAAAGTACACCTTATTTTCACTGGCAAATTGTGAAACACTAATGAGGTTTTTCTTGATACTTGGTACTCTTAACAAATTGTTTAAATAGAGTAACCTTGTACCTTTTATACAGCCAGTACCAACATGTTTTATGTTTGCAGCTTCACCATTTCCCATAAGAACAGTTTTATTACCTGTGTATCCTTTGTTCCCCAAATTCAAATTCTGTAGGCTGTTTGTGATGTGATTTGTGGCTCCAGAATCAGGAAACCATTCATCCATGCTGTAATCATCTGTTTTGGGGGTATCATCAGTAACATTATCTCTATTATTTCTGGATTGATTGCTGATTTGAGTCACATTTGCACTTGGTTGTTTGCTGGTTTGAGATGTTTGTCCTGCATTGAAATCCTCTTTGTATCTGAAATAGCATTTGTTTGCTGTGTGCCCAAGTTTTTCACAAATCTGACATCTAATTTTATTATTGTATCCACTCCTTCCTCTACATCTTCCTCTTTGAACATAGCCTCCTCTCTGACTTTGATTGTCTTGTTTGGGTTGATTTGATGTATTTTTCTGATTTCTGTTTCTTGATGTGACTGCATAATTGACACTGCATTCTTCTTGCATTGACTTCCTTTGTTGAATCCTCCCCTCATGAGCAAGTAAGGCAGTGTGGATGTATTCAATATCGGATAGGGTTGGTTGTGTTGCAATGTATGTTATCAAGGACTCATAATCTTGATATAATCCATTGGTTATCACCAGTATCTGCTCATTGATAGACACATTATGACCTACCCCCTTTAATTTGTCACATAAGTTCTTGATCTTGGCAAGATATTCACTCATTGGCATATCATTTTTCCTTGCATTTTGTAATTCTCTTCTATATTGCATGACCTTTGCTGCTGATTGCGAACTAAAAATGCGTTCAATTGCTGACCAAATCTCATAAGAGCTGTTGCATCCAACCATTTGTGAGAGTAAGCTTTTACTAATTGAAGATAGAAGCCATGATGATAAAAGATTATCTTGTCTTTGATAATGTTTGTAGTCTGGATTGCTAACCATTTTGTCTTCTTTGTCAGTTATCATGACTGGTGGTATGCTCTTGGTTCCAGCAATATACTCATGTAAGTCGTATCCTTTTAATGCTATTTCAACTTGATATTTCCATAAGATATAGTTGTCTTCATCTAGCGGTGTTGTGATGACCTGACTTTTAGGTTTGATCAAGATCAGATTCGAATCTTGGTGATTACTGGACTGGTTCCCTGAAGTGGCTGATGTCGTTCCTTCTTCTTCAAGAGCCATGGTGATTCAAGAATCTTGAAATGCCTGGTTTCTTGATGTAAGTTGCAGATAACAGAAACTTTGGCGTGGCTATTAGGAATTAGCAGCCAAGAAGCGAGAAAAATGTTGAAATGATACTGCTAGTGATAAATGTATATTGCTGTTTCATCAAGAAGCAGTAATATAGATGGACAGCGGTAAAGAATCTTGCAGTCAGGGAGATAAGTGATGAAGTAATTCTGATTTCTCCTCTGATATGGCAGGAAGTGGATATAGAACAGATATGACCGATCTTAATGCAATTGAGAGAAAGGTATACCTCCTCGATGATGATATTTTTCTGAGAGGAGTATACACAGCCTAAATCTTTGAAACCTTTTTTTTTTATGATTTTTTTTTTTTGAGAATTTTGCCGTTTGGCCTTTTTGCTCTGATACCATAAAAGCAATAACTGTTGAAAATCAGTTTTTATTGATAATGCTTTTATATCGATTTAATTACAAGAGCTGAGTATTTATATACAAAATATAATGGGCTGGAAACAAGCTACAGAGCCCATATATTATCTTTGGCAATCCAAACATAGTGAAAGCTCTAATACAGGCCGTTGATCTTAATCAAAGGCTGATATCAAATGTTGCCAACCACATGGATCAATAAGTGTGCTTCTAGTATTGTTTGTCTCTCAATAGTCGAGTGTCTGTCCTTGACTTTTATTTATTGTCGAAGCAAAGCAAACTTTCATTGAAACTGTCTACGATGTAGTATGAAGGGCCATTTTGTGTCAACTGATGTCAGAATTATCCTAGAAATTAAAACTTTTCGACCAACATTTTCATGTTACAATTTCAGCTTCAATGACCTTTGAAGCTAATTGTGTGACAACCAGCCTTGCTCCATTACATAAACCTAAACTCTGGTTTAGGTTTCTAAGAAGCATTATTGGAACGCCCACTTTCAATTGCAAATCATGGTTTGGCAATCCAGATATTTTTAATGTGTTTAAAAACTCTATAGGGTACATTGTATAATGATCTTCGCTTGTATCAGAAATTAGGCTTATTGAATAACTTTTCAACTCACCTCCTATAGGAGCTAGAATGCACCTATTTTGAAAAAAAAAATTGCACCAGCAAATTCTGCTCTCTATTTGGATATATGCTGTCTATAATATCCTTATAGAGTTTGTGGTTGATGGTATTAGATAGTCTTCAAGTATTTCAATCAAAGTAGGATTATCACCATCTTTTTTTGAAACAGTTGGAAGTTTCCCTTCACCAACATCTAGTATCTATTCTGAAAATCTGCTTATTTTGTTGAACTCTTCCATCGTATGGTCACCCAAATGGAGACCCATGTTTGATGAACACTTTACAACTATCCCACAGTGGTGATTAATTGATTGCAGAATTTACAATCATTTTCCTTATGCCCTTGGGAACCACGAGTATGGTCTGTCTGAAACCACCGCCTAACAATATTGTTTTACCACCAAATACAACGCTCGTAGGATTTGACGAATCACTTGAAACTATATCTGCAAGACTTTTTTCAAAGGCTTCAAGAGCATTCCGATGAATCATAGGAGCCTCATCCCAAATAATTAAATTCATCCGTCTTAATAAATCAGCCGGACATGATTGCTTAGAGATACAACATGTCAAATGGTCATCAACGTCTATTGAAATTTTAAATGAGCTGTCCTACCACCTGGAAGCAGCAGTGACGCAATACCAGAAGATGCAACTGCAAAGACAATTCTTCCTTCAGATCTCAAGCTACTAATTATTGTTTTCCACAAGAATGTTTTTCTAGTTCCTCCACTGCCATATACAAAAAAGAAACCAACCACCTCTTTGCGCACAACATCGTGAACAACATCGAATGCATTTCTTTGCTCTTCATTCAAAAGTGGTAACAACTTATTGACTTCCTCTTCAAGCACATCACAGTCATACCCTTTTTCCTCCAATATCAATGCATTGACAGCATGGTTGTCATAAAGATTTTCGGTATATGAAGTGGACCAATACTCCTTTGACGACCTATTGTTTCTGTTTAAAAAAAATTCAACTCCCAAAAGCGTGCATGACTTTACCTCCAACTCAATACTCTTGTTAGAAGTAAGATTTCATTGATACTTTATACGCCATGCTATGTCTTTGGACCTTGAGTCAAAATGTCTTTTCCACAACTGCTCCGGGTTTGAAACCTCATAGAAAAGCAGCAGTGTCACAAACATTTCTTTGATCGAAGATGAAGAAGCCCATAAACTTGCTTCAGTAATTGCATCATCCCATTCATTGTCATCCTTCAACAACCCTCTTGCAATACAGGCAGATTTGAAACTGTCTTGCAATCCCCATCCCGCATTTTGATTTCGTCAAAGCTTGTAGGACCTCGAACAATATTTAGCAGCATACGTAGTAAAATCTCTCAGTAGAAATAAGATGAGCATAATAAATTCTACCAATTGTGTCTCCCTTTTGTCTTAGTTTCCACTCTTTTTTGGATTTATCCCACACCATTTCGTAGGAAATTCAGCATAAATAAGTTCCTTTGCTTCAGGAGAAATGTTGTTTTTTTGTAACCACTCCATGAACATAGTTTTGTCAAGATTTGGCCTCCTACTTGCAGCTAATAAATTATCCACATCATCGAAGTAAACATTGTGTTCGCCAGGCATGTGAAACATCAACCTCTCCATGGCAGGATTTTGATATTGAATATCAAACCCAACTATCCTTCAACTTGCCTCTAAGCCAAAATATACCTACAATCTAGGTAAGTATTTACCTCATTTATTTCACGAATCAAGGAACATTCTTCACCTACGTTATTCTCTATTACAACACTTGCTCTATCATGCCCTTTTTTTATGTATTTGAATAAGTACTTAATTATCGTGCTCTGTTACATATTTCGTGTTGAATTTGGATGATTCAAATGTTCATTAAAAGGGAAAGAAATTAATTAATTGATTCAATCAAATCAATTAATTTAGCTGATATATGGAAGGATATTTTAAGGAAACTAATTAATTAGTAAATCAATTAATTAGTCTGCTATATGAAGAAATAAATTATTAGGCATGGAGAATAAAGGAAAGATATGAAAACGAAGATCACGCCATCTATTTATACTAAAATCAAATCACGCAAATTGGAAAGATATCTGCGTAATCAGGAAATTGATTTGCTTAATCTCTAAGCAACCCTTCATTATCAAGTCTATATAAATGAAGGAACTTTATCTTCATATGAACAAGCAAGTGTAGTATCCACCATTATTCTTTCCTCTTTCTTTTGTACTCTCTTCTTTAGTGAAATAAAAAGTTGTTGGGTCTCCGTGGACGTAGGATATTCATATCCGAACCACGTTAAATCTTCCTGTCTTCTATTTCTGTTATTTTTCTGTGAGACTGCATAATTCTTTTTAAGTGTCATTGATATCTAAATAGGCAATACTAGATTCTGAACAAATAAACCGCTTCCGCTCAAATTAAAAAAAAAATCACTACAGTTTGGTATCAGAGCTAGTGTTATTGTTTCTGTTTGGATATTAATGGCTACTTCTAGTAAGTCTGTTGGCAGATCTGGTGTCAATTATGGAGTAACACGTTTTGACGGAAAAGGAGATTTTGGTACTTGGAAGATGAAGATGGAGGCTGTATTGAAGAAGGAGAAGACTTACAAGGTTGTTTCTGCGCCTGAGAAATTGAAAGATATTGATGCAGCTGATTTGGAAGAGATGGAAGATGAAGCTCTTACAACAATTCAGTTGAGCCTTTCAGATGAAGTTCTTAGAGAATTCTCTCAAAAGAAGACGGCGAAAGAACTATGGGATGCATTATCAGATGCATATCAAGACAAGTCTCTCACTAATCGGATTATTCTTCAGTAACAACTTTATTCGTTCAAGATGAAGCCTGGAGCTGATCTCATGGAGCATGTAGATGCTTTGACGACTTTGATTATGAACCTGAAGGCAGCGGAAGTTGATATTACTGATGAGGCTCAAGCTGTGATCCTCTTATGTTCCTTGCCTAAGGAGTATACTGCTTTTGTTAATTCCATGATTTATGGCCGCAGTAAAATTAGCCTATCTGATGTAAAGGCTGGTCTTCATAATGAAGTATTAAGAGGTAGATTGGCGAGCACTAGCTTGGATAGTGATACTGAAGGCTTATCTATTCAGAGAGGTAGAGGCCAAAGCAGGACGAAGAAAGGTGGAGGACGGAATTATTCACGGTCTCAATCTAGGGGGCCTAAGAATTTGACTTGCCATTATTTTAAAAAACCAGGGCACTTCATAGCACAATGTCCCAAGCTTGAAGGTAGAAGAAAAGATCCAAAGCAAGCTTCAGCTTCTACAGCAGAGAAATCAGATACAGAAAGTGACACCGATGTATTTACAGCTTCTGGCTCTTCTGGGAAGAGCAACTTATGGCTGATTGATTCTGGCGCATCCTATCATATGACACCTAATAGAAACTGCTTTTCCACTTACCGTGAAATTGATGGAGGAGAAGTTCTGATGGGCAATGATGCTTCTTGCCGTATGGTGGGTGTTGGTAGCGTGATGATTAGAATGTTTGATGGTGTTATTCGTACGATCACCGATGTTAGACATGTACCTGATTTGAGGAGAAGCTTGATTTCTGTTGGGGCATTAAGTAGACTTGGCTTGAAGATTGTAGTGGAAGGAGAGAAAATGAAGATATCGAAGGGTTCCATGATTGTTATGAGAGGTGTGAGGGCAGGAAATCTTTATCTACTAAAGGGCACTACTGTAATTGGTGAATCAGCTTCTGTTACATCTGTTGATTCGGATTCTTCCAGATTATGGCACTTACGGATGGGTCACATCGGTGAGCGCAGCATGGATGAGTTGAGAAAACGAGAATTGATTGATGGAGTTCATCATTCAAAACTTGGTTTTTGTGAAGAATGTGTTCTTGGAAAGCAGACGAAGATTTCTTTTGGTACAGGAGAGCATAAAGCAAAAGCTGTCTTGGAGTATGTTCATACAGATGTCTGGGGTCCCTCCCCTTGTCCGTCTTTAGGTGGAGCCAGATATTTTGTTTCATTTATAGATGATTTCTCTCGTAAAGTATGGGTATACTTTCTTCAGTCAAAGAGTGAAACCTTTGCCAAGTTTCGGAAGTGGAAATCTATGGTTGAGAAGCAGTCAGGGAAGAAATTGAAAGTTCTCCGTTCAGATAATGTAGGTGAATTTGTATCACAGGAATTCATCGATTATTGTGAGTCTGAAGGCATTAAGAGGCATTACACCACACCAGGCGACCCTCAGTCCAATGGAGTTGCAGAAAGGATGAATCAGACATTATTGGAGAGAACAAGATGCCTTAGACTGACTGCTAAATTGAAGAAGGGATTTTGGGCTGAAGCTTTATCTATGGCGGCTTTCCTCATCAACCGCATACCTTCCACTGCCATAGATATGAAGATTCCTGAAGAAGTATGGAAAGGAGAGTCTGTCAGCTATTTATTTCTCAAAGTGTTTGGTTGCCCAGCTTATGTGCATGAGAGCAAAGGGAAGCTGGAACCTAGAGCTTGCAAGTGTATTTTTCTAGGTTATAGGAGAGGAGTGAAGGGATATAGGTTGTGGTGTCCTATTAGCAAGAAGATCGTTATGGGCAGGCATGTGACTTTTGATGAGAAGGCTATGTTGAAGGTGGAGCCTTCCTCATCGGATGACAATGAGAGGACATGTGAAGAATACCAGACACAAAGCAAGTCATCTGTTGATTCTTTCCATAGACGTTCAAATGGTGTTTCCGATGACACCGTGGTTGATGAGGATAATATCGATGTTGGTACAGAGGATCAAACTCAAGGTGGAGCTCATTCGAAACCTAGGCCTGTCAGACAAAGAAGAAAGCCTAAGTGGCTCGATGAGTTTGTTGGATTGAGCATCGAAGATATTAACTTCGATGATATGTCAACATATGCTTTGAATGTTGTCCATGATGAGCCCTGTGATTATAGAGAAGCTATCGCATCAGTTAACGGTTCCAGTTGGTTAGTTGCTATGGAGGAGGAGATTGAATCATTGCAGAGAAATCATACTTGGGATTTGGTGCCTCTTCCCACCGACAAGAGAGCTATTGGATGCAAGTGGATCTATAGAGTGAAAGACATCGAAAACGGTAATCTCAGATACAAGGCAAGATTAGTCGCAAAGGGGTATATTCAGAAGAAAGGGGTAGAGTATCATGATATCTTTGCTCCAGTGGTTAGGCATACTTCTATTCGTATTCTTTTGGCATTGGTTGCTCATTATGATATGGAATTAGAGCAACTAGATGTCAAAACTGCATTCTTGCATGGTGATCTGGATGAGGAGATTTATTTAAAGCAGCTGGAAGGGTTCATTGACAGTAGCAGGCCAGACTATGTTTGCAAACTCAACAAATTTCTATATGGACTGAAGCAGTCTCCTAGACTATGGTATAAGAGGTTTGATAAGTTTATGCTTTCACAGGGATACTCCAGAAGTTTCAAAGACCAGTGTGTTTATTTCAGGAGATGTGATGGTGATATGATTTATTTGTTGTTATACGTTGATGACATGCCGATTGCATCTCGGAGTATGGCCAGAATTAAGGAGTTGAAAGCGGAGCTCAGTAGAGAGTTTGACATGAAGGATTTGGGAAAGGCACAAAGAATATTGGGTATGGAGATAAGCAGGGATAGGAAGCGGAGAGAGTTAAGGCTCAATCAAGCTCAGTACATCGAGAAGGTCCTCGCTCGATTTGGAATGGAGAAAGCTAAACCGGTTGGCACTCCATTAGGCTCTCATTTTAAGTTGTCAAAAGACTTATCTCTCTCATCGGAAGAAGACAAAAGGTATATGGCTGATATACCTTATTCTAGTGCTGTTGGTAGTCTTATGTATGCGATGGTGTGCACAAGACCAGATTTGGCCCATGCAGTGGGTGTTGTGAGTCGATATATGTCTAACCCAGGCAAAGAGCATTGGCAAGCTGTGAAGTGGATTCTTAGATATCTTCGAGGCACTTCTTCGGTGGGCTTGTTATATGGTGGAGTGGATGGTGACATCTTTCTTAGAGGATACTGTGATTCTGATTACGCTGGGGATATAGATGCTAGGAAGTCAGTGTCGGGCTATGTTTTTACACTTGGCATAGGCTCGATTTTATGGAGATCAAAGCTGCAATCTATCGTAGTTTTATCGACTACCGAAGCAGAGTTGATATCGATTGTGGAAGCAACAAAGGAAGAATTGTACTTACTTCAGTTGTTGGATGATCTTTCAATGGTGCAGCAGATAGTAGAGCTATTTTCAGACAGTCAGAGTGCGATTCATCTTGTAGAAAATCAAGCTTATAGTTCACGGACGAAGCACATTGATGTTAGAGGTTTCTTTCTTATGCTTGAGGAAGAACGAAGAAAGATCAAATTGTTGAAGGTGAGTACTTTGGATAATCCTTCAGATATGATGACAAAGTCACTTCCTAAGGACAAGTTTGAGCAATGCTCAAACTTGATCAGTTTGATACCTGTTACTTGAGCGCCATGGGGCGCTAGACCCAACAACTTATATGTTGATTATTTGATGATAAGGTGATGAAGAGAGATTGTTATATTTGAATCAAGGTGGAGTGTTGAATTTGGATGATCCAAATGTTCATTAAAAGGGAAAGAAATTAATTAATTGATTCAATCAAATCAATTAATTTAGCTGATATATGGAAGGATATTTTAAGGAAACTAATTAATTAGTAAATCAATTAATTAGTCTGCTATATGAAGAAATAAATTATTAGGCATGGAGAATAAAGGAAAGATATGAAAACGAAGATCACGCCATCTATTTATACTAAAATCAAATCACGTAAATTGGAAAGATATCTGCGTAATCAGGAAATTGATTTGTTTAATCTCCAAGCAACCCTTCATTATCAAGTCTATATAAATGAAGGAACTTTATCTTCATATGAACAAGCAAGTGTAGTATCTACCTTTATTCTTTCCTCTTTCTTTTGTACTCTCTTCTTTAGTGAAATAAAAAGTTGTTGGGTCTCCGTGGACGTAGGATATTCATATCCGAACCACGTTAAATCTTCCTGTCTTCTATTTCTGTTATTTTTCTGTGAGACTGCATAATTCTTTTTAAGTGTCATTGATATCTAAATAGGCAATACTAGATTCTGAACAAATAAACCGCTTCCGCTCAAATTAAAAAAAAAAAAAAAAAATCACTACATTTCGACGTTGATACGTGCTTGATATTTTACAACAGAATCTACGTTGTGTGCTATAACCCAACTATTGTCCCGGTTAAACCCACCATCAGTTCTTGTGCTTCGACCATCATTCCGTCGTCTGTAAATGGGAAAACCGTTTTTGTCAAAGTAATGCACTACCAATCTCTGGCCATTTTGGATTGCATGTAAATGCAACAAAATAATCAGGAGAACCTGCCCATCTAAAGATTGTTATTTCATCTTGATAATTTTGCACCATATATCTACGGCCTCCAGTTAATGAAGATCGCAAGCTAACGTTTCTTCTAATTGTGAAAGTTGATTAATCTCCGTGGTCAACCGCATTGTATAAACCGTTGTACACCTCGTAGCGGAGTGTGCTTTGGTTGCATCTGATCCATGCTAGACTTTCTTCGTCCATGCACATGTAAGCATAAACAATAAATTACTGAAAAATCTTGTCTCCATATGGTAGCATTGAACCGTCATCCTGTCTGTACTGCAGGAGGTATGCATAATATTCACGCATCGTTAACATTTTTCATTTTGTTATCCTAGCAATTTGTAGTCGATAGGTATGCATAATATTCACGCATGGTTAACATTTTTCATTTTGTTATCCTAGCAATTTCAGGCAATTTGTAGTCGATATTACTTCTGTAGTCATCCTCCTCCTAAGGAAACAGTAATGGATATTGCATTGACATAAAAGAAGGATGCTTCTTATTTATTCTTTTAAGAACGCCGTTCCTCTCCTTAATCACAACATCGCTTACACCGCACGATTCTGTGTTGGAAGTGGCTGTAAACACAGCGACCTCGGATGAATTAGAACATTATACTGTCTCCCATCTCTATATCGCCTCTCGTATAGTCTAATGGATATTAGTTGATATTCAGTTGCATGAAATCTGTCTCTTGCCATTCTAAAAGCCTTAACTAACTCATTGCACTCGTTAAACATGCTTATTAGATTAGCAACTACACTCTCATCCAAGTTGGTGTTTGCGATCTCTTCTCCACAAGCAGATACTCTATTACCGACCTCCTTGTCTGTATCATAAAAGTATAGTTGTGCAAATTTTGGTTTACCATCTATTGGTAGTAGGGAACCTATTCTATGATGATTTTGACCATTTATACGGAAAACATAAGGTCCTCGACCATTGTTGATGGTGTTGTCTACGTGTCCACCCATTGATGTAAATGCAAATATAGAGTTGTAAGCACGTATGTGTTTCCTAAATTTTCTACATTGATGACCAGCACCATAGGATAGCAGATAACGCAAATATTTAGGACGGTCATTGTATCTAGGCAGCTGCACGTTCCCCTTAAGACAACAGGTGGAAAACTTGGGACAGGTAAGTGTACTTTCTTTTTTAACCTTTTCCTCACTCCAGAGGGTAGCACCACAGTGGGTAAATGTACATGATGGCGCACCGAAGTTACACGGTGCAAACATTTTCCCTGCATGTCCTTTATCTTTAAGGACATATATGCATACAGAACAAACTTAGACAGTAAATACGTGGGGGAAAAAAAGCAGAAACGTACGTGTAAACTTCAATGACGAAGCAGAGCCTGCACATCTTTCCCAAACATTACATGAATTTGGGTAATTCATTTGTATTGTAGAATAGTTAAAAGCCAGGAAAGGCTTTAGGGGACAGTGAAAATACGTTCTTGAAGATGTCAGTTATGTATGGACAATGTCAAGATGCTCTTCTCAATAGCTTAAGATAGGTAGAACTTGTAACTGAGAAAGTACATTGTAGATAAACAGGGGAATAAATACCTGACAATGTTTTGTGCACATGCTTATGCTTCAGTTGGTGATGTCTGTAGTCCCGATTCAAGCGGCAAACTGCAAGCAAAGATAGATGATACGTAGTGTATGGAATGAAAACTAAGCAAAGCTACAGCAAATTTTGTACATACTTAGAGTACGAAGTAGTTAATGTAAAACATAGACTTAAGGTTGATTACCTCCCCTCTTCCGATTATCCATGACTCTCAAAATGTGAGCTGCTCTATTTTCATGCTAAGTGCATTGATTTTCGACACTAGTTATACTTAATTTTTTTACAGAATCCACTGAATAGTTCGCACATGCAAGAAGTGAGTGGTCAATGCCTTTGAGCATTCGTTCCCTCTCAAGTATCAACCTCCTCTTGGCGCGAGATAGGAACCGGAACTATAAATTTGGTAACAAAAAAATGAATGAGGATTGTACAAATTCAAACTTAGTTATGAGAATTAAAAGTTATACAGCAAAGTAGAAGTTAGCATGCAGAAGTGAATGGTACAATCGTTCAAACAAACGAATGGCAGAAAATAGCAACGAACAGAACTTGAGTTAAAGTGATTGGTAGGTATATTGAAACAATTGTCAAGTTTGCAAGGATTACAAACTTACAGTTGCATTAGAGGTGCTGTATAAGTACGAAATTGCTTCAGGTAAAGGCTTACAAAGGTGGTGAGCTTATGATTACCTAAATTTACAGGGAAGTTTATTTGTAGATTGCAAGGAGGACTGTTTGCGCAAAAAAGGGGCAAACACCTCACAGTCGTATGATTCCGTCGATTTTAAGTTGTTTTTAGCGATTTGGGTGATTTATGCAAATATATAAAAAGCAGAGACTAAACTGTAAAAGACACACAGATTTATAGTGGTTCGGCCAGAACGTGCCTACGTCCACTTTATATGTTATTCTCCTTTTCTCTCAGATTACAAGTACAAAGCTTTGTATACAAGTATATGAAAGTTGTTTGAAAGTTCATTCCGTGCTTGAGCTCTCAAACTTGTCTGCCATTATTGTACCTCTGCCCCTCTATTTATAGAGTGAGGCTGGGGGTAGAGGTCTTGCATGTATATAGCTGCTGGTGGAGCTGGGCTGATGCAATCTGGACTGGCAACTTTGGTTCGGCAAGGGCTTGGTTCGGTAGTTCATGGAAGTGGAGTTGGTCCGGTGGGACGTTGGTTCGGTGAAGGTGTATCCGGTGGTGAGTGGATGGAGCTTGGTTCGGCAAGGGCTCGTATACTTTGGTTCGGCAGTGGCTAAGGTCTGGTTCGGTGGAAGATGGAGAAGCTTTTGGACCGGTGGTGTCTTCCTCCTGGATCGGTGGTGTGTAGTAGGTGGAGTGCCGAATGTACATGAACTATGCCGAATGAGATATGTGATGTACTACCGAATGAATCTTTAAGCCTTTGATACCGAATGGACTTTAATATTTGATTCATGAGTGAAACCCCAGACTTATATACGCTTGTTGGCTGCTTCTTCTTGGTTCGGTCGTGGTGGAAACGCACACAACATTGATATTCCAGTTTTAACCAAAAATGGGATAACACTTTGCCCCCCAAAACATGCCTTGCGATAGGAAGGTGTGTTTTGTAATGCCATGAGCTGAATGTTCATATCATGTTGATGTCCTTGCGATAGGAAGGCGTGTCTTGTAACGCCATGAGCTGGATGTTCATATCCTGTTGACAACCTGTAAAGAGCTTGATATTTATATGGCCCCAAATGACGACCGTTCGGGATCGAGCTATTTGGGATGAAGCGCGGCCGTTCATGGTCAAGCGCCTAACTTCAAATGACGACCGTTCGCGATCGAGTCATTTGAGGTGAGTGCTTGCGTTCGCGGTCAAGCGTCTAAATCCATGCAACGATCGTTCGAGATCGAGTCATTTGCGGTGGAATGTGATCGTTCACGGTCAAACGCTTTACTTCAAATGACGACCGTTCGGGATCGAGCCATTCGAGGTAAAGTGCGACCGAGCCCGGTCAGAGGGCGGACCTCAAATGGCGACCGTTCGCGATCAAGCCACTTAGGGTGAAATGTGACCGTTCACGGCTGGTGCCGTTCGCGGCAAAAGGTGAAATGGGACCGTTCGCGGTCAAGCGCCTTACTTCAGATGACGATCGTTTGAGATCGAGCCATTCGTGGTAAGGTGCGACTGTTGGCGGTCAGGAGGTGGACCTCAAATGGCGACCTTTCGCGATCGAGCCATTTGTGGCGAGATGAGTTGTGCCGTTCGAGGCGAGTGTGTGACCGTTCGAGGTCGGGTGCCGTTCGAGGCGAGTTGTGACCGTTCGAGGTCGGGTGCCGTTCGAGGCGAGTTTGCGACTATTCGTAGTCGGGTGCCGTTCGAGGCAAATTGTGTGTGCCCGTGGGGGACTTAATATTATCAGTGTCGGAGTTATTGTTTGGGGGAGTTTCCGAATCAACGACTTCGGCAGTTCACTGCCATGCAAGAGTTGCTCGTGGACCGTTCGCGATCCACGGGCGTACAAGTAATTTTTCCATAGAATTGTTAATGTTAAAGCAATAATCATATGAACCTTACGGCAGAAATGTCCAAACAGGAAGAATTTAAATGTTCAAATCAAAATCAAAGCAAAGAGCAGAATGAAGATGTCAAAGCGTAAACTCTTACTATAACGCGGCTGGTAGTCATTCAGAGCATGCCTATGGATCGTGCGCGATCGCTCACATGTGTAAATGATTTAACCGTGTTAGCGAGAGGTTTACAACTTGTTCATCGTTATTTTAATCAAGCAATCAATGGATAATCAAACGGTGCCCCGATCCAGGGTCACCTCTAGCCGATGTAGACGGTGGTCGCTCTGGCTCCACAGCTGGAGTTCGCCTCCTCACATACTGAAGGAGCATACCGTTCCTGATATGCCCTTCCACCTCGTCCTTCAAATGCCTACAATCATTAGTGTTATGACCGTTTAATTCATGGAATACACAAAACTTATCTGATTTTCTTTCGTCAGAGGTTGGATCCCTTCGTATTGGTCTACGATACGGAACATGCTCCTTGGTATCCTGATAAATTCGTTCCAGACTCTCATTCAGCTCAGTGTGAGTGGTGAATCGCGGCTCCCTCCGTTGCCGCTTTGTCCTGTCATCATTATCCTCAGCCTTTCTTTTTCCTTTGTTAGTCTCCGCACCCTTTCCAGGTGGGTTTCCGCTCTTGATTGCGTAAACGTCATCTTCTTCCTCTCTTTCTGCACTAGCCTCTTCCAAACGCAGAAACTTTTCAGCCTCATGATAGAACTCTCCCAGATTCATAGGCGGGTCCTTGGTTAATGAATTCTTGAACTCTGTACTAGCAGCTATTCCAAATACAGCCGCCATCATGACCATAGATGGATCTGGTCGATCCACAGATGTTGCCGCCGCATTAAATCGCGTTAGAAAGCTCCTCAAAGTCTCTTCGGTTTTCTGCTTCAAGGTTGCCAAAGTCATCACATTCTTGGGTCTCGCAATATGAATCCTGAATTGCCTCATGAATCTCTCAGTTAAATCTGCCCACGTTCCTATGGAGCCGTTCTCCAGTTGCCTAAACCATAACGCAGCAATGTCCGTCAAATACAGTGGGAAGCACCGGGCCATGATCTCCTGTGATGCCCCCAGCACTTCCATGTGCCTCATATACTTAGTAAGATGGACCGCAGGGTTTGTCCTCCCATCGTACATCTCTATTGATGGTAGCTTGAACTCTGGTGGGTTCCTAGCCATCCTAATCGCAGAAGAAAAAGGACTCCTGTTTACATCTTCCAAGTCTCTGTTTACTAAACCGCCTCTCATAGCTCTTCTAACCATCTCTGCTAATCTTTCATTGTCTCCAAGCTGTAGTCCTCGTTCACTGCCTTCGACCTGCCCCCCGAGTCCGCGGGAGTTTTCATATGCATGCCTCCCTGGCTGAACGTTCATTCCTCTATTGCTATCAGGTGGCTCGGATGCCCCCATCTCTCTTCCCGGGGTCGGATCAACATGCTCTGTGTGAGTGCCCCCTAGTTCTGGTGCTACGCCAGATGGTCCTGCTCCGTTCTGAACTCCAGTTGCTCCTTGGTTTTGTGCTCCAAGTTGCCCAATTTGCTGAAGCAAGTTCTGCATCATCTCTTCTTGTCTTTTCATCATGGCCTCCATCTCATCCCTGGTGATGAAGGCTGAAGCTTGGTTTGCTCCTGAGGAAGCCTCTTGACTCCCTTCCTGTTGACTCTGCTCTGGCCTTGGCCTTCTGCTTGATTGTCTCGCCATGACTCTTCCAATCTGAATCTCTAAACCCTCAAATTCAACTTCCAAGCAGTAGGTCCTTGAGTTCAGTTCTCAGTGAAAGCACCAAAAATGTTTGCGCAAAAAATGGGCAAACACCTCAAAGTCGTATGATTCCGTCGATTTTAAGTTGTTTTTAGCGATTTGGGTGATTTATGCAAATATATAAAAAGCAGGGACTAAACTGTAAAAGACACACAGATTTATAGTGGTTCGGTCAGAACGTGCCTACGTCCACTTTATATGTTATTCTCCTTTTCTCTCAGATTACAAGTACAAAGCTTTGTATACAAGTATATGAAAGTTGTTTGAAAGTTCCTTTCGTGCTTGAGCTCTCAAACTTGTCTGCCATTGTTGTACCTCTGCCCCTCTATTTATAGAGTGAGGCTGGGGGTAGAGGTCTTGCATGTATATAGCTGCTGGTGGAGCTGGGCTGATGCAATCTGGACTGGCAACTTTGGTTCGGCAAGGGCTTGGTTCGGTAGTTCATGGAAGTGGAGTTGGTCCGGTGGGACGTTGGTTCGGTGAAGGTGTATCCGGTGGTGAGTGGATGGAGCTTGGTTCGGCAAGGGCTCGTATACTTTGGTTCGGCAGTGGCTAAGGTTTGGTTCGGTGGAAGATGGAGAAGCTTTTGGACCGGTGGTGCCTTCCTCCTGGATCGGTGGTGTGTAGTAGGTGGAGTGCCGAATGTACATGAACTATGCCGAATGAGATATGTGATGTACTACCGAATGAATCTTTAAGCCTTTGATACCGAATGGACTTTTATATTTGATTCATGAGTGAAACCCCAGACTTATATACGCTTGCTGGCTGCTTCTTCTTGGTTCGGTCGTGGTGGAAACGCACACAACATTGATATTCCAGTTTTAACCAAAAATGTGATAACAAGGACAGCCATGGACGTGCTAGGAACTTGTAACGACCCGCTATTTTGGACCATTCAAATCGACAATAAATCCACACATGTCTGACTTGAATAATTCAAAATACCGAATTGTTAATTTAAATTTGACAAACTCAGAACATACAGTAAATAAATAAATCATATATCACAGACACGAAGTAATAAAATGTAGCGGAAGTAAAGAAATAGTAGTTCAAGAAGCTACTATATAAATACATCAGAGTTAAACAAGATACAACAGAAGTCTCAATATGATAATCAAGTACAAATCAGAATACATCATTGGAATCAACTGGATAACTGGAATCAACTGAACAAATGAAAGGGAAATAGATAGCTGGATCTTCAAGCAAAGCTCCAACTCTGAAGGTAGGTCTGGAATGTTGTATCACTCAGTTTGACCCGAGCGTAAACCAAAATACAGAACACTCGAGTTGGGATATACATACTTGTACAATGTAAACCAACTCAAGTGAACTGTAATATAAAGTACAAGTAACTTAAAGGATGCTTGGGACCGTCCATCCTTTGAAGATCCGTTAAACTATTTACTATGTAGTAATATTTCGCTGTTATAATAATGTTTAATAGTAAACTTACTTGAAAATAGCGTTAAGGAGTTACCCAATATCTCCCTTAACACATAATAATGTCAATAGTCTATACAGTATCTGCGTACCTCCTGATCAGAAGGCTACTAGAAGATACTCCATATATACGACACAAATCAAACTATTACAAGGCTCGCTAGGGTAGGTGACACGGCACAACTAGGCAATGACAGGATAGATATACCAATTACTTCCGAACTGGTGGTGACGCATAGCTCACAGCTACCGCCCACCTCGAGCCACACCACCAAAAATCAAAGGGCCCCAATCAATCATAAAGTAATATAATGGTATCGAAGGAGTGTGTCCGATAAGAGGAGCGCTCATGTTTTAGCCACCTTATGCCAACTCACGGAAGTCGGGTCCACATATATACCTCAATAGAACGTCGTCACCATCCTACTTCATTTTGGAATCTTCGCCGCGTACACGGTTATTAAAGTGGTTTTCGGAGTTGGTAGAGAGTATGACAACTTCCGATCCCGGTCTCTTTAACAACCTACCGTTATTATAACCCATGGATATTTATTTCAAAACATTTCTATTCCAAAACCATTAAAATTAAATAACATTACTTTCCAAAATAATATCCATTTCAAAACTAAATACTATATTACTTCATTTCAAAACCAAATCAATATATCATTTAAATAGAACCCAAGTTTCCAAATCACGGAATATTTCTTTCACTTTATTAAACTTGAAATATTCCTGTAAATCATCTTAAACCAAACCACTTTATAAAGTCATACCCTTAAATCTCCAATTTCAATAAGTTTCTAATTTATTTATTTAAAAGACAATTCTTAATTAAATATAATTTCAAATAATTTCCTTTCCAAAATAATAGTACTTCCAAAGCTATAACAACCCTAAAACCAAAACACGTTGGAAACGTTATTCATTTGAAAATTAGAATACTTAGAAAATCATAACACCTTTAAAATAATCTTCATTTAAACCTTTTAAATTCAATGTCAAATAATATTCATTTCAAAGTAGTAACATTTCTAAGTTCATTCATTCAATTATAAAGTTCCCCAAAACATTGAAAATTTCAGCTACAACAGCACTTATTAAATGTTACGGTAGATATAGTGATATTTCAAAAACATTGTCAAATTCAAAACAGCAGCACTTATAAAGTGCTACGGTAGATATTTAGTTAATATTTCAAACAGTTTACTTTCAGCAACAACAGCACTTACAAAGTGTTGTAATAGGTGTTTAGTTATTCAAAACAGTTTAGTTCAGAAACAACGGCATTTATAAAGTGTTGTAGTAGTTGTTTAGTTATTTTAGCACTTAGCAAATGTCATCTTAAACCACAGCATTTCTGAAGTGCTACCAATAATTCCAAATTTTATTATAACTTTTCAGAAACATTAAAACTTCAAGTTTAGTCATTTTTAACTTATAAAATCATATTATTCGCTTCAGAAAATATCCATTTGGATATCATTTAACTTATGATTAAGTAGAATAGATTTTTATAATTAAATATCCAATTTAACTATAATTCATTTATAAGTCAAAACGCATTATTTTATTTAACTTTTATTTCAACAAACAACTTAACACTTTATTTTATAAATCCTCATTTCACAAATAAAACTAACTTTCCATTAATTTACTTAACTTAAAATTTTCATTTAAAACCAAATTTCCAATCATGAAGTTAAGTCATAACTTAAGATACATTTTTCCATTTCAAAATCATGGTTATTTATCTTACAAAACATAACATTTCACGAAAGAATATTTTGTCATAGTTAATATAACGATCAAATTTTCTTTATAGATCTATTCATTTAGACATCAATTAACTATGATTTTCTAGTTAAAAAAAAATTATTACAAAATGTCCAATTAAAACTGTATTCCATTTTACCAGTTCAAAATACATTATTTATTACACAAAACATGTCCATTTCATAAGTAAAATTCATAACAATTTCTAGGTTAGATTTACAACTTCCATATTAGATCAAACTCAATTATTAAGTTATTTATCATTAATAAGGATCTTTAATTCAACTTAAAACCAATTATTAACTTATAAAATTTAACTTATAGAAAAACCGATACACCTTTATAATTTAAAGCATTAAATCAAATTTTTGGTTAAAATTTCATATATTCAAAATCCAAAAATACTTTAAAAATTTAGGAAAATATTATAAAATTTTAACCATGGGCCTGTATAATGTTTTCTAACCTAGGTAAAGTGATACAGATATGTATCATTGCAATCCGTAATTCAAAAAGAAAAATCCAGGTTCTATCATTTCAAACTCACAATCCCAAGTAAAATAAATACAATAAAATCACTTGAGTCTATCATTTCAGCCCATAATGATTTTTCCTTATTTTAAAGTCCGTTCGGGTATGTATCATTTCAACCCATAGTGATAGGAAACTTGCAGTATGATACAGTAGATAAAATGAACAGTAAAATATAACATATCATATCAGGTGATGTAACAGTTATACAAACAGTATTTAACATCATATATATATATATATATATATATATATATATATATCACAGGCATGTATGAACGTAGCATATTAATTTATACCATTCACTTGTCATCATTTCACAATTATAAAAGTATGTATGTCTAGAGTGATAAACTCACCTTTTAAAAGCTGAAGATAACAATTCAAGATACACAACTAGAACTCCGAAAAGCACGACAATGCACGAATAAGATTTTAAGTGAATGAAGAGTCAGATCCAAATCTTGTATGCAAACAAATACAACAAACATAAGAATAAGATTTCAATACAAACAAAGATGGATTAAACAAACGAAAATATGAATCAAAGAGGACATAACCTTTTGATAAAACAAAGCAAGATGATCAATCACCAAGCAAGTGGGCTCGCCATGGCTTCAATGGGCTAGACCATCATGTTATGCTCGGCCTAGATGGTTTCTATGTCATGTACGCTCGGCTAAAAGAGCAATAATGCACGGCTAAGGTTAGTAATGAAGAGGAGTGGCAAGTTGAAACTCATGGAAGGCAAATGGTCATGAAAATGGAAGGTCAAGCAAGCCTATGGGTTCAGTCTTAACTACATGGCTAGGCCATGGTCTAGATCTTGGTCAAGGCAACCTAAATACACGGCTATGGATTAGGCAAAGCAAAGGAGATGGTGCTTCAATTTGTGGCCGAGGCTAATAGGAAAAGTGGTGATGGAATCTAGGGGTTCAGCTAGGGTTTCAAGGCCTTTGGTGATGGATTCTCATCTTGTAGTCACGGCCATGCTTTAGGGTGATGGAGGAGGTGGTGATGGTCAGCATGGTGATGGTGGATGGTGATGAGGTCGGCTAGGGGATGATGCAAGATAGAGGCCGAGCAAATCATGAGGCAAAACAAAGAAAAAGGAAAAAGAAAATAGAAAAAGAAGAAGAGGAAGGAGAAACCATGGAATTAACTTGTATTTTTTTTTCCGGACGCAAATGATAAGTGAGGAAATGAGAAACTATTTTTACAAACTTAGTGGCGGCTAGGGTTATGAAGATGTGAACGGCTAGAAATGTAAGGTTTAGAAAATGAAAGGCTAGTAAATAGCCATGAGATCTTGCATATTTTTTTCTTTGTTCGCACGCAAATGGAAGTGAGATGAGAAACAATATGTACGTGATTGGTAGAAGAAAATCACGGCTATGCATGTGGAAAGTAATTGGCTATGCAAATAGAAAAGCAAGGGAAAAGGAAAAGGCAACAAATAAAAAAAGGTAACTTAGGTCTTTTCAAATTTCCAAGCCATTTATCAAAATAAAATCCACTAAATAAAATAAAAGTTTAAACAAAATAAAAGAGGAAATAAAATAGGGAAATGAACTTAGAAAAAAAATAGAGAATAAAATACAGAAAATAATTGTGTGTAAAACGCTATATTTTATCCAATTCAAAAAGTATAAATCAGAATTTAGCAAAACAAAAAGCAGAACGGATATCAGAAATATATTCTGTTTCAAAGAAAAATATTAAAATAAAATTTTAAATTTTAAATTTTTTAACTGAAATTCAAAATTTGACCAGAGTTGACCAAAATATAAAATTTCCAAAAAATGTTTATTTTATTATATTTGAAAAATAAATTACAAACAAATTCCAAACTTACATTAGAAAATTTTAGAAATTCAATTTTAAATAATTTAAAATTAAAGTTTTCAAATAAAAATTTAATTAAAAATATTTGCAAAATTATGGGCTGTTACACTCTCCCCCACTCAAAACTTTTCATCACCGAAAAGAAAGGAAGTATGTGTGAGAAATGCGGATTACGGATCTTAAGGCTAGAATTAACACTAGAGAGGGGTGAATAATGTTCAAAGGAATTACTAAATCTTTTTGAGTTTATGTTATCTTGAACACAAATGTATACAATATTCAGACACAGATATGATCACAGAAACAAACACAGATGTAGAAATAAAGTAAAAGCAATAACGGAAAGAAAACACCGGATTTTATACTGGTTCAGAGTTACCCTACATCCAGTCCCGCACACAAGTACGGATTTCCTTTCAAAAGCAATTGTACAATTACACCCTCGATTTCAAGGCCACGAGGTACACCACTCCAGATTCACAATCCTCTGGGTAGAGATACTTCATTTTACGGGCAACAAATTCACCCAATTGATTTTACGGGCTACAATCACGCCTTTTCTCGCTTGATTGATTTCACATGCTACAATCACACCTTTTCTCACTCAATTTATTATAGAGAAGCATATAGCTCTAAATTGCACTGAGATTTTGTTGAGATAGTGATAGAGAATCAAACCAGAGATGATCTAGTTAGATTCAATGTTGATTTCGGCAGAGTAATGGTAAAAATATATATATAAAGAAATGTAGAAGAAGAAGAGAAGTGAAATCAGAGAAAATATGAATGAAAATTCGTTTAAAACTGCCCATATTTATAGTAGAACAACAGCCATGTCCATTCGTGAAAGGATATGACGAATAGACACTTCTTTTGAAATTCAAAATTTTGAAATCAACTACCACCTTGTCGACAAGGGGTTCTAGGGGTTGTCGACAAGCCTAAGGAAATTTTGGTAATTTGTTTTTCTTTGAAAATAACTTCTATCTTGTATTAAAGCTATTTTTAAACTTTATAAATATACTTAACTATAGTTAAAATACATAAATATATATAGAAAATAATATTTTGATATATAAAAAATTTTAATATAATTTTATATGTAAATCTAATTATAAATATTAAAAGTTAAATATATTATTATTAAAAGATAGTTTAAAACCAAGGATAATTTGATATTGAAAATAAAGATTATTTTGAGGCTAAAAATATTTAAAACCAGGATAGATGTTTTTGATTCTTTTAAAAGTAAGGTTTTGAAATCATTTCGAAAACAAGATATAATTTTGTAAAAAACATTTGAATAAAAGTTAGTGGATACAAAATAATGTTCCACTAGATTTTCCGTAGGTTTCATCCTACTTAGGATTACATCCCTTTAGCAGGCTCAAAGTGGATTTCATTTCAAGAATAAATTGGATTTTAAGATGTCAGTGCTTTTCTAGGAGTTTTAACAAAATTGCTAATAAAATTATTTATTATTGAAATATTGAACTCTTGATAACCTTGATACTCATAAGTTTTCAATCTTGATATCTTGAATCTCTATACTATACAGTCTTCATCTAAACTATAATATTAGTATTTATATTTTATAATCTTATTCTAAGGTTGTTGTCATCAAAACCATCATCTCAACGACTAGCAATCTCCCCTTTTTTGATGATGACAACCTTTGTTTATAAAATATTACTTCTATCCTAATAACTCCTCCTAAAACTAATAGCTCCCCCTTAATCTATGCCTAACTATCATATTTTATACTTCTCCTCCTTTGTCATCAACAAAAACTAACTCCAAACTATATAACTCCCTCTTATTCTTGTTCTAAAATACCTGCATTAATATAATATTCAATGGAGTGTATAATAGATAGATTAAGAGATAATTATACTAATAGACATGATAATTAATCAAAGATCATATAACTATCAATGTGTTTTTATACATATTTTACACACCAAATATCAATCCACACCAAATATCAATCCATACCAAACAAAATCAAATCAAATCAAATTCAATCCAAGCAATCAATTAAAATCAAACAACGCAATCAAATAAAATCAAACGTTACGAGGAACTTCCACACATCCTTCTTCTCCAAATATAGGGTCTGTTTTAATGGCATCCCAATTTTCATTATCATTGGTGAGAGAGATAGGAGGATGTGCTTCATTATCATCTTTGTGCAGGGAGGAAATCATCCATCGTATCGCATCGAAATGCTTTTCTTGCTCCTTGATCATCTGCATTTGAATTAACTCTAAGTGCCGCTGATTACGAAGAATGAAAGAGAGAATATTCTTGAACGAATTAAGGGTTTCTTCAAGATTCTCGGTTAAACTATGAATTGGATTGGCCATTTTTGAGTTTGTAAGAAGAATAATAGATAAAGTAGATAAGAAATGATTTTTAGTGATTAATTCTGGAAGAAATAGGTATTTATAGATGTAGAAATTCGTTTGAAATGAATAGACATAAGGTAGTTATTCAAATTTCAAATTTAAAATAAAAAGTCATTTCTGACCAGCACATGTCGACATGGTCAAGGGGGTTGTCGATAGGGGTTTGTCAATTTTGATGACTTATTTTAATTTTGTGAATAATTGTGTATATATATATATATATTTATATAATATACTAACATTTATTCTGAAGATAAGATAAGCTAGATAACAGAAAAGTAATTCAATTTCATTTCATAATAGAACGATACAATGATTAAACATTAAGAACTACATGAACATTCAAATCAAAATAAACTAAAACAAATACAGCAAAATATGAAAAGGTAGAACTATTTAGAGGATGACGAAGATGAAGATAATCCAAGCTTCTTGCCGACTTTGGAGAAAAACTTGTTCATCTTGAATGACATTTTATCCAATTTCTTACTGACGGACCGTTTAAGAATCCGTTGATTCTCGACAATGGTCTCTTGATTTTTGAGTAAGGTTTTGTTGGTTGGATTAGGAGGATAGTCAATGCTTTCCAAAGATGTTTCACCTTCTTCTTCTGTTTCCATTTCATCCCCTTCTTCCTCTTCCTCCTCTTCCATCTCCTTATGAGCCAAACGCTCTTCCTTTTCGGCAAGAGTCACATAAGGTTGAAAAACAAATGGAATTTTCATAAGATAAATGTTTGAGTGATTAAAAACATTTCTTGAAACAAATTCTTCTCCTTTGAAATCTACTCCAAAATAGTTAAAAATCCGAGTGAGATAGATTCCATGATACAAAGTGTTTTCACCCATTTCAAGATTTTTGGGACAAAATTCATCCAAAATAACTTGCGCCCAATTAATATCATAATTTCCAAAAATAGCAAAAAATGCTTTGTAAACTTTTGAAGTTGGATTGTTAAAACTCCCCGATCTTGAGGTCAAAGTATGTTGTAAAAGAATATTAACAATTCTAGCTTTTGGTCGAAAGTTTTGATTTTTGAATTCAAAATTATCATTTCCTTCGAAGATGTGATGAAATGTCTCACGATCATTTTCATCGATATTAAAACTAGAAAGATCCATTCTCATGCTTTTGCAATTGATAAAGGTACCCAAAAAATCACAATTTAAAATGATTCTAGTGCCTTTGACACTACTCCAAATTTCATCATCATTTCCATTATAAAATCCATGGTTGAGATCTGCATAGAAAATTTTAGCAAGATTTGGATAACAAACAGAATCATTTTGAGAAGTATCAACAAGACTAAGAACTTGATTATTTGCAAAAAGAGAATCAATTTCAAGTAGAGAAATCTTGAAATAAAGCAAACTTCCCGGGATGGACTTTTCCATAGTTAGCATAGTTGATATATGCTTTTATAGCCTCCGGATCATTGTAGAGTTGCTCTTTTATCTTTCTGGAAATTCTCATTATGGAGGGGTTGCTTGAAGAAGCCATTGGAGTAGAGAGTAGAGAGCTTGAAGTTTTGAGATAAGAGTTTAAATTTGAAAATGAGAGTGAAAAGTTGTGATAAGAGATAGTGAATAAATCTCAAAGGACATGTTCTCTGGTCAAAAGGTGGCTTTTCAGAGAATTGAATGAAGTGAAAAGATGGAGGGAAATTCAATATTTGAATTCAAAAAACATGGTGTCTTTGAATTTCCATGATTATTTTTCTCATGTATTCTAATATATTTATATATGTATTTATTATTTTTAATGTATGTATATATGTCTGGAATATTACTAGAATTATAGTATATTCCATAAAATATTATGATACTATTAAAAAATAATAATAATAATAATAATAATAAAATAATAGTAAAAAAATAATAATTTTAAAATTCAAACAATATACCAATTCTAAGCATGCAATTTCAACCAATTGTATTATAAATGTGTACC
This sequence comes from Allium cepa, assembly GCA_030765085.1. NCBI lineage: Eukaryota > Viridiplantae > Streptophyta > Magnoliopsida > Asparagales > Amaryllidaceae > Allium > Allium cepa. The sequence continues at coordinate 554,840,953 of CM060938.1, read as the reverse complement.
TTCTTCTGAGTCCGTTTCTCTGAATTCGTCGGAGTCGTGAACTGCCGTGAACCACATATTTGAATTATCTGTCTTTTGATCATCATCGCTTGAGGACGAGTCTGAGTCATCTAGAGTAGCAGTAAATGCACGTTTTCGATTCTTTACGGAATCATTGTTTATAGGAAGATTTTGCCTATGTGGATATGGACGGTCTCTTTTGATATGGTTTGGTTCGTCACAATTGAAACACTTGATATGTTTGGCATTACATTTTGATTTTCAAAGTTCTTATAGTTGTTTCTCTTGAGATTATTCAACTTTCTGTATTTCAGGAATTTCCAAAAATTCTTGGTCATAAGGGCTATTTCTTCATCATTATCGTTGTTTAAGTCTGATGCATCAGTCAATGCATTGAATGTCATTGATTTCTTTTCAGATGCTTTGCTTTCTCTTCTCTCAATCATTTGGACTTCAAACGACATTAGATTTCCAATTAATTCTTCTATCTTTAAAGTACTGATGTCATTTGCCTCTTCGATCGCAAGTGTCTTTTGATCCCATTCTGGAGTAAGAGAATTTAATATTTTTCTGACTTGATCTTCTTTCGAAAATTCCTTTCCCAACGATATTAGAGAATGCACAATGTTTTGAAATCTACTATACATATCTGAAATAGACTCATTAGAATTCATTTGAAATAATTGAAACGGGTTTGTGAGCTTGGAAATTTTGGTCTGTTTAACTTTGCTTGTTCTTTCATGAGTAACTTGCAAAGTTTTTCAAATTTCATATGCAGACTAACAAACTGACACTCTATTAAATTCATTTCTATCAAGTGAACAAAACAGAATATTCATAGCTTTAGAGTTATTTTGTGCAACAGTCTTTTGCTCAGCAGTCCACTGTGCAAAATCAATTGTGCGTTCAGAATATTCAGTCTGTGTGACATTCCAAGTGTCTAGTCCTATAGATTGTAAATATATTTTCATCCTACATGCCCAATATGCATAGTTATTGCCATTAAAAAGTGGTGGTCTAACAGTAGACTGACCTTCTACAAATGAACTAGTGACAGGGATAATAGAACCAGTGTTAACAGTACCAGTGTTGGTAGCCATTTTGAAAAAATTTCAAAAATTCAGATTATGAAAACTTTTGAAAACCTTGCTCTGATACCAAATGTGAGAAATGTGGATTACGGATTTTAAGGCTAGAATTGACACTAGAGGAGGGGTAGTGTTTAAAGGAATTACTAAATCTTTTTGAGTTTATGTATGTTGAACACAAATGTATACAATATTCAGACACAAATATGATCACAGAAACAAACACAGATGCAGAAATAAAGTAAAAGCAATAAAGGAAAGAACACATCGGATTTTATACTGGTCGGAGTTACCCTACATCCAGTCCCGCACACAAGTACAGATTTCCTTTCAAAAGCAATTGTACAATTACACCCTCAATTTCAAGGTCATGAGGTACACCACTCCAGATTCACGATCCTCTGGGTAGAGATACTTGATTTTACGGGCAACAGGTTCAACCAATTGATTTCACATGCTACAATCACACCTTTTCTTGCTTGATTGATTTCACAGGCTACAATCACACCTTTTCTCACTCAGTTTATTACAAAGAAGCCTATAGCTCTGAATAGCACTGAGATCTTGTTGAGATAGTGATAGAGAATAAAACCAGAGATGATCTAGTTAGATTCAATGTTGATTTCGGCAGAGTAATGGTAAAAATATATATAAAGAAATGTGGAAGAAGAAGAGAAGTGAAATCAGAGAAAACATGAATGAAAATTCGTTTAATACTGCCCTTATTTATAGTAGAACAACAGGCATGTCCATTCGTGAAAGAATATGACGAATAGACACTTCTTTTGAAATTCAAATTTTTGAAATCAACCGCCACCTTGTCGCCAAGGGGTTCTAGGGGTGGTCGACAAGCCTAAGGAAATTTTGGTAATTTTTTTTCTTTGAAAATAACTTCTGTCTTGTATTAAAGCTATTTTTAAACTTTATAAATATACTTAACTATAGTTAAAATACATAAATATAGAGAATAATATTTTGATATATATAAAATTTTACTATAATTTTATATTTAAATCTAAGTATAAATATTAAAAGTTAAATATATTATTATTAAAAGATAGTTTAAAACCAAGGATAATTTGATTTTGAAAATAAAGATTATTTTGAGGCTAAAAATATTTAAAACTAGGATAGATGTTTTTTATTCTTTTAAAAGGAAGGTTTTGAAATCATTTTGAAAACAAGATATAATTTTGTAAAAAACATTTGAATAAAAGTTAGTGGATACAAAATAATATTCCACTAGACTTTCCGTAGGTTCCATCCTACTTAGCATTCCAACCCTTTAACAGGCTCGAAGTGGATTCCATTCCACGAATAAATTGGATTTTAAGATGCCAGTGCTTTTCTAGGAGTTTTAACAAAATTCCTAATTAAATTACTTATTATTGAAATCTTGAACTCTTGATAATCTTGATACTCATGAGTCTTCAATCTTGATATCTTGAATCTCTATACTGTACAGTCTTCATTCTTGGTACATGCATGGTTTGATCCTGCATATACATATATATCTAGACTATAATGTTAGTATTTATATTTTATAATCTTATTCTAAGGTTTTTGTCATCAAAACCATCATCTCAAGGACTAACAGTAGGAGAATAGAACGACCAGATAGAACATAGATTGGAAAAACAAAATAAAACAATTTATTTAAAACCATATAAAATTCAATTTAAATTTATTTATATTCAACACTTGTTTTATCTATTTGGTTTTATTTAAGTTAAATCAATATTAACTATTCCCAAATTCATTATCATATTATCCAGTTATCTTTAATTAACAATTTCAAAAATCAAAAATTTGAATAGCCATTTATTATAACCATATTTATTCAACAAGTTTAAATTTTTCTTTATTCCAAATTGTTATTAAATTTTATTCCCTTAATATATCTAATCACATATATTAAGTATATTTACACTTATTGTAACAATTCCAATTTATCTGTGAATTCCTTTAACACCATTTTATATTGTAATTTATTCAATTAACCTTTTATTCTATTTACCTCTATTAATCCTTTATAACTAAAATTTAAGTGCATAACATTTATTATAACCACTCAAATTTTATTTATAAAATCCTTTTATATTGTATAATATCCAATTACATAGTTAACTTTAAATAATTTAGGTAAATTACATTGGAATGCAATTGAGTATTATACAAATAAAACTTTCTAATTCAATATCTCAAGCTTAAATATTTATTCAAAATTTTGATTTCCTATTTATAATTGGAATCATCCTTTAGGATACAATTTTAGAATTAAATTTCCGATCAACTCAAACTATTTTAGAGATAAATAATTCTATATACATAACATATATCAAATAGAATTTGAAATTATATATGAATATATATATATATATTATAAATCAAGTCATATTCTAAAAATCCAAATCAATTTAATTCTCAAAAGCAAGACTGTAGCAAAACTACAGAATGGTCTCTTCACTTCGAAACTCGAAAATGAAAGTCGATGATGCTGCAGTCATCACCGAAATTATTTCCCAACGACAAAGAAAAGAGCACTGATTGGAATTAAAATTTCTTTGAAACAATTTCTACCTGAAATACTTTAAACCATACACCCTTTAAAATTTTAAACACAAAGTTTGAAACCATCGAAAATTGAATTCTTAGTTTCTTGTTGTAAATTCATTCAAATTTCCAAATTAACTTATATACATATACAACATAATTATACAAAATTTATTTCATTTATTAAATTTGAAAACTATTTTGTGTCGGTTTGCTCTGTTCAAGTGTTTTGGAGATCCTATCGATAGCGTTGATTAGAAGAATTGATCGAAAACCCAAATCAACATCAACAACTCAAACAAAACAATATATAATAAACATTTTAAATATAGATTTACAAATACACTATACAGGAATAGATTTTCAAAGCAAGGATTGTGATTCAAATTTGATTAACTCAAATCAAAGAAAGTTTCGATTTGAGGATAAGTTGGAACAAAAGATAAGAGGATTTACTAACCGAATAAGGAAATGGATAAGCTTCTATAAATCACGGGACACCTTAACCGGGTCAACCGTGACTTCAAGAATTAGATCTATGTGGAGTTCTGAGGCAATCTACATCTGATCTCAGGAGATAGAATTCATGATAACAAGAGATACTAGCATCTAAACCGAGGATATATAAATCTCCGGTGAATAAATGCCTATTGTAAAAGAGTTTCACCCCTTTACAAGTCATTCAGTGGAGCTATGGGATGCTCCAGAATTCAGAAGAATACATATAGTGAGGGACAAGAATGGATTTCGGAACCGAGGGAACGTAAAATTCAAAGGATCGGAGTCAAAGAGAAAGAGATTCAAGCTTGAATGAAAGTGATTCTATAAATAAATTTACTATATATATGCTAAGTTTTGCCTAGAGCCAAAGCTCTGATACCAACTGTAACGACCCGCTATTTTGGACCATTCAAATCGACAATAAATCCACACACGTCTGACTTGAATAATTCAAAATACCGAATTGTTAATTTAAATTTGACAAATTCGGAACATACGGTAAATAAATAAATCACATATCACAGATACAGAGTAATAAAATGCAGCGGAAGTAAAGAAATAGTAGTTTATGAAGCTACTATATAAATACATCAGAGTTAAACAAGATACAACAGAAGTCTCAATATGATAATCAAGTACAAATCAGAATACATCATTGGAATCAACTTGATAACTGGAATCAACTGAACAAATGAAAGGGAAATAGATAGCTGGATCTTCAAGCAAAGCTCCAACTCCAAAGGTGAGTCTGAAATGCTGCATCACTCAGTCTGACCCGAGCGTAAACCAAAACACGAAACACTCGAGTCAGGACATACATACTTATACAATGTAAACCAACTCAAGTGAACTGTAATATAAAGTACAAGTAACTTAAAGGATGTTTGGTACCGTCCATCCTCTAAGGATCCCTTAAACTATTCACTATATAGTAATATTTCACTATTATAATAATGTCTAATAGTAAGCTTACTTGAAAATAGCGTTAATGAGTTACACAATATCTCCCTTAACACATAATAGTGCTAATAGTCTATACAGTACCTACGTACCTTTTGATTGGGAGGCTACGAGAAGATACTCCATAGGTACGACACAAATCAAACTCGTACAAGGCTCGCTAGGGTAGGTGACACGGCACAACTAGGCAATGCCTGAGTAGATATACCAAATACTATTCGGACAGGTGGTGACGCATAGCGTGCAGCTACCGCCCACCTCGAGCCATAACCCCAAAAATCAAAGGGCCTCAATCAATCAAAAAGTAATAGAATGGTATCGAAGTAGTGTGTCCGATAAGAGGAGCTACCTCACTGGACCGGAATCGCTCCTGTTTTAGGCACTTTATGCCAACACACGGGAGTCGGGTTCACGTATATACCTCAATAGAAAGTCGTCACAACTTCATTCTGGAATCTCCACCGCGTACGCGGTTATTAAAGTGGTTTTCGAAGTTGGCAGAGAGTATGACAACTTCTGATCTCGGTCTCTTTAACAACCCACCATTATTATAACTCATGGATATTTATTTCAAAATGTTTCTATTCCAAAACCATTAAAATTAAATAACATTACTTTCCAAAATAATATCCATTTCAAAACTAAATACGATATTACTTCATTTCAAAACCAAATCAATATATCATTTAAATAAAACCCAAGTTTCCAAATCACGGAATATTTCTTTCAATTTATTAAACTTGAAATATTCATTTAAATCATCTTAAACCAAACCACTTTATAAAGTCATAACCTTCAATCTCCAATTTCAATAAGTTTCAAATTAATATATTTAAAGACAATTCTTAATTAAATACAATTTCAAATAATTTCCTTTCCAAAATCATAGTACTTCCAAAGTTATAACAACCCCAAAACCAAAACACTTAGGAAACGTTATTCATTTGAAAACCATAATACTTAGAAAATCATAACACCTTTAAAATAATCTTCATTTAAACCCTTTAAATTCAATGTCAAATAATATTCATTTCAAAGTTGTAACATTTCTAAGTTCATTCATTCAATTATAAAATTCCCCAAAACATTGAAAATTTCAGCAACAACAGCACTTATTAAATGTTACGGTAGATATAGTGATATTTCAAAAACATTGTCAAATTCAAAACAGCAGCACTTAGAAAGTGCTACGGTAGATATTTAGCTAATATTTCAAACAGTTTACTTTCAACAACAACAACACTTACAAAGTGTTGTAATAATGTTTAGTTATTCAAAATAGTTTAGTTCAGAAACAACAGCATTTAAAAAGTGTTGTAGTAGTTGTTTAGTTATTTTCAGCACCTAGTTAAGTTTCAGAATTTATAGCACTTAGCAAATGTCATCTTAAACCACAACATTTCTGAAGTGCTACCAATAAAATTCCAGATTTTATTATAACTCTTCAGAAACATTAAAATTTCAAGTTTAGCCATCTTTAACTTATAAAATCATATTTTTCGCTTCAGAAAATATTCATTTGGATATCATTTAACTTATGATTAAGTAGAACAAATTTTTATAATTAAATATCCAATTTATCTATAATTCATTTATAAGTTAAAAAGCATTATTTTAACTTTTATTTCAACAAATAACTTAACACTTTATTTTATAATTCCCCATTTCACAAATAAAACTAACTTTCCATTAATTTGCTTAACTTAAAATTTTCATTTATAACCAAATTTCCAATCATCAAGTTAAGTCATCACTTAAGATACATTTTTCCATTTTAAAGTGATGGTTATTTATCTTACAAAACATAACATTTCACAAAAGAATATTTTATCACAGTTAATATAACAATCAAATTTTCTTTATAGATCTATTCATTTAGACATCAATTAACTATGATTTTCTGTTAAATAAATTTTATTACAAAATGTCCAATTAAAACTGTATTCCATTTTACCAGTTCAAAATACATTATTTATTACACAAAACATGTCCATTTCATAAGTAAAATTCATAACAATTTCTAGGTTAGATTTACAACTTCCATATTAGGTCAAACTCAATTATTAAGTTATTTATCATCAATAAAGATCTTTAATTCAACTTAAAACCAATTATTAACTTATAAAATTTAACTTATAGAAAAACCAATACACCTTTATAATATAAAGCATTAAACCAAATTTTTAGTTAAAATTTCATATATTTAAAATCCAAAAATACTTTAAAATTTTTTGGAAAGTATTATAAAATATTAACCATGGGCCTGTATAATATTTTCTAACCTAGGTCAAGTGATACGGATATGTATCATTTCAATCCGTAATTCAAAAAGAAAAATCCGAGTTCTATCGTTTCAAACCCGCAAACCCAAGTAAAATAAATACAATAAAATCACTCGAGCCTATCATTTCAGCCCATAATGATTTTTCCTTATTCTAAAGTCTGTTCGGGTATATATCATTTCAACCCATAGTGATAAGGAACTTGCAATATGATACATTAAATAAAATGAACAGTACAATATAACATATTATATTAGGTGATGTAACAGTTATACAAACAACATTTAACATCATATAAATATATCACAGGCATGTATGAACGTAGCATGTTAATTTATACAATTCACTTGTCATCATTTCACAATTATAAAAGTACGCATGTCTAGAGTGATAAACTCACCTTTTAAAAGTTGAAGATAACAATTCAAGATACACAACTAGAACTTCGAAAAGCATGACAAGGCACGAACAAGATTTTAAGTGAATGAAGAGTCAGATCCAAATCTTGTATGCAAACAAATACAACAAACGTAAGAATAAGATTTCAATACAAACAAAGATGGATTAAACCAATGAAAATATGAATCAAAGAGGACATAACCTTTTGAAACAAAGCAAGATGATCAATCACCAAGCAAGTGGGCTCGGTCATGGCTTCAATGGGCTAGACCATCATGTTGTGCTCGGCCTAGATGGTTTCTATGTCATGTACGCTCGGCTAAAGGAGCAATAATGCATGGCTAAGGTTAGTAATGAAGAGGAGTGCAAGTTGAAACTCATGGAAGGCAAATGGTCATAAAAATGAAAGGTCAAGCAAGTCTATGGGTTCAGACTTAACTACATGGCTCGGCCATGGTCTAGATCTTGGTCAAGACAACCTAAATACACGGCTATGGGTTAGGCAAAGCAAAGGAGATGGTGCTTCAATTTGTGGCTGAGGCTAATAGGAAAAGTGGTGATGGAATCTAGGAGTTCGGCTAGGGTTTCAAGGCCTTTGGTGATGGATTCTCATCTTGTAGTCACGACCATGCTTTGTGGTGATGGAGGACGTGGTGATGATCGGCATGGTGATGGTGGAGATGGTGATGAGGTCGGCTAGGGATGGTGCAAGGTAGAGGCCGAGCAAATCATGAGGCAAAACAAAGAAAACGGAAATAGAAAATAGAAAAAGAAGAAGAGGAAGGAGAAGCCATGGAATTAACTTGCTGTATTTTTTTTTCCAGACGCAAATGATAAGTGAGGAGATGAGAAACTATTTTGTACGAGATTTACAAACTTAGTGGTGGCTAGGGTTATGAAGATGTGGACGGCTAGAGATGTAGGGTTCAGAAAATGAAAGGCTGGCAAATAAAAAAGCTTACTTGATTTCCAAGAAAAGGAGCCACGAGATCTTGCATATTTTTTCTTTGTTCGCACGCAAATGGAAGTGAGATGAGAAACAATATGTACGTGATTGGTAAAAGAAAATCACGGCTATGCATGTGGGAAGTAATTGGCTATGCAATTGGAAAGGCGTGGGAAAAGGAAAAGGCAACAAATAAAAAAAGGTAACTTAGGTCTTTTCAAATTTCCAAGCCATTTATCAAAATAAAATCCACTAAATAAAATAAAAGTTTAAACAAAATAAAAGAGGAAATAAAATAGGGAAATGAACTTACAAAAAAAATAGAGAATAAAATACAGAAAATAATTGCGTGTAAAACGCTGTATTTTATCCAATTCGAAAAGTATAAATCAGAATTTAGCGAAACAAAAAGCAGAATGGATATCAGAAATATATTCTGTTTCAAAGAAAAAAATAAAAAATTTAAATTTAAAAATTTTAAACTGAAATTCAAAATTTGAGCAGAGTTGACTAATATATAAAATTTCCAAAAAATGTTTGTTTTATTGTATTTGGAAAATAAATTACAAACAGATTCCAAACTGACATTGGAAAATTCCAGAAATTCAATTTTAAATAATTTAAAAATTAAAGTTTTCAAACAAATATTTAATTAAATTTTTTTACAAAATTATGGGCTATTGCAGAACTTGTAGTAGCTAGAGTCTCAATAAGGCAGAAAACTATTAAGAAAGGAGGTACAAACATGTTAGATGTAGAAAAACAAAACGGTTATCATGCCAACGAAGTGGGATTATTGTACCGTAATTAATGGTATGGTATAACACATGCTTAAATTTTTGGCAAAGAAAATCAGCAGTCAACACATTTCAAAGTAAAGCAAGTTTTGTAGATAATTACCGCAATTTTACATGCTCTGTCATGCTGAACAGGTTTTGTATTCCTAACCATAGTAGCAAATCAGGCAGCGTATGGTCTGGGAAAACAAATAAACATGTTATGCAATATCATAATCGAATCAGCTATACATGAACCGCTCTTGTATGTTAATGTAGTACGTAGAATATGGTAATGTGTCATGTTTAATGTTGCATGGGTTGTAAGAAGTATAATGAAGAACTTTGTGGTAAGACAACCAAATCAACAAATGTCTATGTTTAACATTTATATTTGGTAATAACAAACTTAGCAGGTATGTGTATGTATAGGGGAGGTATTTTAGTACGCATAACTAATAACTTGAAATATATAGCGGAGAGAAGGTCAGATGAGCAAAGATGGATAATGTTAGAGATGATACCTGAATTTGGTGTAACAACCCTAGATTTTGCTTATATTTTAAATTGACTTTTTAAATTTGTTTTATTTCAAACTTTCATTTTAAATATAAATGTTGATTATTAAGTGATTTATAGTTCAAACTAGTATAATTTGAATATTTTCCTGAAAAATGGATTTGTGGTCAAAACTGGTCAAACATTGACTTTTAAATTTTAAATTTAAATATTTTAATTCTTGAATTTTATCTTTTATTATGAGAATAGATTTAATATCATGAATACTGCTTTTCGTTTCGTTGAAATTGGATTTAAATTGTGAAAGTTATACCCTTTACAATATTGTGTGTATATAGGGTTATTTAACAATATTCTTTGTTTTAATTTATATAAATGATATTTTACTTGATATATCTTATTATAATTTGTATACTTATGTTATATTATGTATATTTTGACTTTTAAATATTTTTAAAGTGATGTTTGAATTTTTCCAAAGCTTATTCAATTTATTTTCTATCTTTAAAGCCTAGTTTCCATTTTTGTGCTATTTTCTTTATTTAAGTTAAAATTTATACATTTATTTGTGAATGCATTTTTTATATGTTATTATCTTTGTTATAAATATTTTTAAAAGCCTATATAAATTTTCCAAAGTTCATTCTGTTTATTTTCCATTTTTCGAGATCAGTTTGCAATTTTGTGTTATTTTCTTATTTTAAACTTATATAATTAATAATTATTTATATATATATATATTATATTTTGTTATATTTTCAAAATTTGACTGAGATTATTATTATTTTCAGTAATTAATATTTATATAAAGAAATTAAAGGTAATTTGAAATGGTTTTGACTTTTGACTTTCCTATGGCTCTTTATCTTCCACATTTTCACATTTCAACCTTACTTTTCATTCAATTAGCCACATCTCCTCATTTCTTCGGCCGCCTTTTTTTTATCATTCACGTAAAACATTTTTCTTCCCATTTGAAAACAGATTCGGCCTCCATCACTCCAAGAGTTTGGTAAAAAAATTCTTTTTCCATTGTTTTTCTTCTTGTTTTCTACTTGTTTGTGTTGATTTTTACTTGCATTCTCTTCTACTTCAGGTACGGCGCCACCACTCCAGCCACCATGGTCGCCTCCTCCACCACCTGAACCACCCACCTCCTCCTCTCAAGCCCCAATCCACTGGCCGTGCCCAATAGTTGATCAAACTCCACCTAAATCTATACAAACTTCACCTATATGCACCATAGCCAACACCTATGCCTTCATCATCTTCAACCTTTCTTTGGCCGTCACCAACTCCACCTTCACCACCCATGGATGACCTTAAACCCTCTACCACACCATCCTCCAGCCCACTACAGAGATGGTTGTGTCTGGTCTTGCTTGGGCCGAGCCAATGTTGCCTTGAATTCATGATATTTTGCATTGTAGTTGTAATCCTTGCACATATCTCATGCATCATCACTTTTGCTCCATCCCATACATGTTTGGCCGACCTCTTATGAACCCAAACCAGATCCTTGTCCTTGCTTTAGCCGTGCCTTTCTAACCTATATCTGAAGCATATGATGTTGAAAGCAAGTGGAAGGTCTTTGGAGATGATTTATGCATCCATTCCTAGCATTGTTTATGTATATTTGTGTTGTTTTCACCACTACCCACCTTTTCACCATCAACAACCAAGTGTAGTCCGACCATACCCAACCAAAACTTGATCCAAATCTTGCCTTAGACCTGTAGTACACCTTATGGCTGAACCTGAAGGTTGTTGGAAGCAAGTGCAAAGCAATTCTGCTTTGATTCGTGCAGTTGATTCTATCTTATTCTATCGTATTTTGCATTAGAAAACTTATGTTATTATTATTGTTTTGTGTGACTTGTATTTAAGGTATTTGATACTTTGGCTCTTCCACTCATCTCTGTGTCATGTTATCGTGCTTGTGTGGTTCCCTTTCGTGCATTCATCGTTGTGTCTCCAGCTCAAACCTGTGAGTAATTCTCACCAGACAATTTGTACTTATACAACTAGTAAACTGATCCCTTTTGAATCTATAAAATGCAATATCATGTTACACCTGCTATATTATGATCATATGATGTTCACCCATGCTTAAACACCTGTTATATCATCTATTACTGTTATATTATGTCGTTTTGTTATTTATATCAGTTTATCACACTGCAAGTTCCCTTTAGATTAGAATCACTATGGGTTGAAAGGATACATACCCGAACAGACTTTAGAATAAGAGAAAATCGTTATGGGATGAAATGATAGGCCTGAATGATTTTCAATTTATTTCATTTACATGGGACTGCGGGTTTGAAATGATAAAACCCGGATTTTCTTTGTAAATTACGGGTTGAAATGATATATTACCCGTATCACTTTACCTAGCGTAGAAAATTATATACAGGCCCGTAAATAAAATATGTTTTTTCTAAAAATTTAAAATATTTTAGAAATGTAATTATTATAATATTTTGATTCAAAACTTAATTAAAAATGATTTTTGTAAAGTATTGTTGATTTTCTGGAAATTTATAAGTTAAATAAATTATAGAAAGGTTAGAAAATTTGAATGTAAGTTATTTTGGAAATTTTGATTTAATTATAATTGGAAATTAAATTAAATATGAAATTATGATAAATTTATAATAATTTGAATTTAAAATGAATTTAAAATGATTTTATAATATATTAATTATTTTTGAGTAAAGTTAAAAAGTGAAAAGAATGATTATTTAAGTTGAAATTTTGAAATATAACCAAATGGGAATTTGTGAATTTGGCTTAAAAGTGATTTTTTAAGTTAAATAGATAAAATTGAAATTAAGTTATATTTTGAAATTTAAACTTAGGTGTTAAGTTGAAATTCAATTCAATGAATTTAAAATTGAATGTTGAAATTTAATAAGTGAATTATTATTAAATCTTGATTTTTGAATGGAAATTTAACTTTATAAAATCATGAACTTAAGGAAAATTAAATGTTGTTTATAAATGTGAAAATGTATGATTTTATAAGTTAAAAAAAATGTTTTAAATAAAATTATAATTGGTTGTGAAATTATATTGAATATTTGAAGTTAAACTGCATTTTTGAAATGCTATTGATTGCAATGTAAATGATATTGCAGCATTTGTAAATGCTGTAGTTGATGATAATGAACTAAAAAGCTAAATTGAATTAAAGGCTATTATAGCAATTTTTGTAAGTGCTATAATTGTTGAATTTAATTAAGTTTATTTGAAATTTAGGTAAACCCTATTACAGCATTTTTAAAATGCTGTCTTTAGTTAAATTGAACTGTTTTGAATGTAACTTTCCGTAGCATTTTCTAAATGCTGTGAAAAGTGAATTTTCATTGTTTTGATAAACTTAAGTGAATAAATGAACTTTGAAAGTTGAAAATTTTGAAAATTTAATAATTTAATTATTAAATATAATAACTTCATTTTAATGATTAAAAATGATTATTGAAATATAAACTGTTTTGAAATGTGAATTGAAATGGTATTTTAAATTAAATGAAATGAATAATGATTTGAAATGAAGTTTTGTAGAGATATGATATTTTGATATATTGAAATGATTTGAAAGAAAGTTTGTAAATATATGATATTTTAATATATTAAAATGATTGGAAAGGAAGTTTTGTAAAGATATGATATTTTAATATATTGAAATGATTTGAAATGAAGTTTTGTAAAGATATGATATTTTGATATATTAAAATGATTGAAAATGAAGTTTTGTAAAGATATCATATTTTAATATATTGAAATGATTTGACATGAAGTTTTGGAAAGATATGATGTTTTTGAAATGGTTTGGAATTAATTTAATCTTTATTTTGATAAAGATTTGGATTTGAAATGATATTCTGTTTTGAAGTATAAATACCACTTTAGATTATAACTACGGGTTATAATAACGATTGGTTGGCAAAGAGACCGGGATCGGATATCTGGCATACTCTCTGTCGATACCGAAAACCACTTTGACAAACCGTGTACACGGTGGAGATTCCAAAATGAAGTAGGATTGTGGCGACGATCTTGAGGTATATTACGTGGACCCAACTCCCGTGAGTTGGCATAAGGTGGCTAAAACAGGAGCGATCTCGGGCCAAGTGAGGTCATTCCTCCGAACGGACACATTCCTTCGATCTATACTCTTACTTGTGATTGATTAGATGACCATCCTGCGATTTTGATATGGGAGTGTGTTCCGAGGTGGGCGTATGTGGCTGCTGCGTTACCACCAGCCCGTGTGCGTAATTGGTATATCTACCCTGGCATTGCCTTGTGTGCCGTGTCACCTACCATACTGAGCCTTTACTACGAGTTTGTTTTTCTCCCGTAGCCCGTGTGGTATCCTCTGACAGTCACCCGGTGTGGAGATGTCATGATATTGGATGGACTGCTGGGACTATTATGTGTGAAGGGTGATATGGGTAGCCTGGAACGCTATTTAAAAGTAAGTTTATTTTACTGTAGACATTATTATAATAGCGCAGTATTACTACATAGTAAATAGTTTAACGGGTCCTTAGAGGATGGGCGGTCCCAGGCATCCTTTAAGTTACTTGTACTTTATTATAGTTCACTTGAGTTGGTTTACATTATATAAATATATATTGTCCTGACTCGAGTGTTTGTATTTTATTTACGCTCGGGTCAGCCTGAGTTATTCACAGATTTGGATTCCACTTTCTGGAGATTGGAATCACTGGAGATCATCTGCTTATCTAGTTTTATCTATTCCAGTTCTGTTGTTCTATTCAGCTTGTACTTGGTTATCATCTTGAGACTTCTGTTGTACTTTATTTATTCTGTTGTATTTTATTTAACTCTGATATATTTTCATAGTAGCTTCATGAACTACTATCTCTTTTACTTCCGCTGCATTTCTTACTCTGTGTCTGTGTTCTATGATTTTTATTTACTGTATGTCCTAAGATTTGACAAATTTTATTTACAACGTGGTATTTTGAGCAATTCAAGTCCGGCATGTGCGGATGCGAATGGTTGAAAATACCTGGTTGTTACATTTGGGAACAAGCCATTGGAGAAGCTCACGGAGTGCTGATGTCGAAACCCTAGAATCGACGAAGGTGAAGCCCTAGGCCGTGGAGAAAGAAGTTGGAGTGAGTTCGTTCGGTGCTAGGGCTTGGATCTGGCGTTGGAGAAGAAGATACCAAACCAAATTTTGATTCGGTGAAGGAGATGCCGGAAAAGAGATTTGGTTCGGTGGAATTCGTTCAATGAGAAGATGACCTCGCTTGGTGGAAGACCGGACTAGAATTTTGGTCCGGTGGTAGTGCTTCGATCGGCGGTGATGGCAAAAGGAAGTCTCGTTTGGGTATGGGAGATGTCGGACCAAAGATTTGGCCACGTGGTGATAGGGGGTTGCTGCTCCAAATATCTCGTCCGATGGTGATGGGATGTCGGTCCAGACTTGCCGCTCCAGATATTCGTTCGGTGCTGAAGCATGGCCGAACCAATGAATGTCGCTCCATATTTTTGGTTCGGCAAATGCCGGTCCAAATGCGTACTGTATTGGAGTGTCGAACCAAATCATGTCGGACCAGATGCATGCCAAACTAAGTAGTGCCGCTCTAGATGTTTGGTTCGGAATTGGATCATGTCAGTCCAGATCTTGAGTGTTGTTTGCTGGACCAAATGCTATTGTGTTGTTTGTCAGACCAGATGTGTCGAATCAAACCTCAAGGCTGCTATATAGCAACCATCCTTTCTCATATCTTCACTTTATAAATAATGGAGCTTCTGGACATCAATGGCAGCCATTCTAGAGAGCTGAAACTCTACATAATTTTTTCTGTATTGTTAATTCTTTTTATGTATAGCCTCCAAAAGTAAATCAATCTTGTAACTCTAATCTTTCAGTGATTAATAAAATCTTCTCTCCCCAAGTGGACGTACACTGCCTCGTGGTAGTGGAACCACTATAAATACTGTTGTTATTATTTTTCTGCATTGCACAGCTCTGTGACTGTCTGTTATGGTGTTTATCTCTGTTTGTTTCATCTTACTACAATCACGATCCAGATGTTTTCTGCTGCGTTGGTTTTTTATTCTCTTAAACTAATCATCTGAAGGGATTTTCCCTAACAGATAACCGTACAGCTAACCTAAATATATATCCATTGCTGACCGTATTCTATTTAGTATTTACGCCAGCCCTTCGATAGGGAAAACTTATGGCAATAGACATTATGAATTAAAAGATGGGAAAATCGAGTAGTTGTTAGGGTATGTACAGAAGGTGGTAAAAATTATTAACATGACTTGTGGTAAACACAGACTCCATGATGAGTTGTAGAGATTTTACGATTACCTTAAAATACATACCTTATAAATACAAAAATTTAATAGACGTGGTGAATAGGTAATTATAACAATATGGGAAAACCTTGGAGATATCAATCAACCCTCTTATAACAATTCCAAACGCTTGAAAAAAACAGGTGAATGAACGACATATTACAGACATGGTTTTAAATCTCTTATATATCTCCCTCGACATCAAATCTTCTCCATATCTCTCTCGACACTCATCTCGTCCGAGATATTCAAATCTCACTCGAAATATGGATCAAATCTCAATTCGAGATCTCACCCGAAATAATACATTTTTCTTATTTTGCATAATATTTTTTATTTTCATATTAATTCAAAAGAAACTACTCAATCCAATTATAATTTACCAACTTTTTGAACATATTCTTTACTTCTATCTTAATGAGTCATAGTGAAAGGTTTCGGTTCTTTATTATATTCAAATAAAAGGTTATTATTCGATCATTATCAAATCAATTAAGCTAATCAAGCTACTACTCTAATAAAAATATTTCTTTTTTCATGTAGATCAAGTATGTTACCATTTTTATTTTACAAAGAAAGTTATAACCGTTAAATAAATTTTTGACGTATCAATTTTAGACACATAAGTACATCCGAGATATTCGCGAGATGCATTATAAAGTCTGAGATGTCAATCCAAGATGTACACCCGATATGTACTCATCTCGTCTAAAATCTCCCCCGATACGAGATAACTTGTGTACAAATTCTAAGACCAAACGTGATCGAAATCCGATATTTAAAACCTTGATCACAGATATGCAGTAAAGTAAAGTAGGGTAAAAATGAACAAAGATAAAGTACAGCAACATGGTATTGAGATCCAAAGGCAGGGATGAGACTGAAGTGCATAAAAGGTAGTAGAACAGTGGTGTAAACTACTTAACTGTCGGTGGAAGGTGGGACTAAGTATATTGACGCAAACATGTAGGTTAAGATATCATAACTGGAAATTAGGTTGTTGGTCACTATGTAAACATAAAACCTGTTAATCCGTCTAAAGTTCGACTGATACATCAACCAAATAGTCATACTAACTCATTGGGCTCTAACTTATAAAGTTAGAGTTAATTAGTGTAAATACAGTAATCGCTGTACACAGAACAGATAGCATTTTCGAACACTGGATCACACTGTTTTAAGGTCAAATAGATATATCACTGTATACGTATCAGTAGCTGGAGAACAGTATAATATGAATTATGTGTAACAAAACTTGAATTATCAACTGATGTAAAGAAGAGTAGGAAAAAATGTACGAAATACATCTATCATACAGTGTGTAGTATGCAGAGCAGGGTAAAAAAATAAATGCAATGGCAAAAAGTCAAGCTATTAATAGATCAAATCCGAGCAACAGTTAAGTCACAATGGACAAACATAAAAAAAATTCTAATTTATAAAAATTCATACTTGGTAAATTTTCGAAGAAATTAGCCTGACGTTGACCATTTTTTAATAGGAGAAAATACATAACTTAGAAATTAAATGCACAGACGAATAAGTTAAATGAGGGAAACAAATTGCATGAATATACTCGTATGAAAAAAGTGGTTCTCTGTCTATACTGGTACTACCTAGTATAAATCGGATTATAATGGGATTTAAATGACTGCAAAATCTAAATTGCATGTCTAAAATGTCCTAATGAATGATCAAAGTGAGACACATGGTAAAAGCATTTATCTGATCAACCACGATTCTGTGATGACAGAACTTCTATGTTTTGATTTCATTTTTTCACACTATTGCTAGAAGTGGTTATTTGTAAGTAATATGAAACGTCCATTATGGGCGACATATATTGATATTAGGAAAAAAGTCATGAAAACATAAATGTTGAGCCTGAGTTGAGAGTGAAGAGGTCAGAATTTGTAGCCGATTCTTCAGAGCGGTTTGAATAGTTGTTGCATTTGAGTAGGTCATAGTTTGTTACCACGTTTTTGGGCAATAAATGTGTTTAGCTTTTGCTTACGTAGTTATCTGTAAGACTTTATCATAGGGGTTCGACCGATTGTTAAGTTTTGAGTTTAAACACAAGGAATGTGAGGAAACATAAAAGAGTGTAGCTGGCAGCAGAGAACGATTTGTTGTTGAGTATTCCTAAGCTTGATGGTGATTATGAGTTGTGGGCAATGCTCACGAAGAATTTGCTTCGCTCGAAGGAATGGTGGTCGCTGGTGGAGACAAGAGTTATAGAAACAGCAAGAGGAGAGGTTCTTAATGATGCACAGAGAGCGGATCTTGCAGCAATAAAGCTGAAGAATTTAAAGGTAAATAATTACTTTTTCCAGGCCGTAGACAAGACCACTTTGAAAACCATTCTTCAAAAGGACACAGCCAAGCAGATTTGGGATTTGACGAAAACAAAATATCAAAGAAATGAGAGAGTCAGAAATGCACAGCTGCAGATACTCAGAAGAGACTTCAAGGTGAATGAAGTTGGGAGAATTAATCAATGATTACTTCTCAAGAGTGATGGTTGTTGCAAATAATATGCGCAATTTGGGAGAAGATTTGCAGGATGCAAAAATTATCGAAAAGGTATTGCGTTCTTTGGTTCGGAAATACAATTGTATTGTATGTTCGATTGAAGAGTCAAAGAATATCAAGAGCTTGTCAATTGATGAATTGCAAAGCTCTTTGTTAATTAATGAGCAGAAATTTCGGAGGAATTCAAGTGGGGAAGAACAAGCACTCAAAGTCACTCATGCCGAAGGAAGTAATGCGAGAGGACATGGAAGAACAAGCTTTCGGGGAACTTTTGTGCAGCCTCATCTTATGAGCTACTGCTACAAATCCATAGCCTTTCTCCATTTTGCATCGGCTACTTCTTCCTTGTAGGTCATTGGATCAGTGGTGGCAAGAAGTGCCCAATCTGCGACAAGACCGAATATTATGTATGTAGTCAATTTGATCAATCGATACTTGTCGAAACCGGAGCTTCATCCCTTGGCTGCGAATTTTACATTATCTACAAGGAACTTTTGGATTTGGACTGTTGTATAAAAAAAAGATGGAAATAAGGAGCTGGTTGGATTCACCGATAGTGATTATGCTGGTGACATGGACGATTGAAAAGGCATCTCAGGCTATGATTTTCTCTTAAGCTCAGCTGCAGTAGTTTGGTCCTCGCGCAAGCAGCCGATCGTTACCTTAAGCACAACAGAGGCAGAGTATGAGGCTGCTGCTGCATGTTCAACTCAAGCAGTATGGATGAAGAGGGTGCTGGAGAAGTTGGGGTACGAAAGGAATGCAAGCACTGTCATTTGTTTGTGATAATATTTCAACCATTAAGCTAGTTATGAATCCAGTCTTACATAGAAGATGCAAACATATCCAGATGCGGTTTCATTTTCTTCGCAGCCTTGCAAATGATGGAGTTGTGAACTTGCGGCACTGTGGTACACATGATCGGGTGGCGGATGTGTTCACCAAGCCACTAAAACTGGAGTCTTTTCAACGAATGAGAGAGTAAATTGGAGTTTGTGATGCATCTATGATAAACTAGTTTGTTTTAGACACTCTAGTTTAGGAGAGGAAATGAAGAGGTCAGAATTTGTAGCCTGATTCTTCAAGGCGGTTTGAATAATTATTGCATTTGAGTAGGTCATAGTTTGTTACCACGTCTTTAAACAATAAATGTGTTTAGTTTTTGTTAGGCTTTATAAAAATCCCGTTGAAGTTTCATAAACAGCAAGTAATTCTAGAACTTCTTAGTGCTCTTTGTATTATATTTAGCAGAGAGATGGTAAACAAAGTCAAGATAACTTGATCCAACTCTTCATAGAGCACTGTAATAAAAATATATGGAATAAAAAACTAATGCAGCGAGTGAGAGCACGTGTGACATTTGATCTTACCTGTTGATAAATTCACATAATCAACCAAAGCGGAAGACAATAGTTGGAAAAAAACCATTGTTTGAAATAGGATGTTAATGTATTAAATAGGAATGTAATCATTTTCTCACCTGCAAAGATTCTTTTGTTGGAATTTCATGAAATTGATGGAGGTGATAGTCATTTAACTACCCTGCTTGAAGATGTAACGCACCAAATTAGACTGGATTTCATTTGTTTTGTAATAAGTTTTTGGGCTGTATTAGATATAAGGATATCAAGGTATGTTTTATTATTAACCAGAAAATAAATGAAATATACTTCTATTTCCTTTTGCCTTCTTCATCCTCTCTCTGTTATTTTGCTTTTTCAAACTGATCTGTTAACTTTTTCAACCATTTCTTCTTCTCAACTCCTATTCCCTACTTCCAACTACAAATTTCACTTTACGTTCGTAACAAATGGTATCAAAGCTTGAAGATTCTCATCGAACCAGATCTGACTTGGTGTTTAATTTCAGATCATTGGCTAGTCTGATTTTAAATCAAATGAGCTCACTAACAATATGGAGCTTCTGGTGAAACTGGCAAACTTTGTGCTGTTGTTATTACTACATCGGAGTTCAACTAAGTTCTTCTAGTTGAGTCCACAACATGATATATCCAATCACTAGGAAAAACTTCATCAAGTATTTGATCCATATTGATGTATTGAGAATATCATCATCACTTCCACAACATCTTATGATTTGAAATCACTATTACAATTTTATTCATTCCATTGCGCTATTCAAGCAAAAAATCAATTACATGGTAGAAACATATATGGTGGGGGTTGCCAATTAGATATTTAATATTTTAGATCTGGATACAATGTTGGTTCAGCAAACTTAGGGCACAATGATTTTTCAAATTGTATTAGTAGGATGATAGCGATTGTAGAAAAAATGTAAGTCGCCAAATAAAATGCAGTCAAGAATAGAGAGAATACAATTTTTACACACACAAAAATGTCAATTGTTCGACAATTTTGTCAAAAGTTACCGACCTGCAAAGTTGAAACTAAACCACAGTAAAAATGACTTCATGTCCAGTGAGAAATCAACGGAAAGGCCATATTCTATAGAAAGAAAAATTAAAAAAGCAGATGCTCACCAAATACCAAACTTATGTGAGAAGACAAAGGAATTAGATCATAATATCAGCTTATGTAAGAAAGTAAAGATGGCTGATCCAGATCAAGACTTGCTTGAGAAATCATTAAGGAAGTGGTGGTCTTGTACAAACGTGTCTTCTCTTTTGAATTTGACTATTTCAATGAAACTATTTGCTCCAATGGGCGGAGCAACCACACAGAATATTTGTTATGGACATGTAAATATGAATTGTGCTGACAAACTTTTTGATGCTATGTTTGAAAAACATGAATGTGTGATGTTTCGTTTAGTGCTGGTACAAAATGGAAAGAGATTTATTGATAAAACCATATTCGTATTTGATCCTGGAGGTGGTGCTTTTGATGTGGGAAGTGTAGTTGCAGGCGTTATTTGCATTTGGTAGTATACATCTTGGGAAATTTTGGTTTAAGTCAAGGTTGCTTCTTATCAATATAACTAAATATCCATAAATTTGGTTACCAATGACTTCTTTGATTCAAAATGAAGTGGTGTTGCCTTTTAGAATCTTCACGGATATGTTTTAGGAAAGACAAAAAAAATCTTTATTTGTAGGATGAGTTGTTGCCAATTTGATAGCTGATTTGACTATAGTTTAATGCCCTAGTATAGCTTCATAGCATAGTCTCTTTAATAGTGCTCAAGTCTACAACGTCTCTTTGTTAGAAATTCATTCATATAAGTGCGAAATGCGAAATTAGTGGCTGCTCATGTGAAGTAAAGTTTGATTGGTTATGGGATATCTGTGCTTGCAAAATGATTGTTAATAAGGGTTATCCACTAGTAGTGAGGTTCCTTCATCTACTATGATTATTGTAATATGAAATGCGATGGGCCTACTAATTACTTGGACATATATTGGGAAACGACTAAGCTACACTAGCTACTATTATACGTCTAGTATACCAAAATAGAGACTAATCAATAATAAACTTGTCTCACAAGTTTACAACTCAGATTTCCACTACTTTGGAATTCTGTATTAGTTATTTTAACAATAAGTATGTTGTAATTAATGACAACAACTAACAACTATAGCAATAATAACTATAGCGATAAAGTAAACGTTATACTATTTAAAGAAATATCACAATGCAGAAACGAAAAATGATATATATATATATATATATATGTATGTATGTATGTATGTGTGTGTGTGTCAACTAGAAATCTAACCGTTTGAAGAAGAAAATTTCGTATGAGGCTTTTGTAATGATTTTCTTAAGACTATTCAAAGTCTCCCTAGATACAATAGACGTGATCTACTCGAGATTGTGATATGTATGATCTTCTTCCTCTTCGTTTCTTACTATCTACAATCTGTGCGCTTTTGCATATCACACAGAAGATCATACACATCACAATCTCGAGCAGATCACGTCTGTTGTATCTTGGGAGAATTTGAATAAAGTCTTAAGGAAATTGTTACGACAAGTCTTAGACGTAATTTCCTTCTTCGACCGGTTAGATTTCTATTTGATTCATATATATATATATATATATATATATATATATATCATTTTCTTTCTGCGTTGTACTATTTCTTTAAATAGTATAACGTTTGAATTAGCACTATAGTTATTATTGCTATAGCTGTTACTTTGTTGTTGTAATTAATTACAACATACTTAGTGTTAAAATAACTAATACAGAATTTCAGAGTAGTGGCAATTTGAGTTGTAAACTTGTGAGACAAGTTTATTATTGATTCGTCTCTGCTTTGGTATACTAGACGTATAACATCTTAAGGCTTTCCTGTTTTCGCTAAAACAGAGATGGCAACAGTTGAACTATCAACAAAGACTACCACTCACAACAGGCCTGATCTGTTCAAAGGAGATGGTAATGACTTCATAACATGGCAAAATAAAATGCTATTTTATCTCACCACACTCGGTCTGTAATGGTATCTCAAGGAGGAGGAACCGATTCCTGCACCAGGTAAAAAATCAGATGTTGATATGTGGAAGCATTCTGATTTTCTATGTAGAAACTATATTCTGAATTGTCTCGGTAAGGTGCTATACAAAGTATATCAGCCGCTAAAGGCAGCAAAAGCACTCTGAAATGCACTTGCCACGAAGTACAAGATGCAGAATAACAGTCTTAAGAAATTCATTGTAGACAAATTCATGGACTATAAAATGGTTGACTCCAAACCGGTGACTGCTCAACTGCATGAACTGCAAATTATCATTCATGAACTCGAAGTGGAAGGTTATAAGGTTGGAGAACGTTTTTGGTTGAAGCCATCACGGGAAAACTGCCGCCATCAAGGAGAGATTACCGCAACTATCTATAGCATAAGAATAAGGAAATCTCTTTACAGGATCTCATAGTCCGACTAAAAATTGAGACAGATAACCGTGGAGTTACAAAACCAAGCGAGGAGGCATTTATGGCTGAAGGGTCAAAGACCAAAAACAAAAAGAATAATTTCCAGAAGAAAAGGAAAGCTCCAGACAACAAACCAAAAGACAACAAAAGAACCAAAAATTTAACGGCGAGCGTTGGGTTTGTGGAAAGGTTTGACATGCCGCTATAGATTGCAAACACAAAAAGGAACGCAACAAAGAGGCAAATTTAGTAGACAACATGGAAGTAGACGAGTACAACTTCTCGGTAGTTGTATCTGAATGCAATTTGGTTCAGAATCCTAATCAATGGTGGTTAGACACAGGCGCTATTCGTCATGTCTGCTCTGACAAATCCATGTTTTCTAGATACCAGAAACTCGATCACGAAGAAAAACTCTAAATGGGTAATTCTGCAGTATCCATGATCGAAGGCAGTGGTACAGTAATCCTCAAGTTTACTTCTGGAAAAACAGTCAAGTTGAATGACGTGCTCCACGTTCCAGACATACGTAAGAATCTCAACGCTGGTGCAGTACTATCGAAGAAAGGATTCAAAATGGTGCTCGAGTCAGACAAGATGGTTCTGTCCAAAGTTGGAATGTATATCGGAAGGGGATATTTATGTGATGGCCTATTTAAGGCAATTGCAGCCGTTATCAGCAACAAAACTATGTATTCTAATTGTGCTATTAATAAAATTTAAGTTTCTTACTTGCTTGAGCACGAAATTTTACTATGCCATGATAGATTGGGACACATAAATTTTCAAAAAATGAAAACATTATCAAACTTGGGATTAATTCTGAAATTCCAATTAGATAAGAACTACAAATGTGAGACATTTGTAGAAGCAAAAATGGTTAAAAAACCATTTCAGTCTGTTGATAGAAGCACCGATCCATTAGGTTTGGTTCATACAGATTTGTGTGATTTTGAATCGTTACCTACAAGAGGTGGGAAAAAGTACTTTATCACGTTTGTTGACGATTATACGCGATATTGCTATATATATCTTTTGAATAGTAAAGATGAAGCAATTACATCATTTATAAATTACAAGGCTGAGGTAGAAAACCAGTTAAATAAAAAGATCAAGATATTGAGATCTGATCAAGGTGGATAATATGAATCACCATTTGAACAGTTCTGTGCCGAAAATTGTATAATTCATCAAACAACTGCTCCATATTCACCACAAAAAAATTGTGTAGCCGAGATGAAGAACAGAATGTTAAAAGACATGATTAATCTCATGCCTTTAACCTCTGGTCTACTGACCAACCTGTGGGGGGAAGCCTTAAATATGTCTAATCACATATTAAACAAAGTCCCTCGCAATAAAACAGGAACAATTCCATATGAGATTTGAAAAGGACACAAACCAAGCTTTAAATACGTCGAAGTGTAGGGGTGCTTGGCAAAAGTTCCAGTTCCGCCTCCCAAAAGAGTCAAACTTGGACCAAAAATAGTAAATTGTTACTATCGAGGGCCAGCCCAAAATAGTAGTGCCTATGGATTTTTGGTATTTAAGTCTGATATAGCTGATATTCATGTAAATACAATCACGGAATCTAGAGATGCCTCATTCTGTGAAGACGTGTTTCTGCACAAAAGGAATGAAGGGAATAATGTCCCTAAAAGGACAAGAGAAGAATCAAGCAATTTACATGAAGATGAAACTCATCATGAGATTGAGGAAGTTGAACCAAGAAGAAGCATAAGGGCAAGGACTCCAAGACATTTGGTTCGGATTTTTTCACATATGTGTTAGAATACGAGCCTTAAACGTACAAGAAAGCAATGTCATCTTCTGAATCTTCATGTTGGAAAGAAGTAATCCAAAGTGAAATTGATTCAATTCTAAGTAATAAAACTTCGAAAATTGTCGATATTCCACCTGGAATAAAACCCATTGGCTGTAAATGGATTTTCAAGAAGAAATGAAAGCAGATGACTCTATCGACAAGTATAAATTCAGATTAGCAGCCAAATGATATCATTAAAAAGAAGGAGTAGACTTCTTTGATACATATTCGCCGGTAACACGAATAACGTCTATAAGAATGCTAATAGCAATTGCATCGATCTATAATCTAGAAATTCATCAGATGGATGTAAAGACAACATTCTTAAATGGAGATCTCAACAAGGAGATCTACATGGAGCAACCTGAAGGTTTTATTTCCAAAGGAAATGAAAACAAATTCTGTAGATTAATAAAATCACTATACGGACTAAAATAAGCTCCAAAACAATAGCTCGCAAAATTTGATAGTGTCATGATGAGAAATGATTTTCATATAAATGAATGCGATAAGTGTGTTTATTATAAACAAATTGGACAATCATATGTGATGATTTGTTTATATGTAGACGATATGTTTATATTTGGTCCAAATGCTCAGGTAACGGAGACCATAAAAAAGATGTTAATTAGCAATTTCGATATGAAAGACCTAGGAGTTGCAGACATTATTTTGGAAATCAAAATAATAAGAACACCTAATGGAATTGAATTATCTCAGTCACACTACGTACACAAAGTGATTGAAAATTTTCAAAGTTTGGTATTAAAGGAGTAAGAACACATTTTAATCCATCAGAAGTACTGCATAAAAACACTAATGAGAGTGTAATGCAATTGGAATACTCTCCTGCAATAGGATGTCTCATATATTACATGAATTGCACAAGACCAGATATAGCTTATGCAGTAAGTCGACTGAGCATGTACATAAACAATCTAGGAAAGGAACATTGGAAAGCACTAATGAGAGTGCTTGGATATTTAAAAAATACCATAAATTATTCCTTACATTATGGAAAATATCCTGCCGTCTTAGAAGGATATAGTGATGCAAACTGGATTGCTGATTTAGAGGAATCAAAATCAACGAGTGGTTATGTATTTACCTTAGCAGGGGCAGCAGTGTCATGGAAATCTACTAAACAAACATGCATAGCTCGATTCACTATGGAATCAGAGTTCATCGCTTTAGATAAAGCAGACAAAGAAGCGGAATGGCTTCATCATTTTTTCAGAAGATACTCCATTTTGGCCTAAACCTGTATCGGCCATATGCATACATTTTGATAACCAAGCTGCGCTACGCAGAGCGCACAATTTTTAGTATAATGGAAAGTCATGACACATTCGTCGACGCTATAACACAGTTAGGCAGTTACTTTCAAATGGAATTATTTCAATAGATTATGTGAGAACAAATGATAACCTAGCGGATCCATTTACTAAACGTTTATCAAGAGAGAAAATTGACTGTGCATCGAGGAAAATGGGTTTAAAAGCCTAAATCACCAAGAGTTATCTTATACGGAAACCTATCCTAGCGACTGGAGATCCCACGGACTATGATCAATAGGCAAACCAGTTCCAAGTAACTCAAGACGTAATGTATTTGCTTGGACATAGTCCATCTCCATTCCTATGGTGCACAATATAAATGCATGCCCACAAAAATATTTAAAGGTTAAAACTATGTTTTTAATGATGACCATATCTTGAATATAACAAGTGGGGTATATGTAGGATACTCTTAATGATTGTGATCACATATGTTAGTGTGAGCTGGATCGGCTCTATGAGAACATTAAAGGCTTTTATTCTCTAAAAACACTCGCGGAACCAAAAATTGTTCAGGACCAAAATGAACACAACCAAGAGATTGGATGTGAAGAGAAATAATGCTTTGTAAAGCTTATCATCTGGTTATACAATAACGGATGACAGTTCAAGATGAAATAATTCACGATTAGCCAAGTATATCCAATAAGTTTTAACTAGGGAAAGTTCAAAGTGAAATATCTACTTATCCTCGATATAGCATTATTTTCAGACGAGCTGTGTGATATTACACTTTGTGTGTGGGAGACATGTATCGTCATTCATGTGGGGGATTGTTAGAATTCTCAAAAAATGGTGAATGAGATATGTCTCACATCGCCAAAAATATGTTAATTTTCTGGTTTATATAGTATACTATTAATCCTTGTATTGGCCCTTAGGGTCGAGTAATTTTATGCGAGGGGAAGGACCTATATGGCCATGGACTAAAACACGTGCGCGCGCCACCGCCCGCCCGTCCGACCGACCGAACCGGGCTAGGTCAGGTGCGGGTGTGGGTCTAATAAGAGTGGATCGTGTTATATTTTTGCTATACAGAAGTGAACAGTTTTCTACTATTTAAATTCAAAAGGAAGCGACTACTGGATTGAACGCGACTATTGAAAGCCACAACAGTTTCTGGCCATTGCAAACGAAGAGACGCGACTGTTGCAAACCGCAACAGTTTATGTCCATTGCAAACGAAGAGACGCGACTGTTGCGAACCACAACAGTTTTCGACTATTGCAAACGAAGAGGCGCGACTATTGAAAACAGAAATAGTTTTTGGCCGTTGCAAACGAAGAGGCGCGACTGTTGCGAACAGGAATAGCTTTCGGCCGTCGCAAACTAAGAGGCACGACTATTGCGAACAGCAACGCTTTTTGGCGTTGCAAATGAAGGGATGCTACTTTTCTCAACGAGTGTAGCCGTTGGGAATTCGGCTATAAATAAGGAGAAAACCTGATCGCTTTCCTCACTCAATTAATTCTAAATTTTCTCTTCTTCCTCTACATTTCTTAATATCTACAACCCGTGCGCTTTTGCATATCACACAGAAGATCATACACATCACAATCTCAAGCAGATCACGTTTGTTATATCTTGGGAGACTTTGAATAAAGTCTTAAGGAAATTATTACGACAAGCCTCAGACGTAATTTCCTTCTTCAACCGGTTAGATTTCTAGTTGATTTATATATATATATATATATATATATATCGTTTTCTTTCTGCGTTGCACTATTTCTTTAAATAGTATAACATTTGATTTAGCACTATAGTTATTATTGCTATAGTTGTTACTTTGTTGTTGTATTTAGTTACAACATACTTAGTGTTAAAATGACTAATATAGAATTTCAGAGTAGTGGAAATCTGAGTTGTAAACTTGTGAGATCTGTTTTGGTATAGTAGACGTATAACAATGTTTATGTTGGATTAGAACAGCATAGCTTGTCATATAGATGCATCTATCAACATCGGTTGGATTTCGGTAACCCAAACAAATCCTACTTTTTTGAGGTGTATACCAAGTAAGAACTTGCCTTGTCATGCTTCGTTATCTCTTCCTTTAGCACATTATGTGAATAACTTATTAAGAGTTCATTTCTGTTTTTTAAGTTATAATTCAACTTAAACCGATTGTCTTGCGTAGGAATGGAGAGGAATGCCAAATTGTCAAGCCAGAGTGATTAAGTTTTGAACAATATTACAAATTTCTCTAATGCACCCCCAGATGGTCTCTTTTGATTTGAATTTAAGTATTATACCACCTTAGCATTTTTTAAAGAATGCTTCAAAATCATTTAGGTTCTCTTTAGCATTATTGACCCTTTTAGATATTGTACATGATATGTTTTCATAATGTTGCTCTTTATGATTATTAAATTCCGGTCGTATGAAAGATCTAAGCTCTTATAGTTTTTCATGACATTGGAAGAACTTTCTGCTATAAGAGAGGTGATTTCATCGATCATAATAAGTGCATGGTTTAGCTACATGCAGCCTAAAACAAACAATATGTTTTGTTTTAAATCCTTAGTCCTATTCAAATTTGGTAATGTCGACGGGACTTACAATTACTTTGCTTAGCTAAAAACTTAACATAAGAATTTACCAAGTATGCTCATATCAATAGTCAACCATGGTAATTTCAAACAGTTAGTAAGTCTCTTCTTAAGATACTTAGTATAATGTTGATACAAGTCTATGAAGAGTAGTATTAACTGAAAGTGGTAATCTTGTTGTAATGATCTGTTGGGGAAAATCACTTCAGACGATCAGTCTAAGGGAATAAAAAATCCAACACAGCGGAAAACAACCGGTTCGTGATTGTAGTGAGACGAAACAAACAGAGGTAAACACCATAACAGACAGTCATAGATCTATGCAATGCAGAAAAATAAATAACACCGGTATTTATAGTGGTTCCACTATCGGGAGGCAACATATGTCCACTTGGAGAGAGAAGACTTTATCAATCACTGAAAGATTAGAGTAGAAGATTGATTCACTTTTGAAGGCTATACATAAGAAGAATTAACAATACAGATAAAATTTTGTAGAGTTCAACTCTCTAGGATTGCTATCATTGTTGTCCAGAAGCTATACTACTTATATAGTGAAGAAATGAGGAGAGACAGCTGCTATATAGCAGCTCAGCAATCTGGTTCAGCGTCATTTGGTTCGGAACACATTTGGTTCGGTAGAGACATACAAAGCCGGTTCGGCACAGCTCAATATCATTTGGTTCGGCAAACAATACTCAAACTCTGGACCGGCATGATCCAAATACCGAAGGAGACATTTCGTTCGACATCACTTTGGTTCGGCAAAGCCCAAAAAAATGTTGGCATGAGCACACTTCATTTGGACTGGCATAGGTTGGTTCGGCATCTGGCACTTCAACATCTGGACCGACAACTTCAATAGTTTGGACCGAAATTCTTTGCCACACCGAACGAAAATACTGGTTCGTCATCATCACCGCTCCACTTCATTCACTACTTTATCAAACGAACTCCAGTACCGGACGAGAAATCTCGTTCGGTCCTCCACTCCACCACTTCAGATTTGGAGCGGCAGCTGTTCCTCCACTTCCGAACCAAACTTTTGGTTCGGCAAGCCCTAGCTCTAATTTAGGGCTTCGTGAATTCCTCCTCCGCTTCATCGACGATGATGTCGAGCTTCTGCCTCTGCGACTTCCTTCTTCTTTGTCGATGATGGAATCAGGCGTCACATCCAACAATCTCCACCTTGATACCGAATTCCATATAAGCCTTCCAACCCCATCTACACCTTCATGCTCCAAGCAATGGATACTTACCCAATGAGCTTCGGTAATGTCATCACCCATTACACTTTGTCAACGAACTCTGGAAAGGTCATCGTCCGTCAATAAAGTGTTCGAATTACCTAGTCCGTGTAAAACCTATCAATCTCCACCATGAGTGTAAACTTCTCCATGAACTATCTCAACTCTTCCCTCATGCCACCCCGTGGCACCAAGCATTTCATTAAGCGAATCAAGTACGAGTAATGCTCGAACTAAGCAATAGGCATGTTTACCTAGCACTTCATTAAGCGAATCAAGTCCGAGAATGCAGCAGACATGTTTACCAAGTTGTTGCATATTGCTTAGTTCGAGCATTGCTCAGACATGATTCACTTAACGAAGTGCTAGGTGGCACGGGGTGGCACGGGGGAAGGTCTGCTGCATTCTCCTTTGTGTAAACTTTCTGAAGATGAACTAGCTTCTCTTCACTCATCGAGACAAGTAATGCCTCTCTCACCTCAGTATGCTTCTTCCTTGAGCTGAATGCTAGATTTTCAGCTAAGTGAATTGCATTCTGACTGTCACAGTACACATCCATGTCCTCGTATACGAAGCTCAAATCATACAACAATTGTCTTAAATAAAGCGCCTCCTTAGCTGCTTCAACCGCAGCTATAAGCTCTGCCTCTGTAGTGGACAAAGCCACAATCATCTGCAACCTCTCTCTCCAATTGATCGTTGTCCCACCAATGGTGAACACATATCCGAAGGTTGACTTCCTTCGATCTCTATCACCGGCATAGTCAGAATCACAAAATCCAACCAAGCTGAAATCTCTATCTCTACCGCCAAAGACAAGTCCATGGTTTGGAGTTCCTCTAAGATATCTGAAGATACACTTCACTGCTTCCCAATTCATTTTTTTGGATTTTTCATCAACCAACTCACCAATCAAACAACCTGTGCAATGTCAGGCCTAGTGCAAACCATGACATACATTAAACTGCCAACTGCACTTGCAGATAGGACCTTCATCATAAAAGTCTTGTCCTTTTCCGAGATCAGAGAGCCTTTACAAGAAATCTGTAAGTGTAAAGGCATGGCTGTGCTGATTTCCTTTTCCCTTTCCATGCTAAACCGAGCAAGCACCTTTCAAATGCACTCCTTTTGAGTGAGGCTCAAAAGTCCTAACTTTCTATCTCTTTGGATTTCCATACCCAAAATTTTCTTTGCTTCTCCAAGGTCTTTCATTTTGAATTCTGCTTTTAGCTTTAGCTTCAAACCATCGATTTCAGCCTTATCCTTGGGAGCAATCAACATATCATCCATGTACAAGAGCAGGTACGCCCATCTACTACTCTTTAAATGCTTGAAGTAACACTTGCGACTTTGATGCTACGATCAAAATGAGTGAAAGCATAAAAGATTCAAACCTCTTGTACCATTGCCTAGGCGACTGATTAAGTACATACAATGACTTCTTCAATTGCAAACCCAATTTTCTTTTCCATCTACAACAAATTCTTCTGGCTGCTTCATGTAGATGATCTCATCCAAGTCTTCATGCAACAAAGCGGTTTTCACGTCCAGTTGCTCCAACTCCAAGTCATGAGCTATGACGATAGCAAACAAAATGCGAATGAACGTATGTCTCGTTACTGGAGAGAATATTCATCATACTCTAATTCCTTTCTTTGTGAAAATCCTTTAGCAACTAGTCTAGCCTTGTATCTCCCATCATCCTTTACCTTGAACATTCATTTGCAACTTATGGCTCGGCTTCCTTGAGGGGGTGGTACCAAATCCCAAGTCTTGTTCTTCTTCAACGACTCTAACTCCTCTTCCATAACGCACATTCACTTTGAACTATCACATGACTTCAAAGCTTCATCAAGGTCAAGAGGCTCCTCATGTAGGGCATAGTCAAACTGATCATCAAGGCTAAGGTTCGTAAACTGCCAATTACCATACCTTTCAGACGGCCTAATAGTCCTACAACTGACCCGAGGGGATACTACTTCACCTAAACTCCTTTCAGCTCCACCTTGAACTGAACATCCTCTAAATTCATGCACATCACCAGCACTACTAGAAGGTACCTATGGACTATCCTGTGATGTTTCATCAATTGCTTTTTCCTCGACGGTATCAACAACTCTACTATTTCGCTGGAACATGAGAACTTCTTCCACCTCCTTAGGCCTATTAGAATCTTCTGATGTGGTAGGTAGCTTTTCCTTTGGATTCAACATAGCAGACTCATCAAAAGTAACATGTCTGAAATGAACAATCTTTTGATCAACAGGGTTCCAAATTCTATACCTTTTGATTCCATCGACGTATCCCATTAGTATGCCCTTATATGCTCTAGCCTCCAACTTGTCATCACCTGTATGGTGAATGTACGTAGGACAACCAAAAATTCGAAAGTAACCAAGATACACTGCTTTACCTCTCCACTCCTTTGGAATCTTCCCATCTATGGCTGAGCATGGAATTGGATTTATGATATGCGCCACAGTTGATAATGCCTCAGTCCAAAAGCCTCTAGACAAGTCCACCGCCAATCTCAAGCAACAAGCCTTCTTCGGTAGAGTCCTATTCATTCTTTCTACAACCCCATTGGATTGCAGATCGTCGAAATGACTTTGAATGTCATGCTGCTACAAAAATCGAGGAACACCCTAGAGACAAATTCACTGCCATTATCAGATCTCAACGCCTTCAACCTAGAACTAGATTGATTCTCAACAAGCGCCTTTCAGTCTTTGAACTTGTTAAAGCTTTCTGATTTGGCCTTCATCACATACAAGAAAAGTCATCAATGAAAGAGATAAAATACTTTGCTCCTCTAAGAGAAGGAGTAGCAACCGGTCCCCAAACATCTGTATGCACATACTCAAGTACTCGCCTCGATCTATGGAGTCCAGCTCCAAATGATACTTTAGTTTGCTTTCCTAACACACACTCCTGGCAAAAGTCCATCTTATCGAAGCTTCCTCCTTTGATCATCTCTCCATCCCCGAAGTAACTCTAAGCTCTTCTCTAAAATATGACCCAACCTGAGATGTCAAAGCCTTATGGCATCCAAAGCACGTGAATTATTGTAACTACTTGGGAATTTTAACGATTTTTAATAACGTAATTAACTAAAATTTTCATGGAAAATATACAAAGAAAATCTAGCAAAGAAAATTTGATATTTGAAATACGTCTATTTAAACGTTACAAGTGTTAGATTTTCATCAGAAAATATGTAAGTTAGTTCTGTTGTGAAATTTTCAATTTCAATTTTAAATTAGTTAAATTGATGAAAATTAAATATTGTTGAAATCTGAATATTTTTATATAAGGAAATTTTAAATCATTTTTCGAGTAAGATTTCATATTTCGTTTTGCCAAATTTAGACTGCTCAAGCTCCGTTAATCTTATTTTCACCGTTTTAGCAGCAGTTTGGCAGCGAAAATCGAGTTTTGATAGGACGATTGTATCGCTCAAATATGTGTACCATTCTGTTCATCTCATCGTGCTTATCTCTGCAGCATATTCATTTGTACATTTCGATGTCCGGTATGCGATGAAATCTGTGGACGATTAGCCGTATCGGTTCCGTATTCGGGCCTTTTGTGTCCCTTTGTCTATTCATTTATCCACCGTGAGAAACAAAGGGCCATTAGTTGTTATTATTCCCAAAATAGTCTCTTTACTGTCATTATTCCACCGTTTCAAATTATTATTCTCTGGTTCATTCATTTTCGTCCATTCTCATTTTCTTTTTCGTTTGTCTGCTCTTTGAAGAATATAATATAATATAAGTTGCAATTGTATTACTGCCTCTTGAATCCTGCTCTATTCCTCTTCTTTCTAAAACTCGACCACCCTTTCATTTTTCTCAAAGGAAGCCCTGTTCATTTCATTTTCTTCCCGAAGCTGTCCTCCATTCTTAAAAAATAATATATAATATATAGGCATATAATGATGGAGCTCTGCATATCTTCTTTTTCATGAAACTGCTCGTCCATATTTCCTGAAGCTGCTCTTGTCCCTCCCTCTTTAAAACCCGATCCACTTCTCCCCTCACCCCTTCACATAGCCCAGCTTCACCTTTCTTCAATTGTCGACCTCTGCCCCTATTGCCGAACTCCTTACTAGCCTAAGCTCCCCATGGCCACCTTCTCTACAAATAGCACCTCCACCCTTTTTCACCTAATGGTCCACCCCAACCCGCCTAACCCTTCCACAACCACAGATCTACTTCCACCCGATCAACCACAGCCTCCATTGAACTGTCGTCCTTCACCCATGGCCGAGCAGCCACTTCCCAAAGCCTCTCCGCCTTCCGAACCACCACAGTCCTCCTCCTCCTCGCCCCATGCATCCCCTAGCATCCGCTTTCCCAGATCCAAACCACAGTCATTCCTGCCACCAAAAAACCTTCAACCTCCGCCTTTGGCTGCTCTGACCACACCTATGGTAGAACTCCTCACATCAACCTTCAGCCGCTAGTGCTCCGTCCAACCTACAGCTAGCTTTGCACGCACCGACCCTAGCCACCGCGACTTCCCAGATTCCCTCTCTCACTCCACGTCAACCACCTAAGTTTGCCGACCCACCCTTCGCCTGTGCGCCGGCCATCAAACCCGCTCCTCCATCAGCTCACACTTAGCCACCTCCTTTGGTATATAAAAAAGCGAAAGCTTGTTTTACCACCTTCTTCAATTTGCTTGTAAACTTCTTACTCTCTCCTGTGCATCCCTTCGAGCCCGCCTTTCACCCACACCCTTTGACCTGTGCCGAACCCAACCATCTCTCCTAACCCTTAGCTCGTCTCTTTTATAGAAAAAAAAGATGTTGATATATATATTTTTGCCTTCCTGTCATGCTGTTCGAGGAAATAAGGTATAATATAAAGTTTATATATCAAGTTTCTTATATTGATTCTGAGAACTGCTCGTGCTCGTCCATTTCTCTTTTGCAACTGCTAGTCTCCTTCCACCTGAAACCAATCGACCCGACCACCACAGGTCCTAAGAAAAGGGGCGTGTGAGAATTGTGTATATATATTTATCTCCATCAATATCAAGTTAACTTTGATTTAATTTCATCCATTCCAAGTTTTAGCTTTGCTTTGTTCATCGAATACCAGTTTCTAGCTTTGCCGCTGTCCGGATCCGCAGCCGAGTTGTCGTGTCCGTATGTGTGTGCATGTCCGTATTTGCTTGCTTTCCTCGGAAGGTGAGCGGTCACTCACGGTTAACATTTTTATATTTAGTAAATTTAATTCTCATGGAATGACCTTTTAAATGTGTTGTTAAAATTAAATTTGTTGGTAATTAAATTTGTTGAGTATGATATGTTATTAGTAAAAAAAATTCACCTTTGTAATTGACATATAACACCATCACCATGTTGTGTGTGTGTGTATTTTTAATTATGATCCATGTTGTAATTGATATGTTATGCAATTTTATATTATTTTATTTTCTCACTCTGCAAGTTTTCTGTTAGTTTAGAAATTTTCTATGGGTTGAAATGATACATACCAGAACGATATTATAAATTAGGATAAATCATTATGGGTTGAAATGATAAACCTAAATAATTTTTATTGATTTTGGAATTTTGGGATTGCGAGTTGAAATTATATATACCCGTTAATATTAAATTATTGCGGATTGAAATCATAAATATCCATGTCACTTGACAATAGGATATGAAATTATATACAGATACCGTGGTGTATTTTTGAAAAATGATTTCCAAATTTTTGAAAGAAGATATATGGGTTTTAATAAATATTGATTTTTATAATATAATATATAGAATTATTTTAATATTTTTGGAAATTTAAATTTTTAAATTATATGTTTGAAATTTTAAATTTATAAGTTAAGTTTGAAAATGTAAATTTTAAAAATTTTACTTGTAACTTTATTATTATTATTGTTGTTGTTGTTGTTGTTGTTAAGATTTAAAATAGATTTAATAATAAAATTTAATATAATAAAATTTAATATAATAAAATTTAATTAAAATTTAATTTAACTAATATATATAATATGTTTTAAACTATTTAGTTGAATTTATATTTATATTTTAAAAATAGATTTTATAGTAACTTTAATAAATTAAGGTTGGAAAGTTGAATTGAAATTAATTGAAATTTTATCTGTTCAAGAATTGTATTTAAATAAAAATTAATTCGAAACTTAATGATTTTGATATTTTAAAGGTATGATTTTATAACTTGATAACTTGATTTAATTAAAAGTGATTAAATGAATATTTTCAAATTTAAATAAAGTTAGACATCTAATATTTAATTTTGATTTAAGTTTGAAATTTGAGATTTATCTGAATGTTTATTAAAGTGATTAAGTGGATAATTTAAAATTAAATATAAATGAAGTTAGATATTTAATTTTGATTTAAATTTGTAATTTGAAACTTTATTTTAAATATTTGTAAAGTGAATATTTCAAAATTAAATAAACTGACATGGAATATTTAATATTGATTTAAATTTGTAATTTGTAATTTTATTTAAATGGTTATTAAAAATGATTAAGGGAATATTTCAAATTTAAATAAGAATTAAAGTTGAATTTAGAAATATATATGAAATTGATCAAATTGAGTTATGTAAATATTTGAATATTCAAACTTTGAAACCTGTTGAATTGGAAGTGGTATAAATTGTAATTCAAATCTGTATTTTAAATTGATAAAAATTAAATTGGTTTTAATGAGAATTTTAATTGAACCTTTACCTTTTAATTGAAATTGTTGAACGGAGATTGATTTAAATTGAATTTTGAAACTAAAATTAATGTGAATTGATTTGCGAAATCGGAGGAAACATCTTTAACTTGAAACTATTTTCGATATACATTTTAATATATAAACTATTTTAATATCTAAACTAATTTAATCTATAACCTATTTTGAAATATGTAAACAATTTTGATTTATAACTATTTCAATGTATATAAACTATTTCCAATAGATAAACTGTCTAAGTTGGAATTGTTATGATTTAAAATGAATAACGTCTTCGAAAGTGAGATAATTTCGAAAGTGAACATGATTTCGAAAGTGATATGATTTCAAAAGTGTATATGATTTCGGAAGTCATATGATTTAGAAATGAATTTGATAATTTGATATGAATTGTGAATTATTTGAAATAAAATGACCACGGTGTGAAATGAGCGTTTGGTTGTTAAAGAAACCATGATCGGATATTGTCATACTCTCTGCCAATACCGAAAACTACTTTAACAACTGTTTACGTGATGGAGATTCCAGAACGAAGTAGGATGGTTTGACGAACGATTCTATATGAGATATTAAAACAACCCTGACTCCCGTGAGTCAGCTTGATGTGACTAAAACAGGAGCTATACCTGGGCCAAGTGAGGTCGCACCTCCGATCGAGTATGCTTCTCCGGTATCATCTATTACTTTGTGATTTGACTGGATGCACCTTTGATTTTAGAAGTGTGTCTTGAGGTGGGTGGTAATAGCTGCTATGCATTACCACCAGCCTGGTTCTGCAAAATGGTAGAATCCTACTCTAGGCATTGTCTCGCGTGCCTTGTCACATGCCTTATCGCGCCTACTACGAGTTTGGTTTCCATCGTATCCATGGAGTGCTCTCTGATAGCTCTCCATTTTACAGAGGAACTACGGTACTGTATAGACTAGGAGAATATATAAAAATGTATTAAGGGGTTATGAGTAACGCCTTAACGCTATTTTAATATTTTACTTTACTGTAGACATTATCTATGTAGCGTATTGTACTATGTATGTAGATAGTTTAACGGATCCTTAAAGGATGGGAGTCTCAAACATCCTTTAAGTTCTATTGCATTTCACATTGACATTTCACTTGAGTAGATTTACTTGCATAAGAATGTTAATCCTAACTCGAGTGTTTTGTGCTTTTTATGCTCGAGTCAGACTGAGTGTCACACCATTTGAGACTCACCTTTAAGCTTTGGAGCTTTGATTGAAGATCTGTCTTATATCTATTCAGCCTTCAGTTATTACCAGTTTATGTTTAGACTTGTAATTTGCTTTTGTAATGAGGCTTCTATGTACTGGATTTCTATTGCATTTTAATTTAGACTCTGGTGTTCTATAGTAGCTTTATAAACTACCGTTTATCTATTTCCGCTGCTTAAATTTCTGTGTCTCTGATTCTATGATTGATTTATTTACTGTATATGCTAAGTTTTGCCAAATGTAAATTAACAACCTATTGTTTTGAACAATTCAAGTCTTACATGTATAAATGATTGTCGATTTGAATGGTTTAAAATGCTAGGTCTTTATGGTTGGTATCAGAGCTCTGGTTTAGGCAAAGTTTATTATATATAGTAAAAACTCATTAGAGATAGGGTAGTAATACCCTAGAATGAGTAAAATTAATTATAGAATCATCTTCGTTCGAGCTTGGAATTCTTCGTTAGGATCCTCCTAGATTAGGATTTCTTTTGATTTTTGGAACTTTCCCTTTGTACTAGATCCATTATTGTCCTTCCTGTTCGTGTTCTAATACTGGAGCATCTTATAGCTCTATTTCTGTTGATCTTGGTAATAAAATTGAGCACATCTTGCAACTTCAATTGGCAAGTTCATCATTATGTGTGACTAATCCCATCGGTGGTCCCGTCAACCTTAGTATGATTTGTAAAGGGGTAAACTCCTTTAAAACAGGCGTTGTAACGACCCAAGATTTTTAATAGTTTTAATAACATATTTAATTAATTGGATTTTTGGTGAAATTTTAAATTATTTAATTTGCAAATAAAAAGAAATTATATTTGATTACGTATGATTTAATATAGCAAATGGTAAATTTTCAATTAATTTTATGAAAGTTTATTTATTGACTAATTCTATTAAATCCAAGCTAGCTAATAATTGTTGCCAATAAATTTATTTTCAAAACCTAAATATCTTTGCATAAAAAATTTCTAAATTCTCTTCTGAGTGAGACGTCATCTTTGGTTTTTCCAAATTCGGACGTCTACTGCTCCGTTTACCTTATTTCTGACAAATTTGCAACATTTTTGGTACCGATCATCGACTTTTGATCGGATGATCATACCACTGATATCATTATACCGTTGTGATCGTCTCGTCGTGCTGATCTAAATGGTATATTTATTTCTGTGTTTTGAAATCCGGTGCACAACGGAACCAATAAATTGTTCGTTGTAACGACACCTTTAAATGTCGACCATTAACGTTGCTTTTCTTTTCAAACTTCAATGTGAATCCCTAGCAAGATAATAAATTGCTATAATTATATTCCTGAATTAATGTTTAGCAGTTTCAAAAATCAAAAGTATACATTTGTATACGTTGTAGTTATTATTTTAAAACGATTCACTTTATTTTTCTTTCCCCTTTCAACTTTGTTTCTCTCTCATTACTTCATATTGGGACATTTTGGTTTCCTTTGCTTTTCAACCTGAGCCTTGCTTGACAAGCAATAAATTTATTGCTTTAAATTTTCAGCTTAATGCAAGATGACAGTTGTTATCCCATGGCTATTTTAAAAATCAAAACGTGTAGAGTGATATACGTTATTCCCTTTGAACGGTTCCTTTTGCATTTATAACTTTCATTTATGCTTTAATTGATTTCCTGGTTTCACCGGCTTTCGTTTTAACATTTATTCCATAAGTTACATAATTCGACCGTTGAAATTTTTCCTTTTATCTACTTATTTAATATTATATATAAGGCAAAGTATATACGTTATTTTATTGACAGATGTTTCCCCTTCTATTTCTCCTATCCACTAAATTATATATATACACTGTTGCTTTTCCAAAACAAAAATTTGTTTTCATAAAAAAAAAGTGACAGTATCCTTCTTCTTCTCAAACATTTCCACGCCTCCATATTTTTTGTGAACCACCCACAACACTCCGCCCGCGTCTCTGCCTAACCACCACACCCACAGCGCGCCGCCCCGCCTCCGACTTCATTCTTCCTCCGTGAACCTACAACCCTTTACGGCTGGCAAGTGGTCACAAATCATCAGTTTCCTTTTTTTTGGTAACTACGTAAATTTTTACATTTGCGTTATACTACTATATCATATTACAGTTGTGTTTCAAATGTGTGTGCCTGCTTCAATAATGATATCTTCTGTAGTGTATGGGCACGCATATATGTTTTTTTTTTTGTGTAACAGTATGTATATAAGGTTAGTTGTATGTGAAAATAGGTTAAGCTTATACTGTTTTTTTTTGTAT
Organism: Allium cepa; assembly: GCA_030765085.1. NCBI lineage: Eukaryota > Viridiplantae > Streptophyta > Magnoliopsida > Asparagales > Amaryllidaceae > Allium > Allium cepa. The sequence goes on along the minus strand of CM060938.1, from coordinate 554,799,989 downwards.
GTTGTTTATAGTATTAATTTTACAAAGTTACAGTATATATAATATAAATATCTTAAGTTATAAAAGTTGGATCAGAGAGTGTGGTCTGCATATTGTTTATGCGTATAAAATTTTCGCATGTGCATATTTTTGTTGCCGGTCAGAAGATATATTTTGTTTTGCATATCTTTGGTTACATATTTAATTAAATCGATTTGAAATTTTTTGAATGGGAAATTTAAAGGTTGGATTTTATAACTGGATTTTTGATTTAAGTGATATTTCCCGTTTAACTAAATTAAGGAAAATATCGAGTAAAAATGGAATTTAAGGTTAAATAATAGTGAGGTTAAATCGAGATCTATATGAAAATGTAAAATTGAACATTTAAATATTAAAGCTTTGAACTATATTGGAATTTAAATGGTTTATTTTGAGATTCGGATCTGTATTTAAAATCAATATAGTTGAATTTGTTATTTAGAAACTAAAATTGAATTAAAATGAAAATTTAAGTTGAACCAAATTTGAATTCGTTATTTAGAAAACTAAATTGAATAAAAATTTATTTGACCGTTGAATACTTAAAGTTTTGAAATATATTGAAATAAAAAGGGGTATTGGTGATTTCAAACCCGAATTGGGATCGATAAAATTTAAGTGGTTAATTTAAGATTTAAATTGAATTTAAATTGATAATTTGAGATTGAATTTAATTTGAATGGGAAGGTCGGGCTGATGTTGAAACGATGTTAAGTTGAGGGAATTGAATACTTTACTTTGTAAATTATTTATTTTATATAAATACTATTTTGGAAAATATAGAGATAATTGAAGTAAAATGATATTTGGTTTGAAGTATAAATAAATGGGAATGGCCACGGTATTATAGTGTATATTTCTACCTTGTAGATAGTTCCATGGACCCTTAGAGGATGGTTATCCCAAACATCCTTTAAGTTATTGTATTTCAGTTGATATTTCACTTGAGTTGGATTTATTGATACAAGAATGTTAATCCTGACTCGAGTGTTTTGTGTTTTGTTTTACGCTCGGGTCAGACTGAGTGATACAGCATTTGAGACTCACCTTTGGAGTTTGGAGCTTCATTTGGAAATCCAACTATCGATTCAGATTCCAGCCTTTCCAGTTGATTGGTTCAGAGAAGTCATCTGTTGCATTGAAGACTTCAGTGCATTTGAACTATTCGGTTGTATTTTCTAACTCTTATGTATATAGTAGCTTCATGAACTACTATTCTTTATCTATTCCGCTGCATTATATTACTCTGTGATCTGTGATTGATTTTATTTACTGTATATTTTAAGTTTTGCCAAATTTTAATTAACAATTCGGTATTTTGAATTATTCAAGTCGGATATGTATGGTTTTATTGTCGATTTGAATGGTCCAAAATAGCGGGTCGTTACAGGCGTCGATTCACCGAGGATTTCTATGTCCTTATTTTTTATGTTGTTATTTCTTGTAAAGTCCAAACCGTTTTTCTAGTAGATGACCATGGTAATTCTCATATGATCGAACGTCGATTGCCTTAGGATTTTACAGGCAGTTTTATATTTTTGCTGATTCTCTGCCTAGTGATCTTGACTCCACCTCGATAGTCAGGGATTATCCTAATGTTCCGGTGAAGTCACTTCTCTTCGTCCCAAGTGGGAAATTGAATTCTACATCGATCTCATTCCTGGAGCTCTATCCGTTGTCCTTCCTCCCGGACAAATGGTTTCTATGAATGGTTAGTCTTACCCTTTGGATTAACCAATGCTCCTGCCTTCTTCATCGATCTCATGAATCGTGTTTTCCACGATGTTCTCAACAAGTTTTCCTAGTTTTCGTTGATGATATTTTCGTCTTTTCTAAGTCTCGGTTGACTTAGTTAAGGTCGTCGCGTTAATGTAAGTCTATCCATATTTCCTCTTTTGACATTTAATTATCCTATCTTCCTTTCGAGCCTATCTTCTTAATTGAGTTCTCTTTGACTAGGGTCCTTCTTAATTTGAATCTCTTCTTTCAAAAATCCATTCTTGAATCATCCTGTGAGGAAGTGTATTTGTAATTGATGTAGAAATGTTTTATATTGTGTTGTTTGAGTTGCTAAGTTTGAATTTTGGGTTTCGATTGATTCGTTTGGCTAACGCTATATGAATTTCATAACACTTGAACAGAGCAAACTAACACAATATTGTTTTAAAAATTGGTATATGAAATAATTTTATGTATAACTATATTTTGTATATATAAAAGTATAATTTTTTGATAGTAAATAGGCTAATTTAATTGGTTTTAGAAATGATAATACTAGACTATCATTTATTATTTTATCAACATTACTAAATCATTAACTATCACTGTAAGAAAACTTACGTTTTATAAACCAACAGATAACGCTTTATTCAATAGGGTTATAGTTTATTGTAATTTGTTTTATTAAGACTTGAGATTGACTACATAACGCTTTTCCAAGCGGGTTTTCTCATATTTTCCATGGCCGCCTCATTTTTAATTATTTCCCTCTTCCTCAAATTTCTCCTGCTGCTGCTATTCTTTATGCTCTGATGAAAATGAAATCGTCTTCAATTCGAACACCAATTTCCTCCTCTTACCTCTACTTGCAATTCTTCTCAAAGTCTCAGAAATTACTTCCCTCCTTCTTCCTCTACTTCTGATTCTTCTCAAACCATCATGCATTGATCCTTTAAGCGCAAATACTTCGGTTTTTCTGCGATTTGAGTTCATGGCCAACCTAAAACATGGACTCCATTTTGTTGTCATTATGAAAATGATTAAATTACTTTAATTGGATCGTTCCAAACAACATTCATCAATTCACCGAGAGTTTAACTGGGATCTATCAAACAATTTGTCCCAAATTGCATACCAGGTATTTATCTTTTATGCTATATTCAACATTCAATTTATTGTTTTAACGTAATCATTTGTGTGGTAGTAAAATTGAGTAGTAACAATAAGTACTTTTTGATATTAGATTATAGATTTACTTGCTTAATTAATAATGTGTAGAGCAACACTCCTTTGGATTTTAGTAAGCTTACTTTTGGTTTGATTAATGTTTGTATAGGTATCCATTAGTTCTTATATAAGAATTATTTCTATATTTAGGGTGACTTTGGATCCGTTGTGAGTTATCTACAAAGAAAACTTCATATTTTTGGGATGTTCTTACAACTACACTATTAACTAAACTGCCATTGATATTGTTGGATCATGGATTAGGTAAGCAAACAAAACAATAAAGCTGAAAAAGGTTGGTTTTACTTTTCTCTATAAACAAAACCCTGATATATGATATATCATTTTATCACTGTGCTTAGTAGCTTAATTGCCACTTGCATATGTAGTGTACTGAAAACAACAGTATATGCCGTGATTTGATGAATTACGTCTCAAAAAATACTTATATGTGCATGTATTTATGCATGCATTTTCACCATGAAATATTTTCTAATAACTTAACTATGGTACAACTAGGTCCTATAATAAAATTTGCCTATTTCCGGATATGGAAATTTTATTTACATGTTTGTACATAACCAACTTTTCGGTTGTTTGTTCAATATAATATAATAATATATTTCCTCATTCATTTATTTTACATATATAAAGAAGAGAAGTCGATTACCCCAGTTGAGTATAAATGATACTGTGCATGTCCATAAAAAAGGTTAAATACAATCTCTACTCTCTGTAGCTCGTGGAACGTTATAATTCAAATATATAGCTTCTAATAAAAGCAGGTGCAAAAATGTAATATATATTAACTGCATAGCAGCAAATACTATGCTAGTGGCTAAATAATTAAGTAAGTGCAATATAGCTTTAGCATAAAGTGTGAGGCTCGCCATTAATATTTACATAAAAGCATCTCTTAATATTTATACTTAAATTTAATAAGTGTGTATAGTGTAGACTTAGTGACACTCATGGTCATCAAAAATCATAACCTTACAAATCATATCTCAATTCAAAATTGGATTACACCTTCTCCAAACCAAAACTACACTGGAATCAACTAAAATTGAACTTTAGAATTTACAGCTTGAATTGTATATTGACTACCTTTGTGGGGCATATTTAGTGGTATTCTTCATATATGAAAATGGAAATATTTTCCTATTGGGAATGGCATTTTGACCCTTAAATAGATTGTTTTCCCATGTTTAGTTTTACTGTATTATAGTAAATTTTTCCATAAATTTATCATGGCACAAATATAATGATGCAAATTTAATGGTATCAACATTTATGTAACAAGAACATTTCTAGGTTGGCATAATTAACACAAAGGGTCAGACCAACACACATAAAAAACATCATTGTTATGTGCAAGCCAACCAATAACAGATCCTAGAGTCAACTGTAGATCGTATTCGATAGTTTGTATTATCTATTGATTGTTCCCCATCCAAAAAAAATTCTTCTTCTAATTAATGATTGCTCATAGCATTCATTTTTCCCAATTTATATAGATTATACATCCGACACTTGAAACTGGACTGAACTAATACGGATTTATTATTATTGGCAACCGTTTATAGCATGAATTCTCTTCAAGAAACAATTATTGCTTCACTTATTAGATTCATTGACTTATTCGTTACAACAATCAGATTCAGCCGATGCTCTCATTTGTTGTACAAATTGGCAGTATATTCCCTACCCTTCATTGGTTACAAATAGTTAAATAAGTTGATGAGTTTTCTTGATTTTAGATTTGTCGTATCTTTTTTGGTCTATTTTTTATATGTATTATAAATTAATTCAGTCCTCAATATTGTTATACCATGGTGTTGTTTTATGTACTGACCAGACTTGGGTTCTATACATGATAGCTATATTTGCATGATAAAATTTTGGGATCATTTCAATACCACAATATACAGCGGTGATCCAAGTTAGGATCAAATTCAATGTCAATAAACCTATAGAGATGACCAGTCTTCTTGTACGAGTTTCTTTCTTTAAGATGATCAAGTCAAATACTAACAGGGCTCTGTACTGTTGCTTTGGCCCGTACATACATTGGTGATCATGCAGGTTTGTGAAGTGAGTAGTAAATTGGCCTATTTCTGTTGCTTTGGAAAGCTAGGACTAGTTGCTAATTTTTAATTTTGGTGAATTGGTAAAGACCATTAATCTGAAATTGGTCTTGATCCATCGATGTATTTGCTCTTACAGGAGTTGTTGGAAGAAGCTCGCAACCCTTTTGGCAAGGAAGAACTGGGTTCCTCTATTGTCAAAGTCATGTGCCGTATATGATTTTCTGGTAAAAATAAAGGCAGTACTAAAGCACTGAAAATGGTTTCATGCAAAACATGCGATAAAAAGTATCACGGAAGCTACATAAAAAGTGGGGCTGAAAACAGAGGTCTATCTTTGAACTTTTGTTTGTTATTGATTTCATATTATAGCTTGTTATCTAATAAATATACATATTTCTCATATCTCTTCCATTGGAGCTCATGGGACTGCCTTTCTTGCTGCACTTGTGAGGTTTGCTCCTTAAATACTGATGGGTATGTATAATATTTGTTCACAGTGTAAATTCTATAACTTATTCTGTTTGACAAATTCATGTGCTAGGTAAAGCAAAGGAATTTCATTTGCTAAGCAAAGGAAGAATAGACATGCTTCTTCTTTTATAATAAATAATATTTTGACTAAGAAAAATATTTTACTCAACCAGATTCACTTCACCATTAATCCATTATAAGTATATATACATGTGAGGCTGTGACTAGCAAACACGGATCTTTAGGGTACTTGCCCCTACACTTGACATTATCATCCATTTGCAATATAAAGTATTCATGTGCTGACATATTTGTCAACTATTTTTAGCTACACACACACCACAAACACACACACACATAACCTAAATAAATGGCCAAATCATGCACAGAGCTACCATTTTGGTTCTTCAATTTTCATTGTAATACTTTTTCTGTAAATATTCGTCCAATTTGTACATTCATGTCATCAAACATATGCATAATCCAATAGCTCAATGTATACTATCAAAATGCTTTCGTTTGCTGCTTTTATGTACTACTAGTGTGTAACCCGTGCGTTGCACACGATAATGTTGTAAAAGAAATTGTCAAATATATATCGTTAAATAGCCGACGTACAATGTAATATGCTAATGTTAAACATATTTTTTTTTATTTAGCATGTTAAAATGTTATGTTTTCATAGTAAAATATATTCAAAAATTATTTTCGAATAGTTAAAAATAATCATATATTCATTATTTTCATATTCTAACTATTTAAAATGATAGATTTTATTTCAAATTAGTTTTACGATAATATTTCTAAAGTTTAAGGAAATTATATGTTAAACATATTATTTTATTGATTTATACATTTAAAAAATGTGTGTGTATATATATACTATTGTTATTTTCAAAATTTTATATTTTAAAATATTTTGTGTAATTTTAAATAAGTGTAATTTATATTTTGAAATCAAGAAATTATATGTTAAATATGACCGATATACCGATGCATGTGAAACAATTTTTGATGTTTATGTATACGATAAATTTCAAAGAAAAACATAGATGTAATATGTTCCTTTTTGAAGTAATATTTACTAAATTCATGTTCCTGTGTGTTTTGATGCGCATGCAAATATTTAGTAAATATGACCGATATACCCACACATGTGCACGATGATGAGTTTTAGATGTCAAATTGCAAATCTGTATTGATAAGAATTTTAAATGTAACATGGGATATTAAGGGATTTTTTTTTAATTTACTAAAATTGTGGATGATAATAATAATAATAATAAAGTAATATAACGTATCTCATGCACTGCTCACGCTAATTTTGTAAAAACATAGTACTCATACTTTAAGTGTTGTTAAAATAAAATTTTGTTATGCAATGTTCGATATATCAATCATAAATTAAACGTTTTATTATTGTTTATGCCTATAATTTTTGTTAAGTGAATTGGATATTTTTATATTTGAAAAAAATATCTACCATGTGTTACTACTAATGCGGTATATAAATTGAAATTGTCATTTTGTTTATAAATTATCAAAAAATTCAATGAGTATTAATTACTTAAATTTATTTATATAGTATAGATTTATAGTGTTTGGTTAATTTAAATACATAGATTTGAATGTAAAATACTAAAAGAAAATTGATGAAAACTTTGTAAATGACTGTAGAAATTATAAAATCTCGGTATATATGAATATAAAATCAAAAAATTAACACAATATTTTGGATAACTATAAAATGATAATATATATGAATTCAAAAAAAAAACGAAGAGAATTAATTAGTACGGGTGAAAATTTTATAATTATTGTGATGATTTGCGATCTTTAAACTTCAATAATTTAACTAATAATTTATTAAAATAAATAATTATACATTAAAGTTGTTCGTATTGTTTTTTATGTGATCCATATTTATACCGTTTTGTTACAATGAGCGTGATATTTTATTGGCATGGTTATCTATATTATTTATTAGACAAATTAATAAATAATGGTTAGTTAATTTTTTTAAATAATTTATAATGAAATTATTTAATTAATTTAAATATACGGACTTAAATGTAAATTGTGCATGAAAATCGAGGACTTTGAAAATAATTGTAGAAAGCAGAAAGTGTAGATTTTTGAATGTAAAACAACAGTGTAAAATAAATAAAATCTTATAAACAATTCAAAACTAATGCATTGTATTAGGTCTTTAAAATAAAGTTTAAATAAATATCTAAAGAAAATTAAGGAGAGGTGAGTGAAATGCTAGAATTAATGTGAGAGCTAGAATTCCTTCCGCTTTACTGTTATTTAATAGATTATAGCATCCACAGAAGCAGTTATAGATGTTATTGCTTTTGGTGCAAAATTGATGGAAAAACAAATTCATCTAAATCATTCCTTGAAACATGGAACATTGCATGTGGCTCATGCTTCAACCATTTATGTCCCAGTAGGCACATTCTTGGTCGAATCAGTTACATTCTCTTGTCCATGCAAGAGTAGTAGGATCACATTAAAAATAGATGGAAAATTAGTTTCTTCCTCTGATTACGACGAATTTGGCAAGAAAGGAAACTGGATATTGTTTTAGTATGTCTATGGAGTGTCTATCTATGGAGGAGTAATCGATGGCTCTGGCACTTCATTATGGTCATGTAAGGCCAGCGGTTATAATTGCCCGTCTGATGCCACTGTAAGCTCTCGTCTTATAATCTGTGAAATATTTACTTGTATCGCCTACTCTGTTTAAATTTCAAAATTTGTATAACTGAAGCAAATATCCAACTTAAAGGTTCAAAATTAACTGGTATAGTTAACATATTTAGTAGATTGAACGATTGTTAAACTGGATCCCTAAATCTCGCAGTCTGCATTTCCTTTTTATACATGATATATCACATAATTATATCTAAAAACTTCCCAATTTTGCAGTCAATGGCATTCATGAACTCGAAGAACATAATGATCAGTAGACTTACATCGATCAACTGTGAATCATACCACATTATGATGACGGATGTGATGGGGTAACAGTTAAAAATGTGAAAATATCAGCACGTGGAAACAGTCCAAAAACGGATGGTGTGCACATTCAAATGTTACATATGTAACTTCCAGTGGAACTCAAGTCAAAATAGGTGATGATTGCATCTCAATTAGAATAGCACGACAAATCTTTGGATTGAATAAAAAAAGTCATGGTCCAGGCCATGACATCAGGTATCAAACTAATCAGTACATCATATACAAGAAAATAAAACTTTGATACTTAATTTGATGACATATAAATGCAATATTGGGAGCAAAATGTGATGGTAAAATCAGAATTTGTCTAACAATAAAAATACCCATCCATTGATTATTTACGTTTGCAAAAGTGCTGGCGATCCCAGTAAACTGATGTTTTGCAGGCGTTATGATGATGCTTATCATTGTTATTGTCAAACACCAACACATAAAATAATAAAAATTATTGATGTTCTTTTTTGAATGTTTTAGAAGAATACGTATTATTGTTAATTTCTGAGTACACTGTAACATTCTGAAATAATATTTGTAGATGATTTCTTGAGTACACTTGCTTTGATGCTTGTGGGAGATTATTTGTGAAAGGGAACTACTGTCCAATTTGTTTGAAGGTTTTCAATGATTGTTCTTAAAGCTATTTTATCATTGATGATTATTTCGATTGTGGATAAGCAACACAACATCAATAATAGTAATAATAATAATAGTAAATTATAAAATATTAACCAAACTAAGTTTAATAAAAATAACCAAATTTATATAATAATAAATTAATAAGGGTGGGTGTTCGTTAGATTTCAAAATTTATTTATTTTACTAGTATTTGTTTGGGTCGAATGATAGTACCAAACAAGATTTACCAAGTACATATAATAATAAAAAATCAAAATTAACTACGTTCTTAACAATAACAACAATAATAAATTAAATATAAGTTTATAAAAATTAACAAAATTTATAATAATGATAATAATAATTATTATTATTATAAATTTTATAATATTAATCAAGTTAACTAAGTTTTATCAAAATTAACTAAAATTATATTATAATAATAATCAAAATGATTTAAAAAAGATTATGATAATTAACTTCGTCAATGATATTTTGTAAAAATTAAGTAAGTTTATAAAAATTAACAAAGTTTATAATAATAATAATAATATAACTAATATTTATGATAAACCACTAAGTTGGCAATAATAATAATTTAACTGATGTTTATGGAAATTAACTAAGTTTATACTAATAATAATAAAAAAATTTAAATTATAATAGCAATATTAACAAGTAACAAACTAAGTTTATAAAAATTAACTAAGTTTTATAAAAAATAACTATGTTTAGAATAACAACAATAATGTGGTAAATGATAAAGTATTAACCAATTTAACTAAGTTTTATAAAATTTAACTAAATTTATATAATAATATTGATAATAATAATAGAAGTAGTAAATTAACTAAGTTTGTAAAAATTAACTTCATTAATTAATTTTAATAAGAATTAAAAAAGTTTATAAAATTAACTGATAGCAACAACAACAACAACAATAACAATAAATTATAATGTCTTCAACATCTTTACATCTATTTCATTTTATAAATTTCTAAATTTCATAAAAAATAACTAAGTTTACAGACAAAAATTAGTGAATTTTATAAAACAACTAAGTGTTATAAAAAATAACCAAGTTTATATATAATAATAATTAACTAAGTTTATGAAAGTTAAAGAATATAATAATAATAATAATAATAATAAAGTTGCGCATTTTCCATTTTGGACTTGGTTATACGATGAACCATTGGAGCTTTGGAGCTTGAATGTGGTACTTACGCACTTTCCAGTTTTGATTTGGTTGAGCACTGCAATCTCCCACTTTGTGTCCTACCCTCCTACACCATCTACAAAACCGGTTACCTGTAATACACTTTATACATAAACTTCCATGTTTTGTATCCCTTCTTTCAGAAAGAAGAAGGCAGTTCATAAGTCCAACACCACAGATGATAAAAGGCTTCAAAGCACTTTGAACAAGGGTAAATTGCATCCCTGCCATTGAAGAGGTCGACATTTTTCAAGATGATTACATGATCCAATTTCTAGATCCAAAAGGTATCATGTTACATATTATTTCCATGTGCAGAGTCATAATGTATTACTTAATCTCATGGCTTAATTTCTATATTGAGTTACATTTAGTGCAAGCTTTAATTTAAACCAACACAAGGGTTGTCAGTGGTACTTTCCAGATGAAAAGTTTTTCTCTTGTTCAGTGTCCAAATGTTGAACATGTCGGTATAATTTGATGCAAAAATTATTAACTACTTCGCTGAAATAGAAATGAATTTCTTTCCTTCACTGTTAACCATAAATTCATAACATATCTGGTAATTTTATATTGTAAAAGTAAATGAAGAAGACAAGATAGACAACATGTCGATGTAATTTCTGTATTCATGATTAATTTTGTTTATTCAGCAGGTTGCTCTTCAGCCGTTCGGACTATGTTCAAAATTAAACCTTTGATTTTTTTTTTTTTTTATCTAATTAGTTATTAGATGTGTTTACTCCTTAGCCAAATAATTAGTTTTGATATTATACCATAGATATCAGCTCTATATCTTCAGTGAAGTTTTAACAGTTGATGATTATATCATGTTTTGTATGCACTTAACAGGTTAATGGAGCCGGCGGAGGTATTTTTACCCATCTCTTGAATGCTGGTATAGGTTACTTGGATTCTATTTGTGTATGTGCATTTGTATTATTGAGAAAAAGAAAATGCGGGCTATTGTAATGCAACAAGACATTATTTTCATCCATCTAAGAAAAATTTGATGTTTAAAGTTATGTAATTCTTCATCCATCTAACAATAGAAGGTACTATCATTAACCTGTAATTTTCATCACAGTTTTACATAATTATTTTCAAATTGTTCTGAATTTTCAGAAAGTACTACCAATGACCGAAGACATGCATGAAAAAAGGCTTTGAGTAGTTCAAGTTCTTAGTGATGCATTTGGTACCTGTAGACATTAACTTTGAACTATGTTGTTTTTTATTGTCATGAATATATATTGAATTTGGTAACACATGTATTAAACTTATTTTTTGTTAGTTGATACTTTATTTTGTTATCATGAATATGCATTATTATATTTTTTTCGTTCATACATTGTTCAAATTGTTATCTATTTAAAGAAGATATATTTTGATTGTTATTATTAAAATGTAATAGTGGGGTGCACCAAATATATAGTAAAATAAAGCATAGCTCCTAAAAAGTGTTATAATTACATGACATAAGTGCTATAAAAGGATAATGCATGTATAAGGTTACTGTCAAAGAATAGCAGTAAATAAGTGTTATTGTATCTACACATTTCATAGTGGTATATATGCTGTAAATGGATATAGAATATACTATAAACATGTTGATATATAGCACGAAATAGGCACTATAGAATAACTATTTTATAGCGGCTACTTTATGCTATGAAATTATGCTCTTTTATAGCGGTTTTTCGTGTGTTCTAAATGTGCAACTCTTTTTTATAACATGTCGATATACATCGTTTATCAAACCGCTAGTTGTGTTTAATAGCGGCTATATGCCTCTATAAAAGACTGTTTTTCTTGCATTGTATGTTTTCGGGAGTTGAAATTTTAAACATGGTTTATAAACTGGATTTGAAAATGAAATGAATTTCAATTAAGGATTTGAGAATGACATTTTCAGTGCTCTTCTAAATTTGGTTTTTAAAGTTTTGGGAAAAAAACATATTATTTAAAAGTATTTTCGAAGGGAAATTATTTTCAAAGATTTTTTTTAAAGAAGTAAGTCAGCACTCTCCTCTTTTGTCGCTGGAAAATAATTTCGTGATGATTGCAATATCATCGACATTCATTTTCGAGTCTCAAAGTGGGAGACCACTTAGTAGCTTTGCTACACTTTTGTTTTGGAAAATGGATTTGATTCAAAATTCTTGTGTATGATTTGAGGTACAAAATATATATCTGTATTTTTTTTCAAAATGATTTGAAGTGAAACCGAAAATTTAACTCTTAAGTTTTATGTTAAGTGATAGTTTTCACTTATTGAAATGAAGCAAAATTTTGAATAGTTGGAGTGTCTAAAATGAGAAATGGAATTGAAATAACTTGAAACAGTTGAAATAAGATAAAATTAATTTGTATAATACTCAGATGCACTATAAAACATATATAACTTGCCTGAAATATTCAAAAAACTTAAAATGCAATGTGAATATGTAATTAAAGGTTATAATAGAGAAACTTAAGTAAATATAACGTTCAAACTAAAAAAAATTTGCTTAATAGAAATGTTGTAAATAAAGGGTAGATTTGTATAGTGCTCAATTACATCAGGAAACATTAATAAAATTTACTTGGGAAAAATTTGAATGTAATGGGAATAGGTAATTGAATAATATACAATATAAAATGTAAGTAATAAGATGTTCAAAAACGAAATTTTATGGTTTGAGTTAATTGTTGTACCTGGTACTATGTATTTCGAATCTATATTTTCTTTATTTTGCTTCTACTCTCCTATTTCGTTCCTTTTCGGGATGAAATTTTTTGAGTGAGGGAGTGTAACGACCCAAGAATTTTGATGATTTTTAATAACATAATAGACTAAAAATTTCATGGAAAATATACAATTGAAATTTAGCAATGAAAATTTAATATTTGAAATACGTCTATTTAAACTCAGCAAGTGTCAGATTTTCATCAGAAAATATGTAAGTTAATTCGGACGTGAAATTTTCAATTTCAATTTTAAATCAGTTAAATTGATGAAAATTAAATATTTTCGAAATCTGAATATTTTTATATAATAAAATTTTAAATCATTTTCAGAGTGAGACATCATATTTCATTTTGTTAAATTTAGACTGCTCATGCTCCGTTTATCTTAATTTCGACATTTTAGCAGTAGTTTGGCAGCGAAAATCGAGTTTTGATAGGATAATCGTATCGCTCATATCTATATAGCATTCTATTCGTCTCGTCGTGTTGATCTCCATGGTACATTCATTTGTCCATTTCAGTGTCCATTACGCAGCGAAATCTGTGAATGATTAGTTGTATCGGTTTTGTATTTGGGCCTTTTGGGTCCCTTTGTCTATTCATTTATCTACCGTGATAAACAAAGGGCCATTAGCTGTTATTATTTCCAGAATAGTCTCTTGACTTTCACTATTCCACCATTTCATATTATTATTCTCTGGTTCGTTCATTTCGTCCATTCTCATTTTCTTTTTCGTCTGTCTGCTCTTTGAAGAATATAATATAATATAAGTTGCAATTATATTACTGCCTCTTGAATCCTGTTGTATTCCTCTTCTTTCTGAAATTCGACCACCCTTTCATTTTTCTCGAAGGGAACCCTGTTCAATTCATTTTCTGCCCGAAGCCGTCCTCCGTTCTTAAAAAATATATAATATATAAGCATATAACGGTGGAGCTCTACACATCTTCTTTTTCACGAAACTGCTCATCCATATTTCCCGAAGCTACTCTCGTCCCTCCCTTTTTAAAACCCGATCCACTTCTCCCCTCACCCCTTCGCATAGCCGAGCTCCACCTTTCTTCAATTGTTGACCTCCGCCCCTATTGCCAAACTCCTTCCTTGCCTAAGCTCGCCACTGCCACCTTCTCTACAAATAACACCTCCACCCTTTTTCACTTAACGGTCCACCCCATGCAAGCTGCACCCAACCCGACCCGCCTAACCCTCCCATAACCACAGATCTGTTTCCACCCGATCAACCTCGGCCTCCACTGAACTTTCGTCCTTCACCTATAGCCGAGCAGCCGCTTCCCAAAGCCTCTCCGCCTTTCCAAACCACCACAGCCTCTCCACAGTCCTCCTCACCTCGTGCATACCCTAGCAGCCGCTTTCCCAGATCCGAACCACAGTCATTCCCGCCAGCAAAAAACCTTTAGCCTCCGCCTTTGGCTGCTTCGACCACACCCATGGCAGAACTCCTCACATCAACCTTCAACCGCTAATGCTCCGTCCATCCTACAGCTAGCTTGGCATGCACCGACCTTGGCCACCGCGACCTCCTAGATTCCCTCTCTCACTATACGTCAACCACCTTAGCTTGCCGACCCACCCTCTGCCTGTGCGCCGACCATCAAACCCGCTCCTGCATCATCTTGCACCTAGCCTCCTCCTTTGGTACATAAAAAAAGCGAAAGCTTGTTTTACCACCTTCTTCAATTTGCCTGTAAACTGCTTACTCTATCTTGTACAACCCTTCGAGCCCGCCTTTCACCCATGCCCTCGGATCTATGCCGAACCCAATAATCTCTCCTAACCCCTAGCTCGTCTCTTTTATAGAAAAAAAAGGTGTTGATATGTATTTTTTTTGCCTTCCTGTCATGCTGTTTGAGGAAATAAGGTATAACATAAAGTTTATATATCAAGTTGCTTATATTGGTTCTGAGAACTGCTCGTGCTCATCCATTTCTCTTTTACAACTGCTCGTCTCCTTCCACCCGGAACCAGTCGACCCGGCCCCCATAGGTCCTAAGAAAAGGTATATATATGTATATTGGTTGTGTATATTTATAAATATATTATATATATTTGTCTCCATCTATATCAAGCTAACTTTGATTTATTTCCATCTATCCTATGTTTTAGCTTTGCTTTGTTCATTGAATTCCAGTTTCTTGCTTTGCCGCTGTTTGGATCCATAGCCGAGTTGTCGTGTCCGTATTCGTGTGCGTGTCTGTGTTTGTTTGCTTATTCTCATTGTTTCTCTGGCCTCGGAAGGTGAGCGATTACTCATGGTTAATATTCTTATATTTAGTAAATTTAATTCACATGAAATAACAATTTAAATGTGTTGTTAAAATTAAATTTATCAGTAATTAAATTTGTCGAGTATGATATGTTATTAGTTAAAATTGTTCACCTTTGCAATTGATATATGACGCCATCACCATGCTCTGTGTGTGTATTTAATTATGATCCATGTTATAATTGATATGTTATGTTATTTTATATTATTTTATTTTGTCACTCTGCAAGTTTTTTGTTAGTTTGGAAATTCTCTGCGGGTTGAAATGATACATACCCGAACGATATTATGGATTAGGGAAAATCGTTATGGGTTGAAATGATAAACCCTAGTGTTTTCATTGATTTTGAAATTTTGAGATTGTGGGTTGAAATGATATATCCCCGTAAATATTAAATTATTGCGGATTGAAATGATAAATATCCGTATCACTTGACCATAAGATAGAAAATTATATACAGACACCGTGGTCTATTTTTGAAAAATGATTTCCAAAGTTTAGAAAGGAATATCAGTGTTTTAATAAATTTAGATTTTTATAATATAATATATATTTTTATTTTTATATTTGTGGAAATTTAGATTTTAAATTATATGTTGGAAATTTTAAATTTATAAATTAAGTTTGAAAATGCAACTATCATTATTATTATTTTATAATTAAGATTTAAAATAGATTAAATAGTAAAATTTAATAAAAATTTAACTTAACTAATGTATATAATATGTTTTAAAATATTTATTTGAATTTATATTTATATTTTCAAAATAGATTTTGTAATAAATTTAATAAATTAAGGCTGGAAAGATGAATTGAAATTGGTTGAAATTTTATATGTTCAAGAATTGTATTTAAATAAAAATTGATTTGAAACTTCTTGATTTTGAGATTTTAAAGGTATGATTTTATAACTTGATAACTTGATTTAATTAAAAGTGATTAAATGAATATTTTCAAATTTAAATAAAGTTAGACATCTAATATTTAATTTTAATTTAAGTTTGTAATTTGAGATTATCTGAATGTTTATAAAAGCGATTAAGTGGATATTTCAAAACTAAATATAAATGAAGTTAGACATTTATTTTTGATTTAAATTTGTAATTTGAAACTTTATTTAAATATTTATAAAGTGAATATTTCAAAATTAAATAAATTGAGATGGAATATTTAATATTGATTTAAATTTATAATTTGAGATTTTATTTAAAAGGCTATTAAAAATGATTAAGGGAATATTTCAATAAGAATTAAAATCGAATTTTGAAATATAAATAAAATTTATTAAATTGAGTTATATTAAAGGTTTGAATATTTAAACTTTGAAACTTATTGAACTGGAAGTGGTATGAATTGTAATTCAAATCTGGATTTGAAATCGATATAAATTAAAATGGTTTTAATGAGAATTTTAATTGAACCTTTACCTTTTAGTTGAAATGTTGAACGGAGATTGATTTAAACTGAATTTTAGGACTAAATTTAATGTGAATTGATTTGTGAAATTGGAGGAAACATCTCTAACTTGAAACTATTTTTGATATACATTTTAATATATAAACTATTTTAATATCTAAACTATTTTAATCTATAACCTATTTTAAATATATAAACTATTCTAATTTATAACTATTTCGATGTATATAAACTATTTTCAATATTTAAACTGTTTAAGTTGGAACTGTTATGATTTAAAATGAATAACGTTTTCAAATGTGATATGATTTCAAAAATGAATATGATTTCGAAAGTGATATGATTTCGAAAGTGTATATGATTTCGGAAGTGATATGATTTCGAAAGAGTGTATGATTTCGAAAGTGATATGATTTTGAAATGAATATGATATTTTGATATGAATTATGAATTGTTTGAAATAAAATGACCGCAGTGTGAAATAAGCGTTTGGTTGTTAAAGAGACCGAGATCAGATATTGTCATACTCTTTGCCAATACCGAAAACTACTTTAACAACTGTGTACGTGGTGGAGATTCCAGAGCGAAGTAGGATGGTTTGGCAAACGATTCTATATGAGGTATTAACACAACTCTGACTCCCGCGAGTTAACTTGATGTGACTAAAACAGGAGCTATACCTGTACCAAGTGAGGTCGCACATCCGTTCGAGCATGCTTCTTCGATACCATTCTGTTACTTTGTGATTTGATTGGGTGCACCTTTGATTTTGTGAGTGTGTCTCGAGGTGGGTGGTAGTAGCTGCTATGTGTACCACCGGCTCGGTTCTGCAAAACAGTAGAATTCTACCATAAGCGTTGCCTCGCATGCATTGTCACATGCCTTATCGCGCCTGCTACATGTTTGGTTTGTACTGTACATATGGACTGCCCTCTGATAGCCCTCCAGTTTACGGAGGAATCACCGTACTATATATACTACGAGAATATATAAAAATATGTTAAGGGGGATATAAGTAACGCCTAAATGCTATTTTAATATTTTACTTTACTGTAGATATTATCTATGTAGCGTATTGTACTATATATGTAGATAGTTTAACGGATCCTTAAAGGATGGGAATTCCAAACATCCTTTAAGTTATATTGCATTTCACCTGAACATTTCACTTGAGTTGATTCACTTGCATAAGAATGTTAATTCTGACTCGAGTGTTTTGTGTTTTGCTTTATGCTCAAGTCAGACTGAGTGTCATAACATATAGGACTCGCCTTTGAGGCTTGGAGCTTTGCTTGAAGATCTGTCTTATATCTACTCAGCCTTCAGTCATTATCAGTTTTATGTTTAGACTTGTCATTTGCTTTTGTATTGAGACTTCTATGTATTGGATTTCTATTGTATTTTACTTTGGACTCTGATGTTCTGTAGTAGCTTCATGAACTACTATTTATCGATTTCCGCTGCTTAAATTTGTAAACTTGTGTATGTGCTTCAGTGATCGATTTATTTACTGTATATGCTAAGTTTTTCCAAATACAAATTAACAATCTATTGTTTTGTGTAATTCAAGTCGGACATGTGTGGATGATTGTCGATTTGAATGGTTTGAAATGTCAAGTCGTTACAACTATCTACTCCAACTCACGACTCTCCAGAACTGTGGCTCCTTTCAATAAATACAGATTTCGAAAAACATCTCCTTTCATAAGAACTAGTGCATCTCTCGAAACCTTTAGACTATCCTTCTCGATAATTACCTTGCATCACAAATATGCCAACTGTCCTAAAGAAATTAAGGATTTTCGAAGACCTGCAACATACCGGACACCTGTCAACGTGTGTATCACTCTGTCAAACATCCTTATCCTCACCGTACCTTCACTCATTGCTCTACAGCTAGCATCAATACCCATAAGAATAGAGCTTCTCTCTCATCCAACGAAAGAACTGAAGTAATCCTTATTAGGCATCATATGGAAAGACGCCCCCGAGTCTAGCACCTAATGGTCCGATACATCCGACACTGCTGTAGACAACACATCGTCAGATACAGACTTATCTACCACAAATGATGCAGATATGTCTTCTTCCTTCTTCTTCAAATCTGGACAATCCTTTTTCCAATGATCAGCTTTCTTGTAGATAAAGCACCTCGCGTCCTTAGACTTTCCTCTTCTGTCATTACCAGGCTTCCTGGACTTGGAACGCCCTCTAGAGTGTCAATTCTTCTTGTCATCTCTACCTCTTTCAACAAACAGGCCGTGATTGCTACTTCCACCTCTACTTCCTTCACTTATCTCCTTCATCTAATCTCCCAAGCTCTCAGATAGAAGGCCTGAATTCACATCTTCCACTGTCAATGTGTCTCTAGCAAAGATAAGGCTGTTAGCGAAACCTGTGTATTGCTCCGAAAGAGAACACAAAAGAATCATTGTCATTTGCTTTTCATCTATTTTCAAGTCAACAATCTTCATCTTCATCACGAGATAATCAAAGAAATTAAGATGTTCCTTCACCGAAGTACTCTCTCTCGTCCTCACGGTGAAAAATGTCTTCAGCAATATCAGATGGTTAGTCAGAGATTTCTTCAATTAGAGATTTTCTAGCTCGGTCCAAATGCCCCTAGCAGTGGTCTCACTCCTAATCTCTGAAATGATTGTAAACGTTCATTTCTCTATCTCCTTCCTTTCCGCGACTGAAATGTCAACCGTCAACTCCTCTGGGGAAAACACTACTGGATGGACTTCATCCCTCATTAGAACGGTCTTCATCCTCCATTGCCACTTTTCAAAGTCTTTATCGCCATTCCATTTCACAATTGTCAACTGTGATTCTAAAGCGATATACATCCCTCTAGTATAGGGTCTTGTAACAACTGGAGTCAATTCATCTCTTGCCATAGCGTCTAACACTCCTCAATCAACCTGGCTCGGATAGAGACTGTTGGGGAAAATTCTTTTAGATGATCAGTCTAAGGGAATAAAAAAACTCAACGCAGTAGAAAACAACTGGTTCGTGATTATAGTGAGACGAAACAAATAGAGATAAACATCAGAACAGACAGTCATGGATCTATGCAATGTAGAAAAATAAATAATATCAGTATTTATAGTAGTTCCACTTTTGCGAGGCAGTGTACGTCCACTTGGGGTGAGAAGATTTTATTAATCACTAAAGATTAGAGTTACATGATTGATTCACTTTTAGAGGCTATACATAAGAAGAATTAACAATACAGACAAAATTCTACAGAGTTTCTGTTTTCTAGGAGGGCTGCAATTGTTGTTCAGAAGTTCCACTATTTATATATTGAAGAAATGAGGAGGGACAAGTGCTATATAGCAGTTGAGCAATCTGGCTTAGCGTCATTTGGTTCAGAACACATTTGGTTCGGCAGAGACATACAAAGCTGGTTCGGCACGGCTCAATATCATTTGATTCGGCAAACAATACTCAAACTCTGGACCGGTATGGTTCAAACACCGAACGAGACATTTCGTTCTGCATCACTTTGGTTCGGCAAAGCCCAATAAAACGGGTCGGCATGAACACACTTCATTTGGACCGGCATAGGTGAGTTCGATATCAGGCACTTCAACATCTGAACCGGCAACTTCAATAGTCTGAACTGGCATGTTTTACCACACCGAACGAAAATACTGGTTCGACATCATCACCGCTCCACGTCATTAACTACTTCGTCGAACGAACTCCACCACCAGACGAGAAATCTCGTCCGGTCCTCCACTCCACCGCTCTAGATTTGGAGCCTGCTCCTCCACTGCCATAAACTTTAAAAAATTATACATAAAAGGTGAGAGAACTATAGGCTTACTTGGTTGAAGTTGAAAATCATAGGAAACTGAAGGTTTTGACGCAGTTCTTTCTTCAAAAGCATTGAAGATCTCGGACATGCAAAAATTTCTGATGAGGGAAGGAAGGAGATATTCATAGGAGAGCTGACCAAATCTCAGTAATCCATCCAGTGAGTGCAAAAATGTTTCAGAACCATAGGATCTTGATAAGGTATTTTTAGAGTTGAAGATACATGAATAGCCGTCAATTAAAAAAGGCGCAACCGTTGATTCACTGCATACAGACAAATTTCTCATCCATTTAAGGCAGCAAAAGCCTGCTCTCTATTCATACATGGAAGACCCGAGTTAACACACATTTTTGGCAAACAAAAAACTTAACAACCAGAATTAAGATAACATGGAAGACCCGACTTTAAGACACAGTTTGTCCAAATTTGTTCTATCAAAGGTAATATAGCCGGAAAATGTATTTATCCAATAACGTTACTGGAAGGAACTTTCTGCATTGACAAAATATTTTACTGCAATAAACAAGACACATACATGCAAAAAATGATTGCTTATTCACACAATAATACATAGTATAGATACAGGTAGTAAAGCCAATAGTAGGCGCTATTTTTAAGTTTTAAAAGGAAGTTTTAGTTGCTATCAACCCAAAACTGAGCCTGGAGCCAATCAACTAATTTCTTATCAATCTGAAACGCCTTTGCCAAAACATCGTCAGAAATGGGAGGTTTAGCTCCAAACACAGCATTTGCAATAGTGATAACTCCAGGATTCTGGCTACTAAGTGCCGCTATGGCAACAGCATCAGCATGCCCAACATTAAACTGAAAATGAATAAGTCCTTCTGGAAACACAAACACGTCTCCCTTGTTAAGCAGCTTAGTGAACAATTTGTTGTCAGGGTTTGATGTAACAAATCCAACGTACAGCTGCCCTTCTAGCACTGTTAAGATCTCAGTGGCTCTTGGATGGGTGTGAGGTGCGTTGAGCCCGTACGGTGCATAGTCTATGCGCACTAAGGAGACGCCTAACGTGTTCAGCCCTGGAATTTGCATCACGTTCACTGCAGTCACGTTCGACCCGACTTGATTTGTCGTGTCCCCTGGCTTGTCCAGTCCCGAGAAGAAGAAATCTTCTGCTTTTGCTTGCTTTGGATCCTTGCAGAAAAATCCATTCACAAATACTGCATTTTACACCCATCGTGATTACATGTATAAAAAAGAAGTAAATTAACAAAACCTATTTTGCAAACAAAACTTCGGTAAAAACTTAAAATTAAAATGGGAATCAAGATGTGTAGTGAAATTACTGTTGGGTAACTTCTGAGCAACACAGAAGTCCTGGAGTTGACTAGGATCTGAAGCAAACACTTGAAATGATGAAGTCAATGCTATAAGGAACACAATTACCAAGTTTATTTCCATTACAACCTAAGGTTTCTTTTAGATACAAATACCTTGAATATGAACAAGGCTTGGAGATGTCCTTGTTTTGCACCAGATATATATATAGAGGCATAGAGCCAGAGTAACTTTAAATATTATATTCAGTTTATACTGAACTGGTCTTTATCTTTGATTATTTCAAATTGCACTGCAGTTTTATATAGTATATGCATGTTATCCATGTAGATGCTTTTTCCAGAATCCAATTAGGTTAATGTTTTGTTAGATTTTTCTTTCTAACTGTTGTAAAATAAATTTACAAATTTCGTTTAAAACAGTGGAAAAGGTAATGATCGGTCCCAGGGTAAGTAGTTTTCCTTGAAATAATCTGAAAGTGTGATCAGGTCGTGTTTAAATTAATTAGATATATACAACTTGTATATTTTGGTCAAATAGGTTTAAAATACGAAAAAGATGTGTAAAAAGAAAAAAAGAAAAGATAGAAAAAAAGATAACCCTGAACCTTACATGCAATACTTAATCCACATTGCCAATATTTTTATTTTCCTTTCAACTACTTCCTACCGCTGGATGACATTATGTGCTATGACCTAATTCAACGTAGAAATTGTCTCTCATTAGTCCTAAAGAAGAAATATTTAATTAATCTATATTGGAAAGGTAAATAGAATTACCTAACCGTGATTGGATTTGAATATCCAGCTTTTTCTTCTTACTTAACTTACCATTTCATTAACTATCATCTCTCTTCTCATTCTCCATTTTGTTGTAATGATTACGATTCTCCAGTTTCTCATTCATTCTCATGCCTTTTGAAATAAATATTGAAAATGCAAAACACAAAACTCGTTTTCAAACCACATAGACCCTTACCTCTAGAAAGTAACCAACACAATTTATGTTTAAGAGGCACTTTTCATTACTATGTGAACAAAAACAGGTTTTAAAACTTTTCTTGAAATAATGCAGGAGCATGTACAATTGGATATAATACTACTAGTATATCTTTACTGCTCTGCATTATACTGTTTTATGTATACTATCAAATATAGGTATAATATTATAGATCATAAATTATTTACAGTGAGTTATAATTAGTTAACTATTGCTATTGGAAATTGACACACAGAGTCGTTTGTAGCTATGCTTATTTATAAATGCATATGTTATGTAATAGCAAGTAGCGATATGATCTATTTGTAACGTATCAAATTCTTTTAATTATGATCAAAAAATCATTTAGGGAGAAGATTGAATTTTAAAAACCAACCGCTCTCATGAGAACCTCTCTCTTGCCATTGCCTCTACATATAGGAAAATTTATTACAAAACATTGCTTCACTTTTATCTTGCTATTTTCTACATGTCCGCCTGCATTATACTATCTGTAAATACATTGCATTTGCCAGACTCCAATCACACTACATTTTTGCCAGATTTTTCTTTCTACACAATGTACAATAAATTACAAACTTTGATAAAAATAGTGGAAAAGGTTATCATCTGTTATAGGGTAAGTAGTTTTCTTTTAAATAATCTAAAGGTGTGATCATGCCTTGTTCACATTAAGATGCACAACCTGCATATCTTGGTCCTTTTAACTACTAAGTTCAAAATACAATAAAAGATGTGTAAAAAAATGACAATCCTTAATCTAACACACTATATTTAATCCACATTACCGATATTTTAATTTTCTCTCTTTAACAACTTCCAACTACTGTATGATTATATGTCCTTCGAGCTGATTCAACAATTATATTGCCCCTCTTCTGTCACAGAGGAAGATAAATAAAAATTTAAGTACAATTAGAAAGATAAATAGACCTACCTACTTACCTTGACTACCTTTTGAATATTTAGCATGTTAATGTTATTTACCTTTGATCAATTCAAAAACATGCATGTATTAATGCATAACATCTGATCACAAACATTATAAATAGCCTTGTAAGTTGTGTTCAAATCCAAATCATTCAAAACGTTTCCTAACCTACAGTTCCTAGTTTCAATTCAAATGACTTCTTATATTGTTATTCTAGCTCTCCTTGTAACTGTTGCTTCTGTGGCATCTGCTGCTGATCCTAGTCCTTTGCAGGACTTCTGTGTTGGCATCAAAAAGCCGGACGGTACTATTTTATATTTGTTTATATGTCTACCTGTGTTGACGATGAATTATACATAAAAAGAAAACTCGTACCCTTTATTGCAGTATTTGTGAACGGACTAGTATGCAAGGACCCAAAGATGGCAGTAGCGGAAGACTTCTTCTTTCAAGGGCTCGACAAGCCTGGAAACACATACAACAACGTGGGATCAAACGTTACACTTGTTAACGTAGATAGAATCCTTGGTCTGAACACTCTTGGCATTTCTCTGGCAAGAATAGACTATGCACCTTATGGGCTCAACCCACCACACACTCATCCTCGTGCAAGTGAGATCCTAACCGTGGATGAAGGAACTCTCTATGTTGGATTTGTCACTTCTAATCCTGAAAACAAACTCTTCACCAAGGTAATTCATTGTTTGTATTTGTATGATGATCATTCATGAAAATAAAAACTGCATTAAATATTGATGCACATTAATTTGATAATAGGTTCTTCAAAAGGGTGATGTGTTTGTGTTCCCGCAAGGACTGATCCATTTTCAATTTAATCCTGGGCATTCGCAGGCGGTTGCATTTGCAGGACTTGGAAGCCAGAATCCGGGTACTATTACTATTGCTAATGCTGTGTTCGGATCTGACCCACCAATCGATGCAAATGTACTTGCCAAAGCATTTCAATTGGACAAAAAGATTGTCAGGGAACTTCAAGCTAAATTTTGGGCCGACATGAACTAGAGGACATATAGATTTCTCTAGTCGTATTTATTTCTCAGTTTTCAAATTACCTGTTATTTCATATATAGGATTTCTTCAACCTTCTGTCAAACAACACCTGTATCCATTTGATTTTTGATCGTGTATAGCATTCAAAGTTTGTTTATTAGATGTGTATGTTAATACCGTGTTTTTTTTTCAAGAAAACAATAATAAATAAATAAAAAAGAAAAGAAAGAAAGATGAAGTATATATAATACTGTTAATGCAACTTGAAATCGCCTTAGCTATTTTCATGTCTAATAGCATTGATAATGATAGTTAACATCTTGTTGACTTGTGTAAGGTTTATTTATTTGTTTCTTTCTTTGTACAATTGTCCACATACTTATTACACACGCATCTTCATCTTATACTTATTTTTATTTTCCTTTCAAACTCACGAAGATAAATAAAATTATACATAATTTCATGTTAAATTTTAATTCACATGCTTAATAAGAAAAAGAACAATAGTTGTAGGATATCCTTCATATGTTTTATCGCCTTTGGGGGTACCGTAATTATATATAAATTAAATGTATAAGTTCTATCGGATTTCCTTATTATTTTCATTCTTATTAGGATTTGAAAGGCTAGGAGATGCAAGAAGTCGCAAAGTAAACGAAAATATAGGCCAGTTTACCAAACTAATTACACAAATAGGCCACTTTCGAAACTATTCACAAATGCAAGCCACTTTTGGCCATGTCAGCGCCTTGTTGGTAAAAGGTGTCCAGACGCTATTTGAAAAGCCGCACATATTAAACAAATAATCAATATGGATGACTTTGGAAAATGCATTATGTTATTTTGTTTAAAAATATTGAAGCATTTTGAAATGTCGTCCGTTTAAACACTTAACATTATATATATATATATATATATATATAATATATATATATATATATATATATTTGTGACATTTCAAACGTCGTCGGTACATTTTTGACAGCGTGGCATTGACATGGCCAAAAATGGTCTATATTTGTAAATAGTTTCCAAAATGGCATATTTGCGTAATTAGTTGGATAAAGTGGGGCCCGTTTGTAATTAATATTTGGACCGTGCCTCTACAGATATGGCGATTTATATAAATGTATTGCCTCGCATTAATTAAGATGCTCTTTTCTCTCTATACTTCTGGATGCATACATATACACGAAGTTAACTGTGTATAGGCATTTCTAGACTCCAATTATATTACATTTCTCTGATATCTCTTACTAACATTGTATAATTTACTACAGAATTAGAAAGAAAAATAATAGTGGGAAATGTTATGTTCCATATATTTAAAATATAGTAAATGACGTGTAAAAAAATGATAATCCTGAAACTTACATATTATATCTAAAATACATTACCGATAGTTTAATTCGCTCTTTAACTAACAACTTCCAACCATTGTATGATTTTTTGTCCTTTGAGCTAATTCAACTACGGTATTGTCTTACACTTTGGCCCTGAGGAAGATAAAATAAAAACAGAAGTATATTTAGAGCTACCTAATTACCTTGAGTAGCTTTAGTATATGTAGCTTGTTATTGTTACATAACCATGATCAGTTCAAAGACATGCATAAAATAATGCTTAACATTTGATCATAAACACTATAAATAGACAAGTAAGTTGTGTTCAAATCCAAATCATTCAAAACACATTTCCTTACCTACAGGTCCTAGTTTTAAAGTTAAACGAGTTCTCGCATTATTATCCTTGCTCTCCTTGCAACTGCAGCTTCTTTAGCAATTGCTTCCGATCCTAGTCCATTCCAGGACTTCTGTGTTGGCATCACAATGTCTGATGGTAATATTTTATATTTGTTTGTGCATCAACCTACATTGATGATGAATTATATTTAAAAAGAAAACATGTACCCTTTATTGCAGTATTTGTGAACGGACTCGTATGCAAGGATCCCAAGATGGCAATAGCGGAAGACTTCTTCTTTCAAGGGCTCGACAAGCCTGGAAATACATACAACAACATGGAATCAAACGTTACTCTTGTTAATGTAGATAGAATTCTTGGTCTGAACACTCTTTGCAATTTTTTTGGCAAGAATAGACTATGCACCTTATGGGCTCAACTCACCACACACTCATCCTCGTGCAAGTGAGATCCTAACCATAATTGGAGGATCTCTCTACGTTGGATTGGTCACTTCCAATCCTGACAACAAACTCTTCGCCAAGGTAATTAATTATTTTTATTTGTAAAATGATCATTCATTAAAATAAATACAGGACTAATATTGATGCTCATTAATTTGATGATAGGTTCTTCAAAAGGGCGACGTCTTTGTGTTCCCGCAAGGACCGATCCATTTTCAATTCAATCCTGGTCATTCAACGGCGGTTGCATTTGCAGGGCTAGGAAGCCAGAGTCCGGGTACTATCACTATTGCTAATGCTGTGTTCGGATCTGACCCACCAATCGATGCAACTGTACTTGCCAAGGCATTTCAATTGGACAAAAAGATTGTTAAGGAGCTTCAAGCTAAATTTTGGGCTGACATGAACTAAAGTATATCGATATTTCCCCTGATGTATTCATCTATTATTAATGTCTAAATAAGCAAGATACTATCTCTTGTATGCGTTTGCATTATTACGTAATAACAAGATGACATGAATATATATACAATGTTAAAATATATGTAGCAAAATATAACACATATGATTCGGTGATCTTCAATATAACATCATTGGTAGCATAAGCTTATGTCGAATACTTGACTGGTCAAATTAAAGCTACCATTTCTTCTAAAACATATTAATGTCCGACCTCAGGATTTGGATTGGGGTGTAATGAAAAACCAGAAGAACTCATTTTCCTTTTATACTCATTGTATCTATTAACCAGTTCAAAACTACTTTTGATATTCGAATTCTGTTTTAATAACTTTAAAGAGTGTAATAATGCATTATACGAAGACCAATTAAAAAACAACAAATGAAATGAACAGTTTAAAATATATATATTAAATTGAAAAGATATACTTGAATTGGCATATGATCTCTAGTAGCTTGATCTAAAGTTTTGCAGTAGTAATTAGGAAACATATTCAAGAATTCATTGTTGAATAACACTCTATCTTACTTGCAACGTATGTTTCTAAATTTACTCGATTTTTATGTAAAGTTGTCACCAAAGATACTTGAATTAATTACTCCTGATTTTAAGAGGAAGTAGTTAACAATTTCAAACTTTTTACATGTAATGATATTGCCATCCCTTTTTTCTTTAGCATTCATAATAGTATTAAAGTCACACCAGTCAAGAGCCAAGGCCCATTTAAAGATTGAGAGATTTTATGAAGCTTGTCCCATAAAGTTATTCTTTCCTTTTTCCAATTGCTAGCGTAAATGAAAGAAATATTAAGTATAAGCCTACCACAATTTTCAAAACAACAAAAAATAAACTGAAGACGCCTTTTAATTTTCAAACGTTTAAATTCCACAAGATCAAAATTCTACCTTTGCCACCTTCCTTATTATGGCTAACACTACACCAAAAGCTCATAAAATTTAATAGGAAAATAGTCAAGTTTCTGTCATTCAATTTAAGTTCAAAAGCAAAGCTACAATTGTAGGTTTATTAGATCGAATCAACTCTAGAACATATAGTTTCTTAATAGGGGAGTTTAAATGCCTCTCACTCCAAGCAATTATCATATGCCAATGTCTATAGTTCTTTCCATTTATGGTTTGCTAAAATAATTTTCTCTTTAAATAGCTTCTGCTCCTCTAAACCCATAAGGTTACTTTTATACAGATTTTTTATATTAATAATGTCATTATTCTTATTATCTATTATAAGAATGAAACTGTTCCCTTATCAATTGAGACGTTAGATTTAGAATCCATGCTTGCATCCTCCTGATGAAAATTAAGATTGCTTAAACTTACAGGTGTAGAAACAGCTGCGGCCTTGTTAGTTTTTGTACCTCTGTCTTTAGAAATCTGTGCACCAGCCGGATCTATAGACATAGCTTCGGAAACAGCTTCATGTGCTCGACTTTGCTGCCCATCCATGACCTCTAACTCGACCTCTATATATTCACTATGGCAATTCTCATTGTTTAAAACTTATGTGTATTTGCTACTAATTGTAAATAAATGTGCACCTTCAGTAGGGGGATTCTAAAGGTGTAACGACCTGTTGATTTAAATCGTCATTTTCATTGTTTTTTATTTTGCAGTTTTGATTTACAGTGCGGTTTATATGATCTGAATTGTCGGTTTTAGAAGACCCTCCATTGCTAGAATTCATTTTCTCCTCTGTTGGGTTGTCAATATCCATATTATTTACAAAAGGATTATTGGTTGTCCTGTGCTATTTGTCTTAATCAAATAAACTCCTATCAGAATTCCTTTTATGTTCATTGTGTGTTTCCACTTCTGATCGATTATTAGCCGTTCGATTGCTGCTTTCCTTTTTTCCCATCCAAACCTTTTGTGAGTAACACTAATCTTTATTGTGCGGGAAGCATACACTTGTATCACATTTAGGAGGTAGCCGCACAAGGGTTTCTCCATTATATAACGTAATATTTACTTCCTTAGTTCTTAATTAACTCTAATTTCAACCAACATCCTGTTCCTAATAAGCCCCGTTTGGCTTGTCGTTTTTAGTTTTGTGTTTTCGTCTATACAAAAGCGCGTCCGTTGTACGTATTCTTGAAAAACAAACAATTTTGAAAAATGAAATTAACATGTAAAATAGAAAACAAGTTTATTTTGTTTTTTGTGTTTCGAGGGATAACAAAAGCATGGAGAACAATCCAATTCCTTCGTTGTCCGTTGGTCGTCGCACTGGCTAAGAATTATAAATGTTCTTCTCTTATTTCTTGCTATTTTTTAGTGCAGATTGAAAACACAAAACTCAAAATACAAAATGAAACCAAACGGGAACTTGTCTCTTTTGAGATTGTCTCATCTGGCTTGATGGGTTTTCCTACAGCGCTAGCAATGACACTAAATGCTTGGTTATACCAAATCTTTAGATTAACCCCAGGAAGAATAAGACATACAGGAATTGTTAAAAGATAGATATCTATCCAATTGCATGTCATTTGACTGTTTTTTCATCATAACTATTCTACCATCAAAAAAGTAAGGATCCTTCTTTTAAACTTTGTCGCAGTTAATCAAGAAAAAACTATTAGCATGACAAAAAAAATCCCAAAGTTACCTTTTATATTCCAACATAGTTAATTTAAACTTTGAAATGGATGTAGTATGGTGTGATTCTGAACAGATAGGCTAGGACAACTCCTCCCCATTTTTTTACTGTTTCTGGTAATCACCCCCTCTTTAGAACAACCACCTCTTTATTGTTTATTTTTAATGGTGGAAAGAAGAAAGATCAGCATCAAGATTCTCTTCAGAACCGTTTTCTTTACCCAGAAGATCGCCCCAAGAACTGAGCTTTCTTGCACCCACTTGCGCTACCTGCCCTGGAGCACTAGCATTCCCCGTAGATCTGAGTTGATTCACGTCCGCTTATCTTCCATTCTTGGTTTGTTCCCTACCTACCCCCAAGAAATCTGTTTTGAAAGCGACCGAAGTTATACCCATTTGGACTCGAATTACTATGGTTTCGACCATATGAATTCCACCTTCGAGATCTTTCGTCCGATCTTGAATAATCCTAATCCAAGTACCCGCCACTTCCTTTCTGAATTCAGGTACTCTGGCCAGTGAAGGATCACGAAAAGAATTTACTTTACGTGCACCGGTTTTTTTTTTTTTTTAAAATAAATTAAAGATAAAAGTACCCTTATTTACAAAAGTACTGGCGAGTAGTTTTAATTATTTTACCTTTTACTGTTTAAAACACTTCAACCCTATAAAATAAAGTACCGTAAACCAAATTCGACATCGTCTAGCAATGAACATTGGGAAGACGAAATTAATTTAGAATTAGAATCTAAAGAAAATATAATTTTGTATTATAAATATACGGGTATTATGATTACGGAGCAAAATCTGAAAACACTACTATGATTTTCTCTTGGCAGCCCCACTACAAATGTATTTTTCCTCACAATTGCTTCACTGAGAGTGTATTTTTTCCTCGTAGTTGTTCCACTCAATTGCTTGTTTTCTGTTAGGGTTGTATATGAATTTTGAAAGAGGAGAAATGAAAATGTAAAACACCTGCACACATTTGATTTTTGATCATATATAGACTTCAATGATTGCTTATTGATGTATGAATTAATACTGCTTTGCTTTCATGTTTAATAGCATTGATAATGATAGTTAACATCTTGTTTGACTTTTGTAAGGTTTGATATTTCTGTTATTTCCTTTTACAATTGTCCAGATATTCATTTACACAAATGTTCATCTTATATTTATGTTTATTTTTTTCTGCCAAACACACCAAACTAAATAGAGTCATATGTAATTTCTGTTGTAAATTTTCAAAGAGCTTTTGGGGTTTGGGTTTTGTTTTGCAAGAGTAGAAGAAAAGAAAGAAGAAGAAAAGAAAGTAAAGTCCCACATTGTAGAAAAGAGGAGACTATACTTGTATAAGTATAGCTCTCTCAAGTGGATGTTGGGGTCTTGCGGCTCCCACATGTTTGCTTTGTTGTGAGGAGAGAAGTCATGCAACATCACATGTCCAGATACATGAATAGACGCGACGTTTGATTTTTGAACCCGTTCGTAACGGTTGCGAACCGTTGCTAACGGTCGCGACGCTTTGCGAATGGACGCCTCTTCAACACTATAAATAGCAACGCCCAGAATTCATTTGCAACAGTTTTGATTCCTCTTCTTCCCAAACGGTTCTGCGACGCCCTTAATCCGCTGCTCTGTTTTGTGACACCTCCAAGATGTTGCAAATTCAGAAATCGTTGTAGAATTGTTCTCTTCTTCCTCCTCATTCTATCTTCTAAAAATTGCATCATCAGAAACCATTCTGAAGTGTTTTTGGTCGGATCAAAGTCGTACAAACTTTGAATCCGATTACGCTGTTATAGGGCTTCATTGAATCCTGAAAGTCGATAGTTCGATAACTCGTTTGTACCTGGTGGGTTGAACTATTGTCTGAAAGAATCTATTCCATAGATCCTTGAAGTCGGAAGTACAACATTGTCTTCATCGCTATCGCCATCAAATTCGTATCGAACCGCAAAATTCACCAACAATTTCATGTTAGACTTACGATAAATTTTACATATTCAGTAAGAAAAGTCAAGATGTAGATATCCTCCATATGTATTATCACCTTCAGCAGCTACCATAGCTACCATACTTATACATGAATTGAATGCACAAGTTCCATCGTATTTTAAAATTGAAGTGCCTCCACACAGCGTCGAAGCGACAAAGTCAAGTAGAACCAAGGTGGTTCCCTCCTCAAATTATTTTATTTTTGTTATTACCGTTTTTCTCTGTTCAAATACGAGCATTCGGTCCAAGTTTCTCCCAGTTCGGACTTAAAGTGAAAAAGTTATGATATGAAGAAAACCGTTCAACCTATTGATTATATTAGTTATCAAACAAGATTATACCATCCGATCAAAATATGCTAAAACCATTGAAACTGACTCGGTTTGCATTGGATGAAATAGGTGAATTTAAAAAAAATCTAATTGAAACTTGATGGGCCTATGAAGTCTAATATATATAGTAGATCCATTCTAATTATTTTAATTAATCCATAACTAAACGAGTATTTGTATAATTTGGACATATCATTATATATTCTAGTATGTGTAATGTGTGATATATACGTGCGATGTGAAACATATTAAAGGTGTACATGATCAAGTTTATTGTAACGATCCTAATTTTAACATTATTTAGGGCATTTAATTAGATAAGCTAATGAAATAATGTAAATGGTTAAGTGATTGAGATTTGTGATCAGCAGAAGGTAGCCGTGCCTAGTTGAAGTAATAAACTAAGGGAAAATAAAATGAATTAGACAAAGGAAATGGATAAGGGCAAGATAGGAATAAGATATATTCTAATACCTTAAACCTTCGTATCATATTCATTTTACACGTTCACAATCAAAACCAAATAGTAGAGAGACTGGCCACCATTGAGAAGAAGTAAGGGGAAGATAAGCTAAATCAAGAGGAAGAAGCCTAATTAACCTAATCCAAGATCAAATCTCAACTCTTTAACAACAAAGTTATGGGCAATAATAGGTTACATCTCATATTTTTGACGTTTTCGGTTTCTAGAATCAGAGCCGAATGTTTTTGCAAGTATATTGCCATGTTTTGAATGTTTTATATATATATATATATATATATATATATATGCTTGTTGATGAATTAAGCTTATTCATATTAATTTTATGACAAGTTTTGATTTGAAAAACCTATCAAATGACATCAAAATGCCTTGCGGTTTTAATATATGGTTAGAAATGATATTTTAGATATGAGTTTGAAGTTTCATAATTTTCTGAATTAATGTGGATTTATTATTAGTTTTCTAGTGAAGAAAATGGTTAATTGGGTTTAAAATTAATTACGGCTATTTTATGTTAGCTTTGGGTCAGAAATTCATATATGTTCGAAAACATATTAAAAGTGATTTATTAGAATTTTTGAAGAATTTTCCTAAATGTTTTAATAAGTATATAAAATTATTTAAGGTATGAGACTTAAATATTTTATATGTTTATAAAAGGAGAAGGGGCAATTTGCAAATGTTTTAAATTGTTATTTCTAAAATTCGACAGCACTTTTTGAAAGGAATTTGGAAATTTTTTTGCAACCAATCATACGTTGACAAACAAAGCAGGTTAATTAGTTGAAAAGAATTACTTTTTAAAGTTAAAATCCAGTTTTACCATACTTTTAATGTTTCGTCACTTTCGGCACCTACCTTTCGACTAGGTACTTCCACCTTCATCTTCATCGAAAGCAATGTGCATGGTATCAAAAACTTGGTACGTAGTGAATTGGACATAGACGAAAGGTATATAGTTGAAACAAGGGGTTCGAAGGGGTCGAAACATGTTTTACTTTCAAGAGGAAATGTTTTGCTTTCGAAAAGAATGCTTTTGACTTAGATAGCTTTCGACTTGGTTAAATGGTTTTAAAGAATAGTTTCGAAAGAGGTTGCGCATTTCGTCTATAGTGAAGTTTTCGAAGGGGTTGAAACTCCTTGCCGTCGTATCCTACCTTTCGAAGCAATGCCTTCGAAAGGGTTTCTTTGTTTAAAACCTAAGCTGCTTCTCTGATGCTTTCGAAGGGATTAGTTTCGACACCATCCACTTCTTTTACTTAGGAAATTTGTAACATTCCTGAAAATTCACCAAGTTTAATTTGGCAATTAAATTAATTTTTGAGAATAAATTGTGAATTAATTAGAGATTCTAGAATAAATAAATAATTTTTGATTATAAATAGAAATTTAAATTTGAAATCCGCAAGCATAAGTATCTTGCAAATAAATATTGTATTTAGGAAAAATAAAATGTATTAAAAATAAAATAGAAATTAAAAGCTTGAGATTAATAAAAAGATAATGATAGTTGTTTTCTAAATTTTTAATTATATTAATATATGGAATATGCAATAAATTTCAAAAGATTTATTCTTAAGATTTAATTCTCTTATATAAATAAATGTGACAATTTGTTAATATGAAATCAAAATATTTAAATCCTTCTTTTCTTTTTGAAAGTTGTACAGAAAAATATAAAAGAAAAAATGCATGAATAAAATATAAACATTCCTAATAACTTGAATATAAAATGTAAAATAAGATTTGATAAAAGATTTAATATTTGGAAGATTAATAAGATAAACATTTGTGAAATGTAAAAAAACATATGTAAGTCTAAAACTAAAATTAGAAACAAGGGTTGAACATAAATATTAAATATAAAAATAAGGCAAGGTTTTAAACATTAAAATGTAAAATGCAAACTTAAGTACATGAAAGACTTAAGTGAATATGGTATAAAATTTATTTAAAAAAAAGCTTTTATCTTTGAAAATTGCAAATGATAAATGTTCACAAGGGGATGGAGTATAAGAATGAACATACATTGAAATTTCATAATCATTCCTTTTTACAAATGGCACCCAATACAATTGCTTGAATAAAATAATGGGATAAAAAAATTTATAAAAACTTTCCATCTTCCCATGCTCAATCATATAGTATCTTAGCCAAATCTGAAAGCACAGTAAAAAAAGATTGGGTATCTCATATCTCAACACCCAAGAAAGAAAATAAAGATAGAAAGAAAAGAAAAATAAAAAAATGCCATTCTCTTCTCAAAATCTGAAAGCAAGTCAACCTGAAAACAATTTACATTCACAAGTTTACAACCTAGGAATCAAGATAGCTTGAAAATCAAAAATCAAATACAAGTTCTATTCAATGCAAAAGGATCAGAGCTGCAGTTTTGGCCAGGAAATAAATGCAAGATCAACTCAGATAATTGAAGGCAAGTAAATTTCTTTTTTTTTTAAATATTTGAATTTGATGTTAGTATAAAACAAAGATTTAAACAATCATATCAATCAGTTACAAAAGGAAATTCAAAGCAAATGTAAATTTGAAGTCTGCAGCCTGGAAAATAAAGCAAATTTGAAGCTTTAAACAAATTCAAAACTGTAAGTAAATCGAATTTGTTTGTTTGTTATTGATGAAGTAAACAAGTAAATACAACAGGAAATTAAGCAAAGTTTTGTATTTGCAAAATTTTGCAGATCTAAGCTTCGAAAGAAATTAAAGAATAAAAAAAGGAAATACAGGCTTTGCTTCCTCTCTGTTTCTTCCTGTACAACCAACAGGTGCAAATCTAATCTGTTTATTTTTGTTTGTGACCAAACTATCCTTAAGTTTGTTTACGTTTGATTGTGTGTGGCAAATACTTGAAGCTGTGATGTGAAATATGTTGCAAATATGCTTGCATGTCTGGTAATAGATATATGTGTGTATATATATATGATGGTGTATCTGCACAGATATAAGTTCTGTTATATCAACAGAGTAAAGAACCACATATAAGAAAAATCATATCTATCTGTTTAAACAAAATTAAGGTTTAATTTCTAAAGAGAAGTTGTTTGTAACATCATGGTTTCACTTTTAAAAATAATGTCAGAAAAAAATATCAAGTAAATACTGTGAAAATGTTTATTTACAGTAAAACCATCATAAATCAGAAAAATCAAGTAACTCAGTTTCAAGTTCTAATTATATATCCTAATTCGTGCTAGAAAGCAATGAAATTTAATGTTAAGATTATAATTTTTAAGTTAGGGAATGTCGTGAATTTTAAAGTTGAACAAAATTGTCAATTTCGTCAAATCCGGGTGATCAAAGAAATGATTAATCTCGCGATCGAAGAGGGAGCGTGTTTGGGGGTCAAGGATCGTCAGAAAAATGATCGTTGATTTTATAGCCCACTGTGATGATCATTCGAAGTCAAAGTGGGGTTTAGCCGCCAGAATTTGTAATTGGTTTTCTCGAGGCTAGTGCATTTCTGTGGAGAGGCCGGAGATGACCGCGAGTGTTGGATTAGTTGCGTGGATCGGTGAGGATGCTCTGGTCAGAGAAACGTAGATTCTGGTTGTTGGGATCGTCGTGGCGAACCTTGTTTGGTTGATGTGGTTGGGTTCTGTGGTCGATTGTTTTGCTCGTTTCAACTTTGCGTTGGGCTCTGAGGAACTGGGTGGTGGAAAAGCTTGCGAGGTTGATCGGCAACATATAGAGGTCATCAGGGGTGGTCGGAGAGGACCGCGTCATGGGTGCATGTGCACGCGTGTGCACCTGAATCTAGGTTGTTGAAGTGTTGGGGAAGAAGAAGGATTAAGCTCGGGTTACAGCTCGAGATCGTAGTAGGTTTGCATCAAAGTATCGTGATGATCGAGTGTTTCTCGGGTATTGTCTCGAGTTGAATGAGACTTGGCTCGAGCTTGTTAAAGTTGTTACCAGATTTCATGTTTCCAGTTCTATAATACAAACATGTTTCCAGTTTTATAATACAATAGTTTTTTTTACAAAGTAAATTTTACTTACACAAAGTTTCAAAGTATATTTAAACTAAATAAGTTTCCAAAGAAAAAAATAAATCAAGTTTCAAAATTTAAACCAATTTAAAAACAAGACTTAAAAATTAAAAATTAAAATAGACAAAGTTTTTAAGGTAATTGTATTTAACCAGATTTTCAAATAAATCTTAAAGAATTGATGACTTAATTAATTAAAGGAGGATTGATGGAGATTAATTAATAAATCAAATCAAGAGTTAACCTATTTATGTGGTTAATCAATTAATTTATTAATGTGATTAATAAAAGTAATTAAGGGTAATTAATTACTTAAGAAATATTTTTAATTATGAGTAATTAATTAATGATTAAAGATGATTTATCAATGGATTAAAGAAAAATTTAATTAAATGATAACTAATTAATATGATTGATTAATTAAGGTAATTAGTCTGGGAATAATTAATTAATTTAAAAGTTAATCAATTAATAAAAGTGATTAGGGATGATCACTTATGGTAATTAAATTTGGAATAATTAATTAAATGGTAATCGATTAAAGGGTTAATTAATTAATGTAATAAATTAAGAATGGTTAATTAAAGAATAATTAATTATTAATAAAGGGTTAGTTACTTTAATGTAGCTAAAAGTTAAATTAAGGGTAATTAATTGCTTAAAGATGATTACTTAATTAAAAGTAACTAATTAATGATTAAAAGTGGATTAATCAAGAAATTTACATGGATTTAAGATTAGGGACAGTCACTTATCGTAATGAATTAAAGGTGAGTTAAATAATTAAAGGCTAACTATGTAATAATTAAAAGTTGATGAATTATAATTAAAGGTTAATTAAATTATATTTAATGGTTAATCAATGAATGATTAAAGGGTAGTTAATCAAGTGATTTGTGATTCATTAATAAGGATTAGTGACTAATCTAATTTAAGTTAATCAGATGACTATATTGACCTTACTTATGGATGTTTGGATCCTATTGGATGATTGAATTGTTTGATATCCCTGATTGTGATGTTCTATTTTGATTCGAGCTGTGTTTGATGTAATTTATTATCTGTGATATATATCTGTGATCTGTGAATAAAAGATAAGCGTTATAGTTTATACTGCTTATCAAATATAAGCGTTATAGTTTATACCGCTTATCAAATAAATTGCTGTATTTGAATCTGTGTTGATTGATGATGTTGCACTTTTATTGTGTAAAACCCCTGGACCACACTTATACATACACAAATATGGATTGCACGTGGAAATGGATTAAGTCACAGATTTTGAAATAGTTTTAAAGATTGAATTTTTGAATCCAAAAAAGTTTTGGAATTAGAATTGAAAGCTTTTGAAAATGAATTTCAAAAATAAAAGTTATTTTGAATAACTTGATTGAGTTTTGAAATTTAAACAATTTGATTTAGATTTGAATTCAAAAATTTGAAATTAAATCCTATTTATGATTTAAATAGGTTATACAAGTTTATATGGGTTTTAATCATTTTTAAAGTCTTGTTTTGGGAATTTGAATTTAACCCAAAGATTTTAACTTGTATAAATGAAATCAGATTTTTCCAAAACAAAAACTGTTTGTTTTCAAATAATAAAAGCTTTCACATGAGAAATGAACTTCCAATTTATGTTAAAGGGAATTCAAGTGTGAAATGAAAATAGTTTTCCAAGTTATGAATAAATCTTTGGAAACGGGTTTGAAAGCTATAAGTTAAATCTTTAATTTAAAGATTTAATTGAGTTAATCCAAATTGAAATGGAAATTGTTTTGAAATCTATAAATGGATCTTTGTGAAACTGGGTGAACTTTTGTGAAACAAATCTTTTTGTTAAAAATATTTGAAATGGTAATTTAACCATTTGAAAGAAAAGTTTTGGATTTTATAAGTTGTGACTTAACTGAAATCTCATATCCATATATTTTTAAATATTGCGCTCATTATTCAGTTTAGCCGGGAGAGGACCTTGTGTCATATAACCCATTACGAATAGTGATACGACGTTATAGATTGCAATTGAAGACCGGTGTTGAAGACCGGGTGTCTTCGAGAACGATAGGATAACCTGTCGATTGACTCTGCACTGAGTTGCTCCGGTATAGAGTTCTCCATATGTGATGGGAAGTCCGATCGGGATTGTGGATACCTAGATTTGCAAGGGCTTCTTCGGAAGTGCCTTCGGTTCTGTTCGAGCCCGGGACAGACTTGTATGGTTGTATGTCCGACATTACACTTTGAGATATTAAACTGATCTCTATCAAATACATTTATGCTTGGTGGCGGAGAATTTATTCTCTTAGCTTAACACCTTTGTCTGAGACGTACGAGCTCGGAGGTTATGTAGTTGATATTTATCAGTGATGTACTCCCAATTTGGTAGTGTGGCGTACTGAGTGCTGCTGTGTATCATTTGTTGATCAAAGCATGGCTTTTGTATAAAGCGTAGCTTTGTGGACGAGACTGCATCAGGACCTCACACGCCGGAAATGGTCGAAACAGGAAAGATGCGATAAGGTTATGAGGGTCGCGCCCTTTAGGGTTTGTCATTCCCTTCTGGAAAAGGGTGGTATCATGGTATGGAGCCCAGATATTTCACTCATGTGGATATTGCAGATCTATTACTTTGTGATTGCTCTGTGGTTGTTGGATTAGAGGTACCTCGGATAAAGGTCCCAAAGGATCGGGGGATGGCACGCTCAAGTAGTAGTTACCTAGTTACAGAGGTAACCCAGCCTTGTGTTGGCAGAGAGCTGGTTAAGCTCTCGGGACGTCCCGCCAGAGGCGTACCCTTGGACAGTAGGAAGTTCCTTAGCCTGACCATTTGTTGGAAATCCAATCAAAACAATACGAGCCCTTTACGATTGCAATTGTATTACCTGCCACCTCAGGTGGTAGCTATAGCTGGCATAATATCATGGTACCTGTGCTGGCTAGGATTAATATTATACTTTCGAAAGGTTTTCCACTATGCACTAGTAATAATATCAAAGAAATTTTCTCGTATTAAGCATATTTGACTATCATAAGGGGAAATCTCCCCTAAGTGTGCGATTGCATTGTGTGTGTGCTGGGAGGCCTTATGGTAGTTTCATTTTCTAAAAAGCATTGCGGATTTCAAATTTAAATCTTTTGTTTGTTTTAAAGACCAAATGTTTTTGTTTGCTCGTACCAGTCCCATAACTGACCTGGAGTTTATTGTTCCTTTTCTAAACTCTGGGTGCCCACTATTTTCCAACACGGGCAGTGTAGAGTTGGGTTTTCCAGATAGTCAGGTTTAGTAGATTATCTGGAGCTAGTTCAGTCTTTGGATGAGGAATGCACTTGCTTATCTTTGTGCGTCGTTATTAGGAGTTCGAGCTATTTCTGGATTGGTGCCTTGGAGATGGAGATTACCGATACTGGAGTTCTTTCTTGAAGACCATATTGGAGATATCATTCCGCTGTTGGTGTTATCTTCTTTCCGCTGCTATTGTCTTGTATCATATCTCTGATGTATATTGATATTCATTGTATCATTCTGTTGTATCAGTTATTGTATCAATGTTGTATATTGATATATTCTTTTTCTTCCGTTGTGTTGTACTTAATGTGTATAGGCTCTGACACGATTCGAATTTCAACGCTTGCATCTACGGCATTCAGGTACAAGTGGAGTACGGATGTCGATTTTCGAACGCTGGAATTTGGACCGTGGCAAAATTGCTTTGGAAAGAGCTGCTTTCGACTTAATTGTTTTAAGACCCTTTTAATGTTTTGGAAGTTAAACCCAAAGGTTTCGAAAGAAATGATTTCAGATGGTTTCAAAAGGTTATTCCACATATTTTAACTTGAACCCGATGCTTTCGAAAGTTTTGTTTTAAGAAGAGTACTTTAATGCTTTCAAATGGTAACTAACAAAGGTTTCGAAGAGGTAGTTCCCCAAGGATATTCGAAAGTACATGATAAAGGTTTCGAAGGGGTGATTCCCCAATGTTTTCGAAAGGTTTACCTTAGTGTTTACTGGAAGATTTCCAATGTTTTCGAAAGGCTTCTTTAAATTGTTTTAAAAGAGGATGTCTAAGGTTTTATTAAGCTTTTGAAAGAGATGTTTTCAATGTTTTTGAAAGGACTATGGTAAATGGCTTCGAAAGGTATGTTTTGACTTTTCGGCCTAAGGTTATAAAGCAAAGTAGTTTACTTGTGTCGAAAGGGGTACTTTCAACGGTTTCGCAAGAGAATTGTTTAAAGGTTTAAACAAAGGTCTCGAATGTTTTCGTCAATAATATTTTGAGTAAAGTATATATCATGGCAAAGAGGTTTGAGTAAAGCAAATAATATGTTTTCCTTATTTAATAATGATTTAAAGGGATTAAATCATTTTAAAAAGTTTTTCAAGGAAAATTTATCGGGTAGTTAACCCTAAGTAAAATAACTCAGATATTTGTATACCAGATGGGACTAGTGTAGGGTCGCGCCCTGTACATCAACTTTAGCCCCCAATCTAATTTAGTCCAATATTCCAATGTGTAGGGCCTAGTCACAGATAAGACATAAATGATGGTTACACATAGAAAGTAATATATGTACAAAGAAGAAGGATATGTTATTGGTGAGCCTGAAAAACAATTAGGATCAGGTGACCCTCGAAGAAGTAAGTTAAGGACAGACCATCCAGAAGTATGTCTAACAGGTGTTAGATAAATTTTTTAGTAGGCCTGAGTCAACCAAAGGTTAGTATTTAGCTAAACAAAACTACATTTATTCGGACAGATGGTCCATTTATTATGTGTTTTGAGCATATATGATATTGCCATTATTGATATAATCAGTTTGATTAACTAGTTTGATTGCAGGATTATGATTTTCCAAATATATGTTTTAAAGGGATATAGTGAGGGGTAAGTCGTTCCACTAAGTGGCATGGTCTTACTTAATACAAGTAAACCGAGATATAATAGTATTATTCACACCAGGCTATATGTCGACTCGAAGTTTATGTTTTTTCCCTTAAACTCACGGGTGCTCAAAATTAACTTGAGTAGATTGAGAGTTAAGGTTTTACATGTTTAGTAAGTGGATGAATAAAGCTTTTTGAAGACGTGTAAGAGGCAAAGTTAGTTAGTTAGGAGTTGCTATTTAGTTTTATTTCTGCTGTGATGTATTAGACTCACATGTCTATTTAGTACTCTAATCATCCAAGGGGGCATCTTCACATGTCGCTCTGGGCATATTTTGTAATAATTATATTTGATCAAAACCTGAGAATCGATTATGGGATTATGTAACATGAATATGAAAATTTTCTTTGAAGTGTAATCAGAATTTTTTAATTTGTGATGATTTTATTTTATGTTTATGTGTTTCTAATATTATGGATACCATTAACATTACCATATTTTGTTGATTGAATTTAATACCATGGATGACTGCAGCATCTGTAGCGCTTAGCTTCGGACCTTGGGATAGATGATGTTACAACTTGGTATCAGAGCATAGGTTTATAAAAACTTTAAACATTAAATGATTTTGAAAACATAATACTAATAAATTATAGAAAAGATCGAGGTTTGGGATAACACTACAGTAACATACTTGTATTTGCTATACACACACACACACACACACACACGTATACACTTTAGCTCTATTCTCATATCTCTATTAGGCTACTCTTCTGTATCTTACGAAGGCTCGAATGCAGTTATGGTTGCTAGAAGTGAAAGAGTTAACCTTGGTGGGGGAAGCATCACAACTAATGGAAACGCCCGTCCAAATAGCAGGAGAAATCAAGGTCAGACACAAGCTGCAAATAAGGGTGTTGGATCCCTGCAAGTGGACATGGGAGCAATGTATCAGTTCTTTGTCAACATGATGCAAGCGGGAATTGATGCTGGAGTAGTTGGAAGAAATGCCGTAGGAGGTAACCAAGAAGCTCCAACAGTGAATAACTATGCTATTCTGAGTAGAGATTATGCTCAGCTGGGAGGAAAGCCGTGTAATGACCCTAATTTTTACTAACATTATTTAGGATATTTTACCTAAATAAAATAAAATAATGTGATGATTAGGAGATTGAGATTTGTGATGAATAAGGGGTAGTCATGCCATGTAAACAATGAACTAAAGAATTAAAATGTTAAGGCAGATAGATAAGGAGCAATATAGGAATGGATACATTCTTATATGCTAAACCCCTTAAGCCCTCATTCTCACGTTCATTCATAATTCACAAATAAAAATGTAAACTAAGGTCGGCCACCAATTGGAAAAGCAAAGAGAAGACTTCAAGAGGAAAAACTTAAGCAACTCAATCAAGATCAAATCTCAAATCCTTAATTTAAAATCTAAGGTGAATAATGACTATATCTCATTTTTCTAATTGTTTTCGGTTTTAAGATGAATCCGAAGTATTTTGCATCATTATGCCATATTTTTGAATGACTAAATGTTTATATATACTTGTTGATGATTTATGCTTATTCATATAGGTTTTATGATGTGTTTTAATGTGAAAATCATATTTAATGACATCTAAATGCCTTGCGATTTTAGATATAGATCAGAAACGATATTCTAGAGATGGGTTTCAATTTTCATATTTTTTTAGTTAATGTGGATTTTATATTAACTTTCTAGTGTAGAAAATGACTATTTGGGTTTTAAATTATTTACGGCTAAATAATTAATATTTTGGGTTTGGAATTAATATATGTTAAAAGACATATTAAAAATGATTTTTTGGAATTTTTGTAGAATTTATCTAAGTGTTTTCATGAATATATAAAATTATTTAAGGTATGGAACTTAAATGTTTTATAAAAGGAGAAAGGGTATTTTGTAAATAAATCAAACTGTTTATTTCTAAAATATTGGCAGCACTTTTAGAAAATAAAATTAGCAACTAATAATATTTTGAAAAATAAGGCAGTTTAGTTGAAAAGAAATTCTTTTTAAAGTAAAATTCAGTTTTTACATGCTTTTGGCATGTTTCACTACTTTCGGCACCAAGTTTTCCGATCAAGTGCTTCCACCTTCATTGCCATCGAAACCAATGCACCTGTTATCAAGTAATTGGTATGTAGCGAATTAGACTAAGGCGAAAGGCACTGGGTTGAAGCTATAGTTTCAATGGGGTCAAAAGCGTGTCTTTTCTTTTAAACGAAATCGTGCCTGCTTCGCTTTCGAATGATATGCTTTCGACTTGGTTGGCTCTCGGCTGAGTCAAATGTTCTAAAGGAAAGGATTCAAATGGGTTGCGCCTATTGTTTTAAGTAAATACTTTTGAATGGGGTCGAAACCCCTAGCTGTCGTTTTCCTACCTTTCGAAGTCAATGGTTTCGAAAGGTATACTTTGTTTTTAAAACTTAACCACTTCTCTGATGCTTTTAGAAGGTTGGTTGCGACACCATCACTTCTTTACTTAGGAATGCATTCGATAGGAGTGCTTTTGACTTAAATGTTTTATGATCCTTTTGCTCTGTTGAAGGTAGAACCCAAATGGTTTCGAAAGAGATAATTTTTAATGGTTTCGAAAAGTGTTTCCACATGTTTTAAGTTGAGCACAATGCTTTCGAAAGGCTTGTTGTTTACAAAGGTTTTGATGCCTTCGAAAGGTTTTAAATGGAGGTTTCGAAAGGGTGGTTCTCCAATGGTTTCGAAAGTTTTGAAAGGAAAGGTTTTCCAATGTTTTTGAAAGACAAAGTTTGAATGCTTAAAAATAGGATGTCTAAGGTTTTATAGCATTCGACGTAAAGGTTTTTCAAGTGTTTTCTAAAGGAAGATCGAATGGTTTCGAAAGGAACGTTTTAGCTTTTCGGCCTAGGGGAAAGAATGGTTTTACTTAGTTTCGAAAGGGGTACTTTTAATGGATTCAAAATGA
The DNA here is from genome assembly GCA_030765085.1 of Allium cepa. Lineage (NCBI taxonomy): Eukaryota > Viridiplantae > Streptophyta > Magnoliopsida > Asparagales > Amaryllidaceae > Allium > Allium cepa. The sequence continues at coordinate 554,755,192 of CM060938.1, read as the reverse complement.
GTACTTCCAAAGGTTTAAATATTTTCATCAACAAAGATTTGAGCAAAGTACATATAACATGACAAGGTGATTTTGAGTAAAGCATAGAGTATATGTTTTCCTTGTTTAAGTTTGGTTTAAAGATTTTAAATCAATTTGAGATGAAAAGGTTTTCAAGGAAAATTTTGAGAAGATTACCCTAAGTAAAATGACTTAGATATTAGAATATCAAATGAGACTAGTATAAGGTCACGCCCTATACATTAGCTATTAACTCCAGCTAATTTAGTCCAAAATTTCAGCATGTAGGGCTTTGTCACAGGTAAGACTAAAATTATGATTGCATATAAAAAGGAGTATATGTTTTTATACAGATAGGTTATTGGTGAGCTCGCAAAACCATCATGATTAGGTGACCTTGGAAGAATATAAGTTAGGGACAGACCATCTAGAAGAGGAGTATCCAACAGATAAGTTAGGGACAGACCGTCCAGAAGAGAAGGTTCTAACAGGTGTTATATTATTTTGTTTATATTGTCTAGTAGGCCCGAATCATCCAAAGGTTAGTGGTTAGCCAAACAAAACTATAGTGTTCGGACAGATAGTTTATTTATTACCTTACATGTAAGTTTAACTGATATTGCTTTGCCCTTTTTAACCAATTTTGGTTGCAGGATTATGATTTGCAAAAGATATGTTTTAAAAGGATATCAGTGAGGGAAAACCGTTCCGCTAAGCGGCATGGTTTCACTTAATATCAAATAACTGGGATGTATAGTATTATTCGTACCATGCTTTATATATGACTCAAAGTTTATGTTTTTCCCCTTAAACTCTCGGGTGCTCAAAATTGATTTGAGTAGGCTGAGGATTGAGGATTTTCAACTCTTTAGTAGATTGGCGATTAAAGCTTTCGAAGACGAGCATGTGGCTGATGGATAGCTATTTAGGAGTTGTTGTTTTATTATGTTTTATTCCATTGTGTCGTATTAAGTCAGTTATGACTATATAGTACTATGGTCAACCAAGGGGGAATCTTCATATGTCGCTCTTGGCGTATTTGTAATAATTATATTTGATCCTTACCTAAGAAATGATTATGGGATTATGTAATAGAATATGAAACATGTTTTGTGAAATATAATCAAAAAAGTTTTTTTGAAATCTGCGATTTTTTTAATACTCATGTGCTTCTGATATTATGGATACCTTTAATATTACTGTATTTGATCACCGGAAGTTTATACTATGGAAGACAACATAATATGTAGCGCTTTGCTTTGGGTCCTCATTATAGAGAATGTTACAATTGGGTATCGGAGTATAGGTTTATGAAGAACTTTAAACTAAAATGATTTTTGAACACATAATCCTAAGGAATTAGAGATAAGATCGGGGTATGAGATAACTCTATAGTAACGTACTTGTATTAGTTATATACAGTTATGCACTATATCTCTATTCTCCTTTCTCTCTTAGTCTACTCTTCTGCATCTCACGAGGCTTGAATACATGTATGGATGCTAGAAGTGGAAGAGTGAATCTTGGAGGAATCACCACCACAAATGGAAATGCCTGGCTGAATACTAGAAGGAACCAAGGTCACGCACAAGTGGGGAATGTTGGTGCTGGAGTCCCACAAGTGGATATGGGAGCTATGTATTAGTTTTTCGTGAACATGATGCAAGCCGGAATTGGTACTGAAGTGGTTGGTGGAGATGCTAAAGTAGGAGTTCAGGAAGCTCTGGTAGTCAACGATTATGCTATCTTGAGCAGATATTATGTTAGGCTTAGAGGGGAGCTATTGGACTGAAGATGCTATTGAGGTGGAGAGTTGGTTGATGCATTGTGATACAACTTCGAAGAGCAACTTTATTTTGGTGGAATAGTATGATGGTTGGAGTTAATGAAGAGGAGATGACATGGGCTGAGTTTAGGAGGAGGTTCCAAGAGAGGTTCATGTCTATAATAGCGTAGTTTGCTTTGCTCTGAAAGTTTGCCAATTTGGAGTAGGGGGTGATGTCTATGTTGGAATATGCTAGAAGGTTTGAGGAGTTGTCAAGGTATGGGCATGCCACTGTGGATACTGTGATGAAGAGAAATGAGAAGTTTATAAGGGGGTTGAAGCCTGAGTTGGCAAGGGCTACATTACCTCATATTAGGGATCCTTGTGATGTTGTAGTGTAGATGGCTTTAAGACAGGAGGAGATGCTTTCTTTTCTAGAGAAGAACAAGGCAAAGGAGGTCTAGGTAGGGCAATGTCAAAAAACGAAGTTCTTTCGAAAGAAGGGTGCTTAGAAAAGTGGAGCAACAAAGTAGGGAAAGTTTGAGGTTGTGTGCATCAAGTGCGACAAGTAGGGGCATTTTCACTAATGAGTGTCATACTGGGAATGCAATTGTGACGACCCAGATTTTTTTCCAACAATTTAAAATAGAATTGTTAATTGATTTTAAAATATTTAAAAGTTAATTTTAACTTGAATTTAAGATATCGATATTTACTTGATAATTAAATCATTGAATTATATGGTTTAAGAAATGAATTTAATGATTGAAATTGGGTAAATTGTTGAATCTGGGATTTCGAAGCCTGTTTAAAATAATTTGAAGGCTTATAATTCTGAAGATAATTGAATAGTTAAAATTTAAATTAAAGGTGATTCGTTCAATTTTAATAATATATCGTTTAAATTAATATTTAAAAATAGCCTTCCGAGGCACAGTCTCGGAATCCGACGGAACCAGTTCCATTGGATCCGTAATAGTTAGTTATTATTGGTTTTCAATTTTCGTAGCAATCAGGGTTGTAGTTTGACCCTGGCAACTCAAAACGCTTAGAATTATTTTAATCAATTTAATTTAAATGATCGTTTTCTTCTATAACTCACGCATATGATTGAATTAGCTTCCGAAACACGTTCCATTGTGTTCGGAATGCGGGTAAAATCTTATAATCGCCTAGCGGCATTTCTTAAGAGGAGTTCAAAATTTTAAATGGCAATTACCGAGTCGTTTTGAAAGTTTTATAATATAATAAATTTAGGGTCAAACGGTCAAAGATATTTCTCATTTACAAAAGCGTACTCAGGAAGCCTTACACCAAATTCTATTTTATTCCCGTTCCCCTTTACCCAATTCACGAAACAAATCTTCAGGAAAAAAAAATTTAAAAATTAAAATGGTGGCCGAGCGTGGTTCGATCTCGCGATCTCGCGAAATTCAAGCTTGGTTTGATCCTAATCCATAGCCGTAATTCAACAGTCAATCGCCGATTGTTCAAAACTCAAAGCATGTCAGGATCGAACCCTCTTCGCCTTTGTTAAAAATCGAAAGGGTGGGGCCTGCGAGATGAGTTCGAGCGAAATCTGAGACTAGGGTATGAGGCAAGCACAAACGATGTTGCTGCTCAACACGGGGAGGTTTCAGCGTACGGCATATGGGGTAGCGTGGGCTCATGGTGGAGGCGGCGACTGCAGTGGTTGCGTGCGTGGGTAGCTGTGATGGAGTGGGTTCGAATCAGTCACTCGTGACGATGAAGGCTGTAAGGTAATTTTGTTTATTTTGATTCAGCTTGATTTAATCAAATATGTTTATGCAGAGAAAAATATATAGTTTTATTTGGATAATTTTATTTTAAAGGAAGTGGCTTTGATGATGAAACTATTTTAAATAACTCATTTAATTATTTGGACTACTAAGGACAATTTGTTGAAGAAAACTTATTAGTGTTTAATATATATATATATATATATATATATATATATTTAAATGAAAGTACAAAGTAAATTACATAAATAAATGGTGGTTAGTTGTTCGATTAATTCACTTGTTAATAAATCATATAAACTTTTTATACAAGGTTAAAAATCGAGAAGGAGGCAAGTTGGATTGGAATGGATGCTAATAAAATGGAAAGGTGAGTAAACCTCACGCTTCTAATTTTTTGTTTAAATTTAAATGGTTAAAGTTAAGTGATTGGTTGAATGGTTGAATTGGATTGATGTGTCATATTATATAGTACTATATAGTACATACTGGAATGATTGATATTCTGTGATGAATATTTTGAAAATTGGACTGTTGATTCTGTGGTTGCTTGAATATATCGGTACCTTAAGTTACCGATATATATAAATTGGATTTTCAGAAGAAATATAAGGGTGATTAAATGGATGATTAATTAATTCAGTTAATTAATGATTTGGGTTGGTAAATTTAGTAATTCAGGGTTTAGATTACTTAATGAAAGGTTAAGTTAATTAATGAAGTGAAATTTGATTTAAAATAATCATTGGGTGGGTTAATAATTAATTACTTAATGTAATTAATAAAATAGAATTACTTTGTGTAATTAATTAAGAGATTAATTGAAATAATAAATGACAGAGTGATTAATTTATTTATGAAGCAAATAAGAAGATAGTTAATTTCAGGTTGAGGGTGATCGAGAATGTTTAACATTGTGGCCGAATTAAAGTAAAATATAATTGAAAATCATTAATTTATGTAATTAACGTTGTAATGAAGATCGATTAATTATGATTGATTAATCCATAACAAGTGACTTGTGAGGAATCAAATTTATATAAGAAATTAAGGATTAATGAAATTAATATAGTTACTTATTGATTCTGGGTTAAGTGAAATTAATATCGAGAAGTTTATCAAAGATAGTTGCTTAAATGTAATTGAAAGATGGTTAATCTAGGGTGAATAATTGAGGTGAATGGATAGGGAATAGTTGATTGCTTAATTGATTTGGAATTAAGTAATTAATGTAGGAATCTAAGTGATTGAGGTTTGAAATTCAATTAGAATCAATTTAATTGATTTGTGTGGTTAAGCTTTGCTTATGGATGATTGAATGATATTGGATGACTTGAATGAATTGATATCTCTGACACGAAATGTTGTGTATTTCATTTGGATAATTTGGGTTTGGATAACATGAGGTCCGAGGAAACCGGGATCGGGTATTAGGAAATACCCGAAACCACTTCGGATTAAAAACAAATTGATGTGTGAATAAATAGACTGAAATGAAATGATTTAAGTGAATTGGATTATTTTGTCTAAGTTTGGTGCTTAGAAATTGATGCGAGGAATAAGTGTTGACTATAGCAAAATTGTGAATTTATTAAATTAATATAAATTACCCCGGGTTTATATAAGTTATTTGTTTGGTATTCCTTGTTAGTTGGGTTTACTCACGCTGGTTTCCAGCCTGACCCGGGTGTTACTTTGGTGTAATGCTCGGGTCAGACCGAGTATTACAGATTTTCAGGTTAGGACGTTCAGGAGCTCAGGAGGCGAGCTGGTGTCAATATCGTATGGAGTTTATCCGCTGTATTTATATTATTGTTTATCCGAGTCACGGTAATTGTATAGATATTCAGTGATTGTATATATGTAAAACTCTGATGTACTAAAATGTAATTGACAGATATAGTATTCTTTTGCAACTGTTATTATTTATTATTATATTTTATCCGCTGCGATTGTGAGATGTTTGGTGTTTTTGATCTTCTTCTTCTATCTCTTTCTTCTTTTTCATAACTATCTGGAATTTTCGGGTTAGAAAATTTCGGGTTGTTACATTTGGTATCAGAGCCAGGTTAAGCGAGAACCTTGGCTCTGGTGGGAATTACTCATTGAATAGAGGCCGTAGTACTCTAGAATGAGTTGAGTGTGTGTGTGTGTATATATATATATGAGAGCGTACTTGTTATTTACTTATAAAGATTATTAATGATTTTATATAAAAATATATATTTTGATATATATAGCAATATTTCCTTCTAAGGAATATCTAGATGATTGGTTGTTGAATTATTGAAATTAAGTTAAGAAGTAAAATAAAATACGACCAAATTGAAACTTATAACCAAGTTGAAGAGTAAACTTATATAACAAAATGGAATTTGAAATATAGATTGTAAATGTAATTTATAAATTGAAATAAACTTCATAAATAAATGAGATTATAATTTGAAATAGAATTCCAGAGAATATTTGAAATAGAGTAAGATGAAAATTCTAGAGTAATGTTTAAATATGAATTTGATGGATTGGGAGTTTGGAATTTTGGGAAAAATTAAAATTCCTTTGGGTTTGAAAGTGGTTTCCAAGGGTTTTGAAGAAAGAATAGTATTATTTCAAAAATAATTTTGTGTTTGAAATTTGGAGATTTGAAATCAAAAATATTTGGAAGTGTTTTTAGAGAGATAAAAGCATTGAACTCTTTTGGTCACCGGAAAATAAAGTCGGTGATGACTGCAGCATCATCGATGTTCATTTTCGAGTTTCTAGAAGAGAAATTGCTACCAAATTGTTTTAAATTGGGATTGTTTGTGAAATGAGTTTGGTTTTGAAATTCAAAGGGATAATTGAATTCGCCAAAGAATTTTGGATATAGTTGAATTCTAAGGTGATATTGAAATTTGGAAATTTGTTTAAACTCTGGAATCTTGATTAAATGTTTATGGAATAATAAAAATATATTGGCTAAATAAAATGTATAATTCTAAGTTAAAAGTAAATGTGAATGTAATTGATTTTAAATAGAAGGTGTAAAATTGAAATTATACTTAAAATTGTAAGTTTAAAGATCAAATGGAATTTGATCTGAACTTGGAAGGAATTGAGAATTAATTCAATTTGAATTGGGAATGAATCAAGTCCAATGGAAATTGGAGTTAATTAAATTGGGATTGGGTCAATTTAAATGGAGTGGAAATTTAAATTGAATTGTTGGGGAAGTGAACAGTTTTGACTCTAGACCATTTTCAATGTAAATTGTTTTAATATAAATAGTTTTAAATCTATTTTCTTATCTATTTACTATACAACTTTCTTTTTAAACCCAAACTATTTTATACTGGTTTTTTTGCCACTACTTTTGGAACTCTTTAACTATTTTACAACTGTTTTATAAACTATTTACTAATGTTCAACTAAGTTATGAATTAATTACTATTTTACAATTATTTTGCAATTATCTATAAAAATTTCTGAAAATATTTAACTATTTTTCAACTATTTTATAATTAGTTATTTTTCAAAGTATTTATCTATTTTTAAAATTTTCAAGCTATTTCTAAATATAAACTGGTCGGAGTTTAAACTGTTTATGATTCAATACCCAACTGGGATAAGAATTTAGGTGATAATCCAAATGGGGATTAAGGCAAATGTAAATAAGTGAATGGAAATTTAAGTGAATGTGAATAGAAAGGAATTGATATTGGAAAGAGTAATCAAATGTGAATATTTTATTTTGGGTAAACAAAGTTATATCTTTGTTATATATTCTTCCCTTGTTGAATCTATTTTGGGAAGAAAAGGGATTTTGGAAGTGTTTGAAGTATAAAAGGAATTTTATACGAGTTTAAAGTGATCCAAGGTTTTAAAATTTATATATATATATATATATATATATATATAAAGGATCTTATGAGGATTTTGGAAAAGGTTTTGGGAACCTTTGGATTTGGAAAGGCTTTTGATTTTTGGGTAAAATCAATATTGAATTTGGAAAGCCTAGTTTGAAGAATCATCGATTTTGGAATAATCGATTTTGTGTAAAGGAGCTTTGATAAAATTCATACTAGGTGTATGATTTGAAAGATACTATATGTGTATAGTATAAAGTGTTTTGATGATAGCTCTAGGGAAAAAGGCGCTCCCTTGAAATGGACTTCTCAGGAGTGCCACCGAGTGGTGCTGCCTTGAGCCCAAGGGGGTTTCTAAAGTTGATCCTGTGAGGAGTCCGGACAAAACTAGTTCCTGAGGATTATGAGTTGAGTTACCATAGCGTAAGTCGTGTGTGCCGCGGAGAGCCAACAGTTACATGGACTTTTGTTGTGACTGCAGCGTAACCCAGGATGTAACTGCGACCTATGGTAACATTGCGAAAGTCGTGTGTGCCGCTGAGAGCCAACAGTCTGCGTTTGAGTTTATCTCGGTAGACTGCGACCTATGTAGGAGTGGAGAAGTTTCATTTCGACAGCGAAAATCAGAGTGCCGCGGAGAGCCTGCAGTTACATGGACTTTTGCTGCGACGGCAACGTAACCCTGGATGTAACTGTGATCTGTTGTGTGGGTTCCATGGCGTAATCGAGAGTGCCGCGGAGAGCCTGCAGTTACATGGACTTTTGTTGTGACTGCAACGTAACCCTGGTATGTAACTGTGACCATGGAATGGGGGTGATGATTTCCAGAGCATCCTCGCTAAAAAATATATTTCCTCTATTTTCAAAATTGTTTTCTATATTTCAATAAAATTGTTTTCCAAGTATTTTCACTGGGTGTTGAAAACGGGTTTACCAAGTACTTATACATTTTCAGTCCTACGCCTGATCAACGTATGACAGAATTTCTGTGAGAACAAGGATGGACTGGTTGAGACATCGAGTTATAAGAAATATTTTTATAAAAAGCTATTTTAATTGTATTGTCTAAATTTGAAGGCATTCCTAAATTTTAAAGTAAAAAGGGGATTTCAAACTGGAATTATAAAATAAAATTGGACTCGGGAAATTTCAATGAAGCGATTCTTTGAAATAAAATCGCATATTGATTTGAAAGTTGGAAGTAAGCTAATTAACAAAATAATTACTTGATGGAGTATGTTAATAAGATTTAACTTTGGTTAATAAATGGATTGTAAATTAATAATGGAGTTTGGAAATGAATTCAAATTGTAAATAGAACTCAACTTGGATTTAATAATGAAATAAATTAGAAGAGATGTTGCAAAAATAAAATAGGGTTGGATTGAAAAAGAAATGTGATGGTTTGAATTATAAATAAAATTCAAGGGTGATTTGAATAATATTTAATGAGATTTGCAAGTGGATTGGATATAAGAGAAGTGATTATAATAGAAATAGTTTGAGTTGCAAAGCAAAATCCAAGTGAATAGAAATAAATTGAGATGGCCTTGTATTAATAAAATAATTCGAAATAAACAAGTAAATTAAAAAATTTAATGGGATCACTGGAATTATATAATAAATGGGTGAAGCCTGATGAATAAAAAAAATTGAATCAAACTTTAATTGGAATTGGATTATCAGACTGGACTTAAGTTCGGTGGCATATGTGCCTGGATATTGTTTTGATAAATTGAGAAGGTGGATTAAATTTACAATGAAGGAGATGGGCTAACTGAATTAAATGGAATTTGATTTAATGAGAATCAAATTTAATGGAAGTGAACTTAAGTTGATGTTGGAATAAATTAAAGTAATTAACTTAAGTTTAAAGTTTATGGAAGCTTGGCTTCGAATAAGGATAAAAGCCTATTAAATTAAAGCTTGGATAAAATTAATTTGGAAACGGTTATAAATTTAGAAATATTGAATATGCTAAGCTTAATAAATAGTTTGAATGAAGTCAATAAGGTGATGAAATGAAATGCGTATGTATGGTTGGTGAATAAATTAAAATGGAATTGAATTAAATAAAACTGAGTTGGAATCAATTTTAATTGGTTATAAAACTTAAACAATTAATTATTCACATGGATATTATCAAATTTCGTAGAAATGATTATCGTTTAACGTAAGCGAGATTTAATCAAATTAAATGCTATGAATTAGTGGAAGCGATATAATTGATTTTTGAATCAATTGAAGTGAATATGAGATTGTTTCGCTTAAAATGAGTTGAATGCAAGAAATTGTGTGTAAACCATTAAAATTGAATGAAAAGGCATATAAATTTGGTTGGAAACAATTAGATGTGCTTTAAAACATATAAATTGCTTATTGGAAATGTTTGGTGCTTGTTATTTATGTAATGCGTGTGTTTGGCTTGAAAGTAAGTGTTAGGTTAATAAAATTTCTATATATGGCACTTACATATTTAAATTGAGTAAGTACAGGTACAGGGAAGCCGTTTGGCTAGATTTGGGTATGCTAATTGCTAAAATTTATAAGCTGCTTGCTTAAATGCTAAATAAGGTACGCCTACGCAATAAAAATAGGAAATATGAACTGTTTTTGCTTTTTCCGACCGTGTGGGTCGATGTATACATATTGTCAAATTGCAAAAGCTCCTCCGTACAAAGGAGACTCTGCCAAAATTTTCTGAAAATTTTGGGAGTTAGAAAATTTTTGGAAATTTTGGTTAACGACAAAACAATTTTAAATTGGAAGTTAAAGTAAACTAGTAAATGAAACTAATATGAATCAGTTTAAAAGAAAGATATAACTCAATATTAGAAATCGAAAATAAATTGAATTCGAATGAAACGGCGAAAACTAATTTGAATAGAAGTGGGTATGAAACTTATGTAAAGAGATGTATAAATGATTTATAAGGTTACGATTGGATATTGTTGCTAAGTGAGATATGCAGGTATTAAAGAGAAAAGAAATTGGATTTGGTTCCAAAAGATAAATTCAAATTGCCCAACAAAAAGGTATGTATTTAAATTTCTGTATGAAATTGGATTGGGTTTTGATGCAGCCACTTGGCTTTTGTTTTCTTTTTGGAATTTGGGAGCCCGTAGAGGCCTTTTGTAGTAGTACCGAGCTAGCCGCGCAAAGGAGACGCTGGCAAAAATTTTCGGGAATTTAGGGAGTTAGAAAAAAAAATTTGAAATAATTTTGTAGTTTAAAAATTAGGTTTTAAATTGACATTTAAATGATCGAGAAAAGGGGTATCGTTTGATATTGTGGAAGAGTTTGGGAGGTAGTAAGAATAATAAAGGGGGTTTTTATGAAAGATAATTGTTAAGTTGTAGAACTGTTTGGTTTTGGGAAAAAGTTGACAGGTATGGGACATTCTTCCTAACTAGTAATTTCGGGGACGAAATTCTTTTAAGGGGGGAGGAATGTGACGACTCAGATTTTTTTCCAACAATTTAAAATAGAATTGTTAATTGATTTTAAAATATTTAAAAGTTAATTTTAACTTGAATTTAAGATATCAATATTTACTTGATAATTAAATCATTGAATATATGGTTTAAGAAATGAATTTAATGATTGAAATTGGGTAAATTGTTGAATCTGGGATTTCGAAGCTTGTTTAAAATAATTTGAAGGCTTATAATTCTGAAGATAATTGAATAGTTAAAATTTAAATTAAAGGTGATTCGTTCAATTTTAATAATATATCGTTTAAATTAATATTTAAAAATAGCCTTCCGAGGCACAGTCTCGGAATCCGACGGAACCAGTTCCATTGGATCCGTAATAGTTAGTTATTATTGGTTTTCAATTTTCGTAGCAATCAGGGTTGTAGTTTGACCCTGGCAACTCAAAACGCTTAGAATTATTTTAATCAATTTAATTTAAATGATCGTTTTCTTCTATAACTCACGCATATGATTGAATTAGCTTCCGAAACACGTTCCATTGTGTTCGGAATGCGGGTAAAATCTTATAATCGCCTAGCGGCATTTCTTAAGAGGAGTTCAAAATTTTAAATGGCAATTACCGAGTCGTTTTGAAAGTTTTATAATATAATAAATTTAGGGTCAAACGGTCAAAGATATTTCTCATTTACAAAAGCGTACTCAGGAAGCCTTACACCAAATTCTATTTTATTCCCGTTCCCTCTTTACCCAATTCACGAAACAAATCTTCAGGAAAAAAAAATTTTAAAAATTAAAATGGTGGCCGAGCGTGGTTCGATCTCGCGAAATTCAAGCTTGGTTTGATCCTAATCCATAGCCGTAATTCAACAGTCAATCGCCGATTGTTCAAAACTCAAAGCATGTCAGGATCGAACCCTCTTCGCCTTTGTTAAAAATCGAAAGGGTGGGGTCTGCGAGATGAGTTGGAGCGAAATCTGAGACTAGGGTATGAGGCAAGCACAAACGATGTTGCTGCTCAACACGGGGAGGTTTCAGCGTACGGCATATGGGGTAGCGCGGGCTCGTGGTGGAGGCGGCGACTGCAGTGGTTGCGTGCGTGGGTAGCTGTGATGGAGTGGGTTCAAACCAGTCACTCGTGACGATGGAGGTTGTAAGGTAATTTTGTTTATTTTGATTCAGCTTGATTTAATCAAATATGTTTATGCAGAGAAAAATATATAGTTTTATTTGGATAAGTTTATTTTAAAGGAAGTGGCTTTGATGATGAAACTATTTTAAATAACTCATTTAATTATTTGGACTACTAAGGACAATTTGTTGAAGAAAACTTATTAGTGTTTAATATATATATATATATATATATATATATTTAAATGAAAGTACAAAGTAAATTACATAAATAAATGGTGGTTAGTTGTTCGATTAATTCACTTGTTAATAAATCATATAAACTTTTTATACAAGGTTAAAAATCGAGAAGGAGGCAAGTTGGATTGGAATGGATGCTAATAAAATGGAAAGGTGAGTAAACCTCACGCTTCTAAATTTTTGTTTAAATTTAAATGGTTAAAGTTAAGTGATTGGTTGAATGGTTGAATTGGATTGATGTGTCATATTATATAGTACTATATAGTACATACTGGAATGATTGATATTCTGTGATGAATATTTTGAAAATTGGACTGTTGATTCTGTGGTTGCTTGAATATATCGGTACCTTAAGTTACCGATATATATAAATTGGATTTTCAGAAGAAATATAAGGGTGATTAAATGGATGATTAATTAATTCAGTTAATTAATGATTTGGGTTGGTAAATTTAGTAATTCAGGGTTTAGATTACTTAATGAAAGGTTAAGTTAATTAATGAAGTGAAATTTGATTTAAAATAATCATTGGGTGGGTTAATAATTAATTACTTAATGTAATTAATAAAATAGAATTACTTTGTGTAATTAATTAAGAGATTAATTGAAATAATAAATGACAGAGTGATTAATTTATTTATGAAGCAAATAAGAAGATAGTTAATTTCAGGTTGAGGGTGATCGAGAATGTTTAACATTGTGGCCGAATTAAAGTAAAATATAATTGAAAATCATTAATTTATGTAATTAACGTTGTAATGAAGATCGATTAATTATGATTGATTAATCCATAACAAGTGACTTGTGAGGAATCAAATTTATATAAGAAATTAAGGATTAATGAAATTAATATAGTTACTTATTGATTCTGGGTTAAGTGAAATTAATATCGAGAAGTTTATCAAAGATAGTTGCTTAAATGTAATTGAAAGATGGTTAATCTAGGGTGAATAATTGAGGTGAATGGATAGGGAATAGTTGATTGCTTAATTGATTTGGAATTAAGTAATTAATGTAGGAATCTAAGTGATTGAGGTTTGAAATTCAATTAGAATCAATTTAATTGATTTGTGTGGTTAAGCTTTGCTTATGGATGATTGAATGATATTGGATGACTTGAATGAATTGATATCTCTGACACGAAATGTTGTGTATTTCATTTGGATAATTTGGGTTTGGATAACATGAGGTCCGAGGAAACCGGGATCGGGTATTAGGAAATACCCGAAACCACTTCGGATTAAAAACAAATTGATGTGTGAATAAATAGACTGAAATGAAATGATTTAAGTGAATTGGATTATTTTGTCTAAGTTTGGTGCTTAGAAATTGATGCGAGGAATAAGTGTTGACTATAGCAAAATTGTGAATTTATTAAATTAATATAAATTACCCCGGGTTTATATAAGTTATTTGTTTGGTATTCCTTGTTAGTTGGGTTTACTCACGCTGGTTTCCAGCCTGACCCGGGTGTTACTTTGGTGTAATGCTCGGGTCAGACCGAGTATTACAGATTTTCAGGTTAGGACGTTCAGGAGCTCAGGAGGCGAGCTGGTGTCAATATCGTATGGAGTTTATCCGCTGTATTTATATTATTGTTTATCCGAGTCACGGTAATTGTATAGATATTCAGTGACTGTATATATGTAAAACTCTGATGTACTAAAATGTAATTGACAGATATAGTATTCTTTTGCAACTGTTATTATTTATTATTATATTTTATCCGCTGCGATTGTGAGATGTTTGGTGTTTTTGATCTTCTTCTTCTATCTCTTTCTTCTTTTTCATAACTATCTGGAATTTTCGGGTTAGAAAATTTCGGGTCGTTACAGCAATGGAAGTGATCGGGAAGAAGAACATCATATGCTTCAAATGCGATTAGAATTGTCATTATAAGGATCAATGCAAAGAGCATGCTAAGGATGAAAGGGACAAGGTATTTGCATTGGAGCCTGCTAAACCAGTACCAACAGTGTAGGAGAAAGGGAAGGTAGTGTTGGGAGATACGATTCAGATCCATGCTTTATCTGTTAGTGTTTGTTTGATACTAGTGTATCACATTCTTTTATATCTCATTGTTGGTAGATAAGCTTAACCTATAACCCACATACTTAGTTACTTCCTTAAGGGTTGCAAATCCGATAGGAGGGTATGTGGCACTTGGGATGGAGTTTGACCACTTAGAGTTTGACTTGTTAGGCCATACCTTTGTTTGCGGTTTGCATATGTTTGACTTTGTAGGGTTCAGAATTATATTGGATATGGATTGGTTAAGTAAGTACGCTACTAAGTTATTTTTCCATGATAGGAAAATATCACGTAGACACTCTAACTATAGTGATCAGATTGTATATACCGTAGAAAGCCTTAGTTGTGAAGTGAATTCTTTGTTGGGTGTAAGAGTTGGAAGATGAGTTGAATCATGATTTCGTGGTTAGAGAATTCGTAGATGTTTTTGAGCCTATAATAGGATTGCCGTCGAAATGAGCCATTGAGTTTCAGATAGATTTGGTGCCTGGAGCAGAACCAGTGAGTAGGCCGCCAATTAGGATGACACCTATAGAGATGAGGGAGCTGAAGGTGCAGTTGGTGGATTTGGAAGGCAAGAATTTTATCAGACCTAGAGTTTACCTTGAGGAGTAGCCATAGTGTTTGCTAAGAAGCCGGATGGATCGTTGAGGTTATGTATCGATTATCGTAAGTTGAATGAGAAGACGATAAAGAACGACATCCATCGCCTAGAATTGACGATTTGTTCGATTAGTTGAGTTGAACCAAGGTATTTTCTCAATTGGACTTGGCAACATGTTTCCATCAACTTAGAGTAGCTGAGGGAAGTATTCCTTTGACGGTGTTCAGAACTAGATATGGATCATATGAATGGTTAGTTATGCCGTTCGGATTAACTAACGCACTGGCATTCTTTGTGGATTTGATGAACTGAATTTTTCGAGAACACTTGGATAGGTTCGTATTTGGTTTCATAGATGATATCTTGATATACTCTAGATATGATAAAGACCATGAACTTCATCTTAGAGTTGTGCTTGAGACGTTGAGGAAGAATCAGCTGAAGGCGAAGTTTCAAAATGTCATTTCTGAAAGAAGAAAGTGAAGTTTCTTGGTCATATAGTCTTAGAAAAAGGGTTGTCTATAGATCTGACTAAGAATGAAGTGGTGAATAATTGGAAAATCCCAAGACAATGACTATGATAAAGAGTTTTATTGGATTGGCTGGATATTGTTGGAGGTTCATTAAGGATTTTTCATGGATATCAGCACTGATAACTAAGCTAATGTGAAAGGATGTGAAGTTTGTTTGGACCAATAAGTTGAGGAAGCATTACAAAGCTTGAAACACTTATTGACCCATGCACCCATATTAATTGTTCTAGAAGGGAATCTGGATTTGGTAGTTTATATAGATGCATATGAAACTGGATTAGGAGTTGTGTCAATGCAGAGAGGTAAAGTGATCGCCTATGCTTTCCAACAGCTTAGACCGCATGAGGTTAGATATCAGACACATGATTTGAAGTTAGCTCCAATGGAATTTGCATTGAATTTGTGGAGACATTACCTTTTAGCAAAGAGATTTGAGTTATATATGGATTACAGGTCGTTGAAGTACTTGTTTTCTCAGAAGGAGCTGAGCATGAGACAGCAGAGGTGGTTAGAGCTTTAAGCCGCTTATAATTTTGAAATTGAGTACACACCAGGGAATGGTAATAAGGTTGCAGATGCGCTTAGCAGAAAGCATCAGAATGCAGTGTTGGCAATGATAGCAGAGTGGAAAGGTTTGGATGCGTTGTCGACTTATAGAGTGCAGCGAAGATCTGAAGTTGGGTCCAGTGAAGGATTTGCTGTGTTATCTTGTTTAGAAGTTCGACCAGTTATGATCGGAAAGATTGCTTCTAAACAGATGGGGATCCAGTGTTAGTTGAACGGATTAGAAAGTTAAAAGGAGGAATGGAGAGCGATGACTTGTAGGATTTTAGTCTTGACCAAAATGGGTGTTTGAGAAAGAAAGGAAGGTTATGTGTTCCGAAAGTAGGAGACATTAGGAAGGATGTTTTGGAGGAGTACCATCGTTCAAAGTTCACTATTCATCCTGGAGGAATTAAGACGTATCGGGACATGAAGTGGAGTTTCTTTTGGGAAGGTATGAAGAGGGATATTGGCTTATGGGTGAAGTAGTGTTTGAACTGTCAACGGTAAAAGCCGAACATCAGAAGTCTAGTGGGTTGCTTCAGCCGTTGGATATTCCGGTATGGAAATAGGATTCTATTTCTATGGATTTATAGACACTATAAGAAAAATAGTCTTTTATAGCGGCATATAGCAGCTATTAAACACAGCTATAACGGTTTGATAAACGCTATATATCGACATGTTATAAAAAAGAATTGCACATTTATAACACAAAAAAATCGCTAAAAAGAGCATGATTTCTGTGCATAGTACAGTTGCTATAAAATAGTTATTCTATAGTGCCTATTTTGCCCTATATATCAACATGTTTATAGTATATTCTACATCCATTTACAGCATATATATACTACTATAAAATGTGTAAATAGAATAACGCCTATTTGCTGCTATCGTTTAACAGTAACCTCATATGTTACATTATCTTTTTATAGCAGTTATGTCATATAGTTATAACGCTTTTTAGGAGCTATGCTTTATTTTACTATATATTTGATGCACCCCACTATTACACTTTAATAATAACAATAAAAATGAACCTTCTTTAAATAGATAACAATTTGAACAATGTATGAACGGAAAAATATAACAATCAGCAAATGTAACACATATTCATGATAACAAAATAAAGTATCAACTAACAAAAAATAAGTTCAATACATGAGTTACCAAATTCAATACGTATTCTTGATAACAAAAGACAACATAGTTCAAAGTTAACGTCTACAAGTACCAAATGCATGATTAAGAATTTAACTGCTCAAGCCTTTCTTACAAAATAAACTACTCTTTTCTTACCAAATCATCAGCCATTCGAGCCATTTCTTGTACAAAAAATTAGGATAAGACGAAACTAGAGCAATCTTCTTCCGAATTTGAATAATCATTCAAAAGTGGCATGCAATGTTCAGTCAAATTTTAAGATAAGTATCATTAGGATAAATCTGAGTACTATTTCAATTATCATTGTTATTGGTTCAAATTTTTGGGTGGTCCATAAGTTCAATCATTTCATTGATCATTGATGCAGATGCTCAACCAAGCATCTCACATAGAAAGAAAAAAAATACTCGTTGAAAAGAACAACAGTTCATTTTACAGTTTTATAGGTTATACCTATATTTTATAGAACACACTGTCTACTTAATTTGAAATTGTGTATGCTATGAATACATGTAATAACCATTATGTCATTTATAATTTATTTTGAGATTTCATATCAATTTAGTGTTACGTTAACGTACTATATCTGTTACATCATGATGATGGTTTTACTGCTCAAACGATCAAATATATAAACCACACATTCATTTTTCCCTGACATATGCTTAGGTTATTCTTAACATATTTTTTAACAGGCTGAAATTTACTTGGTTGGTCGGTAGTGGTTGATGATTTCACTATTAAATTTACCTTTGTAAAAAAATATTACTAAATAAATTTAAATAACCCAAACCAGACTATTTGATAGACATGTATGTCACTTTCATTGTAAGCTACCATGGATGATTGATGTTAGTTAAACATTTTTATTCGGGGTGGTAGCTCTGTTGTTTACTTTACACATCCGCTATTGTTGATGTGGATTAGCATTGTGGTCGTTATTAATTTGTCAATTTATGTTTTGCCTTTTGGCTGGTATAACATCAATTTGTTTATGTTACTTGCACTGCACGAGTTTATGCAACCGTATTGTTTCATTACCTAGCACATATGTGCTCTAAAAGCATTATGTCAATAGGTGTTAAATGGTGGTCACTCATTTATTAACCAATGTTTGTATGAATAGTGAGTTTGAAAGGTGTGTATAACTTCTGTCTGTTCAGTGTAAGTGAATCATATTTACTAAGTCAATCATTGATATTTAGAATAAAGTAGTATAATATATATTATGTACAAGTGATTTTACAATAGAATGACAAAATCTAGTATACTTTTCAAGTTACAAATCGAAGTACAATTAGCAATTATATTATCTGCTTTTATTTATATAAATAAATAGTTATATAAATAATTTTTTTTACTCCATTTGGGCAAAGCTAAAATTGACCTAATTCTGTGAAAAATTCATATTTCAAAATGCCTATTTTTTTGTGGAGATGATACTTGCAACATGAATTAAACACATTTTGAATTCAGAAATTTGAGATATGATAGGGGTGCTTAAAGGTCTACAAACGGATTCCCTCCTTCGCCACACGCACACGAGCACACACATACATGTGTGTAAAGAACATGCTTAGACACGATGATACTTTATTAAATTGCATGAATTATTCATGTTAATGCCTAAAACATATTTTTCGCAATAAGTAACATCAATCAGTGAAAAATAGTGTGAGTAGGTATATGCACATGCAAAGTTACTAGTATCTAGTACACACTCAAAGAAAAGCCCAAACCTGGCATTCTTCAAAATTGTGTTTGTTCTCAGCTCGAAATCGCATATTACTCTTATACAACAAATTTATTTCCTTTACTTGGAATAAAATGATCAATCATTAAAACATATACTATGTTATAACGTATTGGCATTCAAAGTTCATTGGTTATGTGTGTGTCTGCCATGGAAATATACAGAATATGTTTGCAGCTGAAAATCCTTAAAATGAAATAAAAGGTGTTACCTTAAGCTGAAGAGATTTAAATTCTTCATCTTTAAAGAGCAAATATCGAGAGTTTTCATATTGTGATCGAAGAGATGCCTAAGAACTTTCTGATGCTTTTAAAGCACTCTCATGCTACGAAATAGTTTTGAAAAAAAATTAAAAAGTCGTGAATGCAATGTATCAATGGATAATAAATAAAAATTGCATAAATCTTTTAGCAACATTGTATACGTATTATGTACTAGTGATACAAACTACGAAAAGTCTCAGCTCAACAGACTAGGTGCATGGAAGAAGTAAGCATTGAGGTGTACATTTTAAAATGAACATACTTTTGATTTTAATCACGACTTTTCTTGTTTCAGCAATGAAAATTCAGTTTCTGCCTGCAATGTGAAAACATAGGTAAATTACCAAATAAGGAAAGCTCGTTAAGAAGGGCGAATGAACTATTATTACTATTTCTTTTGAGCAATGAAGATAACCAATGATGCTTTGTAAGTCTCTGTCCGCATGAAAATCTTCACTATGTCAAGAAGTAGAATTATGTTCTTTCTCAGCCAATCTAATGTGTAGAGTTTCCAAGCGGTTATGCAATAGTTTGCTCTGAAAATTAACAAAAGGTAAAAGTATATTCAGTGAAGTTCAATTTTTGATGAAGTTTTGTTGCTTCTTTAAAGAGGAGTTGTTCATTATTATAACCTACATGATATGGATGAGTAAAACTGATGAAAGACTCTCAAGGTTTTTGTATAGCTTTACATGGGGACAACATAGTTATTATTAACTTTTTTATTATAAACTTAGTTAATTTTATAAACTTTTTTAATTTTTATAAATTTACTCAATCTGTTATTATTATTATATTATATAATTTAGTTAAATTTCATAAAACTTAATTAAATTGATTAATGCTTTATCATTATTATTGTTATCGTTGTTTTTCTTAACTTAGTTATTTTTTATGAAACTTAATGAATTTTGTAATTTATTAGTATTCGTATTATTATTATTATTGTTGTTATCATCGTCATCAATATTATTATAAACTTATTTAATTTTTATGAAACTTATTTATTTTTTAAAACTTAGTTTAATAGTTGTTAATGTTGCTATTATGGTTTTATTATTATTATTATTATTATAATAAACTTGAGATCTTTTATTAGAGGTCTTATCAAAATATGTTGATTTATTTACTGGCCATTTGGGTATCATATAAATAATATTTGCTTATATAATCTCATTTATTTATTTTCTTTTTTATGTCAGGTCACTGGGTTCATTAAGTTATATCGGAAGGTCATTGATATACTTATTAGTATCCTTTATCACTAACAAGGGTAAAATGTTTAATTTTCCTTAAGTTGCTGCACTTAGATGGCCTCTCTAATATAGTATGGCATTTAGTTTAAATATATGTACACTTCTGAGGATACTACAATAGAATTAAACAATAAACCTCATTATCCATATAAGCTAGATGCATAAACAAGGTAATTTAATATCATACTTTACGTACATGAACTAGGTTAATAATATCAGATTTGTCAAGTGGGTTTGGGTTATCCATGTTCTAATCTCTAGGAACTATCTTCAGCCCAACCTGAAATTTAGAAATTCATCATACGCACAAATTGATCAAATGAAAATCCAAAGATATTATAAATTTGCAGCATGCTCTGTACATGTAAGCAAAATAATGTTCATACCCCATAAGATACTTATAATGAAGTCAACAGTGTGCTGTATGTACACTAGATGTTAATGAGTAATGGTCATTAAAAAGGAATTGTTTGTACTACTGGTAGAACATACTCTTATTTATTTATGAACATATCTTTCCACCAAACTTATTTTTCAAATACCTGTCCTCAAACCTGTCCATGCCATCAAACCTGTCCTCGCCATGCCAACTTTACTGTGAGCAACCACCACATTTTCAACACCTTCTTTCAACCATGAGTAGGCACTTTGACAATAGTGTTATAGGTCAAATTGAAGGACAATTATGGTCATCAAATGGGAAACTAACAACCTGACCAATTAAGTATAAGATGTGTGAATTAATAGACAACTCACTTGTAAAATAAGTTATTATTCGCCACAACTATTAAATTAAGACATTTGTACATGCGGATCTACTATATCTATCAAATTTTTATATCTCCTTCTTCTCGCACAAGGTTTCCCTCGATGTCCCCTTTTTGCACTTGGATAAAATGGCACATTATTTTTAACTTGTTTGACGCTCATCTCAACGAGATGTTAAGATTTCAACATAAGATATAGATCGAGATGTTAGTTTGAGATTTTTGACTTCATAATACTTCACCTAATTGAACATACTAGAGTAGCTGTAATTTGTCACATTATCTCATTATATAGATTAAAGCGGACTGAATTATTTTTAAACATCTCGTAAAATAAAATCCTTCATCAAATGAAGGTTGCTGGGTTCAACATGCAGTTTTAAACTTTAAAGCACTCTAAATTTGTTTAGCAAAGAGGTATCTCATGAACACGTGTAATTTCTCATCTATTGGAAACTTATTTATCAATAATGTTCACCAATAATCATTGTTATCGGAAAAATTGTACAAGTCATGCCTATATGCTTAAAAAGAAAAAAAAGAATAAATTTAGTTGCTTTTTACCTTAATAAACGAAGTTAATTTTTATGAAACTTAATAAACGAAGTTAATTTTTTTTAACTTAGTTGATTTATTATTTGTTACCCGGTGGTTTGACCCGGTAACGAGTCGTTCGACATTCAGGCCTCATTCGGCATTTTCTCTTGATCGGCATGAAGCCTCGCTCGACATTTCCCCTTGATCGGTATGAAGCCTCGCTCGGCATCTCCCCTCGATCGGCATGAAGCCTCGCTCGGCATCTCCCCTCGCTCGGCATGAAGCCTCGTTCGGCATCTCCCCCATTCGGCCCAACTACCTCGTTCGACATAGGTCTCGTTCGGCACAAGCCTCGTTCGGCATAATGCCTCATTCGACACAATGCCTCATTCGGCACATGAGTGTCGTTCGGCATGCATTCCTCGCTTGGCATATGAATGCCGTTCAAACTGGATTTGTGGCTCGGCATACGAGTGCTGTTCGGCATGGAAACCTCGCTCGGCATTCTCTGGTTCGACCAACCTCGCTCGGAAATTGCCGTTCGGCATCCCTGGCTCGGTACGCAGAGGCTACTTACCACGGGCCGAGATACCTTGTTCCTAGGCCCATGAGGGAAGTCCAACCCATCTTCGTCTATAAATAGAAGGGCAGGGGCATAGTGAAAGGGACCTTTTTTTGAGAACATTGGGGAGACTCTACTGCTTTCGAGACTTATTATTTTCTGTTTGTACTTGTACTCAAGTCATTATTGTACAAATTGTATCTGTATTCAATCATATGTGAAAGTAATAAAGATCAAAAATCAAAGTATACATAGGCAGTTTTGCTGAACCACTATAAATTCGGTGTTCTTGTTTTTGCAGTTAATTTAGCATACAGTTCTCTGTTTTAATTTACTTTCTTTATTAATCTCTCTACTTAATATTTCTCAAGGGTGTTAGTGACCAATTATGGTGCTAACATTTTGGTGGTTTCACTAAGAACGCATTCTTAGGCCGCTAGGAACTGCTTTGTAGCTACTGGATTGAATAAATCCTCCAAAGGAGATCCAAGTTATTCACAGGACGTCCGTTGATTCTATTCAGAGTTCCTATCAATAACTCTACTATGGAAAGACCACGTACCAGATCAGCCTCTCATAACGCGGACGTTAACGAGACTGCTAGCATACAACAAATAGGACCTAGCAATCAACAAGCAAATCTAGATGCAGAAACCACCACCCAAAATCAAATGGAAGTTGTCACCATAACAGAGTTCAACGAGTTGATGAGAGAACTCATGGAAAGTAGTAGACAACTTACTGAGCAGATTCAAGCTAAAGCTAACCTCATGACTCGGCTTACTCAGCAATAGTATCAAAATGATGGAGGAAGCCCCATTCCTTATTCTTCATTTGATAGTTCAACTTCGTCCAATGAGCCTCCCAGGCGTAGATGCCATAAAACTGAAACCATACAAGCAGGTGCTGCTGATGGATCAACTAGAGATCACCTACACCTTGGAGACCACACCCAAGTTGGAACAGGAAACTTAAGATCTGGTGCACGTGTAGAAACTGGATGCCCGGCTCACTGAGACCCTATGAAGCCGGTCACCAAGATACACTTTTGGCAGATCACCAAAAGAGGAGACACCAACCAAAATGGTATCGTGGGAACGATTCCAACCTGCCATCCTCCATACAAACCCAATACCTATCGGTAATGGTCAGACAGCTAATGGGAGAAAACCAGGGATTGACCAACGACGATTAGGGGATATCCAGGAGTCATACTCCATTCACAGATGCCATTCTACATGTCGCGTGCCCAAGGAAGTTCAACATGCCAACTATTCTAGCTTACAAAGGGAAGACTGATCCCAGACAGCAAATGATGAGGTATGAATGGATGACGGATTCAACTAGAGCGAATGATACAATCAAGTGTAGATGCTTCCCAATCACTTTATCTGGAATCGCTACCATATGGTTCACTCGACTTCCCCCGTGGTCCCAAGGACGTGATGTCCCTATCCAATGTAATTCAGGCTCCAGGAGAGTCGTTAAAGGAGTACTTGCAAAGATTCCACGTTGCCGCTGCGGAAGTTAGCAACCCCAATGACAATGCTATTTTGATGGCAGTGATGCGAGGGGTAAATACGGATTTGAAACTCGACGACTAGCTGGCAGGAAAGCCTCCAACTACACTAGAACGTTTTTATTCGAAGGCACACCAATTTATAAGGAGGGGGGAAGCCAGATGGACAAGGCAAGATAGTGCACCTGTGCCTGATAAGGAGACTGTGAAAAGCAACACTGCTGTAAAACAATCCGATGACAACTCGGGGAAGGTTCAGGTCGATGTCCAGAATAAGCCTGGGCAATCTAAAGGGTTCGGAGGAGGAAATCTCAAAAAGAAATGGGAAGCAGGAAAGTGGAAACCAAGGATTCTGACTTACAATGGATACACTCCTCTAAATACATCGTTGGAGAATGTATATCTACAAACCTGTAACACTATCCAATATAAGAAACCCGCTCTGAAACAGTCGTCAGAGAGATAGATCCAGACATGTAAATTTTGTAGATTTCACGAAAGCTATGGCCGTAATACAAATGTGTGTCTTTATTTGCAAGATCTCAATGAGAAATTAATTAGAGAAAGGAAGCTAAAACAGTTTGTGCGGGCGCCGCAGTCGAGAAGTGCAGGCCCATCAAATCAAAATCATGCCCCAAACAAGGAAACACAGGAGGAACCCGCTCGTACTGGCGGGAGATTGGTAATAAATGTTGTTAGTGGTGGTCCTTATCTAGCAGACCAAAGCTGGAAGGAAGAGTAATCGTATGCCAGTTCCATTAGGCATGCAGATTTCGAGTGACTTAGTAATTTGGAAGATAGAGTCGAGACCAAACGACAGAAAACGATGACTGACGACATCATGTTTCGAAATAGAGATGCTGATAGGGTCAAAGCTCCAACTACTGCTCCACTGGTCATATCAGCTCAAGTAGGTCATTCTTGGATGAAGAAGATTCTGGTCGATAGTGGAAGTTCTGTGAATATAATATTTAAGCGAGTTTATGACCAGATGAAGATGGAGGCCAAAGATTTGAAGCCTTATCAATTCTATATCCATGGCTTCGACGGAAATGCAACCATACCCACTGGGATGGTGGAAACGCCAGTGGAGTTGGGAACTAGAGAACGTTGGAGAGTCTGAATGTTGCAATTTGTTGTATTGAACAACGCTTTCTGCGGCCGACCGGCCCTTGCTGAATTTAGGGCTGTTATTGTCCCGTGGTGTTTAACTTTAAAGTTCCCTACCGCCAATGGAGTTGGAGTCGTTCAAGGGAATTAGGCAGACTTGAGAGCAGTTGTGTATCGAAATCGAGTTCTTCGATTGCACAATGTCAAGGCCCGACCCCGAACCTTCGAACTTGGTGATTTTGTCCACAAAAGAATCTACTCGGTACCTTCGCACATGAAACCAACGTGGGAAGGGCCATACATGATTAAACAAAAGCTCGGAAATGGCACGTTTAAGTTAGCAACCGTTGGCGGTCCTACTTTGTCAGAAGCCTGGAATAGCAAGAATCTTCATCATTGCTGCACATGACAGGCTTTATTTATTTAGTCTATTACTCATTTGCAATTTGTTTCTACATTTTGAAATTAGACTTTGTAATAAGGCAACCGACTTTGCCATATTTTCTTATTTCAATAATAAAATGTCATCTCTTCAAACCAGAGCTGTGATCTGTTGAATATGTCATACGACTATCACAATGCACAAAGAGCTAAGTTTCGTCATATGGTACGATTTTTCTCAAAGAGAGGGTGACTGTGATACGACCGGTCATTCGTTAAGAGAAACCCAAGCTCGGGGGCAAGCCTCGCACTAGAGACTAAATTAGATTGATACACAACAATCCTTTTACTAACTCTAGATTCCCAGAGTGAGAACAGAGTATAAGTTCATAAATACGGTTTCAAGGAGGGTGGATCCGTCTACCTAATGACCTCGCCCGTATCCAAAAACAAGTTCGAGGAGGATGGATCCGTCCATCTAACGACCTCGCTCGTCAACTCATGGTGGATGTGAATCGACCATCCAAGATCCTGATAAAATCTCCAAGTCCTCAGAGTGCAGACTGGAGTACTCCGAGTCTCCAGAGTATGGATTAGAGTATAAACAACTCAAAATCTCCAAGTCCCCAGAGTGCGGACTGGAGTACTTCAAATCTCCAAAGTGCGGACTAGAGTATAAACGACTCAAAATCTCCAAGTCCCCAAAGTGCGGACTGGAGTACTCTAAGTCTCCAAAATGCGGACTAGAGTATAAAAGATCTAAAATCTCCAAGTCCCCAGAGTGCGGACTGGAGTACTCTAAGTCCCCAGAGTGCGGACTAGAGTATAAACGACTTAAAATCTCCAACTCCCCAGAGTGCTGACTGGAGTACTCTAAGCCCCCAGAGTGCGGACTAGATTATAAACGACTTAAAATCTCCAAGTCCCTAGAGTGCGGACTGGAGTACTTTAAGTCCCTGGAGTGTAGACAAGAGTATAAACGACTTGAAATCTCCAAGTTCCCAGAGTGCGGACTTGAGTACTCTAACTCCCAAAGTGCGAACTAGAGTATAAACGAATTAAAATCTCCAAATCCCCATAGTGTGGACTGGAGTACTCTGAGTCCCTAGAGTGCGACCTAGAGTATAAATGACTTGAAACCTCTAAGTCCCCGGAGTGCAGACTGGAGTACTCTAACTCTTTAGAGTACGGACTAGAGTATAAACAACTTAAAATCTCCAAGTCCTCAGAGTGCGAACTGGAGTACTCTAAGTCCCCAAAGTGCGGACTAGAGTATAAACGACTTAAAATCTCTAAGTCCCCAAAGTGCGGACTGGAGTACTCTGAGTCCCTAGAGTGCGGACTAGAGTATAAACAACTTAAAATCTCCAAGTCTCCAGAGTGCGGACTGGAGTATTCTGAGTCCTTAGAGTGCGGAATGGAGTATAAACGACTTAAAATCTCCAAGTCCCCAGAGTGTGGACTGGAGTACTCTGAGTCCCCAGCGTTCGGACTGGAGTATAAACGACTTAAGATCTCCAAGTCTCCAGAGTAGGGACTAGAGTACTCTGAGTCCCCAGAGTTCGGACTAGAGTATAAATGACTTAAAATCACAAAGTCCCTAGAGTACGGACTGGAGTACTTTGAGTCCTCATAGTGCGGACTAGAGTATAAACGACTCAAAATCTCAAAGCTCCAGAATGTGGACTGAAGAACTCTGAGTCCCCGGAGTGTGGACTAAAAATATTCTAATTACTTGGAGCGTGAAGTAGAGGATCTAAAATTCCAAAAAATCTCTGAGTTATATGGAAATGAATTGGGGGTTTATGTAACTCACAAGAGCTTGGGTTTTGACCACAGTTATACAGTAAGCTGAACAATAAAAGTCGTTTGAAAGACAAAGAAACTAAAATTTTATTTATGCAACCTAAAGTAGGTCCTACTACAATTCCTCTAAAATTCAGAGTCAAAAGTCTATCTACATTGACTATGAAAATAAATAGAAATAATTACATAATCTAAGCTAACTCTCGTTGAACGAGTATGGAAGCTACTTCTTTGGTTTCTTTTCCTCCCTCGTTTTCTTAGACGACTCCTCCCCCACACGTTTTTGCTTGGACACTTTGCTTGATGGGGAAATAACATCCGAGGAAGAACGAGGGACTTCTAGTGGCCTGGACCCACCAGGGAGGATGACCTTCAAAGGCCTGTTCAAAGGATCATCTAGATCCAAAACTTGGGGCTCGATTTTGATTTCAACTTTCTTTTTCTTCTCCTCCGCAACTCGCTCCTTCATGCTCATTTTTGAAGTGTGTTTAGAGGCGCTTGTAATCTTAATTTCATAACTTTCTTCATCGGGTGTCGAAGTTTCCGACTTGTCCTCGTCAAGCGCCTCAATCACTTAAGCATCAGGACTAGGAGTTTCTTCTGCTTGAATAGCCTCACCCGCCTTCTCCTTCTCCTCCTTGGGATCATCGCTTCTTGGAGCGGGATCGGGGTTAGAGCGGCCTATGCAAAATCATAAGAGACAAACATTAGAATACAATGACCTCTCGCCGAAAACGATGGCTCTTTAAACTTTAAGAAGAAGAGTTATATACCAGTTTCTTGCCGACTCTCCACCGTCCGAGGAGTCTCACCCTTCGGAATGGGAGATAGCACATGAATGTCCAGGCCAGGGTCTTCCGGGTCGTAACCTATGTGCTACTTGAACGGATCAAGTGCTGGCCGACTAGTCGATTGAGTCGAGGAAGGAGTTGAAGAATCGGTTCCAAATGGATCGGCAATGTCAATCTTTCCTTTTGACGAGGAGGAACCTTTGCTATAGAGAGCCTTTACTGCAGACAAGTCTGAAGGCTCGTTCCCCCAAAGAAATTCCTTTACCAAAACCTCCTCATCAACCGCCTCGGTGCCCAACTCAACCTTTCTGATCTTTATCAAAGTTTCCCATGCCTCGGCTAGAGATTCGAGGTAACCCTCGCCAAGAAAAGTTAAGTCCCGATGCAGGAGGACACAGGCATTGTATTCTGCTATAAGCGGGTCGAACAAGCACTAGATCTCCTCCCTACCAGCCTCCGTAGCCGCCTCAAGGAGAGACTCAAACTCCGTGGATGCAATTCTTTTTCCCTTCTCATGGGCTTCATCCTTCAGCATCTCAACTTTAGAGAGTTCGTTGTCGAGCTTTATCTTCAGGAGTCGTGTAGTAACAATCTCATCGCAATATCGTTGCGACTCTTCCTGAGCAGCAGTTTTTTCCACTTTCTCTTTTAGGAGTAGCTCTTCCTACTCTTTGACTTGCTGGGCGAATGCATCACTCTCCTTTTGAACAGAATCTTTCTCTAAAGCTAGGGCCCCGCAACGTTGGACCGCTTCGTCGATTTCTTTCTTATGTGTCAACTCCATACGATTAACGGCCTCCGCTGTGTCTTTAGCACTTTTTTGGGAAGATTCGACCTGAGACTTGTATGAAGAGAGCTCTTCATCCTGAGCTTTAATGATGTCGTTGTCGTGAATAGCTTCGAGCTTCAGGTGATCAATTTCGTGTTGACGCTCAATAGAGACCTCCGAGACTTTTCAACTAAGTGGACAAACACGTCATGTTGAACGTAAACGTCGTTGTTGTAAGCAAAGGCGCTTTGTTTGACGTGTCCTGAAATGTGATGAATCGCCAGCAGAAATTTCAAACCATCGAAGCATATTTTCGGGAATGTGGTCTCGAGCTCAGTAAGTCTTTCCTGTAAAGGACCGAAAATCCGTACTTCTTTGAACTGGCAACATTCCACAACAATCCAGCCAAAGAGGAACAAACTTACGAGTCTTTAGGGTTAAAGAAGAAGAAAAAGATAGAAGAAGAGAGGAAAAGATAGAACAAAACAGAAAGAAATAACAGAACAATATCAGAATCTCACAATCGCAGCGGAACAACATATAATAGATAAATGAATAATCTTTAAACAAAGAACTATATCAGTTATTATATCACATCACATCACATTACATTACATCATCAGAGTGTACAACAACAAAACATCGGAAAAGAAATACTATGTACTAGTGAATACGCCATGCCATCCAGCTTGCCTCCAGCAACTCCTGAATTCCAGAATATCCTGATAAACCTGACTCTTGACTGCCCGTGTGGAAATTGGTGGGCACCCAGAGTTTAGGAAGGAAACAATAAACTCCAGGTCAGTCATGGGACTGGTGTGAGAACTTAAAATAGTTTATCTTTAAAAACAAACAACAGGATAATTTTTGAAGTTAATTCGCAATGCTTTTTGAAAATGTAACTATCATATGACCTCCCACCACACACACAATGCAAATGCAAACGCAAACTTGGAGGAGATTTCTTCTTATGTTAGTCAAAGATGCTTACTACGCAAAATCAAATCATTTTTGATATTATTATTAGTGCATAGTGTAGAAAACATTTCGAAAGTAGAATATAAATCTTAGCCAGCATAGGTACCATTATATTATGCCTACTATATCTACCATATTAGATGGCAGGTTCTACAACTAAAACCGTACAAGGTTCGTATTGTTTCTTTGGATTTCCAGCAAATGGTCAGGCCAAGGAACTTCCCATTGCCACATGGGTACGCCTCTGGAAAGACGCCCCGAGAACCTAACCGGATCTCTGCCAACACAAGGCCGGGTTACCCTTCAAACTGGGTAACTACTGATACGAATATGTCATTCCCCGATCGTAACCGATCTATATCCGAGGATCCTCGATTCCAACAACCACAAAGTAATAAATTTGCAGCAACAACATAGGTTAAGTATCTAAGCTCCATACCATGATACCACCTCTATCCAGAAGGAATGACATACACTAAAGGGGCGCTACCCCCTAATAACCTTACCGCATCTTTCCTGTTTTGACCATTTTCGGGGTGTGAGGTACGACGAAGTCTCGTCCACAAAGCCACGCTTTATACAAAAGCTGTGCTTTGATCCAACAAATGCTCAACAGCACTTAGCATATCACACTACCAAATTGGGAGTATATCACCAATAACCTTCAACTACATAACCTATGAGCTCGTACGTCTCAGAAAAGGGTGTTAAGCTAAGAGAATAAATTCTCCGCCACCAACAGATATGTATTTGAAAGAAATCAGCTTTATATCTCAATTTGTAATGTCAGACATACAATTCATACAAGTCTGTTCCGGGCTCGAACAGAACCGAAGGCACTTCCAAAGAAGCCCATGCAATCCGGATATTCACTAATCACGTCCGGACTTCCCGTCACTAAGGGTGATAAAACCTCTATATCGGAGATCAGCCGATGCAGAGTCATTCGACGGTAATCCTTCCGTTTTCAAAAATATCCGGTCTTCAACACCGGTCATCAAATGCAATTCATAACGACGTATCACATATTCGGAATGGGTTATACGACCCCAAGTTCCTTTCCCGGCTAACCCGAATAGTGAGCTATTATTTTTGAAAATAAGTGTGGCATTCAAATTCAAGCAAATCACAATAAATACCTATTTAAAGGTAAATATTGATGGTCGGTTATTTAACTATCAATAAGTATGCACAACATCACCAAGTTCCAAATAATTTTCCAAATTATTTATTTTCCAAAATATCTTTACAAGATATATATATTTTCCACACTTCAACATTTGAAAACAAATTTCAAATCACCTTTCACCTTTACAACTTTTGAAACCAAATTTCAATTATTTTCCTTACGCGGAAATACTTTCATTTCAAAATGATTCATTTAAACCAATTAAATAAATCCTTAACGATTTACTTTATATTTACGTTCCAAATCCGTAAATTTATTTCCACACTTCAAAAATAAATCAACGTTTATTTTTAATCAAATTTCCCTTTCTTTTATAAATTCCATAGCGAATTTACAATTCCAAAATATCTATGAATATACGATTTCCAAATCGATTTCTAATATTCATTTTCAATTTATCTTTAAAAGATAAAAACTCAAAACATTCACTTCATATTGGAAAACATTTCCATACTTATTCAATAATAAGTAATTCACAAATCCATTTATTTTCAACACTTGGAAAATATTCAATATACTTAAATCGGAATTAAGTATATATTTCATTCTTTAAAGAAAACGTTCTTTCAAACACATTTATTTGGGTCAAAACGAATGTTGCGCAAAACATCGTTACCACGACCCAAAATCACTAGTATAGGGATTCGAAATTAAAATAGATATATAAATCCCAAAACTATACAAAATATTTCCCTTCGGAAATCATTTAAAATGAATCAATTCCAATTTTTTTTTTATAAAACGTATGCTTTCAAAAATCACTTTAAAACCCTTTTAAAATTCCAAAATTGGCCCAATGTTGCTACACACCAAATAGTCAATCACGACAACAAAGACATCATATATCAGTATATGATAATCAAAAAAAATCATAATATCTGTAATCAAATAAATACTGGTGAGGAATCCAGTTGGATCCCTCCAACCTGTTTCCCTGCATCCACAGATGTTAGCACAATACCAATTCCGTTCCAATACGGAATATCGCGGTATATGGGATTGATAAAATATTATCCGCTATTATATGGCGCAATAGGGTCTCATCCGCTATATAATGCGGGAAATCAACTCCAAATACATATATAATACCAATTCCATACAAGATGGAATTATCGCGGTATATGTTCTTAATAAATAACATCCGCTAAATATACGGCGTATAATGTCTATTTCAATCATCAACAGATAATAATTTATCATCCAGGCATACAATCAATAATTTTAAATCTAACTATTTAAAATTTAAATCGAAACAATTCGATTGAGTGAGAAGTTCTCACCTTGGTTCCAATAACAGTTTCAGTGTTTTATTTCGAATAAAATTAAACGCGCATTTAATTTTATCTAAAATTTTCACTAGCTTCAAATGACTCCAATCTAGTTCCATAGCGTAGTATTCGTCCATACGGTTCCAACGCAACTGGTTTCGTCCAAAACGGACCTCGTATGAACAAGTTACAACATTTTAAAGATCATACGAATTAATATATAAATTAATTTACAATTTCTTTTTCTTTTTTTAACCTAGATTAAATCACAACCGTGCAAAATCCAAGTGCAGATCTCGGCCGCTCCTTCTCTTCTCCCCCAAACACGTATAGGCCGAGCCAAGTAACCCATGAAGCCGCCGTGCATCATCAATTTAGCGACCACCCCTGATGATCGAGACATCGATCAGATAGTACCATTCGAACGGCCTCGCTCCCCCTCACCAACGCCCAGAAGGACGTGCCACTCGGTCGTGCTCACACCATAAAAATCAAGCCGAACGTGCATGATTTGAACCAAAATCGAAACCTCTTCGATTCACTAAACACGATCATGACCGTATATAATCGAAGCTCTCGTTTAGATCTTCAACTTTGTAGTTGATAGTATTCGAGGATTGTTGATAGATTAAGAGAGATTGAGGGAAGAAAGTTAGAAGATTTTGACCATTGATCCCAGAAAGTGGCGGCCTGACATTGAGATGAAACCCTAGCCCTTTTTTCTTTTGCAAATGTGAATAAGGATGGGCTTTTATAGAAAAATTCCAAAACACTATTTATCCGAAATTTTCCGAAATCCAAACGAAGCGTGCCGGTTGGCGTTTCTAAGGTTTACCCCGCGTTTCCAACACAATGGAATATTTTTCGAAGGCTAATTCGATCATCTGTGCGAGTTACGACAATAAATGATCAATTTTAAATTAAATCGATTTAAACTAATTTCTATGCGTTTTGGCTTGCCCCGGACAAACCTTAAATCCGATTGACACGAAATATGAAACCATACAATAATTTGACATTACGGATCCGATGAAACTGGTTTCGTCGAAATCCGAGACTGTTTGAAAAATGGCTATTTTCACTAGTCGATTTAAATATTAAAATATTCAATTTTCACAAATTAACTTTTAATTTAATTTTAAAAGTTCTATAACACGTTATAACTCCAATATGATTAAATAAAATTTTACAAATCATTTTCAATCATATTTAACCCAATTTCCAATTATTTCTGTAGTTTCAACTATTAAATTATTGATTTAATTATCCAATTAAATCCAATTATTCGAAATAAAATTATTCGACTTATAAATTTCACTTATTAATATTTAAAATCAATTAAAAATACAAATTTTAATTGACAGAAATTCTGGGTCGTTACAAACTTTCCCCCTTAAAAGAATATCGTCCTCGAAATTGCCAAGTAAGAAAGAGTTTTGAAATCCATTAACTTTTCAAAACAAACCATTCATGTTTGATTTATAAATCTCTTAAGTGTTTAACTTTTCCAAAATTCATAGGTAAACTTCATACAATAACTTTACTAAGTTTTCAAATCATACTTAGTTATAGTTTTCAAAATTTTCCAAAATTCCCAAAAAGATTCTAACGCCTTAAATTTCCGAAAAAATTTGCCAGAGTCTCCTTTGCGCGGCTCGATCCGAAAAAAATGACAGTATATATATCACAAATATACATCTCATCAAGTGATGAGGCATCCCGCAGGGAAAAAGTGTAAAAGTACAATATTTAATCCGAGATATGTACCTTATATATTATTAGCGAGCATATACGGCTAATATAGCACGAAAGCGAGCTCCAAATGCGAAGCAAGCACAATCCGCACCTACTAAACACTCAACAAACCATGAGAAACATGCATATATGAAAATAATATCAATATACAACTTATAGAAACATAACAACTACATGTGCCAACATAGCAAACACATCAAAAGCAACAAATCCAACCATCATCCAACTAGCATTTAACTAACATCCATAACCAAATCAATTACATTCACTTCTCATTAATATTCAATGAATTGGTTTTCAATTTAATCACATTTGATTTGTTGACATTGGATTTACTAACATTCATATTCAATTTCAATTAGCAATCATTCACTAATTCATATTCAAGTTGGTTCACTTACAAATCAAATTCAATCATATTTAAGATTCACTTAACTTCCAATTTGATTTCAATGATTTATAGCTTTCTATTTCATCAATTCAACTTCGTTAATACTTAATGAAATATACACAATCAATTTACAATCAAATAACAACCAATGTATATTCAAAATAACCAAATTATTTAATTTACATTCAATTTGGTCCAACACTTTTAATTCCAATTGGTTTATATTAAATTGATTTTCATTCAATTATTCAACTTCCAATAACATTAGCTTTTAATGAATTAACATTTACATTCTTTATTCCATATCAATTTATTTTACATTCAATTGATTAACATTTAATCCATTTATTAATTCAATTGCTGATTCATTTAACAATATAAAGTTGAATTTCATTTATATAACTCAAGTTCATATTCATCACTTCTCTTGATTAATTTACTTCGATACCAAAATCAACTTTATTCAACTTCACTTAAGTTATATATCATTTCAAACATCATTTGTTTAACTTAACTTAAATTTCCATTTCTCAATTACAGTCATTTTACATTTCAACTTTATATCCAATTTTAATTAACCTGCAAATTCCAATTTTTTTATTCAACTTATCTTAAGTTAAATTCAGATATATTTTTATTCACTTCCATTCATTCAAGTTAAACTTTAATTCCAGGATTAAAATTTTCATTCATCTTCAGTTGTTTATTTTATTAATATCAACATCACCTAATAGGTTCAATAGTTGGTTCATTTTAACTTTTCTCATTATCTAGATAGAGTTTCCAGAATTCAATTACCCGGTTTTTACTCCAAAACCATTTTTGAAATTATAATCAACTCAAACCTAATTTCCTATGGAAGCAATCCATCACTTTAGAAACTCGAAAATGAATTCTAATTACGTGGCCATCATCATCAGGATTATTTTCCAGCGACCGAAGTGAGTTCAGTGCTTCCTCACTTCCACGAATTCATTTTAAAACAATTTTCCTCCAAAAATATTTCCTAAAATAATATTCAATCGTTTCCTTCAATACTTTAGAGAACATTTCAACATTCCCAAGAGTTTAAAATCCCAAAACCCTTGTTTTCATTACATTTAAAACACTTTTCAAAATTCCCGGGATTAAATTCTGGTTTAAATCAAATTTAGTTATTCTTCGTTTGGATAAATCATACTTATAGAATTTTATTTGGTTATAAACCCTTTCAAACTCTAAGTTCTTATATTTGATTATTTCATTAACAGCCAAACATCCAAGGATATATAATATTTTCAGAAACTTATTCCTTCTATATCGAAATATAATTTTCGGGCAAAATTATTTCATTACCCACTTTAAAACAATATCGTGTCAAATTGTTCTGTACAAGTGTTTAGAGATCCCTATCAATAACGTTAATTACTCGTATTGACCAGAATCCATATACCACTCAACAAACCAATCATCACAATATAAAACAATTCCATATTCACTAACAAATACGCTCTCATAGTTATTATTGCACTCACACTCGTTCTAGATTACTACTGACTCTATCTCTAATGAGTAATACCCAACAGAGCCATGGTTGTCGCTTAACCATAAGCTCTGATACCAAATGTAAAGGCCCAAAAATCCGTACTCCTTTAAACTGGCAACATTCCACAACAATCCAGCCAAAGAGGAACAAACTTACGGGTCTTTAGGATTAAAGAAGAAGAAAAAGATAGAAGAAGAGAGGAAAAGATAGAACAGAACAGAAAGAAACAACAGAACAATATCAGAATCTCACAATCGCAGCGGAACAACATATAATAGATAAATGAATAATCTTTAAAAAGAAAACTATATCAGTTATTACATTACATCACATTACATTACATTACATCATCAGAGTGTACAACAACAAAACAACGGAAAAGAAATACTATGTACTAGTGAATACACCATGCCATCCAGCTTGCCTCCAGCAACTCCTGAATTCCAGAATATCCTGATAAACCCGACTCTTGACTGCCCATGTGGAAATTGGTGGGCATCCAGAGTTTAGGAAGGAAACAATAAACTCCAGGTCAGTCATGGGACTGGTGTGAGAACTTAAAATAGTTTATCTTTAAAAACAAACAACAGGATAATTTTTGAAGTTAATTCGCAATGCTTTTTGAAAATGTAACTACCATAAGACCTCCCACCACACACACAATGCAAACGCAGACTTGGAGGAGATTTCTTCTTATGTTAGTCAAAGATGCTTACTACGCAAAATCAAATCATTTTTGATATTATTATTAGTGCATAGTATAGAAAACATTTCGAAAGTAGAATATAAATCTTAGCCAACATAGGTACCATTATATTATGCCTACCATAGCTACCATATTAGATGGCGGGTTCTACAACTAAAACCGTACAAGGTTCGTATTGTTTCTTTGGATTTCCAAAAATGGTCAGGCCAAGGAACTTCCCATTGCCATATGGGTACGCCTCTGGAAAGACGCCCCGAGAACCTAACCGGATCTCGGCCAACACAAGGCCGGGATACCCTTCAAACTGGGTAACTACTGACACGAATATGTCATTCCCCGATCGTAACCGATCTATATCCGAGGATCCTCGATTCCAACAACCACAAAGTAATAAATTTGCAGCAACAACATATGTTAAGTATCTGGGCTCCATACCATGATACCACCTCTATCCAGAAGGAATGACATACACTAAAGGGGCGCTACCCCCTAATAATTTTGCCGCATCCTTCCTGTTTTGACCATTTCCGGGGTGTGAGGTCCGACGAAGTCGTCCACAAAGCCACGCTTTATACAAAAGCTGTGCTTTGATCCAACAAATGCTCAATGGCACTTAGCATATCACACTACCAAATTGGGAGTATTCACTAATAACCTTCAACTACATAACCTCTGAGCTCGTACGTCTCAGAGAAGGGTGTTAAGCTAAGAGAATAAATTCTCCGCCACCAACAGATATGTATTTGAAAGAAATCAGCTTTATATCTCAATTTGTAATGTCAGACATACAATCCATACAAGTCTGTTCCGGGCTCGAACAGAACCGAAGGCACTTCCAAAGAAGCCCTTGCAATCCGGATATTCACTAATCACGTCCAGACTTCCCGTCACTAAGGGTGATAAAACCTCTATATCGGAGATCAACCGATGCAGAGTCATTCGACGATAATCCTTCCGTTTTCAAAAATATCTGGTCTTCAACACCGGTCATCAAATGCAATTCATAACGACGTATCACATATTCGAAATGGGTTATACGACCCCAAGGTCCTTTCCCGGCTAACCCGAATAGTGACCGCTTATTTTTGAAAATAAGTGTGGCATTCAAATTCAAGCAAATCACAACAAATACCTATTTAAAGGTAAATATTGATAGTCGGTTATTTAACTATCAATAAGTATGCACAACATCACCAAGTTCCAAATAATTTTCCAAATTATTTATTTTCCAAAATATCTTTACAAGATATATATATTTTCCACACTTCAATATTTGAAAACAAATTTCAAATTACCATTCACCTTTACAACTTTTGAAACCAAATTTCAATTATTTTCCTTATGCGGAAATAATTTCATTTCAAAATGGTTCATTTAAACCAATTAAATAAATCCTTAACGATTTACTTTATATTTACATTCCAAATCCGTAAATTTATTTCCACACTTCAAAAATAAATCAACGTTTATTTTTAATCAAATTTCCCTTTCTTTTATAAATTCCATAGCGAATTTACAATTTCAAAATATCTATGAATATACGATTTCCAAATCGATTTCTAATATTCATTTTCAATTTATCTTTAAAAGATAAAATCTCAAAACATTCACTTCATATTGGAAAACATTTCCATACTTATTTAATAATAAGTAATTCACAAATCCATTTATTTTCGACACTTGGAAAATATTCAATATACTTAAATCGGAATTAAGTATATATTTCATTCTTTAAAGAAAACGTTCTTTCAAACACGTTTATTTGGGTCAATACGAATGTTGCGTAAAACATCGTTACGACGACCCAAAATCACTAGTATAGGGATTCGAAATTAAAATAGATATATAAATCCCAAACTATACAAAATATTTCCCTTCGGAAATCATTTACTATAACAACGGTGTTATAGTCTACCATTTCCTTCTATTTCTCGAAAACATCTATTTCAACAATAAATGTTGAAATCTATGGTTTCGACACTTAATGCATTTTAAAACAACTTCAAATCGTTTTAATTCTATTTAAAATATCGCTTCCCCAAAACACTAATATATTATTCACTGTCCCAAAATCGTTAATATACTTCGTTAATAATTTCTATATTTACTTTATCAAATTCAATTGATTTGGATTTATAAAACAATGTTTATAAATTCCAATTCTATTCATAAAACTTCGATTTATAAATCTCCTGTAACAACCCTGTATTTTGTGATTATTTTTAATTGTATATTTTAATTATTTTAATTGAATTTTGATCTAAAAACTCATTTTATTTATTTTGAATGATTAATTTTGTTATTTTAAATATAAACTTTAGTTTTGATATGAATTATCATTCCAAAGCATGACTAAAAAGAATATTTTCCAAAAAGTGAATCTTGGTCAAAATAATCAAACTTTGACTTTTAATTTAAATTTTTAAAAGTTTGAAAATTTAAATTTTATCTTTTATTATGAAAGTACATAAAATTTTAAGAACACTGCTTTTCGTTTCGTTGAAAACGGATTTAAATTGCAAAAGTTATACTGTTTTCAATATTGTGTGTATATTGGGTTATTCAGCAATAGTCTTTATTTTAAATTATATAAATGACATTTTATTTGATATACCTTATTATAACTTATATATTTATGTTATATTATGTATATTTTGACTTTTAATTATTTTTAAAATGATAATAGAATTTTTTTCGAAATTTACTGTATTTATTTCCTATTTTTAAAGGCTGTTTCTATTTTTCTGCTATTTTCTTCATCTAAACTATATTTAAATAATTATTTTTTTTGTGAATGTATTTTTTTTGTTATTATCTTTATTTATAAATATTTTTCAAGTATATAATTTTTTTTCCCAAAGTCCATTGCATTTATCTTCAAATTTTCTAACCTAGTTTCTGTTTTCTTTGCTATTTCCTTAATTTAATTATATATAATTAAAATTTAGTAATTTATTTTATACATTCACTATTATTTGCTGTGTTTTACTTTATTAATATTCATTTTTCATGTATTTAAATTTGAATAGATTTTTCCAAAGATTATTTGAGTTGTTTTCAATTTTAAAGCCTAGTTTGCAATTTTAAGCCATTTTCTTAATTTAAATTCTATTTAATTAAAATTTAATTATTTATTTTAGATATTTATTCTTATTTCTGAATTTTTTTCTTTATTTCTCAGTTTATATGTATTTATAAAATTACAAATTATGTATATGAAATTTGAAAGGTTTAAAGGCTAAGAAACGAAATGTCGTTTCACGTTTCTTTTACAATTTCTTTTGTCATCAATACGTCAGTTATTTTAGCCACTCCTTACTCTATCTTCAGCCGTATCTTTTTTTTTCTCTTCATTTTCCATGAAATTCCTTCCTTCTCATCTCTGAAATCATGGCCTCCATCATCTCCAAGAGTTTGGTAAAAATTTCATCTTCTTCTTCTTTGTTTTCTTAGTTTTTCTATTGAAATTTGTCACTTGTTCTCACCTTCACAGCTTGGCTCCTCCTCAACCAGATCTGACCTGATCTCCACCACCCCCTTCCTCTGACCATCACCCATCCTAGTAACCCTCCTCTCCAGGCCAAACCAATCCAAGGCCAAGATCTACACAAAATCCACCAAAAACAATCACAACCATCACCTTTGTGCTCAATCTAGCCTAGTTTTGTTCCAACACCTCCACCTTCCTTTTGCTACCACTTCCCCCACCACCACCAGCCCAGATCTGACCTCCACCCCCTTCCACATCACCCACCAACACCTGCACCTCTGGTTGGGCCCACATAACCCATGACCGAACCTAGTTGTAGCCTAGAAAATGATGAACTTTGCTTTGTAGTGGTAGATTTATGCACCTAGATCACAACCCACCTTCAAACCCATGTGTAGGCCGACCCATGCTAGCCTAGACCTGAGCCAAAACTTAGCCAAATCTGAACCAAACTATACCCTAGGCTGTGACAAAGGTTTGAGGAAGCAAGGCAAAAAGTTTGGCAATTCGTTTCTCTTTTATTTCAAAGTTATTGCATTTTAAAGTCGTATTGAATTATGTTGTTTTGGTTGTTTGTTTTGGGTTGTACAAAAGAGTTGTAGCTTGGATTCGCTCTCCACTCAAGTCCGTAATTGTGTCATCGTGCTTTATTTTCTGTTGTGCCTTTGGTTTTGACATCTTCAGTGATTAAAAGTGAGTAAAGCTCACACGACATTTATACTTATGCAGTTGTGAAACAACAACAACTGAATGTGTAGAAATATTGATGATGTTATAACTGCCATGTGATTTTATGAATATATGATGTTAACATGTTAAATTTTATGTCATATCACCTGTTACATGTCACATCACCTGTTACTATTATATCTTGTTAAACTATTCATTTTTGATCTGTCTATCACACTGCAAGTTCCCTGTAGGTTAGAAATCACTATGGGTTGAAATGATACATACCCGAACGGACTTTAGAATAAGGGAAAATCGTTATGGGCTGAAATGATAGGCCTGAACGGTTTTAAAATTATTCATTTTGACTTGGGATTGCGGGTTTAAAATGATAAAATCCGGATTTTCTTTGTAAATTACGGGTTGAAATGATATATTACCCGTATCACTTTTCCTAGTGTAGAAAATTATATACAGACCCGTAGTTAATATATGTTTTCTAAAAATTTTAAAATTACTT
Organism: Allium cepa; assembly: GCA_030765085.1. Lineage (NCBI taxonomy): Eukaryota > Viridiplantae > Streptophyta > Magnoliopsida > Asparagales > Amaryllidaceae > Allium > Allium cepa. Next base: position 554,714,137 of record CM060938.1, on the reverse strand, counting down.
TAGACATGTAAATATTAAAATATTTTGATTTAAATCTAATTAAAAAGGATTTTTGTAAAATATTATTGATTTTCTGAATAATTGCAAGTGAAATGAATTAATGAGAAGTTAGAAAATATGAATGTAAGTTATTTTGGAAATTTTGACTTAATTTTTAATGGAATTTAAATAACTTTGAAAATATGATAAAATTATGATATTTTGAATCTAAATCAATTTAAAATGATTTTATAACATATTAAGGATTTGAATAAAGTTAAAATGTGAAATGAATGGATATTTTAAGTTGAAATTTTGGAATATAACTAAAATTGGAGATTTATGAAATTGACTTAAAAGTGAACTTTTAATTATGTAAATAAAAATAAAATTAAGTTATATTTGAGAATTTGAACTTAAGTGTTAAGTTGAAATTTAATGTAATGAATTTAAAATTGAACATTGCATTTTAATAAGTGAATTATTATTAAATCTTGATGTTTGAATGGAAATTTAACTTTGTAAAATCATGAACTTGAGGAAAATTAAATGATGTTTATAAATGTGAAAATGTATGATTTTATAAGTTAAAAATGTTTTAAATAAAAATATAATTGGTTGAGAAATTTTATTGAATATTGGAAGTTAATTTACTGCATTTTCGAAATGATATTAATTACAATGTAAATGATATTTCAGCATTTGAAAATGCTGTAGTTGATGATAATGAACTACAAAGCTAAATTGAATTAAAAGCTATTATAGCAATTTTTGTAAGTGCTATAAATTGTTGAATTTAACTAAGTTTATTCGAAATTTAAGTAAACCCTATTACAACATTTTAAATGTTATCTTTTGTTAAATTGAACTGTTTTGAATGTATTTTTCCGTAGCTATTTCTAAATGCCACGAAAAGTGAATTTTCACTGCTTTGAGAAACTTAAGTGAATAAATGAACTTTGGAAGTCGAAAATTTTGGAAATTTAAAAATTAAACATAATAACTTCATTTTAATGATTAAAAATGATTTTTAGAATATATACTATTTTGAAATATGGATTGAAATGATATTTTAAATTTAATAAAATGAATAATGATTTGAAATGAATGTGGTTTCGAAAAGATATGATATTTTGATATATTAAATGATTGAAATGTGGTTTTGAAAGGATATGATATTTTGATATATTAAATGAGTGAAATGTGGTTTTGAAAACATATGATATTTTGATATATTAAAATGGTTTGAAAATGGAGTTTTGAAAGATATGATATATTTGATATTAAATGATTTGAAAAACGGAGTTTGAAAGATAGGACATTTTGATATTAACATGATTTAAAAAAGAAGTTCTGAAAGATATGATATTTTGGAACTGAAAGGTAGTGTTGAAAGGGTATGAAAATTTAATATATTGAAATGGTTAGAAATGACTTGATATTTATTTTGATAAATATTTGAATTGAAAGATATTTTACGATGATATATTGAAATGGTTTTGGAAATGATTTAATCTTTATTTTGATAAAGATTTGGATTGAAAAGGGTATTTTATTTTGAAGTATAAAATATTGTTTTAAAGTTATAACTACGGGTTATAATAACGATTGGTTGTTAAAGAGACCGGGATCGGATATTGTCTTATAGCCGGCCAATACCGAAAACCACTTTAACAACTGTGTACGCGGTGGAGATTCCAGAATGAAGTAGGATGGTGGCGACGTTCTCGAGGTATATTACGTGGACTCAACTCCTGTGAGTTGGCATATATGACTTAAACAGGAGCTATATCGGGCTACACAAAGGGTCGCACCCTTTCATCGAGCATGCTCCATCGAAAAACCATTCTATTACCGTTGTGATTCGATTCGGTGGCGCCACTTTGATTCGGGGGTATTGTTCGAGGTGGGCGGAAGCTGCTGGCTTGCCGTCACCACCGGTCCGGGAGTGCAAACGGTGTATCCACCCTGGCATTTCCTTGCGTGCCGTGTCATATCCTTATATCGAGCCTACTACGATTTTGGTTTTAAAGATCCGACCGCGTTAAGGTTCACCATCCCCTTAACGCTATTTTCTATATGATTATACTTTACTGATTAGACACTACTGTATATAGCGTATATTACTACATAGTAAATAGTTTAACGGATCCTTAGAGGATGGACGGTCCCAAGCATCTTCTAAGTTACTTGTATCTTTGCTACAGTTCACTTGAGTTGGTTTACATTGTATAAGTATGTATGTCCTGACTCGAGTGTTTGTATTTTTATTTACGCTCGGGTCAGCCTGAGTTATTCACAGATTTGGATTTCCACTTTCTGGAGATTGGAATCGCTGGAGATTATCTACTTGTCAAGTTCATCTTTTCAGTTCGGTTGTTCTATTCAGCTTGTACTTGGTTATCATATTTAAACTTCTGTTATACTTTATTTCTTCTATTGTATCTTATGTAACTCTGATATATTTATATAGTAGCTTCATGAACTACTATCTCTTTTACTTCCGCTGCATTATTATTACTCTGTGTCTGTGATCTGTAATTTTTATTTACAGTATATTCTGAGATTTGCCAAATTTTTATATACAACGCGGTATTTTGAGCAATTCAATTCCGGCATGAGTGTCTACCTATACACTTATAATGGATGCGAATGGTTGAAAATACCTGATTGTTACAGTTGGTATCAGAGCTTTGGTAGCTCTAGGCAAAACTCAGCATATGGAGTGAATGTATTTACAGAATCACTTTCATTCGAGTTTGAATCTCTCCCTTTTGACTCGATTCCTTTGAATTTTGGAACGTTCTCTACGGTTCCAAAATCCATTCGTATCCCTCATCTTCTTTTGACTCTGGAGTATTCCATAACTTCGCTTCGAATGATCTTTTTAGTGAGTCGGCGGTTACGCCAATTTCAAATTGAATTAAAAAAAGGGGAAAACTCCTTTACAATTAGCATCGATTCACTAGAGATTTATGTCTATCCTTAGTTTAGATGCTAATATCTTTTGTTATCCCAAACTCTAACTTTATCTATTGAGATTGAATGTAGATTTACCCTAGAAAATCCACATCGATCTTATTATTTAAGTCACGGTTGACCCGGTTAAGGTTGCCCGCGATTTATTTAAGCTTACCCACCTCCCTACTCTGTCATTTAATCATCTTGTCTTTTGTTTCCAATCTATTCTTCCAAACATTTTGAATTGTACTTGTATATCTATGTTTTGTTTTATATATTGTGTTGTTTGAGTTGTTGATGTTGGTTTGGGTTTTCGATCGATTCGTCTGATCAGCGTTATCGATAGGATTTCTAAAACACTTTGACAGAACAAACTAACACAATATTATTTTAAAATTTGGTTAATGAAATAAATTTTGATATATAAGTAAATTTATGGAACTTAATAAATTGATTTAAAATTGATTATTTGAAATGATAATACTTAATTTATCATTTATTGTTCTATAAATGAATTTATAGATAGTTGTTTATAAATTGATTTGGGAACTGAAATGAATTTAGAACAAGAAATTTGAGAATTTAATTTCCGATGGTTTCAAACCATGTGTTTTAAGTTTTAAAAAGGTTATATTATTTAAAGTATTTTCAAATAGAAATTTGTTTCCAAAGAATTTTAAAGTTTAAAATTAGTGCTCTTCTCATTGTCGTTGGGAAATAACTTCGGTGATGACTGCAGCATCATCGACGTTCATTTTCGAGTTTCGAAGTGAAGAGACTGTTCTGTAGTCTTGCTACAGCTTTGTTTTGGGAAATCAAATTTATTTGAATTTCTAAAATATGACTTGATTTATAATATATATAGACATATGATTTAAATTTGATTCGATAAATTATGTACATGCATTTATTTATCTCTAAATGGTTTGAAGAAGTCGGAAATTTAATTTTTAAATTCAATTATAAAAAGAAAATCAAAATTTTGGATGAATATTCAAGGATGAAATGATTTGATTGGAAAGTTTTATTTGTATAATACTCAATAGCATTCCAATATAACTTACCTTAATTTCAGAAGTTAACAATGTAATTGGATAATATACAATATAAAAGATTTTATATAATTTTTTTTTGAGTGGTTATAATAAACGTTATACACTTAAATTTTAGTTGAGAAAAAAAAGAAGAGATTAACAGAGGTAAATATAATAAAGGGTAATTGAATAACTTATAATAAAATAATGTTAAAAGAACTAAGAATAAAAGAAAGCAGTTATAATAAGTGTAAGTATGTCTAACAAAAGTGATAAATATAATGAGAGGAATAAAGAGAATTAAATTTATTAAGTACATTGTGAGTGCAATAAATGATTATTTTTATGGGTTTTAAAAAATTGTTAATTTCAGATGATTGAATAATAAGATAATGAAATTTGAGATAGTTAAGATTTATTTAACTTGTGTAAAGATTTATTCTCTATTTAAGTTGAAATTTCCATGCTTTCAAATTTATTTCCTTATTTTGTTTTTCAAACTATCTTTTGTTTGTCCTTATCATCCTTATCTTGCGATAGACTGGTATAGGAATCTTTCTATAATCTTTCTATTTAGAAATCTTTCTATAATCTTTAATAATCTTTTGTACTCATTTTGAATTTATTTTGCGTGCTTGTGTTCTTGATTTTGGAGAATCTTGGAAAGATCATCTCCACCTTGTTAAACTTACCCATAACAATAGTTATCATGTATAATTTCATTGTCCTTGTCATCTTGTCCTAATCTTGTTTCACTCTATCTTTTTCTGTGCTTTCCGTACCTCATTCCTTTTCGGGGACGAAAAGTTTTGAGTGGGGGAGAGTGTAACAACCCTGTATTTTGTGATTATTTTTAATTGTATATTTTAATTATTTTAATTGAATTTTGATCTAAAAACTCATTTTATTTATTTTGAATGATTAATTTTGTTATTTTAAATATAAACTTTAGTTTTGATATGAATTATCATTCCAAAGCATGACTAAAAAGAATATTTTCCAAAAAGTGAATCTTGGTCAAAATAATCAAACTTTGACTTTTAATTTAAATTTTTAAAAGTTTGAAAATTTAAATTTTATCTTTTATTATGAAAGTACATAAAATTTTAAGAACACTGCTTTTCGTTTCGTTGAAAACGGATTTAAATTGCAAAAGTTATGCTGTTTTCAATATTGTGTGTATATTGGGTTATTCAGCAATAGTCTTTATTTTAAATTATATAAATGACATTTTATTTGATATACCTTTTTCTAACTTGTATATTTATGTTATATTATGTATATTTTGACTTTTAATTATTTTTAAAATGATAATAGAATTTTTTCGAAATTTACTGTATTTATTTCCTATTTTTAAAGGCTGTTTCTATTTTTCTGCTATTTTCTTCATCTAAACTATATTTAAATAATTATTTTTTTGTGAATGTATTTTTTTTGTTATTATCTTTATTTATAAATATTTTTCAAGTATATAATTTTTTTTCCAAAGTCCATTGCATTTATCTTCAAATTTTCTAACCTAGTTTCTGTTTTCTTTGCTATTTCCTTAATTTAATTATATATAATTAAAATTTAGTAATTTATTTTATACATTCACTATTATTTGCTGTGTTTTACTTTATTAATATTCATTTTTCATGTATTTAAATTTGAATAGATTTTTCCAAAGATTATTTGAGTTGTTTTCAATTTTAAAGCCTAGTTTGCAATTTTAAGCCATTTTCTTAATTTAAATTCTATTTAATTAAAATTTAATTATTTATTTTAGATATTTATTCTTATTTCTGAATTTTTTTCTTTATTTCTCAGTTTATATGTATTTATAAAATTACAAATTATATATATGAAATTTGAAAGGTTTAAAGGCTAAGAAACGAAATGTCGTTTCACGTTTCTTTTACAGTTTCTTTTGTCATCAATACGTCAGTTATTTTAGCCACTCCTTACTCTATCTTCAGCCGTATCTTTTTTTTTCCTTCATTTTCCATGAAATTCCTTCCTTCTCATCTCTGAAATCATGGCCTCCATCATCTCCAAGAGTTTGGTAAAAATTTCATCTTCTTCTTCTTTGTTTTCTTAGTTTTTCTATTGAAATTTGTCACTTGTTCTCACCTTCACAGCTTGGCTCCTCCTCAACCAGATCTGACCTAATCTCCACCACCCCCTTCCTCTGACCATCACCCATCCTAGTAACCCTCCTCTCCAGGCCAAACCAATCCAAGGCCAAGATCTACACAAAATCCACCAAAAACAATCACAACCATCACCTTTGTGCTCAATCTAGCCTAGTTTTGTTCCAACACCTCCACCTTCCTTTTGCTACCACTTCCCCCACCACCACCAGCCCAGATCTGACCTCCACCCCCTTCCACATCACCCACCAACACCTGCACCTCTGGTTGGGCCCACATAACCCATGACCGAACCTAGTTGTAGCCTAGAAAATGATGAACTTTGCTTTGTAGTGGTAGATTTATGCACCTAGATCACAACCCACCTTCAAACCCATGTGTAGGCCGACCCATGCTAGCCTAGACCTGAGCCAAAACTTAGCCAAATCTGAACCAAACTATACCCTAGGCTGTGACAAAGGTTTGAGGAAGCAAGGCAAAAAGTTTGGCAATTCGTTTCTCTTTTATTTCAAAGTTATTGCATTTTAAAGTCGTATTGAATTATGTTGTTTTGGTTGTTTGTTTTGGGTTGTACAAAAGAGTTGTAGCTTGGATTCGCTCTCCACTCAAGTCCGTAATTGTGTCATCGTGCTTTATTTTCTGTTGTGCCTTTGGTTTTGACATCTTCAGTGATTAAAAGTGAGTAAAGCTCACACGACATTTATACTTATGCAGTTGTGAAACAACAACAACTGAATGTGTAGAAATATTGATGATGTTATAACTGCCATGTGATTTTATGAATATATGATGTTAACATGTTAAATTTTATGTCATATCACCTGTTACATGTCACATCACCTGTTACTATTATATCTTGTTAAACTATTCATTTTTGATCTGTCTATCACACTGCAAGTTCCCTGTAGGTTAGAAATCACTATGGGTTGAAATGATACATACCCGAACGGACTTTAGAATAAGGGAAAATCGTTATGGGCTGAAATGATAGGCCTGAACGGTTTTAAAATTATTCATTTTGACTTGGGATTGCGGGTTTAAAATGATAAAATCCGGATTTTCTTTGTAAATTACGGGTTGAAATGATATATTACCCGTATCACTTTTCCTAGTGTAGAAAATTATATACAGACCCGTAGTTAATATATGTTTTCTAAAAATTTTAAAATTACTTTAGACATGTAAATATTAAAATATTTTGATTTAAATCTAATTAAAAAGGATTTTTGTAAAATATTATTGATTTTCTGAATAATTGCAAGTGAAATGAATTAATGAGAAGTTAGAAAATATGAATGTAAGTTATTTTGGAAATTTTGACTTAATTTTTAATGGAATTTAAATAACTTTGAAAATATGATAAAATTATGATATTTTGAATCTAAATCAATTTAAAATGATTTTATAACATATTAAGGATTTGAATAAAGTTAAAATGTGAAATGAATGGATATTTTAAGTTGAAATTTTGGAATATAACTAAAATTGGAGATTTATGAAATTGACTTAAAAGTGAACTTTTAATTATGTAAATAAAAATAAAATTAAGTTATATTTGAGAATTTGAACTTAAGTGTTAAGTTGAAATTTAATGTAATGAATTTAAAATTGAACATTGCATTTTAATAAGTGAATTATTATTAAATCTTGATGTTTGAATGGAAATTTAACTTTGTAAAATCATGAACTTGAGGAAAATTAAATGATGTTTATAAATGTGAAAATGTATGATTTTATAAGTTAAAAATGTTTTAAATAAAAATATAATTGGTTGAGAAATTTTATTGAATATTGGAAGTTAATTTACTGCATTTTCGAAATGATATTAATTACAATGTAAATGATATTTCAGCATTTGAAAATGCTGTAGTTGATGATAATGAACTACAAAGCTAAATTGAATTAAAAGCTATTATAGCAATTTTTGTAAGTGCTATAAATTGTTGAATTTAACTAAGTTTATTCGAAATTTAAGTAAACCCTATTACAACATTTTAAATGTTGTCTTTTGTTAAATTGAACTGTTTTGAATGTATTTTTCCGTAGCTATTTCTAAATGCCACGAAAAGTGAATTTTCACTGCTTTGAGAAACTTAAGTGAATAAATGAACTTTGGAAGTCGAAAATTTTGGAAATTTAAAAATTAAACATAATAACTTCATTTTAATGATTAAAAATGATTTTTAGAATATATACTATTTTGAAATATGGATTGAAATGATATTTTAAATTTAATAAAATGAATAATGATTTGAAATGAATGTGGTTTCGAAAAGATATGATATTTTGATATATTAAATGATTGAAATGTGGTTTTGAAAGGATATGATATTTTGATATATTAAATGAGTGAAATGTGGTTTTGAAAACATATGATATTTTGATATATTAAAATGGTTTGAAAATGGAGTTTTGAAAGATATGATATATTTGATATTAAATGATTTGAAAAAGGGAGTTTGAAAGATAGGACATTTTGATATTAACATGATTTAAAAAAGAAGTTCTGAAAGATATGATATTTTGGAACTGAAAGGTAGTGTTGAAAGGGTATGAAAATTTAATATATTGAAATGGTTAGAAATGACTTGATATTTATTTTGATAAATATTTGAATTGAAAGATATTTTACGATGATATATTGAAATGGTTTTGGAAATGATTTAATCTTTATTTTGATAAAGATTTGGATTGAAAAGGGTATTTTATTTTGAAGTATAAAATATTGTTTTAAAGTTATAACTACGGGTTATAATAACGATTGGTTGTTAAAGAGACCGGGATCGGATATTGTCTTATAGCCGGCCAATACCGAAAACCACTTTAACAACTGTGTATGCGGTGGAGATTCCAGAATGAAGTAGGATGGTGGCGACGCTCTCGAGGTATATTACGTGGACTCAACTCCCGTGAGTTGGCATATATGACTTAAACAGGAGCTATACCGGGCTACACAAAGGGTCGCACCCTTTCATCGAGCATGCTCCATCGAAAAACCATTCTATTACCGTTGTGATTCGATTCGGTGGCGCCACTTTGATTCGAGGGTATTGTTCGAGGTGGGCGGAAGCTGCTGGCTTGCCGTCACCACCGGTCCGGGAGTGCAAACGGTGTATCCACCCTGGCATTTCCTTGCGTGCCGTGTCATATCCTTATATCGAGCCTACTACGATTTTGGTTTTAAAGATCCGACCGCGTTAAGGTTCACCATCCCCTTAACGCTATTTTCTATATGATTATACTTTACTGATTAGACACTACTGTATATAGCGTATATTACTACATAGTAAATAGTTTAACGGATCCTTAGAGGATGGGCGGTCCCAAGCATCTTCTAAGTTACTTGTATCTTTGCTACAGTTCACTTGAGTTGGTTTACATTGTATAAGTATGTATGTCCTGACTCGAGTGTTTGTATTTTTATTTACGCTCGGGTCAGCCTGAGTTATTCACAGATTTGGATTTCCACTTTCTGGAGATTGGAATCGCTGGAGATTATCTACTTGTCAAGTTCATCTTTTCATTTCGGTTGTTCTATTCAGCTTGTACTTGGTTATCATATTTAAACTTCTGTTATACTTTATTTCTTCTATTGTATCTTATGTAACTCTGATATATTTATATAGTAGCTTCATGAACTACTGTCTCTTTTACTTCCGCTGCATTATTATTACTCTGTGTCTGTGATCTATAATTTTTATTTACTGTATATTCTGAGATTTGCCAAATTTTTATATACAACGCGGTATTTTGAGCAATTCAATTCCGGCATGAGTGTCTACCTATACACTTATAATGGATGCGAATGGTTGAAAATACCTGGTTGTTACATCTCCTTTATTAACCTATTCAATTTATAACTCAATTACATACCAAAAGTCCATATTATAAGTTAAATACTTATAATCTATTTATTTACAAAATCGTTCTTTTAAAACTTTCCAAATTATAAATCTTATAACTTATAAGATTCATTTATTTACCCAAATCTATTCCTTCAATAACTTTACAAAATTTATAAATTTTACTACTTATAAAATTCTATTTATAACTTCACCATTAATAATTCTATAAATTTCATTCACTTATGAAATCCATTTACACTTCATTCTAACACTTATAAAAACTCGTTTTATAATTCCAATATTTTAATTTATAAATATCAATTTTATAAATCTTTTATATAAATCGATTTATATTATTATTTTAAAATGTCTTTACTCCTTTATAATTTCATCATTTTGATTTATAAAATAATCAATTTTTTTTAAATCTTATATTTAAACCTTTTACAATAAATTCAAAAATCCCAATTTAAACTATTTTATAAAATCATTAACCCCATATTTTCAAAAGTCAACTTTTAACTATATTTCTCAAAGATCATAATTTTTATAACATTAAAATTATAACGTTTATTTATTTAAAATGAATCAATTCCAAATTTTTTTTTTTATAAAACGTATACTTTCAAAAATCACTTTAAAACCCTTTTAAAATTCCAAAATTGGCCCAATGATGCTACACACCAAATAGTCAATCACGACAACAAAGACATCATATATCAGTATATGATAATCAACAAAAATCACAATATCTGTAATCAAATAAATACTGGTGAGGAATCCAGTTGGATCCCTCCAACCTGTTTCCCTGCATCCACAGATGTTAGCACAATACCAATTCCGTTCCAATACGGAATATCGCGGTATATAGGATTCATAAAATATTATCCGCTATTATACGGCGCAATAGGGTCTCATCCGCTATATAATGCGGGAAATCAACTCCAAATACATATATAATACCAATTCCATACAAGATGGAATTATCGCGGTATATGTTCTTAATAAATAACATCCGCTTAATATACGGCGTATAATGTCTATTTCAATCATCAACAGATAATAATTTATCATCCAGGCATACAATCAATAATTTTAAATCTAACTATTTAAAATTTAAATCGAAACAATTCGATTGAGTGAGAAGTTCTCACCTTGGTTCCAATAACAGTTTCAGTGTTTTATTTCGAATAAATTTAAACGTGCATTTAATTTTACCTGAAATTTTCACTAGTTCCAAACGACTCCAATCCAGTTCCATAGCGTAGCATTCGTCCATACAGTTCCAACGCAACTGGTTTAGTCCAAAACGGACCTCGTATGAACAAGTTACAACATTTTAAAGATCATACGAATTAATATATAAATTAATTTACAATTTCTTTTTCTTTTTTTTAAACCTAGATTAAATCACAACCGTGCAAAATCCAAGTGCAGATCTCGGCCGCTCCTTCTCTTCTCCCCCAAACACGTACATGCCGAGCCAAATAACCCATGAAGCCACCGTGCATCATCAATTTCGCGACCACCCCTGATGATCGAGACATCGATCAGACAGTACCATTCGAACGGCCTCGCTCCCCCTCACCAACGCCCAGAAGGACGTGCCACTCGGTCGTGCTCATCACCATAAAAATCAAGCCGAACGTGCATGATTTGAACCAAAATCGAAGCCTCTTCGATTCACTAAACACGATCATGACCGTATATAATCGAACCTCTCGTTTAGATCTTCAACTTTGTAGTTGATAGTATTCGAGGATTGTTGATAGATTAAGAGAGATTGAGGGAAGAAAGTTAGAAGATTTTGGCCATTGATCGCAGAAAGTGGCGGCCTGACATTGAGATGAAACCCTAGCCCTTTTTTCTTTTGCAAATGTGAATAAGGATGTGCTTTTATAGAAAAAATTCCAAAACACTATTCATCCGAATTTTTTCGAACTCCAAACGAAGCGTGCCGGTTGGCGTTTCTAATATTTACCCCACGTTCCGAATACAATGGAATATGTTTCGAAGGCTAATTCGATCATCTGTGCGAGTTACGGCAATAAACGATCAATTTTAAATTAAATCGATTTAAACTAATTTCTATGCGTTTTGGCTTGCCCCGGACAAACCGTAAATCCGATTGACACGAAATTTTAAACCATACAATAATTTGACATTACAGATCCGATGAAACTAGTTTCGTCGAAATCTGAGACTATTTGAAAAATGGCTATTTTCACTAGTCGATTTAAATATTAAAATATTCACTTTTCACAAATTAACTTTTAATTTAATTTTAAAAGTTCTATAACATTGTTATAACTCCAATATGATTAAATAAAATTTTACAAATCATTTTCAATCATATTTAACCCAATTTCCAATTATTTCTGTAATTTCAACTATTAAATTATTGATTTAATTATCCAATTAAATCTAATTATTCGTAATAAAATTATTCGACTTATAAATTTCACTTATTAATATTTAAAATCAATTAAATATACAAATTTTAGTTGACAGAAATTCTGGGTCGTTGCATTTCCGATACCAACGGATCATGTATAGGAGCGGGAGGAGTTTGCCTCAAGACTACAGTTATTTTGTGGGGTTCCTGGGGTTACCTGGTGCTAGATGAACCAAAATGTTGATCTCGATGAGCTTCAGGCTGGGACCCCTTCTGCGTAGACTTCTCCCTGCCGTGCTCTGATTGAGAAGGAGGATTCGGGGGTAGGAGGACTGATTGTATGTTTTTCTTTGATAAGATGATTCTCGAGGGCGGTAGTCTTGATCGCTAGTTTCATCTCTGTCTTGGCATTTTTCGGGGCCCGAATCCCGGCCAGAATGATGAAAAATAGATGACCCGCGAAGATGATCGAGTCCGTGGGTATGTCCCATATCACCCGCGTAGAATTTGAATAACGACAAGTTAGCGAAGAGTATAGTGATGGCTAAAATTTAAGTGCAAGGTGAAGTGCACATGTCCATGTTTGTCCTAGTGTTTCCCCCCGATGGACCAGTTTCTTTATCTTTACTTATAGGAGTTTTTTCTCCTTGGTTTTGGGCTTGAGCACCAACATTGCCTCTCGTGGGTGAATGAAGCTTAAGGGCTTCCGGATCATTGAATCCATCATTAATCAAATCATCAGGAATAGTGAGGTTCGATAAGCCTTTCAAGGAATTCTCTAAGTGTTGAGGAGAATGTTCTCTCTCCACCGGAGTGATTGTGACCTTAGGGGTTCCACCCGCTGTCTTCTTCCTCAACTTGTGAGTCAATTTGTTCTTTCCCTTTGCAGGGGGAGGTGTTACTTCGATATTGTGAATCTCAACTACCGGCTCCCGAGCGGGACTAACTTTCACACCAGGTGTGTTTGACACATGAGCCTCTCTAATCTCGCCTTCCTCGGGTGTATCAGAGGCATCACGTGTTGAAGGCTTAGCTTGCCTTTTGCCCTTGTCCAAGGCACACCCGATTATAGTGACGCCGTGAGGAAGACTTATTTGACGACCTTCTGCCAATAGCCCAAACTACGAGAGCGATTCGTTTGAAATAATAGATCTTATGTCCCGGTCTTCCGCGACGATAGCTCGGATAGCTTCAATGGCTTCAGAATACCCGGCGCCTTCGGGATGTGGGCTGATGCCTTTAAAAGTAGAAAAAGAGTTAGAAAAGGTGCAATTTCCGTCGAATGCAAGTATTGATCCAGAAAAGATACTCCTTTCCACCCATCTCCTTGCAAAGCTGGGGGACAGCGCACGTAGAACCATTCCTACTTATATTGGACGAATTTGCTCTACACCCCAGTTAGAATTTGACACTTGTTACGCGGCTCGAGAGATACAAAAGATGGGCTGTCAGATCATCTCTTGAAATGATAAATATAGTGGATATGTCCAAGAGTCGGGAGCCTAAAAAGAGCGCTCATGAAGAGAATGCACGTGCCGTATAAAAATGCATGACTGTTTGGATGTAACTTTGATGGAGCGATCTCAATATACTATAATAGGTTGCGGAGGAAGGAGTTGAATGGTGGCACGCTACTAACCCAGCATATAAATTTGTTGCAGGCCATATATCCGACCGGGGGCAAGTGAGGACGATCTTGTCCTGATGGAACCAGCACATCGTCAAATAGAATCCCGTGTATTGAGCATATGTGATGAAGAGCGCTTTTGTTAATTCTCGAAGCTTGAGAATCTACCGAATTGTCTAGAAAGATCGCTGCATCCAAGGCATCGGGAATTAAGTCAACGGATGCGATCGTGGGGTTCAGAATATCTTGTACAGGAATAGTCGATGGATTTGAAGTTCCAACTACTTCTTGTTAAAAAGTTAGCTCGAGTCTATCTGAGACTGCGGCACAGCTGGATTTTCTATACATCTCTAACGAATGTTGGATCTGATGTAACACCTGTTTAAACTATACTTGAAAAACGATCAACATTAGACATAACAACAAAAATACTCCCCCGTGCGGTGTGTGAACTAGTGCAACCGTTCAAGTATAAGTGCTAAAGAATTACAAGTCATAAAGTTGATGAAATAAGGTTAAGCTTTGGACTTTCATCTTCGAAGACCGTCATCCCTGATCGTCTCCGAGAGCTTGTCGTATGATGGTTTCTATTATGAACTCGACGTCGACACTGTATGTGAAGGTTATTATCTTCTTTAATCGAGTTAAATTCAGGTTTACAATTGTAAAGACATGGAGTTATCAGTCTGGATTGTTCGATATGCTTGATTGCTTAAGTCCTTGTCCTTGTCTGCTGTCATGTGTTCAGGCATAGGAAGTAAGTTAAGTCAACATGCATTATGTTCGAGTTGGGATGGTTCTGACTGTTGTAGCCTACTACCAAACTTAATGCCGAACGACATTACAGAGACTTGACTATTATTGCATACTTCACTTTCCTACACTACCTCTCCACCGTTCGGCATTCGGCAAGTCATGCCGGGTCGCGGTCATGCCGAGCCGCATCGCTTGGCATGCTCAACCCAGCTCTTACTTCCCTCTTACACTTCCTATTACCTCGTTCGGCATAAGGGAGTCATGCCGATCCATGGTCTTACCGAGCCACATCGCTCGGCACATTGAGCCCAACTCCTACTTCACTCATGCTCTCCCTCTTCACCGTTCGGCATGCGAAAGTCATACCGAACCACATCCTACGTTCTCCTCCAACTCGCATGCCACACTCAACCAACACTTCTTAACCTCGCTAATTCCTACCGAGCTAACAACACTTCCTATTCCCTCGCTCGGCAACCCAACAAGAACCTACTTCCTAAAAACCACTGACACCCTCTTCCTTCCTCTTCTACATCTAACCCTAAGGTATGTTTAACCCTTAGACTCATTTTCCCCATCTAGACGACCGTTTTTTATATTGAGAAAAGGTTATGAGTTCGGGCCACGTGCAAAACCCCTAATCAGGAGAATTGAACAAGTAAAGTCATACCTAAAGAAATGGCTCGAAGCATAGGGAAGTACTGGATTTGGAGTTGAAACTTGTTCTGGTTCGTGGTGGGGAGAGTTCGAGAGGCAACATATTCGACTCGGAAAAAAAAGGGAGGTTGAGATGTTGGCAGAAGTTTGGAGGAAGATGAGTTCGAAAGTTTTATCATGTGAAAGTAAAAGAAAAAGGGAAAGAGAGGAGAAGTGTTGGGTTATATAGGAAAGAGGGAAGGCAAACAGACAGTGACCAGCAGAACCGGTCAAGGCACCTCGGTCATTCGGCATCAAGGCCTCGTTCGGCATCAAGGCCTCATTCGGCATCAAGGCCTCGTTCGACATCAATGCTTCTTTAGGCATTCAGGCCTTATTCGGCATTCAGGAGATCGTAAGAAATCACTGTTGAGAAGTCAGAGCAAGGGCTTAAAGGAAAATGTGGATTGCTCATGGTTTAAAGCGCATCATGTGGTCCACACGATACACTTTAGGAGGCAAGTGTTACCCGTTTGTTTGACCCGGTAACGAGTCGTTTGGCATTCAGGCCTCATTCAGCATTTCCCCTCGATCGACATGAAGCCTCGCTCGGCATTTCCCCTCGATCGGCATGAAGCCTCACTTGACATCTCCCCTCGATCGACATGAAGCCTCATTCGGCGTCTCCCTTTGATCGGCATGAAGTCTCGCTCGACATGTCCCTTCGCACGGGATGAAGCCTCGCTCGGCATCTCCCCTCGATCGGCATGAATGATCGCTCGGCATTTCCCCTTGATCGGCATAAAACCTCGCTTGGCATCTCCCCTCGATCGGCATGAGGCCTTGTTCGTCATCTCCCCTCGATCGGCGTGAAGCCTCGCTCGGCATCTCCCCTCGTTCGGCCCTAGTACCACGTTCGGCACAGGTCTTGTTCGGCACATCAAGCCTCGTTCGGAATGAGTCCCGTTCGGCACAATGCCTCATTCGACACACGAGTGCCGTTCGACATGCATTCCTCGCTCGGCATATGAATGCCGTTCAACCTAGATTTGTGGCTCGGCATACGAGTGTCGTTCGGCATGGAAACCTCGCTCGACATTCTCTGGTTCGACCAACCTCGCTCGGCAATTCCCGTTCAGCATCCCTGACTCGGTGCATAGAGGCTACTTACCATGGGCCAAGATACCTTATTCCTAGGCCCGTGAGGGAAGTCCAACCCATCTTCGTCTATAAATAGAAGGGCAGGGGCACAGTGAAAGGGACCTTTTTTCGAGAACACTGGGGAGGCTCTACCGCTTTCAAGACTCATTCTTTTCAGTTAGTACTTGTACCCAAGTCATTATTGTACGGATTGTATCTGTATTCAATTATTTGTGAAAGCAATAAAGATCAAAACTCAAAGTGGACGTAGACAGTTATGCTGAACCACTATAAATCCGGTGTTCTTGTTTTTGCAGTTAATTTAGCATACAGTTCTCTATTTTAATTTACTTTCTTCATTAATCTCTCTACATATTCTTTCTCAAGAGTGTTAGTGACCAATTCTGGTGCTAACATTATTACTATTATATACATTTAGTTGCTTTTTACCAAATTTAGATAACTTGGTTAATATTTTATAATTTATTATTAATATTATATTAATTTAGTTACATTTTGTAAAACTTAGATAACTTGGTTAATTTTTTTAATTTATTATTGTTAGTTGTGTTATTATTAATATAACCTTATTTAATTTTTATGAAACTAATAATTGATTTGTATTTGTTATTATTATACACTTCGGTAATTTATATAAAAATTATAGATATTATTATTATAAAATTAGTTAATTTTTATAAAACTTAGTTAACTTGATTAATATTTTATAACTTATTACTAATATTATTCTAAACTTAGTCAAATATTATGAAACTTAGTTAATTATCAAACTTAGTTAATTTATTATTATTATGATATAAACTTAGTTGTTGTTATTATAAAAAAAATTAGTTAACTTAGTTAATATTTTATATTTCATTATTATAAAAACTGAGTTAATTTTCTTCAAACCAATAATTAATTTTTCGTTATTATTATTATTATACACTTCTTTAATATAAAAATTATAAAAATTATTATTATAAACTTAGTTAATTTTTATAAAACTTAGTTAACTTGATTAATATTTTATAACTTATTACTAATATTATTCTAAACTTAGTCAATTATCACAAAACTTAGTTAATTTTTAAAATTAGTTAATTTATTATTATTATTATACAAGCTTAGTTATTATTATTACAAAAATTAGTGAACTTAATTAATATTTTATATTTTATTATTAAACTTAGCAAATTTTCATAAACTTAGTTGAAAACGCAAGTCGGATTTGAAATTACAGTTTACACTAGATGAAAATGTAAAATATGCTATATTTTGTTGTTTATTAATATTACTATAAACTTAGTTATCTTTCATAAAACTAAATTAACATTGTTAATATTTTATTAGTTACTGTCGTCATCATCATCATTATATTTTTATTATTTTAAACATAATTAATTGTTAAGAAACTTAGTTGATTTTTATAAACTTAGTTTCTTTATTGTTATTATTACTATTATTTTCGTTTTCACAAACAAAACCAAGATATCATAGGAAATTTCAAAAATCAGCATAAAAGGCTAAACTAAAATAATAAAATCTAATGCCAAAATTACTTAGTTTCTGCGTGCACTATGAAACCAGATGGGCTAATTTCAGAGTTTTTTTGACAAAAATTGCATCAAATAAAAAACATAAGAAAATTTACTTTTCACCCATGCGTAGCTCCATTTTGCATTTTGCTTCGGCAAGAATATAAAATAAGGAGGATATGTTTGTGTTAGATCCACATAATTAATCTAAAGAAAGTCTACAAGCAATAAAATAATATATCAAGGCATATACAGTTTTTTTAATTCCCTAATATGCACACAATCCTAAGTGAGCCAACAAGAGACCTATACCTCAGCTTGCTCTGTTCTATTTTTTCAGTTTATGATAATAAAGTTGTTATTAGGGAGAATATCATGTTTGTTAGTCTAAAATACATATTGTCTTAGTACGATTATATATATTGATATGTTCAATATGCTAACACTAAACTAAATACAGATATTTAATTTCTGTACATAGCCAAGTAGTATCAATTTTGAATTCAAAAACAACTTTAAATTAATGGAAGTAAGATGATGTATACCTTGCGAAATTGGTGCATGCTTCTTTGAGCTTAAGATTTTTGTCCATCCTCGCCATTGAAACTAGCTTAAGATTTTTGTCTGTCTTCAACTGCTTTTATCAAAAACTATATGTTCATAATTCATAGAATTAATAATATAATTTTGTATTTACTAGTTGAATCAAGAAGTTTCAAATATAATTGTGTATATACTAGTTCAAACAACAAACTTCTAAAAGGATATTTAACCAAATGTCCATCCAAATTTAACCAAATTAGTGCAACTGACCGATATGATCATGACATTTTCATAGCAACTATTAGTTCTACGGTTTTATAACAAAGACTAGTTACATGTTCGATTATATATAGTACATTGCTAATTTTGTCGCTGGAGATCGGAAGTTCTGTACTTAGTGCATACGTTCTTAAGTGATAATTATGGGTTATGATTTTAAACAATTGGTTGATAGATATGTACATACATACAACACACACACAACACGCACACACACAAAATTTAGTGGACCAAAATGATGAAACGAGTGCATGTAGGAGTAAGTGATGATCGGCTACGATAAGTGCGTTATATAATAAGTAGGATGTGGGTATGGAAATCCTTGTATGCTCATGCACTAAGTGGAAAATGAATATGGACTATACCATAAGATATAATATACAAATAAACAAAAAGATGATAAAAAAATTCTGAACAAGAACATAAAGAAAATATCATGTTCTAGACTTTTTAATGGGTTGCTAAATGATAACATTAGTCCCATCTTTAGACATTTATATTTGCTGCTAGTTGAATATCAATCCTGAATTTAAAGGCTTATTTAAGTTACACATCTGGCCTGGATTAAAAGATGGCAAAACATGAGAAGCAAGACATGCAACTGAATGTAGGTAACTGAGTGTTAAACGTCAACTCAGTTGCATTCAGTTGCCTACACACAGTTGCACTAGCAACTATGTGCCTAGACTCAATAGCACTGCCTGCACTCAGTTGGCAAGATTTAGAAGTGAAAGTTTCAATGATTCTGAAAGCGTCAATGACCTTGCTTCTTTTTATTATCAAATAGTCAAAGAAAAATTGTTAACATAAAGTTTAAGTAAAATTCCAATTAATCTTTTATCAAACCAAATTGCCATTTTAATGTTTAATCGGTCCCTTAAAGTTTAGTCAGTCCCTTGGACTAAAGTTTATCTATGGTCAGTGGCAGTATATTTAATCATATAATCTCAATCAATCAATTGCTTAATTTTAGGTTGGCTAGTGAATCAATTGTTAATTAGCTTAATCAATAAATTAAATTATTTGCCTTTTTCCTTAAATCAAATTATTTTCTTTCATGTTGTTCCAGTAAACCAAATGCCTAATAAGTAACTTATATAGTCAAATTTCTGTCATGTTACAA
The DNA here is from genome assembly GCA_030765085.1 of Allium cepa. Lineage (NCBI taxonomy): Eukaryota > Viridiplantae > Streptophyta > Magnoliopsida > Asparagales > Amaryllidaceae > Allium > Allium cepa. The sequence goes on along the minus strand of CM060938.1, from coordinate 554,694,149 downwards.
TGAATCAAATGATTGAATTAGTAACTTATATAATCAAATTTCTATCCTGTTACAATGAATCAAATGATCGATGTTTAAATAAAATAGTTACCTTCTTACAGCAAGCGAACAAATTTTGGTAAATCAAATTTCTATCTTCTTCAAAACAATAGTTCCAGTAAATCGATCAATCAAATTCCTATTTTCATACAACACGCAACCGAGATGAAAGCAAAGGTTTCAACAAGAAAAAAAGGAAACAAATTTGAAATTCATTTGAATTAAAAATGGGTAACCGAAATCATTAAACTCGACCGAACTCTAATTCTCAAAATTAGAGGATATGAAGCGATACTTACCAATGCATGGTTGGATGCGATTACAGATGTTTTGCAGCAATAACTTATTGGAGGGAAAGCTATATAATATTTGATGTGTCACATTGTTCTTTTTTGAGAGAAACGTTTAGAGCAGCGCGCATGATTTGGATAGTGCAATTTTGAAGTAGAAGAAGCATTAGGAGGGGAAAAAATGGGACAGTGGTTGAGAGGCGGCGGATTTGCTAGTTGAGGTTCTGCGTTGCAATGCATGGATGTGAAAGAAAGTGAGAATGGAAGTGAAAATTTTAGAATGAAAGGAGAGGGAATTGGGAAATTTTTTGAAGAAGAGGCGGCATGAAAATTATTGGGGAACTCGAGCCTTACCTAGTCTAGTATTTATTCTCAATAACACAATTTAAACCAAACAATAACACTATGAAATAACGTGTTATCTATTAGCGTTATAAAAATCAGCTTTTCTTGTTGTGAGACGGGTTGCCAAGATCTAGTAGATGAAATGAAAGTATATAGGTCATAGTGGATAGACTAACCAAAAGTGCCCATTTCATTCCACTTAAGTCAATTAGGACGACACTTGTTTTGGCTAAGTTATTTATGAAGAATATAGTTAGACTTCATGGAATTCCTAGTCGTATAGTAAGTGATAGAGATTCCATGTTCACTAGTGAGTTCTGGAAGAGTCTACATGAGATTTTAGGAACCAAGCTCAAGATGAGTACCGCTTACCATCTACAGACCGATGGGAAAACGCAAAGAGTTAACAAAGTCTTGGAGGATTTGTTAAGAGCTTATGTGTTAGATTTTGGGGGATCTTGGAAAGACCATCTACACTTAGTCGAGTTGTCGTATAATAATAGTTATCAAACTAGTACAGGGATGACACTATTTGAAGTTTTACATGGAAGACCATGCAAATCACCAATTTGTTGATTAGAGACCGGGGATAGGTCGGTTATTAGTCTAGATTTAGTTAGAGAAGCTGCAGAGAAGATTGAGATGATTCGATCTAGAATGAAGGAAGCTCAGTCTGGACAAAAGAATTATGCAGACAGAAGATGGAAAGACTTAGAGTTCTCTGTTGGAGATCATGTTTTCATTCACCGATGAAGGTTGTGATTAGATTCAAGAAATTAGGGAAGTTGGCACTGAGATTCGTAGGACCATTTTCTATTGTAGAGAGGATCGAGAAACTCGCATATATAGTTGAGTTACCGAGCAGTTTAGCAGAAGTCCACTATGTTTTCCATGTTTCTTATCTAAGGAAACGTGTTAGAGACCCGAAGACTACTATTGCACCAACTGTGTTAGATGACTTAGTGTAGAGCTGGACTTGACTATAGTTAGGAAGCTGATACATATAGTCGTGAGAGATGAGAAGAGGCTAAGGAACATGACAGTCAGATTTGTGAAAGTTTGGTGGAGCGACGATGAGGGAGACTGTACTTGGGAGACTGAAAACATGATTAGAGACGCTTATACCGATTTGTTTGATGGTATGTTTTACCTTTTTGATTGATGTATTCTGTATCTCATCGTAATTTCGATGACAAAATTCTATAAGGAGGGGAGTCTGTAATGACCCTAATTTTTAGTAATATTATTTAGGATATTTATTAGCTAAATTAAATAAAATAATTTGATGATTAGGGGATTGAGATTTGTGATTAATAAGGGGTAGCCGTGCCATATAAACAATGAACTAAAGAATTAAAATGTTTAGGCAAATAGATAAGGGGCAATATAGGAGTAGATACATTCTTATACTCCAAACCCCCCCCTAAGCCCTCATTCTCACGTTCATTCATAATTCACAAACAAAAATATAAAGTAAGGCCAGCCACCATTAGGAAAAGTAAAGAGAAGACTTCAAGAGGAAAAGCTTAACAACTTAATCAAGATCAAATCTCAAATCCTTAATTTTAAAGCTAATATGAATAATGACTAAGTCTCATTTTTCTAATTGTTTTTGGTTTTAAGATTAATCCAAAGTATGTTGCATGATTATGCTATATTTTTAATGATTAAATGTTTATATGTGCTTATTGATGATTTATGTTTATTCATATAGGTTTTATGATATGTTTTAATGTAAAAACCCTATTTAATGACATCAAAATGCCTTGCGATTTTAGATATAGATCAGAAATGTTTAGAGATGGGTTTCAATTTTCATAATTTTCGGAGTAATGTGGATTTATATTATTTTTCTAGTGTAGAAAATGAATATATGTGTTTTAGATTATATACAGCTAAATAATTAATATTTTGGGTCTAGAATTAATATATATTAGAAAATATATTAAAAATGATTTTTTGAAATTTTTGTAGAATTTTCCTAAATGTTTTTATGAATATATAAAATTATTTAAGGTATGAGACTTAAATGTGTTATATGTTTATAAAAGAAGAATGGGTACTTTGTAAATAAATTAAATTATTTATTTCTGAAATATTGGCAGCACTTTTAGGAAAGAAAATTAGCAACTAATAATATTTTGACAAATAAGGCAAGTTAGTTGAAAAGAAATTCTTTACATGCTTTTGGCATGTTTCACTGCTTTTGGCACCAGGGGTTCCGACCAAGTACTTCCGCCTTCATTACCATCGAAACTAATGCGTTTGGTATCAAGTAATGATATGTAGTGAATTAGACTAAGACGAATGGCATTAGGTCGAAGCTATGGGTTTCGAAGGGGTCGAAGCGCTTCTTTTCTTTTAAATAAAAAAATGCTAGCTTTACTTTCAAAGGATATGCTTTCGACTTAGTTGGCTTTCGGCCGAGTCAAATGTTTTAAAGGAAAGGTTTCGAATGGGCTGCGTCTGTTGATTTAAGTAAATGCTTTCGAATGAGGTTGAAACATCTAGCTGTCACTTTTCCTACCTTTTAAAGCCAATGGTTTCGGAAGGTATACTTTGTTTTTAAAACTTAACCACTTCTCTGATACTTTTGGAAGGTTAGTTGCGACACCATCACTTGTTTACTTAGGAATGCTTTCGAAAGGAGTGATTTTGACTTAAACATTTTATGATCATTTTGCTATATTGAAGGCAGAACCCAAATGGTTTTGAAAGAGATGATTTCCAATGGTTTCTAAAGGTGTTTCCACATATTTTAAATTAAATCCAATGCTTTTGAAAGGCTTGTTGTTTACAAATATTTTGATGATTTCGAAAGGTTTTAAATGAAGGTTTTGAAAGGATGGTTCCCCAATTGTTTCAAAAGGTTTGAGAGGAAAGCTTTTCCAATGTTTTCGAAAGGCAAAGTTTAAATGTTTAAAGATAGGATGTCCAAGGTTTTATAGCTTTCAAGGAAAGGTTTTTCAAGTGTTTTCGAAAGGAAGATTGAATGGTTTCGAAAGGAATGTTTTGGCCTTTTGGCCTAGGTGAAAGAAGGGTTTTACTTGGTTTCAAAAGAGGTACTTTCAATGTATTTGAAAGGGGTTTTTAAAGCTTTAAATGTTTTCATCACAAAGATTTGAGAAAAGTATATATAACAAGGCAAGGTGATATGGAGTAAAGCATAAAGTATATATTTCCTTGTTTAAGTTTGGTTTAAAGATTTTAAATCAATTTACGATGAAAAGTTTTTCAAGGAAAATTTTGGTAAGATTACCCTAAGTAAAATGACTCAGATGTTAGAATACCAGATGATATTTAGAAGTTTAGGAGTTGCTATTTTATTTTGTTTTATTCCGTTTTATATAGTACTCTGGTCAGCAAAGGGGCATCTTCATATGTTGCTCTTGGCATATTTTGTAATAATTATATTTGATCCTTACTTGGAAAACCATTATGGGATCATGAAATAGAATATGAAACATGTTTTGTGAAATGTAATCAGAATTTTTTTTGTGAAATTTGCCATTTTGTTTCATATTCATGTGCTTCTGATATTATGGATACCATTAATATTACCGTATTTGGTCAGTGGAAGTTAACACTATGGATGACTGCAGCATCTGTAACGCTTAGCTTCGGGCCTCAAGGTAGGGGATGTTACAAGCCGTTTATTGGTACTGAAGATGCAATCGAAGTGGAAAACTGTTACTTCATTGCGAGAGGATTTTCGCTAACTTAATGCTCAACGATAAGCAGAAAAGGAGATCCGCCTCTAGAAAGCTACAAGGGGCAGCACTATATTAGTGGAACAATGTGACAATTGGAGTAACCGAGGAGAAATGACTTGGGCTAAGTTTAGGAGGGGTTCGAGGTGAGGTTTTTGTTAGAGATTTCTAGGTCCACTATGGTCAGGAAGTTTGCCGAGTTGGAGCAGCGGAATATTATTGTGCTCGAGTATACGATAAGGTTTGAGGAGCTATCAAGATACGGCTATGCTACGGTCTATGCCGTGATTAGTAGGAATGAGAAGTTCATCAGGGGGTGAAGCCTGAGCTTGATACTGCCATGTTACCTCATATTAGGGATCCATGTGATGTTGTTGTTGAGATGACCTTGAGGGATGAAGAGATGCAAGCTTTTGTTGAAAGAAATAAGGCTAAGGAAGCTTAAAGAGGGCAGAGTCAGAAGAGGAAGTTTTTCCACAAGAAAGGAGCCCATAAGTGTGGAGCTGCTAAGAAGGGAAAGGCAAAAGTGGTCGTTACAAGTGTGATAAGAAATGACACTATTCCCATGAGTCCCCGACAGGTAAGGGAAAGAAAGCTGCTGAGAAGAAAGGAATGAAGTGTTTCAATTGTTATCAAATGTACCAGTGCAAGAAGCCTTCCAAGGATGAGAAAGGCAAGATGTTTGCATTCGAACCAGCTACCTCGAGACCAATAGCAAATGAGAGGGAAAAGCTATGTTGGGAGGTACGCTTTTGATTTATGGAGAATCAGTTAGAGTTCTATTTGATACCAGTGCATCGCATTCGTTTATATCTCATTGTTTGGTAGATAAGCTTAACCTAGAACCCTCATACATAGTTACTTCCTTAAAGGTTACAAATCCGATAGGAAGTTATGCGACACTTGGGATGAGATGTGAACATTTAGAGTTTGAATTGTTAGGCCAATCATTTATTTTCAATTTGCATGTGTTTGATTTCATAGGGTTCATAATTATTTTAGGTATGGATTGGTTAAGTAAATATGATGCTAAGATATTTTACCATGATAGGAAAATATCACGTAGACACCCTGACTGTAGTGGTCGAATAGTATACTCCATAGATAACCCTAGTTTTGAGGTTAATGATTTGTTGGCTTTTGTGGAGGTAGAAGACAAGTTAAATCGAGTTTTCGTTGTTAGAGGATTCGTAGATGTATTTGAACCAGTAGTAGGACTACCACCGAAATGGGCCATTGAGTTTCAGATAGATTTGGTACTAAGCGCAGAACCAGTGAGTAGGCCGCCAACTAGAATGACACCTACCGAGATGTAGGTGCTCAAGGTGTAGTTGATTGATTTGGAAGGCAATAATTTTATCAGACCAAGCAGTTCGTCTTAGGGGACAGCTGCGGTGTTTGCCAAGAAACTGGACGGATCGTTAAGGTTATGTATCGATTACGGTAAGTTGAATGAGAAGACGACAAAGAATCGATATCCGCTGCCTAGAATTAACGATTTTTTTGACCATTTGAGCGTAGCCAAGGTATTTCCCAGTTGGATTTAGTAACAGGGTTCCATCAGCTTAGGGTAACAGAGGATAGTATTTCTTTGACGGTGTTTAGAACCAGATATGGATTATACGAATGATTATTAATTCCATTTGGACTAATTAATGCGCCAACATTCTTTGTAGATTTGATGAACCAAGTTTTCCAGAAGCACTTGGATAGGTTCGTGTTGGTTTTCATAGATGATATTTTGATATACTCTGAGGATGAAAGGAAGCATGAAGTTCATCTTAGAGTGGTTCTTGAGACGTTGAGGAAGCATCAACTAAAAGCAAAGTTTTGGAAGTGTCGTTTCTGGAAGAAGGAAGTGAAGTTTCTTGGTCATGTAGTCTCAAAGAAAGGGTTGTCTGTAGATTCAGCTAAGATCGAGGCAGTGAATATTGGAAGAGACCCGGGACAGTGACTAAGATAAAGAGTTTTCTTGGATTAGCTGGGTAATACGTGAGATTCATTAAGAATTTTTCGTGGCTAGCGGCACCGATGACCAAGTTAACACAAAAGGATGTGAAGTTTGTTTGGACCGATAAGTGTGAGGAGGCATTCCAGAAGCTGAGGAGAATCTGGACTTAGTGGTGTACACAAATGCATGTGGAACAGGATTAGGGGTTATGTTAACGCAAAGAGTTAAAGTGATTGCCTATGCATCTCGACAGCTTAGACCGCATGACCTTATGTACCTGACTCACTATTTGGAATTAGTTGTGGTAATTTTTGCGTTGAAGGTGTGGAGACATTACCTTATGGGAGAGGGATTTGAGCTATATACGGATCATAAGTCGCTAAAGTATTTATTCTCTCTAAAGGAGTTGAATATGAGATAACTGAGGTGGTTAGAGTTTTTAGCCGATCATGACTTTGCTATTGAGTACACACTAGAAAAAGACAACAAGGTTGTGTATACACTTAGGAGAAAACATTAGAATGCAGTATTGGCGATGATAGCCGAGTGGAAATATTTGGAAGTATTGACTACATGCCGAGTGCAGTGGAGATCTAAGAGTAGTTCCAGTACAGAAACTGCTACGTTGTCATGTTTAGAAGTTCGAATAGTGATGATCGAAAGGATTGATTCTAACTAAGGAGAGGATTCAGTTTTAGCCGAGTGGATCAGGAAGTTAAGGGATAGAACAGATAGTGATGACTTGAAGGATTTCAGTCTTGACCAGAACAGGTGGTTGAGAAAGAAGGGATGGTTGTGTGTTTCAAATGTTGAGAACTTAAGGAAAGAAGTCTCGCGGAATGTCATTGATCTAAGTTTACGATTCATCCTGAAGGGAACAAGATGTATTAGGATATGAAGAGGAGTTTCTTTTGTGAAGGTATGAAGAGAGATGTAGGCTTATAGGCGAAGCAATGTTTGAACTGCCAACGGGTAAAAGCCGAACATCATAAACCAAGTGGGTTACTTCAGCCTTTAGATGTTCCAATTTGGAAATGGGATTCGATCTCAATGGATTTTATACACGGTTGCCAAGATATGATAGAGGAAATGAAAACATATGGGTCGTAATGGATAGGTTAACCAAGAGTGCTCATTTCATTCCAGTTAAGTCAAATAGGACGACACCTGTTTTGGCTAAGTTATTTATGAAGAAATTAGTTAGACTGCATGAGATTCCTAGTAGTATCGTAAGTGATAGAGATTCCTTATTCACCAGCGAATTCTGAAAGAGACTACAGGAGATTTTAGGTACCAAGCTCAAAATGTGTATCGCTTACCATCGACAGGCAGATGAGCAAATGGAAAGAGTTAAAAAGTCTTAGAAGATTTGTTACGAGCTTTTATGCTAGATTTTAGAGGATCGTGGGAAGACCATCTACACTTAACAACATTTATCAGGTTAGAATAGGGATGGCACCGTTCGAATCTTTGAATGGAAGGCCATGCAAATCTCCAATTTATTGGTTAGAGACCGGGGATAGGTTGGTTCTTGGTCCTGATTTAGTCCAAGAAGCTGCAGAAAAGATTGAGTTGTTTCGGGCTAGGATGGAGGAAGCTCGGTCTGACAGAAGAGTTACACCGATAAAAGATGGAAAGATTTAGAATTCTCAGTTGGAGATCATTTTTTTATCAAGGTATCACCCATGAAAGGTGTAACTCGATTTTGAAGATCAGAGAAATTGGCACAGAGGTTCGTTGGACCATTTGCAATAGTAGAAAGGATCGGGAAACTCGCATATAGAGTGGAGTTACTAAACAGTTTGGCAAGAGTCCATAATGTTTCTCATATTTCTCGTCTAAGAAAGTGTATTCGAGATTTATAGACTACTATAGCACTGACTGTGTTAGATGACTTAGTAGTAGAGCCGAATTTGACTATAGTTAGAAAACCAGTTCGTATAGTCGCGAGAGATGAGAAGAGACTAAGGAACAAGACAGTCAGATTAATCAGAGTCTAGTGGAGTGACGACAAGAAGAGACTGTACTTGAGAAACTAAGTGTAGGATTCGAGATACTTATCCTGACTTGTTGCATGCTATGTTTTACCTTTATGTTTGATTTTGATGGGTTCCTTATCATAATTTCAAGGATGAAATTCTTTAAGGAGGGGAGTCCGTAATCACCCTAATTTTGATTAACATTATTTAGGACATTTAATTAGATAAATTAAATGAAATGGTATAAATGGTTAAGGGAATGAGATTTGTGATTAATAGAATGTAGCTGTGCCTAGTTGAACTAATGAATTAAGGAAAATAAAATGAATTAGATAAGATAAATGGATAAGGGAAAGATAGGAAGAAGATATATTCTAATCCTAAACCTTCACACCATATTCATTTTACATGTTTACAATAGAAACCAAACAGTAGAGAGGCCGGCCACCATTAAGAAGAAGTAAGGGGAAGATAAGCTAAATCAAGAGGAAGAAGCCTAATCAACTAAATCCAAGATCAAATCTCAACTCCTTAACAACAAAGCTAAGGTGAATAATATGTTACATCTCATATTTTTGATGTTTTCGGTTTCTAGAATAAGATTCGAATGTTTTTGCAAGTATATTGCCATGTTTTGAATGTTATATATATATATATATATATATATATATATATATATGTTTGTTGATGAATTAAGCTTATTCATATTGATTTTATGGCAAGTTTTGATTTGAAAAACCTATCAAATGACATCCAAATGCCTTGCGATTTTAATATATGGTCAGAAACGATATTTTTAAGATGATTTTCAAGTTTCATAATTTTCTGAATTAATGTGGATTTATTATTATTAGATTTCTAGTGAAGAAAATGGTTAATTGGGTTTAAAATTAATTATGGTTATTTTATATTAGCTTTAGGTCAGAAATGTGTAAATGTTGGAAAACATACTAAAAGTGATTTATCAGAATTTTTGGAGAATTTTCCTAAGTGTTTTAATGAGTATATAAAATTGTTTAAGGTACGAGACTTAAATGTTTTATACGTTTACAAAAGGAGAAGGGACAATTTGCAAATTTTTTAAATTGTTATTTCTGAAATTCGACGGAACTTTTTGAAGGGAATTTGGAAAAAAATTAGAAACCAATCATATGTTGACAAACAAAGCAGATTAGTTGAAAAGAATTACTTTTTAAAGTTAAAATCTAGTTTTACCATACTTTTGCTATTTCGCCACTTTTGACGCCTACCTTTCGACTAGGTACTTCCACCTCCATCTTTATCGAAACCAATGTGCATGGTATCAAAAAATTGGTAAGTAGTGAATTGGACATAGACGAAAGGTATATAGTTGAAACAAGGGGTTCCGAAGGGGTCGAAACCTTGTTTTGTTTTTAAAAGGAAATGCACCTGCTTTGCTTTCGAAAAGAATGCTTTCAACTTAGATAGCTTTCAACTTGGCTGAATAGTTTTAAAGAATGGTTTGAAGTTGTGTCTTTTGTTTATAAAGAAGCTTTTGAAGGGGTCGAAACACCTTGCTGTCGCATCCTACCTTTCGATGCAACGCCTTCAAAAGGGTTTCTTTGTCTTAAAACCTAAGCCGCTTCTCCAATGCTTTCGAAGGGATTGGTTTCGACACCATCCACTTCTTTTACTTAAGAAATTGCTTTCAAAAGAGCTGCTTTCGACTTTGTATTTTTAAGACCCTTTTGATATTTTGGAAGTTAAACCCAAAGGTTTCGAAAAAAATGATTTTAGATGGTTTTGAAAGATTATTCCACATATTTTAACTTGAACCCAATGCTTTCGCAAGGTTTGTTTTTAGTAGAGTACTTTAATGCTTTCAAAAAGTAACTAACAAAGGTTTCGAAGGGGTGGTTCCCTAAGTATTTTCGAAAAGTACACGATAAAGGTTTCAAATGGGTGATTCCTTGATGTTGTCGAAAGGTTTACCTTAGTGTTTTATGAAAGATCTCTAATGTTTTCGAAATGCATGTTTAAAGTGTTTTAGAAGAGGACGTCTAAGGTTTTTATAAAGGTTTTGGAAGAGATGTTTTCAATATTTTCGAAAGGATTATGGTAAATGGTTTTGAAAGGTATGTTTTGACCTCTCGGGCTAAGATTGTAAAGTAAATTAGTCTACTTGTGTCGAAAGGGGTACTTTCAATGGTTTCGAAAGTGAATTGTTTAAAGGTTTAAACAAAGATCTCGAATGTTTTCATCAACAATGTATTGATTAAAGTATATATCATTGCAAAGAGGTTTGAGTAAAGCAAATAATATGTTTTCCTTGTTTAAGTATGATTTAAAGGGATTAAATCATTTTAAAAAGGTTTTCAAGGAAAGCTTAACTAGTAGTTAACCCCTAGCTAATTTAGTCCAATATTCCAAAATTCCAGATGGGACTGTGTATGGTTGAGCGTTATACATTAGATTTAGCCCCAAGCTAATTTAGTCCAAAATTCCAGTGTGTAGGGTTAGTCATAGGTAATACTTAAACGATGGTTACATACAGAAAGGAATATATGTACAGAGAAGGAGGATAGGTTATTAGTGAGCCCAAAAAACCATTAGGATCAGGTGACCCTTGAAGAAGTATGTTAAGGATAGACCGACAAAAGCATGTCTAACAGGTGTTAGATAATTTGTTTAGTTTGTTTGGTAGACCCGAGTCAGCCAAAGGTTAATAGATAGCCAAACAAAACTATATATTTTTAGACACATGGTCCATTTATTACCTGTTTTGAGCATAAATGATATTGCTATTATTGATATAGTCAATTTGATTAACCAGTTTGGTTGCAGGATTTTGATTTGAAAAAAGATATGTTTTAAAGGGATACTAGTGAGGGGAAACTCATTCCACTAAGTGGCATGGTCTCACTTAATATCAGTAAACCGAGATGTAATAGTATTATTCATACCAGGCTTTATGTCTGACTCGAAGTTTATGTTTTAACCCTTAAACTCTCAGGTGCTCAAAATTAACTTGAGTACATTGAGGGTTAACATTTTACAGGTTCACTAGGTGGACGAATAAAGCTTCTGAAGACGTGAAAGAGGCAAAGTTAGTTAATTAGCAGTTGCTATTTAGTTTTATTTCCGCTGTGATGTATTAGACTTATATGTCTATTTAGTACTGATCATCCAAGGAGGCACCTTCATATGTCGCTCTTAGTGTATATTGTAATAATTATATTTGATTAAAACCTGGGAATTGATTATGGGATTATGTAAATTAAATATGAAATATTGCTTTGATGTCTAATCAGAAAGGTTGTTTTAATCTATGATGATTTTATTTCATATTCATGTACTTCTGATTATATGGATGTCATTAGCGTTACCATATTTTGTCACCAGAAGTAAATACTATGGATGACTGCAGCATCTATATGTAGCACTTAGCTTTGGCCTCAAGATAGGGGATGTTACATTTATATAGAGATATTGAGATTTACATCTACTATGTATATACTTAGCATGCACATGCACCAACAGATATATATATCACATAAATAAATAACTATATCTCTACTATTGATAAAGAGAATTCGATGAATAGATTTCCATGGCGTCTTTTTGAAATTTCGAAAATGCCCTACATACATCAACGAAATCTCGCCGTCGGTTTGCAACCTCACCACCAGTCCCGTCTTAACCATCCATCAACGGAATTCACCATCAATTTGTTTGAAATAAAAGTATAGTGACCACTAAAGCTTTTGCACTTATAGCACATATCTGACCTAAATTTTTTATTAAATAAAATGTAAATATTTCTAGCTATTAGACATACGTGCGATTTACACTAGTATATATAATGTATGTATGTACTATGTGTGTATACAATTTTTGAAATTTTATTAAATAATTAATAAATATAATTTTAAATTTACTTTTATTATATTTTGTCTAAGTCTTGAATTTTTCAATTTTATTTTTTCTAAATATGTAATTTTACTTGTAAACAAGTATTAAAATTTCTAAAGCTAGACCTAAGATATTTATTTAAAATGAAAATATCTTATGCTTAACGCGATAAAATTATTACAAAATAAATATACAAAATGATTTTATTATATGTTGCCGAAAGAAATTTTAATACACACACACTTTGAATATGTTATATGAATAAATAATGTAAAATGTATAAAAATATAGTTCGACCTTAATTTTATAATCTACCAAAAGGAATTTTAACATATACATATACAATATTTATTATTTTAAAATGAATTTAACTCATCGCTATAATTTATATCATTTAATGAATAACTAATAGTTTAAAAATAATAGAAATATGCTTTAAAATTTGGAAATTATTTTGCATATTTTATAACAATTATGGCAAATAATAAATTTATAAAAGAATGTATGTGTGTGTGAGTGTGTGGATAAAGGAACCAAGCTAATCAGAAGCGAGTTAAATGGATGAATTTCAAAAATAAAATAATCTTGATCTTTGTTAAGTCTATGAAGCCTAGATGGACTTTTAATCCAATCTAATTACTTTAAACAAAATTGTTATTTTATTTTATTTTGTTTGAAAGGTTTTTTTAATTGTATGAGTGTATCGAATAGACACATATGTGTAACGTTACTGGTTAAAGTAAATTTTGAGAAGGAAACCTTTCGTTTTTTCCTTTAAAATTTATGCAATTTATTAAGAGAAGATTTTACTTTAATTGATGAGCGAAACCTTTAATTTCTCTCTTTATAGTTAAATCGATTGATTTATTAAATTTCATCAATTAGCAGTTTATGCTCGGCATAAATTGCTAGCATATCCAAATATACTCTATTGTATATTATGGAAAATACAATATATAAGAAGTGTACATAATTAATGTGATCATATTACACCGTAATAGACACATTTTTCCTTTACAATATGCCCTTGTTGTACGGTTTTGAATTAAAACATACATAATAAATGATGCACAATAGTTTGCATACATACATACATTCATAATATATTTGGTAAACTTATATAATTTGAAATAAAAAATTAACATTAATGTATTAATTTTTTATTAAGGAAAGATTTGAAACCAAGAATTATATTAATGCATAGAATCCGTCTTATTAATTTGAATTGGGGGCAACATAAACGTGTTTCTGTACACATAAAATAGCATGTGATGTTTTAGATCCTAAATTAACTTATTATGTAAACATCAATTTAATACATATGTGTGTGTATGTGTGTGTGTGTTTTTGTTGTTTATATCTCAAGTATTAATTTTGATAACAACTATATATAATATACATACTAATGTTTTACCAAGTTATATAGTATATGGTGCATAATATTACACAAGTGCCGAATCGAATACTATACAATGTATAAACTCGAAATAAAGATATGAAGACTCATGAGTTCAAAAAATGAAGATCCCTAAGTTATAACTTAGTGTTTAGAGTCATTAGAATATATTTTTTAAGTCTTTGATAGCAATCTTTGATCTTTATCTCCAATTTCTATTCTTTGATATTTTTAGTAAAAATCAATTATTTTAATTTCAAAATATATTTTTAAATAATAGTTTGTAAAAAAGTTTAAGTTAAAAATATTTAAAAACTATGTTCGAATTAATTTACAAACTATAGGATTTTCAAAACAATTTAAAAGAAAAGTATTTTCAAAAATTGATAGGATATGTTAGCATGCTTGTTTTGTATATGTCGACATATAGACCACTAGATGGTTTTTAAATTTTGAATGGAAGTATTTTTTGAACACAACTCTTTCCGAATGGATACATCTATTCATCTACTATATAAAGCGAAGTGCAAACAAATTTTTAACTAATTAATTACCTACTGTTTTCCCACTCCTTACTCTCTTGAACATTCTCTTGAAAAATATACTATATTCTATTCAAAATCGCATAGAATCAATTCATCCTTCATTGTATTGATTCAATACTACTATCTTACTATTTTGGAAACATATTTCTCTCTCTCATTTCAAAAATCCTATCAACTGTAGTCGCATTTGTTTGGGTGTGCTTGTAGCCCATTCAAATCAAGTGGGTATGCTTAGTAGCCTGGTAAATCTAGTGGGTGATCTTGTAGCCCGATTAAACCAGGAGTGTTTACCCTAGATTCGGAATACAAATGGGTGTATCTCGTAGCCTCGAAATCGAGATTGTAATCTGGTTTTTCTTCTACCCGGTTTAAGGATTGGCATTTAAAAAAAAATCTGTACAAGCAATTGTACGGGATTTCATGTAAGAGAAATCTGAATAGGTATAAGATCCCTAGTGTCGTCTCTATAACTTTAACTTTACTTTATTGCTTTTATATTTATCTGTGATTGCAACTGTAACCGATTATTAGTATAATTTTGTGTTGTTAATCTATGATTTAATATTAATCTTGAAAGAATTTTAAAAGATTTACATAAGTTAAAAAACACTATTCACCACCCCTCTAGTGTTAAATTAGCCTTAAGATCCATGTGTGTGTGTAGAGATTTGTTAATAATTACAGGTAAAAATATTGAGACAAACATTTAATCTAGAAGAAAAACAATAGATGTAGAATTTTATGCAATACATTAAATTTAGAAAGGAAATAAAGATTTTGGATTTTAAGCATAAGTCCACAGATTGGTACAAAAAATTCTCTTTTTTTAATGAAAACAATACTCAGAACAATTGTATTCAAAACATCAATCACCGTAACAAAAAAATTAGTTTTTAATACAAATATAATGACACGCACACACACACAAATATACATATACATACATACATACATACATATATATGTATGTATGTATTTATGTATGTATTATAAAGATGGTTTCCGATCGGAATCAAGTTATTTTTTCAAAACAACAAATAGAAAAATAGTAAGGATTTGGACAACTTAGGTTATGTAAGTTCGTGATAGAGTATTCACATCAAAACAATATAGTGAACAGTTACAGAATTAACAAGGAGAAAGAAAGTCTAAATCATATAAATAATAATGAACATATTTAGAAAAGTGATAAAGAGAAAAACTAGACATGAATTAAATAAACATTGTTATCTGGCCTTTTAGACAAGCCTTATTTGGACGAGTCAGAACGATCGAGTGTTTAGATAGCGAACCAGAAATCCAGAGCAATAACACCAAGATTCAAATACTAAGTGAAGCATAAAGGTATAACTATAAACTTGCCAAATACCTACGAAGGTCACCTACTTAGCAAGGTACTTCAGAAGGCAAAAGTCAAGATGCCAAAATCCAAAGCCAAGTCTTGGATCAGTACTAAACCAAGCACCTCAGATCGATACCAATCTATGCCTTGACTTCAACAAATAGCAATGTACTTCATACCATCCAAAGACCAAAGGCAATCCCAAGTAATACAAACTAAGACCCCTGCTCGCCACCGATCCATGTCTAGGAATTCTAAAAATCAAGGATTAAGACATATTGAACTAAGGCTCGGGTCACTACCAATTTGAGGTTCTCAGGCCGGTATCAAACCAAGAAACCACCGGCTGATTTAGCCACAATCTCTTTAGGCAACCTTCTTCAAAGCATGGAGAACATGAGGAGAAGGTAGTGGAGGAAAATTCACTGATATTCGTCTATAAATAGGATATGAGAGACACTACTTTGATATCTTTATTTTCCATTTCATAATTTTATATAAGTATAGCGATTCCTCAGATCATCATAGATCTAAGACTACTAACCCACCTTACTTGTAAAACTTTGTAGAAATAACAAAGCTTAAGTGGACGTAGGCCAAAGTTTAGCCGAACCATTATAAATTGTTGTGTGTTGATTTTACTCGTTCTCCTTTTAATTTCTTCATTTTATTCTCTTCTTTTAACTACTTGGGTGTTTATGCTAACTTTAGGTGTAAACAAACATAGTTTAAATACTTTCAACCGAGACGAACATAAAATGGTTGGAATTACTTATTCAAAAATAAACCATTAAAATCCTGGTAAATCATTTGGAATCCAAACATGTGAATAATCATAAATAAATTAAATCAGATAATTACCTTGGGATTTTGTCAAAATCAAACATATAATGATGAATCAAAAGCTTCTAGATTCTTGAATCAACCTTCAAATGTTGCAAAGGTCAAGTTGTACAAACCACAATCGATAAATGGATTTAATTTGTATTTGATTTTGGAATTTTTAGCCCTATACCACCATGAAAAATTCGGCCGTTGCTTGATGGGAGGAAAGGGGAAAACTTTGTTAGAAGATAATAATCACGAATGAATGAGAGCTAACATGTTTTAAAAGAAAAGTTGAAACCTTTTGATTCCCTCCTTTAAAACCTTCCATGTTTAATTCCCAATTAAGTCTCAAATTCCCAATTAAGTCTCAACAATCTCCCCGCACCATGTATAGTCGGTTATAGAAGGACTCAAATTTTTATTTTTGAACTCAAAATCATCATCACTTTCAAAAATATCGCGAAAAAATTCACAATTTTGAATATCAATGTTAAAAGTCAAAAGGTCCATTCCACTATATTTGCATCAGAGAATGTTACCTAAAATTTTACAATTTAAAGCGATTTGAGTGCATTTGATACTACTCCAAACTTCACATTCATTCCTATTATAAATCTTTCCTTTTAAATTTGCATGAAACATCTTTACTAAATTTGAAAAACATACAAAATCATTTTGGAAAGCATGAATCAAACAACTGATCTACTTATTCTTGCACAAGGGAATAACCAAATCAATTTGAGAAAGAACACACATATTGTTCAAATAAATAATCATTATTTTGACCCTGCTCTTTAGCATAAATTTCACTAGAGACTACCTATAGTATTTTTGCTCTAACACATATGACATGTTCCCAAATTTTCGCACCGACAATTCCCTAAACAAACATGGATAAAATCAAGTATTCTGCTTTGTCCCTAATTTGGACGATGACAATTTCGTAAACAAGCATGCATAAAATCAAGCTCAAGCATAATATGTCGATAAACTTTAAAAATTATGGCATAAAATTTGAGATAATCGTAAGCTTATTTGGTTGAAGTTGAAAATCATAGAAAATCGAAGGTTTTGAATCGATGGTTCTTTCTTCTCAAAAACATTAAAGATCTCGGATGAGTGAAAATTTCCAACGAGGGAAAGAAGGGGATATTCATAGGAGAGCTAATAAAATCTCAGCAATCCATCCAGCAAGTGCAAGAATGTTTCAAAGCCAAATATCTTGATCAGGTAGTTTTAGAGGTGAAGCGATATCAATAGCTACCATTAAAAAGAAGAGAAATGCTAAAAGCATTCATTTTTTAAGAGAGTATTGCTATGTTTGCCATCTCATTGATGGAAATTAGTGAGTCCGATGGTGCAATCATTATTTTCAATATATTTGCTTTGTACGACCATAAATTTTCACCAATGAAATGACAAGTATAGCAATACTCTCCCTAAGCAAGGGTGTTGCTAGCATTTCCCTTAAGAAAAGCACAACCGTTGATTCAAAAGATAAAGACATCTTTTCCATGCATTTAGTTCTTTCGATCCAAAAGCAATGCTCTCCCTTTATATGAGGAAGACTTGAGTTACACGAGCATAAAACACTTGGTCCTATTTTATATGGTTCTCATGGACCACACAAAAATCTACCATTCATTCTCTTTTTTTCATTTATAAAAAAGGAGTAAAGCATGAATGGTTTTTTTCAGGGGCTCCATGAGACCATGGAAAATGGGCCTAGGTGATTATTTGCCAAGTTACACACATTTTTAGCAAATTTAGCCAATCATAACTAGGATTAAGATAATTGGAACATGGCTTCATTTCAAAGCATCTAATTATACATCAAAGGAATACTTGGACAAAATCTACTTTATCAAATGTAACACAATGGCCATAGATTTTCTTGTTAAGGCTAAAGATTTTGGATTTTAAGCATGTCCACAGATCAGTACAAAAAAATTCTCCATTTTTTATGAAAACAATACTCAGGACAATTATATTCAAAACATCAATCACCGTAACAAAACAAATTAGTTTTCAGTATAACTATAAAAGACACACACACACAAATATATATATATATATATATATATATATATATTATAAAGATGGTATCCAATCGGAATAAGTTATTTTTTAAAAACAACAAATGGAAAAATAGTAAGGATTCAGACAACTTAGGTTTGTGTAAATTGGTGATAGAATATTCACATCAAAACAATATAGAGAACACCTACAGAATTAACAAGAAGAAAGAAAGTCTAAATCATATAAATAATAATGAATATATTTAGAATATTGATAAAGGGAAAAACTAGATATGAATTAAATAAACTTTGTTATCTGGCCTTTTAGTCAAGCCTTATTTGGACGAGTCAGAACGATCGAGTGGTTAGATAGCGAACCAGAAATCTAGAGCAATAACACCAAGATTCAAATACTAAGTGAAGCATAAAGGTATAACTATAAACTTGCCAAATACCTACGAAGGTCACCTACATAGCAAGATACTTCAGAAGGCAAAAGTCAAGATGCCAAAATAAAAAGCCAAGTCTTAGATCAGTACCAAACCAAGCACCTCAGATCGATACCAATCTATGCCTTGACCTCAACAAATAGCGATGTACTTCATACCATCCAAAGACCAAAGGAAAACCCAAGAAATACAAACTAAGACCCATGCTCGCCACCGATCCATGCCTAGGAATTCTGATACCAAGGATTAAGACATATTGAACTAAGGCTCATGTCGCTATCGATCTGAGGCTCTCAGGCCGGTATCAAACCAAGAAACCACCGGCTGATTTAGCCACAATCTCTTTAGGCAACCTTCTTCAAAGCATGGAGAACATGAGGAGAATGCGGCGGAGGAAAATTCACTGATATTCGTTTATAAATAGGATATGAGAGACACCACTTCGATATCTTTATTTGCCATTTTATAATTATATATGAATATAACGATTCCTTAGATCATCATAGATCTAAGACTACTAACCCATAAAACCTTACTTGCAAAACTTCGTAGAAATAACAAAGCTTAAATGGACATAGGCCAAAGTTTAGCCGAACCATATAAATTGTTTTATGTTAGTTTTACTTGTTCTCCTTTTAATTTCTTCATTTTATTCTCTTCTTTTAACTACTTAGGTGTTTATGCTAACTTTGGGTGTAAACAAACATAGTTTAAATATTTTCAACTGAGATGAGCATAAAATGGTTTGAATTACTTATTCAAAAATAACCATTAAAATCTCGATAAATCATTTGGAATCCAAACATGTGAACAATCATAAATAAGTTAAATCAGATAATTACCTTGGGATTTTGTCAAAATCAAACGTATAATGATGAATCAAAAGCTCCTAGATTCTTGAATCAACATTCAAATGTTGCAAAGGTCAAGTGGTACAAACCACAATCGATAAATGGACTTAATTTGTATTTGATTTTGGAATTTTTAGCCCTATACCACCATGGAAAATTCGCCCGTTGCTTAATGGGAGGAAAAGAGACAACTTTGTTAGAAGATTATAATCATGAATAAATGAGTGATAACATGTTTTAAAAGAAAAGTTGAAACCTTTCAATTCCCTCCTTTAAAACCTTCCATATTTAATTCCTAATTAAGTCTCAACAAACAATCTCCCCCCATGTATGGTCGGCTATAGAAGGACTCAAATTTTTATTTTTGAACTCAAAATCATCATCACTTTCAAAAATACCGTGGAAAACTTCACGATTTTGAATATCAATTTTAAAAGTCAAAAGGTCCATTCCACTATATTTGCATCAGAGAATATTACCTAAAATTTCACAATTTAAAGCGATTTGAGTGCCTTTGATACTACTCCAAACTCCACATTCATTCCTTTTATAAATCTTTCCTTTTAAATTTGCATGAAACATCTTTACTAAATTTGGAAAACATACAAAATCATTTTGGAAAGCATGAATCAAACAACCGATCTACTTATTCTTGCACAAGGGAATAACCAAATCAACTTGAGAAAGAACACACATTTTGTTCAAATAAATAATCATTATTTTGACCCTGCTCTTTAGCATAAATTTCACTAGAGACTACCTATAGTATTTTTGCTCTAACACATATGACATGTTCCCAAATTTTGACAGCGACAATTTCCTAAACAAACATGCACAAAATCAAGTATTCTTCTTTGTCCCTAATTTGGACGATGACAATTTCATAAATAAGCATGCATAAAATCAAGCTCAAACATAATATGTCGATAAACTTTAAAAATTATGGCGCAAAATTTGAGACAATCGTAACCAAAAGTGACATATTTGTAACTAGTTCTGCTAATGATATTGCGTAATAAGTTTGCAGAAGTGCCCAAATTGAAAGAAAAAAAATACTTTTGGTAATGATAGAAGTGCTATTTTTTAAATGTCATGTTTATCTGCTCACACAGCCCGAAAGTTCAGCACTAAATAATTTTTTACAATTAGACTGTCCATAAATACCGTCTTATCCAAAATGAAGTACTTCAAAATGAAGTACTTACATGACCGGCTCAGGAGAAAACCCACCGAGCCCCTGTGCTGGAGGAGCACTTGAGTTAGGACAACTTGTAATTTTTTTTTTTAATTTTTTTTTTTTTTAAAGAAATATGGGTATGTGGTGCCTAAATATAAAATCATTCATTCTATAGCATTTGTGAGCAGTTCTATCATCTATGGCTGACAGATTTATTTATTCAGTGGATTTACTAAAGCAACTTACTGAATTGACATTAGATTACCGTGACAAATTATTTAATTGCAATGAAGAAGACACACATGCAAATGCTTATTTAGACAATAAAACATATAGTATGAATACAGGTAACAAAGCCAATAGGCACTCTTTGTAAATTTAAGAAAAGTTCTAGTTGCTGTCAACTCAGAACTGAGCCTGGAGCCAATCAACTAATTTCTTATCAATCTGAAACGCCTTTGCCAAAACATCGTCAGAAATGGGAGGTTTAGCTCCAAACACAGCATTTGCAATAGTGATAACTCCAGGATTCTGGCTACTAAGTGCCGCTATGGCAACAGCATCAGCATGCCCAACATTAAACTGAAAATGAATAAGTCCTTCTGGAAACACAAACACGTCTCCCTTGTTAAGCAGCTTAGTGAACAATTTGTTGTCAGGGTTTGATGTAACAAATCCAACGTACAGCTGCCCTTCTAGCACTGTTAAGATCTCAGTGGCTCTTGGATGGGTGTGAGGTGCGTTGAGCCCGTACGGTGCATAGTCTATGCGCACTAAGGAGACGCCTAACGTGTTCAGCCCTGGAATTTGCATCACGTTCACTGCAGTCACGTTCGACCCGACTTGATTTGTAGTGTTCCCTGGCTTGTCCAGTCCCGAGAAGAAAAAATCTTCTGCTTTTGCTTGCTTTGGATCCTTGCAGAAAAATCCATTCACAAATACTGCATTTTTTACCCATCATGATTACATGTATAAAAAAGAAGTAAAATCAACAAAACATATTTTGCAAACAAAACTTCGGTAAAAACTTAAAAGTTAAAATGGGAATCAAGATGTGTAGTGAAATTACTGTTGGGTAACTTCTGAGCAACACAGAAGTCCTGGAGTTGACTAGGATCTGAAGCAAACACTTGACATGATGAGGTTAATGCTACAAGGAACACAATTAACAAGTTTATGTCCATTACAACCTAAGGTTTCTTTTAGATACAAATAACTTGAATATGAAGAAGGCTTGGAGATGTTCTTGTATTGCACCAGATATATATAGAGGCATAGAGCAGGAGCAATTTTAAATCTTATTAAGTTTATTAATTTGCGCTCTTTAGCAACTTCCAACTACTGTACGATTCCTATATAAGATATATTAAATCAATCTATTTTGAAAAGGTAAATAGAATTACCAAACCTTGACTGGATTTGAATATCCAGCTTTTTGTTATTACTTAACATACTTAGTTTATCCTGAACTCGTCTTTGCCTTCGATTATTTCAAATTGCACGGCATTTTTATATAGTATATGCTTGTTGCTAATTTTATTTTACATCTTATAAAACTAAAACTACTTCAGCACAGGAAATCTTCTTTGTTATTGCAGAATAAATTGAAGCGGTCAAAGCTAAAGCATGTGTGAGTGGACTTTGTAGGGGGAAAGACATTGTCCTGAGTGACATATATCTGGCTAATACTGTATTATGGATTCAGGATTATTATATATAGATATAGTTGTTGTATTGTCGCGTATTCAGTCATCTATCAGTATGTTTTCAGTCATTTATACTTTCTTATATTTTCACTTTTAAACTACCTGTTCTTTCGTATATGAGATTTCACTCAAACAACACCTGCTCACATTTGATTTTTGATTATATATAGCCTTCAATGATTGTTCATTGCTGTATATGTTAATACTGCTTTATTTTGTCTAATAGCATTGATAATGATAGTTAACATCTTGTTTGACTTTTGTAAGGTTTAATATTTCTGTTATTTCTTTTTACAATTGTCCACATATTTATTTACACATATATTCATCTTTTATTTATGTTTATTTTTTCTCTGCGAAATACACCGAAATAAATAAAGTTATATATAATTCATGTTAGACTTACGATAAATTTTACATGTTCACTAAGAAAAAACAAGATGTAGAGTGTCCTCCATATGTATTATCACCTTCGACAGGTACTATGCTTATACATGAATTGAATGCACAAGTTCAATTAGAACCAAGGGGTTCCCTCCTCACATATATATCATATTTTAAAATTGGAGTGCCTCCACACAGCGTGGAAGCGACAAAGTCAAGTAGAACCAAGGGGTTCCCTCCTCAAATTATTTTATTTTTGTCGTTAGTGTTTTTCTTTTGTGACTTTACTATTACTTATTAGGATGCATGAACAACTTATACTTTTCTAATTTCTGAGGAGGTGGGGATACTTACAATTATTTCTTGTTTCAAAACATGTTAGTTTCGTTTAAACACTAAAGCTCTAGTTTTGACAAAATGGGTTGCATACTTAATTAAAATCTAAAAATGTATTAAGTTTATATTTAAGTCAATATGAATCTCCATAAGATTGCTTCACATGTAATGTACTAGAATAACTATCTGTATCCTTACTTGAAATAATAGAGGAGCACAACCATAACTGCTAATGGTATATCTCTACCGTTATATATTATACTGTTTCATGTTATATACTTATACCATCAGATGGATATAATATTATAGTGTTCATATAAAATTTACAGTTAGTTATGATTAATTAACAATTACAGTTGGACATTGACACACAGAGTAGTTTGGCGCTTATTTATAAATGCATATGCTATTTAAGAACAAATAGTGATATGGTCTAATTGGTAATGTATCAAAATCTTTTAATTATGACCAAAAAATCATTCAGGGAGAAGGTTGAATTTTAAAAACCGACCCCTCTAATGAGAACCTCTGGCTTGGCCATTGCCACTACATATAGGGATATTATTAGAATATATTGCTTCACTTTTAACTTGCTTCTTCGCACTTGTCTTCCTGCATATATACGAAGTTATCTGTGACTATATTACATTATCCAGACTCCTATCATAATACATTGTTGTCAGACTCTTCTTTCTACTCATTGTACAATAAACTACAAAATTTGGTCAAAATAGTGGAAAAGGTCATCATCTGTTATAGGGTAATTGGTTTTCTATTAAATGATCTAAAGGTGTGATCATGTCTGGTAAGATACACAATCTACACATCTTGGTCCTTTTAACTAAGCTGAAAATATTACAAAAGATGTGCAAAAAAATGACAATCCTTAACCTCACATACTATATTTAATCCACATTACCTTTATTTTAAGTCGCTGTTTTTAACAACTTCCAACTATTGTACGATTTTATGTCCTTCGAGCTAATTCAACTATAATATTGTCTCTCTTCTGTCACAAAGGAAGAGAAATAAAATTTCAAGTATATTTAGAAAGATAAATAGATCTACCTAATTACCTTGACTATTTGAATATTCAGTGTGTTAATATTTCTTAACTTTGATCAATTCAAGAACATGCATGCAGGAGGTCATAACATCTGACCACAAACATTATAAATAGCCATGTAAGTTGTGTTCAAACCTCAAACCATTCAAAACATTTCTTAACCTACAGGTCCTAGCTTCAATTTAAATGACTTCTTATATTATTATTCTAGCTCTCCTTGCAACTGTTGCTTCTGTGGCATTTGCTGCTGATCCTAGTCCTTTGCAGGACTTCTGTGTTGGCATCAAAATGCCCGATGGTACCATTTTACATTTGTTTAAATAGATCTACCCGTATTGATAATGAATTGCATAGAAAGAAAAAAACGTGTACCCTTTTTTGCAGTATTTGTGAACGGACTAGTATGCAAGGACCCAAAGATGGCAGTAGCGGAAGACTTCTTCTTTCAAGGGCTCGACAAGCCTGGAAATACATACAACAACGTGGGATCAAACGTTACACTTGTTAACGTAGATAGAATCCTTGGTCTGAACACTCTTGGCATTTCTCTGGCAAGAATAGACTATGCACCTTATGGGCTCAACCCACCACACACTCATCCTCGTGCAAGTGAGATCCTAACCGTGGTTGAAGGAACTCTCTATGTTGGATTTGTCACTTCCAATCCTGACAACAAACTCTTCACCAAGGTAATTAATTGTTTGCATTTGTATATGATGATCATTCATGAAAATAAATATTTGATGATAGGTCCTTCAAAAGGGTGATGTGTTTGTGTTCCCGCAAGGACTGATCCATTTTCAGTTCAATCCTGGGCATTCGACGGCGGTTGCATTCGCAGGACTTGGAAGCCAGAATCCGGGTACTATTACAATTGCTAATGCAGTGTTCGGATCTGACCCACCAATCAATGCAGATGTGCTTGCCAAGGCATTTCAACTGGACAAAAAGATTGTTATGGATCTTCAGGCTAAATTTTGGGCTGACATGAACTGAAGTATATTGATATTTCCCCTGATGTATTCACCCATTATTAATGTCTAAATAATAAGCAAGATATTGTCTCTTGTGTATGCCTGCATCTTTCTAGCGATAATATCATATAATTTAATCATGGGAGCGGCTATTTAAACACAATATGACACACAACAGCATCGGATTTGATTTATCTCTCCCATTGAAAATAATTAAGAAACTAATCTCCTCTTTCCAAAACTTTCGTGGAATTAGAAATCAAAAACACACAACAATCGCTGGAGACCTGGAGTCAGCACCACCTGTAAGCATCACCATCGCCGCTCACCTCCTCGATGATGGTTGAGGTCGCAATCGTTAAAGTGGTGATAGCGTGAGCTGCAGTCCACATAGGCGTCAGAACAAAAATTGATCATGCTATAAGCAAAAAACTGTCGCCTGAACAAAAATTGATGATAAAAGAAAAGAAAAGAAAAGAAAAGAAAAAAAAGAACTGCCGTCTTTCAATATGAATCAACAAAAAATCGAGGCTTTACGAAACTGTCAGAGCAAAATTAAGCCTATAACAAAAGTTGTACTTAAGGGGTATATTTGTTTGTATCAATGTGTCCATACCATAAGTGGCATTCCAATGAACCAAATATGTTAGATGTAAATTTGGACCAGTTTGAAATGGATCCAAACTTCTAAAAAATATATTTAAGGTCAGGAAAAATATATTTAAGGTCAGGAAATGAAACTTGATCTAAACTGTTGTGTTAATCCAAGCTACATATCGAAAGATATGATCCTTTTCAAATCAGTCATCTAAATGATTTAGGCCTGTTATGAAAATGGTTGCGTTTTCCGGAAATTTTTATCAACGGATCTTTGTCATCCAACTCACAAAAAGATAACTTGGATTGAAAACAAGAAAGTTCTGAAATCGAAACGCAATAACACAAAATATTCCACCCAACCACCCACTTTATTGATTCACCAAAATTTTGTTTACAAATAATAGAACAAAAATTGAGGGTATATGAAATGAGCAGCATTATCACTGACTATTCAAAATGGTTAGGAGGGTTCTATTTTAAAAATATGTACGACTATATACATCCGAGTTTGTGCTTTCCAACACCATGATGTGGTGGCCAGAAGTACAAAACGTGATGCATTTAGCACCACACCCTTCGGTGGAGCTAAATGCATCCCGTTTTGTGCTTTTGGCCATCTGATCATAGTATTTGAAAGGACAAACAGAGATACATATAGCAACCCACTTAAAAAAAGTTTTAAGCGGGTACAAATAAAGATATCCCTCATAACAAATTAATATAATATTACCAAAATTACCCGTTAAACTCTAGTTCTGACTACAGTAATCTGTTCTTCCTCCTTAATCAAAATCATTAGTCTAAAATTATGAAAAAATTAAACGTTAATGAAATTTCTTTACAAGAGAAAGAAAACAATATGGTTTTGACTCAAGAAAGTGAACGGGATGTTGAATTTGTTCAACCAAACAATGAAGAGGTAATTTTTTCTTTTGGTTAGGGTTTAACGTGTACTTGCCGTTTTAAGATTTATATTCGAAATTTGGTGTGTACTAGCCGATTTTAGAGTTGAAATTCAATTTGTTCATGTCGAAATTAACAAACTATTGATCCCTCTCGATTTCGGAGCCTACGGGCCGAAATAAAGAAAAATGTTCGACATTTCGGTGTCGAGTTTACGAAATACAAGGTGAACATAACAATTGATGCCACACTGCCAGTAATATTGAATAATTTCGGTGGGCTTTTGGCGAATATTTATAGTTGCCTCAATTTTTTTTAAATGTTAAGATTTTTATTTTTTTCCGTAATAAATACCAGTGCATGATTGCACGAATGAAGTGGATAATTGCAAAGTATTGGAAAATGATGAAAATGGTTATTGCACTGAATAAAATGCAGTGGACAATTGCAATGAATCTAAAAACGATGATGGCACTAACGACCAAAATGAGGAAGTCGTCATGTCGCCCTTCGATTACCTCGATTTAACGTCTCATTTCACTACTGATGTGGTACAATAAGATATTTAAATATATGTTCGATTTTTTTTTGTTTTGATGTGTGTTACTAATTTATGATGCAGTTGTTCGAATCGAAGGAAAGCGTACGAGATATTTGGTGCATGGAACGCGGGATAAGTCTAAATTGCATTGTTGTGACTAAAAGAACAAGAATGAGAATTGTGCTATGCAATGGAAAAGGATTTTAGATGGTCCTTGTGCGTGAATGAAGCGGAGAGTATGTTGACCACGAAGCAAAGACTTATGTTCCAAAAACTCAAAAAAAGGGCGAAGGTCAGAAAGTAGAAAATGTTGATGTCCATTTGAGTTAAGCGCTCGTGGTACAAATGATGGAAGATGTGCATTGAGTGTGAAGAATGGACGCCACAATCACATGCTTGCTAATGTATTAACAGGGCATCCGTATGTGGCGAGGCTGAAAGATCATGAAGTTAAGACCGTTGAAACAATGACAAATAGTGATGTTAGGCGTCGAAATATTTTAACTGTTATTAAAATTGACAACCCGAACAACCAGTCAACCATACGAAATGTTTACAATGCAAAATTTAAGCTCAAACTACATAAAACGGAAAGTAAATCGATTATGCAGCAGTTTATGAAAATGGCTTCTAGTCATCATTACACGGTTCACTATAAAGTTGATGGTATAACCAATGAAGTTTCTAATTTATTCTTTAGTCATCCTAGATGTGTTGTTCTTGCGTAATGTTTTCATCAAATATTGCTTTTGGATTGCACGTTCAAAATAAATAGATACAAGTTACCGTGTTTTCATATGGTGTCGCAATCATCAGCGGTGGCATCTTTTGCTGTGGCACTTGCTAAGCAGTCGTGAGACTATGGAACCCTATACATGGGTGCTTGATTGTATTAAAAAGTGTTATAGAGATAAAGAAATTCCAGGTGTTATCATCACAGACGCTGAAATTGCTCTTACGAATGCAGTGGCTATAGTGTTTCCATCGGCACGTCATATTCTATACGCATGACATATTTCGAAGAATGTTCACGCAAATTGTAAACCCAATTTTATAAAAAAGAAACGTGTTTTGATTAGGGATAAAGAGGTAGTGTTGGAGGATGAGGAAGGAAAAAAGAAGTATGAACTGTTTTAGGATGGTTGGATTAATGTGATTAACTCATTGTCCGTAGAAGAGTATCGTCGAAACTTAAAATTATTTCGTGATGCATGGGTTGTGAAACAGAAAAAATCTCTCACATATGTAATGAAAAATTGGCTCAGTAAGTACAAGGAAATGTTTGTTTTGGCTTGGACCAACAAAATAAAGCACTATGATAATGTCTCACTAGCGTAACTGAAAGTGCACACCATCGTTTAAAATTGTATTTCGATTCAGCTACAGGTAACTTTGTGCAATGTTGGACTAGTGCACATCTTTGTTGTGAAAAATGAATTAGTTGCAATCGAACATGTGTTTGAAATGAGTACATTTAGGAAAATGCATATATTCCGAAGTGAGCCAATGTTCAGAGAACTTTTGGGATATGTATCTGACAAAGCACTAGATTTACTAGTACATGAATTAGGTATCATTTCAAACGTCGGCTTGACTATCGATAATTGTGGTTGTGTTTTATGGCAAGTTAATGGACTACCATATGCACATATGCTGGCAGACTTTAGACATTCACAAGGTTTCATACCGTTAAACGTTATAGATTCTTATTGGAAGCAATTATTTTGTACTCCTCCTACGTTGCATCGTTCAACTCTTGCTTTTGATGACTTGCTCGAAATAAAAGCATTGAAAAGTAGGTGCGATGAATCGCCTGATAATGTGAGACTTGTTATACAACAAGATTCGAAATTGTTAGCATTCCCTCAAACAACCACTATTTAAGAACCCCCTGTAGCAACTATTAAAAAGGTAAACAATCTAAAAAAGATAAGTCAACTAAACGAGAGTCGTCTTATTTGAACATGTTGAAGCATCATTGCCGTGTAGCTCAAATCTTACTCCGGTTGGTCGTCACTTAAAGAAGCTTGGCATCAAAAGTAAGGCATGTGAGAACAATCAACCACTTAAAGACAAGCACCTTTGTCCAAAGTGGTTAATTGATTCGGCTTTGGTGCAGGATGTCACAAGTTCGAAACTTGCTTTCGAACGTTTATTTGACATGAGATATGTTGTCTCAATGATTTGTTGTATATAAAGTACCTGTCCAAATAAAAAGTAAGGCATGTGAGAACAATCAAGTTGACGATGAATATTTGTTGCAAATGCCCAAATGTATAAGACCCTACGTAGTTGGGTAGACGATATGCCTAGTGATGGTAATGCGGTTATTGGGTTATGGTTAATCAATTGAATCTCCATAATCGAAGACCAGATAATCCTTGTAATTTTGTACGTGAGTCTATGGTTGACAATTTAGTGCTACATTCTGCAATGTACAAAAGAATGTGGTTGGGTTTAGTGAATGGATGCAGATGCCAGAATCAAGATTTATTATAGCTGAAACATTTGGCACTGTGGTTGTTTTGTTAAGCAAGCATATAAGTTGTTGTTCCCACAACAGTACGTGTGACCATGTTAAACCACGACAGGATGGTAGTTATTGTGTGTGTGAATAACTCTCATTTTGTTGGTATTAAACTTAGTTCTGACTCTCCTTTGCCTCCTACACCTCACTTTTTGTATTTTCAATAGTTTATAATATTAACGTGGAAGATTGGACAAAACCACCTATGGAAAGAGTGAATGAGTACTTAGCTTCTTCAAAAGACCATGATTATAAAGGCGGTGTAATTAAAGTAGAGTAGACTTATTACTTCGTTTGAATTAAATGTAATTTCTTAGCTTATATAGATTGTTCCGACTTTAAGATATATGATTGGAAGTTTTTTTATTAGTATTAATGTATCAAATAGACATAGGTGTGTAACATTACCAGTTAAAGTTAACTTTGAGAAGGATACCTTTTGTTTTTTCCTTTAAATTTTATTCAATTAATTGAGAGAAGATTTTACTTTAATTAATGAGCGAAATCTTTCATTTCTCTCTCTTTAGTTAAATTGATTGATTTATTAAATATCATTAATGGGCAATTTACACAACATAAATTGTTGGTATATCCAAATATACTCTAATGTATATTGTGAAAATACAATATATAAGGAGTGTACATAATTAATGTGATCGTATGCAGGCGATGAGATTTACACCGCAATAGACACATTTTTCCATTACATATGTCTTTGTTGTATAGTTTTGAATTAAAAACATGCATAATAAAAGATGTACAATAGCTAGTTTGCATATATACATATACATACATACGTATGTACAAACATATATATTTATATATTTGGCAAACTTATATAATTTGAAATCAAAATTAACATTAATGTACTAATTTTTTATCGGGGAAAGATTTGAAATCAAGAATTATATTAATGCATATAATCCATCTTATTAATTTTAATTTGGGCAACATAAATGTGTTTCCGTACACATAAAATAACATGTGATGTTTTAGATCCTAAATCAACTTATTTATGTAAACTCTAATTTAATACATATGTATGTGCGTATATGTGTGTGCGTGTGCACACGTGCATTGTTTATATCTTAGGTAGTGATTTTGATGACAATAACCGTATAAAACATAGATCCTAATGCTTTACCAAGTTATAAAGTATATAATGCAGAATATTACACATGTGCTGAATCGAAGACTATACAGTGTAAAAACTTGAGATAAGGATATGAAGACTCATGAGTTCAAAAATAAAGAAATGAAGATCTCATGATTATAACTTATTGTTTAGAGTCATTAGAATATATTGTCAAAGCCCTTGATGGCAATCTCTCATCTTTTTCTCCAATTTCTAATCTCTGATATTTTAAATAAAACTCAATTATTTTAAATTTTAAAATATATTTTTAAATAATAGTTTATAAAAAATTTAAGTTAAAAATATTTAAAAACTATGTTCAAATTAGTTTACAAACTTTATGATTTTCAAAACAATTTAAAAGAAAAATATTTTCAAAAATTACTAGGATATGTCAGCATGCTTGTTTTGTATATGTCAACATATAGGTTGTTGGATGGTTTTTAAATTTTGAATGGAAGTATCTTTTGGACACAACTCTTCATGAATGGATACATCTATTCCTTTACTATATAAAGGGATGTGAAAACAAATTTTTAACTAATTAATTTTGGATGCAATAACACAAAATATTCCACCCAACCACCACTTTATAGATTCACCAAAATTTTATTTACAATTAATAGAACAAAGCTAAAGTAAACAAATTATCATTGAATCAATAACCAAATTGGGAAAGGGAGCAAATATCTATAAGGCTAAAATTGTTGGAGAAAAAAAAGACGAAGAAGAGAAAATTAACAAATAGATTTATCACCACACTTTTACCCTCTCCTCAAATCTCTATTTATATAATCAATTACTTAATTCCCAAGTTAACATTAGATGGCAAAAAATAATTTGATTAGCCAATTAAGAGAGAAATAAACATACTCAAATATGTTTGTTAATTAGAGGAAACAAAATCTTCTCTTTCTTTTTTTTGCATATTTATTTCCCTCTATTTGTGATTTTGTATCACCAAAATTTAGCACTCCACCTTGATGCAAAATCATATATCTCCAACATATCAAGCGCCATATCTAAATCTATCACAAATTATCATATTTCAACCACACTAAATTACAAACCTCAAGCACCATCTACATGTGATGCATCTCCCACATGAGGTGCACCACACAAATACGGTCTCAAAAACGTTTGTGATACCACAAAGATCTCTGTCTTGCCTTTGTAGATTTTGCAATTCGACACCCGTCTGTCACTCGATATGAGCTCATTACCCGATCATTGTCAATCCCTCGAGCATCATCAACATGAAGACCCTTGTTTAAAATATGATTTTCAACGCTAGAATCATAAGCAGTTACCACATTAACATCTTCACCTTGCTGCGGACTAGGTCCTTCTACCATCATTCGCTTTTCATTGTCGACTACCAAGCTATAAAGGTTTCCTTCTTCCAATACTCCTCTCATCCTTACACGACCACCTTTCTTCACTCTCAAAACTCCACCTTGAGTCTCATAAGTGCAACCACGACAATCCAACCGACCGAGAGAAATAAAATTATGCAAACAAGTGGGTACATGTCTCACTCCAGAGACTTCTCTAACCACACCATCATGCATACGAAATTGGATAGATCCAATACCACAAATCGGTAGCTCTTCTCCATTGGCTATCCTAATCATGCCGACACTCTTCACTTAAGAAGAAAAACAATTCACATCTCTACAGATGTAAAAACTGGCTCCCGAACCCATCTTCCAAGGTTTATTTTCACTAAAGAGGACATCATAAGAAGCATCACTATCAGTACCTTCAGCAAAACCTGCATGTGCATCACTATTAGTATCACCATGTGCGGCCTTTTTTGATCTCTTTTATAAGCATAACACTTGCTGCGTATGGGACCTTCCTTATTACAATAATGACAAGTGATAACACTTTTACCATTAGCGACCTTCTTCTTTCAAATTGTATCTTTCTTCGAGTCCCTTGCCACCATAGCCTTACTTTGAATTGATTTCATACCTCACCCTTTTCTTCTAAGCTTCTCATTCAAAAGACCGCTTCGAACAGTTTCCAGAGAGATGATTCCATTAGCATTGGAATTACTCAATGAAACAACCAAAGTTTTCCAACTTTCTGAAAGTGAACTCATTAATAAAAGAGCATGTAACTCATCATCAAAATTGACCTTCATATTTTCCAATTGATTTATTACATCTTGAAATTCATTCAAATGATCTGCAACAGACTTCTCTACATCTAGTCTCAGCTATACCAACTTTCGAACTAGAAAAGCCTTACTAGTAGCACTCTTTGACTCATACAAAGATGACAACTTGTCCCATGATAGCCACATGATGGAAAACTGAATCATCAAGATACTGGCGAATCAAAGCAATCGCCTTCTTATCCATCTTCTTCCATTTTCCCTCATCTACATCAGAGAGCTTCTTTCCATCTCCATCAATCGGACCATGAAGATCATTGAGGTACAGAACATCCTCTATCTTAGGCCTTCAAATACCCAAAAAAATTCCATCCAAGATAGCCATCTTTGAAAACGAAATCATATCCGACATTAATAATTTTTCAAAGCAAATTACTCTAAGCTTTCCGATGATCTGTGCTCCGATACTAAACTATTATGAAAACAGCAGCGTTTTGCGGAAACTTTTTCAAAGGATTTTTGTCACTCAAATCACAAAGAGATAACTTGGATTGAAACAAGATGGTATTGAAATCAAAACGCAATAGCACATAATATTCCACCCAACCACCCACTTTATTGGTTCACCAAAATTTTGTTTATAATTAATAGAACAAAGCTAAAGTAAACAAAATACCATTGAATCAATAACCAAATTGAGAAAGGGAGCAAATACCTATATGGCTAAAATTGTGGGAGAAAAAGAAAAAAGATATAGAAGAGAAAATTAGCAAATAGATTTTCCACCACATTTTTACCTTCTCTTCTAGTCTCTATTTATATAATCAATTACTTAATGCCTAAGTTAACATTACATGGTAAAAAATAAATTGATTAGCCAATTAGAGAGAGAAATAAACATACTCAAATATGCCTATTAATTAGAGGAAAAAAATCTTCTCTTTTTTTCTTTTGCATATTTATTTCCCTCTATCTGTGATTTTGTATCACCAAAATTTAGCAAGGCCCACCTCAGAGAGATACTAGGTAAATCATTCAATTGA
This sequence comes from Allium cepa, assembly GCA_030765085.1. Lineage (NCBI taxonomy): Eukaryota > Viridiplantae > Streptophyta > Magnoliopsida > Asparagales > Amaryllidaceae > Allium > Allium cepa. Next base: position 554,660,019 of record CM060938.1, on the reverse strand, counting down.
AACATTCGAAGGAATTGGAGCATTCTACTCGATAATACGAGCTATTGCTCCAAGTGTCTCTCAGTTTCGACTTAAACTGAAAAAGTTATGACATGAAGAAAACCGATTCAACCCGTTGATTCTATTAGTTAGCGAACAGAATTATACCAGCAGACCAAAATATGCTAAAACTATTGGAACTGACTGAGTCAGCATCAGATGAAAAATGTGAATTTAAATTTTTTTATCTAATTGGAATTTGATGTACCTATGAAGTCTAACATATACAGTTGATCCACTCTAAAAATTAAAATCATATTTTATTTTAATTATTTTGTTTTTTTAATTATTCCATGATAATTAAACGAATATTTGTATAATTTGAATATATCATTATATATTCTAGTACATATAATGTGTAATATATATGTGTGATGTGCAATATATTAAAGGGGTATATTAGTTTGTATTAATGTGTTGATACCAAAAGTGACAATATTTCAATTTGTTGCGGAACCAAATCAGTTTCAAATGGATCCAAACATTTGAAAAATATATTTAAGGTTAGGAGATGAAACTTGATCCAAACCGTGTGTTATTTCAAGCTACATATTAAAAGATATGATCCTCTTCAAATCAGTCATCTAAATGATTTATGCCCATCTTGAAGAGATACCAAGTACATCATCCGAATGGAACATTCGAAGGTACTGGAGCATTCTACCTAATAATACGAGTTATCGGTTCAAGTTTCACCCCACTGTCGACTTAAAATGAAAAGATTATACATGTTGATTCTGTTAGCTACCGAACCAAATTATACCAGTCCACCAAAATATGTTAAAATTATTAGAACCGGCCCGGTCTACATTGGGTGAAATAGGTGAATTTTAAAAAAATTGTCTAATTGGATCTTGATGGGCCTATGAAGTCTAATATATATAGTAGATCTATTCTAATTATTTTAATTAAAATCATATTTTATTTTTATTATTTTGTTTTTCTAAATTAATCCATAATAATTAAATGAATATTTGTATAATTTGAATATATTATACGTTCTAGTATGTATAATGTACGATGAATGCATGTGATGTGCAACATATTAATGGTGTACATAATCAAGTTTATACATAGATATTGAGATTTATGTCTACTATGTATATACTTAGCACGCACATACGTTCACACACGTATATATGTCATAAATAAATAACTACACATTAATACACACACACACACGCATGTATATAATTTTGAAATTTTACTAAATAGTTAATGATTATAATTTTAAAATTACTTTCATTATATTTTGACTAAGTCTTGAATTTTTAAATTTTAATTTTAAACATAACATCTAATTTGACTTGGTAAACAAATATTAAAATTCCAAAGCTAGATCTAAGATATTTATTTAAAATTGAAAGTATCTTATGTTTGACTTAATAAAATTATTGCAAAAGAAATAATATTAAAATGAATTTATTATATGTTATTGAAATAATTTCAATATACATATACACATTGAGTATTTTAACGTAAATAAGTTTTGTAAAATATATACAAATATAGTTCGTCCTTAATTTTTTTAACTACCAAAAGGAATTTTAATACACACACAGAAATATATATATCATATTTAATTTCAATATATATGTTGATATAATATGATAATTAAACGAATATTTATATAATTTGAATATATCATTATATATTATAGTACGTATAATGTGTGTTATATGTGTGTGATGTGCAATATACTAAAGGTGTGCATGATCATGTTTATACAGAGATATTGTGATTTACATCTACTACGTATATACTATGCACGTGTACACACAGATATATGTATATATATATATATGCCATAATTAAATAACTATATCTCTACTATTAATAAAGAGAATTTGATAAATAGATTTCCATAGCATCTTTTTGAAATTTCGAAAATGCCCTATATCCATCAATGAAATCTCACCATCGGTTTGCAAGCTCCACTACCACTCTCATCTTAACCATCCATCAATGGAATTCACCATTATTTCTTAAAATAAAAGTACCACAACCACTATAGTTTTTGTACTTATAATACACATCCGTCCTAATTTTTTTATTAAATAAAAAGTAAATATTTCTAACAATTATATACACATATGCATACCACTTTTGAAATTTTATTTATTTTTAAACTTACTTTTATTATATTTTGATTAAGTCTTGAATTTTTTGTTTGAGTTTTAAGAAAAATCTAGTTTGACATGTAAACAAATATTAAAATTTCCAAAGCTAGATCTAAGATATTTATTTAAAATTGGAAATATCTTATGCTCAACTTGATAAAATTATTATAAAATAAATATACCAAAATGAATTTATTATATGTTGCCAAAATTAATTTTAATACACACACAAACACACTTTGAATATTTTATGTAAATAAATATTGTAAAATATATATAAATATAGTTCAGCGTTAACTTTTTAAACCATCGAAAGGAAATTTAACATATATATGCAATATTTAATATTTCTCTCTCACTTTTGTTAAATTTGTTGATTTATTAAATGTCATTAATGAGCAATTTATACACAAAATAAATTGTTAGTATATCCAATATACTCTAGTGTATATTATGAAAATACCATATATAAGAAGTGTACATAATTAATGTGATCGTATGCAGGTGATGGGATTTACGCCGCAATGTACACATTTTTCCATTACATATGTCTTTGTTGTATGGTTTTGAATTAAAAACATACATAATAAAAGATGCACGGTAGCTAGTTTGCACATATAAATATACATACATACGTAAGTACAACATGCACTACAACAAAAATACCCTATTACAATGCTCATTTTACAATGGTCATTGACTGTCTGTTGTAATAGAATGCTATTACAATGGTCCTTTCAGACCCATTGTAATAGATGCTCTATATAACGCCCGTTCTACAACGGGTTATGACTGCCCGTTGTAATAGAATGCTATTACAACAGTCCTTTCAGACCCGTTGTAATAGATGTCAATTTTACAACGTTCACAAAATGCATGTTGTAATAAATGCCAATTTTACAGTCACAAAATGCCCGTTGTAAGAGGTTTCAAATTTACAACGGTCATAATGCCCATTGTAATAGGTGCCAATTTTACAACGGCTAAAAAATGCCCGTTGTAATAGGTGCCAATTTTAAATGGTCATAAAATACCCGTTGTAATCGATGCCAATTTTACAATGATCATAAAATACCCATTGTAATAAATGTCTATTTCCAATTTTCGATAATCAATAATTAATAATTAAAACACTTTCTTAAAATTAATATTTATAATTTATTAATGTTTAATAATTAATCCTTAGTACTATTATATTAATCATATGCTACTAATTACTAAATGTAATATTATATTACTAATTACTATAATATTATATTATTTGTTAATATTTAATAACTAATCATTAATAATATTATATTAATAATTTATAATAATTAATGATTATTAATAAATAATCACTAATTATTAATTATTATATATAATCAGTATTCCAACTGGCTTAATTTTACTTTCTAGTTATTAGTAATTATTATCAAGTAATTAATAATAAATATATAATAATTTGTAATTAATAATAAACAAGGTTTTAAATATCGGATTTCGGTCATGTTTCGTCTCGGAATTTTTACACAAGTTATCTCGTATCGGGAGAGATCTCGCACGAGAGGAGTACGTAGCGGGTGTACATCTCGGATTGACTCTCGGGTCTTATAATGCATCTCGGGAATATATCGGATATACTTATGTGTTTAAAATTGATGTGTCATAAATTTATTTAACAATTATAACTTTCTTAGTAAAAATAAAAATGGTAACATACTTGATTTACATGGAAAAAGAAATATTTTTAGAACAGTAGTAGCTTGATTAGCTTAATTGATTTGGTAATGATTGAATAATATCCTTTTATTTGAACGTAATAAAGAAGTGAAACCTTTTGCGAATATGTTCAAGAAGTTGATAAATTATAATTGGATTGAGTAGTTTCTTTTGAATCAATATGAAAATAAAAATTGTTATGGAAAATAAGAAAAATATATGACTCGGGTGAGATCTCGGATTGAGATTTTGATCCATATATCGGGTGAGATTTGAATATCTCGGACGAGATGAGTGTCGAGGGAGATATGGAGGAGATTTGATGTCTCGTCTCGTTTAAGTGTGAAAATGAGATCTCAGGCGAGATCTTGGGCGAGATATAGGAGATTTAAAACCACGATAATAAATATTAATAATTATGATTAATAATTACTATTAAAAATTAAAAATTAATATTAAAAATTTAAAATAAATTTTAAAAATTTGAAATTAATAATATACACATATTAATTATTAACAGTTCATAATTAACAGTAAATTATAATTAATAAGTATGAAGTAACATTTAATAAATACCAACATTTATTTGCATTGTTTACTTTTACCACAGTCTTAACCGCGAGGAAGGTTGGTAAAACTGAAATTAAATAAAAAGTGAACGGTTGATAAGTAGTTTCCCATTTAGTTTGTCAAAACCTTATGACTAGCGCTTTTTTCTTACCATGGGATAGTCTTCCCAATTTCTTATCTTCGTCGTTTTCTATTCCAGTGCTAGTTTTCAAACATTTCAATTTTAATTTTAGCTAGTTAATTTCAAATATATTTTGTTTCGATGATGGGAAGGTGCGCACTTGGATCGGTCGATTTGGTAATTTACTACGAAATATTATTAGGGTTTCTTAGGAGTTTAGTGAGATTCGATAGGATTTGGAGTAGAAATACAAATGCTTTAGGGATTATTAAAAAGTCCTTAGTTTTAGAGGTTTGATTTCTCTCTCCATCGTATTTAGAACAAAACCATATTGATTTAAAATTATAAATAGTAAAAAGAAGATGGAATCGATGGCCTCTCACAGTTTTTTATCTTTTGTTTTAGTTCATAAAGATAGAACCACGATGCTTTTCATCCGAATTCGAGCACTCAACATTGAGTTGTTGATGACAAGGATCAAAAAAATTGATGGCGAGAATGAGCTTTCTTTTTCCTCCAACTCAGGCAAGTTAGACATTCGAACTGTGTGCATCCCTCTTCTTCCTCCAATTTGGTGATTTGTTGGGTTGATTTTAAAATTTGGGGTTCGAGACATAAATCAAGGAGAAATAATAACACATGAGTTGGGTAAATTTTTATCTGCTCTTAAATGTTTAATTTTTCTTCAAATTCATTTTATTTTCTACTGCATCAATCCACTTACCAGCTTGGGAAGACTATGGTAAAAGTAAAAAGTCACGTAAACTTGTTTTTAATTTTCTATGTTAGTTTCATTTTTCAAAATTGTGTGTTTTCTAACAACACATAAGAAATATGCATTTTTGTTTAGAAGAAAACACAAAACTAAAAATAGCAAACCAAACGGTGCCTAAATTTTTGAACAAAAATAACGAGTTCAATTTTATATTAAATCTTCTTAGCAAATCCATTTTCATTGCATTAAAGTTTGTATATTATAACAATATATTTAAATTTAAAACCATAATACATTTTTTTACAACTCACTACCTGATCATTATTTCTTAGCAAATTCATTACTAGCGCAAGGATTATGCACTTGTCGAAAACATTCTAAAGCATGTATACAGCATCTAGATTAGAAATTCAAACTCTACTACGGTAAAGCAGACATTTGAATAAAATTTGAATAGGTCGGATAAAGAAAGAAAACTCACTACAAGGCCCGTTACAACCTTCATCTTGAGTTTTACCGATGGCCCTATCATGCTAAAGTATCGCAGCATCATCTTCATCTGTAAAACAATTACCCAAAGTATTCAATTCGCCATTTATTATTCAAATAAATTAAATTATTTATAGATATGGCCGCGAGATCAGCCTTCCGTTCATCTTCCTTCCGTTCCGCCACTGCTAAAATCTCACACAAATATAAATCCTCTCCCTCGCCCTCTTCCTTCCCCTTTCGCTTCTTGAAGCCTATTGCCACTCCTCGTATTGTAAGGTTATGATGTAAATATGTTTTCTATTTTTTAGCAAGTGTCTTTCATTTTCTTTATTTTTGATGGTTGAACGAATATGTCCCCTGTTGAATCGGTCTGTTGTGTTGAATCTCTGTTGCCAATGCATAGCGGGACGGCAGCAACACTGTTGACTTCCATGTTGTCTATTACTCGTGGTGATTATGGATGGCTTGCCGAAGGTACTTGTTTTTTTTTGATGATTTGAGAACATCTTAAAGTTTCAGAAAATGGTTTGCCTCGTATGTGTACCGTGCATTGATATGGTTGCTTGACATTAACAAAGTTTTTTTTAGTTAGGTTATATTGATTAATTACATATTTGAAACTTGTTTCCTCTGTTATTTTTTTGGAATTAGCTATGCAAAATGTTGTCTAGGATCTAATGTTTACCCTATTTGTTCTAGCTTTAAATAATACCTTCATTTGCACATTGCTGTGTGGATTGAATTATAATTGATTCATAAACTTGTTATTATAAAGAAAAATATTTCACAAACTAAATAATATTTGAATTTGAACTCCAACTGTGTAATCAAGCGAACAAACTACACCTTTCCAGTGAAATATTCTCAACTATCATGCAAAATAAGACTTATCGGATTTTTCTTTAAATAGCCTAAAAATAAATTTTAAGAATAGCCATTTTATAAATTATGAAGATATAAACCTCTCTAAACAATGAGAGGCTTCTCCCTTGGATATTATAGTATCTAATCATCTGTTTATCATACTCTTATTTTTGTTGTATGGGCTGCAATAAGAGTTTTCCACTTTGTTAGCTCTCGTAGCCGGAATATCTATTTGGCTTGCCAGATTTAATTTACATAAATAGTTTTTATTATCTGAGAAGTCAAAACCTAGGAGAATGCCTAAACGTTCTCAGCTAGAAGTTCGAACCGCGATTTGACACCTCTAATTTTATTGTACTAATATCCTTGTATACACTGTTCATAATGTTTATGCCTACATATGCTCTCTAAGTAAAATATGTTCGCTTGTATGCAACAGGGTTCATCTAGGTCTCTTAAAGATGCTTCGTTCAAGAGGCTGGCTGTCACGACCGAGATTTTCGATCTTCGAAAATCGACATCAATATGCCTACTGTATTACATGCCGAGCAATCGAATGCTGGAAATACTAGATCGTTAGGAAAAAGAAGAAAATAGAAATAAGAACAAAGAATCTCACAATCGCAGTGGAACAATATATAATAGATAACAACTTATCTTTATACAAAAAGAACTATAACTCTTTTTATGCAATACATCATTAGAGTACAACACATCAATAACATGACATCAGACAGTTGTTATCTGAATATATAGCCTACAATACACAGCGGAATATAAATCAGATACGGGTAATACGTCTTTGCCATCCAGGTCATCTCCTGAGCTTCATAGCATCCTATCCTGAATCTGTAATAATCGGTCTGACCCGAGCAGTATAATAAAATAATACCCGAGTCAGTCTAGAGAACCAGCATGAGAAAAGCACACTCAATTTGGATTATTAAAGTTATCAAATCTTTTGATAACCAAAGGTATTTCGTAAGACCACGCCACACATAAACACGATGGGTTTTTATCTTACGATAACCAAAACATTTCACATCAAATCCTCTGATATTATAATAGTGTCTAAGTACAAATACTTATCTCTACTACTAATAATGAAAACTCGGTGCATTAAATTCATCCGTGTCTTTTGTAAATACCCGAAATGCCCTTATGCTCCCCTCAGATCCGCAGGTGTGCCTCCATTTTTATTTCTCTCGATTCATAAAACCTAATTGCTTCTCCCCAAATTCGTCACATTCCTAATTCAATTCCTCAAAATACCGAATTCACTCATTCACATCATCTGATCTATTAAATTCGATTAATCTTCCTTCCGCCTCAACAATTTGCATTGCGGACCGAAACTGGATAGGCCGCCACAGATATCTCACGCCTATTATCTTCTTCTGTTTTCCTCGAAGGTACAAACCTTCATGATGTATATATTTTAATTTAAATGTTTACATATTTTGATTTGCTTCAACTTCGAACATCGTTACTCTTTTTTTTTTGATTGATCTATTTTGTGAATGTTGCACACAATTTCCCATTGCCATTTTTGTTTGGATCCTTGCATTGCGGACCGAAACTGGATAGGTTGCCAGAGATATCTCACGCCTATTGTCATCTTCTGTTTTCCTCGAAGGTAAAAACCTTCATGATGTATATATTTTAATTTAAATGTTTACATATTTTGATTTGCTTCAACTTCGAACATCATTACTCATTTTCTTCTTCTGATTGATCTATTTTGTGAATGTTGCACACAATTTCCCAAAGCGATTTTTGTTTAGATCCGATTTGTGAATCTACGTTGTCGAAGATAGTTTTTACATCTTATTTTTAATTCATGTAATAAAAGTTGTTAAGAACAACAACATTGAATCCATATAATTTTTTAATAAAATAGCACATTCGTTGTAAAAACTCATTCGTCAAATTTTTAACTGGCTTAAATTTAGTCAGGTTTGCAGTGATAAAATTTCTTTCTCAAAATACCTATATTTCCTTGATGATACTGCAGAGATCTGTTTAGCCAGGTTTGCAGCTAAAGTGCATTTAGAATAGTTAGCCATATTGTATACAAAAAGTATTTGGAATACAAAAATGCTAGACTTACCACAATACCGTAGGGAGATAAAAAATCATGTGGGACAATGTAGACTTTGCATCTTCTCTTTTCCTTTTATCAACTTCATATAGAAATTGTGATAAGCATAGCATGCCTCATTTTTAGTATTAAAACTGTCGTCCTTCATGGTTGCTTCATTTGGAAAAATAATAATTAATATATCATAATTACAAAATCATTGATTTTGTCTGTATGATTGAGGTTGAATTTTATGTCTGTTTTATGCTTCTTCTCCTTTTATTGAATTTAAATTCTCTATCACTCTATGTTTTTATTTTCTCAACAGAAATATAAATTCCATAGTCATTTCATGTGTTTCCATTATTTTATGTTAGTGACACTAGATATGTTTGTACTGATAGTGGACAAGTTAATTTGGATTTGTATAACCACTGATATTAGTTTGAATGTTGGAAAACAGTAAAACAATGAAAGCATCTTCTTACAGTCCTTTCTAAATGCATGATGGATACATTTAGTTGTTGCATAAGCAACACTAATTTATTAATTTTTTATTTCTTGATTTTTTTTTCACTATTGAATCTAATGTTGGATATTTCAGACTTTGTAAAGAAAGGAGCAAGCTAAATGAGATCTATTGATGAGGTCAAAAAGTTAACAAGTAACAAGGTAAAATTGCTACTTTATTTTACCTTATTGCTACAGCAATATTTATATGAGAGTTATTTACTTTACCATTAAACTGCAAATAGTTGTGTATCTAATGTTGTGTATTGGAGCATGCCTGATAATACAAATAATTTATGGATATCTGCTCAATTGATTCACCTACCAACTATCAAGCAAAAGATCAAAGATAAGGCAACAATGGTCCAACCTAAAATTTATTTCCACATTTTTATCAACCATTAAACAAATGCAGCACCAAATATATATATTAAGTAACAGTAAAGGTTGGAATTAGTATGGTATAACTTCAACCGCTCGGCCATATCTTCTATATAGTTCTATTATTGACAAGAAACAAGTGAATACGAGTCCATAGGAAAAGGACATCCGAGATGGAAGGCAGTACCGTAAGATAGATTTGGGATAAGGGGTAGTTTAAAAGAGAGGGTCTAATTTAAAATGTTCGCTTAATTTTTTGTCTAGCATATTTGCACATCTAGCATATTTTCTTGTAGTAGCAAAATTGCTATAATTAACCAAATGCCTTTTAATTGAAAAGTGTTCTTCTGATCTAGGATAGGAGCCTAGATAGCAACATAAAGATTGGCAATAGAAAAGCTTCAGACTAAACCATGCACAAAATAGAAAAAAACCAAATAATATGTTGCATTCAAAAAGTAACTTCCAACTAATAGCCGTCTCTCCAAATATTTTAATTCCAACAAATAGAACAATACCCACTCAAATTTTGTAAACCATTCCACTGCTGTTAGTAGAAGCTATACTGGAACTGAGAACAATCAAAGCAGCCTTTAAGGGAAAGATAACAGCAATTTGAAAAGCATGGCCTATGAGTATACTTTATTTTTATTTTTGCATGACAGTGGTAAAATGAAACCATTATAAACCAGTATGCAAACTAATGATCCCATAAAGCGAAATTTTCAAATCATATTGTTTATTTGAATACATCAATAAAAAGCTTGGTTTATGTCATTGTGCTAACCCTAGCTTCTAACAGATAGCATTAAATAAAGTTCAAGCTGCTCAATCATTGATGTAGGTGTATTTATCCTTGCTGTTTTTATTCTCATTTATTTTGAGTCCTACATGAAAGTGTCTTTTGCTAACTTTTATTTTTCCTATTGCTTTTACTATTTTCCATAAGCGTTTGGTTAATTTGAAATTAACCTGTGTTCATGATTTAGTTTTATGTCTAAAATATAGTTTCTATGATGGTAAACTTTTTACTGGAAGGGTAATATGCATGAAATGCACAAGTATAAATTCATTTCACCTTTTGTTTTAAAGCTTTTGGTAATGTTAAATTTATATATTACACCGATTTGAATAGTGAAAATCCAAGATAAACTGCTTTCATATTTGTGCAGAAACAGCAGATTTGGGAATGGCTATAGGCCCATGAAACAACGAAGTACACTTGAACTACACTAGAAGTACAATCGAGGTCCGTAGTTTGCAAATTGGTTAGTGTCATCCATTTTATGTAAATAAAAATCATTGTTGATTCCATTACTCTTATCTAGCTAATCATCTAACTTTTAGTTTATCATAGACTGTATTTATGATTCTTAGGATAACAGTAGTTAGCAAGCATTGCGATCTATATGAGATTTTATACAACGACCTTACATGGTGTCTTGTGTCTTTGCTACTATTTCATAGACAAAATTTTCTTCTTAAACACTTACCTAGTTGATTCGAAAACATTGCATTAGGTCATATATATGTAATATTCATTTACTTGGCAACACTAAAATATGCAAGTACCTTCATCATTCAATTAACAACATATGTTATATGCTATGCTAATTTCAGTAGTAATGCATTTGAGAATCATGATCGTGGGTCCATGTATCAATAAAGAAATAAAGAGGACCTGAGATAATATTAGGTACACCGTACACTTAGATCTTTAAATAAATATTGAATTCTACCTGAGATGTGGATTGTCAATTTGAATTGCACATTTTCCGCATTTAAATTGGGATAAAACTGTTACTTTTAAATAGGTCTACGATGTCCGAGTCTCTATTCCTTAATTTGATTTTGATGACGCTATTCTATTTGATTATTATGTGCTGATGTTGACTTATCAGTTATCAGTTTAATTTCACCCCACAATAGAAACATATTAAAATGCTTAAATACCAATCTTCCTGCTGTATACTGTACATTATAATATATTCATGTTGTTCTCTCTTAGCTTTGAGAATGTGCCTTGATATTACCTTCTGTTTGCATTTCACAGCTTTAGTGCATCATGTCCTTTGTGTGATGATTAGAGTTTTATTATGTGACTATTTTTGAAATATATGATATATTTATTTCATCAACATACCAGTAGTTATTAATTACTTGAGTAGTCATTTATGTATTTATTATGATAAGGGAGGACCTTGAACCCTTAATTTACAATTGAAAGCCAAATGTGTTCTTAGCAGGACATGAGTTCTTAACCCTCTGGCAGCTACAATTAGATAATAACCAATTTACCATTGAAGTAAGCCAATAGACATGTTTTCAACGAACGGTGATCCCCGAGTGTGTATGATATATTGATATCATGATAATGTAAATGAAGTAAATATATAAATAAATGGGAACAACTGACACCCTAATGCTTTACAGCCATAAATCGACACAGGATTCATGCTACATATACGAGTATAAATATTTAATTTGTTATGTACAAATTTATTCTTTAAATTGTAATCTTTAAATTGGTTACTTTCACATGTGTATTGAAAATAAAACTAAAGATGCATGTTCATCTCTTTATGTTGAACTCTTAGCTAAATCTATAATTATACACAAGCATATGATGAGTGACGAAACTAAAAAAATTCTAATTTTAGTTTCGTATCATCGTTTCTTTGATTAAGACATCTGCATCCATTTTGGTATAATTAGTAACGTTTAATCTTTTCAGCGGTTTTTAGAACTTGAAGTTGAATAGGTGTAAATAATTTTTTGAATAAGTTCATTAACTGTCCGGCCGTTCAAAGTCAAAAGACCATCTTGAGCCAACTTAACAAATTTAGACTCAGGAAGAATATTAGTAGTATATTTAACATATCCACCATATATAAAGTATTGGTTGGCTTGATTTATTATAGACAGAGCAATTTAATTTGAAATCGATAGACTTCAAGGCCTCTGGGTATTTTCTGTGGACATCATTCATGATCACTCATACATCATTACTAAAAAGAACCAAAAAGGAAAATTATCAACAAATTCAACTAAAATGTCTACTTGGATTCACTTGCACAATAGAATGAAACTGTGGTATGCAAGCAAATCAATACAAGGAAATGCTACAGTTCTCGCTTAGCCTCTCAGCTCATATGAACAGATAAATATAAGCGAAATATTATATCATTTATATATTTTATTTTTTTAATATATTTCATCTCGATTAATTTTCTCTATGGCTCTATCATGATCAACAACATATATAATTTTTGCTTTATTGAGTTTGATATAACAACTATGGTGGAATAAACTAGATGTAGTGTGACTCCTCATTAAATAATAAAACATAAGGCTGAGAGTTAGCAGTTTTCAATCCACTCCTAACTTTAGGGGTTGATAGTTGCGTATGATTTACTACTTCTATTTGTATTTCTTAGCTTAATGTTGTTTTGTACCAATTTTGGCTTCATAGTGTACGTCATTGGAATTGGTTAATTATATGTTATTATTCAATGATTAAAAAATATTTATGTTTTACTAATGAAAATTAATTGCAGTTGTATGCATTCTAATTCCTGATGCTCTTTGTTCAAAATCTATAGGAAATGGACATATAAACTCTAAAGGAGGCAATGGTATCTCAATAAAAGGTAACCTCAATTGCTTTAGCCTTCTACCTTTTAAATAACATATTGTCTGATTAGGTAAATCGATTTATCCAGTCAGTTGTTAAATACCATAAAACACTTAATTTGCAAAGAGATGCTAATTTCATCTCAAATATTGTAATAATCACTCATAATTATACTTATGTCGTATATATTGCATTTTCCTTAGGTTCACTAATATAAGCTAATACATGTATGTTCTCATTAGGTAATATAGTATGTTGTTTGTCTTACATCCAACTACTTTGAAGTTTGAATGAATTTGCACATGTTGTTCTCTTTAGGTAATATAAGCTAATGTATGTATGTTCTCTTTAGGTAATATAGTATTATACATGGAAGTACAAAGAATTTACATCACCTAAATAACTAGGTTGAAGAGTAGTTACAGCTAGGCATACATACTATAGTACAATTGACATTAAATAATTAAAACGTTAGGTCCCTAGGCACTGACAATATAGTAGCTGCTGCAATCTATATCAGGTAAGATCATGGAAGCTTGGTAATGCATTAAACTGAAATTTGAGTGTGAAAGCGGGCAACTAAACTGTCACTGCATATTGGCCGAGTAGAGATATCATGCTGGCTGAGTATATATGGTGCTGCAAGTCATTAAATCTGCTGTAATTATAGATATTATAGCTTAGTTGTAGGTCAATGACGAAATAAGGAATGACTGGAATCTGAATCTAAATCTGCAGTATGGATCCTTAACTGAAGCTAGGAACAGTGGATCATTGGCTGAAGCTAGGAGTAGTGGATCCCTTGCTGAAGTTGCAGTATCGATTAAGAATGATTAGAAATGACGAAATCGGGAGTGATGAGACTTCAAAGTTGTTCTATGTTTTCAAAGTTAGGCTCGTCGTATTTTTATGAATCGCTGCTAAAATGAATCGGGATTTTGATTTTTTTCATGTTGTGAGAGGTGAGAAAGTAAGAAATACGAAGATGTGGCCGAATCTTGCAGCAGACACATCGCCTGATGCATTGCTGTCTACTCTAAAGGAGAAGATTGATGATGGCAGACAACTTTATATTACCAAATGAACCCGACACTTCATTTTTTGACCCTGCACACATTTCTTGGATGATTTCAAAGAGTTGTGGAATGAGAATAGTGAGTGGTACAACGAGACAATGTAGTTGAATAATGGAGTGCCAGCTGAGTTTGATGGATACATGGGAGGGGCTGTGGATACTGAAGTGTTCTCAAGGGAGAAAGAAGCAAATTGAGACTTATAATGATCTTACACGTGATTGCAAGGATCTGTACTCATCTTTTGTTTTTTTAGCAAGTCACGGATAAAAGAATTGAAGGACTGCCCGCTAATTCCCATTGGTACAAGGCCAGTTTAGTGTAAGCATGATATATATTGCAATTAAAAGTAAATCTTCAAAAAAATTTGTAGTATACCTAACCAGTGAGTGTGACATTTATATTCCAACTTTATTTAAGTATTCCCAATTTTTCTTTGTTAATTTATCTTCTCAAGTTTGTTGTGGTGTAATATATTTTTACTGTTACGAAGGTTAAGGACATTATGTGACTGATACACACCTCATATCAAATTTCATAAATACCGATACACATACGTTGATCAAATACTTGAGTTTTTGTTTATCAATATTGATATTTGTATTTTTTTTAAGGTTCAACTGCTTTGTTGATGTAAAGCCGGATAGTTATATGGTATACTAACAACACGATATTACAACATTAAAACAATTATATCACAAGCATGTATACACTGATGTAGAATGACATTATTTAATGAAATATATTTGCTCACATATATTTATTAAACTGCACCTACTTTTAAACTACCTATATTTTTCTCCAGGCAATGAGATTGTACTTTTCCTATTGGGCATGGTAGAGTTTATCGAACTCCTCATGGCACTCAGACCTTTCCTAGCTGTAAAAGTTTGAACTTGGATGTTTACATTTATGACACAAGCGGATGAAAAAAGAAGCTCTACCTGAGTAAGAAATCCACAACAAATTACATATGGCAACTACATTTTCACTAACTTGCCACAATCTTCCTACAAATGCGGTGGAGGCTCAGTTTTGGCAAACTCTTTATCAACATTGTTCACTTCTGCATATTGCATTTTTCGCCATACATATTCTTATTTTGAGTAGAAATTGTTGTGCTCTTGAAAAAATTACTCATCTAAACAACATGTGCCACATCTCTGTTTATCCATTATCAATTATATTTGAATATCCATTTGAACAAATTCAGCAGTACTTTAGTGAGCAATTGTGTGTGTATGTATATATCAATGTTCTAAGAGGTGAAAGCTTACATGAGATATATTTTTTTGGTTCTAAGGCAACGCTTAAGTTTCGAGGTTGAGGAAAAACTTTTTCATGTAAATGTTATACACATACATACTACAAAATTAAATATTTAATAATATACGCCAAACATTTAAATAAGAAACATTAAACATTCAAAGCGGTTCAAACAAAATACAATACTACATATATAACATGTAATTAAAAACATTCTAATTTATACATCATTTATTAATAGACATATAAACACAGTTTACTTTGAAAAATGTATAAAACTTAGTGCAATTTCATCAACTTAGAAATTGATTGCATTAATCGCTTTGTGAATTGAATTACTAAGGCTCAACTGCTTTATTGATGCAAAGCCGGATAGTAGTTTAGTTTTGCTTCTTCTTTTGTTTTTCATTTTTTTTAAAATTTTTTATAAACAAGAGTCAATTGTCAGAACCACAGATATAAGTTCATATGTATAACAAAAGCCACGGAGAAAGTCTTATGCATTGAATTCTCCCTATTACTAGACTAGATAGAAGAAGGGATAGAAGAGATGAAGCCATGTTGCGAAATGATGATGCATATAATATGTTTCCATATTAGCTAAAAGAGCATATGGATGTATAAGTACAAGTATTATTTCCATTCTCAGTAGTATAAAATAAACTAAAACAAAAGAAATGAATAATAAAACTTTAGTATTATAAAAAAAAATTGGTTCATGGCTGTTCTTTAGTTGTTTTGGTCTTCTGAAATGCTACTTTAGGTTCAGTTTATGCCGACAATTATATTGTAAAAAATACTTTTAGGGGTATAACTATAAATGCATGCACATAGCGATTTGCAGGCCCACTCGGGCATGCATATACACTCGTCTTTACTACTAATAATGTAAATTTAGTCTACTATTTCAACCGTGTCTTTACGAATTACCTAAAATGCCCTCCGTGTTTCACTATCACACGTAAACGTGTATCTCCTATTGTTGCTCTCTTTGGTTTCTTCCCCAGTTCGTCGAATTCCCAATTCAGTTCTTCAAATCCTCAAATCAATTTATCAGCACCATCATTCGGCTCATCGAGTTTCCTTCCCTTCTAGATCCACTGTCTTCTCCAACTTTGAATGTCGATTACCGATTATCGACAATGGTTACTTCGTTAAACTACAATAGCTGATCTTAGGGCACGGCCTAAGTGCTCAAGCTCGAAAGGATTGATTTAGGCAGGCTAGGCTCGATGCACGGGAATGGTATCTTATATCCAATTCCTCAAAATTCCCACTTCCTCATAATTCCCAATTCCATCCATCACCATCCTACAAGTCATACAAGCCACCCAACCTCCCTTAAAATCAATCTCACTTACTTCCAAATCAACAATGGCAGTATCACTAGCGACGTAGCATCCACGGCAGGTGATTGGATGAGCCGGAAGAGATAGCTTATTACTATGCGATTTGATAGCTTAGGCAGTAGGCGATTTCTCTTACCTTCTAATTTCTCTCTGAAGTATAATTCTATACAATGTATATATTTTGGTTGAATCGTTTACATGCTTCAATTACTGTCGCTTTTTGACAGTGTCACTCACTGTTCTTTGTTCTTATTGATCTGATTTTTTGGATGTTGAACATGGTTTCTCCAATCTGAATTATGACCCAGGAAACAAACATTGTTATGAACCCATACAAGGTTTGACATCGTTACTCATTATTTTACACTACTTGATCCGATTAGTGAACCCACGTAATAGATAATTTTTTCACCTGATTTGCGATTGGCGAAATGAAATTTATTACAAAGATATTGAATATTTTTAATACCGTAATTTTATTGATTATTGCTACCGTTACCGATCATACAAATATCTTTAGCATACCCTTCATTTATTTTCAGTATACACTTCATTTAATTTTAGTATAGTTTCATTTCTCCACTAATTGTCATGGTTACTAATTTAACTTATGTTTAGGTTATGCACATCTCCATTACTAATAAAGAATATCTCAGCAGAATTTGTGACAAACAAACATACTGAATATTTTTAATAACATCACCCTCCAACATGTTGATGTTCCATTAAAGAAAAGTACTTAGCACATTGAAGTTTCATGATTTATTTTTCGGTTTTCATGTTTATCCATCTCAACGACATAAATGACACTTTCCAAAATAGATTCAAATAAAGAAATCGTGTGTCACTTACATTCAAAGAAGTAATTTCCACGAGTTAAGCGAATAGAATAGATAGTCAGATCATTTATGAACTACTATGGTTAGAGTGAAGTAAATATATGATTAGTAAACGAAATTGATTCCAACGAATCAACATTGAATGAGCCAACTATTGACATAAGAAGTTTCAGTGGGTTAATAATAGAAATTTCGTTCCCTTATTTCCAAGTTTGGCATATATATATATATATATATATATATATATATATATATATATATAGAAATTACTCTAAATACCTTTTCAAAACATGAGTGATCCTTAAAGCAAGGAGACCGCTCAGGGGTTATTATCAATAATGAAACAAAGTCATAGAAATAGTTTAATAAAGGCCCTAAACAATAAAATGGCCCAACAAAAAATGATAATAATACATTCAGATCAATAGATAGCCGATCAAACGAAGTTGTGAACAAGTAATTAGAAATTATACATCTTAGCTCATAACAGAAAGTAAAATGAATGAAAAGTAGAAATGAAGATTGTGTTTGCTAAAACATATACTCCAGGCTATGTTTGCTGAAAAGGGAGCAAGTGGGCTCACAATAGTTGCTACAAGACCAATGCTTGGGCTGTTGAGTTATGACAAGCTATAGTAACATCGAGTATTTGGACAGAAATCGATGCTTGGGCTCAGAAAAGTAGTTACAAAATGAATGAAAAATAGCAACTAGACATGATATGTGAAAAGCTGTAGCACATTAGGTATTGGGATAGCAGCCTAGTGGTATGGTTTGCAGGCAGAAACTGGCTGAAAGCTTGCAGGTCAGAAACCGTTGAAGTAGATGTAAGTAAAAGCCTTTTATATCGAGGTAATGTAATAAAATATTATGGTTAACCAAACTATACCGTAATGCAAGAAAGTTTGGAATCTGAATTTTGAGTAAAAATAAAATGAGATATAATTTTCTTCAAGTTTGGTCAATATGTTGACATTACTTAGTTCATTGAACTCACTCATGGTATTTGTGAGCTATGTGCAGAGGTGACCAATATCAATTTTTCATTTACCATTTTTCTTTGCTTTATCATTTGTACTATATGCAATTGGTAATCATTTTTTTTTTGCAACTATGTTATTTTAAGTAGACATTTTTCTTTGTTATTTGTTTTCTTTATCTTGGATTTTTCCAAGAAGTGGATCGGTTTCAATCACTCATGGTTTTCCAGTTTCATCAAGGTCTTGGAGTGGATTTCTCTGTTCAACTCAACAAGAAACACAAATTTAATGGAAAAAACAAAACATGTATGATTAACATTTGGCATCTTCCTCCTTTATATTTTCTGTTATATAGATGTTCAACAAGAAGTAAGAAAGCAACAAACTTTGTAGGCATGTATTAGATCTTCAGCCATTTAGCTTATATATACTGGCTGAGACAAGTAGTGAAACTTTAGAGGTTGCTGCTATGAAAGAAGTGGTACTGGCGATGCTTCAAGTCAAGGACATGATGTTGATGAATATCGAGCTGCAACAGCGATCATGTGATGCACTGTAATCCGACAGTAGCAATGATGCTAGGCAGAGTATGGTTGGACCGCAAGTAGGAATGAAGAGATCCACCTAACAGTTGATGAAAGTCACAGTGAGGTTGCATGTTATTACATGGTGGGGTGTATGCATATACATGTTACTGTCTATTGGAGAATGTGATGCAAGAAGGTATTCTATGAAACTGCAGTTTGCTAGGCTGAGTATGCGAGCTGCAATTGGTGAGCTAGGGAAGGTCAAGCCTGTAATGTTTTAGAGATTGTGAGCTGTGATTGGTGAGCTAGGGATGGTGAAGCCTATAACGGATCTGAGTTGGAAAGTCAACTCGGTTTGTGATTGTTGACGCTCTAATGTGCCTGAAAAAAGAGGGAAGAAACACCAGATTGTGTGTGTGTGTGTACACACACACACACAAGTATATACATATCTGTGGTTATAAGACCCATTTGAGTATAATAAGATTAAATGTATATTAAGTTTATGGCGATTTAGGAGAAATGGAGATTTATACGAGTATACATAAAAATCCATCGAATTATACTTATCAGTGTCTATCATTTAATCTTAAAGTCCAAACGCTTTGAATTCTTTGTATTTATCTATGTTTATACACACATGTAAGGGTAGATACATAGTTGTTGGTTAATTCTTTCTTTAGAACTATGGAAAAAGCTTTAACCAATTTATTAGTCAATTTGTATTAGAAAGTTAAGGTACATGTACACGCACACCCATATATATACTATATACATACATATATATACATACACACACATACATATATACACACACATATACACACATATATACATACACACACATATCTATACATACGCTTTTAGGTATTTTTAGGTATCTTTCATCACTCATTTTTTCCTGTAACTTAGATCAACCTACTGCTGCTTTTATATGATTGGTTATTATTCTGATCAATGTTACTGCTGTTGATTGTTACTACTGTTATGTTTGCATCATTCATCTCTCATTATTGTTAGTTTACTGTTGGTTTTTATATCTTTGTATGAATGTTACTGCTGTTGATTTGTTGTTTGTACTGCCAAAAGAAGAAAATAAATTTTAACTTACAACATTTATTACACTTTCCTGGTGAATCAATGCAATATGATCCATCATAGGATATGCAATATGATCCATCAAAAATCCATGCAACCCAAAACCTATACTCCAATAGGCAACTATGAATAAAATCTACCCAGCAAAAATATGCTTACTGACATCAAGATATGCACGGCCTTCATTCATATCACCGATCTGAGTTGCACTACATCCTAAACTAGCCACTTTAGACCTTTTCTTTCTCTTCGTAATGCTATCAGAATTAACACTATAGTTTACCTGCCATGAAAACTTACCCATGTCTTTAACTCCACTATTAGACTTCATTCCACTTTCACAACCAAAATCGGCAGAATCAAAACCCCCTGTACATTGAAAAACACTCTCCATCCAAACTTTCCAGTTAGTGTAAACAACAATTTGTTTATTGTTTAAACAATCTTTATGCCCTGCCCTGCCCTGTCCTGCCCACACCATCCTTATTTGCCTGCATTTACCTCTTCCTCCCCCGAACTGAACAGTTTATGTTCATCAACATTTTCAAGCCTTGTATGTGACAAAAAATGCACACTCTTTCATGAAACATTGCATTACTGAATAGATATTTGCAGTGTGCACAATTGAGGCAACATGAATGTTTTGAGATACTCCACACACATTATCAACTAGACGGTAAACTTCATGTCGAAAAAAGTAAACACAATAGTTCATAAGTTTATGCAGATGTTATTACTAATAATGTTTTACCCAATAATCAGTTTATACATAAACTTCAAAGTAGCTATATTCAGAAACTGCCCTAAATTGCATGTTAACTGTACAATGTGATAACTTACCCCTGAACATAGTAGGTTCACTTTCAAGCTTGATAGTTAAATTAAAAGATTAATATAAAATGCAGATGTTTCGTCTGGCTACAAATTCTCAGCTATTCGTATGCTGAATCGACGCACAGAAGAAAAGAAATTGAAATTAATTTTTTGGTTTTCTGAGGTGTAGACATGAGACGTATGTTAAAACAGTGCAAGCTCCTGAAATAAGTTCATATGCTCAGGACATCAAGAAATAAGGTCATGCTTATGACCATAACATTGTAGTGAAACAGTACTTTTTCTAATGTTTATTTCTTTTCAAGTGGAAGCAAAACAGCCGTGTCTATGATCAAATTATTTTTGATGATTCCACTATTGATTATATAAACTTAAACTCAATGCTGGTAAACGAATTTGGATCATATCATCAAGTCTGATATGTAACACCTTTTAGTTGTATGATGCCTTAGTTTGTAGTTAGCCTTTTCCTTTTTCACTTTGAATAAAAATAATTTTCAAGTTTGGTCTCTTATGTTGGTTCTTTTTAAAGATACATATTTCAGTTTTCTTTAAATCTGGGAAGTAGACTCAATATAGCCAGTAAGATTAACCATTTTATAGTGAATTTGTAAATGTATTGCAGACTGCGGTTTTGGCATGGAAGATTCTGAGGTAGAGTACTGCTTTGCAAGAAGATGTTCTTAAGAAGAGGCTTAGTAAATACTTGCGCTTTAAATATTGAATTTTTGATGAAAAATTAAATTTAATGTATGGTTAATTAGCTTGATTAATACAGTTAGATACTGCAATAAAACACAACTCTCTGTCATAGTATTTGAAGTACTGACTGCAATAAAAGATAATTGTATGATACATATAGTCAGAACAGCTGGACTTCTGCAAGTCAGCAAGTCCTATTATACAACTTACTCAAATCTACACTGTTAAGTTACAGGGACTGATGTTATTTAAGTCCATTCAATTTTAATATAATCAACACTGATCCTTTTTCTTCTTCTCTAATCTACCGTTGTTTTTCTATAGAGAAAGAAATATGGTATTGACAACGTGATAGCTTCCATGAGCTCATTCATTTGTATTTTTCTGAAAATTTGGCTTGCAAAGATACATAGTCTCGAATCTTCATTTTCTTTGATGCACTGTTTAATCAAATAAATGTAATGATATTATGTATGCTGTAATTTGACTTCACACTGAGTTTGGCTTAAATTGACATTATTCTTTGTTGTTATGAAAATTATATTAGGGCAATATTGCATGTAAAATAATGAGCAAAATTTGCAGCAAGTTGTCTAACATGGAATGGTTTAGATTTTGGTTTTTTGTCATAGTCTTATATTTGTTATTTTTCTAAGTTGTATTTCACACTGTATGCTATATTTCAATACCGTTATATGAAGGATTAAAGAAAATTAAATTTGTTAATAGATATTCAAAAAAATAAAAACCATTCATATTCTTATTTGTAAAATAGTTAAATATTCGATATTCGAAAAAATGAAAGCCGACAAGCATACGATGTATTCGCATCTGAAAAATATTTGTTCGGTTTTTGTTGAGATTGTATATTATTTGAGTTTTTTAACAATGAAGGATGTATTTTTTTATCAATAATAATTTCTATTATATGCACTAAATGCACTCAAAGCTATAATTTCCATTCAAAATTAGTAAACTCTCAAAATAGAAACCAAATGTTATCCACCGAGTTGCAGGTTGGATCTTTGTGTTCAATTTTATGATAAGTGCATATTATCCAAATCAGATTCATAAAATTGTTACAGTTTCAAACAGTCATTTGTGCCTCAACTATATATATTTTGATTTTGGTTAAACTCTATATATTTTTGTGGTATGGTTATATCTTTTGATTTTGCTGCCTATATTTGTCACCCTCATCATTTTTAGGCAGATGATGATAAATAGGTAAAAGGGTTATGTGTTTGTTACCAGAATTACTATTTATAATCTGTAGAGCTTAATGCGATAGCAACTATCTATATTTTCTCCACGGTTCGTACATCTCTTATTAACAAAACTGCCTTCGTTCATAGTGAATCTTAGTTAGAAATTTATATGCACCAACATAAATGAAGTGTATACTCTGTTAACAAAACATTATACATGCTTTGAAAGGCACATTAGTGAATTAATGTATATTAGATGCAGGTCCACTTGGACGTGCATATATACTCGTTTAAATAGCTGAAATGCTTGCATGTCACGTTTCAGCATAGTTGGGCATAATCAAAACCGTATGGCGCTTATTGGAGAATGGATTACATACGAATAACTAGTCACTGGGGTATCACTTGTCACACTACATGTCTAGAACAGCGCATCGAGGACCACGTCGGGATCCCCTACAACACAAGACCGGACTATCCCTTACATGGATAGACCGAATATGCTATCACCTCGGGTGTTCCCACCCTTTTCCGAGCTCCTTCCATGAATCATAGTAATGATATTCGAGGGTATCTAGAAAGGTGATAAACATACCCTAATTTGGTGCTACCTACTTAGCCTTGCTGCATCTTCTCTGCTATTTAGTCATTCCTAGTTGATGAGGCTAGATTACGATTACATTTTTAAGGAATTTTCACTTAGAATGCTCATTGTCCTCCAATGACAATGTACTGATAGCACTCATCCATGCAAGTCCGTTCTGCATCCGAACGGAACCGAAGATACTATTCCTACTACATCCATTTTGGAATAATACTCAAGATTAGTAGCGATTAGCCCTTGCACTTCACTGCTCCATCTTCGACTCCATGCTCTTGTTTCCATATCGAAAATGTACTTGTTGGATTGAAATGGTATTCGGATAACAAATCCGATCTCGGTCTCTTTAAAAACAACGTTCAATATTTTTCGGTAAACTCAACCTCAGTTTTTTAGGAAATAAACAAACGAAAAGATCGGAGATTACCTCCTAACCATTAGTGGACGGATTTCCTTATCAATATCCCAGAAGAACGAAACGAGTTTATACATACAGTATAACACCTCGAATGGTAACTGTACTATATAAATCTCGTATTTCTCCTCGATATTCCCAAAGTTATATTTTGGGTCCAGATTTTGATAGTCGGTTACTTAACCATCAAATAAACAATCGATCAACCAAATATCCTATTTTCCACTGAAAAAACTCCAAATCTCTTTTTAGTTTAATTTTAACAATCTAAATCTCTTTATCCAAAATATATGCACTTATCTTATCGAATTTAGTAAATTCACAAATTATCTTTCAAAATATATTTGAAACCCCTTTTCAAAAATAATGTGGAAAATACCACTTTGGTGTCAAACCATGGATTCACAGCTCAATGGTTACGTCTCTATCCCAAAGAAATCCAAGACTTAACTGTAAGCACTCACTGCCTCCGATTTCGCCATGCGAGTATACTAATACTTCTCGAAAATTTATTTAAAAAATTTCAAAATTATACTTATGAAATTTCTATAATAACTTTCCAAATTAATTTTAGGCAGTTACTCTTTTCAAATAAAAGTTATTATAAAATAATATTAATATAGAATAATCTATCTCTTAAATAATAATACCAATTAAATCTTAAATAAAAATTTACTTAATATCAACCATTTCTAAAAACTACTTAATTTATGCTTGAATATACTTTAGAAAATTTTAAACAACTAAATCATTAATTTTATGAAATATTCTTAACACTTTTAAATTTTCTAATTAATACTTAAAAATCCTCCTTTTAAAACTAATCTTAACTTTTCAGGAAAAATATATTTTCAACCCCGATGTAGCCAGTATAGTCATTTATAAATCCCTCTCGATTTATTTCTAATTTTATTTACGTTCCAGTTTCGTAAATTTCCTTTTCACATTTCCATAAATAAACATATCA
The DNA here is from genome assembly GCA_030765085.1 of Allium cepa. NCBI lineage: Eukaryota > Viridiplantae > Streptophyta > Magnoliopsida > Asparagales > Amaryllidaceae > Allium > Allium cepa. Next base: position 554,634,933 of record CM060938.1, on the reverse strand, counting down.
TTTATTTTTAAATCGATTTGTCCATCCCTTTATAAATCCTCACCATGAATTTATAACTTCAATTTATCCACTGATAATTACTTCACTTTATCTATAAACTTGTTTTATAAATTCTATAGTCTCATTTCCCTTTCATAACCATTTTAAAATACTTAAGTCGATTTTAAATCGATTTTCTGAATTAAATTCCATTTTTTAATTAATTCCTTATATAATCCAAATTTATTCCAAAACCCAACTAATTTCAGATCTCACTTTCTTTTTATGATTTAAAATCATATTTAAATATGGAACATTAATTTCATCTTTTATTTTCAATTTTCCCTTTTAATTTTCCCAAACTATTTTAAATCTCGATTTTAAAAATAAATCCCTTTTTCACTTAAATAATATTGCTTAAGTTCTATTATTTAAAATCCTTTAATTTAACTTATTTCCAAAATCCTTATTTTCCTTATTTCAATTTTCAAGCCCAACTTTGGAATCAAACTATTTATTTTTCCTAATATTCATTTCTTTAAATGAATCCAAAATTTAGCTATAAATATTTTTACTTCATCAAATTCTCCTTTTAAATATCTTTCCAAATTTTAAACATTTATCATTTGTATTTAAAAATTCCAAAATATAATCAGTAATAACGTGGCATCCAATAAATTCAAATTTCACTAAATCTATCATAAATTATTCTAAACAAATCATATCATCGAATATAAAAATAATTTCAACATTTTTGAGGAATCAGGTTGGATCCCTCCAACCTGTTTCCTTACTTCTACAGATGTTAATAAGATATAAAAATATCAATCACACTTCGAGCGAGATATCACGGTATATAGGGTCATCCGCTATTATGCGGGCGCATATGGTCTCATCCGCTATATATATGCGGGAATATCAATCACTCCAATATATATATATACACACTATATATAATAGCACATTCAACTGATAATAATTTATAAATTCTATCAGTCAATCAACAATTAATTTTAACTAACTAAAATTAATTACGGTAATCCAAAGTTGAGTGAGATTGACTCACCTTCATTTTTCAAATTTGCTACTCGATCCGATTTTAATTTCAGCTTGTATATTTCTCATCTACGAATACAATTTGTCTTGTTTCCATGATTTTTTGGACCTCGTATAAGTTAGATATAATTTTTTATAAACAATCGATTTTGAAATATCATTAACAGGTCATTTATTATATTAATTAACAAAAATTCATCACCTTAATCCCGTAATCTTCATCGATCATGGCTAGCTGCCAGGAGCGCGACTGCCATGCTCCACAACCTCTGCTAAAAAACTCCACATTGCCAGCGCCTCAATCTCTACCTCGACCTTGCATGCCAACTGTCCTTCACTAGAGCAACAACCCGCCCCCTAGTGCGCACACGTGCGAGCAGCCCCACTCAGACGAGCCCAAACCCTAATTCGCCAATGATCACGAGCGCGGTTTTTATACCATGATCCAACCCTGCCTCTTCCTCGTTGATGCTACGGACCTACATTATCCCCACCAATCGCGCGCTCGCTCACGAACGCCATCCCCTCTCCTCCGCCGTATCGCTGATGTCAATCGCGATTCACTCGTGAGTTATTATTTTTTTTTTCTCCATGCGGTTTTAGATTGAAGAAAGAAGGGAAGATATACATGACCCTCCCTTTTTTCTTTCAAATGATTAAGTTTTGAGAGGGAACTCGGTGGCATGATTTATAAACTGAACGAAGTATCGGCTCAAAAATTTAAGTGATTTTGAGGAACGAAATATCGGGATTTGTCTTTCATTTTATTTTCTTTATTCAGTTTTTTTATTTGAATTAAGATGGAAGGGATGATGTGATTAAAAGGGGGGAAACGTGTTTGAGTTGGTTAATGTACAGTGATTGATCCAATCTTAAGAACTCGTGATGGGTCATCCCGGCTGACTGGAATGTCGATCGTCAATTCAGCCGGTGCTGCGTTTGTTTCCCTGGGTTCCCCATCATCATCTCTCGGATTTATGTCTCTAAGGATCCGAGAATGCTGCCCGAGCCAGTGCTTGGGCACTACTTGTCAATCATTAGTCTTTAGGATGCGGACGGAGCTGTCCGCAACCTTTCCCTTCTCTCTCCGTCGAGCTTCTCTCGGTTCCGCCACATAACACGCGTGATCGGTCGCCTGATCGCCATGTACAACACCGACTTCTTTGTCTTTCGGAAATTTTAATGTCAAACACCATGGGGCCAAAGCATCCCTAAATTCCGCCAAGGTTGGGAGACCCAAAAAGACATTGTATGGAGAGTCAACATTGTATGGAGAGTCAACATCCATTATTATTAACGGTAGGATTCGCACTCTCCTACGCTCACCTTCCCCCAGTTCAACTGGTAGCTCTATATACCCCATCGTGTCGGTTGCAGCACCGTTAAAGCCGTGGATACAGGCTTTGCATGGTTTCAAATCTTTTGTTTCCATCTTCATTTGGTCATAAGCCTTCTTGAAGATGATGTTGACAGAGCTTCCACAATCAATCAAGATTCTTTTCACGTAAGCTGGCCCGATTGTTGCGGATATAACCATCGGGTCGATAGTAGGAGCCTCCACCTTGTCCGCGTCTCGACTCCTAAACACTATATCGTCAGTCATCATGCGTTGTTGTTTTGTGGGGGTTCTATCTTCCATATTCGAACAACATTCGTAATCTGCATGCCTCAAGGAGTTAGCGTATCGTTCCATCTCCTGCCAATTCTTGTTTGTTGGATGAGGTCCTCCGACAATAGTATTTATGATCAATCTACCCACAGTCCGAGCTGGTTTTTCTGGTTGGCGTGGAGCCGACCCGCGTCAGGGGTCTGACGTTCCTTGCCTTCCATCTTGCGGGTTTTTGACAAATTCCTGCAGTTTTTTCTGTCTGATCAACTTCTCTATGGAGTCATGGAGATGTCTACACTCCTTAGTATTGTGCCCATGGGTCTCATGGAAGCGACAGTACTTCCCTGTCCGTTTCTGTTCTTCAGTGGACTCCTTTGGGCGCGGCTTTCTGTATTCAAAGGTGTTACAGGTAGATAGATAAATGTTTTCAAGAGAAGAATTCAGCGGGGTGTATTTCCGCCTCCGGATCCTTTGGACTGCCCAGGCTTGTTCTGGACGTTGACTTGAACTTTTCCCGAACTATCGCCGGACTGCTTCACGGCGATGTTACTTTCCACAGTCTCCTGAACAGGCCCTGGTGCCTTATCTAGTCTCGTCCATCGAGCCTCCTCCCTCCGTATGAACCGATGAGCTTTAGAATAGAATCGTTCCAATGTAGTTGGGGGCTTTCCCACCAACCAATCTACAAACTCTGAGTCTGGATCTACACCTCGCATTACTGCCATCAAAATAGCGTGGTCGTTAGGATTTCTAACTTCAGTGGCGGCAACATGAAACTTCTGTAAGTATGCTTTCAAAGACTCTCCCGGAGCTTGGATTACGCTTGATAATGACATAACGTCCTTTGGACGGGTAGCATGTATCCTGAATTGTTCAACAAATTTCCTCGCTAACTCGTCGAAGTTGGATATAGATCGAGGAGGAAGCTGAGTAAAGCACATAGTGGTGATTCTAGACAGAGTGATTGGGAAACACCTACACTTAGTTGCGTCATTTGCCCTTGCCGAATCCATATTCTATTCGTACCTCATCACGTGTTGCCTAGGGTCAGTCTTTCCTTCGTAGGCTGGGATAGTCGGCATATTGAATTTCTTGGGGTACTCAGCCTGTAGGATCACATCTGTGAAGGGAGTATGACTCCTGGACCTTCCCCAATCCTCGTTGGTCAGGCCCTGGTTCTCTTTCATCAACTGCCTGACCATAGTTGATAAATCCGGAGTTTGTATGGAGGGTGGGAAGTTGGGTTCCGTTCCACGAGACCGTGCAGTTGATGTCCCGCTTGATTTGGGTCTTGATGATCCGGGCGTCCGGTCTCATCACGTGTCTGATCCCTGGCAGATCGATTGGTAGCACCTGCTTGTGCAGCTTCATCCCTACGGCGTCTACGCCTAAGTGGTTCATCTGCCGAGGTCGAGCTATCAGATTCAGAATAAGGACCAGGACTACTTCCAGCATTCTGATGCTGCTGTTGGGCAAGCTGAGTCATGAGATTAGTGTTGGCTTAAATCTACTCAGCAAGTTGCCTTCTACTTTCCCTAAGTTCTCTTATCAAGTCGTTGAACTCTGTTCGGGAAGCGACCTTCGTTTGGTTCTGGGTGGAGGTTCCTGCGCCTTGAATTGCTAGTTGGTTGCTAGGTCCTATCTATTGTACACTAGCAGTTTCATGGACATCTGCGTTGTGAGAGGCCGATCTAGTTCGTGGTCTTCCCATGGCAAAGATGTTGGTTGTAACTCTGAGTAGAATCAGCAGATGCCTTGTGAATGATTTGGATCTCCTTCGGGGATTTTTCAATCTAGTAGTTACAAAGTAGATCTTATCGTCCTGAGAATTCGAGTCTCAGTGAAAGCACCAAAATGTTAGCACCAGAATTGGTCACTAACACCCTTAAAAGAGATTGTGTAGAGAGATTAATGAAGAAAGTAAAGTTAAACAGAGAACATAACGTAAATTTAAATGCAGAAAAAACGAACACCGGATTTATAGTGGTTCGGCGTAATTGCCTACGTCCACTTTGAGGTAGATCTTTATTGCTTTCCTCGATTATCGATTACAGATACAATCTGTATGTCAATCACTTAAATACAATTTCGAAGCAAAAAAGATAAAGTCTTGAATGAGTCTTGAATGCGGCAGAGTCTCCCAGGTGTTCTCGAAAAAGGTCCATTTCACTGTGCCCCTGCCTCTCTATTTATAGACGAAGGTAGGTTGGACTTTCCTGATGGGCCTAGCGGCTTGGTATCTTGGTCCAATATAAGTAATCTCCGAATGCTGAACCAAAAATGCCGAACGGCAGAGTTCCGATCGAAATCTTTGTGCCGAACGAAACGATGTATTGCGTTAGAGGTGCAGGCTGAACGAGAATCGATGCCGGACGGGGAAGGTGCCGAACGAAGCTGGAATGCCGAACAGTCCAGGAATGATGAGCGAGGCATGAATGCCGAGCACTCTAGAAGCCCAACGCCCTTGAATACCAACCGAACCAGTTGTGCCGAACGTCCCTGGAATGCCGAACACTCTCTAATGCCGAACGTTCCTGAATGCCGAGCGTTCTCTAGAAGCCGAACGCTCCTGACTGCCGAACGCTCTATAATGCCGAGCGTTCCTGAATGCCAAGCGTTCTTGAATGCCAAGCGTTCTCTAATGAGAGCGCTTCTAAATGCCGAGCGCTCCTGAATGCCGAGCAGTGTGGAATGCCAAACGAGTTTGGATGCCGAACAACTTTGTCATGCCGAACGGCCTTCAATGCCGAACGACCATAGATGCCAAACGGCCTGGTCGTGCCGAATGAGAATGCTGAGTCCTTAGTTGCCTGGTCAAACCTCCAGGTAACAAGGCCCGAGTCATCCAAAGATTAGTAGTTAGCCAAACAGAACTATAGTGCTTGGATAGATAGTTCATTTGTTACCTTACATGTAAGTTTACATGATATTGCTTTACCATTTTTAACCAGTTTTGGTTGTAGGATTATGATCTATAAAAGATATGTTTTAAAAGGATATTAGTAGGGGGAAACCCGTTGCACTAAGCGGCATGGTTTCACTTAATATCAAATAACCAAAATGTATAGTATTTTTGACACCATGCTTTATATCTGACTCAAAAGTTTATGTTTTTCCCTAAAACTCTCGGGTGCTCAAAATTGATTTGAATAGGCTGAGGATTGAGGATTTTCAGGTCTTTAGTAGGTTGGTGAATAAAGCTTCCGAAGACGAGCAGGTGGCTGAGGATAGCATTTAGGAGTTGTTGTTTTATTTTGTTTTATTTCGTTGTGTTGTATTATGTCAGTTATGACTATACAGTACTCTGGTCAACCAAGGGGGCATCTTCATATGTCGTTCTTGGCGTATTTTGTAATAATTATATTTGATCCTTACCTAGGAAATGATTATGGGATTATGTAATAAAATATGAAACATGTTTTGTAAAATGTAATTAGAAAATTTGTTTTTTTTGAAATCTGCGATTTTTTTAATACTCATGTGCTTCTGATATTATAGATACCGTTAATATTACTGTATTAGATCACCGGAAGTTAATACTATGGGAGACTGCAAAATATGTAGCGCCTTGCTTCGGGCCTCCATATAGTGGATGTTACAACTGGTGATCGGAGCATAGGTTTTTGAAAACCTTTAAACTAAAATGATTTTTGAACACATAATCCTAAGGAATCGGAGATAAGATCTGGGTATGGGATAACCTTATAGTGACGTACTTGTATTATTTATATATAATCATGCGCTATATCTCTATTCTCTTATCTCTCTTAGTTTATTCTTCTGTATCTCACGAGGCTTGAATACAGGTATGGATGCTAGAAGTGGAAGAGTGAATCTTGGAGGAAGCACCACCACAAATGGAAACGCCAGGCCAAATACTAGAAGGAACCAAGGTCAGGCGCATGCGGGGAATGTTGGTGCTGGAGTCCCACAAGTGGATATGGGAGCTATGTATTAGTTTTTCATGAACATGATGCAAGCTAGAATTTCTACTGGAGTGGTTGGTGGAGATGCTGAAGTAGGAGTTTAGGAAGCTCTAGCGGTCAACGATTATGTTATCTTGAGCAAAGATTATGTTAGGCTTGGAGGGGAGTTATTTATTGGATTGAAGATGCTATTGAGGTGGAGAGCTGGTTGTTGCATTGTGAGACAGCTTCAGAGAGTAGCTTTATTTTGGTGGAATAGTGTGATGGTTGGAGTTAATGAAGAGGAGATGACATGGGCTGTGTTTAGGAGGAGGTTCTAGGAGAGGTTCGTGTCTATAATAGCGCAGTCTTCTTTACTCAGAAAGTTTGCTGATTTGGAGTAAAAGGTGATGTCTGTGTTGAAATATGCTAGAAGGTTCAAGGAGTTGTCACGGTATGGGCATGCCACTGTGGATACTGTGATGAAGAGAAATGAGAGGTTTATAAGGGGGTTGAAGCCTGAGTTGGCAAGGTCTACATTACCTCATATTAGGGATCCTGGTGATGTTGTAGTGGAGATGGCTTTAAGACAGGAGGAGATGCCTGCTTCTCTAGAGAAGAATAAGGCAAAGGTGGTCTAGGTAGGGCAGTGTCTGAAAAGGAAGTTCTTTCAAAAGAAAGATGCTCAGAAAAGTGGAGCAGCAAAGAAGGGAAAGTCTGAGGTTGTGTGCATCAAGTGCAACAAGTAGGGGGATTTCGCTAATGAGTGTCGTACTGGGAATGCGAAGGAAGTGATCGGGAAGAAGAATATCAGATACTTCAACTGCGATCAGATCGGTCATTATAAGGATCAATGCAAAGAGCCTGCTAAGGATGGAAGGGGCAAGGTATTTGCATTGGAGCCTTCTAAACTAGGACCAACGGTGCAGGAGAAAGGGAAGGCAGTGTTGGAAGGCATGCTTCAGATCCATGCTTTATTTGTTAGTGTTCTGTTTGATACTAGTGCATCGCATTCTTTTATATCTCATTGTTGGTAGATAAGCTTAACATAGAACCTACATATTTAGTTACTTCCTTGAGGGTTGCAAATCTGATAGGAGGGTATGCGGCACTTGAGATGAAGTGTGACCACCTAGAGTTTGATTTGTTAGGTCATATCTTTGTTTGCGGTTTGCATATGTTTGACTATGTAGGGTTCAGAATTATATTGGGTATGGATTGGTTTAGTAAGTACGCTGCTATATTATTTTGCCATGATAGGAAAATATCACGTAGACACTCAAACTGTAGTGATCAGATTGTATATACCGTAGAAAGCCCTAGCTGTGAAGTGAATTCTTTGTTGGGTGTAAGAGTTGGAAGATGAGTTGAATCGTGTTTTCGTGGTTAGAGAATTCATAGATGTTTTTGAGCCTGTAGTAGGGTTGTCTCCGAAATGAGCCATTGAGTTTCAAATAGATTTGGTGCCTGGAGCAGAACTAGTGAGTAGGCCACCAATTAGGATGAAACCTATAGAGATGAGGGAGTTGAAGATGCAGTTGGTGGATTTGGAAGGTAAGAATTTTATCAGACCTAGAGTTCACCTTGGGAAGTAGCCGCAGTGTTTGCTAAGAAGTTGGACGGATCATTGAGGTTATGTATCGATTATCGTAAGTTAAATGAGAAGACAATAAAGAACGACATCCATTGCCTAGAATTGACGATTTATTCGATCGGTTTAGTGGAACTAATGTATTTTCTCAGTTGGACTTGTCAATAGGTTTCCATCATCTTAGAGTAGTTGAGGGTAGTATTCCTTTGACGTTGTTTAGAACTAGATATGGATCATACGAATGGTTAGTTATGTCATTCGGATTAACTAATGCACCGACGTTCTTTCTGGATTTGATGAACCGAATTTTCCAAGAGCACATAGATAGCTTCGTATTGGGTTTCATAGATAATACCTTGATATACTATGGAGATGAGAAAGAGCATGAACTTCATCTTAGAGTTGTGCTTGAGACGTTGAGGCAGAATCAGCTGAAGGCGAAGTTTCAAAATGTCATTTGTGGAATAAAGAAGTGAAGTTTCTTGGTCATGTAGTCTCAGAAAAAGGGTTGTCCGTAGATATGACTAAGATTGAAGTAGTGAATAATTGGAAAAGACCCAAGACAATGACTGAGATAAAGAGTTTTCTTGGATTGGCTAGATATTATCGGAGGTTCATTAAGGATTTTTCACGAATATCAACACCGATGACTAAGCTAACGTAAAAGGATATGAAGTTTGTTTGGAGCAATAAGTGTGAGGAAGCTTTCTAGAGCTTGAAACACTTATTGACGCATGCACCCTGTATTAATTGTTCCTGAAGGGAATCGGGATTTGGTAGTTTATATAGATGCATATGGAAATGGAATAGGAGCTTTGTTAATGCAGAGAGGTAAAGTTATCACCTATGCTTTCCGACAGCTTAGACCGCATGAGATTAGATATCCGACACATGATTGGAGTTAGCTGTAGTGGAATTTGCATTGAAGGTGTGGAGACATTACCTTTTGGCAAAGAGATTTGAGTTATATACGGATCACAAGTCGTTGAAGTACTTGTTCTCTCAGAAGCAGCTGAACATGAGGCAATAGAGGTGGTTAGAGTTTTAAGCCGCTTATGATTTTGAAATTGAGTACACACCAGGGAAAGGTAATAAGATTGCTGATGCGCTTAGCAGAAAGCATCAGAATGCAGTGTTGGTAATGATAGCAGAGTGGAAAGGTTTGGATGGGTTGTCGACTTGTAGAGTGCAGCGGAGATCTGAAGTTGAGTCTAGTGAAGGATCTGCTATGTTATATTGTTTGAAAGTTCGATCAGTTATGATCGAAAAGATTACTTCTAAATAGATGGAGGATCCAGTGTTAGTTGAACGAATTAGGAAGTTAAAGGGAGGAACAGAGAGCGATGACTTGTAGGATTTTAGCCTTGACCAGAATGGATGGTTGAGAAAGAAAGGAAGGTTACATGTTCTGAACGTAGGAGACATTAGGAAGGAAGTTTGGGAGGAATACCATCGTTCAAAGTTCACTATTCATCTTGGAGGAACTAAGATGTATCAGGACATGAAGAGGAGTTTCTGCTGGGAAGGTATGAAGAGGGATGTTGACTTATGCGTGAATTAGTGTTTGAACCGTCGAAGGATAAAAGACGAACATCAGAAGTCAAGTAGGTTGCTTCAGCCATTGGATATTCCGATATGGAAATAGGATTCTATTTCTATGGATTTTATAGACACTACAAGAAAAACAGTCTTTTATAGCGGCGTATAGCTGCTATTAAACACAACTATATCGGTTTGATAAACGCTGTATAATGACATGTTATAAAAAAGATTGCACATTTACAACACAAAAAACCGCTAAAAAGAGCATGATTTCATCCCATGGTATAGTCGCTATAAAATAGTTATTCTGTACCGCCTATTTCGCGCTATATATCAACATATTTACAGTATATTCTACATCCATTTACAACATATATATACTGCTATAAAATGTGTAGATACAATAACACCTATTTGCTGCTATCCTTTGACAGTAACCTCATACATTGCATTATCTTTTTATAGCAGTTATGTCATATAGTTATAAAGCTTTTAGGAGCTATGCTTTATTTTACTCTATATTTGATGCACCCCGGTATTACACTTTAATAATAACTATAAAACTGAATCTTCTTTAAATAGATAACAATTTGAACAATGTACGAATGAAAAAATATAACAATCAGCAAATGCAACAGATATTCATGACAACAAAATAAAGTATCAACTAACAAAAAATAAGTTCAATACGTGAATTATCAAATTCAATACATATTCATGATAATAAAAGACAACATAGTTCAAAGTTAACGTCCCACAAGTACCACATACATCACTAAGAATTTGAACTGCTCAACCCTTTCTTACCAAATAAACTACCCTTTTCTTACCAAATATTCGGCCAGTCGAGCCATTTCTAGTACATAAAATTAGGTTAAGATAGAACTAGAGTAATCTTCTTCCGAATTTGTGTAATCATTCAAAATTGGCATCTGCAATGTTCAGTCAAATTTTAAGATTAGTATCATTAGGATAAATCTGAGTACTATTTCAAGTATCATTGTTATTGGTTCAAATTTTTGAGTGGTATAAAAGTTCAATCATTTCATTGATCATTGATGCAGATGCTCTATCAAGCATCTCACATAAAAAAATACTCGTTGAAAAGAACAACAGTTCATTTTACAGTTTTATTGGTTATACCTATATTTTATAGAACACACTGTCTGCTTAATTTGAAATTGTGTATGCTATGAATACATGTAATAACCATTATGTCATTTATAATTTATTTGGAGATTTCATATCAGTTTAGTTTTACGTTAACGTACTATATCTATTGCATCATGATGGTGGTTTTACTGCTCAAACGATCGAATATATAAACCACACATTCATTTTTCCCTGACATATGCATAGATTATTCTTAACATATTTTTTAACAGTCTGAAATTTACTTGGTTGGTAGGTAGTGGTTGATGATTTCACTATTAAATTTACCTTTGAAAAAAATATTACTAAATAAATTTACATAACCCAAACCAGACTATTTGATAGACATTTATGTCACTTTCATTGTAAGCTACCAAGGATGATTGATGTTAGTTAAACGTATTTTATTCGAGGTGGTAGCTCTGTTGTTTACCTTATTCTTCAACTATTGTTGACGTGGATTACCATTGTGGCGTTATTAATTTGTCAATTTATGTTTTTCCTTTTGACTGGTATAACATCCATTTGTCTATGTTACTTGCACTGCATGAGTTTATGCAACCATACTGTTTCATTGCCTAGCACATCTGTGCTCTAAAAGCATTATGTTAGCAGGTGTTAAATGGTGGTCACTTGTTTATTAACCAATGTTTGTATGAACAGTGAGTTTGAATGGTATGTACAACTTCTGTCTGTTCTGTGTAAGTGAACCATATTTACTAAGTCAATCATTGATATTTAGAATAAAGTGGTATAATTAATATTATGTACAAGTGATTTTACAATAGAATGACAAAATCTAGTATACTTTTCAAGTTACAAATCGAAGTACAATTAGCAATTATATTATCTGCTTTTATTTATATAAATAAATAGTTATATAAATATATATAATTTTTTTTACTCCATTTGGGCAAAGTTAAAATTGACTTAATTCTATGAAAATTTTCAAATTTCAAAATGTCTATTTTTTGTGGAGATGATACTCGCAACATGAATTAAATACATTTTGAATTCAGAAATTTGAGATATGATAGGTGTGCTTAAAGGTGCTACAAACGGGTTCCCTCCTTCCCTACACGCACATGAGCACGCACATACATGTGTAAAGAATATGCTTGGATACGATGATACTTTATTAAATTGCACGAATTATTCATGTTAATGCCTAAAACATAATTTTGGCAATGAGTAACATCAATCAGTGAAAAATAGTGTGAGTAAGTATATTCACATGCAAAGTTACTAGTATCTAGTACACACTCAAAGAAAAGCCCAAACCTGGCATTCTTCAAAATTATGTTTGTTCTCAGCTCGAACTTGCATATTACTCTCATATAGCAAATTGATTTCCTTTACCTGGAATAAAATGATCAATCATTAAAACATATGCTATGTTTTAACGGATTGGCATTCAAAGTTCATTGGTTATGTGTGTGTCTGCCATGGAAATATACAGAATATGTTTGCAGTTGAAAGTCCTTAAAATGAAATAAATGGTGTTACCTGAAGCTGAAGAGATTTAAATTCTTCATCTTTAAAGAGTAGAGATCGAGAGTTTTCATATTGTAATCGAAGAGATGCCTGAGAACTTTCTGATGCTTTTAAAGCACTCTCAAGCTATGAAATAGTTTTGAAAAAAAATTACAAAGTCGTGAATGCAATGTATCAATGGATAATAAATAAAAATTGCATAAATCTTTTAGCAACATCGTATACGTATTATGTACTAGTGATACAAACTGTGAAAAATCTCAACTTAACAGACTAGGTGCATGGAAGAAGAAATCATTCAGGTGTACATTTTAAAATGAACATACGTTTGATTTAATTATGACTTTTCTTGTTTCAGCAATGAAATTTCAGTTTCTGCCTGCGGTGTGAAAACATAGGTAAATTACCCAATGAGGAAAGCTCATTAAGAAGGGCAAGTGGACAATTATTACTATTTCTTTTGAGCGGTGAAGATAACCAATGACGCTTTGTAAGTCGCTATCTGCATGAAAATCTTCACTATGTGAAGAAGTAGAATTATGTTCTTTCTCAGCCAATCTAATGTGCAGAGTTTCCAAGCAGTTATGCAACCGTTTGCTCTAAAAATTAACAAAAGGCAAAAGGATAATCAGTGAAGTTCAATTTTTGATGAAGATTTTTTGCTTCTTTAAGGAGGAGTTTTTCATGATTAAAACCTACATGATATGGATGAGGAAAACTGACGGCAGACTCTCAAGGTTTTTGTATAGCTTTACATGGGGACATCATAGTTATTATTAACTTTTTTATTATAAACTTAGTTAATTTTATAAACTTTTTTAATTTTTATAAATTTACTCAATCTATTATTATTATCAGATATTATTATTATTATTATAATATTATATAATTTAGTTAAATTTCATAAAAGTTAATTAAATTGGTTAATGCTTTATCATTATTATTGTTATTGTTGTCATTCTTAACTTGGTTATTTATTATGAAACTTAATGAAGTTTGTAATTTATTACTATTTGTATTATTATTATTGCTGTTGTTATCATCATCATCAATATTATTATAAACTTTGTTAATTTTTATGAAACTTGTTTATTTTTTAAAACTTAGTTTAATAGTTGTCAATATTGCTATTATGGTTGTTTGCGCCAAAATTGGTCACAAACCCCAAATACCGTGAAAGCACCAAAGTGTGAATATAAATCAGCAATATTCCAAACACAAATCACAGATCACAGCAAACAACAAGCAATAATCCAGAAGTAATAAACAAGAACACACGATTGATAGTGGTTCGGCTATCTCCGGCCTATGTCCACTTCAATAGTTTTCCTTTTTATTGATTATCCTTGCTGATTACAATCAATAACAGCGATTATAGTGAAGTAAATCGTTTACAACAGTGATAGTTGCGAGTAGAATCGAATCCGGCAGAGTCTGGGCGTTGAATGGCCAAAAGAGATATCCTTTTTCTATAGGCTTTGGGGCTCTATTTATAGGCATAGGAGGCTCAGATCTCGCTCAAACTTCGGGAGACTTCTTCTGGCACGTGAGTGGGCCCACGCGACCGGCCCCACCAAGTTTTGACTCGATCTGAGATCGATACGAAGTGATTTCGTATCCATCAAAAAATGACCCAATTGAGCTGAAATTTGGACGAACAATCTTTACCTTGTGTGGAAGCTTCTGTGAAAATTTCATGGCATTTGGGTCAGTGGATCTTGAGTTATGATCGATTCGAGTTTGGGTTGTCCATTGGCTGTCGTCTTCGAATCCATTGCTTCGAATCCATCTTGTTCGACTCCATCCAAAGTGCGTGTGCATCGATGACGTGGCGCGAGCTTCCTGGGTTGATCCACCTTTCTTGCCATGTTGAATGCTTCTTTTCCCGAAGACGCGCTCGTATCTATGTTCCACGCTTCGTCCATATCCATAACTTCACAACGGTCGCCTTGATTCTAGGATCTTATCCCGTATCGATTCCATATGCCGATCGATACGAAATGAATGCGGGGGGCATCGGTACGAAGTGGTCGTGAAGGATGGATACGAACCTCAAATATAGGATGGGTACGAACGAAACCTCACCCAATGGATACGAACGAGGTTCTTACCTCATGGATACGAAGGAAAACTATGTTGTCATCGAGTCGAAGTCCACCTAACCTTCTCTTTCGATCGATACGAAATAACCGAGTCTCGTCCATGCCGATCGATATGAAGTGTATCGATTCGAAGTTCACCACCATGCGTTGCCTTTGATCGATACAAGCACTATCGAGCCGAACCAATGCCTGATCGATGCGAACTTCACTGAGCCGAATCCATACCGATCGATACGAATGGTATCGATACAAAGTCCTCACTTCCTGATCGATACAAAGTGTATCGATTCGAACCACCCTTGCGTGCCAATGGATACGAACAGCATGTTTTTCCTACATTGCATCGATCATATCTCCTTCATACGAACTCCGATTAACTTGAAATTTGAAACATAGCCATTCCTAGTCCTTATCATCATCTCCAATCAATTTTGTCCCGATCGGAGCCCAACCAAATTTTGACGTCATCGATTGTAGCCTTATTTCCAATCGATCTCCAATCCCGATATCCATCGTTCCTTACCTGTTTGTTGATATTCCAGTTTTGGCCAAAAAGTGGGATAACAATGGTTTTTTATTATTATTATTATAAACTTGAGATCTTTTATTATAAAGTTTTATCAAAATATGTTGATTTATTTACTGGCCATTTGGGTATGTCAAGTTAGATCATATAAATAATATTTTCTTATATATTCTCAGTTACTTATTTCCCTTTTCATGTCAGGTCACTGGGTCCATTAAATTATATCGGGAGGTCATTGATATAATTATATAGTATCCTTTATCACTAACAAGGGTAAAATGGTCAATTTTCCATAAGATGCTGCACTTAGATGGCCTCTCTAATATAGTTTGACATTTAGTTTAAATATATGTACACTTTTGAGGATACTCCAACGAAGTTAAACAATAAACTTCAATATCCATATAAGCTACATTCATAAACAAGGTAATTGAATATCATACTTTGCATATAGGAACTAGGTTAATAACATCAGATTTATCAAGTGGGTTTGGGATATCCATGTTCTAATCTCTAGGAACTATCTTCAGCCCAACCTGAAATTTAGTAATTCGTCATATGCACATTTTATCAAATGAAAATCCAAAGATATTATTAATTTGCAGCATAGTCTGTATTTGTAAGCAAAATAATGTTCATAACCCACAAGATACTTATAATGAAGTCATCAGTGTGTTGTGTGTATACTACATGTTAATGAATAATGGTCATTAAAGAGGAACTGTTTGTACTACTGGTAGAACATACTTTTATTTATTTATGAGCATATCTTTCCACCAAACTTATTCTTCGAATACCTATCCTCAAACATGTCCTCGCCGTCAAACCCGTCCTCGTCATGCCAACTTTACAGTGAGCAAGCACCACATTTTCAACACCTTCTTTCAACCATGTGTAGGCACTTTGACAGAATAGTGTTAAAGGTCAAATTGAAGGACGGTTATGGTCATCAAATGGGAAACTAACAACTTGATCAAATGAGTATAAGTTGTGTGAATTAATAGACAACTCACTTATAAAATAAATTATTATTCGCTGCAACTATTGAATTAAGACATTTGTACATACGGATCTACTATATCTATCAAAGTTTTAAATCTCCTTCTTCTCGCTCAGGGTTTCCCTCAATGTCCCCTTTTTGCACTTGGATAACATTGCACATTATTTTTAACTTGTTTGATTCTCATCTCAATGAGATGTTAAGATTTCAACATAAGATATAGATCGAGATGTTAGTTTGAGATTTTTGACTTCTTAGTACTTCACCTAATTGAACATACTAGAGTAGCAGTAATTTGTCACATTATCTCATTATAAAGACTAAAGCGGGCTGAATTATTGATAAACATGTTGTAAAATAAAATCCTTCATCAATAATTGCTAATGATGGTCGCTGGGTTCAACATGCAGTTTTAAACTTTAAAGCACTCTAAATTTGTTTAGCGAAGAGGTATCTCATGAACACATGTAATTTCTCATCTATTGGAAGCTTATTTATCAATAATGTTCATCAATAATCATTGTTATCAAAAAAATTGTACAAGTCATGCCTACATGCTTAAAAAGAAAAAAAAAGTAAATTTAGTTGTGTTTTACCTTTATAAACGAAGTTAATTTTTATGAAACTTAATAAATGAAGTTAATTTTTTTTTAAACTTAGTTAATTTATTATTACTATTATATAAACTCAGTTGTTTTTTACCAAATTTAGATAACTTGATTAATATTTTATAATTTATTACTAATATTATATAAATTTAGTTACATGTTGTAAAACTTAGATAACTTGGTTAATTTTTTTAATTTATTATTGTCAATAGTGTTATTATTAATATAACCTTATTTAATTTTATGAAACCAATAATTAGTTTGTATTTATTATTATTATACCTTTCGGTAATTTATATAAAAAAATATAGATATTATTATTATAAACTTAGTTAATTTTTATAAAACTTAGTTAAGTTGATTAATATTTTATAACTTATTACTAATATTATTCGAAACTTGGTCAAATATTACGAAACTTAGTTAATTATTAAACTTAGTTAATTTATTATTATTATGATATAAACTCAGTTGTTATTATTATAAAAATTAGTTAACTTGGTTAATATTTTATATTTTATTATTATAAAAACTTAGTTAATTTTTATCAAACCAATAATTAATTTGTCATTATTATTATTATACACTTCATTAATTTATATAAAAATTATAAATATTATTATTATAAACATAGTTAATTTTTATAAAACTTAGTTAACTTGATTTATATTTTATAACTTATTACTAATATTATTCTAAACTTGGTCAATTATTACAAAACTTGGTTAATTTTTAAACTTAGTTAATTTATTATTATTATTATTATTATTATTATTATATAAGCTTAGTTATTATTATTACAAAAATTAGTGAACTTAGTTAATATTATATATTTTATTATTGTAAACTTAGCAAATTTTCATAAACTTAGTGGAAAACGCAAGTCAGATTTGAAATTACAGTTTACACTAGTTGAAAATGTAAAATATGCTATATTTGTTGTTTGCTAATATTACTAATAACTTAGTTATATTTCATAAAACTAAATTAACATTGTTAATATTTTATAAGTTACTATCATCATCGTCGTCGTCGTCGTCTTCATTATATTATTATTATTTTAAACGCAATTTATTGTTATGGAACTTAGTTGATTTTTATAAACTTAGTTTCTTTATTGTTATTATTATTATTATCATGGTTTTCACAAAAAAAACCAAGATATCATAGAAAATTTCAAAAATCAGCAGAAAAGGCTAAACTAAAATAATAAAATCTAATGCCAAAATTACTTGGTTTCTACGTACACTATGAAACCAGATGGGCTAATTTTAGAGTTTTTTTTGACAAAAATTGCATCAAATAAAAAACATAAGAAAATTTACCTATTCACCCATGTGTAGCTCCATTATGCACTTTGCTTCGGCAAGAATATAAAATAAAGAGAATATGTTTGTGTTAGATCGACACAATTAATCTAAGGAAAGTCTATGAGCAATAAAATAATATATCAAGGCGTATACGGTTTTCTTAATTCCCTAATATGCACACAATCCTGAGTGAGCCAATAAGAGACTTATACCTCGGTTTGCTTTGTTCTATTTGTTCTGTTTATGATAATAATGTCGTTAATGGGGAGAATATCATGTTTATTAGTCTAGAATACATATTATCTTAGTATGATTATATATATTGATATGTTCAATATGCTAACACTAAACTAAATACAGATATTTAATTTCTGTACATAGCCAAGTAGTATCAAATTTAAATTCAAAAACAACTTTAAATTAATGGAAGTAAGATGATGTATACCTTGAGAAATTTGTGCATACTTCTTTAAGCTTAAGATTTTGTCCATCCTCTCTATTGAAACTAGCTTAAGATTTTTGTCTGTCTTCAACTGCTTTTATCAAAACCTATATGTTCATAAGTCATAGAATTAATAATATAATTTTGTATTTAATAGTTGAATGAAGAATTTCAAATATAATTATGTATATACTAGTTCAAAAAACAAACTTTTAAAAGGATATTTAACCAAATGTCCATCCAAATTTAACCAAATTAGTGCAACTAACCGATATAATCATGACATTTTCATGGCAACTATTAGTTCTGCTGTTGTATAACAAAAATTAGTTACATGTTCGATTATATATAGTACACTGCTAATTTTGTCGCTGGAGATCGGAACTTCTGTACTTAATGCATACATTCTTTAGTAATAATTATGAGTTATGATATTAACACTAGTACAATTGGTTGATACGTACATACATACAACATATACACACACACATGATTTAGTGGACCAAAATTATGAAACGAGTGCATGTGGGAGTAAGTAATGATAGGCTATGATAAGTGCGTTATATAATGAGATGGACGTGGTTATGGAAATCCCTGTATGCTCATGCACAAAGTGGAAAACGAGTATGGACTGTATCATAAGATATAATATACAAATAAAAAAAGGATGATAAGAAAAATCTAAGCAAGAATATAAAGAAAATATAATGTTCTAGACTGTTTAATGGGTTGATAAATGATATCATTAGTTCCATTTTTAGACATTTGTATTTGTTGCTAGTTGAATATTAATCCTGAAGTTAAATGCTTATTTAAGTTACACATCTTGCCTGGATTAAATGATGGCAGAACGTGAGAAGCAAGACATGCAACTGAATGTAGGCAACTAAGTGTTAAACGTCAACTCAGTTGCATTTAGTTGCCTGCACGTAGTTGCTAATGCAACTAAGTACAGGCACACAGTTGCATTGGCAACTATGTGCTTGCACTCAGTTGCACTGCCTGCACTTAGTTGGCAAGATTTAGAAGTGAAAGTTTCAAAGATTCTGAGAGCGTCAATCGCCTCACTTCTTTTCATTATCAAATAATCAAAACAAAATCGTTAACACAAAGTTTAAGTAAAATTCCAGCTAATCGTTTGTCAGTCCAAATTGTCCATTTTAATGTTTAATCGGTCCCTTAAAATTTAGTCAGTCCCTTGGACTAAAGTTTATCTATGGTCAGTGGCAGTATATTTAATCATATAATCTCAATCAATCAATTGCTTAATTTTAGGTTGGCTAGTGAATCAATTGTCAATTAGCTTAATTGGTAAATTAAATTAATTGCCTTTTTCCTTAAATCAATGAATTATTTGCTTTCATGTTGTTCCAGTAAACCAAATGCCTAATTAGTAACTTATATAGTCAAATTTCTATCCTGTTACAATGAATCAAATGATCGAATCAGTAACATGTATAATAAAATTTCTATCCTGTTACAATGAATCAAATGATTGATGTTTAAATAAAATAGTTACCTTCTTATAGCAAGCAAACAAATATTGGTAAATCAAATTTCTGACTTCTTCAAAATAATAGTTCTAGTGAATCAATCAATCAAATTCCTATTTTCATACAACATGTAATCGAGATGAAAGCAAAGGTTTCAACAAGAAAAAAAGGAAACAAATTTGAAATTCATTTGAATTAAAAATGGGTAATCGTAATCGTTAAACTCGACCGAACTCTAATTCTCGAAATCAGATGATGTGAAATGATACTTACCAATGCGTGGTTGGATGCGATTACAGATGTTTTGTAGCGTTAATTTAATGGTGGTAAAGCTGTATAATATTTGATGTGTCGCATTGTTTTCTTTGACAGAAATGCTTAGAGCAGCGCGCATGATTTAGGTAGTACAATTTTGAAGTAAAAGAAGCATTAGGAGGAGGCAAAATGGGATGGTGGTCAAGAGGCGGCGGATTTGCTAGTTGAGGGTCTGCATTGCGATGGATGGATGTGAAAAAAATTAAGAATAGAAGTGAAAATTTTAGAACGAAAGGAGAAGGAATTGGGAAACTTTTTAGAGAAGAAGCGGGCATGAAAATTATTAGGGAACTCAAGTGTTACCTAGTCTAATGTTTATTCTCAATAACACAAATTAAACCAAACAATAACAGTATGAAACAACGTGTTATCTATTAGCTTTATAAAAATTAGCTTTTCTCATTGTGAGACGGGTTGCCAAGATCTAGTAGATGAAATGAAAGTATATGGGTCATAGTGGATAGACTAACCAAATGGGCCCATTTCATTCCAGTTAAGTCAACTAGGACGACACCTATTTTGGCTAAGTTATTTATGAAGAATATAGTTAGACTTCATGGAATTCCTAGTAGTATAGTTAGTGATAGAGATTCCATGTTCACTAGTGAACTCTGGAAGAGTCTACAGGGGATTTTAGGAACCAAGCTCAAGATGAGTACCGCTTACCATCTACAGACCGATGGGCAAACGTAAAGAGTTAACAAAGTCTGGGAGGATTTGTTAAGAGCTTGTGTGTCAGATTTTGGAGGATCTTGGAAAGACCATCTACACTTAGTTGAGTTTTCATACAATAATAGTTATCATACTAGTATAGGGATGACATGTGTCACCCCACCTCTATACCCACGCTAGCCAAGAACAATACGATATAATGCTGTCAACTAGCACGGAGAATAAGGCTGTTGAGGAGCGACCATCCGTGTAATTGCTTTGTGCGAACACCAATATGTCAGATAGTACAAGGAAGTCCGACATGCCGATGCAAACTCAAGGCTACTACACAGTGGCTATATATATTCTTCGGAAACAAACATAGAAATAAATATAACACAAATCAGTCATAGACATCCATATCACAAAGGCGGAAAAAATATGAATATATAACACATGAAAGTGTACATCAGAGTAGTGGTCAAACAAGATCCACAATATCAAAAAGAATAGATACAAGTGCTAGACAAAAGAATAAGTATACATCATAGAGTCTATATCTCAAATGTATATGTCCAAAAACTACTAATCTAAGTAGTTAGCCAAAAGTCAAGGAGATAATCCCAGATGTAAAGTCAAGCAGAAGCACCTGTAACATCTCGGTCTGACCCGAGTTTTATTTAATAAGAAAATAATAAACGGATCAGCCTAGCTATAAATATCAGATGATATGATATAAAATAAAAGATATGGCATGAACGTATAATAACCATAATGACATACTATAATAAGTATGTAAATGAACATCAACAAGAGGTTAATCAATATCACAAGAATCGTCTCAAAGATCCGAAAAGGGGTATCAGACCCTAAACTTTTATTCACAAATAGTCATTGACACACGAATTCACCAATGCGCAAAAATTGATAAAACTTATCAATAGAAATCTCGAAAATTGGTGAAGCACAAATTCCAGGAATCAACACACGAAATCCAAAAATCACAGAAAGGGGGAGGCCTATCACAAGAACGGGAGCATGAAAACTCGCCAACACGTGTATCACACAAACGAGACGCTATCTCATGGTAGCTAACCATTAATTTTGAGCCGAAACTCCGCACGAACGGCCCGAAGACCATGGGGCGCTGCCCCACATTTGTGAGTAGAAACGTCACACAAACGGGGTTTAGTCTCCCTCGTAGACAAAGAGACATCGCACAATTGCTAGTCTAAATCACAAAAATGATCGTCAATGATCATCAAGAAGTGTCAATCACACTAAGCTAGTAAATATAGGAGCTTAGCTTCATGTCCCATAACCACTAGCTTAACTTAAATATTTACGAACAAATTGTAGATTTCCACTCGAAAATTGTCACAAGAAATTCAATCGAACAAGTCCAAGAATTAACCGACGGAGTAAACGCAAGCATTTCATACCACTCGTTTTACTAAGTCGTTTAATTAGATTTCTCATACGAGTGAGGTAAATGTTTGTATATACTAATAGATTGGAAAACGGTTTAGGAAAAGAGCTTTGAATAATGTTGAAAATTGCTTTGATGAAAGAGTTTTGATATTTATTACTAGTATTGAAACCTTTATATTTTTAAAGTGACAAATCGCAAAAATGATTGTAGAATAACCAATCACCAAAAATTCATATTCAAAGACGTGAATAAAATCCAAAGAAATCAATACCAAATCCATTAAAATGGATATTCCCAAAAATCCCAAAGAAAAGAAGTCATCAAAGTCGATACTAAATGATAACAACAAATAGGGAAATAACACGAATCGGTTAAATTTGGACACCACACAAAAAGGCAAAAATAGGCAAAATAGCAGCAGGTCGGTCGGCCGGCTACAGAGCTCGGTCGACCGGACCCTGTTCTGGAAAAATTCTCGGGATGGTGGGTCGGTCGACCGATCTCTGTAGCCAGTCGACCGGACCAGAGACAGGGAAGTTCTCTGGTAGCAGGTCGGACGGCGGCTACAGAGCTCGGTCGGCCGAACCCTGTTTTCCAGAACTTCCCAACCCATCAAAACGAGGGCCATTCTCGACCAAATTGAAATCGCTGGAGCAACGGCACTAGAAGTTTATAACAATCGACTACCCGGCCCTATATGCCCCTCGATGCATCACAAAATCACGGATCAAAGATCAAAGCTATGATTTTTAAAGATTTGGCTTTCAAAACACTAAAATTGGAATATTCACAAAATCAATCCAAATCAAAATCAATTGCACAAGAATAAGTGTTAGGAATTCATACCTAACAATCGAAGATAATTATAGATTAAGATGTGAGATAAAAATCTCACCTTTTCATAAAAAACAATGAATAAGAAGCTAGAAAACAAAGGAGGATCAACCACTCTTCAATCCCAACTCAAGGAGCTTGAATCTAAGCTTAAAAGAGAAACATTTCCTAAGTTAGGTTTAAGAAATTTCTAAAATTGATAAGAGAATGAGTTGGAGAAGAAGAAGAGAGGCTTACCAAAGTTTCTTTTATTAGTTTGGAGCTAGAGCTTGATTTGCAAAAGAAAACTAGGGCTTGAGTTTTAATTTCCCATTCCACTCTCCATTGATGTAAAAGCTTGAGTATAAGGAAAATAGAAAGGAAGTAAATGAAGAGGAGAGGGTTGGTACTGAGTTAATAAGTGGGGTTAATGGGCCCAAACCAAAGCCCTAAGTGAAAAAGCAGCAAAATTCCACTAACTCCAAACATATCAAAGTTTATACTTAAAAAGATCGCAAACGGCGTTTTGAACTCAATGGAGATAGTCCCGAGTCCTAATTCGACCGTATGCAAAAGTAACCTTTTAGACTATAATCCAACTAACGATAAAATATTTAAATAAAATATTTAAATACTCAATCGTAAAATATGCGGGTTGTTACAGACTCCCCTCCTTAAAGAAATTGCGTCCTCGCAATATTTAAGAAGAAAATATATAGTAACAACCATAAAAGCATATTCAACCCAAAAGAAATTTGAAATAAGAAGTTCACCTCAAAGAGCACGGAAAAGTAAGTCCGGATGTGTTTGCTCGATGAACTCTCTAGATTCCCAAGAGCAATCCTTAGGATTTGAGGACCATTGGACTTTAACAAGCGGAACATCTTTATTTCGAAGGCGCTTGACCTCCGAAGCAATAATACAGATAGGATGTTGCTTATAAGTTAGATTAGGCGAAACTTCAATTTCTTTCACAACACCGGGCTCAAGAATAGAATCGGAATCTCGAAGACATTTCCGTAATTGAGAAACGTGAAACACGTCACGAATAGCAGAAAACTGAGCCGGTAATAAAAGGCGATAAGCCACAGAACCAATACGTTCGGTGATAGGAAATGGCCCAATATATCGAGGCGCTAATTTTCTCGATCGACTGAAACGTATAACACCTTTCATAGGTGAAACACGAATAAACACAAGGTCTCCCACAGAAAATTCTAATTTCCTTCTTCGGTTATCGGCATAGGATTTTTGTCTACTCTGGGCTTCTTTCATCCTATAATGAATAAGATCAATCTTTTCTGTGGAATCACGAATAAAATCTGGACCTAAAACCAGCTTCTCACCGGCATCAAGCCAACAAGAAGGAGCTCGGCATGGCCTTCCATAGAGTGCCTCAAAAGGTGCCATACCAATACAAGATTGGAAGCTATTATTATAGGAAAACTCAACAAGAGAAATATGATCTTCCCAACTTCCACCAAAATCAAGAACACATGCACGAAGAAGATATTCAAAAGTTTGATTCACACACTCAGTTTGTCCATCGGACTGGGGATGATAAGCGGTGCTAAAATTAAGCTTCGTTCCCAAAGCTTTTTGAAGACTCTTCCAAAATCCACTAGTAAACAATGGATCACGATCACTAACAATAGAAGTAGGAACTCCATGTAATTTAATAATTTCTTTGATAAAGAGTTTGGCCAAAAGAGGAACGGTTCGAATAGACCGAACGGGAATAAAATGGGCGGATTTAGTAAGTCTATCAACTATCACCCATAAGCTATCATGACCCGAACGAGAACGGGGAAGGCCATCAATAAAATCCATAGAAATTTGATCCCACTTCCAAATTGGAATTTCTAAAGGTTGCAATAACCCACCGGGCCTTTGATGCTCTGCCTTGACAAGTTGGCAAGTCATGCAACACTTAACAAAGTTAGCAATATCAGATTTCATTCCCTCCCAATAGTAAAGTCGTTTCATATCCGCGTACATTTTACTACTACCGGGATGAATGGTAAATTTAGAACGGTGTGAATCTTCTAAAACATCTTTACGAAGATCACTAATATTTGGCACGATAAGTCTACCAAATTTTCAAACGCCGCCACGAGAATCGATATCAAAGTCTTTCAAATCTTCAATATCAGTTTTATCCCTTAATCTTTGGCAAAGAAGGGCCAATTCGGGATCTAGCTTTTGAGCTTCAACAAGCGGTCTAATAGAGAACGATGAGCCTCAAGGCTACATAAAACAAGAGATGAACATAAATCGGAAACTCGATCTCGAATTTCACAAGTGGATAAAATTCTGAGATCATTCCATTCGAATATCATCATAGAAACAACTGCTTGTTGCTTACGACTAAGTGCATCTGTAACACGATTTCCCTTTCTGGGAGTATAAAGAATATCAAGTTCATAAGGTGCAAGGAATTCGAGCCAACGCTGTTGACGCAAATTAAGTTACTTTTGAGAAAAAAAATATTTAAAAGACTTCTGATCAGTGTAGAGAATAAATTTTTCTCCCAAAAGATAATGACGCCAAATACGAAGAGCGAAAACAATAGCCATGAGTTCTAAGTCATGTGTGGCATATCTAGTCTCGGCTGGCTTCAATTGCCCAGAAGCATAAGCAATAACACGTTCTCTTTGCATAAGAACGGCACCCAAACCAACGCGACTAGCTGTAACTCCCCACTCCGAGACCCACTCTAGTAAAGAGTATTACGGAGTAATACCGTCTACTAGAACGGAGAGTAGAGTATAATAGAAGCGACCATGTGTAATCAAGCTATAACTAACTACTGAATACGTCGAATAGGTGGTTTTATTTTCTCAAGTGGTTCGACATATCCAATAGATATTTATAACGAAACTACAATGGCTAAGGAAAATAGGTTCAGAACAAACATAATACCAAATGATAACATCATCATCACAGAACAGTCACATAACAGTCACAGAACATAGGTACAATATATCGTCAATACAGATCCAAATATCAAAAGGTGGGTACAAAGCCACCGCTCACACATGTGAGTCAAAAATATGTACATAAGAGACTGAATAATCAGAGTATCAAAATAGTGGACAAATATAAAGAGCTATCTATCAGCATGGCAGATAATGTCCAAGCGGAAGCATAGAAATCTAAGTCCAGAGACCTAACCTGAAACAACTCGGTCTGACCCGAGCGAAAACACTCGGGTCAGGCTAGCTAAATAATCAGTAATAACTGAGATATATAATAATGCGGTACATAAACAAAACAGAAGTTCTCCAAAGAGAAGAATATAATGGACCACATGAATATAATGACGATCCCTAATCATCAATAAACAGTAAAAATCTCCAAAGAGAATATCAACACCAAAGTGTGGAATAAAATCGCCTCATCTCATCGGCGTAGCCAAAGCTATATAAAGTTTCCCATAGGCAATAATCCCAAGAGTGACCAGAGTCTGTAATCAATGCCCAAGCAAAGATCGATGCTCCAAAAAGCAATAGGGATATACTGAAAAGTCAATGATATCGAATACTAAAAAGCAGTGTCCAGAGACACTGTGAATCCACAAGATAATCGCACTTATATCGTATGGTTCCATAGAACCAACACCGAATGGTGGTACTCGAATGGATATAAAAATCATCAGATAATACAAGTATTGCACGTGCACCGACCAGAGTCGTTATTGCCAAGTACTGTAGAGTTGTGATCGATCACATGCACAGATGCGGAACGCGCGAGACGACGAGATCCTTCCCAGAAGGATAAAGGCCCAGAGGCACATGCCGAAAAAACTGCTCCATAGAGCAAGTGTCTAGAGACGGTTGTCCAGAGGCGTGGTGACCCAGAGGTCCAGTACTGGCCGCCCAGAGGCTAATGTGTCACAAACATCTTGGAGAGGAACCCGTCAAGTGTTAACAATGAGTCCCATACCCCACGTTTCGCACTAAACGGTTTACTAACCAATAGCATGCTCACACTCCAAACAATAAAAATTCCACCTCGTATCATCGGTAAACTAGACCCAAAGGTCAAAACGATCAATCGAATAGGTCGGGGATTAACCGGAAAGAAAGTACACACGGTTCCATAGGCCGGAGTTTCCTAACCGTTTAAGCACCTTTCCACTTCGCTCGACGTGCTAAAAGTGAGTGTGAGATTTTTATTATAGAAAATAATGGTGCGAAACGGATTTTTAATTGATCTTGAAATCACTTTAAAACGGCTTTTGAAAACTCTCCTATTATGGAGTAATTAATTTAATAATTAAAAATAATATTATATAATAATTTCGAAAGCCATTTAGGAGTGAAAAATCCTTTTAAAACCTTTTTATAAGGCCCGTGTACGAAATCCAAAGACAAATCTCAAAGATGTCGACAAAAGCAGAAAATCACTGAAAATATTCGTAAGTGTTGGAAAATAGTCCAAAACTGACGCGAACCCAAATTCGAAAAATTATTCGGACCAGCAAACCAAATCCGAATGGCATGAAAATTGGTAGGAACGTAGTCCGACATTCCTACTTCAAAACGCAAAAAGAATTACTCGATTCCGACTTGAAACGAAGTCGCAGCGACGCTCTAAAGTCGGACCCGAAAACAGTGAATACACTGTTTCAGGCTGAGATCCGGGTCCCTCTTCGACAGCAATTTCGAAGAGACAAATGAACTGGGATACTAATCAAACTTTCTAGAGATGGAGTTCGGAACTCCATCTTTCCAACGAGTCTAAAAACGTTGGATTTTGACCACGGATGTGACCGTGGCGATGTCACAAAGTTTCAGTTCCAAAACTGAAAACAGGAAGAAAAAAAATGCTTTTTTTTCCTTCTCGGGCCCCCAGCCCGCATGGGATGGGGAGAAATAAGACAGCCCCAGCCCATGCGGGCTGGGGGAGATACAACCCGCCCCAGCCCGCATGGGGTGGGGGGAAAAAAACAGCCCGCCCAGCCCATGCGGGCTGGGGGGAAAACAACCCGCCCAGCCCACATGGGCTGGGGGGGAAGACGACCCGCCTAGCCCACATGGGCTGGAGGGAACACGACCCGCCCAGCCCACATGGGCTGGGGGGAGACAACCCGCCAAGCCCATGCGGGCTAGGGGGGGGAACGGCCCGCCCCAGCCCATGCGGGCTGGGGACTTTACGGCCCGCCCCAGCCCATGCGGGCTGGGGACTTGTGGCCGGCCCCTGCCCGTTTGGGCTGGGGACTTGTGGCCAGCCCCACTAGGGCTGGCCAGCTCCTAGCTAGCCCAACTGGGCTAGCCTGCTGTGCCTGGGCTGCAGTCTGGGTGCAACCCAGATCCATGTTTTCAGCCTGTTTTCAGGCTGTGCATTTCCAGCCAGCTGAAATTGATGATTTTAGTGCTTTAGGGGTGTTTTTTCAAGTTTTTGGCCTCAAATTTCACTAATAACAATCACTAACTACCATATAATGATTAATACACTAAATTAAAGGAAACAAAGGGCCAAAGCTTAGCATTACCTTATGAAACAATATCGCAAACACCTTATGTGTACACCCAAAATGAAAGCAAAGATGATCAAAGACCTATGATACACATGTTACATGATAAAACATGTGTTACTAAATGATTTATGAAGTCAAAAGAGGATTAAACACATATTAGAAGAGGTTTTTAGCAATATACCTCTCTAGAAAGCAACAATGACCATTATAACATCAACCCAAGTTAGCAAAAGATGATTAGGAGGCTATAAGATCATAAAAACACATAAAACATGTGTTAAAAAACTTATTTTAGAAATTAGAGAGATACAAAAAATGGATTTGTGGTGGGTATTTGCATTACCTTTGCATAGAATGACTTGCATAAGCTAAAACTTGAAGGAGATGAAGATGGAGGCCATTTTTGTTAAGAAAGCTTTAGGAAATGATTAGGGTTTTGATTAGGGTTGAATAAATGAGGTTAGGAGAGTTTGAGATAATATATAGAGGAGGTTTAGGGTGGGTTATTGGGTTAAGTTTAGCAACCCAATAAGAAGAGGGTTATTTACAATGTTTCCAAAAAATTTCTAGGTGTTCATGTATGTTTATAAACTCAATTTTCTTACCCAAACTCGTTTTAAAATCTCTCCTAAAATATTTACTTTCCAAAAATAACATTTTATCCTCATTTTAAAATCCCATATTTCTCATTTAATTAAAATAGCCTTTTTCAAATAAATTTTGTTATTCCAAATCCTTTTATGCTTCATTAAAAATAAATAAAAATTCTAACTTTTATTTATTAATTGGTAATGCAAATCTCGGGTTGTTACAGACTCCCCCCTTAAGAAAATTGCGTCCCCGCAATTCCTTAAGATAGATGTCGTCTATAACGTCAAATCCACAAAAGAAGCGATAAAGATAAAATAGAGAATTCTTACCCGTAGAAGAAGATGGGAGAAAGCCAGGATAAGAGCGCTCGATAGATTCTCTGGTCTCCCAAGTGCATTCCTTAGGATTCGGCGACCATTGAATCTTCACGAGTGGAACCTCTTTGTTGCGAAGGCGTCTAACCTCCGAATCAAGCACACGGAGAGGTTGCTGCTCCAAAGATAAGTCAGGTAAGATCTCTAAATCAGGCACGACATGCGGCTCAATGATAGAGTCAGGATCGTGAACACACTTGTGAAGCTGAGAAACATGGAACACGTCATGCATTTCGGAAAAATGAGCAGGTAGAGCCACACGATAAGCAACGGGGCCGATGCGTTCCGTAATAGGAAATGGTCCAACATAGCGAGGAGCCAACTTCCCTGTAGAGCTGAAACGCACAACCCTCTTCATGGGAGAAATCCGAATGAAGATAAAATCACCAATAGAGAACTCAAGAGGCTTCCTACGGTTGTCCGTGTAGGATTTCTGGCGGTCATGTGCCTCTTTCATTCTCTGACGGATAAGAACAATCTTTTCAGAAGATTCCCGAACTGAATCTGGACCAAGAATAAGCTTCTCGCCAGATTCTAACCAACATGCAGGAGAGCGACATGGCCTTTCGTATAGAGCCTCGAAAGGTGCCATGCCAATACTAGACTGAAAGCTGTTGTTGTAGGAGAACTCTACAAGCGGTAAGTGATCCTCCCAACTACCTCCGAAATCCAGAATACAACAGCGCAAAAGATCCTCCAGAACACGATTCACCCTCTCCGTCTGACCGTCGGTCTGAGGATGATAAGCAGTCGAAAGATTCAGCTTTGTGTCCAAAGCTGACTGTAGGCACTTTCAGAAGTGACTAGTAAAGATAGTGTCTCGATCACAGACGATAGAGCTAGGAATGCCATGAAGTCGAACGACTTCCTTCACATATAGCTTGGCAAGCTGAGGAGCAGTCCGAGTGGACTTAATAGGAATGAAATGAGCTGCTTTGGTCAAGCGATCAATAATAACCCAGATAGAAGTATGGCCTGACCTCGATCAAGGCAGACCTTCAATAAAATACATGGATATCTGATCCCATTTCCATAATGGAATCTCTAGCGGCTGAAGAAGACCAGATGGACGCTGATGCTCGGCCTTGATCTGTTGACAAGTCATGCAACCACTCACATAACTTGCCACACCTCTCTTCAACCGCTCCTAATAATATAGCCGGCACATATCGGCATACATCTTACTTGAACCGGGATGTATAGTGTACTTAGTGCGATGGCACTCGGCCAGAATGTCATGCCTAAGTGATAAATCAGATGGTACAACAATACAGTTCTTCATACGAAGGCACCGATGAAAATCAAGAGAATAATCCAGCAAGGTCTCATCACTGGATCCCGACTCGAGAAGGTGAATAAGATGCAATAAGTCTGGATCCTGCCACTGTGCATGGGCAATGCGATTCAATAAGATAGGACGAGCTTCCAAGCTAAATAATAAGACCGGAGAATCAGAGGATGGAGCTCGATCTCTAATATCACACAAAGATAGGGTCTCGAGAATATCCCACTCGGCAATTATCATAGAAACTACTGCCGAGTGTTTGCAACTGAGCGCATCTGCAACACGATTACCCTTGCCAGGGGTATACTGAATATCTAAATCATATGAGGCGAGAAACTCAAGCCATCGCTGCTGCCTCATGTTGAGATCTCTCTGGCTGAAAAGATACTTCAGAGACTTATGATCGGTGTAAAGAGTGAAGCATTCGCCTAATAGAAAGTGACGCCACGTCTTCAAGGCAAAGACGATAGCTGCTAACTCAAGATCATGAGTAGGATAGCGAACCTCCTTCGGACGCAGTTGCCTGGAAGCATAAGCAACTACCTGATCCTTCTGCATAAGTACGGTACCGAGCCCGCTACCACAAGCGTCGGTGTAAACAACAAGATCCTGATTACTCTCAGGAACCACAAAGATAGGAGCATTAGTGAGAAGTTCCTTCAGTCGCCGAAAGGAAGCTTTACACTTATCAGACCAAATAAAGCAAACACCCTTACGAGTCAGCGTCGTAAGGGAAAGTGCAACTCGAGAGAAATCCTTGACAAACCGACGGTAATAACCCGCCAGACCAAGAAAGCTGCGAATATCATGAACGTTCTCGGGCTGCTTCCAATTCTGAATAGCTTCGATCTTGGCAGGATTGACAGAAACACCCTCAGATGAAACAATATGGCCCAAGAACTTGACCTTGCTCTCCCAAAAATGGCACTTGGAGAGCTTGGCCTTAAGCTGATGCTGACGAAGAGTATCCAAGACGATCCGCAAATGATGAGCATGCTCTGTCTCGGATCTAGAATAAATAAGAATATCGTCGATGAAAACCAGAACGAATCTATCGATGTATTCCCGGAATACTCGATTCATAAGATCGACGAAGAAAGCCGGTGCGTTCGTCAAGCCGAATGGCATGACCAACCACTCAAAAGAACCATAACGAGTGCTGAAAGCGGTAAGAAGAATGCTATCTTCCGCAACTCGGAGCTGATGAAATCCGGTGGCAAGGTCGAGCTGGGAAAAGACCTTCGCACCGCTCAGCTGATCAAACATATCGTCTATCCGTGGAAATGGATAACGATTTCTGATGGTCAACTCATTAAGCTTGCGATAGTCAATGCAAAGCCTAAGAGAGCCATCCGGCTTCTTAACGAAGACCACAGCAGCACCCCATGGCGAAGAACTGGACCGAATGAACTGCTTCGCCTCAAGCTCTACTAACTGCTTCCTGAGTTCCTCATTCTCTTTAGTAGACATCCTCGTGGGAGGACGCCCAACTGGGTGGGAGCCTGGAATGAGATCGATGCGTAACTCAATGGCCCGCTTTGGCAGCAGGCCAGATACTGGCTCGAATATATCAGGGAAATCCCGAACAACAGGAATACGAGATATGTCCAAATCCTCATCTCGTGAATCAAGAGAAAATAAAGTAATATCAGAAATCCCAACATCTTGAAGAGCAATAGCTAACGGAGCGGACGAGTCAGGATGACGAAGAAATAATATCCTCTCCGAACAAATGATTTTGGCGTCGTACTGATCGAGCCAATCCATGCCAAGAATCATGTCAAAGCCCAAATACTCCATAACGTGCAGATTCGCACGGAAAGAAAATCCACAAAGATCAATATCCATATCCTCACAAAGCAAGCTAAGGGTCGTGGATCCGCCGATGGGATTCACAATGCTTAGTGAAGAAACCAAACAAGTAACATCCAAGGATAAAGCATCTACTAGCTCCTTTGATACGAATGAGTGAGAGGCACCCGTATCAAAGAGAACTCTACAAGATCTACCATGAAATAAAATAGAACCTTCGAGAACGGAAGGATGCGTACCTCGAGGCCGAGCTGAAGATGTAGGAGCCTTGGCAGCATTAAACTTGCCAGGCTTGGCACTAGCTGGAGCAATAGGACAAGTGGAGATCCTGTGTCCCTCCTTCTTGCAGAAGGTGCAATAGAGAGGTTTGGGACACTCTCGAATAAAGTGATCAGAAGAACCACAGTTGAAGCATTTCTTCGGAGGACGTGTCCCACTAGGCTGAGCAGGAGTCTGGGACTGAGAACGAGTCTGAGTCTGAAAAGTGGAACTGCCAGTCTTCTTCTTCTTGTTCCAAGGCTTGGTATTCTGAAATGGACCCCGCTTCTGATTGGGGTTTTTGGAACCCCCACCATCTCCATCACTGTCTCTCTCACGCTCAACCGCTTCAAGGTGAAGCGCTGCGTCAACTAGCTCATCAAAAGGGAGCTTAAGCTGGAGCATAAGCTGTTTCTTCAAATCTTTCTTCAGGCCTTCTACAAACTTGAGATTCTTCTTATAAGGAGTGCTGATGAACTCGATGTCATACTTAGATAGGGCCTCGAAAGATGAAGAATAGTCAGCAACAGAGGTCTTCCCTTGCTTAAGGTCAATAAAGCGGCGTGCAAGGGCTATCTTCTCGAACTCGGGGACAAACTTGAGCAAGAAGTGCTCTCGGAACTGATCCCAAGTGAGAGTGGCCTCATCGGTCTCAGAAATAAGGAGCTCGTACCAATCCAAGGCACGACCCTCAAGATGGCTAGAAGCAACAAGAACTCTGTCATGGTCAGGAAGGGTCATGCGAGTGAAATTACGCTCGCAAACTCTGATCCAAGCCTGGACCTCAAGAACAGTCTCGGAGCCATTGAACGACTTCCCTCCAAGATGAATAAAGTCGCTGCAAAGGCGCGCAAAAGCAGACATGCGCGGTGCATCAGAAACTGGTGCAGGAGACTGAGAGTGCGACTGAGAGTTACGAACCAGCTCCATGATCTGGTCCGTGGTCATGTATACGCCCTCAGGGT
Source organism: Allium cepa (assembly GCA_030765085.1). Lineage (NCBI taxonomy): Eukaryota > Viridiplantae > Streptophyta > Magnoliopsida > Asparagales > Amaryllidaceae > Allium > Allium cepa. The sequence continues at coordinate 554,601,146 of CM060938.1, read as the reverse complement.
GAGGTTTGTTGGACTGTCCAGCATCAGCAGAACGGAGGTTCCTACCTCTCCCAATCATACTGAAAGATAAGGTAAGATTTAGTTAAGCACGATTCAAAGATAAATAATTCATTAAGGAATATTACGGAATATAATAGATTCCTACACATATTCCTAACTTATTTATCTAAAGGTGGATATGTTCAATTTGGATCGTATTATAACGTATTGTACTACGTGTCTGTTCTGTGTTTGTTATGCTTAATTCTGAACCTTTGCTCTGATACCAAACTGTAATGCCCCACTCCGAGACCCACTCTAGTAAAGAGTATTACGGAGTAATACCGTCTACTAGAATGGAGAATAGAGTATAATGGAAGCGACCATGTGTAATCAAGCTATAACTAACTACTGAATACGTCGAATAGGTGGTTTTCTTTTCTCAAGTGATTCGACATATCCAATAGATATTTATAACGAAACTACAATGGCTAAGGAAAATAGGTTCAGAACAAACATAATACCAAATGATAACATCATCATCACAGAACAGTCACATCACAGTCACAGAACATAGGTACAATATATCGTCAATACAGATCCAAATATCAAAAGGTGGGTACAAAGCCACCGCTCACACATGTGAGTCAAAAATATGTACATAAGAGACTGAATAATCAGAGTATCAAAATAGTGGACAAATATAAAGAGCTATCTATCAGCATAGCAGATAATGTCCAAGCGGAAGCACAGAAAGCTAAGTCCAGAGACCTAACCTGAAACAACTCGGTCTGACCCGAGCAAAAACACTCGGGTCAGGCTAGCTAAATAATCAGTAATAGCTGAGATATATAATAATGCGGTACATAAACAAAACAGAACTTCTCCAAAGAGAAGAATATAATGGACCACATGAATATAATGACGATCCCTAATCATCAATAAACAGTAAAAATCTCCAAAGAGAATATCAACACCAAAGTGTGGAATAAAATCGCCTCATCTCATCGGCGTAGCCAAAGCTATATAAAGTTGCCCATAGGAAATAATCCCAAGAGTGACCAGAGTCTATAATCAATGCCCAAGCAAAGATCGATGCTCCAAAGATCAATATGGATATTCTGAAAAGTCAATGAAATCGAATACTGAAAAGCAGTGTCCAGAGACACTGTGAATCCACAAGGTAATCACACTTACATCATATGGTTCCATAGAACCAACACCGAATGGCGGTACTCGAATAGATATAAAAATCATCAAATAATACAAGTATTGCACGTACACCGACCAGAGTCGTTATTGCCAAGTACTGTAGAGTTGTGATCGATCACACGCACAGATGCGGAACGCGCGAGACGGCGAGATCCTTCCCAGAAGGATAAAGGCCCAGAGGCACATGCCAAAAAAACTGCTCCATAGAGCAGGTGTCCAGAGACGGTTGCCCAGAGGCGTGGTGACCCAGAGGTCCAGTACTGGCCTCCCAGAGGCTAATGTGTCACAAACTTCTTGGAGAGGAACCCGTAAAGTGTTAACAATGAGTCCCATACCCCACGTTCGCACTAAACGGTTTACTAACCAATAGCATGCTCACACTCCAAACAATAAAAAGTCCACCTCGTATCATCGGTAAACTAGACCCAAAGGTCAAAACGATCAATCGAATAGGTCGGGGATTAACCGGAAAGAAAATAGACACGGTTCCATAGGCCGAAAATTTCCTAACGTTTAAGCACCTTTCCACTTCGCTCGACGTGCTAAAAGTGGTGTGAGATTTTTATTATAGAAAATAATGGTGCGAAACAGATTTTTAATTGATCTTGAAATCACTTTAAAACGGCTTTTGAAAACTCTCCTATTATGGAGTAATTAATTTAATAATTCAAAATAATATTATATAATAATTTTGAAAGCCATTTAGGAGTGAAAAATCCTTTTAAAACCTTTTTATAAGGCCCGTGTACGAAATCCAAAGACAAATCTCAAAGATGTCGACAAAACCAGAAAATCACTGAAAATATTCTAAGTGTTGGAAAATAGTCCAAAACTGACACGAACCCAAATCTCAAAGATGTCCGACATTCCTACTTCAAAACGCAAAAAGAATTACTCGATTCCGACTTGAAACGAAGTCGCAACGACGCTCCAAAGTCGGACCCGGAAACAGTGAATACACTGTTTCAGGCTGAGATCCGGGTCCTTCTTCGACAGCAATTTCGAAGAGTCAAATGAACTCAGATACTAATCAAACTTTCTAGAGATAGAGTTCGGAACTCCAGCTTTCCAAAGAGTCCAAAAATGTTGGATTTCGACCACGGATGTGACCGTGGCGATGTCACAAAGTTTCAGTTCCAAAACTGAAAACAAGAAAAAAAAATGCTTTCATTTTTTATTTTTTTTTCTTCTCGGTCCCCCATCCCGCATGGGTTGGGGAGAAATAAGACAGCCCCAGCCCATGCGGGCTGGGGGAGATACAACCCGCCCTAGCCCGCATGGGCTGGGGGGAAAAAACAGCCCGCCTAGTCCATGCGGGCTGGGGGGAAGACGACCCGCCCAGCTGACATGGGCTGGGGGGAGACGACCCGTCCAGCCCAAGCGGGCTAGGAGGGGAAAACGGCCCGCCCCAGCCCATGCGGGCTGGGGACTTTGCGGCCCGCCCCAGCCCGCATGGGCTGGGGACTTGTGGCCGGCCCCAGCCCGTTTGGGCTAGAGACTTGTTAGCCTAACTGGGCTAGCCTGTTGTGCCTGGGTTGCAGCCTGGGTGCAACCCAGACCCATGTTTTCAGCCTGTTTTCAGGCTGTGCATTTCCAGCCAGCTGAAATTGATGATTTTAGTGCTTTAGGGGTGTTCTTTTCAAGTTTTTGGTCTCAAATTTCACTAATAACAATCACTAACTACCATATAATGATTAATACACTAAATTAAAGGAAACAGGGGGCCAAAGCTTAGCATTACCTTATGAAGCAATATCGCAAACACCCTATGCGCACACCCAAAATGAAAGCAAAGATGATCAAAGACTTATGATACACATGTTACATGATAAAACATGTGTTACTAAATGATTTATGAAGTCAAAAGAGGATTAAACACATATTAGAAGAGGTTTTTAGCAACATACCTCTCTAGAAAGCAACAATGACCATTATAGCATCAACCCAAGTTAGCAAAAGATGATAAGGAGGCTATAAGATCATAAAAACACATAAAACATGTGTTAACAAACTTATTTCAGAAATTAGAGAGATATAAAAGATGGATTTGAGGTGGGTATTTGCATTACCTTTGCATAGAATGACTTGCATAAGCTAAAACTTGAAGGAGATGAAGATGGAGGCCATTTTTGTTAAGAAAGCTTTAGGAAATGATTAGGGTTTTGATTAGGGTTGAATGAATGAGGTTAGGAGAGTTTGAGATAATATATAGAGGAGGTTTAGGGTGGGTTATTGGGTCAAGTTTAGCAACCCAATAAGAAGAGGGTTATTTACAATGTTTCCAAAAATTTTCTAAGTGTTCATGTATGTTTATAAACTCATTTTTCTTACCCAAACCCGTTTTAAAATCTCTCCTAAAATATTTACTTTCCAAAAATAACATTTTATCCTCATTTTAAAATCTCATATTTCCCATTTAATTAAAATAGCCTTTTTCAAATAAATTTTGTTATTCCAAATCCTTTTATGCTTCATTAAAAATAAATAAAAATTCTAACTTTTATTTATTAATTGGTAATGCAAATCCCGGGTTGTTACACTAGCATCGGTATAAATAACAAAATCTTGATTCCCCTCGGGAATAACAAGAATAGGAGCATCAGAAAGGAGTTCTTTTAATTTCTGAAAAGAAGCTTCACATTTGTCCGACCAAATGTATTTAACACCTTTCTTTGTTAAGCTAGTAAGAGGCACGACAATTTTAGAAAAGTCTTTGATAAAACGGCGGTAATAACCCGCCAATCCAAGGAAACTACGGATTTCCGTTACACTCTCCGGTCTCTTCCAATTTTGAATCGCTTCAATTTTTGAAGGATCCAATGATATTCCGGATTCGGAAATAATATGACCGAGAAACTTCACACGAGATTGCCAAAAGTGGCATTTAGAAAATTTTGCTTTTAATTGATTACTCCTAAGAGTTTCCAACACAATCCGAAGATGCATTTCGTGCTCCTCCTCGGTTTTTGAATACACAAGAATATCATCAATAAAGATGAGAACAAATCGATCGAGGAAATCTTTGAAAACTCGATTCATAAGGTCAACGAAATAAGCCGGAGCATTCGTTAAACCAAATGGCATAACAAGCCATTCATAAGATCCATAACGAGTACGGAACGATGTCAAAGGAATGCTATCCTCTACAATACGAAGCTGATGAAAACCGGCAGCCAAGTCCAATTGTGAAAAGACTCTAGCACCACTAAGTTGGTCAAATAAATCATCAATCCGAGGTAAAGGATATTTATTCTTAATAGTAAGATCATTAAGCTTGCGATAGTCAACGCAAAGCCTAAGTGTACCATCAGATTTCTTCACGAAAATAGCCGAAGCTCCCCAAGGCGAGGAACTAGAGCGAATAAATTGCTTCGTCTCCAATTCGGATAACTATTTGTGCATCACCTCATTTTCCTTATTGGACATAAGATAATGAGGACGAGTAATAGGTTGAGCTCCAGGGATGAGATTAATTCTGAACTCAATTGCTCGCTTAGGTGGCAATCCTAAAACGGGCTCAAATATGTCGGAGAATTCACAAACAACATGAATAAGAGAAATGACGTCTTCCTCATCATCATTACCGTCATCATGAGGATTTAAAGAACATAAAGATGCTGCCAAGTTGGAATCCGAATCTTTAAGAATGATAGAAATCTGCTTAACAGATTGAGGATGTCGAAGATGAATAGTCCGCTCAGGACATAGGATATGAGCTTCATAATGATAAAGCCAATCCATTCCCAAAATCATTACAGGAATCAACACACGAAATCCAGAAATCACAGAAAGGGAGAGGCCTATCACAAGAACGGGAGCATGAAAACTCGCCAACACATGTGTCACACAAACGAGACACTATCTCATGGTAGCCAACCATTAATTTTGAGCCGAAAATCCACACGAACGGCCCGAAGACCATGGGGCGCTACCCCACATATGTGAGTAGAAACGTCACACAAACGGGGTTTAGTCTTCCTCGTAGACAAAGAGACATCGCACAATTGCTAGTCTAAATCACAAAAATGATCGTCAATGATCATCAAGAAGTGTCAATCACACTAAGCTAGTAAATATATGAGCTTAGCTTCATGTCCCATAACCACTAGCTTAACTTAAATATTTACGAACAAATTGTAGATTTCCACTCGAAAATTGTCACAAGAAATTCAATCGAACAAGTCCAAGAATTAACCGACGAAGTAAATGCAAGCGTTTCATACCACTCGTTTTACTAAGTCGTTTAATTAGATTTCTCATACGAGTGAGGTAAAGGTTTGTATATACTAATAGATTGGAAAACGGTTTAGGAAAAGAGCTTTGAATAGTGTTGAAAATTGCTTTGATGAAAGATTTTTGATATTTACTACTAGTATTGAAACCTTTATATTTTTAAAGTGACAAATCGCATAAATGATTGTAGAACAACCAATCACCAAAGATTCACATTCAAAGACGTGAATAAAATCCAAAGAAATCGACACCGAATCCATTAAAATCGATATTCCCAAAAATCCCAAAGAAAAGAAGTCATCAAAGTCGAAACTAAATGATAACAACAAATAGGGAAATAACACGAATCGGTTAAATTTGGAAATCACACAAAAAGGCAAAAATAGGCAAAATAGCAGCAGGTCGGTCGGTCGGCCGGCTATAGAGCTCGGTCGACCGGACCCTGTTCTGGAAAAATTCTCGGGATGGTGGGTCGGTCGACCGATCTCTGTAGCCGGTCGACCGGACCAGAGACAGGGAAGTTCTCTGGTAGCAGGTCGGTAGGCCGGCACAGAGCTCGGTCGGCCGGACCCTGTTTTCCAGAACTTCCCAGCCCATCAAAACGAGGGCCATTCTCGACCAAATTGAAATCGCTTGAGCAACGGCACTAGAAGTTTATGCCAATCGACTACCCGGCCCTATATGCTCCTCGATGCATCACAAAATCATGGATCAAAGATCAAAGCTATGATTTTTAAAGATTTGGCTTTCAAAACACTAAAATTGTAATATTCACAAAACCAATCCAAATCAAAATCAATTGCACAAGAATAAGTGTTAGGAATTCATACCTAACAATCGAAGATAATTATAGATTAAGATGTGAGATAAAAATCTCACCTTTTCACAAAAACAATGAAGAAGAAGCTAGAAAACAAAGGAGGATCAACCACTCTTCAATCCCAACTCAAGGAGCTTGAATCTAAGCTTAAAAGAGAAACATTTCCTAAGTTAGGTTTAGAAAATTTCTGAAATTGATAAGAGAATGAGTTGGAGAAGAAGAAGAGAGGCTTACCAAAGTTTCTTCTATTAGTTTGGAGCTAGAGTTTGATTTGCAAAAGAAAACTAGGGCTTGAGTTTTAATTTCCCATTCCACTCTCCATTGATGTAAAAGCTTGAGTATAAGGAAAATAGAAAGGAAGTAAATGAAGAGGAGAGGGTTGGGACTGAGTTAATAAGTGGGGTTAATGGGCTCAGCCCAAACCAAAGCCCTAAGTGAAAAAGTAGCAAAATTCCACTAACTCCAAACATATCAAAGTTTATGCTTAAAAAGATCGCAAACGGCGTTTTGAACTCAATGGAGGTAGTCCCGAGTCCTAATTCGACCCTATGCAAAAAGTAACCTTTTAAACTATAATCCAACTAATGATAAAATATTTAAATAAAATGTTTAAATACTCAATCGTAAAATATGCGGGTTGTTACATGACACCATTTGAAGCTTTACATGGAAGACCATGCAAATCACCAATTTGTTGGTTAGAGACCGGAGATAGGTTGGTTGTTGGTCTAGATTTAGTTAGAGAAGCTGCAGAGAAGATTGAGCTGATTCGAGCTAGAATGAAGGAAGCTCAGTCTGGATAGAAGAGTTATGCAGACAGAAGATGAAAGACTTAGAGTTCTATGTTGGAGATCATGTTTTTATTCACCTATGAAGGTTGTGATTAGATTCAGGAAATCAGGTAAGTTGGCACTGAGATTCGTAGGACCATTTCCTATTGTAGAGAGGATCGAGAAACTCGCATATAGAGTAGATTTACCGAGCAGTTTAGCAGGAGTCCATGATGTTTTCCATGTTTCTCATCTAAGAAAGTGTGTTAGAGGCCCGGAGACTACTATTGCACCAACTGTGTTAGATGACTTAGTGTAGATCCGGACTTGACTACAGTTAGGAAGCCAAGTCATATAGTCATGAGAGATGAGAAAAGGCTAAGGAACATGATAGTCAGATTAGTGAAAGTCTGGTGGACGGACGATGTGAGAGACTGTACTTAGGAGACTGAAAAAAGAATTAGAGACGCTTATACCGATTTGTTTGATGGTATGTTTTACCTTTTTAATTGATGTGTTCTGTACCTTATCGTAATTTCGACGACAAAATTCCTTAAAGAGGGGAGTCTGTAATGACTCTAATTTTTAGTAACATTATTTAGGATATTTAATTAACTAAATTAAATTAATAATGTGATGATTAGGGAATTGAGATTTGTGATTAATAAGGGGTAGCCGTGCCATGTAAACAATGAACTAAAGAATTAAGATGTTAAAGCAAATAGATAAGGGGCTATATAGGAATAGACATATTCTTATACCCTAAAACCCCCTAAGCCCTCATTCTCACGTTCGTTCATAATTCACAAACAAAAATATAAAGTAAGCCCGGCCACCATTAGAAAAGAAAAGAGAAGACTTCAAGAGGAAAAGCTGAACAACTTAATCAAGATCAAATCTCAAATCCTTAATTTTAAAGCTAAGATGAATAATTACTACATCTCATTTTTCTAATTGTTTTTGGTTTTAAGATGAATCCAAAGTATTTTGCATGACCATGCTATGTTTTCGAATGATTAAATGTTTATATATGCTTATTAATGATTTGTGTTTATTCGTCTAAGTTTTATGATAAGTTTTAGTGTAAAAACCCTATTTAATGGCATCCAAACGCCTTGCAATTTTAGATATAGGTCAGAAATGTTTAGAGATGGGTTTAATTTTCATAATTTTTGGAGTTAATGTGGATTTATATTATTTTCTAGTGTAGAAAATGATTATTTGGGTTTTAGATTATTTACAGCTAAATAATTAATATTTTGGGTCTGGAATTAATATATGTTAGAAAACATATTAAAAATAAATTTCTAAAATTTTGAAGAATTTTCCTAAGTGTTTTTATGAATATATAAAATTATTTAAGGTATCGGACTTAAATGTTTTATATGTTTATAAAAGAAGAAGGGTACTTTGTAAAAAAATTAAATTGTTTATGTCTGAAATATTGGCAGCACGTTTAGAAAAGAAAATTAGCAACTAATAATATTTTGACAAATAAGGCAGGTTAGTTGAAAACTAATTATTCACATGCTTTTGGCATGTTTCACTGCTTTTGGCACCAGGGGTTCCAACCAAGTACTTCCGCCTTCATTGCCGTCGAAACCAATGCGTCTGGTATCAAGTTTTTGGTACATAGTGAATTAGACTAAGGCGAAAGACGCTGGGTCGAAGCTACGGGTTCCAAAGGGGTCGAAGTGCTTCTTTGCTTTTAAATGAAAACGCACCAGCTTTACTTTCGAAGGATATGCTTTCGACTTAGTTGGCTTTCGGCTGTGTCAAATGTTTTAGAGGAAAGGTTTCGAATGAGTTGCACCTGTTGTTTTAAGTAAATGCTTTCGAATGGGGTCAAAACCTTTAGCAGCCGCTTTTCCTACCTTTTGAAGTCAATGGTTTCGGAAGGTATACTTTGTTTTTAAAAGTTAACCACTTCTCTGATACTTTCAGAAGGTTGGTTGCGACACCATCACTTCTTTACTTAGGAATGCTTTCGAAAGGAGTGGTTTCGACTTAAACATTTTATGATCATTTTTCTCTATTGAAGGTAGAACCTAAATGGTTTTGAAAGAAATGATTTTTGATGGTTTCGAAAGGTGTTTCCACATATTTTAAATTAAACCCAATGCTTTTGAAAGGCTTGTTATTTACAAAGATTTTGATGCTTTCGAAAGGTTTTAAATAAAGGTTTCGAAGGGGTGGTTCCCCAATTGTTTCAAAAGGTTTGAGAGGAAAGGTTTTCCAATGTTTTCCAAAGGCAAAGTTTAAATGTTTAAAGATAGGATGTCCAAGGTTTTATAGCTTTCGACAGAATGGTTTTTCAAGTGTTTTCGAAAGGAAGATTGAATGGTTTCGAAAGGAACGTTTTGGCCTTTCGGCCTAAGTGAAAGAAGGGTTTTACTTGGTTTCGAAAGGGGTACTTTCAATGTATTTGAAAGGGGTTTTTTCAAAGCTTTAAATGTTTTCATCAACAAAGATTTGAGCAAAGTATATATAACATGGGAAGGTGATTTGGAGTAAAGCGTAGAGTATATATTTTCCTTGTTTAATTTTGGTTTAAAGATTCTAAATCAATTTGAGATGAAGAGTTTTCAAGGAAAATGTTGGGAAGATTACCCTAAGTAAAATGACTCAGATGTTAGAATATCAGACGGGACTGGTATACAGTCGCGCCCTATACATTAGCTAATAGGACAATCTAATTTAGTCCAAAATTCCAGTGTGTCGATCTTTTTCATAGGTAGGACTAAAATTATGATTACACACCGAAGGGAATATATGTTTGTATACAGATAGGTTATTGTTGATCATGCAAAATTATTAGGATCGGGTGACACTAGGCAAAGATATGTTAGGGACAGACCATCCAAAAGAGGAGTATCTAACAGATAAGATAGGGACGGACAATCCAAAAGAGGAGCATCTAACATGTGTTAGATTATTTTGTTTATATTGTCCGGTAAACCCGAGTCAACCAAAAGTTAGTGGTTAGCCAAACAAACTAAAGTGTTCGGGCAGATAGTTCATTTATTACCTTACATGTAAGTTTACATGATATTCTTTATAGTTTTTAACCAGTTTTGGTTGTAGGATTATAATTTGCAAAAGATATGTTTTAAAAGGATATTGGTGAGGGGAAATCTATTCCGCTAAGCTGCTGGTCTCACTTAATATCAAATAACCAAGATGTATTGTATTATTCACACCAGGCTTTATGTCTGACTCGAAGTTTATGTTTTCTCCCTTAAACTCTCGGGTGCTCAAAATTGATTTGAGTAGGCTGAGGGTTGAGGATTTTCAAGTCTTTAGTAGGTTGGCGAATAAAGCTTCCAACGACGAGCAGGTGGTTGACGTATAGGTATTTAGAAGTTGCTATTTTATTTTGTTTTATTCCACTGTGTTGTATTAAGTCAGTTATGACTATACAATACTCCGGTCAACAAAGGGGGCATCTTCATATGTCGCTCTAGGCGTATTTTGTGATAATTATATTTTATCCTTACTTGGGAAACGATTATGGGATCATGTAATAGAATATGAAACATGTTTTGTGAAATGTAACCAGAAAAGTTTTTTTTGTGAAATCTGCGATTTTGTATCATATTCATGTGCTTCTGATATTATGAATACCATTAACATTATCGTATTTGGTCAGTGGAAGTTAACACTATGGATGACTGCAGCATCTATAACGCTTCGGGCCTCAAGGTAGGGGATGTTACAAGCCGTTTATTGGTACTGAAGATGTAATCGAAGTGAAGAACTGGTTGCTTCATTGCTAGAGGATTTTCGCTGACTTAGGGGTCAACGATAAGCAGAAAGGAGATTCGCCTCTAGATAGCCACAAGGGGCAGCACTGTATTAGTGGAACAATGTGACAGTTGGAGTCAACGAGGAGAAATAACTTGGGCTGAGTTTAGGAGGGTTTATGGTGAGGTTTATGTCAAAGATTGCTAAGTCCACTCTGCTCAGGAAGTTTGCTGAGTTGGAGCATCGAGATATGACTGTGCTCGAGTATACGACGAGGTTTGAGGAGCTATTGAGATATGGCTATGCTACGGTTGATACCGTGATTAGGAGGAATGAGAAGTTCATCACGGGGTTGAAGCCTGTGCTTGATAAGGCAATGTTACCTCATATTAGGGATCCATGTGATGTTGTTGTTGGGATGACCTTGAGGGATGAAGAGATGCAAGCTTTTTCTGAAAGGAATTAAGGCCAAGGAAGCTTAAGGAGGGCAGAGTCTGAAGAGGAAGTTTTTCCACAAGAAAGGAGCCCAGAAGGGTGGAGCTGTTAAGAAGGGAAAGGAAAAAGTGGTCGTTACAAGTGTGACAAGAAATGACATTATTCCCATGAGTGCCCAACAGGAAAGGGAAAGAAAGATGCTGAGAAGAAAGGAATAAAGTGTTTCAATTGTTATCAAATTAACCAAGTCAGCTAAGGATGGGAAAGGCAAGATGTTTGCATTCGAACCAGCAACCTCGAGACCAACAGCAAATGAGAGGGAAAAGCTACGGTGGGAGGTACGCTTTTGATTTATGGCATATCAGTTAGAGTTCTATTTGATATAAGTGCATCACATTCGTTTATATCTCATTGTTTGGTAGATAAACTTAACTAGAACCCTCATACCTAGTTACTTCCTTAAAGGTTGCAAATCCGATATGAAGTTATGCGACACTTGGGATGAGGTGTGACCACTTAGAGTTTGAATTGTTATGCCATTCATTTGTTTGCAGTTTGCATGTGTTTGATTTCGTAGGGTTCATAATTATTTTAGGTATAGATTGGTTAAGTAAATACGATGCTAGGTTATTTTTCCATAATAGGAAAATATCACGTAGATACCCTGACTGTAGTGATCGAATAGTATACTCCGTAGATAACCCTAGTTTTGAGGTTAATGCTTTGTTCGGTGTTGTGGAGGTAGAAGATGAGTTAAATCGAGTTTTCATTGTTAGATGATTCGTAGATGTCTTTGAAGCAGTAGTAGGACTACCACCAAAATGGGCCATTGAGTTTCGAATAGATTTGGTACTAAGAGAAAAACCAGTGAGTAGGCCGCCACGTAGAATGATACCTACCGAGATGTAGATGCTCAAGAAGTAGTTGTTTGATTTGGAAGGCGATAATTTTATCAGACCAAGCAGTTCTCTTTGGGGGGCAGCCGTATCGTTTGCCAAGAAACTGGATGGATCATTAAGGTTATGTATCGATTATCGTAAGTTGAATGAGAAGATGACAAAGAATCAATATTCGTTGCCTAGAATTGACGATTTGTTCGACCAGTTGAGTGTAGCCAAGGTATTTCCCAGTTGGATTTAGTAACAGGGTTCCATCAGCTTAGGGTAGCAGAGGATAGTATTCCTTTGGCTGCGTTTAGAACCAGATACAGATTATGTGAATGATTAGAAATTCCGTTCGGACTAATTACCGCACCAGCATTCTTTGTAGATTTGATGAACCGAGTTTTCCAGAAGCACTTGGATAGGTTTGTTTTGGTTTTCATTAATGATATTTTGGTATATTTTAAGGATGAAAGGGAGAATGAAGTTCATCTTAGAGTGGTTCTTGAGACGTTGAGGCAGCATCAACTAGAAGAATTTTTTTTGAAGTGTCGTTTCTGGAAGAAGGAAGTGAAGTTCCTTGGTCATGTAGTCTCAAAGAAAGGGTTGTCTATAGATTCGGCTAAGATCGAGGCGGTGAATATTGGAAGAGACCCATGACAATGACTAAGATAAAGAGTTTTCTTGGATTAATTGGGTATTATGTGAGATTCGTTAAGAATTTTTCAAGGATAGCGGCACTGATGACCAATTTAACACAAAAGGATGTGAAGTTTGTTTGGACCGATAAGTGTGAGGAGGCATTCCAGAAGCTGAGGAGAATAAGGACATAGTGGTGTACACAAATGCGTGTGGAACAAGATTAGGGGTTATGTTAATGCAAAGAGATAAAGTAATTGCCTATGCATCTCGATAGCTTGGACCGCATGAGGTTAGATACCTGACTCACTATTTGGAATTAGCTGCGGTAATTTTTGCGTTGAAAGTGTTGAGACATTACCTTATGGGAGAGAGATTTGAGATGTGTATGAATCATAAGTCGCTAAAGTATTTATTCTCTCTAAAGGAGTTGAATATGAGACAATAGAGGTGGTTAGAGTTTTTAGCCGCTTATGACTTTGGTATTGAGTACACACCCGGAAAAGACAACAAGATTGTGGATGCACTTAGCAAAAAACATCATAATGCAGTATTGGCGATAATACCTGAGTAGAAAGATTTGGAAGTATTGACTACATGCCGAGTGCAGTGGAGATCTAAGAGTGGTTCTAGTATAAAAACTACTACGTTATCATGTTTAGAAGTTCGACTAGTGGTGATCGAAAGGATTGATTCTAAGCAAGGAGAGGATCCGATATTAGCTAAGCGGATCTGGATGTTAGGGGATGGAATAGATAGCGATGACTTGAAGGATTTCAGTTTTGACCAGAACAGGTGGTTAAGAAAGAAGGGATGGTTATGTGTTCCAAATGTTGAGAACTTAAGGAAAGAAGTTCTTGGGGAATGTCATCGATCTAAGTTTACGATTCACCCTGGAGGGACCAAGATATATTAGGATATGAAGAGTAGTTTCTTTTGGGAAGGTATGAAGAGAGATGTAGGCTTATAGGTGAAGCGGTGTTTGAACCGCCAATGGGTAAAAGTCGAACATCAGAAACAAAGTGGGTTACTTCAGCCTTTAGATGTTCCAGTTTCGAAATGGGATTCGATCTCAATGGATTTTATACACGGGTTGCCAAGATCTGATAGAGAAAATGAAAGCATATGGGTCATAATGGATAGGTTAACCAAAAGTGCTCTTTCATTCCAGTTAAGTCAAATAGGACGGCACCTGTTTTGGCTAAGTTATTTATGATGAAAGTAATTAGACTGCATGGGATTCCTAGTAGTATCCTAAGTGATAGAGATTCCTTATTCAACAGCGAGTTCTGGAAGCGTCTACAGAAGATTTTAGGTACCAAGCTCAAGATGAGTATCGCTTACCATCCGTAGATAGATGGAAAAACGGAAAGAGTTAACAAAGTCTTAGAAGAATTGTTACGAGCTTTTATGCTAGATTTTGGAGGATCGTGGGAAGATCATCTACACGTAGTCGAGTTTTCATATAACAACAGTTATCAGGTTAGAATAGGGATGGCACCGTTCGAAGTTTCGTATGGAAGTCCATGCAAATATCTAGTTTGTTGGTTAGAGACCAGGGATAGGTTGGTTCTTGGTCCTGATTTAGTCCGAGAAGCTGCAAAAAAGATTGAGTTGTTTCGGGATAGGATGGAGGAAGCTCGGTCTAGGCAGAAGACTTACACCGATAGAAGATGGAAAGACTTAAAATTCTCAGTTGGAGATCAATTTTATCAAGGTATCACCGATGAAAGGCGTAATTCAATTTTGAAGATCAGGGAAATTGGCACCGAGGTTCGTTGGACCATTTGCAATAGTAGAAAGGATCGGGAAACTCGCATATAGAGTGGAGTTACCAAACAGTTTCGCAGGAGTCCATAATGTTTCTCATATTTATCGTCTAAGAAAGTGTATTCGAGATTCAGAGACCACTATAGCACCGACTGTGTTAGATGACTTAGTAGTAAAGCCGAATTTGACTATAATTAGAAAACCAGTTCGTATAGTCACAAGAGATGAGAAGAGACCACTGAACAAGACAGTCAGATTAGTTAGAGTTTAGTGGAGTGACAACAAGAGAGACTGTATTTGAGAAACTAAGAGTAAGATTCGAGATACTGATCTTGACTTATTGCATGCTATGTTTTACCTTTATGTTTGATTTTGATGGGTGCCTTATCATAATTTCAAGGATGAAATTCTTTAAGGTGGAAAGTCTGTAACGATCCTAATTTGATTAACATTATTTAGGACATTTAATTAGATAAATTAAATGAAATAATATAAATGGTTAAGGGTTTGAGATTTGTGATTAATAGAAGGTAGCTGTGCCTAGCTGAACTAATGAATTAAGGAAAATAAAATGAATTAGATAAGAGAAATGGATAAGGGAAAGATAGGAATAAGATATATTCTAATACCCTAAACCTTCACACCATATTCATTTTACATGTTTACAATAGAAACCAAATAGTAGAGAGGTCGGCCACCATTAAGAAGAAGTAAGGGGAAGATAAGTTAAATCAAGAGGAAGAAGACTAATCAACTAAATCCAAGATCAAATCTCAATTCCTTAACAACAAAGCTAAGGTGAATAATATGTTACATCTCATATTTTTAATGTTTTCGGTTTCTTGAATAAGATTCGAATGTTTTTGCAAGTATATTGCTATGTTTTGAATGTTAAATATATATATATATATATATTTATGTTTGTTGATGAATTATGCTTATTCATATTGATTTTATGACAAGTTTTGATTTGAAAACCTATCAAATGACATCCAAATGCCTTGTGTTTTTAATATATGGTCAGAAATTATATTTTAGAGATGAGTTTCAAGTTTCATAATTTTCTGAATTAATGTGGATTTATTATTAATTTTCTAGTGAAGAAAATGGTTAATTGGGTTTAAAATTAATTATGATTATTTTATATTAGCTCTAGGTTAGAAATTTATAAATGTTGGAAAACATATTAAAAGTGATTTATTGGAATTTTTGAAGAATTTTTCTAAGTGTTTTAATGAGTAT
Source organism: Allium cepa (assembly GCA_030765085.1). Classification (NCBI taxonomy): domain Eukaryota; kingdom Viridiplantae; phylum Streptophyta; class Magnoliopsida; order Asparagales; family Amaryllidaceae; genus Allium; species Allium cepa. The sequence continues at coordinate 554,585,421 of CM060938.1, read as the reverse complement.
ATAAAATTGTTTAAGGTATGAGACTTAAATGTTTTACATGTTTACAAAAGGAGAAGAGGCAATTTGCAAATGTTTTAAATTGTAATTTCTGAAATTCGTTGGCACTTTTTGAAAGGAATTTGGAAAAAAAATTAGCAACCAATCATATGTTGACAAACAAAGCAGATTAGTTGAAAAGAATTACCTTTTAAAGTTAAAATCCAGTTTTACCATACTTTTGCTGTTTCGCCACCTTTGGTACCTACCTTTCGACTAGGTACTTCCAACTCCATTTTTATCGAAACTAATGCGCATGGTATCAAAGACTTGGTACATAGTGAATTGGACGTAGGCGAAAGGTATATAGTTGAAACAAGGGATTCTGAAGGGGTCGAAACCTTGTTTTGCTTTCAAAAGGAAACGCGCCTGCTTTGCTTTCGAAAAGAACGCTTTCAACTTAGATAGCTTTCAACTTGGTTAAATGGTTTTAAATAATGGTTTCGAAAGAAGTCGTGTCTTTTTTTTATAAAGAAGCTTTTGAAGGGGTCGAAACACCTTGCTGCCGCATCCTACCTTTCGAAGCAATGCTTTCAAAAGGGTTTCTTTGTTTTAAAACCTAAGCCGCTTCTCCAATGCTTTCGAAGGGATTGGTTTCGACACCATCCACTTCTTTTACTTAAGAAATTGCTTTCGAAATAGCTGCTTTCGACTTTGTATTTTTAAGACCCTTTTAATATTTTGAAAGTTAAACCCAAAGGTTTCGAAAGAAATTATTTTTGATGGTTTTGAAAGATTATTCCACATATTTTAACTTGAACCCAATGCTTTCGAAAGGTTTGTTTTAAGTATAGTACTTTAATGCTTTCGAAAGGTAACTATCAAAGGTTTCGAAGGGGTGGTTCCCTAACTATTTTCGAAAAGTACATGATAAAGGTTTATAAGGGGTGATTCCCCAATGTTGTCGAAAGGTTTACCTTAGTGTTTAATGGAAGATCTCCAATGTTTCGAAAGGCATGTTTAAAGTGTTTTAAAAAAGGACATCTAAGGTTTTATAAAGCTTTTGAAAGAGATGTTTTCATGTTTTCGAAAGGATTATGGTAAATGGTTTCGAAAGGTATGTTTTGACTTTTCGGGCTAAGGTTATAAACTAAATTAGTTTACTTGTGTCGAAAGGGGTACTTTCAATTCGAAAGTGAATTGTTTAAAGGTTTAAACAAAGATCTCGATGTTTTCATCAACAATGTTTTGATTAAAGTATATATAATTGTAAAGAGGTTTGAGTAAAGCAAATAATATGTTTTCCTTGTTTAAGTATGATTTAAAGGGATTAAATCATTTTAAAAAGGTTTTCAAGGAAAATTTAACGGACAGTTAACCCCAATCTAATTTAGTCCAAAATTCTAGATGGGACTGTGTAGGGTTAAGCCATATACATCAGATTTAGCCCGAAGCTAATTTATTCCAAAATTCCAATGTGTAGGGCTTAGTCATAGGTAAGACTTAAATGATGGTTACATACAGAAAGTAATATATGTACAGAGAAGGAGGACAGTTATTAGTGAGCCCGAAAAACCATTAGGATCAAGTGACCCTTGAAGAAGTATGTTAAGGATAGATCGACAAAAGCATGTCTAACACGTGTTAGATAATTTGTTTAATTTGTCTGGTAGACCCGAGTCAACCAAAGGTTAATAGATAGTCAAACAAAACTATATTTTTTTGGACTCATGCTCCATTTATTACCTGTTTTCAGCATAAATGATATTGATATTATTGATATAATCAATTTGATTAACCAGTTTGGTTGCAGGATTTTGATTTGCAAAAAGATATGTTTTAAAGGGATATTAGTGAGGGAAAACTCGTTCCACTAAGTGGCGTGGTCTCACTTAATATTAGTAAACCGAGATGTAATAGTATTATTCATACCAGGCTTTATGTCTGACTCGAAGTTTATGTTTTAACCCTTAAACTCTCAGGTGCTCAAAATTAACTTGAGTACATTGAGGGTTAACATTTTACAGGTTCAGTAGGTGGACGAATAAAGCTTCTGAAGACGTGCAAGAGGCAAAGTTAGTTAATTAGGAGTTGCTATTTAGTTTTATTTCCGCTGTGATGTATTAGACTTATATGTCTATTTAGTACTTTGATCATCCAAAGAGGCATCATCATATGTCGCTCTTAGTGTATTTTGTAATAGTTATATTTGATCAAAACCTGGGAATTGATTATGAGATTATGTAAATTAAATTTGAAATATTATTTTGATGTCTAATCAGAAAAGTTGTTTTATTCTATGATGATTTTATTTCATATTCATGTGCTTCTGATTATATGGATACCATTAGCATTACCATATTTTGCCGCCAGAAGTTAATATTATGGATGATTGCAGCATCTGTACGTAGCACTTAGCTTCGGCCTCAAGATAGGGGATGTTACATTATACAGAGATATTGAGATTTACATATACTATGTATATACTTAGCATGCACATGCACACACAGATAATATGACATAAATAAATAACTATATCTCTACTATTAATAAAGAGAATTTGATGAATAGATTTCCACGGCATCTTTTTGAAAATTTGAAATTGCCCTACATACATCAACGAAATCTCACTGTCGGTTTGCAACCTCCACCACCAGTCCCATCTTAACCATCCATCAACAAAATTCACCATCAATTTTCTTGAAATGAAAGTACCGTGACCAATAAAGCTTTTGCACTTATAACACATATATGTCCTAAATTTTTTATTAAATAAAATGTAAATGGGACTTTGCATTGAATGTCCCTACTTTGATGTTGTCGTAAGAAAAGTCCCTACGATAATGAGTATGTAAATTAAGTCCCTGTTTTTTCTAAATTAGAAAGCGCAAACTATCTTGCACTTTTCTTATAAAAAGTGCAAGTTAACTTGCGCTTTTAAAAAATTTAAATTTTTTTGAAAATTTTAAAATTTTCAAAAAAATTTCAAAATGAAAAAGCGCAAACTAGCTTGCGCTTTTCTGATAAAAAGTGCAAGTTACCTTGCGCTTTTCAAAAATTTCAAAATTTTAAAAATTAGAGAGCACAAACTAGCTCGAACTTGTATTTTTCAAAAAATTTAAAAAAATTCAAAATAAAAGCGCAAACTAGCTTACGTTTTCCTGATAGAAAGCGCAGGTTAACTTACGCTCTTCAAAAATTTCAAAAGTTTTAAAATTTTCAAAATTAAAAAAAAAATTCAAACACTAGAAGTTGCAAGTTAGCTTGCATTTTCTGTCGAAAAAAACAAAGCACCTTACGTTTTCTATTTTTCAAAAAATAGGGACTAAATTTACATATTCATATCTACAGGGACTTTTCTTATAACAGCATCAAAAATAGGGACCTGTAACTCGTGTCTTGAATGTAAATATTTTTGGGGCTTTGCACCGAAGGTCCCTATTTTTGATGTTGTCGTAAAAAAAGTCCCTACGATAATGAGTATATAAATTAAGTCCTTGTTTTTTCTAAATCAGAAAGCGCAAACTATCTTGCGCTTTTCTTATAGAAAGTGCAAATTAACTTGCGCTTTTAAAAATTTTAAATTTTTTTGAAATTTCAAAATTTTCAAAAAATAATTCAAAATGAAAAAGCGCAAACTAGCTTGTGCTTTTGTGATAAAAAGTGCAAGCTAACTTGCACTTTTCAAAAATTTCGAAAATTTTAAAAATTTCAAAATCAGAAAGCACAAACTAGCTTGAAATTGCATTTTTCAAAAATTTCAAAATTTTCAAACATTAAAAAAAATTAAAATAAAAGCGCAAACTAGCTTGCACTTTCCTGATAGAAAGCGCAAGTTAGCTTGCATTTTCAAAAATTTCAAAAGTTTTAAAATTTTCAAAATTTAAAAAAAAAATTCAAAGTCTAAAAGTTGCAAGTTAGCTTGCATTTTCTGTCAGAAAAGTGCAAAGCACCTTGCATTTTCTATTTTTCAAAACATAGGGACTAAATTTACATATTTATATCTACATGGAATTTTGTTATAACAACATAATAAATAGGGACCTGTAACTCTTTTCTTGAATATTTTTGGCTATTAGATGCACATAAGTGCAATTTACACTAGTATATACAATGTATGTATGTATATACTATGTGTGTATATAATTTTTGAAATTTTGTTAAATAATTAATAAATATAATTTTAAATTTACTTTTATTATATTTTGACTAAGTCTTGAATTTTTGAATTTGATTTTTTTAAAATATGTAATTTGACTTGTAAACAAGTATTAAAATTTCTAAAGCTAGACCTAAGATATTTATTTAAAATTGAAAATATCTTATGCTTAACGCGATAAAATTATTATAAAATAAATATACAAAATGATTTTATTATATGTTGCCAAAAGAAATTTTAATACACACACACACTTTGAATATATTATATAAATACATAATGTAAAATGTATATAAATATAGTTCGGCCTTAATTTTTTAATCTGCCAAAAGGAATTTTAACATATACGTATACAATATTTATAATTTTAAAATGAATTTAACTCATCGCTATAGTTTAAATCATTTAATTAATAACTAATAGTTTAAGTATAATAGAAATATGCTTTACAATTTGAAAATTATTTTTCATATTTTATAACAATTATGGAAAAAAATAAATTTATAAATGAACGTATGTGTGTGTGTGGATAAAGGAACCAAGCTAATCTGAAGCGAGTTAAATGGTGAATTTCAAAAATAAAATAATTTTGATCTTTGTTAAGTCTATGAAGCCTAGATGGACTTTAAATCCAATCTAATTACTTTAAACAAAATCGTTATTTATTTTGTTTTGTTTGAAAGGTTTTTTTTGATTGTATGAGTGTATCAAATAGACACATACGAGTAACGTTACTAGTTAAATAAATTTTGAGAAGGAAACCTTTTGTTTTTCCCCTAAATTTTATGCAATTTATTGAGAGAAGATTTTACTTTAATTGATGAGCGAAACCTTTAATTTCTCTCTTTATAGTTAAATTGATTGATTTATTAAATGTCATCAATGAGCAGTTTATGCTCGACATAAATTGCTAGCATATCTAAATATGCTCTATTGATATTATGTAAATATAATATATAATAAGTATACATAATTAATGTGATCGTATGTAGGTGATGAGATTTACACCGTAATAGACACATTTTTCCTTTACATATGCCCTTGTCGTACGGTTTTGAATTAAAACATACATAATAAATGATGTATAATAGTTTGCATGCATACATACATATTATATTTGGTAAACTTATATAATTTGAAATCAAAAATTAACATTAATGTATTAATTTTTTATTAGGGAAAGATTTGAAATCAAGAATTATATTATGCAAAGAATCCATCTAATTAATTTGAATTGGGGGAAACATAAATGTGTTTTCGTACACATAAAATAGCATGTGATGTTTTAGATCCTAAATTAACTTATTATGTAAACATCCAATTTAATACATATGTGTGTGTGTGTATGTTTTTGTTGTTTATACCTTAATTATTGATTTTGATGACAACCATATAAAATATAGATACTAATGTTTTGCCAAGTTATATAGTATATAGTGCATAATATTACACGGGTGCTGAATCGAATACTATACAGTGTAAAAACTCGAAATAAAGATATGAAGACTCGTAAGTTCAAAAAATGAAGATCCTAAAGTTATAACTTAGTGTTTAGAGTCATTAGAATATATTTTAAAGTCTTTGAAGCAATCTCTGATCTTTATCTCCAATTTTTATTCTTTGATAATTTAAGTAAAAATCAATTATTATAATTTCAAAATATATTTTTAAATAATAGTTTATAAAAAAGTTTAAGTAAAAAATATTTAGAAACTATGTTCAAATTAATTTACAAACTATAGGATTTCAAAACAATTTAAAAGAAAAGTATTTTCAAAAATTACTAGGATATGTTAGCATGCTTGTTTTGTATATGTCGACATATAGACCACTGGATGGTTTTTAAATTTTGAATGGAAGTATTCTTTGAACACAACTCTTTACGAATGGATACATATATTCATTTACTATATAAAGCGAAGTGCAAACACATTTTTAACCAATTAAGTACCTACTGTCTTCCCACTCCTTACTCTCTTGAACATTCTCTTGAAAAAAATACTCCATTCTATTCAAAATCGCATAGAATCAATTCGCACTTCATTGTATTGATTCAATACTACTTTCTTATGATTTTGGAAACATGTTTCTCTCTCTCATTTCAAAAATCCTATCAATTGTAGTTGCATTTGTTTAGGTGTGCTTGTAGCCATTCAAATCAAGTGGGTATGCTTAGTAGCCTGGTAAATCTAGTGGGTGATCTTGTAGCCCGATTAAATCAAGAGAGTTTACCCTAGATTCGGAATATAAATGGGTGTATCTCGTAGCCTCGAAATCGAGATTGTAATCTGGTTTTCCTTCTACCTGGTTTAAGGATTGGCATTTTAAAAAAATCTGTACAAGAAATTGTACGGGAATTCATGTAGGAGAAATCCGAACAGGTATAAAATCTCCAGTGTCATCTCTATAACTTTTACTTTACTTTATTGCTTTTATATTTATCTGTGATTGCAACTGTAACTGATCATTAGTATAATTTGTGTTGTTAATCTATTATTTAATATTAATCTTGAAAGAATTTTAAAAAGATTTACATAAGTTAAAAAACACTATTCACCACCCCTCCAGTGTTAAATTAGCCTTAAGATCTATTATTCTGCAGCCCACATGTGTGTATGTAGAGATTTGTTAATAATTACAGGTAACAATATTGAGACAAACATTTAATCTAGAATAAAAACAATAGATGTAGAATTTTATGCAATACATTAAATTTAGAAAGGAAATAAAGATTTTTGATTTTAAGCATGTACACAGATCAGTACAAAAAAAATTCTCCTTTTTTTATGAAAACAATACTGAGGACAATTATATTCAAAACATCAATCGCCGTAACAAAACAAATTATTTTTCAGTATAACTATAAAAGACACACACACACAAATATATATATATATATATACATATATATATATATATATATATATTATAAAGATGGTTTCCAATTGGAATCAAGTTATTTTTTCAAAACAACAAATGAAAAAATAGTAAGGATTCAGGCAACTTAGGTTTGTGTAAATTGGTGATAGAATATTAACATCAAAACAATATAGAGAACACCTACAGAATTAACAAGGAGAAAGAAAGTCTAAATCATATATATAATAATGAACATATTTAGAATATTGATAAAGGGAAAAACTAGATATGAATTAAATAAACATTGTTATCTGGCCTTTTAGTCAAGCCTTATTTGGATGAGTCAAAACGATCGAGTGGTTAGATAGCGAACCAGAAATCCAGAGCAATAACACCAAGATTCAAATACTAAGTGAAGCATAAAGGTATAACTATAAACTTGCCAAATACCTATGAAGGTCACCTACATAGCAAGGTACTTCAGAAGGCAAAAGTCAAGATGCCAAAATCAAAAGCCAAGTCTTAGATCAATACCAAACCAAGCACCTCAGATCGATACAAATCTATGCCTTGACTTCAACAAATAGCGATGTACTTCATACCATCCAAAGACCAGAGGAAATCCCAAGAAATACAAATCAAGACCCATGCTCGCCACCGATCCATGTCTACCCTAGCATTGCCTAGTTGTGCCGTGTCACCTACCATACCGAGCCTTTACTACGAGTTTCTATTTGTGTCGTACCTATGGAGTATCCTCTGGTAGCCTCCCGATCAGGAGGTATTACGGTACTGTATAGACTATTGACATTTTACGTGTTAAGGTGGAAAATGTAAAGCCTTAACGCTATTTAAAAGTAAGTTTATTTTATAAATAGACACTATTATAATAGCGCAATATACTACATAGTAAATAGTTTAACGGATCCTTAGGAGATGTAAATCCCGAACATCTCTTGAGTTACTGTACTCATATTTATTTCTGTTAATTTAACTCACATAAGATCTTTTAGTTCTGACTCGAGTGTTTTTGTCTTTTCAAATTCGCTCGGGTCAGTCCGAGCGTTTCAGGATCGAAGACTTTAGCTTTGGAGGACGAAGACGAAGAATTCGTATTATTATATAGTATTGCACCACACTCATACTGTTCCGCTGCATTGATTGTATTGGTATGCATAACTCTGATATTTATTGTATAAAGAAGAATCAAGTGTTTTGTAAACCGTTTATGAACTGTATATTTATTATTATATTTTATCCTTCCGCTGTGAGATTCTGTTTCCTTTTATTTCTTCTCTGTTTTTCTTATTTACCCCATAACAATCCGTCCTTCCGTACGGTTTGAATCGACATGTGCGCAGGTGTAAAGTGTGCGAAAAGGCGGGATGTTACAGTTGGTATCAGAGCTTTGGTTTAGCGATAAACTTGGCTTTGTGGGGTTTGACTCTTTGTTAATAGGGTAGTAATACCCTATGGGAGTCGCTGAGTGTATATATATATGAGAGAGCGTATTTGTTAGTATTAATAAAAGATTTTGATATTGTGTTAATCTGTTCCGCTTTGTATTTATAAATTCTGGTTGATGCATGGGACGCTATGTCATCAATAGGGATTTCTAAACACTTAATAGAACAGACCGACATAATATCCGTTTTAATATAGGTGAATGAAATAATTTTGCCTATTATATTTTCTATATATAAAATAAGGTTTTAAATGATATTATGTATATATTTGATTGATATAGATTGGGTGTTAGGAAATAAAAATATTTATAATAATTGAAGCTAAGTTGAAATTAGAATAAATCAAATTGGAGATTTTAGAACTTAAGTCCGGGATTTTAAAAATTTGCTTTCAAAGGATTTATGAAATATAATGCTTTGGTTTATAAGTATTTTCTTCTATAAATATTTCATTTTAATTCAGAAGAATTGTTTTAAAGAAGATTTTGGAGAAAATAAATTTTGTACTTTCCTCTCTGTCGCTGGAAAATAATTTCGGTGATGGCGGCCGCATCATCGACTTTCATTTTCAAGTTTCGAATGGGAAAGACCACTGTAGTAAATTCTACTGCAGATTTATTTTGAAAATATCTAAAATTTTAATTTTTACAAATATAATTGAGATATAAAAGTAGTAAGAAATTATTTATTATTTTTTTTAAGATAATTTGAAATTTGACCCGGTATTTAATTCTTAAATTTCCATTAATTAATGGTTTAAATTATTTTAGTGAAATAAAAGGTAAGTAATTAATGAAGTGAAACCTCTAATTTAGAGAATTAATGCTAAGTTATAAAGGAAGTTAAAATTTTAACTTATAAGAGAGGTAAAGATTTATTGAACAATGAATGAATTAAAAGAATTTAGATAAACTTGTATAAGTTCAATTGCATTTTTCTTTAACATATATATAACTTACCAAATATAAAAAGTTGAAATGTTAAATGAGAGATTGGAATTGAATATTTTACAAGTAGGAATTTTGGGAAATAATGAAGGATTCAATGAATTGCTATTATAAATAAGAATATAATGGTATAAACTTAAGTTATAATTTGAATTTTTCCATAATTTAAGATAAGTATTGTTAATAGGTGATTTTAAACTTAAGTAAATAAAATGAAATTCTTTAACAAATAAAGATTGATGTGTAGGGTTATAAACTTAAGTGTGATTTAAATGCTACTAGTTTAATATAAGTGGAAGTGGGAAATTAAATTGTTACTACTATTAAATATAATAGAAACGTCAACATTTAATAAATGAATGAAATTAAAGGTAAGTTGAAATTTTAATTTATAAAACGAATATATATTTGATGAACCATTAATTAATTAAAGGAATTGAGAAGAAACTTGTATAAATTTCCACTTACATTCTTAAAACATATATAACTTACCATATAAGAAAAGTGCAAAGTTAGTAAGAAAATGTAAGGGAAATTCTTACAAGTGAAGAGTAAGGTAATGAAAGTAATCAATGAATTTGCTGTGATAAAATGAGAATTAAATTGTATAAACTTAAGTTAAATTGGAAATTCTACTATATAAGTAAAGGTAAGATTATAAATAGATGATATAAACTTAAGTAAATAAAATAGGATACCAATATAATGAATTTTGTAATAAATGGAAAATGAAATTTGTAGGAAATGAAGAAATCCCTCCATAAATGAAAAAAGAAAAGAAAATCAAACAACTAAAGCATGAATTAAATGTATAATAAGTTAATTTGGTTGTTGGTTTGAATTGTATTGTTTGATTTATGGTTGTTGGGTAAGGAATTTGAAGTTTTAGATGAATAAATAATCTATCTTTGTTCCGTCTAAGACTGTTGAGTAAAGGATGCACTTGATAGTTATTTTCATTCCATACAAATTTCAAGTTCTGAACCCGAATAACTATTTGTTTGATGAATTAAATGGTTGCTTTGTCTTGTGTAGGTATGCTGTTTGTAAGGTTGATGGTTGTTGTTTTGTTTGGTTGTTTAATGGTTGAAACCACTTAAATATTTCACTTTATATAAATTTGTATATTTTAGCTAAATTAACTAATTTTGTAAATTTAAAATATTGATTTCGAAATTCTTCTTTTCCCTTCTTTTCCTTTTCGGGGACGAAAAGTTTTGAGTGGGGGAGAGTGTAACGACCCGTAAATTTCGACAATTAAATTTTTAATTAAAAAGGATTTTGAAATTTAAATTTTGTAGAAAAGGGAAATATATATATATAAAGGAGGTAAATTAATACTAGATGAACGCTAAATGAAAATTTATAGCAACGGTAATTAAAAATCTTAATTATTGTTAAATTTAATAGAAATCTAATGATTGAGATAATGGAAGATTTATACCCTTGTGTAAGTTGCATAAATAAAGGAGAATTAAATTTATAATTAATAATGAATTGTAGAAACGGTTATTTAACTTAATTGTTGAAAGGTTGGGTGAAATATCAATAAAGGAATAGTGTAATTTGTTGCACTTGAATAAAATATAAAATAAAGAATTAAAGACAAAAATTTAAATTACCTATGTATTAGTAATTGGTAAAACGGTAACTGTATAAGAATTAAGATAGTAATACAAATGGCAGTTGCTGGACAACCAATTTAATGCAAATTCAAATGTGATTGAGACGACTGTTGGGTTTTAATGGAGTGTAAATAAATAGTGAAAAACATTATAATATCTTAATTTAAATATGATTGTTTAATTAATACTAAAAGAATAAAATTGAAATAGTATTTAATGTAATAATAACTATAATAAATTGCAATTGTATAATGGAAGTAAATTGTTAATAAATGGATGTAAATATTAACTAATTGATGGAAATAAAACATAAATGAATGTTTGGATAAGATCATAAGTAAATGCAATTAGGTAGCATGTATTGGAAATAAAGTTCATTTAAATATTGAGAAATTTTAATGTTGTTATTAAGAAAAACGTTACTTTAGTAATTTTTAATATAGTAACGGGTGTGCGAACGCGAATTAATGGAAACGTAAAACTTATTTTAAGTGAGTATTTGAGTGTAGACTTATGAAATAGATTAATGACAATAAATTTTTGTACGTTATTTATTCTATTAGTTTGTTAAGTTTTATTTTGATCAATTTCAATTAATGCACTAAATTATTGCAGTTAGTGTGGAATATTGGTAAGTGAATAAATAAGATGTAACCTAGATAAATTTCCATTCATAATATGATGATTAATGTGATATAAAGAATGAAACCAAAATGGAATGAATTAATTGAGGTTCTAACTTTATTTATGCGTAAAGTTAACAAAATTTCCAATAAAATTTAGATACGGTAAGTTATGCAAATAAAAGATGAAATTTTGGGAAATATTTATGTATTGGAATATAAAAGAAATGTTAATTAGGTAGTTGAGTAATAATTGATTTATTTTGAGTTGTAATCCAATAAAATCAAATTTATTAGAATTTATTGCAATTAATTGGATTAATTGCAGTAACCTTTGGAAATTGGAACTTAGTAAAAATAATCTGAATTGGATTTCAAATAAATAGGTTAGGGTGAGTAACTGAATTACATACTATGAATAAGTAAACCAGGAAGATTAAATTTAATTAATATAAAATAGTTGATTTATTGCAAATAAAAGATTATGTAAATATTTAGTTAGGTGGAATTAAAGATAATTACATAATAAGGTATGAATCCACTGCTAATTTTATTTATGGAAATGAAAAGAGTACCAAAAACAAGCTTTGTCAGTATATTTAAGTTTAATGTATAATAATAAGTTAATGGTAATAAAAGAAGTTAAACATCTGTTAATAGAGAGTTGAGTTTAAATCTAAGAATATTAAGAAGTAGATTTTTGAATACAACATTTGATCCATCCACTTAAAATGTATAGATAGGATAATCGCTGATTTTTGATTTAAGTAGTGCAAACGGAGATTTATCTATTTATTGGAATTGGAATTTATAAGTGTATAAATAGGAAATAAGTGAAATTTATTTTAAATACTCATAAATGAAGATTTAGATGAAGGTGAGAATGGTAATGCTTTAAATAGTAGAGACGTACACAAATCAATGTAGGTAATTAGAAATAAAATGTTGTCGAAACGATAAAACGTTTCTTGTGAAAAATGGATGACATAACGAAAAAGGGTAATGCACTTGAATATAAATTGAAACTTATTTAAGGTATTAATTACAATGGATAGAGATTTTGGGTAACATTGTAAATGATATGTAAGTAATGCAAATGTATGTCAATAGTAAGGGATTAGGATGAATTAAAAAATTGTAACATAGGAATTACTTGCCTATTTGTTAATAAAAATTTGAATGGTTAGTAAGTGATAATAGAATAAGTGTACATTAGTGGAATTGAGGTAACCTTGGTTTTAATGTTGAGAAAATAAATGGGTATAGTAAAGTTTAAGTGAAATTGTAAGTATGTATAGGGGAATGAATTATTGCAGGGAAATATTTGGTAACCATTGCAATAAATGTAAATTTGTGTGCATTAATATGAAATTTAGTAATAGGTGTGAATAACTTAAATTTCTTCATAGGATAAAGAATGATGGAAATAACGTTTAATTAATATATCGGGATTTAATTGATCATAAAGGTTGATTGCAAATCAAATGAAAAATGCCTAAATGGGAATTAAGTTATTTATTCATTTGGATTTAAAGCATGATTGAAATTTTTGGAAACTGAATAAAACGTTTTATGTTGATTGAAATTTAAGTTGGAAGTAATTAAGATAAATAAAATATGTATAATATGGAATTAAAATATACATAGAAATGTGGATTTTAGTATGTAAACGTAATCTATTGAGAATGGATAGGAATTTAATCTGTAATTATTACAGTAATTTAGAATTTAGTTGAAATTGGAAATTTATCTACGTATTTGGAAATTTATGGAATTGTGAATATATATATGGAAATTTAAATGAAGCATCTAATTATACATGTGTGAATATGCTTAAAATGCAATGTAAATGTTGAGAAAGAAATAATTTAATCCGTAATGTGTATAATTAATATCCTTTTGGGACCACTTCTGTTTGCACGTTAAAATTCGTGCACACCTATCCTGTTGCGATCTATCTATAAATATGCTGTGATAAACCCTAGCCTCCTTTCTATTGTCAATTGGCTGTACGTTCATTTTTCTTCATCTCTTTCTTTTCCTCAATGGTTACAAAACCTAATCTATCTACAATTCAAATTTTCTAATAAAATTCAAACTCTCCACAAAAATTCCAGAAAATTTATGATAAAGTTCTCGAGACACGTAATCTGCTGGTACAATTCGTTTTCTGTTTTGGATATTCGTTTGACCAGAAAAAATTCGACGATGTGCTGTAGCTTTTAGCTGACGTGGCCATTGAAGTTAAGTGGGTTTTGTTTTATTTTATTTTATTTTGTTTTTGTTTTTGTTTTCAAATCGTTTAAAATGAATATATTTTTCATACGTTCTCCGATTCACGCGAAATTTCTTTTGTTAGGATCGTAATTTAATTCCAGATCCATTGACGCTGGTTTGGACAAATTCTGAGACCGTCGAATTTTTGGGTTTAAATCGGATTTAAATTCGATTTAAATTCAAAAGGTGAGTGTTTTAACCCACTCACAACTACTAGAAGCTTTTATGTTTGTTAAATTAATTTTAGAAATGAATAGAAATTTATTTATGAGTATTTGGCATGTTTATTTTATTCATATATGTTGAATTGCATTTATTAAATTTAACCGTTAATTTAATTAATTCATTGCGTATAAATTTACAGTTAAAATTTATTTGTTTGTATATGAACTGCTAGTTAACAGTTATATAATTTATTACTGAATATAGACTGTAGATTAATAGCTGTTAAATTTAATTTGAATAAAATTGCCAGTATTACCTGTTATGTAGTACCAAAAATAATATTGTTATTGATTGATATTGATTGATGATTGCGATTTGGATGATGGATGATGTTGATGAATGGATGTTTATTGTATATCATTAAATTGCAAATTATCATGCATATTTCCTTTCATTCGGGATTGTGGTTTGAAATGATATATAACCGCAAAATTTTATATTTTTTTAAATTGCGGATTGAAATGATAAATATCCGTATCACTTGACCATAGGATAGAAAATTTTATACAGGCACCGCGGTCTATATATAACTATTTTAATGTGATTCCTATGGTTTGGATGGAATACGGTTTCTAATAATCTTAAATTTTATATTGTATAAATATTATTCTTCCATATATATACATATGAAGTTGAAAATTTTGAAATTAAAAGGTGTATAAAAATCTTTATTTAAAAATGGAAGAAAATTAAGAAAATGGAGTCTAATAATTTATATCATATGTTTAAATGTTAAGTTTGGAAATTTTAAGATATGATATTTATAATTGGATTTTTCCCAAAATAAATTGAAATGAATATTCTAGTATAATTTGAATTGGGAAAATATATATATTTTATTACTAGAAATTGAAGTCTTATTATTTATGGATTTTATGTGAATATTCAAGACTAATTAATAGAATAATTGATCTGTTGAAAGAATAAAATCCAATTTTAGTTTGAAATATTGTTACTCAAAATGGATATACGTATATATAAATAAATTGAAGTGGTTTTGGAACTTGAGAGAGATAATATAAATTTTGGTTTAGACTTTAATAAAGAAATGTATTTGTAAAGCCATGAGAACTATTTTCTTTACAAAGTAACATTTAAGTTAAACCATTTAATTCATATACCGTTGAATGCCCAAACCATTCAAGTTTTTTTTAGAAGTTATGGTTTTAAATTGTGATTTTCAAAATATTATGCTTTGAAAATATTTGATTTTCAGACGTTATGAAGTTAAAGCATTATGATTTTGGAAAAGAATTATATTTGGGATAAGTGATAAAATATGGTTTTGGGTTTTGAAATGATATCGTATTCATGGTTATGAAATGGAATGTTTATTCTGATTTTTAAAGCATAACCTATTTTTAAATGACCACGGTGTTATAATAACGATGGGTTGGCAAAGAGACTGGGATCGGATATGGACATACTCTCTGTCGATACCGAAAACCACTTTGACTAACCGTGTACGCGGTGGAGATTCCAGAATGAAGTAGGTGGTGGCGACGTTTCCTGTAAGGTAAATACGTGGACCCGACTCCCGTGAGTTGGCATAAGGTGGCTAAAACATGAGCGATTCTCAGGCCAATGAGGTCATTCCTCTGATCGGACCCTCCTCTTCGATATTATACTTTGACTTGGATTGATTCAGTGGCCACTTCTATATTTTGATTTTGGGGAGTTAGTCCGAGGTGGGCGGTAACTGCGGCAACGCGTTTCCACCAGCCTGGATAGCAATTGGTATATCTACCCTGGCATTGCCTAGTTGTGCCGTGTCACCTACCATACCGAGCCTTTACTACGAGTTTCTATTTGTGTCGTACCTATGGAGTATCCCCTGGTAGCCTCCCGATCAAGAGGTATTACGGTACTGTATAGATTATTGACATTTTACGTGTTAAGGTGGAAAATGTAAAGCCTTAACGCTATTTAAAAGTAAGTTTATTTTATAAATAGACACTATTATAATAGCGCAATATACTACATAGTAAATAGTTTAACGGATCCTTAGGAGATGTAAATCCCGAACATCTCTTGAGTTACTGTACTCATATTTATTTCTGTTAATTTAACTCACATAAGATCTTTTAGTTCTGACTCGAGTGTTTTTGTCTTTTCAAATTCGCTCGGGTCAGTCCGAGCGTTTCAGGATCGAAGACTTTAGCTTTGGAGGACGAAGACGAAGAATTCGTATTATTATTATTTATAGTATTGCACCACACTCATACTGTTCCGCTGCATTGATTGTATTGGTATGCATAACTCTGATATTTATTGTATAAAGAAGAATCAAGTGTTTTGTAAACCGTTTATGAACTGTATATTTATTATTATATTTTATCCTTCCGCTGTGAGATTCTGTTTCCTTTTATTTCTTCTCTGTTTTTCTTATTTACCCCATAACAATCCGCCCTTCCGTATGGTTTGAATCGACATGTGCGTCGGTGTAAAGTGTGCGAAAAGGCGGGATGTTACAGTTGGTATCAGAGCTTTGGTTTAGCGATAAACTTGGCTTTGTGGGGTTTGACTCTTTGTTAATAGGGTAGTAATACCCTATGGGAGTCGCTGAGTGTATATATATATGAGAGAGCGTATTTGTTAGTATTAATAAAAGATTTTGATATTGTGTTAATCTGTGCCGCTTTGTATTTATAAATTCTGGTTGATGCATGGGACGCTATGTCATCAATAGGGATTTCTAAACACTTAATAGAACAGACCGACATAATATCCGTTTTAATATAGGTGAATGAAATAATTTTGCCTATTATATTTTCTATATATAAAATAAGGTTTTAAATGATATTATGTATATATTTGATTGATATAGATTGGGTGTTAGGAAATAAAAATATTTATAATAATTGAAGCTAAGTTGAAATTAGAATAAATCAAATTGGAGATTTTAGAACTTAAGTCCGGGATTTTAAAAATTTGCTTTCAAAGGATTTATGAAATATAATGCTTTGGTTTATAAGTATTTTCTTCTATAAATATTTCATTTTAATTCAGAAGAATTGTTTTAAAGAAGATTTTGGAGAAAATAAATTTTGTACTTTCCTCTCTGTCGCTGGAAAATAATTTCGGTGATGGCGGCCGCATCATCGACTTTCATTTTCAAGTTTCGAATGGGAAAGACCACTGTAGTAAATTCTACTGCAGATTTATTTTGAAAATATCTAAAATTTTAATTTTTACAAATATAATTGAGATATAAAAGTAGTAAGAAATTATTTATTATTTTTTTAAGATAATTTGAAATTTGACCCGGTATTTAATTCTTAAATTTCCATTAATTAATGGTTTAAATTATTTTAGTGAAATAAAAGGTAAGTAATTAATGAAGTGAAACCTCTAATTTAGAGAATTAATGCTAAGTTATAAAGGAAGTTAAAATTTTAACTTATAAGAGAGGTAAAGATTTATTGAACAATGAATGAATTAAAAGAATTTAGATAAACTTGTATAAGTTCAATTGCATTTTTCTTTAACATATATATAACTTACCAAATATAAAAAGTTGAAATGTTAAATGAGAGATTGGAATTGAATATTTTACAAATAGGAATTTTGGGAAATAATGAAGGATTCAATGAATTGCTATTATAAATAAGAATATAATGGTATAAACTTAAGTTATAATTTGAATTTTTCCATAATTTAAGATAAGTATTGTTAATAGGTGATTTTAAACTTAAGTAAATAAAATGAAATTCTTTAACAAATAAAGATTGATGTGTAGGGTTATAAACTTAAGTGTGATTTAAATGCTACTAGTTTAATATAAGTGGAAGTGGGAAATTAAATTGTTACTACTATTAAATATAATAGAAACGTCAACATTTAATAAATGAATGAAATTAAAGGTAAGTTGAAATTTTAATTTATAAAACGAATATATATTTGATGAACCATTAATTAATTAAAGGAATTGAGAAGAAACTTGTATAAATTTCCACTTACATTCTTAAAACATATATAACTTACCATATAAGAAAAGTGCAAAGTTAGTAAGAAAATGTAAGGGAAATTCTTACAAGTGAAGAGTAAGGTAATGAAAGTAATCAATGAATTTGCTGTGATAAAATGAGAATTAAATTGTATAAACTTAAGTTAAATTGGAAATTCTACTATATAAGTAAAGGTAAGATTATAAATAGATGATATAAACTTAAGTAAATAAAATAGGATACCAATATAATGAATTTTGTAATAAATGGAAAATGAAATTTGTAGGAAATGAAGAAATCCCTCCATAAATGGGAAAAAAAAAGAAAATCAAACAACTAAAGCATGAATTAAATGTATAATAAGTTAATTTGGTTGTTGGTTTGAATTGTATTGTTTGATTTATGGTTGTTGGGTAAGGAATTTGAAGTTTTAGATGAATAAATAATCTATCTTTGTTCCGTCTAAGACTGTTGAGTAAAGGATGCACTTGATAGTTATTTTCATTCCATACAAATTTCAAGTTCTGAACCCGAATAACTATTTGTTTGATGAATTAAATGGTTGCTTTGTCTTGTGTAGGTATGCTGTTTGTAAGGTTGATGGTTGTTGTTTTGTTTGGTTGTTTAATGGTTGAAACCACTTAAATATTTCACTTTATATAAATTTGTATATTTTAGCTAAATTAACTAATTTTGTAAATTTAAAATATTGATTTCGAAATTCTTCTTTTCCCTTCTTTTCCTTTTCGGGGACGAAAAGTTTTGAGTGGGGGAGAGTGTAACGACCCGTAAATTTCGACAATTAAATTTTTAATTAAAAAGGATTTTGAAATTTAAATTTTGTAGAAAAGGGAAATATATATATATAAAGGAGGTAAATTAATACTAGATGAACGCTAAATGAAAATTTATAGCAACGGTAATTAAAAATCTTAATTATTGTTAAATTTAATAGAAATCTAATGATTGAGATAATGGAAGATTTATACCCTTGTGTAAGTTGCATAAATAAAGGAGAATTAAATTTATAATTAATAATGAATTGTAGAAACGGTTATTTAACTTAATTGTTGAAAGGTTAGGTGAAATATCAATAAAGGAATAGTGTAATTTGTTGCACTTGAATAAAATATAAAATAAAGAATTAAAGACAAAAATTTAAATTACATATGTATTAGTAAATTGGTAAAACGGTAACTGTATAAGAATTAAGATAGTAATACAAATGGCAGTTGCTGGACAACCAATTTAATGCAAATTCAAATGTGATTGAGACGACTGTTGGGTTTTAATGGAGTGTAAATAAATAGTGAAAAACATTATAATATCTTAATTTAAATATGATTGTTTAATTAATACTAAAAGAATAAAATTGAAATAGTATTTAATGTAATAATAACTATAATAAATTGCAATTGTATAATGGAAGTAAATTGTTAATAAATGGATGTAAATATTAACTAATTGATGGAAATAAAACATAAATGAATGTTTGGATAAGATCATAAGTAAATGCAATTAGGTAGCATGTATTGGAAATAAAGTTCATTTAAATATTGAGAAATTTTAATGTTGTTATTAAGAAAAACGTTACTTTAGTAATTTTTAATATAGTAACGGGTGTGCGAACGCGAATTAATGGAAACGTAAAACTTATTTTAAGTGAGTATTTGAGTGTAGACTTATGAAATAGATTAATGACAATAAATTTTTGTACGTTATTTATTCTATTAGTTTGTTAAGTTTTATTTTGATCAATTTCAATTAATGCACTAAATTATTGCAGTTAGTGTGGAATATTGGTAAGTGAATAAATAAGATGTAACCTAGATAAATTTCCATTCATAATATGATGATTAATGTGATATAAAGAATGAAACCAAAATGGAATGAATTAATTGAGGTTCTAACTTTATTTATGCGTAAAGTTAACAAAATTTCCAATAAAATTTAGATACGGTAAGTTATGCAAATAAAAGATGAAATTTTGGGAAATATTTATGTATTGGAATATAAAAGAAATGTTAATTAGGTAGTTGAGTAATAATTGATTTATTTTGAGTTGTAATCCAATAAAATCAAATTTATTAGAATTTATTGCAATTAATTGGATTAATTGCAGTAACCTTTGGAAATTGGAACTTAGTAAAAATAATCTGAATTGGATTTCAAATAAATAGGTTAGGGTGAGTAACTGAATTACATACTATGAATAAGTAAACCAGGAAGATTAAATTTAATTAATATAAAATAGTTGATTTATTGCAAATAAAAGATTATGTAAATATTTAGTTAGGTGGAATTAAAGATAATTACATAATAAGGTATGAATCCACTGCTAATTTTATTTATGGAAATGAAAAGAGTACCAAAAACAAGCTTTGTCAGTATATTTAAGTTTAATGTATAATAATAAGTTAATGGTAATAAAAGAAGTTAAACATCTGTTAATAGAGAGTTGAGTTTAAATCTAAGAATATTAAGAAGTAGATTTTTGAATACAACATTTGATCCATCCACTTAAAATGTATAGATAGGATAATCGCTGATTTTTGATTTAAGTAGTGCAAACGGAGATTTATCTATTTATTGGAATTGGAATTTATAAGTGTATAAATAGGAAATAAGTGAAATTTATTTTAAATACTCATAAATGAAGATTTAGATGAAGGTGAGAATGGTAATGCTTTAAATAGTAGAGACGTACACAAATCAATGTAGGTAATTAGAAATAAAATGTTGTCGAAACGATAAAACGTTTCTTGTGAAAAATGGATGACATAACGAAAAAGGGTAATGCACTTGAATATAAATTGAAACTTATTTAAGGTATTAATTACAATGGATAGAGATTTTGGGTAACATTGTAAATGATATGTAAGTAATGCAAATGTATGTCAATAGTAAGGGATTAGGATGAATTAAAAAATTGTAACATAGGAATTACCTGCCTATTTGTTAATAAAAATTTGAATGGTTAGTAAGTGATAATAGAATAAGTGTACATTAGTGGAATTGAGGTAACCTTGGTTTTAATGTTGAGAAAATAAATGGGTATAGTAAAGTTTAAGTGAAATTGTAAGTATGTATAGGGGAATGAATTATTGCAGGGAAATATTTGGTAACCATTGCAATAAATGTAAATTTGTGTGCATTAATATGAAATTTAGTAATAGGTGTGAATAACTTAAATTTCTTCATAGGATAAAGAATGATGGAAATAACGTTTAATTAATATATCGGGATTTAATTGATCATAAAGGTTGATTGCAAATCAAATGAAAAATGCCTAAATGGGAATTAAGTTATTTATTCATTTGGATTTAAAGCATGATTGAAATTTTTGGAAACTGAATAAAACGTTTTATGTTGATTGAAATTTAAGTTGGAAGTAATTAAGATAAATAAAATATGTATAATATGGAATTCAAATATACATAGAAATGTGGATTTTAGTATGTAAACGTAATCTATTGAGAATGGATAGGAATTTAATCTGTAATTATTACAGTAATTTAGAATTTAGTTGAAATTGGAAATTTATCTACGTATTTGGAAATTTATGGAATTGTGAATATATATATGGAAATTTAAATGAAGCATATAATTATACATGTGTGAATACGCTTAAAATGCAATGTAAATGTTGAGAAAGAAATAATTTAATCCGTAACGTGTATAATTAATATCCTTTTGGGACCACTTCTGTTTGCACGTTAAAATTCGTGCACACCTATCCTGTTGCGATCTATCTATAAATATGCTGTGATAAACCCTAGCCTCCTTTCTATTGTCAATTGGCTGTACGTTCATTTTTCTTCATCTCTTTCTTTTCCTCAATGGTTACAAAACCTAATCTGTCTACAATTCAAATTTTCTAATAAAATTCAAACTCTCCACAAAAATTCCAGAAAATTTATGATAAAGTTCTCGAGACACGTAATCTGCTGGTACAATTCGTTTTCTGTTTTGGATATAAGTTTGACCAGAAAAAATTCGACGATGTGCTGTAGCTTTTAGCTGACGTGGCCATTGAAGTTAAGTGGGTTTTGTTTTATTTTATTTTATTTTGTTTTTGTTTTTGTTTTCAAATCGTTTAAAATGAATATTTTTTTCATACGTTCTCCGATTCACGCGAAATTTCTTTTATTAGGATCGTAATTTAATTCCAGATCCATTGACGCTGGTTTGGACAAATTCTGAGACCGTCGAATTTTTGGGTTTAAATCGGATTTAAATTCGATTTAAATTCAAAAGGTGAGTGTTTTAACCCACTCACAACTACTAGAAGCTTTTATGTTTGTTAAATTAATTTTAGAAATGAATAGAAATTTATTTATGAGTATTTGGCATGTTTATTTTATTCATATCTGTTGAATTGCATTTATTAAATTTAACTGTTAATTTAATTAATTTATTGCGTATAAATTTACAGTTAAAATTTATTTGTTTGTATATGAACTGCTAGTTAACAGTTATATAATTTATTACTGAATATAGACTGTAGATTAATAGCTGTTAAATTTAATTTGAATAAAATTGCCAGTATTACCTGTTATGTAGTACCAAAAATAATATTGTTATTGATTGATATTGATTGATGATTGCGATTTGGATGATGGATGATGTTGATGAATGGATATTTATTGTATATCATTAAATTGCAAATTATCATGCATATTTCCTTTCATTCGGGATTGTGGTTTGAAATGATATATAACCGCAAAATTTTATATTTTTTTAAATTGCGGATTGAAATGATAAATATCCGTATCACTTGACCATAGGATAAAAATTTTTATACAGGCACCGCGGTCTATATATAACTATTTTAATGTGATTTCTATGGTTTGGATGGAATACAGTTTCTAATAATCTTAAATTTTATATTGTATAAATATTATTCTTTCATATATATACATATGAAGTTGAAAATTTTGAAATTAAAAGGTGTATAAAAATCTTTATTTAAAAATGGAAGAAAATTAAGAAAATGGAGTCTAATAATTTATATCATATGTTTAAATGTTAAGTTTGGAAATTTTAAGATATGTTTCCCAAAATAAATTGAAATGGATATTCTAGTATAATTTGAATTGGGAAAATATATATATTTTATTACTAGAAATTGAAGTCTTATTATTTATGGATTTTATGTGAATATTCAAGACTAATTAATAGAACAATTGATCTGTTGAAAGAATAAAATCCAATTTTAGTTTGAAATATTGTTACTCAAAATGGATATACGTATATATAAATAAATTGAAGTGGTTTTGGAACTTGAGAGAGATAATATAAATTTTGGTTTAGACTTTAATAAAGAAATGTATTTGTAAAGCCATGAGAACTATTTTCTTTACAAAGTAACATTTAAGTTAAACCATTTAATTCATATACCGTTGAATGTCCAAATCATTCAAGTTTTTTTTTAGAAGTTATGGTTTTAAATTGTGATTTTCAAAATATTATGCTTTGAAAATATTTGATTTTCAGACGTTATGAAGTTAAAGCATTATGATTTTGGAAAAGAATTATATTTGGGATAAATGATAAAATATGGTTTTGGGTTTTGAAATGATATCGTATTCATGGTTATGAAATGGAATGTTTATTCTGATTTTTAAAGGATAACCTATTTTTAAATGACCGCGGTGTTATAATAACGATGGGTTGGCAAAGAGACCGGGATCGGATATGGACATACTCTCTGTCGATACCGAAAACCACTTTGACTAACCGTGTACGCGGTGGAGATTCCAGAATGAAGTAGGTGGTGGCGACGTTTCCTGTAAGGTAAATACGTGGACCCGACTCCCGTGAGTTGGCATAAGGTGGCTAAAACAGGAGCGATTCTCAGGCCAATGAGGTCATTCCTCTGATCGGACCCTCCTCTTCGATATTATACTTTGACTTGGATTGATTCAATGGCCACTTCTATATTTTGATTTTGGGGAGTTAGTCCGAGGTGGGCGGTAACTGCGGCTACGCGTTTCCACCAGCCTGGATAGCAATTGGTATATCTACCCTGGCATTGCCTAGTTGTGCCGTGTCACCTACCATACCGAGCCTTTACTACGAGTTTCTATTTGTGTCGTACCTATGGAGTATCCTCTGGTAGCCTCCCGATCAGGAGGTATTACGGTACTGTATAGACTATTGACATTTTACGTGTTAAGGTGGAAAATGTAAAGCCTTAACGCTATTTAAAAGTAAGTTTATTTTATAAATAGACACTATTATAATAGCGCAATATACTACATAGTAAATAGTTTAACGGATCCTTAGGAGATGTAAATCCCGAACATCTCTTGAGTTACTGTACTCATATTTATTTCTGTTAATTTAACTCACATAAGATCTTTTAGTTCTGACTCGAGTGTTTTTGTCTTTTCAAATTCGCTCGGGTCAGTCCGAGCGTTTCAGGATCGAAGACTTTAGCTTTGGAGGACGAAGACGAAGAATTCGTATTATTATTATTTATAGTATTGCACCACACTCATACTGTTCCATTGCATTGATTGTATTGGTATGCATAACTCTGATATTTATTGTATAAAGAAGAATCAAGTGTTTTGTAAACCGTTTATGAACTGTATATTTATTATTATATTTTATCCTTCCGCTGTGAGATTCTGTTTCCTTTTATTTCTTCTCTGTTTTTCTTATTTACCCCATAACAATCCGCCCTTCCGTATGGTTTGAATCGACATGTGCGTCGGTGTAAAGTGTGCGAAAAGGCGGGATGTTACAAATTAAGTCTCAACAAACAATCCCCCCCCCCCCACCCATGTATGGTCGGCTATAGAAAGACTCAAATTTTTATTTTTGAACTCAAAATCATCATCACTTTCAAAAATACCGTGGAAAACTTCACGATTTTGAATATCAATTTTAAAAGTCAAAAGGTTCATTCCACTATATTTGCATAAGAGAATGTTACCTAAAATTTCACAATTTAAAGCGATTTGAGTGCCTTTGATACTACTCCAAACTTCACATTCATTCCTTTTATAAATCTTTCCTTTTAAATTTGCATGAAACATCTTTACTAAATTTGGAAAACATACAAAATCATTTTGGAAAGCATGAATCAAACAACCGATCTACTTATTCTTGCACAAGGGAATAACCAAATCAACTTGAGAAAGAACACACATTTTGTTCAAATAAATAACCATTATTTTGACCCTGCTCTTTAGCATAAATTTCACTAGAGACTACCTATAGTATTTTTGCTCTAACACATGACATGTTCCCAAATTTTGGCAGCGACAATTTCCTAAACAAACATGCACAAAATCAAGTATTCTTCTTTGTCCCTAATTTGGACGACGACAATTTCATAAATTTGCATGCATAAAATCAAGCTCAAGCATAATATGTCGATAAACTTTAAAAATTATGGCGCAAAATTTGAGACAATCGTAACCAAAAGTGACATATATTTGTAACTAGTTCTGCTAATGATATATTTGCGTAATAAGTTTGCAGAAGCGCCCAAATTGAAAGAAAAAAAATATTTTTGGTAATGATAGAAGTGCTATTTTTTAAATGTCATGTTTATCTGCTCACACAGCCCGAAAGTTCAGCACTAAATAATTTTTTACAATTAGACTGTCCATAAATACCGTCTTATCCAAAATGAAGTACTTACATGACCGGCTCAGGAGAAAACCCACCGAGCCCCTGGGCTGGGGGAGCACTTGAGTTAGGACAACTTGTAATTTTTATTTTTATTTTTTTATTTTTTTAAAAGAAATATGGGTATGTAGTGCCTAAATATAAAATCATTCATTCTATAACATTTGTGAGCAGTTCTATCATCTATGGCTGGCAAATTTATTTATTCAGTGGATTTACTAAAGCAACTTACTGAATTGACATTAGATTACCGTGACAAATTATTTAATTGCAATGAAGAAGACACACATGCAAATGCTTATTCAGACAATAAAACATATAGTATGAATACAGGTAACAAAGCCAATAGGCACTCTTTGTAAATTTAAGAAAAGTTCTAGTTGCTGTCAACCCAGAACTGAGCCTGGAGCCAATCAACTAATTTCTTATCAATCTGAAACGCCTTTGCCAAAACATCGTCAGAAATGGGAGGTTTAGCTCCAAACACAGCATTTGCAATAGTGATAACTCCAGGATTCTGGCTACTAAGTGCCGCTATGGCAACAGCATCAGCATGCCCAACATTAAACTGAAAATGAATAAGTCCTTCTGGAAACACAAACACGTCTCCCTTGTTAAGCAGCTTAGTGAACAATTTGTTGTCAGGGTTTGATGTAACAAATCCAACGTACAGCTTCCCTTCTAGCACTGTTAAGATCTCAGTGGCTCTTGGATGGGTGTGAGGTGCGTTGAGCCCGTACGGTGCATAGTCTATGCGTACTAAGGAGACGCCTAACGTGTTCAGCCCTGGAATTTGCATCACGTTCACTGCAGTCACGTTCGACCCGACTTGATTTGCCGTGTTCCCTGGCTTGTCCAGTCCCGAGAAGAAGAAATCTTCTGCTTTTGCTTGCTTTGGATCCTTGCAGAAAAATCCATTCACAAATACTGCATTTTTTACCCATCATGATTACATGTATAAAAAAGAAGTAAAATCAACAAAACATATTTTGCAAACAAAACTTCGGTAAAAACTTAAAAGTTAAAATGGGAATCAAGATGTGTAGTGAAATTACTGTTGGGTAACTTCTGAGCAACACAGAAGTCCTGGAGTTGACTAGGATCTGAAGCAAACACTTGACATGATGAGGTTAATGCTACAAGGAACACAATTACCAAGTTTATGTCCATTACAACCTAAGGTTTCTTTTAGATACAAATAACTTGAATATGAAGAAGGCTTGGAGATGTTCTTGTATTGCACCAGATATATATAGAGGCATAGAGCAGGAGTAATTTTAAATCTTATTAAGTTTATTAATTTGCGCTCTTTAACAACTTCCAACTACTGTACGATTCCTATATAAGATATATTAAATCAATCTATTTTGAAAAGGTAAATAGAATTACCAAACCTTGACTGGATTTGAATATCCAGCTTTTTGTTATTACTTAACATACTTAGTTTATCCTGAACTCGTCTTTGCCTTCGATTATTTCAAATTGCACGGCATTTTTATATAGTATATGCTTGTTGCTAATTTTATTTTACATCTTATAAAACTAAAACTACTTCAGCACAGGAAATCTTCTTTGTTATTGCAGAATAAATTGAAGCAGTCAAAGTAAAGCATGTGTGAGTGGACTTTGTAGGGGGAAAGACATTGTCCCGAGTGACATATATCTGGCTAATACTGTATTATGGATTCAGGATTATTATATATAGATATAGTTGTTGTATTGTCGCGTACTCAGTCATCTATCAGTATGTTTTCAGTCATTTATACTTTCTTATATTTTCACTTTTAAACTACCTGTTCTTTCGTATATGAGATTTCACTCAAACAACACCTGCTTACATTTGATTTTTGATTATATATAGCCTTCAATGATTGTTCATTGCTGTATATGTTAATACTGCTTTATTTTGTCTAATAGCATTGATAATGATAGTTAACATCTTGTTTGACTTTTGTAAGGTTTAATATTTCTGTTATTTCTTTTTACAATTGTCCACATATTTATTTACACATATATTCATCTTATATTTATGTTTATTTTTTCTCTGCCAAATACACCGAAATAAATAAAGTTATATATAATTCATGTTAGACTTACGATAAATTTTACATGTTCACTAAGAAAAATCAAGATGTAGAGTGTCCTCCATATGTATTATCACCTTCAACAGGTACTATGCTTATACATGAATTGAATGCACAAGTTCTATCATATTTTAAAATTGGAGTGCCTCCACACAGCGTGGAAGCGACAAAGTCAAGTAGAACCAAGGGGTTCCCTCCTCAAATTATTTTATTTTTGTCGTTAGTGTTTTTCTTTTGTGACTTTGCTATTACTTATTAGGATGCATGAACAACTTATACTTTTCTAATTTCTGAGGAGGTAGGGATACTTACAATTATTTCTTGTTTCAAAACATGTTAGTTTCGTTTAAACACTAAAGCTCTAGTTTTGACAAAATGGGTTGCATACTTAATTAGAATCTAAAAATGTATTAAGTTTATATTTAAGTCAATATGAATCTCCATAAGATTGCTTCACATGTAATGTGCTAGAATAACTATCTGTGTCCTTACTTGAAATAATACAGGAGCACAATCATAACTGCTAATGGTATATCTTTACCGTTATATATTATACTGTTTCATGTTATATACTTATACCATCAGATGGATATAATATTATAGTGTTCATATAAAATTTACAGTTAGTTATGATTAATTAACAATTACAGTTGGACATTGACACACAGAGTAGTTTGGCGCTTATTTATAAATGCATATGCTATTTAAGAACAAATAGTGATATGGTCAAATTGGTAATGTATCAAAATCTTTTAATTATGACCAAAAAATCATTCAGGGTCTGGCTTGGCCATAGCCACTACATATAGGGATATTATTAGAATATATTGCTTCACTTTTAACTTGCTTCTTCGCACTTGTCGTCCTGCATATATACGAAGTTATCTGTGACTATATTACATTATCCAGACTCCTATCATAATACATTGTTGTCAGACTCTTCTTTCAACTCATTGTACAATAAACTACAAAATTTGGTCAAAATAGTGGAAAAGGTCATCATCTGTTATAGGGTAATTGGTTTTCCATTAAATTGTCTAAAGGTGTGATCATGTCTGGTAAGATACACAATCTACACATCTTGGTCCTTTTAACTAAGCTGAAAATATAAGAAAAGATGTGCAAAAAAATGACAATCCTTAACCTCACATACTATATTTAATCCACATTACCTTTATTCTAAGTCGCTATTTTTAACAACTTCCAACTATTGTACGATTTTAATTATGTCCTTCGAGCTAGCTAATTCAACTATAATATTGTCTCTCTTCTGTCACAAAGGAAGACAAATAAAATTTCAAGTATATTTAGAAAGATAAATAGATCTACCTAATTACATTGACTGTTTGATTAATATTTAGCGTGTTAATGTTTCTTAACTTTGATCAATTCAAGAACATGCATGTAGTAATGCATAACATCTGATCACAAACATTATAAATAGCCATGTAAGTTATGTTCAAATCCAAACCATTCAAAACATTTCCTAACCTACAGGTCCTAGTTTCAATTTAAATGACTTCTTATATTATTATTCTAGCTCTCCTTGCAACTGTTGCTTCTGTGGCATTTGCTGCTGATCCTAGTCCTTTGCAGGACTTCTGTGTTGGCATCAAAATGCCCGATGGTACCATTTTACATTTGTTTAAATAGATCTACCCGTATTGATAATGAATTGCATAGAAAGAAAAAAACGTGTACCCTTTATTGCAGTATTTGTGAACGGACTAGTATGCAAGGACCCAAAGATGGCAGTAGCGGAAGACTTCTTCTTTCAAGGGCTCGACAAGCCTGGAAACACATACAACAACGTGGGATCAAACGTTACACTTGTTAACGTAGATAGAATCCTTGGTCTGAACACTCTTGGCATTTCTCTGGCAAGAATAGACTATGCACCTTATGGGCTCAACCCACCACACACTCATCCTCGTGCAAGTGAGATCCTAACCGTGGTTGAAGGAACTCTCTATGTTGGATTTGTCACTTCCAATCCTGACAACAAACTCTTCACCAAGGTAATTAATTGTTTATATTTGTATGATGATCATTCATGAAAATAAATACATGATTAATATTGATGCTCATTAATTTGATGATAGGTCCTTCAAAAGGGTGATGTGTTTGTGTTCCCGCAAGGACTGATCCATTTTCAGTTCAATCCTGGGCATTCGATGGCGGTTGCATTTGCAGGACTTGGAAGCCAGAATCCGGGTACTATTACAATTGCTAATGCAGTGTTCGGATCTGACCCACCAATCAATGCAGATGTGCTTGCCAAGGCATTTCAACTGGACAAAAAGATTGTTACGGAGCTTCAGGCTAAGTTTTGGGCTGACATGAACTGAAGTATATTGATATTTCCCCTGATGTATTCACCCATTATTAATGTCTAAATAATAAGCAAGATATTGTCTCTTGTGTATGCCTGCATCTTTCTAGCGATAATATCATATAATTTAATCATGGGAGCGGCTATTTAAACACAATATGACACACAACAGCATCGGATTTGATTTATCTCTCCCATTGAAAATAATTAAGAAACTAATCCCACTTTCCAAAACTTTCGTGGAATTAGAAATCAAAAACACGTAACAATCGCTGGAGACCTGGAGTCAACACCACCTGTAAGCATCACCATCGCCGCTCACCTCCTCGATGATGGTTGAAGTTGCAATCGTTAAAGTGGTGATAGCGTGAGCTGCAGTCCACATAGGCGTCAGAACAAAAGTTGATCATGCTATAAGCAAAAAACTGTCGCCTGAACAAAAATTGATGATATAAGGGCAAAAAAAAAAAAAAACTGTCGTCTTTCACTATGAATCAACAAAAAATCGAGGCTTTATGAAACTGTTGAGCCTATAACAAAAGTTGTACTTCAGGGGTATATTTGTTTGTATCAATGTGTCCATACCAAAAGTGGCATTCCAATGAACCAAATATGTTAGAAGTAAATTTGGACCAGTATGAAATGGATCCAAACATCTAAAAAATATATTTAAGGTTAGGAAATGAAACTTGATCCAAACTGTTGTGTTAATCCAAGCTACATATCGAAAGATACGATCCTTTTCAAATCAGTCGTCTAAATGATTTAGGCCTATTATGAAAATAGTTGCGTTTTGCGGAAGTTTTTATCAATGGATCTTTGTCACCCAACTCACATAAAGATAACTTGAATTGAAAACAAGACGGTACTGAAATCGAAGCGCAATAACACAAAATATTACACCCAACCACCAACTTTATTGATTCACCAAAATTTTATTTACAATTAATAGAACAAAAATTGAGGGTGTATGAAACGAGTAGCATTATCACTGACTATTCAAAATGGTTAGGGGGTTATATTTTAAAAAAGTGCACGACTATATACATCCGAGTTTGTGCTTTCCAACACCATGACGTGGTGGCCAGAAGCACAAAACGTGATGCATTTAGCTCCACCGTGATGCATTTAGCACCACACCCTTCGGTGGAGCTAAATGCATCCCGTGTTGTGCTTTTGGCCATCTGATCATGGTATTGGAAAGGACAAACTGGGATACATATAGCAGCCCACTTAAAAAAGTTTTAAGCGGGTACAAATAAAGATATCCCTCATAACAAATTAATATAACATTATCAAAATTACCCGTTAAACCGTAGTTCTGACTACAGTATTCTGTTCTTCCTCCTTAATCAAAATCATTAGTCTAAAATTATGAAAAAATTAAACGTTAATGAAATTTCTTTACAAGAGAAAGAAAAAAAATATGGTTTTGACTCAAGAAAGTGAACAGGATGTTGAATTTGTTCAACCAAACAATGAGGAGGTAATTTTTTCTTTTGGTTAGGGTTTAACGTGTACTTGCCGTTTTAAGATTTATATTCGTAATTTGGTGTGTACTAACCGATTTTAGAGTTGAAATTCAATTTGTTCATGTTGAAATTAGCAAACTATTGATCCCTCTCGATTTCGGAGCCTACGGGCCGAAATAAAGAAAAATGTTTGACATTTAGGCGTCGAGTTTACGAAATACAAGGTGATCATAACAATTGATGCCACACTGCCAGTAATATTGAATAACTTCGATACGCTTTTGGCGAATATTTATAGTTGCCTTAATTTTTTTTCAAATGTTAAGATTTTTATTTTTTTTCGTAATAGATACCCGTGCATGATTGCACGAATGAAGTGCATGTAGGATCTAGATTAACCCTAGAGGGGGGGGGGTGAATAGGGTTATAGCAAATTTTCTTGAATTAAACACAGAAATATAATAGCAGAAATAAATATGCTGAAAAGTAAATCACACACAAAATTTACCCAGCTTCGGCAACCCCTGCCTACTGCTGCATTCACAGATTCCTATTAGAATTAAACAGTATCACGCTTACAAACACTCTACTAGACTCGCAGACCCTTTTGCTCCCGCTCACAAACACTCTACTAGACTCGCACACCCTGCTCCCGCCTATAGAGTTTCGCTCACTCGCAAACACTGCTCCCGCCTATAGAGCTTTGCAAACTCGCACACCCTGCTCACTGAACTAATTCAAAATAGACAATCTGACACTACCTAAACCTAGGTGGTGATTTACCTAAATTCTTTGATTCGTAAAATAAAAACAATAATTAAGAACAATAGAAAATAACCCTAAAATTAATATTAATAAAGCCTAAAATTAAATAGAAACAAAAACCCCCTTTTATTTTTAAGACCGGCCCACTTCCTTATTTCACCCGATCCTCTTTTGTCTCGTTCGTGAGAAATAATGGCGGCTTCGTTCTGATTAGGGCTTCGTTCCCTTTTGTTCCAGTTAGGGCTTCGGCTCTTTGTTCCAATTAGGGCTTCGGTTTCTTCAATTGATCTGTGATTTGTTGCCCTAGCTCGCTGCTTCTCTGATGGTTGACTATTGCTCGTTTTGCAGTTGCTCGATCGAGTTCGTTGCTTGTGAATTCGGTATGTACTGTCTCCTTTTGCTTTTCTAAGTTGATACTTGAACTCGATAATTTTTTGCCGATGATGATTAGGGCATTTATATAGGTTGAATTCCTATATTTGCGTTCGTATAAATTTGATTGAATTTGTCAAATTCTTTATCTCGGCCACTTGATGATGCTTGAATGATTGAGATCGATTCTGACTTTTTCAGTTTCGTATTTTGATGCTTGGTTGACACGGCTTCGATTTTGATTTCGTGATCAATTTTGCTTGGCTACCACGGTGAACACTTGTTTGACTTTGACAATACTGATTTCGTGAGTTTTCACTTTGTTGACTAGTTCATCATTGAATTTGCGATTCACTGTCACTTCGGCCTTGATACTGAGTGTTTTCTTCGGCCGTTTGATTTTCTAAACTTCTGGATATTGTGGGATGCCATCTCCATTTGGTTGTTGCAGTATTCATTATTGTTGTGTTCCTCACTGATGCATTGTTGTAACTCCATCTTGACTTAGGCTTTTCACTGTAACAGATGCTACACTTGTTCATGTATATATTGCTTTGTTTCACTGGTGGCCTATGTGCATGCTTCACTGTTCTTTGCATTTGTTCATATGAGTCTGCTCACTGTTGTTTGTACCTGTATTTGCCATACTGTACATATATTATTGGCTCTGGTTCATTGTTGTTGTTTAAGTTAGTATGTTGCCCTTTTACTTGAACTTGGTCTGGTGCAACTTGTTTCATTATCTGTTGCATACATGAGAGTGACACTGTACTCTATTCATGCTTGTTACATTCAGTTTGCACTTGTTCATCATGTAACTTGTTGGTCTTCATTTGAAGTCGTGGCATTCATGTTTGACATATATGCACTGTGTGGTCTTGATTCATGCAGTCTTCATTAACTCGTGTGCTTCTAGCCTTGCCACTGTGTCAAGTATGGTTTCACCTGTACTTGTGTTGTAGCTGTCTTGACTTATGCTGTATCAATGCTGCTTCACCATATTGCATTGTCATATTTTATTCCTGTTTGTATTTGAGTTTGTAACTTGGAGTCTGCAACTTGATTTGTGCCTTGTCCATTCTCATGTGTTCATGTTGCTGGACTTGAATACATCTGTGCAGTCCATTGTAGCTTTTGTGCACAGCACTGCATGTTATGTTGGCCATTTGGTCGAGTTGTAGTCCAGTCCACTCATGTACATGCTTCACTGCAGCCTTCATTATGTTCTGATGACATGTGCATTGCTTCATGTTGCCTATGTATTCTGGTCAGTGGTGCTTTGAGTCTGCACTGCTTGTTGATGTTGCTTATGGCACTTGTACAGTGTTGTACTTGTTGTCTTTGACCTGAGCGTGTTTATATTGAACTACCTCCTGTACTTGTATTCTGGTTCTTCATGCAGCCTTTTGGTCTGACTGTTGCATTTGTATACTTGGTCGAGTCCATTTGCATTCTGCAGGCTTGTACTGGAACTGTTTGTAGTCAATTGCTTTGTCTATTTGCCTTGAGTTGAACCTATCCTGGGTTTGACCTTGTTTTTGATTTCTGTGCTTTTGTTTGATTTTTTTTGCACACAAGTTGGCGAGGCAGTGCACACGTATACGAATGTACACGTGTGTATTGCAGCCACTTATAGTTACCTGTCCCTGATAAAAATACTGATATGCACAGATATTGCACAGTCAAAAATGATGACGAACAACCCAAATAACTGAGGCAAACAATGTTTTCAAAATCATCGTTTCTTTCAAATTTCAAAAATATTTCTCTTTCAATTTTACTGCGTTTGAAAATATTTTTGCAGATTACTCAGATGCTGGATTCAAACCGGAATGCAGTTGAAGACAAAGTACGAGTGTGAGTGATATGTAGTGAGGTTAACTGTAAATGTGATGTGATTGTAATCAAAAATGTATATGTATAGTGAGAGCATGAAATTGTACTATTTAAAATTGTAATAAATATTTGTTTGAATAAAAATTTCTGTTCGAATTCAAAATCTGTTTAACTTGTTCTGTTTGAATTCAAATTCGAATTCTGTGTAATTTAATTTTATTCAACAGATATTTATCTAACCAAATACATACTATTCAAAATATTTGTTTGAATAAAATTTCTGTTTGACTTCAAAATCTGTTTAACTTGTTCTGTTTGAATTCAAATTCGAATTCTGTGTAATTTAATTTTATTCAACAAGTATTTATTTAAACTATGAAAAACAAAATAGTACATTACCAAATACATTTATATGAATGTATATATGTTTATTATCATCAAACAAAAATCATATAGCGCAAAGCGCATATTCAACAGTGCATAATTGCAAAGTATTGGAAAACGATGAAAATGGTTATTGCACTGAATTAAATGAAGTGCACAATTGCAATGAATCTAAAAACGATGATGGCACTAACGACCAAAATGAGGAAGTCGCCATGTCGCCCTTCGATTACCTCGATTTAACATCTCATTTCACTACTGATGTGGTATGATAAGACATTTAAATATTTGTTCGATTTTTTTTGTTTTGATGTGTGTTACTAATTTATGATGCAGTTGTTCGAATCAAAGGAAAGTGTACGAGATATTTGGTGCATGGAACGCGGGATAAGTCTAAATTGCATTGTTGTGACTAAAAGAACAAGAATGAGAATTGTGCTATGCAACGGAAAAGGATCTTAGATGGTCCTTGTTCGTGAAAGAAGCGGAGAGTATGTTGACCACAAAGCAAAGACTTATGTTCCAAAAACTCAAAAAAAGGGCGAAGGTCAGAAAGTAGAAAATGTTGATGTCCATTTGAGTTAAGCGCTCATGGTACAAATGATGGAAGATGTGCATTGAGTGTGAAGAATGGACGCCACAATCACATGCTTGCTAATGTACTGACATGACATCCGTATGTGGCGAGGCTGAAAGACCATGAAGTTAAGACCATTGAAATAATGACAATAGTGGTGTTAGGCGTCGAAATATTTTAACTACTATTAAAATTGACAACCCGAACAACCAGTCAACCATACGAAATGTTTACAATGCAAAAGTTAAGCTCAAACTACATAAAACGGAAGGTAGATCGATTATGCAGCTGAAAATGGCTTCTAGTCATCATTACACGGTTCACTATAGAGTTGATGGTATAACCAATGAAGTTTCTGATGTATTCTTTAGTCATCCTAGATGTGTTGTTCTTGCGTAATGTTTTCATCAAATATTGCTTTTGGATTGCACGTTCAAAATAAATAGATACAAGTTACCGTGTTTTCATATGGTGTCGCAATCATCAACGGTGGCATCTTTTACCGTGGCACTTGCTAAGCAGTCGTGAGACTATGGAACCCTATACATGGGTGCTTGACTGTATTAGAAAGTGTTATAGAAATAAACAAATTCCAGGTGTTATCATCACAGATGCCGAAATTGCTCTTACGAATGCAGTAGTTATAGTGTTTCCATCGGCACGTCATATTCTATGCGCATGACATATTTCGAAGAATGTTCAAGCAAATTGTAAACCCAATTTTATAAAAAAGAAACGTGTTTTGATTAGGGATAAAGAGGTAATGTTGGAGGATGAGGAAGGAAAAAAGAAGTATGAACTATTTTAGGATGGTTGGATTAATGTGATTAACTCATTATCCGTAGAAGAGTATCATCGAAACTTAAAATTATTTCGTGATGCATGGGTTGCGAAACAGAAAAAATCTCTCACATATGTAATGAAAAATTAGCTCAGTAAGTACAAGGAAATGTTTGTTTTGGCTTGGACCAACAAAATAAAGCACTATGATAATGTCTCACTAGCGTAGTTGAAAGTGCACACCATCGTTTAAAATTGTATTTCGATTCAGCTACAGGTAACTTGTGCAATGTTGGACTAGTGCACATCTTTGTTTTGAAAATAAATTAGTTGCAATCGAACATGTGTTTGAAATGAGTACATTTAGGACAATGCATAGATTCCGAAGTGAGCCAACGTTCAGAGAACTTTTGGGATTTGTATCTGACAAAGCACTAGATTTACTAGTACATGAATTAGGTAACATTTCAAACGTCGGCTTGACTATCGACAATTGTGGTTGTGTTTTATGGCAAGTTAATGGACTACCATATGCACATATGCTGGTAGACTTTAGACATTCACAAGGTTTCATACCCTTAAATGTTATAGATTCTTATTGGAAGCAATTATTTTGTACTCCTCCTAAATTGCATCGTTCAACTCTTGCTTTTGATGACTTGCCCGAAATAAAAGCATTGAAAAGTAGGTGCGATGAATCGCCTGATAATTTGAGACTTGTTATACAACAAGATTCGAAATTGTTAGCATTCCCTCAAACAACCACTATTTTAGAACCCCCTGTAGCAACTATTAAAAAGGTAAACCATCTAAAAAAGATAAGTCAACTAAACGAGAGCCGTCTTATTTGAACATGTTGAAGCGTCATTGCCGTGTAGCTCAAATCTTACTCCGGTTGGTCGTCACTTAAAGAAGCTTGGCATCAAAAGTAAGGCATGTGAGAACAATCAAGTTAACGATGAATATTTGTTGCAAATGCCCAAATGTATAAGACCCTACGTAGTTGGGTAGACGATATGCCTAGTGATGGTAATTGCGGTTATTGGGTTATGGTTAATCAATGGAATCTCCATAATCGAAGACCAGATAATCCTTGTAATTTTGTACGTGAGTCTATGGTTGACAATTTAGTGCTACATTCTGCAATGTACAAAAGAATGTGGTTGGGTTTAGTAAATGGATGCAGATGCCAGAATCAAGATTTATTATAGCTAAAACATTTGGCACTGTGGTTGTTTTTTTAAGCAAGCATATAAGTTGTTGTTCCCACAATAGTACGTGTGACCATGTTAAACCACGACAGGATGGTAGTTATGGGGTATGTGAATAAATCTCATTTTGTTGGTATTAAACTTAGTTCTGACTCTCCTTTGCCTCCTACACCTCACTTTTTGTATTTTCAACAGTTTTATAATATTAACGTGGAAGATTGGACAAAACCACATATGGAAAGAGTGAATGAGTACTTAGCTTCTTCAAAAGACCATGATGATGAAGACGGTGTAGTTAAAGTAGAGTAGACTTATTACTTTGTTTGAATTAAATGTAATTTCTTAGCTTATATAGATTGTTCTGACTTTAAGATATATGATTGGAAGTTTTATTTATTAGTATTAATGTATCAAATAGACATAGGTGTGTAACATTACTGGTTAAAGTTAACTTTGAGAAGGATACCTTTTGTTTTTTCCTTTAAATTTTATTCAATTAATTGAGAGAAGATTTTACTTTAATTGATGAGCGAAACCTTTCATTTCTCTCTCTTTAATTAAATTGATTGATTCATTAAATGTCATTAATGGGCAATTTACACAACATAAATTGTTGGTATATCCAAATATACTCTAATGTATATTGTGAAAATACAATATATAAGAAGTGTACATAATTAATGTGATCGTATGCAGGTGATGAGATTTACACCGCAATAGACACATTTTTCCATTACATACGTCTTTGTTGTATAGTTCTGAATTAAAAACATACATAATAAAAGATGTACAATAGCTAGTTTGCATATATACATACATACGTATGTACAAACATATATATTTATATATATTTGGCAAACTTATATAATTTGAAATCAAAATTAACATTAATGCACTAATTTTTTATCAGGGAAAGATTTGAAATCAAGAATTATATTAATGCATATAATCCATCTTATTAATTTTAATTTGGACAACATAAATGTGTTTCCGTACACAGAAAATAACATGTGATGTTTTAGATCCTAAATTAACTTATTTATGTAAACATCCAATTTAATACATATGTATGTGCGTATGTGTGTGTACGTGTGCACGCGTGCATTGTTTATATCTTAGGTAGTGATTTTGATGACAATAACCGTATAAAACATAGATCCTAATGTTTTACCAAGTTATATAGTATATAATGCAAAATATTACACAGGTGCTGAATCGAAGACTATACAGTGTAAAAACTTGAGATAAAGATATGAAGACTCATGAGTTTAAAAATAAAGAAATGAAGATCTTATGATTATAACTTAGTGTTTAGAGTCATTAGAATATATTGTTAAAGCCCTTGATGGCAATCTATCATCTTTTTCTCCAATTTCCAATCTCTGATATTTTAAATTTTAAAATATATTTTTAAATAATAGTTTATAAAAAGTTTAAGTTAAAAATATTTAAAAACTATGTTCAAAATAATTTACAAGCTTTATGATTTTCAAAACAATTGAAAAGAAAAATATTTTCAAAAATTACTAGGATATGTCAGCATGCTTGTTTTGTATATGTCGACATATAGGTTGTTGGATGGTTTTTAAATTTTGAATGGAAGTATCTTTTTGACACAACTCTTCATGAATGGATACATTTATTCATTTACTATATAAAGGGAAATGCAAACAAATTTTTAACTAATTAATTTTGGATGCAATAACACAAAATATTCCACCCAACAACACTTTATTGATTCACCAAAATTTTGTTTACAATTAATAGAACAAAGCTAAAGTTTATCATTGAATCAATAACGAAATTGAGAAAGGGAGCAAATATCTATAAGGCTAAAATTGTTGGAGAAAAAAAACAAAGACGAAGAAGAGAAAATTAGCAAATAGATTTATCACCACATTTTTACCCTCTCTTCAAGTCTCTATTTATATAATCAATTACTTAATGCCCAAGTTAACATTAGATGACAAAAATTAATTTGATTAGCCAATTAGAGAGAGAAATAAACATACTCAAATATGTCTGTTAATTAGAGGAAACAAAATCTTATCTTTCTTTCTTTTGCATATTTATTTCCCTCTATTTGTGATTTTGTATCACCAAAATTTAACACTCCACCTTGATGCAAAATCACATATCTCCAACATATCAAGCATTCCATATCTAAATCTATCACAAATTCTCATATTTCAACCACACTAAATTACAAACCTCAAGCACCGTCTACATGTGATGCATCTCCCACATGAGGTGCACCACACAAATCAGGTCTCAAAAGCGTTTGTAATACCACAAAGATCTATGTCTTGTCTTTGTGGATTTTGCAATTCGACACCCGTCTATCACTCGATCTGAGCTCATTACCTGATCACTGTCAATCCCTCGAGCATCATCAGCATGAAGACCCCTGTCTAAAATATGGTTTTCAATGCTAGAATCATAAGCAGTTACCACATTAACATCTTCGCCTTGCTGCGGACTAGGTCCTTCTACCATCATTCTCTTTTCATTGTCGACTATAGAACCAACCAAGCTATAAAGGTTTCCTTCTTCCAATACTCCTCTCATCCTTACATGACCACCTTTCTTCACTCTCAAAACTCCACATTGAGTCTCATAAGTGCAACCATGGTAATCCAACCGACCGAGAGAAATAAAACTATGCAAACAAGTGGGTACATGTCTCACTCCAGAGACTTCTCTAAGCACACCATCATGCATACGAAATCAGATAGATCCAATACCATAAATCGGTAGCTCTTCTCCATTGGTTGTCCAAATCATGCCGACACTCTTCACGTAAGAAGAAAAACAATCACATCTCTATAAATGTAAAAACTGGCTCCCGAACCCATCTTCCAAGGTTTATTTTCACTAAAGAGGACATCATAAGAAGCATCACTATCGGTACCTTCAGCAAAACTTGCATGTGCATCACTACTAATATCATCATGTGCAGCCTTTTTTGATCTCTTTTATAAGCACAACACTTGCTGCGTATGAGACATTTCTTATTACAATAATGACAAGTGATAACACTTTTACCATTAGCGCCATTCTTCTTTCAAATTGTATCTTTCTTCGAGTCCCTTGCCACCATAGCCTCACTTTGAATTGATTTCATACCTCACCCTTTTCTTCTAAGCTTCTCATTCAATAGACTGCTTCGAACAGTTTCCAGAGAGATGGTTCCATTAGCATTGGAATTACTCAATGAAACAACCAAAGTTTCCTAACTTTTTGAAAGTGAACTCATTAATAAAAGAGCATGTAACTCATCATCAAAATTGAC
The DNA here is from genome assembly GCA_030765085.1 of Allium cepa. Classification (NCBI taxonomy): domain Eukaryota; kingdom Viridiplantae; phylum Streptophyta; class Magnoliopsida; order Asparagales; family Amaryllidaceae; genus Allium; species Allium cepa. The sequence continues at coordinate 554,544,568 of CM060938.1, read as the reverse complement.
CTTCATATTTGCCAATTGATTTATTACATCTCGAAATTCATTCAAATGCTCTGCAACATACTTCTCTACATCTAATCTCAGTTGTACCAACTGTCGAACCAGAAAAGCCTTACTAGTAGCACTCTTTGACTCATACAAAGATGCCAACTTGTCCTATGATAGCCACATGATGGAAAACTGAATCATCAAGATATTGGCAAATCAAAGCAATCGCCTTCTTATCCATCTTCTTCCATTTTCCCTCATCTACGTCAAAGTGCTTCTTTCCATCTCCATCAATCGGATCATGGAGATCATTGAGGTACAGAACATCCTCTATATTAGGCCTTCAAATACCCAAAAAAATTCCATCCAAGATAGCCATATTTGAAAACGAAATCATATCCGACATCAATAATTTTTCAAACCAAAATTACTCTAAGCTTTCCGATAATCTGTGCTCCGATACTAAACTATTACGAAAATAGCAGCGCTTTGCGGAAACTTTTTTAAAGGATTTTTGCCACTCAAATCACAAAGAGATAACTTGGATTGAAACAAGATGGTATTGAAATCAAAACGCTATAGCACAAAATATTCCACCCAACCACCCACTTTATTGGTTCACCAAAATTTTGTTTATAATTAATAGAACAAAGCTAAAGTAAACAACATACCATTGAATCAATAACCAAATTGAGAAAGGGAGCAAATATCTATATGGCTAAAATTGTTGGAGAAAAAGAAAAAAGATAAAGAAGAGAAAATTAGCAAATAGATTTACCACCACATTTTTACCTTCTCTTCTAGTCTCTATTTATATAATCAATTACTTAATGCCTAAGTTAACATTACATGGTAAAAAATAAATTGATTAGCCAATTAGAGAGAGAAATAAACATACTCAAATATGCCTATTAATTAGAGGAAAAAAATATTCTCTTTTTTCTTTTGCATATTTATTTCCCTCTATTTGTGATTTTGTATCACCAAAATTTAGCAAGGCCCACCTCAGAGAGATACTAGGTAAATCATTCAATTGAAACATTCGAAGGAATTGGAGCATTCTACTCGATAATACGAGCTATTGCTCCAAGTTTCTCTCAGTTTCAACCTAAACTGAAAAAGTTATGACATGAAGAAAACCGATTCAACCCGTTGATTCTATTAGTTAGCGAATAGAATTGTACCGGCAGATCAAAATATGCTTAAAATATTGGAACTGACCGAGTCAGCATCAAATGAAAAATGTGGATTAAAAAAATTCTCTAATTGGAATTTGATGTACCTATGAAGTCTGACATATACAGTTGATCCACTCTAAAAATTAAAATCATATTTTGTTTTAATTATTTTGTTTTTTTAATTATTCCATGATAGTTAAACGAATACTTGTATAATTTGAATATATCATTATATATTCAAGTACGTATAATGTGTAATATATGTGTGTGATGTGGAATATATTAAAGGGGTATATGAGTCTGTATTAATGTGTTGATACCAAAAGTGACATTTCAATTTATTGCGGAACCAAATCAGTTTCAAATGGATCCAAACATTTGAAAAATATATTTAAGGTTAGGAGATGAAACTTGATCCAAACCATGTGTTAATTCAAGCTACATATTAAAAGATATGATCCTCCTTAAATCAGTCATCTAAATGATTTATGCCCATCTTGAAGAGATACCAAGTACATCATCCGAATGGAACATTCGAAGGTACTGGAGCATTCTACTTAATAATACGAGTTATCGGTTCAAGTTTCACCCCCCTTTCGACTTAAAATGAAAAGATTATACATGTTGATTCTGTTAGCTACCGAACCAAATTATACCATTCGACCAAAATATGTCAAAATTATTGGAACCGGCCCGGTCTGCATTGGGTGAAATAGGTGAATTTTAAAAAAATCTCCAATTGGATCTTGATGGGCCTATGTAGTCTAATATATATAGTAGATCCGTTCTAATTATTTTAATTAAGATCGTATTTTATTTTTATTATTTTGTTGTTGTAAATTAATCCATAATAGTTAAATGAATATTTGTATAATTTGAATATATTATACGTTCTAGTATGTATAATGTACGATAAATGCATGTGATGTGCAACATACTAACGGTGTACATAATCAAGTTTATACATAGATATTGAGATTTACGTCTACTATGTATATACTTAGCACGCACATACGTGCATACACGTATACATGTCATAAACAAATAACTACATATTAATACACACACACACGCATGTATACAATTTTGAAATTTTATTAAATAGTTAATGAATATAATTTTAAAATTACTTTCATTATATTTTGACTAAGTCTTGAATTTTTAAATTTTAATTTTAAACATAACATCTAATTTGACTTGGTAAACAAATATTAAAATTCCAAAGCTAGATCTAAGATATTTATTTAAAATTGAAAGTATCTTATGTTTGACTTAATAAAATTATTGCAAATGAAATAATATTAAAATGAATTTATTATATGTTATCGAAATAATTTCAATATACATACATACATACATACATACATATATATATATATATATATATATATATATTGAGTATTTTAACGTAAATAAGTATTGCAAAATATATACAAATATAGTTCGTCCTTAATTTTTTTAACTACCGAAAGGAATTTTAATACACACACAGAAATATATATATATATATATATATATATATATATCATATTTAATTTCAATATATATGTTGATATAATATGATAATTAAACGAATATTTATATAATTTGAATATATCATTATATATTCTAGAAGTATAATGTGTGTTATATGTGTGTGATATGCAATATACTAAAGGTGTGCATGATCAAGTTTATACAGAGATATTTTGATTACATCTACTACGTATATACTATGCACGTGCACACACAGATATATATATGCCATAATTAAATAACTATATCTCTACTATTAATAAAGGGAATTTGATAAATAGATTTCCATAGCATCTTTTTGAAATTTCGAAAATGCCCTATATCCATCAATGGAATCTCACCATCGGTTTGCAAGCTCCACCACCACTCTCATCTTAACCATCCGTCAACGGAATTCACCATTATTTCTTAAAATAAAAGTACCATGACCACTATAGTTTTTGTACTTATAATACACATCTGTCCTAAATTTTTTATTAAATAAAAAGTAAATATTTCTAACTATTATATACACATACGTGCGATTTACGCTAGTATATAAAATGTATGTGTGTGTATGTTGTACTACGTATGTATACCACTTTTGAAATTTTATTTATTTTTAAACTTAATTTTATTATATTTTGATTAAGTCTTGATTTTCTTTGTTTGAGTTTTAAGAAAAATCTAGTTTGACATGTAAACAAATATTAGAATTTCCAAAGCTCGATCTAAGATATTTATTTAAAATTGGAAATATCTTATGCTCAACTTGATAAAATTATTATAAAATAAATATACCAAAATGAATTTATTATATGTTGCCAAAATTAATTTTAATACACATACTCACACACTTTGAATATTTTATGTAAATAAATATTGTAAAATATATATAAATATAGTTCAGCGTTAACCTTTTAAACCATCGAAAGGAAATTTAACATATATATATGCAATGTTTAATATTTCTCTCTCTTTAGTTAAATTTGTTGATTTATTAAATGTCATTAATGAGCAATTTATACAACATAAATTGTTAGTATATCCAATATACTCTAGTGTATATTATGAAAATACCATATATAAGAAGTGTACATAATTAATGTGATCGTATGCATGTGATGGGATTTACGCCGCAATGGACACATTTTTCCATTCTTTGTTGTATGGTTTTGAATTAAAAACATACATAATAAAAGATGCACAATAGCTAGTTTGCACATATAAATATACATACATACGTAAGTACAAACATACACTACAACAAAAATACCCTATTACAACGCCCTTTTTACAACGGTCATTGACTGTCCGTTGTAATAGAATGCTATTACAACGGTCCTTTCAGACCCATTGTAATAGATGCCCTATATAACGCCCTTTCTACAACGGGCTATGACTGCCCGTTGTAATAGAATGCTATTACAACAGTCCTTTCAGGCCCGTTGTAATAGATGCCAATTTTACAACGTTCACAAAATGCACGTTGTAATAAATGCCAATTTTACAGCAGTCACAAAATGCCCATTGTAAGAGGTTCCAAATTTACAACGATCATAATGCCATTGTAATAGGTGCCAATTTTACAACGGCAAAAAAATGCCCGTTGTAATAGGTGCCAATTTTAAACGGTCATAAAATTCCCGTTGTAATCGATGTCAATTTTACAACGATCATAAAATAGCCATTGTAATAAATGTCTATTGCCAATTTTCGATAATCAATACTTAATAATTAAAACGCTTTCTTAAAATTAATGTTTATAATTTAATGATATTTAATAATTAATCCTTAGTGCTATTATATTAATCATATGTTACTAATTACTAAATGTAATATTATATTACTAATTACTATAATATTATATTATTTGTTAATATTTAATAACTAATCATTAATAATATTATATCAATCATTTATAATAATTAATGATTATTAATAAATAATCACTAATTATTAATTATTATATATAATTAGTATTCCAACAGGCATAATTTTACTTTCTAGTTATTCGTAATTATTATCAAGTAGTTAATATTAAATGTATAATAATTTATAATTAATAATAAATATTAATAATTATGATTAATAATTACTATTAAAAATTAAAAATTAATATTAAAAATTTAAAATATATTTTAAAATTTTGAAATTAATAATATACACATATTAATTATTGACAGTTCATAATTAACAGTAAATTATAATTAATAAATATGAAGTAACATTTAATAAATACCAATAGTTATTTGCATTGTTTACTTTTACCACAGTCTTAACCACGAGGAAGGTTGGTAAAACTAAAATTAAATAAAGAGTGAATGGTTGATAAGTAGTTTCCCATTTAGTTTGTCAAAACCCTATGACTAGCGCTTTTTTCTTACCATGGGACAGTCTTCCAAATTTCTTATCTTCGTCATTTTCTATTCCAGTGCTAGTTTTCAAACATTTCAATTTTAATTTTAGCTAGTTAATTTCAAATATATTTTATTTCGATGATGGGAAGGTGCGCACTTGGATCGGTCGATTTGGTAATTTACTACGAAATATTATTAGGGTTTCTTAGGAGTTTAGTGAGATTCGACAGGATTTGGAGAAGAAATACAAATGCTTTGGGGATTATTAAAAAGTCCTTGGTTTTAGAGGTTTGATTTCTCTCTCCATCGTATTTAGAACAAAACCATATTGATTTAAAATTATAAACAGTAAAAAGAAGATGGAATCGATGGCCTCTTGCAGTTTTTTATCTTTTGTTTTAGTTCATAAAGATAGAACCACGATGCTTTTCATCCGAATTCGAGCACTCAACATTGAGTTGTTGATGACAAGGATCAAAAAAATTGATGCTTTTTCCTCCAACTCAGTCAAGTTAGACATTCAAACTGTGTGGTGATTTGTTGGGTTGATTTTAAAATTTGGGGTTCGAGACATAAATCAAGGAGAAATAATAACACATGAGTTGGGTAAATTTTTACCTGCTCTTAAATGTTTAATTTTGCTTCAAATTCATTTTATTTTCTACTACATCAATCCACTTACCAGCTTGGGAAGACTGTGGTAAAAGTAAAAAGTCACATAAACTTGTTTTTTATTTTCTATGTTAGTTTCTTTTTTCAAAATTGTGCGTTTTCCAACAATACATAAGAAATATGCATTTTTGTTTAGAAGAAAACTAAAAACTAAAAATAGAAAACCAAACGGGGCCTAAATTTCTGAACAAATACAACAAGTTCAATTTTATATTAAATCTTCTTAGCAAATCCATTTTCATTGCATTAAAGTTTGTATATTATAACAATATATTTAAATTTAAAGCCATAATACATTTTTTTACAACTCACTACCCGATCATTATTTCTTAGCAAATTCATTACTAGCGCAAGGATTATGCACTTGTTGAAAACATTCTAAAGCATGTATACATGCATTTAGATTAGAAATTCAAAATCTACTACGGTAAAGCAGACATTTGAATAAAATTTGAATGGGTTGGATAAAGAAAGAAAACTCACTACAAGGCCCTTTACAACCTTCATCTTGGGTTTTACCGATGACCCTATTATGCTAAAGTATCGCAGCATCATCTTCATCTGTAAAACAATTACCCAAAGTATTTAATTGGTTATTTATTATTCAAATAAATTAAATTACTTATAGATATGGCCGCGAGATCATCCTTCCGTTCATCTTCCTTCCGTTCCGCTACTGCTAAAATCTCACACAAATCTAAATCCTCTCCCTTGCCCTCTTTCTCCCCCTTTCGCTTCCTGAAGCCTATTGCCACTCCTCGTATTTTGAGGTTATGATGTAAATATGTTTTCTATTTTTTAGTAAGTGTCTTTCATTTTCTTTATTTTTGATGGTTGAACGAATATGTCCCTTGTTGAATCGGTCTGTTGTGTTGAATCTCTGATGCCAATGCATAGCGGGACGGCAGCAACACTGTTGACTTCCATGTTGTCTGTTACTCGTGGTGGTTGTGGATGGCTTACCGAAGGTACTTGTTTATTTTTTGATGATTTGAGAATATCTTAAAGTTTCAAAAAATGGTTTGCCTCGTATGTGTGTCGTGCATTGATATGGTTGCTTGACATTAACAAAGTTTTTTAGTTAGGTTATGTGATTAATTACCTATTTGAAACTTGTTTCCTCTGTTATTTTTTGGAATTAGCTATGCAAAATGTTGTCTAGGATCTAATGTTTACCCTATTTGCTCTAGCTTTAGACAATACCATCATTTGTACATTGCTGTGTGGATTAAATTATAATTGATTCATAAACTTGTTATTATAAAGAAAAATATTTCACAAACTGAATAATAATTTGAATTTGAACTCCAACCGTGTAATCAAGCGAACAAACTACACCTTTCCAGTGAAATATTCTCAACTATCATGCAAAATAAGACTTATCGGATTTTTCTTTAAATAACCTAAAAATAAACTTTAAGAATAGCCATTTTATAAATTATGAAGATATAAACCTCTCTAAACAATGAGAGGCTTCTCCCCTGGATATTATAGTATCTAATCATCTGTTTATCATACTCTTATTTCTGTTGTATGGGCTGCAATAAGAGTTTTCCACTTTGTTAGCTCTCGTAGCCGGAATATCTATTTGGCTTGCCAGATTTAATTTACATAAATAGTTTTTATTATCTGAGAAGCCAAAACCTAGGAGAATGCCTAACCGTTCTCAGCTAGAAGTTCGAACCGTGATTTGGTACCTCTAATTTTATTGTACCAATATCTTTGTATACATTTTTCATAATGTTTATGCCTACATATGCTCTCTAAGTAAAATATGTTCGCTCATACGCAACATGGTTCATCTAGGTCTCTTAAAGATGCTTCGTTCAAGAGTTTGGCTGGCACGACCAAGATTTTCGATCTTCAAAAATCGACATCAATATGCCCACTGTATTACATGCCGAGCAATCGAATGCTGGAAATACTTGATCGTTAGGGAAAAGAAGAAAATAGAAATAACAACAAAGAATCTCAAAATCGCAGCTGAACAATATATAATAGATAACAACCGATCTTTATACAAAAAGAACTATAACTCTTTTTATACAATACATCATTAGAGTACAACGCATCAATAACATGACATCGGACAGTTATAATAACTCGTCCTCACAAAAGCTGAATATACAGCCTACAATACATAGCAGAATATAAATCAGATACGGGTAATACGTCTTCGCCATCCAGCTCATCTCCTGAGCTCCATAGCATCCTATCCTGAATCTGTAATAATCGGTCTGACCCGAGCAATATAATAAAATAATACCCAATTCAGTCTAGAAAACCAGCATGAGAAAAACAAACTCAATTTGGATTATTAAAGTTATCAAATCCTTTGATAATCAAAGGTATCTCGTAAGACCACGCCATACATAAACACGATGGGTTTTTATCTTACGATAACCAAAACATTTCACATCATATCCTCTGATATTATAATAGTGTCTAAGTACAAATACTTATTCAAATAGCTGAAATGCTTGCATCTCACGTTTCAGCATAGTTGGGCATAATCAAAACCGTGTGGCGCTTATAGGAGAATGGATTCCATACAAATAACCAGTCACTGGGGTATCACTTGTCACAATACATGTCTAGAACAGCGTATCAAGGACCACGTCGGGATCCCCTACAACACAAGACAGGACTATCTCTTACATGGATAGACCGAATATGCTATCACCCCGGGTGTTCCCACCCTTTTCCGAGTTCCTTCCATAAATCATAGTAATGATATTCGAGGGTATCTAGAAAGGTGATAAACATACCCTAATTTGGTGCTATGCTGCATCTTCTCTGCTATTTAGTCATTCCCGGTTGATGAGGCTAGAGGCTACGATTACCTTTTTAAGGAATTTTCACTTAGAATGCTCATTGTCCTCCAATGACAATGTACTGATAGCATTCATCCATGCAAGTCCGTTCTGCATTCGAACGGAACCGAAGACACTATTCCTACTACATCCATTTTGGAATAATACTCAGGATTAGTAACGATTAGCCCTTGCACTTCACTGCTTCATCTTAGACTCCATGCTCTTGTTTTCATATCGAAAACGTACTCGTTGGATCGAAGTGGTATTCGGATAACAAATCCGATCTCGGTCTCTTCAAAAACAACGTTCAATATTTTTCGGTAAACTCAACCCCAGTTTTTTAGGAAATAAACAGACGAAAAGATTGGAGATTACCTCCTAACCATTACTGGACGGATTTCCTTATCAATATCCTAGAAGAATGAAACGAGTTTATACATACAGTATAACACCTCGAACGGTAACTATACTATATAAATATCGTATTTCTCTTCGATATTCCCAAAGTTATATTTTGGGTCCAGATTTTGATAGTCAGTTACTTAACCATCAAATAAACAATCAATCAACCAAATATCCTATTTTCCACTGAAAAACTCTAAATCTCTTTTTAGTTTAATTTTAACAATCTAAATCTCTTTATCCAAAATATATGCACTTATCTAATCGAATTTAGTAAATTCACAAATTATCTTTCAAAATATATTTGAAACCCCTTTTCAAAAATAATGTGGAAAGTACCACTTCGGTGTCAAACCATGGATTCACAGCTAATGGTTACGTCTCTATCCCAGAGAAATCCAAGACTTAACTGCAAGCACTCACTGCCTCTGATTTCGCCATGCGAGTATACCAATACTTCTCAAAAATTTATTTAAAAATTTCAAAATAATACTTATGAAATTTCTATAATAACTTTCCAAGTTAATTTTGGGTGGTTACTCTTTTAAAATAAAAGTTATTATAAAATAATATTAATATAGAATAATCCATCTCTTGAATAATAATACCAATTAATTCTTAAATAAAATTAACTTAATATCAACCATTTCTAAAAACTACTTAATTTATGCTTGAATATACTTTAAACAATTTTAAACAACTAAATCATTAATTTTATGAAATATTCTTAACACTTTTAAATTTTCTAATTAATACCTAAAAATCCTCCTTTTAAAACTAATCTTAACTTCTCAGGAAAAATATATTTTCAACCCCTATATAGCCAATATAATCATTTATAAATCCCTCTCGATTTATTTCTAATTTGATTTACGTTCCGATTCCGTAAATTTCCTTTTCGCATTTCCATAAATAAACATATCACATATTTTTAAATCGATTTGTCCATCCCTTTATAAATTCTCGCCATGAATTTATAACTTCAATTTATCCACTATAATTACTTCACTTTATCTATAAACTTCTTTTATAAATTCTATAGTCTCATTTCCCTTTCATAACCATTTTAAAATACTTAAGTCGATTTTAAATCGATTTTATGAATTAAATTCCATTTTTAAATTAATTCCTTATATAATCCAAATATATTCCAAAACCCAACTAATTTCAGATCTCACTTCCTTTTTATAATTTAAAATCATATTTAAATATGGAACATCAATTTCATCTTTTATTTTCAATTTTCCCTTTTAATTTTCCCAAACTATTTTAAATCTCGATTTCAAAAATAAATCCCTTTTTCACTTAAATAATATTGCTTAAGTTCTATTATTTAAAATCCTTTAATTTAACTTATTTCCAAACCTTATTTTCCTTATTTCAATTTTCAAGCCCAACTTTGGAATCAAACTATTTATTTTTCCTAATATTCATTTCTTTAAATGAATCCAAAATTTAGCTATAAATATTTTTACTTCATCAAATTCTCCTTTAGATCTCTTTCCAAATTTTAAACATTTATCATTGGTATTTAAAAATTCCAAAATTTAACCAGTAATAACGTGGCATCCAATAAATTCAAATTTTACTAAATCTATCATAAATTATTCTAAACAAATCATATCACCAAATATGAAAATAATTTCAACATTTTTGAGGAATCAGGTTGGATCCCTCCAGCCTGTTTCCCTACTTCCACAGATGTTAATAAGATATAAAAATATCAATCACACTTCGAGCGAGATATCGCGGTATATAGGGTCATCCGCTATTATGCGGGTGCATATGGTCTCATCCGCTATACATATGCGGGAATATCAATCACTCCAATATATATATATATATATTACTATATATAATAGTACATTCAACTGATAATAATTTATAAATTCTATCAATCAATCAATAATTAATTTTAACTAATTAAAATTAATTACGGTAGTCCAAAGTTGAGTGAGATTGACTCACCTTCATTTTTCAAATTTGCTACTCGATCCAATTTTAATTTCAGCTTGTATATTTCTCATCTACGAATACAACTTGTCTTGTTTCCATGATTTTTTCGACCTCGTATAAGGTAGATATAATTTTTTATAAACAATCGATTTTGAAATATCATTAACAGGTCATTTATTATATTAATTAACTTAACAAAACTCATCACCTTAATCCCGTAATCTTCATCGATCACGGCTAGCTTCTAGGATCGCGACTGCCATTCTCCAACAACCACTGCTACAAAACTCCACATTGCCAGCGCCTCAATCTCTACCTTGACCTTGCACGCCAACTGTCCTTCATAGAGCAACAACCTACCCCCTAGCGCGCACACGTGCGAGCAGCCCCACTTAGACGAACCCAAACCCTAATTCGACACTGATTACGAGCGCGGTTTTTATACCATGATCCAACCCTGCCTCTTCCTCGCTGACGCTACGAACCTACATTATCCCCACCAATCGCGCACTCGCTCATGAACGCCATCCCCTCTCCTCCGCCGTATCGCTGATGTCAATCGCGATTCACTCGTGAGTTATTATATTTTTTTTTCACCGTGCGATTTCAGATTGAAAAAAGAAGGGAAGATATACATGACCCTCCCTTTTTTTCTTTCAAATGATTAAATTTTGAAAGGGAACTCGGTGGCATGATTTATAAACTGAAAGAAGTATCGGATAAAAAATTTAAGTGATTTTGAGGAACGAAATATCGGTTTTTGTCTTTGACTTTATTTTCTTTATTCAGTTTTTTTATTTGAATTATGATGGAAGGGATGACGTGATTAAAAGGGGGGAAACGTGTTTGAGTGGGTTAATGTACAGTGATTGATTGAAGGGGAAAAAGCCGGTGTGAAGGAATTGCAGTTGAAAGGTTGACTAGAATCTAAATATATTAAATAATTTTTAAATATCCCGTTATACGAAACCCAAAATCTCAAACTCCTACCAAGGCGTGCCGCTATACGTTTATAATGTTATACCCCTCTTTCGAATGCAATGGAAAAGGATTCGAGTTCTAATTAGATCGTATGGAGAAGATAGCTTTTTTAGACCCAATTAATATATTGAATTTTCGATATAAATTTCAACACGTTTCTATCCCGTACGGCCAAACGATAACTCCAAATGCTATAAAATTTGAAATCTAATAATATTATGCTATTATGGATCCAATGGAAATTGTTTCATCGAAATCCAAGACTGTGCCTCAGAAGGCTATTTTTAAATGTCAATTTAAACGATATGTTTTTAAAACTGAACAAATCACTTATAAATTCAATTTTAAAACATTTATTATCTTCATTATTATCAATATAGATTTTATAAGCCTTAAAATTATTTTTAACAAGCTTAAAACTCCAGATTTAAAATTTACCCAATTTCTAATTATTAAGTTCAATAATTAAATTGTCCAATACTTAGTTATATTTGAAGTTCAAGTTAAAAATTAACTTTTAAATATTTTGAAATTAATTAAATATTCCAATTTCAAATATCCAAAATTCTAGGTCGTTACACTGGCCAAATCAAGTGCAATTATGGTTATTGATTTCGATAGCTCTGCCTATAACAATAAAGACTGTAGTTAGTAGTTATGTTAGTTTAGGTTTATATTCGATGTTTTGTAACTATGTAAAATCTTATGAATGATGTGAATAGATAAATCTTTTTGCTAAAATATTAATATCTTTTTCTATTTTTAGTAAATACGAATAAATATGGTTGTCATTAGTATAATAATTTTGTTTCTAATTCAAATTAGTTTAAAATTTACACATGCATTGTAGTAGTTTTTTTTCTCACTTGAATTATTTTTAAAATAGGCAAATATAGTTGCAAAAGTCCCTTTTGCAAAGAGAAAAAATAGTTATAAATGGATTAATTGTTGGGCAAAAGCAGTTGTAAAAGATTCTTTTCCAACGGGCAACAACCGTTGCAAAAGACCCCTATTGCAACGGGCAAGAACCATTATAAAATTCATCTACTCTGTTATAACATCGCACAATACAATGGGCCTAGGTCCATTGCGAAACCCCTATTACAATGGGCATTGCTCGTTGTAAAAGGGTTATTTTGTTGTAGTGAAATATATATATATATATATATATGTATGTATGTATGTATATGTATGTATGTATGTATATGTATATGTATATGTATATATGTGTGTGTGTGTATAATATTTGGCAAACTTATATAATTTGAAATCAAAAATTAACATGAATGTACTAATTTTTTATTGGGGAAAGATTTTAAATCAAGTATTATATTAATTCGTATAATCCATCTTATTAAGTTGAACTAGGGCGACATAACCGTGTTTCCGTACACATGTGTGATGTTTTAGATCCTAAATTAACTTATTTATGTAAACATCTGATTTAATACATATGTGTGTGTGCGCGCGCGCATGCATGCGTTGTTTATATCTTCGGTATTGATTTTGATGACGACAACCGTATAAAATATAGATACTAATGTTTTACCAAGTTATATAGTATATAGTGCGGAATGTTACACAGGTGCTGAATCGAAGACTATACAATGTAAAAACTCGAGATAAAGATATGAAGAATCATGAGTTCAAAAACAAAAAAATGAAGATCTCATGGTTACAACATAGTGTTTAGGTTTATTAGAATATATTGTTCAAGCCCTTGATAAGAATCTCTCGTCTTTATCTCAAATTTCTAATCTTTGATATTTCAAATAAAAATCAATTATTTTAATTTCAAAATATATTTTTAAATAATAATTTACAAAAAAATTATTTTAAAATTATTTAAAAACTATGTTCAAATTAATTTACAAACTATAGGATTTTCAAACAATTTAAAAGAGAAATATTTTCAAAATTACTAGGATATGTCAGCATGCTTGTTTTGTATATGTCGATATATAGACTGTTGGATGGTTTTTAAATTTTGAATGGAAGTATGTTTTGGACACAAATCTTCACGAATGGATACATCTATTCATTTACTATATAAAGGAAAGTGCAAACAAATTTTTAACCAATTAATTACTTATGTCTTCCACCTCCAAGCTCTCTTGAAAATTCCCTTAAAAAATATACTATATTTTATTCATATAAAATCTATTCATACTTCATTGTATTGATTTAATACTACATTCTTACTAGTTTGGAAACATCTCTCTCTCTCTCTCTCTCTCTCTCTCTCTCTCTCTCTCTCTTATTTCAAAGATCAAAGTGTTATCCAGGAGGCTATATTTAAGGACCACTATTTTCGACCTTCGAAATTCGACACTAATACATCCTCGTATCCAAATCTAAGTGCCGAAAAACCCGATTGTTAGGGGGAAAAGAAAATAAAGATAGAATAGAATCTCACACAAATGGAGTAACATATATTATTTCAATATAATCTTTACAGCGGAAAATTTTGAATAAAATATCAGAGCCTAACCTAGATTCAACCTGGAGAGTTATAAATCTCTGTCCTTACAAATGCTGACAACCAAACAAAACAATGAAGTATATGCAGCGGATAATAGAATATGTCTGTACATAAATGAAGATCTCCAACTCTCCTTTGGAATCTCCAAGCATCTTCAAATAACCTGAAACTACTCAGATCTGACCCGAGTATTAAAATTACGTGGATCAGGCCTTATAAACCAGCATGAGATACTCGAAATTTTAAATGCTGATGTAAATCAAAACCTTTGAAAAGAAGAGTATCTCATAAGACCACACCGACGCATAAATATAGACGGGTTTTTATCATATGATAACCAAAATACTTTGTATCAAAACATTTGACATTGGTTTGAAAACACTTTCCAAATAAATATTTACACAATGAAAGTATCAATACCCAGACTAGGTCAATGGAATAATATACGATACAAAACGGGTAGCTGAATGTTTACAAATCATTACAACTATTTTGGAAATATAATCAAAAGCCGTAAAGCTCGTATTGGAATTGGATTTCCAACATGATAGGGGACCAGTGGCCTTTTCCTTCGATCCACGTATAGCAATGTAGTTCCTACGGTGCCTTAATCACTTTTCTCAAGAAAGTCACTTGGAACTGCACTTGCTACACTACCAGTATCCGTTAGCCTTACAAGAAGAATGTCTCTATATTGGGAGCTACCCAGAGAATGTCAACAAGAAGTCCTTCTACTATGAAGATCATCGGTCTTCAATATAACAAAGATTTTCAGAATGTATAAACCTCTACCATATAAATATAATGTGGGGTAAACCCCTGGGACTCGTGACGCCAATCCTTACATTCTGAAGGTCCCCGGTCTTCAATAATCATCATCGTCAACATGTCTTCACCTTTATTTAGGAAAACATTTCCAAATATTTTCTACACAATCCAAGTTATTTAAATTTGGAAAACTATATCTTTTATACTTTGGGAAATTTGGATCCGAGTAAATCAAATTTACAATCTCATTCGTCGAACTAGTCCGGATAGCCATGGAGAGCAAAAAATATTTTTCCAAACTCAAGCCTAGACACTATCTCTCTGACATCCATAATGCAGTCAAGTTATTTGATCCACCCGAAATCATTTACATATTCTACTAACTTTTGGTCATTTATTTAACCATTCGATACATCCTTCAAATCACCTTTAAAATACTTTATTAAATACTTAAAACGTATACAAAAGATTCGGAAAAGAATGGTCGTATTCAAAACTAAAATTAAAAAGCTATAGAAAAGTGCAGCGGAAAGTGCTTTTTAAGCTATATTGATCAAAACAACTTTTTATCATTTGAAAATTCATTTTTATAACTCAAATCACTTTTAAAACATTTTAAACGATCTTTAAGATATATTCCATATTTTTAACTATTTTAAAAATATTTATTTAAAACATTTGCGACTTTAGCAACCGAACTACCAAAGCGCAATTTTCTTAATAATTTGATTTGCTCATATTTCAATATTTACTAAACGAAATCTCGATACTTCTCTTTTATTTGAAAACAATAGTCATAAGAGTTCAAAAAAATTCTTATTGCACAGAAATCCGACTCCTATTCCTAACTATAGAAGGATTTAACTTTTACGGTGTGAAATCACGAACTATCATTATGCGACGTGCTTATTTTTGACTCCAAATTCATTATTTGAAAAAACTTCTCCAATTTGAATTTTAATGTTTATAAAACAATTATAAACCATTTTCAAACATTTAAACCAATATTTTTCATATTAAATCTCTTTTTCACTTTTAAATCAATTCATAATATTATATGATTATAATATTCGTTTTTAATCTTTTTATATATCAGAACCATTAAGGGACTAAATAAACTCTATACACACATCCATATGGATTTATTTTTCATTAATTATTCATGGTTAATTTCTTAACCATTTTTATTATGATTTCTCATAATTTATCATAACCAAGCTATCAACCCTATCAACATCCATATAATCAACCAAGTTACCAACCAAGCATTTAAATTCGTAATTTAAAAATACATATAATTGTTTTCTAAATGTATTTGAAAAACTAGTTCTCACTTATGGTTCCACTCCACCAATCTTTTCCGTAGCTTCTCGAATTGATTCCGGCATCACTCTGACAATATTTCCTCCTCTTTCCTTACTTTGGAGGTTTTCAAACTCCTTCTTTTCTTCTTGATGAGCCCTGCCTTCCCTAGAAAAGGTGATGGAGCTTGGTCTTGATGGTGATGGTGATGGCCGTGGATGGTGGAAGGGAAGTGGAGGTGATTCACTTTGGTTTTGAGGTGATTTAACTTTGTATATGCATGCATATAATTTTATTTTATTTTCTACTAAAATTTCTTCATAAAGTATTTAAAGAAGAATCCACTAAAATTCTGAGGAGGAGCTTAGGTAAAATGAAGAAGAAGGTGAATGAAATGGAAGAGAATGCATGTGTTTTTATAGGAAAAATTTATGAAAAAATATCTAAATGTGTATGGGCCAAACTACCCTTAGCCCACTCCCCTCCAATCACATCACAATACACGTTGATACCTCCCCCTCCATGTGCTCCATCACTACATTCACTTTCAAGCCATCCATTCATGTCCTTAGTTGACTTAAGGTTGCTTAAAGATAAAGAGAGGTGAAAATATCATGATATTTCTAAGATATATGTACTTATACATGTGCCTATGTCATATGTATATTTATATGTGTTCATGTATATGTTAGTGGAAGTATTCGTATGTTATATATGTGCACATAATATACAAAAAAGGTTGCAACGACTTTCGAACAACTTTCGTTCATTAAACTGTTAAAAATCGGAAAACCGATTCTCGGTCGCATTTTTATAATTTAAATTACATATATATGTAAACAAATAAAAAAATAAATTTCTAATGATTTTAAAGTTATTAATTAAAATGATCTCATTTTATTTATAAAACCATATAAATTTATATTAACAATTATTTACAAAAAATTCATTTATACCGATAAACCGATATTGATTTTCTTCATAATTTCAAATTGCTCAAATATCTTTATAAAACTATTATAAATCATTTATTATCAATTTATAAATATTTAATATGAATTAATATAATTTAAAAATAGTTATTTGAATAATTATAATAATTATTAAATCATTAAATCTCAATTTAAAATCATTAATCAATTATTAAATATAAGGGCATCATTGAGGACGCCATGCAGACTTTTAATTTCAAAAAGTAAATAAATTAATTTCATTTCATATTCTTATTCAATTATAAAAATAAGTTTATGTATCCAGCTCTGTGCGCGACATTTTACGATTATAGAGTTGTTTAACGATAAAATGATTTTTGACCAATTTATCGGTATTTTTCCAAAGTTCATATTTTTGTAAATACTTATTACCAAAAACATCATAAATTTTGATATGAAACCTTGTATTGGAATATTTTTAAAATAAATATAATTTATGAAATTGATAAATTTGCGGGTCGTTACGCTATAGGATCCAGTGTATTCAATGTCCAAGAATTTGTCTTTAGAAAAACTATCAACTATACTCGTGTTTGTTTAGGTGTACTTCTAACCCATATAAATCAAATAGGTGTGCTTAGTTGTCTGGTAAATCTAGTGGCGATCTTGTAGCCCGATTAAATCAAGAGAGTTTACCCCGGACTCGAAATACAAGACGGTGTATCTTATAGCCTTGATATTGAGATTGTAATATGGTTTGCCTTCTACCTAGTTTAAAGATTGGCATTTGAAAAAAAAATATGTACAAGAAATTGTATGGGATTTCATGTAGGAGAAATACGAACAGGTATGAAATCCTCAGTATCATCTCTCTAACTTTTACTTTACTTTCTGTTATTGCATCTATGACTGATTGTTAGTATAATTCTGTGCTATTAATCTATGATTTAATATTGGACAACGAATCATAAATTCAGAGCAATAACTCCAAGATTCAAATCCTAAGTGAAGCATAAAGGTGTAACTATGAACTCGCCAAATACCTACGTAGATCACCTACATAGCAAGGTACATCAGAAGGCAAAAGTCAAGATGCCAAAATCCAAAGCAAGTCTTGGATAGGTACCAAACCAAGCACCTCAGATCGGTACCAATCCATGCCTTCACTCCAACAAATTGTAATGCACTTCACACCGTCCAAAGATCGATGGCAATCCCAAGAAAAACAAACTAAGACCCATGCACACCACAGATCCATGCCTAAGTATTCAAAAAAGCAAGGATTAAGACATACTGAACTAAGGCTCAGTTCGCTACCGATCTAGAGGCTTTTAGGCCGGCACCGAACCAAGATATCACCTGCTGATTTGGCCATGATCACTTCAGGCAACCTTCTTCAAAGAATGGAGAACATGGGGAGAACATGGTGGAGGAAAATTCACCGATATTCGTCTATAAATAGGAGATGAGAGATACCATTTCGATATCTTATTTTCCATTCTATAATTTAATAATGATATAATGAATCCTTGGATCATCATAGATCCAAGACTACCAACCCATAAAACCTCACTTGTAAAACTTTGTAGAAATCATTAACAAATCTTAAGTGGACGTAGGCCAAAATTTAGCCGAACCATTATAAATTGTTATGTGTTGGTTTTACTCATTTTCCTTTTAATTTCTTCATTTTATTTTCTTCTTTTAACTACTTGGGTGTTTATGCCAACTTTAGGTGTAAAAAATTATATTTTAAATACTTTCAACAAAGATGAACATAAAACGGTTTGAATTCTTATGCAAAAATAAACCATTAAAATCACAATAAATCATTTGGAATCCAAACATGTGAATAATCATAAATAAATTAAATTAGATATTACCTTGGAATTTTTCCAAAATCAAACCTAGAATCATGAATCAAAAGCTCCTATATTCTTGAATCAACCTTCAATGTTGCAAAAGTCAAGTGGCACAAACCACAATTGATAAATGGATTTAATTTGTATTTGACTTTGCAATTTTTAGCCCTATACCACCATGAAAAATTCGACCATTGCTTGATGGAAGAAAGAGAGAAAATTTTGTCAAAAGAGAAATGAATGAATGAGAGATAGTATGTTTTGAAGGAAAAGTTGAAACCTTTCAATTTCCTTCTTTAAAATCTTCCATATTTAATTCCTAATTCAGTCTCATCAAATGATCTCCCCCAACCATGTATGGTCGGCTATAGAATGAGGTATGGTGAGCCCAAAAAGTTTCTAAATCCATTCAACTTTGTTCCCTTTAAATCCAATTTAAATATTCTATTGATATTTTACATTGATATGTGCATTTATTGTTGGACCTGAGCCACTTTGCATCAGGTTAAATGGGTAAATTTCAAAAAAATTATTCCATTTTAGGTCTTATTTGGCCCATGAAGACTAAATTCATTTAGGTTAGATTTCAATTAATTTTAAATAAATTAAATATTTTATTTAATTTATAAATAAAGTTTTTTCTTAATGTTATATCTATATTATGTAATATAAAATGTGTCTCATAAACACATTGGTGTGCGCGCATGTGTGCATGTACAACATATATTGTGTACATGGTTCAACATGCCTACATATAATTACTTGGATTTACACCATAATAGACATATTAACTTCTTCGTATACATATGTGTTACTATCATAGATACATACATACATACATACATACATACATATATATATATATATATATATATATATATATATAATTTAATATGGTACAATATTCTGTTTATAAAAGTATAAATTTGTATAAATATAAATATTTTTACAGTATTTGTAAATTAAATTATTTCTAATTTAATTTAAAAATTCAAAGTTTAAATCTCGGATCTAAATCTAGATTTCAAAATATCTTATAATTTGAAATTTAAAAACTATCTCATAACAGAATGTATTTTAATATATATATATATAAGAAAACTATATATATGTATATATATTTAAATAAAATACATGTGTATGTATCTTTGTGCATATATTAAAATTAATGTTTAAAATAAGTATAAAATGATATTGTTAACCCGCCTTTTGGCAAGGCTACGGACAGGCGGATTTAACTAAACCAATTTCACGACTATCGAGTCTGAAATATGATGGGTTCGGTTCAAATGAATGATGTTCACTTGGATAGATGGTAGGTCGTTCGGTCGAAATGATGTGGTTCGAAGTGTTTTGAGTTCGACCTTGTGGCTCGGCCGTTCGGCATGGCAATGTCCGGTCGAGGTATGGAAGTTCAGGATGGTCGTTTGGTTGCAGCTCGGCATTGGAAGTCTTTCGGCATTGGATGCCATTCGGCAACATACCTCGCTCGGCATTGGAAGTCATTCGGCATTGGATGCCGTTTGGCATTGTACCTCGCTCGGCATTGGAAGTCGTTCGGCACTAGATGTCGTTCGGCATCGTACCTCGCTCGGCATTGGAAGTCTTTCGACATTGGATGCCGTACGACATCGTACCTTGCTCGGCATTAGAAGTCGTTCGGCATCGTACCTCGCTCGGCATTGGAAGTCGTTCGGCATTAGATGTCGTTCGGCATCGTACCTCGCTCGGCATTGGAAGTCGCTCAGCATTGATTGTCATTCGGCATCGTACCTTGCTTGGCATTGAAAGTCGCTCGGCATTGGACGTCGATCAGCATACCTCCCCTTGGTCCGCATACCTCCCCTCGGTCGGCACACCTCCCCTCGGTCGGCACACCTCCCCTCGTTCGGCGCACCTCCCCTCGTTCGGCGCACCTTCCCTCGTTTGGCATACCAACTGCTCAGGGTCGGTCGGTATAATGAAGTAGGGTTCGGCTATGGCCTTGGTGGCCCAAACTACTCAAAAGGCCCAACAACCTGGTTTTGTCTATAAATACAATGTGTAGGGGTTCAGAAAAGGGATCTTCTTCTCTTCGGTTCTCTGACTTTCTATTCTCTAAGGCTAAGGCTAGTCTACCACTTTGTAACTGCAATCGATTATTACAGCAATAAAAAAGATACTTCTAGAGTGGGCGTAGGACAGAGTTTGCCGAACCAGTATAAAATCTGTTGTTCTTTACTACTTTCATTTTAATTTTGACTGTTCTTCACATTATTATTCTCTACATACACTCTATCTATTATCTGTGACTGTTAGTCGGTGCTTTCATTTATATTTGGGTGTTAATGACTAATTTTGGCGCCAACATTTTGGTGCTTTCACTGAGAAGGCAAGCACTCAGGGATTTTGGAGCTAGGGACTTGGATTGTAGAAAGCAATGGCTAGGCCATCGACAAGAAAGCAAGTGATGGAAAGAAGAAATCAAGAGGGAAGTCAAGAGGCTTCCTCTGGAGTTGGAGTAGGTCAAGCATCCATCTACATCACCAGAGATGAGATGGAAGCAATGTTGAAAAGACAAGAGGAGATGATGCAGGCTCTTCTCAGGCAATTTGCACAAGCAGGAAACGCAGGAGCTCAGATCCGTGGAGCTGGGTCAGAAGCGCTCAACCAGCAAGCGGAGGGAATGGCTCAGTAGGAGGCAGCCCCCAATCAACGGACGGCTATCAACTTGGATGGATCTAGACACGATGGCATACCACCAGGAAATGCTGGACCAATCCATGGAGGGATACCAGATGACGCTGTGCAACCCAACACTAACAGGAATGCAGGAGTACGAGATGAGGAGTATGTGCCAGAGTTCCCTCATCGGGGGGCAGACCGGAGGCAACGTACAAGGATTACAGCTCGGGGAAAACGACAGATTAGCGGAGATGGTCAGACAGGCTGTGAGAGGTGGGTTGGTAAACAAAGACTTGGAGGATGTGAATGGAAGTCCCTTTACTCCTACTATCAGGCAAGCTAGGAATCTACCGGACTTTAAGCTACCAACGTTGGATATGTGTGATGGAAGAACGGATCCCACCGTTCACCTGACAAGGTACATGAGGCATATGAAGGTACTGGGGGCATCGGACGAGGTTATGGCTCGATATTTCCCATTGTTCTTATTGGATATCGCAGCTATGTGGTTCAGACAGCTAGAGAGTGGTTCTATCGGCACATGGACAGAGCTGATCGAAAGGTTTATGAGACAATTTCGGGTACACATAGTCAGACCCAAGAACGTGATGACTCTGACATCTATGAAACAATAGAAAGGGGAATCACTCAGGTACTTCTTAACCAGATTCAATGCAGTGGTAGCCTCAGTGGATCGACCCGATCCGTCAATGGTTTTGATGGCAGCAGTCTCGGAAATCGCGGATAATTCAGACTTCAAGATATCGTTGGAAAGGGACCCACCGAGGGATCTCGGGGAGTTCTACCGTGAGGCGGAAAGGTTCCTAAGATAGGAGGATGCGCTAGCTGAGAGAGTAAGGAGAAAGGCTGAAGCTTATGCAGTGAGGGGTGTAGGTTCTCCCTTCCAGGATCCAAGTAAAGACGATAAAGGAAAACAAATGGAAACTGTGGCACTTCGAAGAAACCTTGAAGGGAGTCAAAGTTTTCTTCTTACACAGATTTAACCGAGACTATAGAAAGGATTTACTTGGACACTCGAGGGCACCTCCAGTATAGACGGCCGGCAAGGAGAGAGCCTTCTGAATACGAGCGGGCATCGGGAAAGCATTGTCTATTCCATGAGTTGGATGGGTATAACACAATCGACTGCAGACATTTAAGGAATATCATCGAGGAGCATGTAAGGAATGGCCATCTACAGCAATACATAAGGAATCGAGCTGTAGTAGTGGAATGGGAGCGGCCACCACCTACCTCTAGCGATGGTGGCACTCGGTCCGGTCAGCGTCGGCTTTGGATGTCGTTCGGCATCGTACCTCGCTCGGCATTGGAAGTCTTTCGGCATTTTTTTCCGTTTGGCATCATACCTCGCTCGGCATTAGAATTCGTTCGGAATCGTACCTCGCTCGGCATTGGAAGTCGTTCGGCATCGTACCTCGCACGGCGTTGGAAGTCGCTCGGCATTGAATGTCGTTCGGCATCGTACCTCCCTCGGCATTGAAAGTCGCTCAGCATTGGACGTCGATCAGCATACCTCCCCTCGATCGGCACACCTCCCCTCGGTCGGCATACCTTCCCTCGTTTGGTGCACCTCCCCTCGTTCGGCGCACCTCCCCTTGTTCGGCGCAACTTCCCTCGTTCGTCATACCAACTGCTCAGGGTCGGTTGGTATAATGAAGTAGGGTTCGGCTATGGCCTTGATGGGCCCAACCTACTCAGGAGGCCCAACAACCTGGTTTTGTCTATAAATACAACGTGTGGGGTTCAGAAAAGGGATCTTCTTCTCTTTGGTTCTCTGACTTTCTATTCTCTCAGGCTAAAGCTAATCTACAACTTTGTAACTGTAATCGATTATTACAGCAATGAAAAAGATACTTCTAGAGTGGACGTAGGCCGGAGTTAGCCGAACCACTATAAAATCTGTTGTTCTTTACTGTTTTCATTTTAATTTTGACTGTTCTTCACGTTATTATTCTCTACATACACTCTATCTATTATCTGTGACTGTTAGTCGGTGCTTTCATTTACATTTAGGTGTTAGTGACCAAATTTGGCGCTAACAGATACTATAAACAAATACATATATATGTATATGCATACTTACGGTCTAAATAAAATTATTATTTTTAATCTACAGTTCTAAATTTTTTTTAATAAATTTTTTTTATTTAATAAGTTTTGTACGAAAATTGTTAAAATTATATTTAATTTTTTTCTTTTTGAAATTCTAATTTTATATCATGAAAAATTTCATACTTATTAAACTGATTTTATGTCTATTGCAAAAAAAATATGTGTGTAAGTTAAGTTATGTAAAACATAATATCACACACACTTACACACACATGTACATACACACACGGTTTTATTAAGATTTATATAATTTAAATAATATTATGCACTTTTTTTTATCAAAATTTCATATGTAATATATATATATATGCATTAAAAACCAAATTTTGATTTAAAAATCGTTTTTAAATATTATTTAATTTATTATGGCCGTGAGTTATATATATTCATACATACATACACACACACATACATACATAGGCTCGGCCCAAGTAGTAGGCAACAGAGACCGTTGCCTAGGGCAACGCGAGAGAGGGTGGTAACTGTAACAACCTGCCTTTTCGACCTTCAAAAATCGACACTAATACATCCATGTTATTCACGTACTTAACATCCAAGTGCCGGAATGACCTATTGTTAGGGTGAAAGAAAAAAAAGACATAACAGAATCTCACATCATGACGAGTAAAAATATATATAATATACACAAGATCTTTATAAGAGAAATCATCTATATTGTACATACATAACACAAATCAGAGTATACTAACCTATTATTAGCCTTGGACAGTTATAACAACAAGTGCTGATAAATAACAAAGAGAAATCAAGACATATAAACAGTGGAAGAATATAAGATACGTGAATACTCTTGAAGAATCTAGCTCGTCTCTTGAAGGCTCCAAAGCATCGTACAAAATCTAGAAAATATGCTTGGGCTGGTCCAAGCATTATAAGAAAATAACGCCTATATCAGCCTGCTAAACTAGCGTGAGAAAACTTGAATCAAATCATATTGATTACTATATTTGAAAACAATTTCCAAATAAAAGGTATCTCGTAAGATCATACCACACACAAATATAGATTGGTTTTTATCTTAAAATAATTAAACCGTTTTCTACACGTGTATTACAGATTCACCTGCTATAGTTATAGTCTCGGCTCCTGACGCCATAGATGGAGCCATTGTTCTAGATAATCCCATTGATTCACAAGCCTCAAAAATTGGAGAAACCGCTCTTCGTCGGTTGTGCTCAATCCATGGAATCCCCTTCGATGACGTTTTAGTTCCATTAGGCCAAGATCGGCCTCACTTGCCTGCATCCAGGTGTACAACGTGCAATAAATTTATGTGATGGGCCAAAAGCGTGCCATCTTTTAATTCATTTCTCCGTGAAGTGCTATGGTATATCGGGATTGCTTTGGCACATCTCCACCATAATAGTAATGCGTTTATTCATGGCATCTGTGTCCTCTTCATGAGCATCTTATTCAGACTCCTTACTCCCGAGGATATCCACTATATCTATCGCTTCAAAAGACGGTCCGACAGTCTATCCTTCATATTTCTCGAGCCACATTCCAAATGTCAAATCTTGACGGAGGCATGGAGTAAATTTTTCTAGCATAAGCAAGAGTGGTTTTACGTACGCTGCCCCCCTGGTTTTGCGAGAAGATGGCTGTAAGGGAGTAACTTTCATTCCTAGACTAATATTTGTCTAAGGCTCGAAGTGCATCCTTTCTAAACTTCCTTCGACTTTTATAGGTATCAGCCCACGACTTGAAGGTATTGGGTATTCTAAGGCCGTCGAGGCCATTCGATCTATTCCCGCAAGAGACCGAGAAATTAAATCTTTATTTCCAACGAATTGCTTTCGAAGTTTGGATTATTGATGGAGGGTCGTTGAACTAGCCTTCCAATTGGTGTCATTACAACCGGATCCACTATAGAAAAAGGCAAACAACAGGTCAGACCTCCGACGCCCCTACTGGAGGGGCCTCCGATACGAATTGCTTTATCATACAACTTTATTTTTACTGATGGAGTGTATGCTTATTTTTTTTTAATGTTTTTCCATATATAATAAAATTTGTTGATATTGAAATATATACGGTTGCCAAAAGAGCTTTGTGTATATTTGAAATATATTGCTTATGTTTTTGAAGTATAGAGCAGATATTTTGAACTCATAGCGATAAGATGATTTAGTAT
This sequence comes from Allium cepa, assembly GCA_030765085.1. NCBI lineage: Eukaryota > Viridiplantae > Streptophyta > Magnoliopsida > Asparagales > Amaryllidaceae > Allium > Allium cepa. Next base: position 554,518,426 of record CM060938.1, on the reverse strand, counting down.
GTCTATTCTCTAACGTCATGAGCGATGTATGGTATAATTAATGTAGTATGTACAAAAGCAAAGAAAACATATAAAACTCTGTTGCTATCTTGAAATTTTCAATGATCAATTACCATCTTTTCTCACTTTTTTTGGAAAAGAACACACCAAAAATAGTTTTCGGTAAACCATCATCGATTTTTTTTTTCATTTTTTTGATATGTTGCCGATTTTTTTTTTGCACGAGTGGTAAAATTGTAAACTATTATATTCGAGTAGGATCCCATAAAAGTATTTTTGCTAAATGGAGTCCCCGTAAAATTTTCCCTTCCATATTAACAATACTCGACTTATAAAGATTGCTAGCAATAAGGAATGACTCTTGTGAACGTTGGAAATTCAATGAACATTTATTATTTCATTTCCATTCATATTGATCATCCAATATAATTAATATTAAGCAATTGTTAAGTGTATTCTGTATAATCTTTTTTTTCCTCACTCTCTCTATGATTGAAATAATGACGACAGTTTCTGAATTTACTTGGCATTAGATAGATCAAATCGGTTTGATCTACTAAAAAAGTCTCCTAAGCTTCCAACTTGCCTTCTTAGTTTTCACATGTAATTATAGATTTGCTAAGCAACAAACTTATCTATATGTAGCCAGTGAAAATGGTTAATCAATAAGAGGTTTCTTGTTTAAACCCACTGGACTCAGATACATTAGGTGGTACGATTATCATAAGTTTCGAATTCAGAAAAACAATAAACAAACCAATTTTTATATGAAAGATTTTTAACAGTTCATCCCTTTCTTTAAACAATTCATTTTGAATAAGCAACCTACATTTCAGTTTACACAAATGGAGGATCAATCTTTCCAAAGTTAAACGTGAAATATTTCTTCTAGGACATGCATTCTTCAAGAGACATTCAAATGATCTGGTTTAAAAACATCATATTACATTAAATGTGGTGCAATAGAATAGAATCATGTTATGTAACAAGCACACTAAGCATTGAACATTATATTAGAAATAAAAATCAACATAATTGTAATAATAACAGGGACCAAACATAATCCAAAACAACTTGGTAAATAAACATTCGTTCTTAGAACTACAACAGCTTTTTAGAAAATTTCCTTATCGAGTAAAATAATCAAAGGACATAATATAACAATTATCACACGTGATTGCATCTACTATTTTAACTACACATTTTATCACTATAACACGGTAAACTACACCAGTAACAAACACATTTTAACACCTACACCAATTTTCCCCATCTATACTCAACCAATAGACATGTTACAAATTTTAACACAATATACACTAAAATAACATGTCGATGAGAAAAAGGAACGACATACCGATCATCCACACTTTCAAAATCCCTCCACCTAAGGCTCAAAATTGGAAAAAACCCAGAAGGTGACTGTGGAAACATCAAAATTGGAGACTGCAGGTATGGGCCTGGCCCTAGAATACGAGGAGAAAACATAAAATTCGGTGATAATATAAGTAGATTCAAACGAGCTATAATATCAACAATCGACCATAACTTATTTTGGTACCAAATCAACGCAAGCATACCAATAATCTCATCATGACTCAGATTCTGATGGCTTCTAGATCTAACATGGCAGTGGTCTCTTCCAATTCGCGATCAACCCAAAAATGAGCGGTTTTCGAATCAAAATCCGTGATGATGGTGAGGCAGCATTGCGAGGTCATAAAGCAGCAAAGGAAGCACGAAAAAAATTAAGGCTGTAGATTTTTTAGAGAGAATTGTTGGTTTGTGATTTAGGAAGATAAAAATGTTTTTAAGTGTTACGAGGGAGAAAAAAGAGCGGTGGAAATAAAATTTTACCAAAAATTCACGAAAAGATTGGCGGGATAAGTTGGCGGCGTTTATTTATTTGCTTTCATTTTTCTAAATGACTAGCAGTTGCATTTAGCATTAAACGCTGCTAATTAATGCAGCTAATAACAATTTTTCTTGTAGTGTTTTGATACGTTGTAAATCATTTATACATAGTTTATGCACATTTTAATCATAATGAATCTTAAGATAACTTTATAAAATGATTTTGAAATATTTTAATACATAAAATATTTAAATATCAATTTCTTTTGAAAGAGTGTGTGTGTGCATAAAGTATAAGCGGATATATATTCAAAACCAAAGATTAATAAATATCAAAGTATAGTTTTAAATACTATAAGCATTTAGAAAACATAAAAGTAAAACTATATCAAAATATAACAGATTAAAAGTATATCTAAAATAAAATACTTAAAAATTTAATTACTTAAAATATAATAATCTCATAATCAAAAATTTAGGATTTTGAAAAATCATTTTAAAAACAGGAATTCCATAAAAATCATTTTTGAAATCAGAATCATTTAAAATCAGAGAATAGATTTTAAACCTTTTTAAGAAATGGAAGAGAGATCAAAGAGGTGCAACCAGGGTTTTAACAAAATAATTTATGACTCCATAACTTATCTTGATATCTTAATCTTCAAAACTCTTGATTCTTCAATCATTAACACTTGAATCTCTATATCAGCCTCTTGAATCTTCTCTTGATATTGTATAGTCTTCTAAATCAACACATGTCTAATATCTTGCACTATATACTATATATAAGTTGATAAAAACATTAATATCTATATTTTGCGTAATGTCAAAAGGTTGGTGTCATCAAAACTAATGCCTAAGGGGCTAACAATCTCTCTCTTTTTGATGATGACAACCATGTTTATAAAATATAATATAGCTCCCATTGAGTTACAAAACTCCCCTTTAATCTATGCCTGGATATTTTATACATTTCTCTCGATTTGTCATCAAAAAAAATGTAATCACAACTTCCCTTAACTAAGGTACTATATTATATATAAAAAGGGATAAGGACGATATATAAGATTGATATGTAAATAAGATGTAATTTCACAAACCAATTTTATTACTTACTTTAACCCATACATACGTTCATTCAAATCAATCCAAGTCAATACAAACACACTTTCAATTTAATCCAATACAAACATAAATGAAACCAAAGTCAAGCCAATTCACAACAAATCCTAAATAAGCCAATTACACCAATTCATATGTGTTATTCTTGTATAATATTTTATTATACAAACTTAAATTAAAACTTAATAAATAAACCAATTATTTTACACTTACCTAGGAACTTCTACCCAACCACCAGAATCGAAAATTGGATATGCTTTGATTGATATTTCAATCTTTACTGTTTTTGTTGTTGGCACATTCTAGATTATTGGTTGGTTCGTCTTTGATAAGGGAAGAAATAATGCATCGAATCGCGTCAAAATGCTTTTCTTGTTCTTTTATCATCCACGTTTGACTCAATTCTACGTGTCTTTGAATTCTAGGGGTAAAAGTAAGAATATTGTTGAATGATTGAAGAGTTTGTTCTAGATTTTCACACAATGTTTGGTCCGGAGAAGTCATTTTTGAAAAGTTAAGTTTATAAATGAAGTAGGACAACAAAAAGAGTGGAAATGGTGTTTTTCTAGAGTAAATAGGTTTTTATAGGGGTGGGAATTCATTTGAAATGAATATGTGTTTGGTAGTTCTTTTATGTTGAAAATTAAAAAAAAAATGGTTTTTGTTATACATTGACATATAGGTTATGCATATGTAGACAAATGTGCCATTTTTGCAAAAATAACTATCTTGCCATATTTTTATAGATTTTCAAAGACTAATAATAATATATAATAGAAAGGAACTTGGTTTTATTGATGATCATAATTAGATACATGGAAATAAACTTAAAGATACATGGATTAAAGCTAAGATAATTCAAACTAAAAACTAGAAAATCAATGGAAATACAACTAGGAAGAACAAAATGGAGATGAAGTTTTTCTAGTAATCTTACGAATGATCTTTCCGAAGTACTTGTCTACTTTGTTGGAAAGAGAAATGAAATTCTTAGAAAATGATATCTTGAGCTTCTTTTTGTTATTAATAATTTTCTCTTGATTTTTGAGAAGTTCTTTGTGGGATGTAGAGATGACAATGGGGGCGGTTGGGGTTGGTTTTTCATGCCTCATACTTGACTCTAGTTTTTTAAAGCCCACTCCATAGACTCGATGTGGGTCCAGATTTTCGTCCCAACCTGAGACCCATGTGGGTCAGGGTAGGACCCGACCCACTCCAAAACTGGTGCATCTTTATTTATTCTCTCAAAAGACGATTCTAATTTGCGAACATTAATGCTTTTATGTGTAAGAAAGATTGATATTAAAAAATATGTTGATTATAGATAATAGTGACTATAAAATTAAAGAAAAAATATTAAAGTGTTCGATTAGAATTCAAACGATATGTATTTTTGTTTATACAATTAGTAATAATGCAATTAGTATTTCAAAATAAAGGAACTTATTGAATAAAACATTATGATATCTTCATTATAGAAAATTTTGTTAAATAGATCAAAAAATCATAATTAGTAGATATTATGAGCTTCAATTATAAGGATCGGGTTGGGGCGGGTTTACCATGCCCCAACCCGACCCGAGAACTGGAGTTTTCATAAGCGGGTCATGGGTCTACCCACCTCGATGACCCAATGGGGCGAGTCTTGATGGATCAAAATAGGGACGGGTTTACAGGGTTTGGACTCCATACCCGCCTTATTGCCATTCCTAGTTGGATGGATGAAATGGCATTTCAATACTTTCCAAAGAAGTATTTCCCTCTTCTTCTTGTTCTTCCTCCTCTATTTTCATTTCTTCTTCTTCCTCTTCCTCCTCTTCTCTTATTCCATGCTCCTCTTCCTCCTCTTCTCTTATTCCATGCTCCTCTTCCCAAGCCAATCCTTTTTCCTTTTATATAAGTGTTTCATCAGGCTCAAAGATGGAATTTCAAGATTTTCACACAATTTTTGGTATAGAGAAGCATTTTTGAAAAGTTAAGTTTATACATGAAACAGGAGAAGAAAGTGAGTGGAAATGGTGTTTTTCTACAGTGAATGGGTTTATATAAGGGTGGGAAGTCGTTGGAAATGAATAGGTGTTTGGTAAGTATTTTGAAAATTAAAAAATTTCTGCCCGTTATATTTAGACATATAGATTATACATATGTCGACATATGTACCATTTTTTGAAAAAATAATTATCTTGCTATATTTTTGTAATTAGCCTAAACTATTGTACTTTTATGGATTTTCAGAGACTAATAACAATATATAACAACAAGGAACTTTTTTTTTTTTTGATAATTATAGTTCAGTATATGGAGATAAACATAAAGACACATGGATTAAAACAAAGATAATTCAAACTAAAAACTAGAAAATCAAAGGAAATACAACTAGGAAGAAGAAGACGAAGATGAAGTTTTTCCACTAATCTTGCGAATGATCTTTCCAAAGTATTTATCTACTTTGTTAGAAAAGGAAGTGAATTTCTTAGAAAATGATCTCTTATGCTTCTTTTGGTTATTAACAATATTCTCTTGATCTTTGAGAAGTTCTTTATTAGATGGATGAGATGACATTTCGACACTTTCCAAAGAAGCATCCACTGCAAGGATTTTTTTTTGGTTTTCTAACGCCAATTTGACGTAACAATCTATACTATTATATTAATAGTGAGTTCAATTTCAAGCTCACAGAAGCTTCCACCAATTTTTGGAAATGAACAGTGTTTTTATTTATTTTTTTCCCTTTTCGCTTCTGTCCTTCCTCCGTGCAATTCTAAACAAAAATTTCGCCATACATACTTACTCCTTTCTCTCCCCCATTTCCGGTTCAATTCTCCCACCGCCCCTCCCTTTCGGTTTCCGCTTCCCACTTCGTACTCTAATCTCAAGACAAACATATATCAAATCCACTGTGATTCATACTTAACTCAGTTCGAATCCAGAGATCATATTCCAAGACAAACACCGATCCCAGAACTTCGACGACTTCGTAGCTTTTATGGCGGCCTTGGATTATGGCAGGAAGGAAAGGGATTATGACGCCATTCAAATCAGCATTAATCGGGTCCAGATCTGCTAAACCGCTATCGTTTGAAGACGTTTTTCGGTTCCTCCAAAACACCAACAAATTGATCCAGTTCTGGTATGAGTTTTCCCTAATTCGAACTTTTTGATTATTATTTTTGAACCCATATATTGGTTGTCCTTGAAAACTGTATTCAAATTTAATATCGACTTCCTTCTGTTCGTTGTACCTTTTCTGTTTGCAGCGTTGGTGGAACAACTATTCATTTCCTGTTTGAAACTAAGAACTTTGATATTGAGCTTCTATCTAAATGATGCTGATGTGTTTTTAACTTTGTTCATGTTAGCGTTAGTGATTTTGGCTACCACATTATAGATTACAATTTACATGTTATTCATAAAAAGGGATTTTCTCAAGGTTTCAGTAAGAATAATGTGGATTGTATGTGTATAGTTAGTTTTTGTGGAAAATTTCATAATTTTAAATTCAAGAAAATTTCATTGTATGTGTACTTGAACTGTTCGTTTCAAGTACGCAGAAGCCTCCAGGTATATTGTCAACTCAACAGTCACATTTTCATCCATCGCATTTTCAAGTACCCTTTGTTGCCACTTCTCCATCGCATTTTCATCCATTCCTCCCTTCGTACCCAATCCCTAGCTATTTACGTTCCTCAGGTAACTCTTCGAGCAGGTGATTGGTGCTCCACTAATTGCCAATAGTTATCTTCCAACGTAGGTTGTTCCCGGTCATTTCCCTGCATCGTTATTTGCAGCTACTTTTTGATGCAAACTATTCCTCTTATTTCCTATCATCGTTTTCCAGTGGATTCCTTGCCCTAGGTCAGCCTCTTCTCTCGCAACATGTCATTCTCTGGGTCGATTTGGCGTGTGTTGCCTTTGGTAGCCCGATTACTTCACATCTTCAACCCTATCGGTTCACTCCATCCCTTTTTTGTTTAGGGAAGATACCTGGTATGTATGTTGACACTATCAAGCTTTCAACTGTTTATTCCACGGTAGAATTAGACATTCGTTGTTCTGTTTTTTAGAAATGAATTTTTACACTTTTTTCTCCACTTGATAATATTCGCACTGCTGGTGTCCTACAATCGACTGCACAATTGATTTGGATTCTAGGGTTTGAGTTTGGATTTGAATATTTTAATTCATTAAACTACAGTTTTATATATACATAATGTTTTCTGCGGATCACTAAACGTATCTTCCATTTGTAGAATAGGTATTCAAATGTAAAGTTAAGGGATTTTCGACTCACAAAAGTCGACATTCATACGTCCACTGTATCAACTGTCGAGCAATCGAAGGCCGGAAAACCGTACCATTAGGGTTAAAGAAGGGGTAGAAGGTAGAAGAAGAAAGAAAGAAAAAGCAGCAGAAACAATATCAGAATCTCACAATAGCAGCGGAACAACATATAATAAATAAATGAATATCTTTAAAACAAAGAACTATATCAGTTACTACATTACATCACATTACATTACATTATCAGAGTTTACAACAACAAACAGCGGAAAAGAAATACTACATACAAGTTGATACGCCAAGCCATCCAGCTTGCCTCCAGATCTCTACAGCAACTCCTGAATTCCAGAATAACCTGATAACCTAACTCTAGACTTCCCGCGTGGAAAATGATGGGCACCCAGAGTTTAGGAAGGAAACAATAAACTCCAGGTCAGTCATGAGACTGGTGTAAGAACTTAAAACAGTTTATCATTTTTTTAAAGATCAACAAAGAAATATTTTTAAAATAGAGAGAACTTAAAATAATTATTCTTTAAAACAAATAAAGAAATATTTTTAAAGTCAATTCGCAATGCTTTTAGAAAATGTAACTACCATATGGCCTCCCGCCACACACACAATGCAAACGCAGAACTTGGAGGAGATTTCTCCTTATGATAGAGAAAGATGCTTACTACGCAGAGAATTTCTTTAATATTATTACTATAAGTGCAAAATGTGGAAAACCATTTCGAAAGTAGAAGATAAATCTTGGCCATTATATTATGCCTGTTATACCTACCTCCTGAGGAGGCAGGTTATACAATTTGCAATCGTAAAGGGTTCGTATTGTTTCTTTGAATTTCCAACAAATGGTCAGGCCAAGGAACTTCCCATTGCCACATGGAAACGCCTTTGGAAAGACGCCCCGAAAACCTAACCGGATCTCTACCAACACAAGGCCGGGTTACACCTAGCTGGGTAATAACTGACACGAGTATGCCATCCCCCGGTCGCAACCGACCTAAATCCCAGGATTCACCATCAACCACAAAATAATAAGTTTGCAGCAACAACATAGGTTAAGTATCAGGGCTCCATACCATAATACCACCTCTGTCCTGAAGGAAATGACATACACTAAGGGACGCTATCCCCTAATAACCTTGCCACATCTTTCCTGTTTTGACCATTTCCGGGGTGTGAGGTCCGACGAAGTCTCGTCCACAAAGCTATGCTTTATACAAAAGCCACGCTTTGATCAACAAATGCTCAACAACACATCGTATGCCACATTACTAATTTGGGAATATATCACTAGTAACCATCAACTACATAACCTCTGAGCTACGTCTCAGAGAAGGGTGTTAAGCTAAGAGAATAAATTCTCCGCCGCCAACAGAAATATATTTGATAGAAATCAACTTTACATCTCAAATTGTAATGTCAGACACACATCCATACAAGTCCATTCTGGGTTCGAACAGAACCGAAGGCACTTCCAAAGAAGCCCTTGCAATCCAGATATTCACTAATCACGACTGGACTTCCCATCACAAAGGGTGATAAAATCTCAATATCGGAGATCAGCCGATGTAGAGACATTCGACGGTAATCCTTCTGTTTTCGAAAATATTCGGTCTTCAACACCGGTCTTCAAATGATATTCATTAAGACATATCATTATTCGGAATGGAATTTATGACACAAAGGTCCTCTTCCGTCTAAACCGAATAACGAGCGCTTACTTTAAAAATAAGTGTAGCATTCGGATTCAAGCAAATCACACAAATACCCATTTAAAGGTAAATATTGATAGTCGGTTATTTAACTATCAAGGCCAACAACCAAATATCCAGCACCATAACAATCACTAGGCCCTTTTCATTAATCTTTAAACACATTTATTTGAGACAAAACGAATGTTGCGTAAAACATCGTTACGACAACCCAAAATCACTAGTATAGGGATTCGAAATTAAGATAGATATATAAATCCCAATACTATATAAAACGTTTAAAACAACTTCAAATCGTTTTAATTCCATTTAAAGGATCACTTCCTAAAATATTTCTTTAATATATTATTCACTGTCCAAAATCGTGAATATAAGTCGTTTACCAATTTCAACACTTCTACATATTTAATTTTAAAGGATAATCCACTGTCCAAAATCGTGGATATCTCTCCTTTAATAAGCTATAATAATTAACTTATCAAAATAAGTCGATTTCGGATTTATAAAACAATGTTTATAAATTCCATTTATATTTTATAACAACTTCAACTTATAAAATCACTTTATTAACAAATTCTATTTATGTCTCATTTACACGCCAAATCCAAATTATTAGCAAATTACTCATAATTCTCTATTTACGAATTCATTCATTTTATAACTTCATAATTTATAAATCTATAAATTTCATTCCCTTATGAAATGCATTTTTACTTCATTTTAACACTTATAAAAACTTATTTTATAATTCCAATATTTTAAATTTATAAATATCAATTTTATAAATTTTTTTGTATAACCCGTTTATATTAATTCAAAAATTTCTATTTAATCCATTTTACAAAATCATTAACTCCATATTTTCAAAAATCAATTTTCATCTATATTTCTCAAAAATCATAATTTTTATAACATTAAAATTATAACGTTTATTTATTTAAAATGAATCAATTCCAAAATTTCATAAAATGCATACTTTCAAAAAAAATCACTTTAAAAATCCTTCTTAATTCAAAATCGTTACTTTAACATTTTTAAAACTCCAAAAATAGGCCCAATGCTGCAACAGCTCTAAGAATAACAATCACGGCATCCAAACATCGTATATCAATATGATAATAGATATATCACAATATCTGTAAATAAATCAATACTGTTGAGGAATCCAGTTGGATCCCTCCAACCTGTTTCCCTACATCCACAGATGTTAGCACAATACCAATTCCGTTCCAATATGGAATATCGCGGTACATGGGTTCATATAAAATATTATCCGCTATTATGCGGCGCAATAGGGTCTCATCCGCTATATAATGCGGGAAAATCAACTCAAAGTACATATATAATACCAATTCCATTTCAAGATGGAATATCGCGGTATATGTGTTTAATAAATAACATCCTATTAATATACGGCTATAGGGTCTGTTTCAAAACAATAGATAATAATTTATCATCCAAGCATACAATCAAGCAATTTTAAATCTAACTATTTAAAATTTAAATCGAAACAATTTCAATTGAGTGAGAAGTTCTCACCTTGCTTCAAATAATAGTTGCAGTGTTTTATTTCGAATAAAATTAAACGCGCGTTTAATTTTACCCAAAATTTTCACTAGCTCCAATCAACCCCAATCCATCTCCATTGCGTAGTGTTCGCGAATACGAACCCAACGCAATTTGTTTCGTGCGTTTTCAACCTCGTATGAAAAAGATATGCAGCTTTAAAGTTTGAACGAATTTATATATATAAATTTACAATTTTCTTTATTATTTTTAAATCTAAACCATTCTGGACCGTTAGATTTCAACCCTCAGATCAAGGCCGTGCACGCTATCATCTTCCCCAGGTCGAAGAAAACGCAACCGAACCCAATGCCGTTCAAAACTTTTACAAGCTGCACCTCATATGTTCGTCGAGACGATGATCAAGCACCACGGTTTCGAAGCCCATCACCAATACTACCCTCGGCCAAAGCAACGTCCAGCTCGGCCGTATATTGGCCTTGAAAAACGTGAACAACTGTCGGCCCTTCAAGCTTGATTTGCCATCAATCCGCTTCGTAAAAATTGATCTCCACCGTTGAAGTCGTCGAGCTCATGAAGCTCTCCAACTTTGTAGTTAAAGCCTTAGTCTAATTCTGCTTGGATTAGGAGGATTTGAGGGATGATCAACAGTAGATTTCGGCCATTAATATTGAAGAAGTGGAGGCTGAAACCCTAGGGGTGTTTTGTTTGCAATTGTGAATATTTAGGTCCTTATATAGAAAATTCACCAAAACACTATTCATCCGAAATTTTCCGAACTCGAAACAAAGCGTGCCGGCTGGCATTTCTAGGGTTTATCGCGCGTTCCGGACACAATAGAATAGGTATCGAGAGCCAATTCGATCATATGTGCGAGTTACAGAAATAAACGATCAAATTTAAATTAAATCGATTAAACCAATTTCTATGCGTTTTGGCTTGCCTCGGACAAACCGTAAATCTGATTAACACGAAATTTGAAATCTTACAATAATATAACATTACGGATCCGATGAAACTAGTTTCGTCGAAATCCGAGACTGTTTGAAAAATGGCTATTTTAACTCGTCAATCAAATATTAAAATATTTAATTTTCACAATTTAACTTTTAATTCAATTTTAAAAGTTCTAAAACATCATTCTAACTCCAACATGATTTAATACAACTTTATAAATCATTTTTAATCACATTAAACCAAATTTTAAATTATTTCTGTAATTTCAGATATTAAATTATCGATTTAATTATCCAATTAAATTTAGATATTCGAAATAAAATTTATTCGACTTACAAATTTTAATTGTTAATATTTAAAAATCAATTAAATATACGAATTTCAATTGACAGAAATTCTGGGTCGTTACAAACTTCCCCCTTAAAAAAATTTCGTCCTCGAAATTACCAAGTAAGAAAAAGTTACAGAATCCATTAATCTTTCAAACATCCATTCAAATTAGATTTCAAATTCACTTAAGTGTTTAACTTTCCCAAAATCCATAGTTAAACCTCTTACAATAACTTTACTAAGTTTTCAAATCATACTTAGTTATCTTTTCAAAACCAACTATATCGTTTAACTTTTCACTCCAAAATCAAAGTTATAGTTTTCAAAAAAATTCCAATTTCCTCAAAAATATTCTAACGCCTTAAATTTTCAGAAAAATTCGTCATAGTCTCCTTTGCGCGGTTCGATCCCAAAAAAAAGGGCAATATATATATCACAAATATACATCTCATCAAAGTAATGAGGCATCCCGCAGGGAAAAAAGTGTAAAAGTACAATATGTTATCCGAGATATGTACCTTATATATTTATTAGCGAGCATATACGGCATATATAGCGTGAAAGCGAGCTCCAAATGCGAAGCAAGCGCAATCCACACCTACTAAATACCCAACAACAATGAGAAACATGTATATATGAAAGTAATATCAATATACAACATATATCACTACAACCTCTACATATGCTAATATAGCAAATGCAACAAAAGCAACGAATCCAACCATCAACCAACTATCATTCAACTAACATTCATAACCAAATCAATACACTTTCACTTCTCATTAATATTCAATGAAATGGTTTTTCATTTAATCACATTTGATTCACTAACATTGGACTTTACTAACATTCATTTTCAATTAGTTTATATTCACTAATTTACATTCAAGTTAGTTCACTTCCACATTCAAATCAAATTACAAAGCTTTCCATTCATCAATTTAATTTCATTAATACTTAATGAATTATATACAATCAACGAACAATCATATAACAACTAAATCATAACCAACATAACCAAATTATTAAATTTACATTCAATTTGGTTTAACACTTTTAATTTCAATTGGTTGATATTAAATTGACCTCCATTCAATTATTCAATTTTTTTCAACTTCATTAGCTTCTAATGAATTAACACTTACATTCATTATTCTATATCAATTCATTTACATTCGATTGATTAATATTCAATCCATTTATTAATTCAATTGCTAATTCATTTTAACCACAAAGGTTGAATTTCATTACATAAACCAAGTTCATATTCATCACTCCACTTTATTAATTTACTTCGATACCAAAATCAACTTCATTCAACATCACTTAAGTCATATTCCATTCGAAACATCATTTGTTTAACTTAACTTAAATTTTCAAATCCTTTAACTTTACCAAAGCTAAATTTATTATCTCATATTATAAGTTCAAAACTTGATTACTTATATTCAACAATTACAACTTGGATTTTAATTTCAAATTTGATTATCACAACCAAACTTCAATTTTTTTTTTTACTATGGTAGCAAATCTATCATATAGAAACTTGAAAATGATACTGATGATGCTGCAGTCATCACTCTTATTATTTCCCAGTAACAGTAGTGAATTCACTGCTTTATATTTTCTTAAATTTTTTCCTTTTATTCATAAATCACATTTATAAATCTTTTTCTTATATAATTTCACTACTTATATTTAAGATTATTTCACTATTGTAAATCACATTAATTATAATTCCATACTTATAATTCTTCGCTTATACAATTTATTCTTTTACAATTGTTTTTATTTAGATTATTCAAACATCCTTTAATAACTTATATTATTCTTACATTTTCAACAACCAAAAGATCAATTTATATACACTTTAATAATTTCTGAAAAATTTATTCCTTTATATATAAAATATAATCAAGGTAAAATTATTTCATTTACCCAATTTAAAATGATACTATGTCGGTTTATCTCGTTTAAGAGTTTAGAAACCCCTATCGATACGGTTGTACTTCCCGCACCGACTAGAATTCATAAATAGCTCAACGGATAAGCAAACACGATATAAAACATTTTTATATTCACTAACAAATACGCGCTCATATCTATTATTACACTCAAACTCATTCTAGAGCACTACTGACTCTATCTCTAATGAGTAATTCCCAATAGAGCCAAGGTTGTCACTTAACCATATGCCAGGGTACCAAATGTAAAGGTAAGGGTTTTATACTCACAAAAGTCGACATTAATACGTCCACTATATCAAATGCCGAGCAATCGAAGGCCAAAAACCGTACCGTTAGGGTTAAAGAAGGGGTAGAAGGTAGAAGAAGAAAGAAAAAGAAAGAAAGAAAAAGCAGTAGAAACAATATCAGAATCTCACAATCGCAGTGGAACAACATATAATAGATAAATGAATATCTTTAAAACAAAGAACTATATCAGTTACTACATTACATCACATTACATTACATGCTCAGAGTTTATAACAACAAACAGCAGAAAAGAAATACTATATACAAGTTGATACGCCAAGCCATCCAGCTTGCCTCCAGATCTCTACAGCAACTCTTGAATTCTAGAATAACCTGATAACCTAACTCTAGACTGCCCGTATGGAAAATGATGGGCACCCAGAGTTTAGGAAGGAAACAATAAACTCCAGGTCAGTCATGGGACTGGTGTGAGAACTTAAAATAGTTTATCTTTTTTTTAAAAGATCAACAAAGAAATATTTTTAAAATAGAGAGAACTTAAAACAATTATTCTTTAAAACAAGCAAAGAAATATTTTTAAAGTCAATTCGCAATGCTTTTAGAAAATGTAACTACCATAAGGCCTCCCGCCACACACACAATGCAAACGCAGAACTTGGAGGAGATTTCTCCTCATGATAGTCAAAGATGCTTACTACGCAGAGAATTTCTTTGATATTATTACTATAAGTGCAAAATATGGAAAACCATTTCGAAAATAGAATATAAATCTTAGCCAGCATAGGTACCATTATATTATGCCTGCTATAGCTACCTCCTGAGGAGGCAGGTTATACAATTTGCAATCGTAAAGGGTTCATATTGTTTCTTTGGACTTCCAACAAATGGTCAGGCCAAGGAATTTCCCATAGCCACATGGAAACACCTCTGGAAAGATGCCCCGAGAACCTAACCGGATCTCTGCCAACACAAGGTCGGGTTACCCCTAGCTGGGTAACAACTGACACGAGTATGCCATCCCCCGGTCGCAACCGACCTAAATCCCGGGATTCACCAACAACCACAAAATAATAAGTTTGCAGCAACAACATAGGTTAAGTGTCAGGGCTCCATACCATAATACCACCGCTATCCAAAAGGAAATGACATACACTAAGGGGACGCTATCCCCTAATAACCTTGCCGCGTCTTTCCTGTTTTGACCATTCCCGGGGTGTGAGGTCCAAAGAAGTCTCGTCCACAAAAAGCTATGCTTTATACAAAAGCCACGCTTTGATCAACAAATGCTCAACAGCACTTCATATGCCACATTACCAATTTGGGTATATATCACTAGTAACCATCAACTACATAACCTCTGAGCTCGTACGTCTCAGAGAAGGGTGTTAACTAAGAGAATAAATTCTCCGCCACCAACAGAAATATATTTGATAGAAATCAGCTTTACATCTCAAATTGTAATGTCAGACACACATCCATACAAGTCCATTCTGGGTTCGAACAGAACCGAAGGCACTTCCAAAGAAGTCCTTGTAATCCAGATATTCACTAATCACGACCGGACTTCCCATCACAAAGGGTGATAAAATCTCAATATCGGAGATCAGCCGATGCAGAGACATTCGACGGTAATCCTTCCGTTTTCGAAAATATCCGGTCTTCAACACCGGTCTTCAAATGCTATCCATTACGACATATCATTATTCGGAATGGGATTTATGACACAAAAGGTCCTCTCCCGGCTAAACCGAATAACGAGCGCTTATTTTAAAAATAAGTGTAGCATTCAAATTCAAGCAAATCACACAAATACCCATTTAAAGGTAAATATTGATAGTCGGTTATTTAACTATCAAGGCCAACAACCAGATATCTAGCACCATAACAATCACTAGGCCCAACAACCAAATATCTAGCACCATAACAATCACTAAGCCCTTTTCATTAATCTTTCATAAATTAAATAACTTGCCATATATTCACTTCAATTTATCTTTAAAAAGATATATTCTCTAAACCATTTCAATTTCTTCATTGGAAAAAACTTCCAAATACTTATTCATTTTCAATTTATCTTTTAAAAGATAAAAACCCAAAACATTTCACTTTATATTGGAAAACATTTCCATACTTATTTAACAATAAGTAATTCACAAATCTATTTATTTTCAATACTTAGAAAATATTCAATATACTTAAAACACGATTAAGTATATATTTTATTCTGAAAGGAAAACGTTCTCTTTAAACAAATTTATCTGAGTCAAAACGAATGTTGCGTAAAACATCGTTACGACAACCCAAAATCACTAGTATAGGGATTCGAAATTAAGATAGATATATAAATCCCAATACTATATAAAACGTTTAAAACAACTTTAAATCGTTTTAATTCCATTGAAAGGATCACTTCCTAAAACATTTCTTTAATATATTATTCACTGTCCAAAATCGTGAATATAAATCGTTTACCAATTTCAACACTTCTACATATTTAATTTTAAAGGATTATCCACTGTCCAAAATCGTGGATATGTCTCCTTTAATAAGCTATAATAATTAACTTATCAAAATAAGTCGATTTCGGATTTATAAAAAAATGTTTATAAATTCCATTTATATTTTATAACAACTTCAACTTATAAAATCACTTTATTGACAAATTCTATTTATGTCTCATTTACACGCCAAATCCAAATTATAAGCAAATTACTCATAATTCTCTATTTACAAATTCATTCATTTTATAACTTCACAATTTATAAATCTATAAATTTCATTCACTTATGAAATCCATTTTTACTTCATTTTTACACTTATAAAAACTCGTTTTATAATTCCAGTATTTTAAATTTATAAATATCAATTTTATAAATTTTTTATATAACCCGTTTATATTAAATTCAAAAATCTCTATTTAATCTATTTTATAAAATCATTAACTCCATATTTTCAAAATTCAATTTTCAACTATATTTCTCAAAAATCATAATTTTTATAGCATTAAAATTATAAGGTTTATTTATTTAAAATGAATCAATTCCAAAATTTAATAAAATGTATACTTTCAAAAAAAATCACTTTCAAAATCCTTTTAAATTCAAAATCATTACCTTAACATTTTTAAAACTCCAAAAATAGGATCAATGCTGCAACAGCACTAAGAATAACAATCACGGCATCCAAATATCATATATCAATATGATAACAGAATATATCACAATATCTGTAAATAAATCAATACTGTTGAGGAATCCAGCTGGATCCCTCCAACCTATTTCCCTGCATCCACAGATGTTAGCACAATACCAATTCCGTTCCAATATGGAATATCGCGGTACATGGGTTCATATAAAATGTTATCCGCTATTATGCAGCGCAATAGGGTCTCATCCACTATATAATGCGGGAAAATCAACTCCAAGTACATATGTAATAACAATTCCACTTCAAAATGGAATATCGCGGTATATGTGTTTAATAAATAACATCCGCTTAATATACGGCGTATAGGGTCTATTTCAAAACAATAGATAATAATTTATCATCCAAGCATACAATCAAGCAATTTTAAATCTAACTATTTAAAATTTAAATCGAAACAATTTCGATTGAGTGAGAAGTTCTCACCTTGCTTCAAATAATAGTTGCAGTGTTTTATTTCGAATAAAATTAAACGCGCGTTTAATTTTATCCAAAATTTTCACTAGCTTCAATCAACCCCAATCCAGGTCCATCACATAGTGTTCACGAATATGAACCCAACGCAATTTGTTTCGTGCGTTTTCGACCTCGTATGAAAAAGATATGCAGTTTTAAAGTTTGAACGAATTTATATATATATATTTACAATTTTCTTTATTATTTTTAAACCTAAACCATTCTGGACCGTTAGATTACAACCCTCAGATCAAGGCCGTGCACGCTATCATCTTCCCCAGGTCGAAGAAAATGCAACCGAACCCATTGCCGTTCAAAACTTTTACAAGCCGCACCTCATATGTTCGTCGAGACGATGATCAAGCACCACGGTTTCGAAGCCCATCACCAATACTACCCTCGGCCAAAGCAACGCCCAGCTCGGCCCTATATTGGCCTCGAAAAACGTGAACAACTACCAGCCCTTCAAGCTTGATTTGCCGTCAATCCGCTTCGTAAAAATTGATCTCCACCGTTGAAGTCGTCGAGCTCATGAAGCTCTCCAACTTTGTAGTTGAAGCCTTAGTCTAATGCTTGGATTAGGAGGATTTGAGGGATGATCAATAGTAGTTTTCGGACATTGATATTGAAGAAGTGGCGGCTGAAACCCTAGGGGTGTTTTGTTTGCAATTGTGAATATTTAGGTCCTATATAGAAAATTCACCAAAACACTATTCATCCGAAATTTTCCGAACTCCAAACGAAGCGTGCCGGCTGGCGTTTCTAGGGTTTATCCCGCGTTCTGGACACAATGGAATAGGTATCAAGAGCCAATTCGATCATATGTGTGAGTTATAGAAATAAACGATCAAATTTAAATTAAATCGATTAAACCAATTTCTATGCTTTTTGGCTTGCCCCGGACAAACCGTAAATCTGATTGACACGAAATTTGAAATCTTACAATAATATAACATTACGGATCCGATGAAACTGGTTTCGTTGAAATTCAAGAATGTTTGAAAAATGGCTATTTTAACTCGTCAATTAAATACTAAAATATTCAATTTTCACAATTTAACTTTTAATTCAATTTTAAAAGTTTTAAAACATCATTCTAACTCCAACATGATTTAATACAACTTTATAAATCTTTTTTAATCACATTAAACCCAATTTCCAATTATTTCTGTAATTTCACATATTAAATTATCGATTTAATTATCCAATTAAATC
The DNA here is from genome assembly GCA_030765085.1 of Allium cepa. NCBI lineage: Eukaryota > Viridiplantae > Streptophyta > Magnoliopsida > Asparagales > Amaryllidaceae > Allium > Allium cepa. The sequence continues at coordinate 554,499,543 of CM060938.1, read as the reverse complement.
TAGATATTCGAAATAAAATTTATTCGACTTACAAATTTTACTTGTTAATATTTAAAAATCAATTAAATATACGAATTTCAAATGACAGTAATTCTGGGTCGTTACATCAAATTTCAATTGACAGTAATTCTGGGTCGTTACATCAATTAAATATACGAATTTCAATTGTACATTACGTATTTGAATGACTTATTCACAAGGAAGCTCATGCAACCCAAAAGACATCAATTATGTTTGCTCATCTCAAATATGAGCCTCTGTATATGCGATTGAACATCAGCCGAGTCACTTACTCCTTATAATATTCTTTGAAAATCTAGGCATGATGTCATTAGATGTCTATGATTGAACTTTATACTTTTAGAATTAATGATTCCTTGGGGAGCACAATCTTCTTTTTATGGTCTGATGTTCTGCTAATCGAAGTCATGGTCAGTCTTCTATGAGAATATCTCTTTTTGATTAATTTTCCCACTACTGGCACAGTAAAAAGAGCGAAGAAAAAAGAGAATATGAAAGCTATAGTATATAGCTTACTTTTAGCCTTAGATGTTTGGAACAAAATTTCCATTTCTTGATAAAAAGGTTTAATGCCAGAATTCATTATCCTTTCTTTTATCCTCTATACTTACCATAAATCCTGGGTGTACAATCAACTAGGAATACACACACACACATACACACACACACACACACACACACATATATATATATATTGAATTAACCCAAGTATGAATTTCACTAATTTTTCCTACAAATTGGAAATTGTGCAGCCACTATTTCCATGAGCGTTGGGACATGAAGTAGTAGGGTATTAGGGCTATTGGCCTTGGTGGAGTTGGCATTGGGGTAACTGACATTCTTCTCGATGCAGAACTAATTTCTACGCATATAGTGTATATGAGGACGCTTATTTTTCAAAATTTAAGATTTGGTCCACATATCATATTTCAATAAAATGATTGAACAGGTTGCATTACAAGTTATAAAGTACTGGACATTATATTTCTGAATATGTCTCAGGTCTAGGTGTACTTTATCTATATAAGTTTACTGGTCTTGGATGTTATTTATAACAAGTAATACATGAAGCCCATTGTAGAAGACCTTAATTTTGCTATTGATGAAAACATATTAGTTGTGTGACAATGATATATAGAACCCTTCTTCTACATACAACTGTATTTTAATATGACTCAATTACAATCATTGACTACTACTGTATAGAGTTTCATATGGACAAGGAAAGCATATACTATTCCTCTTGCTCAGCACAACGATTCATTCATATTCATCAGTGTGTGTTACTATTTCCATTCAAAGCCAAGAAAAAAAATGGCATAAGCATGTGCTTATTGTTGCCTGTTATAAAAGCAAAGAACTTCAAATGCTGTGACAGAAAATTGCATTGTTCATGTTAAATTAGTAGAAAAGGCACAACAAAATTCAACATTTTCATCAATTGCAACCCAATCAGTTATCAGTTAGAAAGTTTTTTTTTTGCCAGATTCCAAAATCCTAATGAATAACAGTACGATAAATGAACTAATGTTAAGCAAAGCTAATATCATCAAAGTCAAAGAGCCAGAAGGAAATAACAATAGCATTTTCACCCAAATTTCATAAGGCGGTTGAGGAACGAATGTCTAAAAAATTAAGATTTCATTATATAAACTTAATATAACTCAATTTTAATCGCTCACCATTTGTTTGTCCCCAATCTATGCCAGTGCCCTGAAACACTTCAAAATCGAGGGAATTGCTATACAATATCTTCTGAAAACGAAGGTATGAGGGTCTGCAGATTAGGTAAGGAGTCACAAAAGCTGTAAGCAAGAGGGAATTAGACGATTCGTACCTAAATCAAAATAGAATCACAAAGTCGAATCACAAAATCGATTTAGACGATTCGTACCTAAATATACCTAAGCTATTGCTTGCTGCCGCGAGGATGTTGAGTAATGCCGCGAGGACGTTGAGCAAGGACAGAGTGGACGATGAAAAGGGGAACTTCATCTTCGGTTTATAAAATTTGAGTGATTGCTGGCTGCCGCGAGGATTGAAAAGGAGAAAAAATATTCTGCAGAAGTAGATCGAAATGAGAAGAGAGTTTTCTAAGTATACGTGAGATGGAAAACAATGACTGTTCACGTTTATTTTTGGCTAGGCGGAAAATGTTTTCTAAGGAGCGGGAACAAAATAAATTTAGTCACGAAACATATTTTGGGAAAAATATTTTTGGTTGCATTTATGATAAAACGCCACAGTTGTTTGCAACCGTAAATGGTTTTTCTTGTAGTGATCCTTTTTAAACACAACTGTCCAATGCCCATGATGGCATAAGAATCCCTATGCTGGCTAATTTATTGGCCATTTCTATGAAACAATGAAGAGAAATAAATGTCGTATGTATCTTCCTTTTATATTTGAATGATCTTTGCCTGTTCTATATTTTGTGTTGTTTTGGAGTTTCAGTTTCAATTGGTAATAAAGAGTATCAATAATTTACATGGATACTTGCAATTTTACAAATTTTGCATGTCTGCAGGCGGTACGAATTTGGCTTGGACAACATGTTTGCAACTAGGCCATACAAAGTGTGAGTAGGCTGGATAGTGTGTTTGTAAGTATGTTGAGTGGGTGTAAATTGCGGGTTGAACTATGTTTGCAGTAGTGACAACTGCTAGTTGAGTGTGCTAATCATTTTTAGGGTGAGAATAGATTGTTGGCGTAAATGTTGTTAGACTGGACTGTGTATATGCATGCACATACCAATATTGGTGTTGCTACTTTAGGAGGTAATTTGATATTGTGTGGTAAAGCGGCAATACTATAGTTGTATTGATATCGACAAGAAGTGCGTATCCACTTATCCTGTGGTTGTTATTCTAAGTGCATCCTTCTTCTCACTCATAGTATTAGCTTCAAAAAATTTAGCTGCATTAATTTTATAGGTTGCATAAAGATTACGGGAGACACTTGCTAAATGGATGGTTACTGCAGCTAGGATTCAGTGAAGGTGGTCTGATGAAGAGCTCGACTGTGTCCACTGTCATGGCTATTATATCCTATTGTAATTTTTTTTGAAATGATTCAGAGCCTTTATTACTAACCATAAAAAAATATGCACAAAAAAATATTCTGATGTGTGCACAAACAAAAGCATGCAACCCTGTGCGTAAACAAAATCATTCAACCTCACTAATTCAGCTGGAAAAAAACGAATAAGATCACAGTTCCAAACACATCTCATGTTAACAGTCCACACTCATAAATAAACAACAATGCTCAAATTCAAACAGGAATAAAGATGTGAGCTCCTAAAAGTCTAAAAAAATGTTGACACCACCTTCATGGGATAGGAGAAACTGAATTCCAAATCCACAACAGCAAAGAAGACAGCTCCATGCACATAAAACCACCTCCGGCACCAGAAGAACGCTCACAGAACAAGCTTAGTTATGAGAATGCTGTGGCACAAATAGAATGAGATGAGTACAATTTTGTAGCTTCGAATTTCCCAGCTCAATTCACTTGAATCATTGACTTTATTCTATACCTGTAATAAAGTTACGATAAAAAAGAACTGTAATCTAATAAAGCTCACCATTGTAATTATTAAGAAACAATAGGTAACCGTTTAGTCTGAGCCTTTTCTATCTAACCCACCGTGTTCTTCATTACTCTTCAATTTTTACTAATATTAATTATTGATAAGTTGTAGCAAAAGCATTCCAGCTGTTTAGAGTTATTAGTTTTATTAGACTTCTTTCGTCGGCCCGTGTGCGAAGCTCGGATTCGCACTAGTGATATAGAAAAGCTGAGTTTTCTACCCCTTACCTAGCCTAATGAAAAGTTGGAAATTTTAGCATGGAAAAATAGTATCCTACGACATTCCAACTCCACGCGTAGTACAGTTTCCTACGTCCTTCCTACTCCATAATTTCTCACACCTTTTCTACGTCCAGAATTCATATGCCCTTCTTACGCCAAATATTTGCATACGGATTTCCTACGTCTACTATTTACTGGAACTTTTTCAATGCCAGATGTTTGTCTACGTCTTCTCTACGCCCAAAATTCATACGCTCTTCTTACGCCAAATATTTGTGTATGGATTCCTGGGTCTACTATTTATCGATAACTTTTCTACACCAAGTGTTTGCCTACGTCTTCTCTGCGCCTAAAATTTCCACATTACCTACGCCTACCATACGCGATTTTAAAAATTACCAATTTTAGAATTTCCTACGTCTTTCTTACGCCCTACCTACATCATTTTGAAATCTTTTTTTCTATATTACCGCTACTTTTGCTTCCCACTACCGCAAAACTATAAAATGAAATCATATACACTCGAGCCAGCAATATTATTAATATATATCAACAAAAGCAATTTCATAATCATTGAAATACTATATAATATCTAATTAATTAAATCCAAACACTATAACATTTTTAATATATGGCTTAGTTACTTATATTTTAATATATATCGCCCATTTTGTCAAAAACCAGAACCATACTTTATTTTCCTTGTTTATTTTTTTTAGGCTGATCTTTTGAGGTAGCAAACATTACATCAAATGCATCACATGCTTACCATACATCAGGCAGCAAGAGCTTTGCTTGTAATCAAAGGAATTTTAGTTTCTAGAGCACATAACCCTCAGACAACAGTGAGCACGCTAACTTGCTTTGTCAGATAAATGAATATTTTCTTATGCACAAGTATACTTTCTTTGTTTTACAGAGTGAAACCAATAGAAGAGACAGAATTTTATACTCAATTAGGTTGTTCTTACTTCTAATAACAGCATACCAAACCACAGGATGCCAGTAGATTACATCATGATGTAGTTGTCTAATATATTTTTTGGATTAATGATCAATACTTGTTCATAATTACCTTTCTTAAGAAGAAAATCAGTTTTTTGCTACAGTTTATTTTAATACAAATGACAGCATACTTTAAACGCTATACAAAACATATGAATGTGTAATATTTTCTTAGCACTTTCATTTTAAAACCATGTTGTAAAGTTCTATTTTTTATGAGTAAAATATGTCTATGAAGACAACACAGCTAGCACTTATCATTACAAAGTATTTGATGCATATTATGTCTAATAAGCAATCCATACTCAATAAAAGATATTGACATCAGCCTATTCCTTCCAAGGAAATCCTCATTGGAGGTACATAACATGAAATAAAGTAGTAAAAATAAGGGACACGTCTCTAAAATCAAACTTAATACACAAAACATCATCCTCATAAAAAAGAAATAAATCACATCCCTTTTTTAAAACACTACAATTTTCTTCCCTACAATGTTGATTCTTCATATATAGATGTTACTCACACATCCATAATTAAAATTTGCACCACATTAATTATCAATCTTTAAAACACAATAACTTCTTGTAGAAACGACGGATTAACAAACCATTTTCACCATTAAATCAAAAAATTTATAGTCTGTCTAACGAGTGGCATTGTACATATGTAAAAACAATGACATGACATTTCTACAACTATATGCAATAATTGCATATTCCATATAATTGCAGACATTTCTGCAACTATATGCAATAGTTGTAGACATTTCTTCAACTACTGCAAGTATATCATATAATTGCCAACATGTCTGCAATTATATGCAATAGTTGCAGACTTTTCTTCAACTACTGACATTTCTTCAACTATATGTAATAATTGCAGACATGTCTGCAATTGTACCATATAATTGCAGAAATCTCTACAATTATATGCAATAGTTGTAGACATTTCTTTGACTATATGCAATAATTGCAGCAACCATGTCTGCAATTATACCATATAATTGCAGATGTATCTGTAATTATACGCAATAGTTGCAGAATTGAAGAAAAATCGAAGATGTTTAAAATTTGCAGAATTGTCTGCAAATATATGGAATAATTGCACCTTTGCTGCAAATATGATTTTTGTATCAACAATGGATCTTATTTTAAAGATCACAATTTTTTTTTGATTTTTTTGTGAAAATGGTAAGTTGATCCAATGCTTCTACAGAAAGTTATACGCATTTGAAAAGTTAAAAACGTAAATGGTATTTGTGTTTTGTACGTGCGTGATTTTGGAAACAGGGTCCGAAAACTTGTCAAAAAAATGAAGGGATGTTTTGCATATTTTGAAATCTTACCAGGGATGTGTGCCAAACGCTCCTAATAAAATATCCCATAACAAACAAGATGTCGCTGAATCCAAGTACATATCACATACAATATTACGATTCATGTTTTAATCTTCATGGATTGAAGTAGAGAAAATAAAGAATCTTTCTGTATTCATGTTTGGTAGGATGTTATTTTAAATTCCAAAGACTTTGTGCATTTGTACCAAACGTAGCCATAAAAGCTAATCTCAAACAACAACCCCGCCTTATATTTTAACTATTTAGTAGGTTGTTATTTTAACATTTATTCATGTTTTTGTATAGCTTGACCATGTATATTTAAGTTAAATTTATTATTAAGAAAAAATATCTAGTCGCAAAATATCCCATGAGATTTACATATTGTTGGATATAATAAGCTTAGAATTGCAAACAAGTTCCCTATGATGTTTGGTATATACATCTTCATTGGTCACAAGTTATAACCATTTTTGAAGCCAACGTATTCATTATTATACATGTTAATCTTCTTTTTTGAATTAACGGAAGTTACGGAGAATGCTCTTATAGACGAAAACTTGCTCATAAAAAATTGTAATAAAATTGGATGGATGTAATACAGAGTACATAATATCTAAGATATATTGGATCGATCAATATTATTAAAGACACCCTTAGACAAAATTCGTTGAAGAAACAATGAAAATAAGACCCTAGCATATGAAACTAAGAAGTAAAAAACAACAAAGAAAAGCATGGATTTCTTTCACAAATTTTGAAGTGATTTTCTAAAGATTTAAAATTAATTTTGTTCTTTTTCTTTTTATAACAGTGAATCGGTAAGGAGTAAAGACCTCATATTGCAGCTTTACCAAAACATCCTTATTCTGAACAAAAATGGCAAAAAGAACACTGATACGTCAAATCCGAAACCATTCCTTGCAAGCAGCAATAATAAATAATGACAAAATTTGCTCCAAAACAGATAAGTGCAAATTCGATCAAAATGGTATGGAAAAAAGAATACATATAATTGAGGGAAGATCTTATGAAATGGAAAGTAACCATTTTATAAAGAAGGTTACCCTCTGATGAAAAACCTGTAAAAGAAAAGAAAAAAAATGTGCTTTGATGGATAACAACCAAACTGGTTAACAAAACTGTAATCAAAATGGAAGACCTGGATGCATATACATAAATATACAATAATAACATACACCATAAAATTCAGATATTGCATATCGTATTTCAACTGAAAAACATGTTTAGTTTTTCAAACAATCGATAACATTTTGTACTGTTGCACTTATCAATGATATCTATTTTGAAATAAATCTGAAATCAAAATAGTTGAACCTGGTAGAAAGTGAAATTTTATTCTATTGTGATAACTGAAAATGATAGTCGAAGAATACCAAATTACCGAGGAACAACAACCGATCAAGTAATGTGTCGAAGAATTTATGAGTTAAACAGAAGGAGTCAATGAAAAAGATTTGGTTTGTTGGTACCACTGCATATTATTAGGGTGAAGAATTAAAAGTAAAACCATCAAATTTATTACGAAGCCTTAACAATTTTGCAATAGAAACTGCGATTTGTGTTAGTGTGTTCTCTATAATTTATGAGAACAAAATCAAACATCTCAAGTTGGAATACAATCTTTGTCTGAAAAGCATTGTGTTTACGGAGTGAGTAACATAGAGCGTATAATAATAATTAGTTGTACAATTCCTTTATTTTGCAGTGCATCAAGCAAATGAGATTTATAATGTAGAGCAGCAAAGATCCAAATACAAAATCAATCAAATTTTACAGTTACATTTTATCAATAAATATAAAATTTATTAAGATAAAATTTGTTACCGTGATGGTGAAGCAAAGCAGATGCGGCGATGATGAAGCGGAGCAGATGCAACAACGGTTTAGCGGATACGATTGACGGGGAGCAAAGATTGATGAAGGAGAACTAGGATTTTCTTTTAATTTGGGTATTTCCTATAGAGTTTTTTTTGCGTTGGTAGATAGGGATATAGTGTTTTGGACAACACGTAGTCGTGGCGTAGGGAGCCTTTAATTTATTTATTTTAAGTTAATTTATATTTTTTATGAAAGGGCAGGTGAAAAATCTAGGCATATTTATATTAGGGGTTTTTAGGCTCAAGGAAAGAGTTGGGGAAAAATTTAGTTTCAGGGACATAAAGTTTGCCTTTTAGACTGAAAGACAATTTTTAGTGTAATTTACAGAATGATAGTTGCAACTATCATTTTCTGTTTATATTATAAAGTGTCATTTAGACTAAAAAAACAAACCTTTTGTCTCTGAGACTAATTTTTTTTTGCAACTTCTTCCTTATGACTATTTTCCTGTTTATATATTAATAATGTTATTTTTCATATAATATAAATTAAAAAATAATTCATTAGATTTGGTTAGTATAGTTGAGGTTTTGACATATTCAACCATTAGACTAGTTAATCGAATAATATTCGATTCATTCAAAATCAAATAACATAAACTGAGATGAACTATCTACGAACAAAGCAATAATCATGTATGTACCATCCAACATTTCGTGGGTTAAATTTAAAAAAAACATATATTTTTATACATTTCTTTACTAAATATTGTTTAATTGAAAAAACAACATTATTATATTATTAAAACTATAGAACTATATAAAAACTATACCAAATTTTGTATCATTAACCGGTCATATAAAAAAACCATAATATATAATAAAATAATATTTATTATTTATTGAATTATCATAGTCAATTAGAAATACGCATTGTTTTCTAGTGTTTTAAATTTGGTAGATTATTATTTTATTCTTTTGGAAGTGATTTGGTATATTATTATGAAATAATAATAATAATAATAATAATATATAGCAAAAGTAAAAAATTAATGAAATAAAAGTTTATTTAATAATATTGATTTTAGTTTTATGTAAGGAGATTTAGTAGGGGTAGAAAAGGGGATGAGAATTTATACGTCGCCTATAGTTGTAGGCAAGAAGTAGGAAATTCCCTACGCCTATCCTCCTCCCAGTTGTAATTATCATAAAATGCAAAAAGTGCTTTGAAAACTTTTTGAGTCGGGTTATTTTAATTCTCCATCCTTGGGGTTATGTTTTATTGCAAAACAAGACTCAATTTTTTTTCCTCTAGGATGCAAATTTTTATTTTTGAACTCAAAATCATCGTCACTTTCAAAAATATCGTGAAGAACTTCATGATTTTGAATATCAATTCTAAAAGACGAAAGGTCAATTTTATTAATTTGCATCCAAGAACGTTACCTAAAATTTCACAATTTAGAATAATTTGAGTGTCTTTGACACTACTCCAAACTTCATATTCATTTCCTTCATAAAACTTTCCTTTCAAATTTGCATTAAACATCTTTACTAAATTTGAAAAACATACGAAATCGTTTTGGAAATCATTAACCAAACAACCGATCTAGTTATTCTTGCACAGGGATAAACCGGATCATCTTGAGAAAAAACACACATTTTGTTGAACTAAATAATTATGGCTTGCTATTTTAACCCTGCTCTTTAGCATAAATTTCAGTAGAGACTACCTATAGTATTTTTCTCTAACATATATGACATGTCCCCTAATTTTGGCAGCGACAATTTCGTAAACAAACATGTATAAAATCAAGTATTCTGCTTTGACACACGTAATGATTTCTCTACTTGGACGATGACAATTTCATAAACAAGCATGCTTGAAATCAAGCTTAAGCATAACATGTCGATAAACTTTAAAAATTATAACGTAAAAGGTGAGGCAATCGTAAGCTTAGTTGGTTGATGTTGAAAATCATAGAAAATCGAAGATTTTGAATCGATTATTTTTTCTTCTCAAAAACATTAAAGATCTCGGATAAATGAAAATTTTCAATGAGGCAAAGAAGGAAATATTCATAAGAGAGCTAATAATATCTCAACAATCCATCCAGCAAGTGCAAGAATGTTTTAGAGCTATAGGATCTTGATAAGGTAGTTTTAGAGTTGAAGTGACATCAATAGCTTCCATTAAAAAGTATAGAAATGCTAACAATTTTCTTCAAAGAGAGTATTTTTTAAAATGGTACCTGTGCAGTTAAAGCGCTCGGCAGATTCAAAGCGGTGGAGGTGCAAAAAGTCATAGCGAGGATATAGCGGGATGTAGCGGATAGCTCTAAAATAGCATATAAAACTCGTACTTAATGTTTTTACAAATATATAAATGGTAATTAAATGAAAAATTATCATTCAATTGAATTATAATTAATACATAAATGATTTTAAACAAAAAAACATGTGCGAATATATTTTAAATAAACGTAGAACCGTATATAAGATAATTGAATTTAGTAGAATATTAGAGTATTTTCATTTCTGAAAATATATTAAAAATTAAATCAAATAAATTAGTTTCATAATTTTTATAATGTATAAATGCAATTTTTTAATTCATTTTATTAAAGAAGATATATCGGAAATAGCAAAATATAGCGGGAATAACGGGATATAGCGGAAATAGCGGGGATTAAAGCGGAAATGCTATATTTTGGGGCTATATGGAAAAATTGAAGCGGTAGAAATCCGCTATGAGATATTGCAGGGTTATAGTGGGGTAATAGCGGGGCATTAACTACACAGAATGGTACTTTATATACAATATGTCATTGGGACAACATATCACATGTCAATAAACGTTCGAATCATGCTACGCAAGTTTCGAACTTGTGACCTTTTGCGCGAAAGCCGAATCACTTAACCACTTGGACAATGGTGCTTGTCTCTTCAAAGAGAGTATTACTATGCTTGCCCTCTGATTAATGGAAATTTGTGAGTCCGACAGTGGAATCATTAATTTCAATATATTTGCTTTGTAGGACCATATATTTTCACTAGTGAAATAAAAAATATACTAATACCCTCCCTAAGCAAGAGTGTTGCTAGCATTTCCATTTAGAAAAGCACAATCATTAATTCACAAGATAGAGATATATTTTCCATGCATTTAGTTCTTTTGACCCAAAAGCAATATCGAACTATTAAAGCAAAATTCTACTCTCCCTTCATATGTGGATGACCTGAGACGAGTGCAAATAACAAGGTCCTATTTTATATGGCCCACGTGGACCATACAAAAACCCACCATTCATTCTCATTTATTCATTTATAAAAAAATAAAAATTAAACTAAATAATGAATGGATGGATTTCAAGGGGTCCATGAGACCATGGAAAATGGGCCTAGGTGATTGTTTGGCAAGTTACACACATTTTTAGCAAATAAAATTTAGCCAATCATAACTAGGATTAAGATAACAGGAACATGGGCTTCATTTCAAAGCATCTACTTAGACGTCAAAGGACTACTTGGACAAAATCTACTTTATCAAGGTAATATAACGACCATCGATTTTCATGTTAAGGCTCTCTATTAAGTATAACGTCAGTCTACTTCGATAAAAGACAAGTCAATGCATAATAGTACATGATCTTGATAAACCATGACATGGTCGGAACTCTCCAACCCAGCTTTATTTTACTATTAATTTACCAAAGATGTCGGTAAATTTACTGTTACTATATTAATTGTGACGATGTACCAAATCTTTTATTATCATTTTCTATACCATTCGATTTTGGCCAGCTCGACTCCCTAAGTAAACATTGACGCAATTTGAGATAATGCCAATTGGGGCTATTTGCAAAGGCTTCAACTATGTTTTAATATTTGTTGTTTGGTATAAGTAAGTAGGCGCGTTTTGAAATGCCACCTATTAGGACTTTTAAAATAGTGCCCAAATTTCTGTCCCTGTTAAAACAGTAGCCCTCCTCTCTCTCTCTGTAACGATCCTGAATTTTAATTTATTTTAAATTGATAATTAAATGAATTTTTGAATATAAATTTGTAGAATTAATTATAAATGGAAGCGAGTTTCCTCGATTCAAATAGAAAATATATTAAGTCAAATTTATGTATTTGAGCATATATGAGTAAATTTAAAATTTTATATATATATATATATATTTGATTTGAATTTAAATACTATATATGTATGTGTATATAGAAAAATATAAAACAATAATTATTAAAGTAAAATTCATGATAAATATTTAAACTAAAAATAGAAGTAAAATAAAAATAAAATCAAATAAAAAAATAATAAACATATGCATAAATAAGTACAAACAAAACCAAAATCTAAAGCAATGTAAATAATAGGATTAAATGTATAGGCAAACAAAGAAATAAAAGTAAGCATTTATAATAGATATAAATCTAAGAAAAAATGACAGTAAACAAAACAAAACAAAAGACAAAAACAAAAGAAAAAGCAACAAATCAAATACAAGAGCTTGTAAATTAAATCAAGCAAGTTAAAATTTATCTTAGTAAACAAAATAATTAGAGTTAGAAAAGCAAAGGCAAGTAAGTTATGTTATGTACATATAGGAGTAAAAACAAACCTGGTAATGCAAATAAATAAAACAAGTACAAGCAAAAGCAACATGCTTCTGTAATGTAGCCGAGACAAAGGAAATAAAATATGCCTTTAAAACAAATACAAAAATAATCCAAACCATACCTTTACATATTTGTACAGCCGAGACAAGCAAGAAAGATAAAGTAAAAGTAAACAAATGCATAACGAAGTACTGATGCATTTAATGTTTACACCTCTAGCCTATAACAAAAAAATACTATCACTTGTACCTGCACACCTCTTTCTTTCTATATGTGTACAGCTTTCGTTCACAAGGCTGAGCATACTTGTAAACATTTTCTCAAATTCTTCAAACATTTTCAAAGCTGTAATAAGTATCAAGCATGCAAGTTCAACAAACAAGGATTTTAATAACCAAATTCAGATCAAAAGCAGATCAACCAAAACATTTTTCCAGATCTTCTGAATTCAAAATATTTTCCAGGCCCAAGCAAAACCTCTCCTCTGTTTATTTCTTCTGAGACAGGTGAGTAACTTCAACTAAAAATGCTTAAGTATATTTATATATTATTGATTGATTTATGCCTGAACTAAATATGGAAATGTGTTCATATATTGTTGAATGATTGTGTGAAATGATGCCTGTATGTTTATAGCTTGAAATACACCTCTGTATATTAAGTTTTCAAGTTCATGCTTTATTTCAAAAATCATTTCTGGTTGCTCTATGGATTGTTAGGACTTAGTATCTTAACAAGATATGTTTGTTTGGCCATAAAGTAAATTTTAAATCGTGTATCTTAATTAAATAAAGAAACATTGTTCTGTAAAAAGACCAAGAACAGTTGATGATTGATATAAGTGAAATTTTAATTATTCTAAAATATAAATTCAGGATTATAAATTGAATTCCTATCTGAAATTAGGATTTTTAAAAGTAAATTTACATTTTGTAGTTAAGTATTGAATTGGCATTTCTGGGTTGATTTTTTTGGGAAGTTTGGGTTGTCTCGGCCAGTATACTCGATTGGAGTGGCTGTGGTTCTTCATGGAGGTGGAGAAGTGACTGGAGAGGCCGAGAAAAATAGTGGATGATGATGAAGTTCATCATAGAAGTTGCGGTGGTGGGTTCCTTTTCCTAGACCTAATTTTTGACTGTGTAATTGTTTGGGGTCGGTTCGTACGCATCGAAGCGTCGAGTGCTTCGGGGTTTTAGGTGTTGGTGGCTTGGTCGTAGGCGAAGCTGTGGCCGGAGGTGGAAGGTCGCTGGTGGTCGGAGCGTCGTGGGGGAAACGTTGACAGGTTGGGCTTTCGTTTGCAGTTCGAGTTCCAGGTTTGGATCATGAGAACTCGATTTCGATTCGAGTTGTGGTGATGGGTTCTGGAGGTCGTGGTCGTATCTGGTGATGGTCGGCGTCGTGTTGGAGTTCCAGTGGGTGGCCGGAGGTGGATGAGGCCACGGTGCACGTGCACCGTTCCCATTTCGGTGTTGAAGCATCAGTGGGTGGTGCAGGGTTTTTGGCTCGGGGAATACGCGAGTTATTCGAGTGGATGACTCGAAGTAAAGGAAGGAAGGACTCGAAGTAAATTCTGGTTGTCTCGAGTCAGTGTTGTTCAGGCATTTGAACTTGTCTGTTCCAGGCTTTAAAACTTAGTTCAAAATTCAAAACAGGATTTAAACTATGTTTTAAATGTAAAGTTAGAGTATAGATTCAATTGAATTTTTGAATCTAGGGTTTTAAAATGAATTTGGATTTTAAATCAAGAATTTTAAATCAAGGTGTTAAAAGCAAGTTTAAATCAAAGTTAAATTTATAGATCCAAGTTTTCATGAATTCGAATCTGAATAAATCAGTTTTTTTTTAAATCTGAATGTTTAAATTAAGTAGTTAGATTAAAAGCTTTTTCTTATATAAGTAATAAGTGTTATTTACATTTATTTTTAAGGATTTTTGATTGAATTGGATCAATGATTAAAAGGACGATCATTTTAAATTTAAATTCAAAATGTAATTTAAATTCAAATTCAAGAGTGAAATGTTTTACCACTTTAATGCTAATGAAATCATTATAAAGAAATGAATTATCTTAAAAATAATTAGAAAAAAATATATAGGATTTAACCAATAAGGAAATTAAAGAATGATTTATTTAATTTTACAAATAAATAATTAGATTAATTTATAATTAGAAATGATTAATAATAAATTAATCTAAGATAATTTCTTAAGAAAGTAATTTAAGAAATGTTATTAGAAAATGAAGATAATTAATTAAGGATTATTTCATAATTAATTAATGTGATAAACATTATGAATTAATTAGATTAATTCATTAAGATAATCATTGTAAATTGTTAAATGTAATTACTTAATGAAAGTAATTAAGGATTTATCACTTATTGTAATTAAATTTGGATATTTTGATTAATAAAGTGAATTAATTTAGTTTAATTAATTTAATAAAACCATTTGATAAATTAATTTATATCAAATGATTTGGAATTAATAAATCAGAATTGGATAACAAATTCATAAGTAATTAATTTAATTGGAGATAAATTGAATTAATTAGGATTAAACAATCCTGTTTATAAATGATTATTGAATGCTTGACCTTACTTATGAATGATTATATTGTATGAAATGCCTTGAATTGATTATCCTATCTGATCTGTGATATTTTGTTCTGTGACTGTGTATAAATTATCCATTCATTTACATTGTTATATTATCTGTGAATCTGTGAATGGGCGATAAGCTTTATAGTTATATCGCTTATCAACCTTATTCCTGTATTCTGATCTGTGATGATTGTATGATGTTGCACTACTGTGTATAACCCCTGGACCACACCATACACACACAAATATGCATTTCACGAGGAAATCGATTAAGTCGCAGATTTTTGAAATAGTTAAGTTTGAATTTTTAAATTCAAATGTTTTGGAAATGGAATCGGAATAAATGTGAAAAGCTTTTAGAATGAAATTTCAAAATAAAATTTATTATTTTTAAATTACTTGATTAAGTTTTGGAATTTAAATAATTTGATTTAAATTTAAATTCAATACTTGAAATTGAATTCTATGATTTGAAATTAGGGATTAAAGATGTTATATTGGTTATATAGGGATTAAACCACTTTTAAGTATTGTTTTTTGGGAATTTGAATTTAACCCAAGGATTTCAACTCGTATAAATGAATCAGATTTCCAAAATGAAAACTGTTGTTTTCAAATGATAAACACTTTTAGATAAGAACCGAGATTCCAGTTAATTAGGGGAATATCAAGATTGAATAGAGAAATGATTTTCCTAAGTTATGAATGAATTCTTTTTTTTGAAAGCTATGAATTAAATCTGTTTATTTTTAACAGATTTAAATTGATGATTTGTTTAAATCAAATTGAAATGAAATTGTTTTGAAGGCTATAAGTTAAATCTTTGATTTAAAGATTTAACGAGTTAAATCAAATTGAAATGAAATTGTTTTGAAGGTTATAAGTTAAATCTTTGATTTAAAGATTTAACGAGTTAATCAAATTGAAATGAAAATTGATTTGGAAAATCTGTGAATGAATCTTTTATTTAAAAGATTAAAATGTGAAAATTGTTTAAAACCGTTAAAGGTTGTGAAAATGAATCTTTTTGTTTAAAGATTGAAAATGGTAATTTGTTAAGCCATTTGAAGAAAAGTTTTGGGTAATAAGTTGTGACTTAATTGAAATCCCATTATCCATTTGTTTTTGAAATATCGTGCTCACTATTCGGTTTAGCCGGGAAAGGACCTTTGTGTCGTATAACCCATTCCGAATAAGTGATTCGACGTTATGGATAGCATTTGAAGACCGGTGATGAAGACCGGGTATTTGTGAAAGCGATAGGATGACCTATCGATTGTTTCTGCACCGAGTCGCGCCGGTATAGAAACTCCCTAAGTGATGGGAAATCCGATCGGGATTGTGAATATCCGGATTGCAAGGACTTCTTTGTAAGTGCCTTCGGTTCTGTTCGATCCCGGAACAGACTTGTATGGATTGTATGTCTGACATTACAAATTGAGATATAAAGCCGATTTCTTTCAAATATATTTCTGTTGGTGGCGGAGAATTTATTCTTTTAGCTTAACACCCTTCTCTGAGACGTACGAGCTCAGAGGTTATATAGTTGAAGGTTATCAGCGATATATTCCCAATTTGGTAATGTGACATGCTGAGTGTTGCTGTGAAATGATCATTGTGTTGATTATTTGTGATAGGATCATTTATTTGATCGTCTATCTTGGTGATCATTTCTATGATCATTTGTTGACCCAAAGCATGGCTTTTGTATAAAGTATGTTTTTGTGGACGTGACTTCGTCGAGCCTCACACCTCGGGAATGGTCAAAACAGGAAAGATGCGGCAAGGTTATGAGGGGTAGCGCCCTTTAGGATATGTGCATTTCCTTCTGGAAAAGGGTGGTATCATGGTATGGAGCCCAGATACTTACTCATGTTGAAAACACTTTATGATTGTGTGAATTGATTACGAGCGCTCGGTTGAAAGGCCCCAAAGGACCGGGGGATGGCATATTCGGTCAGTTGTTACTCAGTTAGGGGTAACCCGGCCTTGTGTTGGTAGAGATCCGGTTTGGTTCTCGGGGATGTCCATCCAGAGGCATTCTCATGTGGCAATGGGAAGTTCCTTGGCCTGATCATTCGTTGGAAATCCAAAGAAACAATACGAGACTTGTACGGTTTTAGTTGTATAACCTGCCATGGAATGTGGCGGTAACCTGCTATTGAACATGGTGGCTATAGTAGGCATAAGTGCGAAATGTCTATGCTGGCTAAGATTTATATCTTTATTTTCGAAATGAATTTTTCCTACACTATGCACTAGTAATAATATAAAATGTTCTTTTTAATGCGTATCAAGCATCTTTGACTAACATAAGAAGAAATCTCCTCCAAGTCTGCGTTTGCATTGTGTGTGTGGCGGGAGGTCTTATGGTAGTCTCATTTTTAAAAGCATTGCGAATTGACTTTAAAAATATTTCTTTGAATGTTTTAAAAGATAAACTGTTTTTGTTGCTCACACCAGTCCCACGACTGATCCGGAGTTTATTGTTTCTTTCCTAAACTCTGGGTGCTCATTATTTTCTACACGAGCAGTCTAGAATTGGGTTTTTCAGATAGTCAGGTTTAGTAGATTATCTAGAGTTAGTTCAGTCTTTGGATCACACCATTCTTGCTTAGCTTGGTGCATTGTTATGGGGAGTTCGAGCTATTGCCGGATTGATTCTTGGAGATGGAGTTGCAGTTCTCGGAGTTCTTCGTTGAAGACTATCTTAGAGTTATTTGTTCCGCTGCTAGATGTTATCTATTTTCTTTCCGTTGTTGTTTTATTGTATCATATCTCTGATGTATATTGATATCTATTGGATCATCTGTTGTATCAGATATTGTATCAAAGCTGTATATCAATGTATTATTCTTTTATTCCGCTGTGTTATTTACTTAATGTTGTTATAAGCTTCGGCGAATCGGATTCGAACGGTCGAATCTATGGCATTCGAATACGATTTGAAGTATGGATGTCGATTTTCGAGCGGGAAAAATCCATCTCGTCACACTCTCTCTCTCTTCACTCTAACTTTACCAAATTTCTATCAAAACTCCAATACTCTCCCTTTTATCTTTTGCAGAAATCTCTTACCATTTCCATCAAAAATAATTAAAACTTGTAATTGAATATATCTAGTTCATGCATAACATCTCCTTGAGTAGGCATCGCTCCGTGTCATATATAACATGAATATCCATTGAACCTATGACCTAAATTATTTTATTTTTGCACACGGTCACATCATTTGTAACTCCAAGATGACATCATACATCATTTCAGAAATGATGCTCTCAAATAGCTAATTCTTTCTTAGCTTCACCATCCTATCGACACAAGGCTCTTCTTCACTAACATGTCATGTTTCACTATGACCTTCTACGCCGGACAAACGAACAACTAATTTCGAATCAATATAAACTTCTTTACCCGGTCTATACTCAATTGCCTCAACATTCATTTGAGTTTCAGGTACAACATCATAATTTTGGAAATTGTGATAATTGGGTTTTGGGTACGAATTCAACATCATCGATATTGACATTACAATCAAACATCAAATTTCCATAATATTTTAACAAAGTATCATGATCAATTTCCTAATTATTCATGGCAACAAAAAAATAACAACTTTTACCAACAAATATATAATGATGGAAAATCAACTTTAATTATTGAAAATTATTTTAGATAATAAAGCAAACCTACTAAAATTGCATAATACAGAAGAGAGAAAAAATGAAATTATGGAAGAGAAGAGTGGTGAGTGAGGGTCATGGATTTGTTTTCTGGAGTTTGGTAGAGTAGAAATATGGAGAGAGGGAAATGATATATGCTATTTTGTACAGCAACATAAAATACACATAAAGTAGAAGGCGACTTTTTAAGATACCCCCTCTGGCTTCATTTCAAAATGTGCTCATATGTCTTTGTATTAAAATGAATTTGGCTATATCTCAAATTGTGCGAACTATGTTTATTTGCAAGAAAATACAAGCGGCGTTTGAAATGCCGTTGGTAAACTTTTGATCAGCAGGGGACTGAGCTGACCAAAAGTGGCATATATTTGTAACTAGTTTGCAAATGACATATTTGGGAATAAGTTGGCAAAAGTGGTCCAAATCGAAGATATATATATATATATATATATATATATTCTTGGTAATGGTGGAATTGCTATTTTTAAATGTCATGTTTGTTTGCACATACAACCCAAAAGTGCAGTACTAAATGATTTTTTTACAATTGACTGTCCACAGATACAATCTTAACCTAAATGAGGTACCTACATGACCGGCCTAGGAGAAAACCCACCAACCCTTGGGTTGGGGGAACACCCTGAGTCAGGAAAACTTTTTTGTTGAAATATGCGTATATGCCTAAATATAAAAATATTCATATTATAGCATTTGTGAACTGTTTTATGGTTTGGTGGATAAGGTTGTTCTCTTCTTTCTTGAATTTTCAGGCTTAAATCTGGAGGCAGTCATTTTATAGTGTTTTATCATTCATCCAATTTCCTAGTTGTAAGAAATCTTGGGCCGAGCCTAGGTGCTTATAAAGTACTTTTAAATCTTATTAAGTTTATTAATTTGCGCTCTTTCACAACTTCCAACTACTGTACGATTTTATGTCCTTTGAGCTAATTCAACTACGATATTGCCTCTCATTAGTCCTATAATAAGATATATTAAACTAATCTATACTGAAAAGGTAAATAGAATTACCAAACCTTAAATGGATTTGAATATCCAGCTTTTCTTATTACTTAACTTACTTAAGTTTATCCTAAACTAGCCTTTGCCTTTGACTATTTCAAATTACACTAGCAGTTTTATATATTATATGCTTGTTGCTAATTTTATTTTACATCTTATAAAAATAAAATTACTTCAACATAGGAAATCTTCTTTGTTATTGCAGAATACATATTTTACCATTATAATGTTCTTCTTTGAATTTCAGTTATAAGTAAAGGAAGAAAGAAGAAACAGTATTACTTGTACTGATCCCAAATTTCAACTGCTTACGATCCCAAAATTTTTATATAATAAAATTTAATTCAATGACTGTTGGGGAAAATCACTTCATATGATCAATCTAAAGGAATAGAAAACAAAACACAGTGGAAAATAACTGGATCGTGATCGTAGTGAGACGATATAAACAGAGATAAACACCAGAACCGACAATCATAGATCGATGCAACGCAGAAAACAAATTAATAACACCAGTATTTATAGTGGTTCTACTACCGCGAGGCAGTGTCGTCCATTTGGGAATAGGAGATTTTATTAATCACCGAAAGATTAGAGTTACAAGATTGATTCACTTTTAGAGGCTATACATAAGAAGAATTAACAATACAGACAAAATTCAGCAAAGTTTCAGCTTTCTAGGATGGCTCTGAAGTTGGCTGAAATTAGCTCCCAATTTCGGCCGTCATTGTTGTCCAGAAGCTCCACTATTTATGTAGTGAAGAAATGAGGAGGGGTAGCTGCTATATAGTAGGTCTGGGGTTTGGTTCAACAAAATGCCGAGCAAAAATTTGGACCGGCACGCTTTTGGTTCGACAAATACTGAACGAGACATTTTGTTCGGCATTACCAAATTACCGAACGAAATCTTCCGTTCGGTCTTCTTCACAGCTTCAATGCCATGTTGCTCCACAACATCACCGCTCTAAAACATTCTCACTACCGAATGAAAACGTTACTCCTCTTCACCGAACCAAATTAGCATTTCCCCTCATCAACACCGGACGAGATTTGTTTTATCTTCACCGAACGAAACCCTCTTCGCAAAATCAGCACCAAACGCTTTTTCTCTCCGACGTCATCACATAGTTCTGGGGTTTCAGTTGCTTCTTCTGCTCCATGACTTCTTCAATGTCTTCTTGAATTCAGGTATCATTTCTAATAATCTCCACCCGGAGTTCCATACAAGCCTTCCATCTCCATCTGCACCTTTATGCTCCAAGCAATGGATACTTATCCAATGAGCTTCGGCAATGCCATCACCCATTACATTCTGTCAACGAACGTCGGGAAAGCCACCTCCCGTCAACAAAGTGTTCGAAATACCCATTCTATGTAGAACCAGTCAATCTCCACCATGAAAACCAATTCATGAACCATCTCAACTCTTCCCTCGTGCCACCCCGTGGCACCTAACACTTTATTAAGCGAATCAAGTCCGAGAAATGCTCGAACTTAGCAACAAGCAACGACTTGGTAAACATGTCTGCTGCATTCTTCTTTGTGTGAACTTTCTTAAGATGAACTTTATATTCACTCATCGAGACAAGGAACGATTCTCTCACCTCAATATGCATCGTCCTTGAGCTGAAAACCAGATTTTCAGCTAAGTGAATTGCACTCTGACTGTCACAGTACACATCCACGCCTTCATATGCGAAGCCCAAATCACATGACAATCGCGTCAAATAAAGCACCTTTTAACTACTTCAACCGCAGTTATGAGCTCTGCCTCTATAGTAGATAAAGCCACAATCGTCTACAACCTCGCTCTCCAACTGATTGTTGTCCCACCAATGGTGAACACATATCTGGAGGTTGACTTACTTCGAACTCTATCACCGACATAGTTAGAGTCACAAAATCCTAACAAGCTAAAATCTTTTCTTCTGCCGCCAAAGAAAATTCCATGGTTTGGAGTTCCTCTAAGGTATCTGAAGATACACTTCACTTCTTCCCAATGCATCTTTCCTGGATTCTCCATGAATCTATCCACCAATCCAACCGCCTATGCAATGTCTGACCTTTTGCAGACCATAACATACGTCAAGCTGCCAACTGCACTTGCATATGAGACCTTCATCATATAAGCCTTGTTCTTTTCTATGATCGGAGAGCCTTTATTAGAAAGCCTCTAGACAAGCCCGCTGTTAATCTCAAGTAACGAGCCTTCTCCAGTAGAGTCTCGTTCATCCTTTTTGCAACCCCATTGGACTGTGGATCGCCGGGTGTGGCCAAATGTCTCTAAATGTCATGCTATCTACAAAAGTCGATGTTTGCCCATTTTACTCCAAGTCGTATGATTTAGTTGATTTTATGTTGTTCTTAATGATTTGGATGATTTATGCAAATATGTAAAAAGCAGGGACTAAACTGTAAAAGACACACAGATTTATAGTGGTTCGGCCAGAATGTGTCTACGTCCACTTTATATGTTATTCTCTTCTACTGTTCAGATTATAAGTACAAAGTTTTTATTATAAGTGTATGAAAGCTATTTGAAAGTTCTGTCCGTGCTTGAGCCCTCAAACCTCCTCCTCCATTGTTGTACCCCTACCCCTCTATTTATAGAGTGAAGATGGGGGTAGGGGCCTTGGATGTATATAGCTGCTGGTGGGCCTGGGCTGATGTGATCTGGCCTGGCAATGCTGGTTCGGTAACGCATTCTTCACTTTGGTTTGGTAGCATTGGTCCGGTGGTGTTGGAGTTGAGTTCTGGTCCGGTGGTGAGTGGATTGAGCATTGGTCCGGTGGTCTCGGTCCGGTGGTGTTGGAGTTGAGTTCTGGTCCGGTGGTGAGTGGGGTTGAGTTCTGGTCCGGTGGTCTTGGTCCGGTGGTGAGTGGAGTTGAGTTCTGGTCCGGTGGTCTTGGTCCGGTGTCCCTGGTCCGGTGGTGAGTGGAGTTGAGTTCTGGTCCGGTGGTTTTTGTCCGGTGGAAATACGCCCAACATTTGCCCCCCAAAGTGGGGGATATGCCTGCATATGTCGTGCTTTGTTTTAGATCATTCAGTTTGGACACTCTCATTCGGCCCAACTGCCGAACCAGTTAGTACGGTCATCCTACGCTTGCCTATAAGTATGGGCTTCACGCCTCCGTTATTCCTCACTATTTGAAATAGCCGAACCAAACTTCTGTTCTGCCGAATCAACCATATAACCGAACTAGTTTTGTCTGCCGGACCAGGTGAGGCTTTCTTCTGCCGAACGAACTTCATGCTCGAACTACCGATTGAGCTTGGGGAGTATGAGTGCCGAATGGGCCCTCAGCCTCGAACTACCGAATGAACTCGGGGAGTACGAGTGCCGAGTGGGCCCTTAGCCTCGAACTACCGAATGAACTCGGGGAGTACGAGTGCCGAATGGACTTTTAGCCTCGAACTACCGAATGAACTCGGGGAGTACAAGTGCCGAATGGGCTTTGATGTTTTGAATTATGAATGAGATTCCAGACTGTAGGTACTTGTTTGTCTACATTCCTTGCTCTAACAATGTGTTTTCTCATGTTGCAGATAATGTCTCATAAAGTAGAAACTCGTTCTGACAAGAAGAAAACCAAGGACAAAGGAGAGTCCTCCATAGTGCCCCCAGTTCGGGCAGAACCAGAACGTCATGGACCAACCCCGAGATCATTAGTATACGGGTACGGTCCTCAGGAGCTCTTGAACTCACCGCCTGACTGTTTTCCCAGCTCCCTCAAAGATGAGCAGCTTGACGTTATATCTCGATCTTTTGGGATTGACAGAGCGCACATGATGTTGCCGGGGGAAGGAGTAATGCCGTATAACCTCCCAGAAGGGTATTTTGCTTACAGTAGGTATCACTGCATGTGCGGAGCCATCCCTCCGATCAACGCTTGGATAGCCAGCTTCATCACATACTTGAAGATGGCCCCTTTCCAGCTTCAGCCTAACTCCTATGCCATCTTGGTGAGTCTGTTCATTATCTTCCAGAGAAAATATGGGCGTCCCCCTTCCAACTGGGAGATCGGTACTTGTATAACTTGAGAGGCTATAAGAAGGGGTCTCCATATATAAGCTTAGAATCGGCCGTGTCTTTCAAGCCAGTCTTGGACTTATATTCAAATTTTAGCATGTTCAAGAAGGAATGGTTATTTGTCAGGGATGACTCTGTTTCTTTCTGCCGCTTCACCTCTGGCTGTAAGTTGAATCTCATTTATAATTTCCGTTCTGACTGCAATGCTCCTCCTCCTTATGTGCTTTATTTCTTGCTAGCGACAGGTGGCTTTGCGGTTGTAGAGAACGATCGTCTGGTTCAGATGGCTGAGGAAATAGAAGCCATTCCGGAAAATGAGAGGGTAGCTTCTTATTTGATCAGGAATGCTACTCTTTTGGGGCTCAACTTGATTCTGCCACGCCAGTCTGTGGTCAAGCAAAGAGACACAGCTGAGGAGAAGGCCGCCAAGGCTAAAGGAGGGGCTACGGCGAAAAGTGGCAAAAGGAAACCCTTCTCGAAACATCCAATTGCCGGCGGGAAGAGACTTAAGAAGTCCGATGGACCCTCCCCCAGCACATGTCCAGACATCCCGGAGGAGGAAGATGTGGAGGAGGAAAGAGGCGAGGATGAAGGAGGTGAGGTGGAGAGTGGAAGTGGTGGAGAAGGTGAGGGTGATGGTCATAGCGATGATGGTGGCGACGGACAGAGTGGTGATGGTACTGGGGCTTCGTCTTCTAAGCAAGCAGGTGTGATCCAGGAGTGGACAAAGATGCTCTCCGCCTAGCTTTTAAAGGGTTGGAGGAAGGATCGGCTGTAGTGGAGAAGCCTAAGAAAGATGACAAGGCCGAGACCGGCGCCGATTCATCTTCCAAGAGCACTTCAGCTGAGGCAATTCCTGCGATTCAAGGTGAATTTTTGACTCCTGCAGACTCCATTTATGATAAGGATTTAGGAACATTTTGTGGCCAATTCTCGTCCTGGAATGAGATCCAGGACTTGTTGCAGTATCCTACTCCTCCCCGAGGTTTGTATAACAAAGCATCTCTCTACTCTTCTTAACTTGATATATTTCTTGAGTTATAGTTCAATGTATGCCTGTAACACGTTGTTTTTATCCCAGAAGCGGGTAAGGCGGCCAAGACGTCAGATGTTCGGCACCGTCTTGAACAATACAAACTTCTCAAGGCTTCAACTAAACCAAGGCCTCCGACCAACCGCCTTGGAGACGTAGTTGGCTACCGCCCTCTTCTTGGAGTTATCGAAGAGGATGTCCAAAGGAGGAAGAGGAGTCGTTCCTTGTTTGGATCCTCACCTGGTCCTCAGTCCCCAACTCAGCCTCTTCGGGATACCATGGAGTAGGATATTGAATTTATACCTTCTCCGCACCTGTCTGAAAATCCTACCGTTACCCAGATAGAACATCCCGGCTTGGCTCGTAATCCGTTTGCAAGTCATCCGGAGCTGGATCCGGGTTCTTGCGATATTACGTTTGATGAGGCTACCGGTGAGCACTTTCTCCCTCGTAATCCTATGGTAAGAGTACTAGATGAAGCTAAGTCCCTGGACCTTGATTTGCTTACCACGCGGGTTGTAACTTTGGGGGACGAAGCTAAGGCGAACATTGACCGGGTTGCTGAGGAAACCAGGAAGCTGATGGGGTATCATGCCCGACTAGTCAAGGCTGGAGAAGAAATTGGGAGTGCTAACATTCGACTGCGGTTAATGGTTTCCGACAAGGCCAAACAACTTGCTGATCAGGCTATCCAAATCTCTCAACATGAGGCCGCCTCAAGACAACTAAAAAAACCCTGGAAAAGGCCAACAGAGCAGAGTTACGGAAAATAGAGGCTGCTTGTAAGGAACAGATTGATATGGCTATTGCAACGGTGGATGAGGTCCGGAAAGCGGATCTCGAGCGGGTACAGGAGCAATCCGAGAAACTTGAAGCCGCAGAGCTTATTCAAACCAAGCTGAAGGAGGAGATGGAGGCGATGAGAAAATCCTTCCAGGCTGACTGCTCGCGATACCAATCAGAGAGGGATGCTGCTATTGTAAAGTTGTTGGCTTCCGAGGACCGAATAAGGGAGTTTGAGGAGAATGAGGGGATAATGGATGAGATGCTTCAGGACATATACTCTCGCACTTGTAAACAGGTCAACTTATCTTGGATGGATGATTATCCCCGAGTCATGGCCAGGATTTATCTCAGGGCCCTACAGGAGGCTAAGGCCAATGCAGATAAGGAGGGTGGCGTGGCCTTGGAATGGATGCGGTCACGGCTCAATTCACCAAGGAGGAGAAAGTGGCGATGAAAGAGGGTATGCGGCTGCTTACTGTTGAGGAGGTTGGTGTGCAGTTAGAGAATGATGATTAAGGAGCAGATGCTGGTAAGTCTTCCCTTTTAGCTTCTCGTAACTTGATTGCTTATCGTTTATGACTATTAATGGATTCTCTCCTGAATTGGACAGGCGGGACCTCTGGAGCATCCATTACCTCTGGTCAACATGCCGAGAGTTCCAATCCGGCAGGATAGAGGTGAAGCCCCGACGCAGCCGATTCCTTGACTTGATCTGGATACCTTTCGGTATGTTTGACATTGCTGTCTATGCTAGTCCCAAAACATTCGTGTATCTTTTAAGCTGTAATTGTGTCATTGGTAACGAACGACTTTTCTCTTGGCATGTAATTTTTAACTTAAGCTGATTCTGTCATATTTGAATGCTTTTGTTATTTCGGTGTGTTGCATAAGAAATACAGCTGTGCACACGCCCGTGATTCAATTGTGTTTGATGTCAAGTTCTTGCTTAAGATATAGTTTCATATCTTGCAATGTTAGTGTGATGCGTGGATAAATTACGGCTACGTATTCATATACAAAAGAAGAAAGTACCGCTCTTCATGTTTTAGTCGTAGATGGTTGCTTTGAATGTCTTGTGTGACTGATTATGGAATGCAGCTGAGTGACCTGTCATCCGGTTGTGCGTTCCTATTCCCACTAGCGAGCGTCTCCTATTTTGTGTCCTGTACTTTAGGGACCGTTATAGAGGATAGGAGGAAAGTTTTTAAATAAAATAGAAATATAAGAAATAGTAAAACTTCCAATCATGGAAGGCCTGCGATGTGCTTAAGTTCGTGGTAAATGGGTTTTGTAGTCACTTTCCCTAGCTGTGGGTCTTGGAGACATTTGCCACCCATCTTACGCCTCCGCGGGGAGTTTATCTTTTTTACCACAGCCGTACTTAAGACACTCGGAGCCGAGAGCGCGCACAGTAACTACCCGAGCCATTATGGCCCGTAATCGTGGGTATTATTCGATTTACCGTGGCCGGCTAGCGTGGGTGTCGATCGTCAACTGTGAACTACCCCTGGCTGGCCACACCTTATGTTGGGGTTTAAAGTAGGTTCACAGTTGCCGACGAGCCGAACGCCGTAATGAGCTGCCTAGGCTATAGTCGGCCTACTCGGTGGCTTATAATCGGCTCATTACAGTGGGCTTTAAGGGCCGATCACGAGAAATGAGTTAACCTGCTGCAGAGGGATGCTATAGCAAAAGTGTCACACTGGCGAGGGCATAGATTCGTATAGTACCTGTTAGGTCTCGTCCAGGTGAAGTCGCGCTGTGATGTGTCTTGAATGGAAATGTCATTACATAGGATTTTGTTCAACAGAAAAGGATAAAGTTAACAAGCAGCCAAGATATAAAGGAACAAGTTAAAAAAAAGACAAGTTTTTAAAGTGGTTCGGCACGAAAATGCCTACGTCCACTGATTCTCTTTATTAATTCACTTCATATGGGCGGTACAAGTTAAGAAAAATATCGACGAAGGTGTTGGATGTTCCATGCCCTCTGGAACACTTCTCCGTCCACTGTTGACAAAATATAAGCTCCGTTGTGGAGATCTTTATGAATTATATATGGTCCGTCCTAGATTGGATCTAGTGCACCGGGGCGCGGGAAGATTCGCTTGAGGACAGGATCTCCTTTTTGTAAGCTATGATGCTTGATTTTGGAGTTGTATTGTGCTGCCACTTTTTGCTTGTGAGCTGCTGCTTTGAGTGCTGCATCGTTTCTTCTCTCTTCAGTTAGATCCAAAGACATGTGAAGGAGTTCTTCGTTCTCTTCTGGGTTATAGTGGATCCTACGGTGGGAAGGCACTACAGTTTCTACTGGGAGCATGGCCTCCGATCCGTATGCCAAAGAGAAAGGAGTATGCCCCGTTGATGTTCTGAAAAATGTGCGGTAGGCCCAAAGTGCCATAGGAAGTTCATCCACCCAAGCGCCTTTTGACTTTTTAAGTTTCTTCTTGATTAGAGTTTTGAGAATTTTTTTGACAGCTTCGACTTGTTCGTTTGCCTGGGGATAAGCTACAGACAAGAAGCTCTTGTGAATTCCGTGCTCTTGGCACCAGTCGGTGAACTCCTCGCCGTCAAACTGAAGTCCATTGTCCGATATGATTTTGAGTGGAACTCTGTACCTGCATAGAACACTTTTGATCAAGAAGTTAATAACTTTTGCCGAAGATACTTTATTTAGAGGTTCTTCTTCCTCCTATTTGGTGAAATAGTTGACTGCCACTATAGCATATTTGGCTCCGCCTCGGCCCACTGGCAGTTCGCCAATCAAGTCAATTCCCCATACTGCAAAGGGCCAAGGGCTGGTCATTTGAGTAATCTCATTTGTTGGTAGTCGAGGAATCTTAGCGAATTTCTGACATCTGTCACATTTTTTGACGAAGTCTAAGGCGTCTTTGTTTAAGGAGGGCCAGAAATATCCATATCGAAGTATCTTCTTCGCCAGAGTCTGCCCTCCAGTGTGATCTATGCAGATTCCTAGATGGGTGTTGGATAAGATTTCCTTGGCTTTCCTTCCAGCGACACACCTTAATAAGGGGTTAGAGAAGGCGCGCCGATAGAGGACGCCTTCTTGTATTGTGTAGTGGGAAGCTTTCCTCAAGATTTTCTTGACTTCGTTACGCTCGCTGGGCAGTGTGCCATCTTGTAAGAATTTTCGGATGGGAGTCATCCAAGTTTCTTCTTCGATTGCAGCTATCAGATTCACTTGCTCGAAACTCGAGGTTAGTTGCTTTGAGCTGGCTACTGTTCCGGAAATGGTACCGTCTTTCATGCTAGCTTGCTTTGCCAGTTCGTCGGCCTCTTGGTTTTCTTCTCGAGGAATGTGTTTGATTAAATAGCCATCCAATTGATCGAGTAGCAGTTTGGTCTTCTTTAGATATGCTGTGAGTCGTTCTCCTCGAGTCTGAAACTCTCCTAGTATTTGATTTACAACGAGTTGTGAATCACTATGAAGACATAAAGAACTGACTCCAATCTCTAAGGCAAGTTCTAATCCAGCTATTACTGCTTCATATTCTGCATCGTTGTTGGTGGCAGCGAATTCCAACCTTAGAGCATAGTGTAGCTTCCTTCCCTGGGAGTGATTATTACAATACCTGCCCCCGAGCCTTATTCGTTTGATGCTCCATCCACAACGAGATTCCACTTGATGTCTTCTGCTATTTCAGATTGCTCCTTACCTTCGTTGGTAGTGAATTCGGCAATGAAATTGGCCATGGTTTGTCCCTCGTTGCGGTGCGAGGATGGTAGGTGATATCATATTGACTCAGTTCAATGCACCATTTAAGTAGTTGCCCAGAAGTGTCGGGACGATGGAGTACCTGCCTTAGCGGTTGATCGGTTAGAACTCTGATGGAATGAGATTGGAAATAGTGTCGCAGTTTCCGTGATGTGATTAGTAAACAGTATGCCAGCTTCTCAAGTTTATGATATCTGGCTTCTTCCCCCGTAAACCTCTTGCTTACAAAGTATACTGGTGGTCTCTGGAGGTGTTCGATTAGGTTAAGGAAGGCTGTTAAGCATTCATCAGTCCATTCGAACTTTCCTTTGTCTTTATTTAGAGCTTCGAAGAAAGGGATGCACTTGTCAGTCGCTTTAGAGATGAATCTGCTTAGGGCGGCCACTTTCCCATTTAGGCTTTGCATTTCTCTTCGAGTGGAAGGTATCCTGATATCTTTCAGAGCTCGAACTTGTTCGGGGTTTGCTTCAATTCCTGTGGCATGGACGATGAATCCCAAGAACTTTCCTGATGATACTCTGAAGGAGCACTTTAGAGGATTCAGCTTCATTCCAAATTGGCGAAGTACCTGAAACATCTCGTCCAAGTGGCTTACGTGATCGTTGGCTTTCCTCGACTTTACTAGCATGTCATCTACATAAACTTCCATAGTTCGTCCAATTAGTTTCGCGAACGTCTTGTTGACGAGGCGCTGATAAGTAGCTCCGGCGTTTTTAAGCCGAAAAGGCATTACTTTGTAGCAGTACAATCCCCGATCAGTGACGAAACTAGTGTGGTCTTGATCGGGAACGTGCATAGGAATTTGGTTATATCCTGAGTATGCGTCCATAAAAGATAGGAGTTCGTGCCCGACTGTGCTGTCCACAAGCTGATCGATTCGGGGGAGTGGGAAGCAATCCTTCGGGCAAGCGTCATTTAAGTTGGAGAAGTCAATGCATGTTCGCCACTTCCCATTAGCCTTCTTTACTAGTACCGGGTTAGCGATCCACTCTGGGTAGATGGCTTCTCGTATGAAGTTATTGGCAAGTAGGTTCTTTACTTCTTCATCGAGGGCTGCTGATCGTTCTGCCCCCATACTTCTCTTTTTCTGCTTTACTGGCACCTTGGTAGGATCGATGTTCAGTACGTGGCATGCTACGTCTGGGGAGATTCCAGTCATGTCAGCGTGCGTCCATGCAAATACATCCAAGTTGTGGCGGAGAAAATCAATGAGTCGATCCTTCAATTCTGCTTTTAGCTGGAATCCGATTTTCAATAGTCTACTTGAGTCGTGTTTATCTACAGATACAAACTCTATAGCCTCTGCAGGCTCGGCGGTGGCCTCCTCCTCTTCATCCCTGGGGTCTAGTTCATTGAAAGGATCACTGGTATATCAAAGAGGAGGGGCTTTCTTTAGTTGCTATGCTTCCGAGTTTTTCGTGCAGAGAGCAGTCTCTGCATTCTTCCCTTTATCCCTCCTACGGTTATTGCGAAGTTCAGTTACATAGCAATCTCGAGCAGCGTCTTGATTTCCCTCTACTTTCCCTATTCCATTGTCTATCGGAAATTTCATCTTTGGGAACCACGGGGCCAGGACAATTTGGAAGTCAGACAAGGCTGGTCTTCCTAAAAAGCGTTGTAGGCCGGGTGGTTTTCTATTAGCATAAATGTTTGTTTCCGCACAACAGAGCGGGGATGACTTCTTATTTCAACAAAAAGGTCCAGTTGCCCGAGGGGCATCTTCGCATCTCCAGTGAAACCGTGTAATGGTTTGTTGCAGGGGGACACATCCTTCATTGACAGCTTCATTATGTCGAAAGCATGCTTGAATAGGATATTTACTGAGCTTCCAGTGTCTATTGGAATTCGGAAAACTTCGGCTGGACCGAACCAGGTAGAGATGACCATAGGATCCATGTAAGGGTATTGCCTTTCCTCTAGGTCACACCTACCGAATGTGATGTCATCATTCTCTTTCCGCTTCGGGTGACGTTCTTCTATAATAGAATTAATGCAGTCTTCATTGTTTCTTAGCGACTTTCCGTATCTTTCCATCTCTGCCCAGCTTCGGTCAGCGATGTGTGGTCCTCCCGATATGGTATGGACCACCGTCTTCTCTTGACTGGAGCCGCTGGTGTTACGATTTCCTCCGCTTATTTCCACGGGGGTAGCCTTGGGTTCTCATTGGCAGGAGCTGGAGTCCTGTTTTGATCTTTTACATAGTGTTCCAGTTTCTTCCTTCTGATGTGTTCTTCAATTAAGTCCCGGAGATGATGACATTCATTGGTATCATGCCCATGAGATTCGTGGAAGCGGCAGAACTTTCCAGACTTAATTACGTTATCTGATTCCTTCTTGTGCGGGGGCGTCTGTATTTAACTTCGTCTTGGGTGGCCAGGAAGATGTTTTCGATTGTTTCATTCAAAGGAGTGTAAGTGTCAAATCTCGGTCCTGGCCGATATAGACGCTTTTCTCCCTTCTTGCCCCCAGCACCGTCTCTAGAGTCACTTCTTCGAACGTCCTTTGCTGCAGCGGATGTGTCGCCATGAGCTGCCTTAGTTTGTTGCCCTGTCTGCCTTTCAGTGGCAGCGTCTTCAAGTCTCATATACTTTCCGGCTTCATGGAAGAAATCGGGTAAGGTAGCTGGTTTTCCTTTCGTTAATCTTCTAGCAAATTTAGTATCCGGATGCACACCACTACAGAGGGCCATTAAGATAAGTTTCTCATCGGCATCTTGGATTGCGGCCGCTGCGGCATTGAATCGGGTTAGATATTGTTGCACTGTCTCTCCAGGCTTTTGTTTGATATTAGATAAGGAATAAGCGTCCATGGGTTGTTCAACATGAATGCAGAACTGGCTGATGAACTTTTCTTTCAACATTTCGCATGAGCTGATGGATCCTTGGGACAGATGGCAGAACCAGGAGGTAGCTAGATCTGCCAAGAATAGTGGAAAGCATTTGCACAATACTCCTTCTATTGCTCCGCTCATGAGCATATGCTATGTTTATCTCTGCAAGTGTACAACGGGGTCAGAGGTTCCCCTGTAAGGTTTCATTGTTGGCATTTTCCATTCTCGGGGGGTGATGGCAATTTCGATATTGCGGACGAAAGGGCTGGTTACCCTAGCGCCTATCCCTTGATCTCTTTGATCCCGTTGGACGCACTCTCTGAACAATCGTGCCATCCTTTCATCAGAATTTGGAGCAGATAGAAATGAGTTTGGTTCTTCTCTGCTGGACTGATTCCGTCCAGATGACCTGTAGGGATGGTATCGTCTATCGGTCCTAATATTTTCCAGTGGTTGTCTCTGGTCTTCTGGGAGCATGCTAAGGTCAGCTACAGTTGGCCCTTGCCTCGATCTTCCCCTGTTGGATTCTGTTCTAAGCACTTCCTCGAGTCCAACTTCGGGTTGGACCCTAGCTCGGCCCCGTTCGTTGGTGTTTCCATGGCTAGGTAGCATGACAGGCTCAGCTACAGCCGACCCTCGCCTGGTACCTCCCCCGCTGGGTTCGGGTCCAAGTGATTCCTCGGATCGGAGTTCGGGCTGAGTTCGGGCTCGGCTCCTACCATTGTTATTTCTGTTGTTAGCTTCTTCGAAGAAGGAAGATCTTTGTTGCCTCCGAGATCCTCCAGACTGAGACTCATCCCATGATTCAGTGTTGCGGTTGGATTCTTCAGCATCCCTTAAGCGTGACATGAGCTGGTCCACCAAGGCTTCTTGTTGGGATGTGAAGTGGCTAGTCACTTCAGCCACAACCCTGTCTAGATCTGCCCTAGTAATTGCTGCTGGATGCTCCGTGGCAGGGGCTGTCGGATTTGCCTGATTTCCATTTTATACTGCTGTTGGAACGGGACGATTCTCTTGATCTGTGACCACTGAATCTGGAATACTGCTAGTTGCGATGTTCTTTCTTTTGTTAACATCTTTCTTCTGCTTGGGAGGCATGTCTTCCAAGCAATATGCGATGCTGTTGGGAAGAAGGTTAAGTGGGAGAAGCTGAAGCTCCTGAGTTCAGTTCTCGGTGAAAGCACCAAAAATGTTTGCGCAAAAAATAGGCAAACAACTCCGAGTCGTATGATTTAGTTGATTTTATGTTGTTCTTAATGATTTGGATGATTTATGTAAATATATAAAAAGCAGGGACTAAACTGTAAAAGACACACAGATTTATAGTGGTTCGGCCAGAATGTGCCTACGTCCACTTTATATGTTATTCTCTTTTACTGTTCAGATTACAAGTACAAGGCTTTTATTATAAGTGTATGAAAGCTGTTTGAAAGTTCTGTCCGTGCTTGAGCCCTCAAACCTCCTCCTCCATTGTTGTACTCCTACCCCTCTATTTATAGAGTGAAGCTAGGGGTAGGGGCCTTAGATGTATATAGCTGCTGGTGGGTCTGAGCTGATGTGATCTGGCCTGGCAATGCTGGTTCGGTAACGCCTTCTTCACTTTGGTTCGGTAGCATTGGTCCGGTGGTGTTGGAGTTGAGTTCTGGTCCGGTGGTGAGTGGGGTTGAGCATTGGTCCGGTGGTCTCGTTCCGGTGGTGTTGGAGTTGAGTTCTGGTCCGGTCTTGGTCCGGTGGTGAGTGGAGTTGAGTTCTGGTCCGGTGGTTTTGGTCCGGTGGAAATACGCCCAACAGTCGATGAACTCCCTAGAGACAAATTAACGACCATTATCAGATTTCAGCACCATCAACCTAGAATCGGATTGATTCTCAACAAGCTTTTTTCAGTTTTTGAACTTTTCAAAGCTCTCTGATTTGGCCATCATCACATACACCCATATTTTTCGAGAAATATCATCAATGAAAGAGATAAAGTAAATAACACTAGTATTTACAGTGGTTCAACTACCACGAGGCAGTGTACGTCCACTTAGGAAGAAGATATTTCATAACCAGAAAAGATTAGAGTTACAAGATTGATTCACTTTTGGAGGCTATACATGAGAAAAATTAACAATACAAACAAAATTCTGCAAAGTTTAAGCACTCTACGATGGCCTTGAAATTGGCTGAAATTAGCTCTCAATTTCGGCTGTCATTGTTGTCCAGAAGCTTCACTATTTATATAGTGAAGAAATGAGAAGGGGTGACTACTATATAGTAGCTTTGGGATTTGGTTCGGCGTATATCTGGTTTGGTTCGGTAAAACGCCGAGCCAAAAATTTGGACCAACATGCTTTTGGTTTGGCAAATACCGAATGAAACATTTCGTTGGGCATTACCAAATTACCGAATGAAATCTTTCAGTAGGTCTTCTTCACCGCTTCAACGCCATGCTGCTCCACAACATCACCGCTCCAAAACATTTTCACTACCGGATGAACAAGTTACCTCTCTTCATCAAACCAAATTACCATCTCCCCCATCAACACTGAACGAGATTTGTTTTCTCTTCACCGAACGAAGCCCTCTTCCCAAAATCATCACCGAACGCTTCTTCTCTTCGACATCGTCGCTTAGTTCTAGGGTTTCGGCCTGCTTCTCTTCCTCCTTGACTTATTCAATGGCTTCTCGAATTCAGGTATCATTTCTAACATGAATAATACTGAATACGTGAGCGCTAAGATACATGTACATTTGAATTGATGTGTACTTCCAGGAAGAAATCTTCTAGATGCAACTTCAAGAATATTATATAAATTGAAGCAGTTAAAGCTAAAGCATATGTGAGTGGACTTTGTAGGGGGAATGACATTGTCCTGGGTGACATAATATATCTAGCAAATATTGTATTATGGATTCAGGATTATTATATATAGTTGTTGTATCGTCGCGTGCTCAGTCATTTAAACTTTCTTATATTTTCACTTTTAAACTACCTGTTCTTTCATACATGAGATTTCACTCAAACAACACCTGCACACATTTGATTTTTGATCACATATAGCCTTCAATGATTGGTTATTGATGTATATGTTAATACTGCTTTATTTTCATGTCTAATAGCATTGATAATGATAGTTAACATCTTGTTTGACTATTATAAGGTTTAATATTTCTGTTATTTCTTTTTACAATTGTCCACATATTCATTTACACGTATGTTCATCTTATATTTATGTTTATTTTTCTCTGCCAAACACACCGAAATAAATAAAGTTATATATAATTTCATGTTAGACTTATGATAAATTTTACATATTCACTAAGAAAAATCAAGATGCACTAGAATATCCTCCATATGTATTAATTATCACCTTCAGCAGGTACTATACTTATACATGAATTGAAGTTTACAAGTTCTATCATAGTTTGAAATTGGAGTGCCTCCACGCAGCGTGGAAGTGACAAAGTCAAGTAGAACCAAGGAGGTTCCCTCCTCAAATTATTTTATTTTTGTCATTAGTGTTTTTCTTTTGTGAGTTTACTATTACTTATTAGGATGTATGAACAACTTATACTTTGTTAAATTCTGAGGAGGTGGGGGTATTTTCAATTATTTCTTGTTTTAAAACATGTTAGTTTCATTTAAACACTAAACCTCTGGTTTTGACACAATGGGTTGCATACTTAGAATCTAAAAATGTACTAAGTTTATATTTAAGTCAATATGAATCTCCATAAGATTACTTCACATATAATGTACTAGTATAACTATCTGTAACTAAAAAGATTTTCCTTTCTTTCTTTTTCTCCCTAAAAATAATTGCTAATAATATATGCCAAATCACTTTAGTAACCAGCACAATGTATGTT
Organism: Allium cepa; assembly: GCA_030765085.1. Taxonomy (NCBI): domain Eukaryota; kingdom Viridiplantae; phylum Streptophyta; class Magnoliopsida; order Asparagales; family Amaryllidaceae; genus Allium; species Allium cepa. The sequence goes on along the minus strand of CM060938.1, from coordinate 554,463,329 downwards.
TAAGCAGTACTTTTTATTACTACATGAACAAAAACATGGTTTAAAACTTTACTTGAAATAATACAGGAGCACAATATATCACTGCTACTGGTATATCTTTACTGTTATATATTATACTGTTTTATGTTATATGCTTATACCGTCAAATAGATATAATATTATAATTTTCATATAAAATTTACAGTGAGTTATGATTAATTAACGATTACAGTTGGACATTGACACACAGAGTAGTTTGCAGCTGCGCTTATTTATAAATGAACATGCTACTTAATAACAAATAGTGATATGATCTATTTGGTAATGTATCAAAATCTTTTAATTATGATCAAAACATCATTCAGGGAGAAGGTTGAATTTTAAAAACCGACCCCTCTCATGAGATCCTCTGGCTTGGCCATTGCCACTACATATAGGGATATTATTAGAATATATTGCTTCACTTTTAACTTGCTTCTTCGTGTTTGTCTGCCTGCATGTATACGAAGTTATCAGTGACTATACTGCAATATCCAGGCTCCTATCATAATACATTGCTGTCAGACTCTTCTTTCTACTCATTGTATTAGTATAATAAATTACAAAATTTGGTCAAAATAGTGGAAAAGGTCGCCATCTGTTACAGGGTAAGTGGTTTTCTATTAAATGATCTAAAGGTGTGATCATGTCTTGTAAGATACACAATCTACACATCTTGGTCCTTTTAACCAAGCTGAAAATATAATAAAAGATGTGCTGAAAAATGACAATCCTTAACCTCACATACTATATTTAATCCACATTACCGTTATTTTAAGTCGCTATTTTTAACAACTTCCAACTATTGTACGATTTTATGTCCTTCGAGCTAATTCAACTATAATATTGTCTCTCTTCTGTCACAAAGGAAGAGAAATAAAATGTCAAGTATATTTAGAAAGATAAATAGATCTACCTAATTACCTTGACTATTTGAATATTCAGCGTGTTAATGTTTCTTAACTTTGATCAATTCAAGAACATGCATGCAGGAGGTCATAACATCTGACCATGCACAAACATTATAAATAGCCATGTAAGTTGTGTTCAAATCCAAACCACATTCAAAACATTTCCTAACCTACAGGTGCTAGCTAGCTTCAATTTAAATGACTTCTTATATTATTATTCTAGCTCTCCTTGCAACTGTTGCTTCTGTGGCATTTGCTGCTGATCCTAGTCCTTTGCAGGACTTCTGTGTTGGCATCAAAATGCCCGATGGTACCATTTTACATTTGTTTAAATAGATCTACCCGTATTGATAATGAATTGCATAGAAAGAAAAAAACGTGTACCCTTTATTGCAGTATTTGTGAACGGACTAGTATGCAAGGACCCAAAGATGGCAGTAGCGGAAGACTTCTTCTTTCAAGGGCTCGACAAGCCTGGAAACACATACAACAACGTGGGATCAAACGTTACACTTGTTAACGTAGATAGAATCCTTGGTCTGAACACTCTTGGCATTTCTCTGGCAAGAATAGACTATGCACCTTATGGGCTCAACCCACCACACACTCATCCTCGTGCAAGTGAGATCCTAACCGTGGTTGAAGGAACTCTCTATGTTGGATTTGTCACTTCCAATCCTGACAACAAACTCTTCACCAAGGTAATTAATTGTTTATATTTGTATGATGATCATTCATGAAAATAAATACATGATTAATATTGATGCTCATTAATTTGATGATAGGTCCTTCAAAAGGGTGATGTGTTTGTGTTCCCGCAAGGACTGATCCATTTTCAGTTCAATCCTGGGCATTCGATGGCGGTTGCATTTGCAGGACTTGGAAGCCAGAATCCGGGTACTATTACAATAGCTAATGCAGTGTTCGGATCTGACCCACCAATCAATGCAGATGTGCTTGCCAAGGCATTTCAACTGGACAAAAAGATTGTTACGGAGCTTCAGGCTAAGTTTTGGGCTGACATGAACTGAAGTATATTGATATTTCCCCTGCTGTATTCACCCATTATTAATGTCTAAATAATAAGCAAGATATTGTCTCTTGTGTTTGCCTGCATCTTTCTAGCGATAATATCATATAATTTAATCATGGGAGCGGCTATTTAAACACAATATGACACACAACAGCATCGGATTTGATTTATCTCTCCCATTCAAAATAATTAAGAAACTAATCTCCTCTTTCCAAAACTTTCGTGGAATTAGAAATCAAAAACACACAACAATCGCTGGAGACCTGGAGTCAGCACCACCTGTAAGCATCACCATCGCCGCTCACCTCCTCGATGATGGTTGAAGTCGCAATCGTTAAAGTGGTGATAGCGTGAGCTGCAGTCCACATAGGCGTCAGAACTGTCAGAGCAAAATTGAGCCTGTAAGAAAAGAAGAAAAAAAAACTGCCGTCTTTCAATATGAATCAACAAAAAATCGAGGCTTTATGAAACTGTCAGAGCAAAATTGAGCCTATAACGAAAGTTGTACTTAAGGGTATATTTGTTTGTATCAATGTGTCCATACCAAAAGTGGCACTCCAATGAACCAAATATGTTAGAAGTAAATTTGGACCAGTTTGAAATGGATCCAACATCTAAAAAATATATTTAAGGGTAGGAAATGAAACTTGATCTAAACTGTTGTGTTAATCCAAGCTACATATCGAAAGATATGATCCTTTTCAAATCAGTCATCTAAATGATTTTGGCATGTTATGAAAATGGTTGCGTTTTGCGAAAGTTTGTATCAACGGACATTTCGGTGTCGAGTTTACGAAATACAAGATGATCATAACAATTGATGCCACACTGCCAGTAATATTGAATAATTTCGGTGGGCTTTTGGCGAATAATTATAGTTGCCTCAATTTTTTTTAAATGTTAAGATTTTTATTTTTTTTCGTAATACATACTCGTGCATGATTGCACGAATGAAGTGGATAATTGCAAAGTATTGGAAAATGATGAAAATGGTTATTGCACTGAATCAAATGAAGTGGACAATTGCAATGAATCTGAAAACGATGATGGCACTAACGACCAAAATGAGGAAGTTGCCATGTCGCCCTTCGATTATCTCGATTTAACGTCTCATTTCACTACTGATGTGGTACGATAAGATATTTAAATATATGTTCGATTTTTTTGTTTTGATGCGTGTTACTAATTTATGATGCAGTTGTTCGAATCGAAGGAAAGTGTACGAGATATTTGGTGCATGGAACGCGGGATAAGTCTAAATTGCATTGTTGTGACTAAAAGAACAAGAATGAGAATTGGGCTATGCAACGGAAAAGGATCTTAGATGGTCCTTGTTCGTGAAAGAAGCGGAGAGTATGTTGACCACAAAGCAAAGACTTATGTTCCAAAAACTCAAAAAAAGGGCGAAGGTCAGAAAGTAGAAAATGTTGATGTCCATTTGAGTTAAGCGCTCGTGGTACAAATGATGGAAGATGTGCATTGAGTGTGAAGAATGGACGCCACAATCACATGCTTGCTAATGTATTAACAGGGCATCCGTATGTGGCGAGACTGAAAGATCATGAAGTTAAGACCGTTGAAACAATGACAAATAGTGGTGTTAGGCGTCGAAATATTTTAACTGCTATTAAAATTGACAACCCGAACAACCAGTCAATCATACGAAATGTTTACAATGCAAAAGTTAAGCTCAAACTGCATAAAACGGAAGGTAAATCGATTATGCAGCAGTTTATGAAAATGGCTTCTAGTCATCATTACACGGTTCACTATAAAGTTGATGGTATAACCAATGAAGTTTCTGATTTATTCTTTAGTCATCCTAGATGTGTTGTTCTTGCGTAATGTTTTCATCAAATATTGCTTTTGGATTGCACGTTCAAAATAAATAGATACAAGTTACCGTGTTTTCATATGGTGTCGCAATCATCAACGGTGGCATCTTTTGCTGTGACACTTGCTAAGCAGTCATGAGACTATGGAACCCTATACATGGGTGCTTGATTGTATTAGAAAGTGTTATAGAGATAAAGAAATTACAGGTGTTATCATCATAGACGCCGAAATTGCTCTTACGAATGCAGTAGCTATATTGTTTCCATCGGCATGTCATATTTTATACGCATGACATATTTCGAAGAATGTTCAAGCAAATTGTAAACCCAATTTTATAAAAAAGAAACGTGTTTTGATTAGGGATAAAGAGGTAGTGTTGGAGGATGAGGAAGGAAAAAAGAAGTATGAACTATTTTAGGATGGTTGGATTAATGTGATTAACTCATTGTCCGTAGAATAGTATCGTCGAAACTTAAAATTATTTCGTGATGCATGGGTTGCGAAATAGAAAAAATCTCTCACATATGTAATAAAAAATTGGCTCAGTAAGTACAAGGAAATGTTTGTTTTGGCTTGGACCAACAAAATAAAGCACTATGATAATGTCTCACTAGCGTAGTTGAAAATGCACACCATCGTTTAAAATTGTATTTCGATTCAGCTACAGGTAACTTTGTGCAATGTTGGACTAGTGCACATCTTTGTTATGAAAAATGAATTAGTTGCAATCGAACATGTGTTTGAAATAAGTACATTTAGGACAATGCATAGATTCCGAAGTGAGCCAACGTTCAGAGAACTTTTGGGATTTGTATCTGACAAAGCACTAGATTTACTAGTACATGAATTAGGTAACATTTCAAACGTCGGCTTGACTATCGACAATTGTGGTTGTGTTTTATGGCAAGTTAATGGACTACCATATGCACATATGCTGGCAGACTTTAGACATTCACAAGGTTTCATACCGTTAAACGTTATAGATTCTTATTGGAAGCAATTATTTTGTACTCCTCCTACGTTGCATCGTTCAACTCTTGCTTTTGATGACTTGCCCGAAATAAAAGCATTGAAAAGTAGGTGCGATGAATCGCCTGATAATGTGAGACTTGTTATACAACAAGATTCGAAATTGTTAGCATTCCCTCAAACAACCACTATTTAAGAACCCCATGTAGCAATTATTAAAAAAGTAAACCGTCTAAAAAAGATAAGTCAACTAAACGAGAGCCGTCTTATTTGAACATGTTGAAGCATCATTGCTGTGTTGCTCAAGTCTTACTCCGGTTGGTCGTCACTTAAAGAAGCATGGCATCAAAAGTAAGGCATGTGAGAACAATCAAGTTGACGATGAATATTTGTTGCAAATGCCCAAATGTATAAGACCCTACGTAGTTGGGTAGACGATATGCCTAGTGATGGTAATGCGGTTATTGGGTTATGGTTAATCAATTGAATCTCCATAATCGAAGACCAGATAATCCTTGTAATTTTGTACGTGAGTCTATGGTTGACAATTTAGTGCTACATTATGCAATGTACAAAAGAATGTGGTTGGGTTTGCTGAATGGATGCAGATGCCAGAATCAAGATTTATTATAGCTGAAACATTTGGCACTGTGGTTGTTTTGTTAAGCAAGCATATAAGTTGTTGTTCCCACAACAGTACGTGTGACCATGTTAAACCACGACAGGATGGTAGTTATGGTGTATGTGAATAACTCTCATTTTGTTGGTATTAAACTTAGTTCTGACTCTCCTTTGCCTCATACACCTCACTTTTTGTATTTTCAATAGTTTTATAATATTAACGCGGAAGATTGGACAAAACCACCTATGGAAAGAGTGAATGAGTACTTAGCTTCTTTAAAAGACCATGATTATGAAGGCGGTGTAGTTAAAGTAGAGTAGACTTATTACTTCGTTTGAATTAAATGTAATTTCTTAGCTTATATAGATTGTTCTGACTTTAAGATATATGATTGGAAGTTTTTTTATTAGTATTAATGTATCAAATAGACATAGGTGTGTAACATTACCGGTTAAAGTTAACTTTGAAAAGGATACCTTTTGTTTTTTCCTTTAAATTTTATTCAATTAATCGAGAGAAGATTTTACTTTAATTGATGAGCGAAACCTTTCATTTCTCTCTCTTTAATTAAATTGATTAATTTATTAAATGTCATTAATGGGCAATTTACACAACATAAATTGTTGGCATATCCAAATATACTCTAATGTATATTGTGAAAATACAATATATAAGAAGTGTACATAATTAATGTGATCGTATGCAGGTGATGAGATTTACATCGCAATAGACACGTTTTTCCATTACATATGTCTTTGTTGTATAATTTTGAATTAAAAACATGCATAATAAAAGATGTATAATAGCTATCTTGCATATATACATATACATACATACGTATGTACAAACATATATATTTATATATTTGGCAAACTTATATAATTTGAAATCAAAATTAACGTTAATGTACTAATTTTTTATCGGTGAAAGATTTGAAATCAAGAATTATATTAATGCATATAATCCATCTTATTAATTTTAATTTGGGCAACATAAATGTGTTTCCGTACACATAAAATAACATGTGATGTTTTAGATCCTAAATTAACTTATTTATGTAAACTCCAATTTAATACATATGTACGTGCGTATGTGTGTGTGCGTGTGCACGCGTGCGTTGTTTATATCTTAGGTAGTGATTTTGATGACAATAACCGTATAAAACATAGATCCTAATGTTTTACCAAGTTATATAGTATATAATGCAGAATATTACACAGGTGCTGAATCGAAGACTATACAGTGTAAAAACTTGAGATAAAGATATAAAGACTCATGAGTTCAAAAATAAAGAAATGAAGATCTCATGATTATAACTTAGTGTTTAGAGTCATTAGAATATATTGTTAAAGCCCTTGATGGCAATCTCTCATCTTTTTCTCTAATTTCTAATCTCTGGTATTTTAAATAAAAATCAATTATTTTAAATTTTAAAATATATTTTTAAATAATAGTTTATAAAAAATTTAAGTTAAAAATATTTAAAAACTATGTTCAAATTAGTTTACAAACTTTATGATTTTCAAAACAATTTAAAAGAAAAATATTTTCAAAAATTACTAGGATATTCAGCATGCTTGTTTTGTATATGTCGACATATAGGTTGTTGGATGGTTATTAAATTTTGAATGGAAGTATCTTTTGGACACAACTCTTCATGAATGGATACATCTATTCATTTACTATATAAAGGGAAGTGCAAACAAATTTTTAACTAATTAATTTTGGATGCAATAACATAAAATATTCCACCCAACCACCACTTTATTGATTCACCAAAATTTTATTTACAATTAATAGAACAAAGCTAAAGTAAACAAATTACCATTGAATCAATAACCAAATTGAGAAAGGGAGCAAATATCTATAAGGCTAAAATTGTTGGAGAAAAAAAAACAAAGACGAAGAAGAGAAAATTAGCAAATAGATTTATCACCACACTTTTACCCTCTCTTCAAATCTCTATTTATATAATCAATTATTTAATGTCCAAGTTAACATTAGATGACAAAAAATAATTTGATTAGCCAACTAGAGAGAGAAATAAACATACTCAAATATGTATGTTAATTAGAGGAAACAAAATCTTCTATTTCTTTCTTTTGCATATTTATTTCCCTCTATTTGTGATTTTGTATCACCAAAATTTAGCACTCCACCTTGATGCAAAATCATATATCTCCAACATATCAAGCGCCATATCTAAATCTATCACAAATTCTCATATTTCAACCACACTAAATTACAAACCTCAAGCACCATCTACATGTGATGCATCTCCCACATGAGGTGCACCACACAAATCCGGTCTCAAAAATGTTTGTGATACCACAAAGATCTCTGTCTTGTCTTTGTGGATTTTGCAATTCGACACCCGTCTATCACTCGATCTGAGCTCATTACCCGATCACTGTCACTCCATCGAGCATCATCAACATGAAGACCCCTGTCTAAAATATTTTTTTCAATGCTAGAATCATAAGCAGTTACCACATTAACATCTTCACCTTGCTGCGGACTAGGTCCTTCTACCATCATTCGCTTTTCATTGTCGACTATGGAACCAACCAAGCTATAAAGGTTTCCTTCTTCCATTACTCCTCTCATCCTTACACGACCACCATTCTTCACTCTCAAAACTCCACCTTGAGTCTCATAAGTGTAACCACGGTAATCCAACCGACCGAGAGAAATAAAATTATGCAAACAAGTGGGTACATGTCTCACTCTAGAGACTTCTCTAACCACACCATCATGCATACGAAATCGGATAGATCCAATACCACAAATCGGTAGCTCTTCTCCATTGGCTGTCCTAATCATGTCGACATTCTTCACGTAAGAAGAAAAACAATTCACATCTCTATAAATGTAAAAACTGGCTCCCGAACCCCTCTTCCAAGGTTTATTTTCACTAAAGAGGACATCATAAGAAGCATCACTATCGGTACCTTCAGCAAAACCTGCATGTGCATCACTATTAGTATCACCATGTGCGGCCTTTTTTGATCTCTTTTATAAGCATAACACTTGCTGCGTATGAGACCTTTCTTATTACAATAATGACAAGTGATAACACTTTTACCATTAGCGACCTTCTTCTTTCAAATTGTATCTTTCTTCGAGTCCCTTGCCACCATAGCCTCACTTTGAATTGATTTCATACCTCACCCTTTTCTTCTAAGCTTCTCATTCAAAAGACTGCTTCGAACAGTTTCCAGAGAGATGATTCCATTAGCATTGGAATTACTCAATGAAACAACCAAAGTTTCCCAACTTTCTGAAAGTGAACTCATTAATAAAAGAGCATGTAACTCATCATCAAAATTGACCTTCATATTTGCCAATTGATTTATTACATCTTGAAATTCATTCAAATGCTCTGCAAAAGACTTCTCTACATCTAATCTCAGCTATACCAACTTTCGGACTAGAAAAGCCTTACTAGTAGCACTCTTTGACTCATACAAAAATGCCAACTTGTCCCATGATAGCCACATGATGGAAAACTGAATCATCAAGATACTGGCGAATCAAAGCAATCGCCTTCTTATCCATCTTCTTCCATTTTCCCTCATCTACATCAGGGAGCTTCTTTCCATCTCCATCAATCGGATCATGAAGATCATTGAGGTACAGAACATCCTCTATCTTAGGCCTTTAAATACCCAAAAAAAAATCCGTCCAAGATAGCCATCTTTGAAAACGAAATCATATCCGACATTAATAATTTTTCAAACCAAAATTACTCTAAGCTTTCCGATGATCTGTGCTCTGATACTAAACTATTATGAAAACAGCAGCGCTTTGCGGAAACTTTTTCAAAGGATTTTTTTCACTCAAATCACAAAGAGATAACTTGGATTGAAACAAGATGGTATTGAAATCAAAACGCAATAGCATAAAATATTCCACCCAACCACCCACTTTATTGGTTCACCAAAATTTTGTTTATAATTAGTAGAACAAAGCTAAATTAAATAAAATACCATTGATTCAATAACCAAATTGAGAAAGGAAGCAAATATCTATATGGCTAAAATTGTGGGAGAAAAAGAAAAAAGATAAAGAAGAGAAAATTAGCAAATAGATTTTCCACCATATTTTTACCTTCTCTTCTAGTCTCTATTTATATAATCAATTACTTAATGCCTAAGTTAACATTACATGGTAAAAAATAAATTGATTAGCCAATTAGAGAGAGAAATAAACATACTCAAATATGCCTATTAATTAGAGGGAAAAAAATCTTCTCTTTTTTTCTTTTGCATATTTATTTCCCTCTATTTGTGATTTTGTATCACCAAAATTTAGCAAGGCCCACCTCAGAGAGAAACTAGGTAAATCATTCAATTGAAACATTCGAAGGAATTGGAGCATTCTACTCGATAATACGAGCTATTGCTCCAAGTTTCTCTCAATTTCGACTTAAACTGAAAAAGTTATGACATGAAGAAAACCAATTCAACCCGTTGATTCTATTAGTTAGCGAACAGAATTATACCAGCAGACCAAAATATGCTAATACTATTGGAACCGACCGAGTCAGCATCGGATGAAAAATGTGAATTTAAAAAAAAATCTCTAATTGGAATTTGATGTACCTATGAAGTCTAACGTATACAGTTGATCCACTCTAAAAATTAAAATCATATTTTGTTTTAAGTATTTTGTTTTAATTATTTTGTTTTTTTAATTATTCCAATTAAATGAATATTTGTATAATTTGAATATATCATTATATATTCTAGTACGTATAATGTGTAATATATGTGTGTGATGTGCAATATATTAAAGGGGTATATTAGTCTGTATTAATGTGTTGATACCAAAAGTGACATTTCAATTTGTTGCGGAACCAAATCAGTTTCAAATGGATCTAAATATTTGAAAAATATATTTAAGGTTAGGAGATGAAACTTGATCCAAACCGTGTGTTAATTCAAGCTACATATTAAAAGATATGATCCTCTTCAAATCAGTCATCTAAATAATTTATGCCCATCTTGAAGAGATACCAAGTACATCATCTGAATGGAACATTCGAAGGTACTGGAGCATTCTACCTAATAATACGAGTTATCGGTTCAAGTTTCACCCCACTTTCGACTTAAAATGAAAAGATTATACATGTTGGTTCTGTTAGCTACCGACCCAAATTATACCAGTCGACCAAAATATGTTAAAATTATTGGAACCGGCCCGGTCTGCATTGGGTGAAATAGGTGAATTTTTAAAAAATTATCTAATTGGATCTTGATGGGCCTATGAAGTCTAATATATATATAGTAGATCTGTTCTAATTATTTTAATTAAAATCATATTTTGTTTTTCTAAATTAATCCATAATAGTTAAATGAATATTTGTATAATTTGAATATATTATACGTTCTAGTATGTATAATGTATGATAAATGCATGTGATGTGCAACATATTAACGGTGTACATAATCAAGTTTATACATTAGATATTGAGATTTACGTCTACTATGTATATACTTAGCACGCACATATGTTCACACACGTATATATGTCATAAACAAATAACTACATATTAATACACACACATACACGCATGTATATAATTTTGAAATTTTATCAAATAGTTAATGAATATAATTTTAAAATTACTTTCATTATATTTTGACTAAGTCTTGAATTTTTAAATTTTAATTTTAAACATAACATCTAATTTGACTTGGTAAACAAATATTAAAATTCCAAAGCTAGATCTAAGATATTTATTTAAAATTGAAAGTATCTTATGTTTGACTTAATAATATTATTGCAAAAGAAATAATATTAAAATGAATTTATTATATGTTATCGAAATAATTTCAACATACATATATACATTGAGTATTTTAACGTAAATAAGTATTGTAAAATATATACAAATATAGTTCGTCCTTAATTTTTTTAACTACCGAAAGGAATTTTAATACATACACAGAAATATATATATCATATTTAATTTCAATATATATGTTGATATAATATGATAATTAAACGAATATTTATATAATTTGAATATATCATTATATATTCTAGTACGTATAATGTGTGTTATATGTGTGTGATGTGCAATATACTAAAGGTGTGCATGATCAAGTTTATACATAGATATTGTGATTTACATCTACTACGTATATACTATGCACGTGCGCACGCACGCACACACACACACACACGCGCACACACACATATATATATGCCATAATTAAATAACTATATCTCTACTATTAATAAAGAGAATTTGATAAATAGATTTCTACAGCATCCTTTTGAAATTTCGAAAATGCCCTATATCCATTAATGAAATCTCACCATGGGTTTGCAAGCTCCACCACCACTCTCATCTTAACCATTCATCAATGGAATTCACCATTATTTCTTAAAATAAAAGTACCATGACCACTATAGTTTTTGTACTTATAACACACATTCGTCCTAAATTTTTTATTAAATAAAAAGTAAATATTTCAAACAATTATACACACATATGCATACCACTTTTGAAATTTTATTTATTTTTAAACTTACTTTTATTATATTTTGATTAAGTCTTGAATTTTTTGTTTGAGTTTTAAGAAAAATCTAGTTTGACATGTAAACAAATATTAAAATTTCCAAAGCTAGACCTAAGATATTTATTTAAAATTGGAAATATCTTATGCTCAACTTGATAAAATTATTATAAAATAAATATACCAAAATGAATTTATTATATGTTGCCAAAATTAATTTTAATACACACACACACTTTGAATATTTGATGTAAATAAATATTGTAATATATATATAAATATAGTTCAACGTTAACTTTTTAAACTATCGAAAGGAAATTTAACACATATATATGCAATATTTAATATTTCTCTCTCTTTAGTTAAATTTGTTGATTTATTAAATGTCATTAATGAGAAATTTATACACAACATAAATTGTTAGTATATCCAATATACTCTAGTGTATATTATGAAAATACTATATATAAGAAGTGTACATAATTTATGTGATCGTATGCAGGTGATGGGATTTACGCCGCAATTGGTACATTTTTCCATTACATATGTCTTTGTTGTATGGTTTTGAATTAAAAACATACATAATAAAAGATGCACGATGGCTGGTTTGCACATATAAATATACATACATACGTAAGAACAAACATACACTACAACAAAAATACCCTATTACAATGCTCTTTTTACAACGGTCATTAACTGTCTGTTGTAATAGAATGCTATTACAACGGTCCTTTCAGACCCATTGTAATAGATGCCCTATATAACGCCCGTTCTACAACGGGCTATATCTGCCCGTTGTAATAGAATGCTATTACAACAGTCATTTCAGGCCCGTTGTAATAGATGCCAATTTTTCAACGTTCACAAAATGCATGTTGTAATAAATGCCAATTTTACAACAGTCACAAAATGCCCGTTGTAAGAGGTTTCAAATTTACAACGGTCATAATGCCCCTTGTAATAGGTGCCAATTTTACAACAGCCAAAAAATGCCCGTTGTAATAGGTGCCAATTTTAAACGGTCATAAAATACCCGTTGTAATCGATGCCAATTTTACAATGATCATAAAATACCCATTGTAATAAATGTCTATTTCCAATTTTCGATAATCAATAATTAATAATTAAAACGCTTTCTTAAAATTAATATTTATAATTTATTAATATTTAATATTTAATCCTTAGTACTATTATATTAATCATATGTTACTAATTACTAAATGTAATATTATATTACTAGTTACTATAATATTATATTATTTGTTAATATTTAATAACTAATCATTAATAATATTATATTAATAATTTATAATAATCAATGATTATTAATAAATAATCACTAATTATTAATTATTATATATAATCAGTATTCCAACAGGCTTAATTTTACTTTCTAGTTATTAGTAATTATTATTAAGTAATTAATATTAAATATATAATAATTTATAATTAATAATAAACAAGGTTTTAAATATCGGATTTCGGTCATGTTTCGTCTCGGAATTTTTACACAAGTTATCTCGTATCGGGAAAGATCTCGGACGAGATGAGTACGTATCGGGTGTACATCTCGGATTGACATCTCGGGTCTTACAATGCATCTCGGGAATATATCGGATGTACTTATGTGTTTAAAATTGATGTCTCAAAAATTTATTTAACGATTATAACTTTCTTAGTAAAAATAAAAATGGTAACAGACTTGATTTACATGGAAAACGAAATATTTTTAAAACAATAGTAGCTTGATTAGCTTAATTGATTTAGTAATGATTGAATAATATCCTTTTATTTGAACGTAATAAATAAGTGAAACCTTTCGCATGACTCATTAAGATAAAAAGTAAAAAATATGTTCAAGAAGTTGGTAAATTATAATTGGATTGAGTAGTTTGTTTTGAATCAATATGAAAATAAAAATTATAATGGAAAATAAGAAAAATATATAACTCGGGTGAGATCTCGGATTGAGATTTTGATCCATATATCGGGTGAGATTTGAATATCTCGGACGAGATGAGTATCAAGGGAGATATGGAGGAGATTTGATGTCTCGTCTCGCTTAAGTGTGAAAATGAGATTTCAGGCGAGATCTTGGGCGAGATATAGGTGATTTAAAACCATGATAATAAATATTAATAATTATGATTAATAATTACTATTAAAAATTAATAATTAATATTAAAAATTTAAAATAAATTTTAAAAATTTGAAATTAATAATATACACATATTAATTATTAATAGTTCATAATTAATAGTAAATTATAATTAATAAATATAAAGTAACATTTAATAAATACCAACATTTATTTGCATTGTTTACTTTTACCACAGTCGTAACCGCGAGGAAGGTCGGTAAAACTGAAAATAAATAAAGAGTGAACGGTTGATAAGTAGTTTCCAATTTAGTTTGTCAAAACCCTATGACTAGCGTTCTTACCATGGGACAGTCTTCCCAATTTCTTGTCTTCGTCGTTTTCTATTCCAGTGCTAGTTTTCAAACATTTCAATTTTAATTTTAGCTAGTTAATTTCAAATATATTTTGCTTCGATGATGGGAAGGTGAGCACTTGGATCGGTCGATTTGGTAATTTATTACGAAATATTATTAGGGTTTCTTAGGAGTTTAGTGAGATTCGACAGGATTTGGAGTAGAAATACAAATGCTTTGGGGATTATTAAAAAGTCCTTGGTTTTAGAGGTTTGATTTCTCTCTCCATCGTATTTAGAACAAAACCATATTGATTTAAAATTATAAACGGTAAAAAGAAGATGTAATCGATGGCCTCTCACAGTTTTTATCTTTTGTTTTAGTTCATAAAAATAGAACCACGATGCTTTTCATCCGAATTCGAGCACTCAACATTGAGTTGTTGATGACAAGGATCAAAGAAATTGATGGCGGGAATGAGCTTTCTTTTTCCTCCAACTCAGTCAAGTTAGACATTCAAACTGTGTGCGTCCCTCGTCTTCCTCCAATTTGGTGATTTGTTGGGTTGATCTTAAAATTTGGGGTTCGAGACATAAATCAAGGAGAAATAATAACACATGAGTTGGGTAAATTTTTACCTGCTCTTAAATGTTTAATTTTCCTTCAAATTCATTTTATTTTCTACTGCATCAATCCACTTACGAGCTTGAGAAGACTGTGGTAAAAGTAAAAAGTCACATAGACTTGTTTTTTATTTTCTATGTTAGTTTCATTTTTCAAAATTGTGTGTTTTCCAACAACACATAAGAAATATGTATTTTTGTTTAGAAGAAAACACAAAACTAAAAATAGCAAACCAAATGGGGCCTAAATTTTTGAACAAAAACAACAAGTTCAATTTTATATTAAATCTTCTTAGCAAATCCATTTTCATTGCATTAAAGTTTGTATATTATAACAATATATTTAAATTTAAAACCATAATACATTTTTTTACAACTCACTACCTGATCATTATTTCGTAGCAAATTCATTACTAGCGCAAGGATTATGCACTTGTTGAAAACATTCTAAAGCATGTATACATGCATCTAGATTAGAAATTAAAACTCTACTACGGTAAAGCAGACATTTGAATAAAATTTGAATGGGTCGTATAAAGAAAGAAAACTCACTACAAGGCCTGTTACAACCTTCATCTTGGGTTTTACCGATGACCCTATCATGCTAAAGTATCGCAACATCATCTTCATCTGTAAAACAATTACCCAAAGTATTCAATTCGTCATTTATTATTCAAATAAATTAAATTATTTATAGATATGGCCGCGAGATCAACCTTCCGTTCATCTTCCTTCCGTTCGCCACTGCTAAAATCTCACACAAACCTAAATACTCTCCCTCACCCTCTTCCTTCCCCTTTCGCTTCCTGAAGCCTATTGCCACTCCTCGTATTTTTAGGCTATGATGTAAATATGTTTTCTATTTTTTAGTAAGTGTCTTTAATTTTCTTTATTTTTGATGGTTGAACGAATATGTCCCCCGTTGAATCGGTCTGTTGTGTTGAATCTCTGATGCCAATGCATAGAGGGACGGCAGCAACACGGTTGACTTCCATGTTGTCTGTTACTCGTGGTGATTATGGATGGCTTGCCGAAGGTACTTGTTTATTTTTTTGATGATTTGAGAATATCTTAAAGTTTCAGAAAATGGTTTGCCTCGTACGTGTGCCGTGCATTGATATGGTCGCTTGACATTAACAAAGTTTTTTTAGTTAGGTTATATTGATTAATTACATATTTGAAACTTGTTTCCTCTGTTATTTTTTTGGAATTAGCTAAGCAAAATGTTGTCTAGGATCTAATGTTTACCCTATTTGTTCTAGCTTTAGACAATACCATCATTTGCACATTGCTGTGTGGATTGAATTATAGTTGATTCATAAACTTGTTATTGTAAAGAAAAATATTTCACAAACTGAATAATAATTTGAATTTGAACTCCAACTGTGTAATCAAGCGAACAAACTACACCTTTCCGGTGAAATATTCTCAACTATCATGCAAAGTAAGACTTATTGGATTTTTCTTTAAATAACCTAAAAATAAACTTTAAGAATATCCATTTTATAAATTATGAAGATATAAACCTCTCTAAACAATGAGAGGCTTCTCCCCTGGATATTATAGTATCTAATCATCTGTTTATCATACTCTTATTTTTGTTGTATGGGCTACAATAAGAGTTTTCCACTTTGTTAGCTCTCATAGCCGGTATATCTATTTGGCTTGCCAGATTTAATTTAACTAAATAGTTTTTATTATCTGAGAAGTCAAAACCTAGGAGAATGCCTAAACGTTCTCAGCTAGAAGTTCGAACCGTGATTTGGCACCTCTAATTTTATTGTACTAATATCCTTGTATACACTGTTCATAATTTTTATGCCTACATATGCTCTCTAAGTAAAATATGTTCGCTTGTATGCAACAGGGTTCATCTAGGTCTCTTAAAGATGCTTCGTTCAAGAGGCTGGCTGTCACGACCGAGATTTTCGATCTTCGAAAATCGACATCAATATGCCCACTGTATTACATGCCGAGAAATCGAATGCTGGAAATACTAGATCGTAGGGAAAAGAAGAAGATAGAAATAAGAACAAAGAATCTCACAATCGTAGCGGAACAATATATAATAGATAACAACTGATCTTTATACAAAAATAACTATAGCTCTTTTTATGCAATACATCATTAGAGTACAACACATCAATAACATGACATCGGACAGTTGTTATCTGAATATACAGCCTACAATAAACAGCGGAATATAAATCAGATACGGGTAATACGTCTGCGCCATCCAGCTCATCTCCCGAGCTCCATAGAATCCTATCCTGAATGTGTAATAATCGGTCTGATCCGAGCATTATAATAAAATAATACCCGAGTCAGTCTAGAGAACCAACATGAGAAAAACACACTCAATTTGGATTATTAAAGTTATCAAATCTTTTGATAATCAAAGGCATCTCGTAAGACCACGCCACACATAAACACGATGGGTTTTTATCTTACGATAACCAAAACATTTCACATCAAATCCTCTGATATTATAATAGTGTCTAAGTACAAATACTTATTCAAATGGCTGAAATGCTTGCATCTCACGTTTCAGCATAGTTGGGCATAATCAAAACTGTATGGGGCTTATTGGAGAATGGATTCCATACGAATAACTAGTCACTGGGGTATCACTTGTCACACTACATGTCTAGAACAGCGCATCGAGGACCACGTCGGAATCCCCTACAACACAAGACCGGACTATCCCTTACATGGATAGACCGAATATGCTATCACCTCGGGTGTTCCCACCCTTTTTCGAGCTCCTTCCATGAATCATAGTAATGATATTCGAGGGTATCTAGAAAGGTGATAAACATACCCTAATTTGGTGCTACCTACTTAGCCTTGCTGCATCTCCTCTGCTATTTAGTCATTCCCGGTTGATGAGGCTAGAGCTACGATTACCTTTTTAAGGAATTTTCACTTAGAATGCTCATTGTCATCCAATGACAATGTACTGATAGCATTCATCCATGCAAGTCCATTCTGCATCCGAACGGAACCGAAGACACTATTCCTACTACATCCATTTTGGAATAATACTCAGGATTAGTAGCGATTAGCCCTTGCACTTCACTGCTCCATCTTCGACTCCATGCTCTTGTTTTCATATCGAAAATGTACTTGTTGGATCGAAGTGGTATTCGGATAACAAATCCGATCTCGGTCTCTTTAAAAACAACGTTCAATATTTTTCGGTAAACTCAACCCCAGTTTTTTAGGAAATAAACAGACGAAAAGATCGGAGATTACCTCCTAACCATTAGTGGACGGATTTCCTTATCAATATCCTAGAAGAACGAAACGAGTTTATATATACAGTATAACACCTCGAATGGTAACTGTACTATATAAATCTCGTATTTCTCCTCGATATTTCCAAAGTTATATTTTGGGTCCAAATTTTGATAGTCGGTTACTTAACCATCAAATAAAAAATCAATCAACCAAATATCCTATTTTCCACTGAAAAACTCCAAATCTCTTTTTAGTTTAATTTTAACAATCTAAATCTCTTTATCCAAAATATATGCACTTATCTTATCGAATTTAGTAAATTCACAAATTATCTTTCAAAATATATTTGAAACCCCTTTTCAAAAATAATGTGGAAAGTACCACTTCGGTGTCAAACCATGGATTCACAGCTCAATGTACGTCTCTATCCTAGAGAAATCCAAGACTTAACTGCAAGCACTCACTGCCTCCGATTTCGCCATGCGAGTATACTAATACTTATCGAAAATTTATTTAAAAATTTCAAAATAATACTTATGAAAGTTCTATAATAACTTTCCAAGTTAATTTTAGGCGGTTACTCTTTTAAAATAAAAGTTATTATAAAATAACATTAATATAGAATAATCTATCTCTTAAATAATAATACCAGTTAATTCTTAAATAAAAATTAACTTAATATCAACCATTTCTAAAAACTACTTAATTTATGCTTGAATATACTTTAGAAAATTTTAAACAACTAAATCATTAATTTTACGAAATATTCTTAACACTTTTAGATTTTCTAATTAATACTTAAAAATCCTCCTTTTAAAACTAATCTTAACTTCTCAGGAAAAATATATTTTCAACCCCGATATAGCCAGTATAATCATTTATAAATCCCTCTCGATTTATTTCTAATTTGATTTACGTTCCAGTTCCGTAAATTTCCTTTTCACATTTCCATAAATAAACATATCATTTATTTTTAAATCGATTTTTCCATCCCTTTATAAATCCTCACCATGAATTTATAACTTCAGTTTATCCACTGATAATTACTTCACTTTATTTATAAACTTCTTTTATAAATTCTATAGTCTCATTTCCCTTTCATAACCATTTTAAAATACTTAAGTCGATTTTAAATCGATTTTCTGAATTAAATTCCATTTTTAAATCAATTCCTTATATAATCCAAATTTATTCCAAAACCCAACTAATTTCAGATCTCGCTCCCTTTTTATGATTTAAAATAATATTTAAATATGGAACATTAATTTCATCTTTTATTTTCAATTTTCCCTTTTAATTTTCCCAAACTATTTTAAATCTCGATTTTGAAAATAAATCCCTTTTTCACTTAAATAATATTGCTTAAGTTCTATTATTTAAAATCCTTTAATTTAACTTATTTCCAAAATACCTATTTTCCTTATTTCAATTTTCAAGCCCAACTTTGGAATCAAACTATTTATTTTTCCTAATATTCATTTCTTTAAATGAATCCAAAATTTAGCTATAAATATTTTTACGTCATCAAATTCTCCTTTTAAATCTCTTTCCAAATTTTAAACATTTACCATTTGTATTTAAAAATTCCAAAATCTAACCAGTAATAACGTGGCATCCAATAAATTCAAATTTCACTAAATCTATCATAAATTATTCTAAACAAATCATATCACCGAATATAAAAACAATTTCAACATTTTGAGGAATCAGGTTGGATCCCTCCAACCTGTTTCCCTACTTCCACAGATGTTAATAAGATAGAAAAATATCAATCACACTTTGAGCGAGATATCACGGTATATAGGGTCATCCGCTATTATGCGGGCGCATATGGTCTCATCCGCTATATATATGCGGGAATATCAATCACTCCAATATATATATATATATATATATATATATATTACTATATATAATAGCACATTCAACTGATAATAATTTATAAATTCTATTAATCAATCAACAATTAATTTTAACTAACTAAAATTAATTACGGTAATCCAAAGTTGAGTGAGATTGACTCACCTTCATTTTTCAAATTTGCTACTCGATCCAATTTTAATTTCAGCTTGTATATTTGTCATCTACGAATACAACTTGTCTTGTTTCCATGATTTTTTGGACCTTGTATAAGGTAGATATAATTTCTTTTATAAACAATCGATTTTGAAATATCATTAACAGGTCATTTATTATATTAAATAACTTAACAAAAACTCATCACCTTAATCCCGTAATCTTCATCGATCATGGCTAGCTACTAGGATCGCGACTGCCATGCTCCACAACCACTGCTACAAAACTCCACATTGCCAACGCCTCAATCTCTACCTCGACCTTGCATGCCAACTGTCCTTCACTAGAGCAACAACCTGCCCCCTAGTGCGCACACATGCGGGAAGCCCCACTCAGACGAGCCCAAACCCTAATTCGACACTGATCATGAGCGCGGTTTTTATACCATGATCCAACCCTGCCTCTTCCTCGTTGACGCTACGGACCTACATTATCCCCACAATCGTGCGCTCCCTCATGAACGCCATCCCCTCTCCTCCTCCGTATCGCTGATGTCAATCGCGATTCACTCGTGAGTTGTTATATTTTTTTTCTCCGTGCGATTTCAGATTGAAAAAAGAAAGGAAGATATACATGACCCTCCCTTTTTTTCTTTCAAATGATTAAGTTGAAAGGGAACTCGGTGGCATGATTTATAAACCAAACGAAGTATCGGCTAAAAAATTTAAGTGATTTTGAGGAACGAAATATCGGTTTTTGTCTTTGATTTTATTTTCTTTATTCAGTTTTTTTATTTGAATTAAGATGGAAGGGATGATGTGATTAAAAGGGGGGAAACGTGTTTGAGTGGGTTAATGTACAATGATTGATTGAAGGGGAAAAAGTTGGTGTGAAGGAATTGCAGCTGAAAGGTTGACTAGAATCTAAATATATTAAATAATTTTTAAATATCCCGTTATACGAAACCCAAAATCTTAAACTCCTACCGAGGTGTGCCACTATACGTTTATAATGTTATAGCCCTCTTTCGAATGCAATGGAAAAGGATTCGAGTTCTAATTCGATCGTATGGAGAAGATAGCTTTTTTAGACCCAATTAATATATTGAATTTTCGATATAAATTTCAACGCGTTTCTATCCCGTACGGCCAAACGGTAACTCGAAATGCTATGAAATTTGAAATCTAATAATAATATGCTATTATGGATCTAATGGAACAAGTTTCTTCGAAATCCGAGACTGTGCTTCCGAATGCTATTTTTCAATGTCAATTTAGACGATATATTTTTAAAACTGAACAAATCACTTATAAATTCAATTTTAAAACATTTATTATCTTCATTATTATCAATATAAATTTTATAAGCCTTTAAATTATTTTTAACAAGCTTAAAATTCCAGATTTAAAATTTTACCTAATTTCTAATTATTAAGTTCAATAATTAAATTGTCCAATACTTAGTTATATTTGAAATTCAAGTTCAAAATTAACTTTTAAATATTTTGAAATAAATTAAATATTCCAATTTCAAATATCCAAAATTTTGGGTTGTTACACTGGCCAAATCAAGTGCAATTATGGTTATTGATTTCGATAGCTCTGCCTGTAGCAATAAAGACCGTAGTTAGTAGTTATGTTAGTTTAGGTTTATATTCGATGTTTTGTAACTATGTAAAACCTTATGAATGATGTGAATAGATAAATCTTTTTGCTAAAATATTAATATCTTTTTCTATTTTTAGTAAATACGAATAAATATGGATGTCATTAGTATAATAATTTTGTTTCTAATTCAAATTAGTTTAAATTTACACATGCATTGTAGTAGTTTCTTTTCCCACTTGAATTTTTTTTAAAATGGGCAAATATAGTTGCAAAAGACCCTTTTGCAAAGGGCAAAAATAGTTATAATTGGATTAATTGTTGGGCAAAAGCAGTTGTAAAAGACTCTTTTCCAACGGGTAACAACCGTTGCAAAAGACCCTATTGCAACTGACAAGAACCGTTATAAAATTCATCTACTCTGTTATAACATCGCACAATACAATGGGCCTAGGTCCGTTGCGAAACCCCTATTACAATGAGCCTTGCCCGTTGTAAAAGGGTTATTTTGTTGTAGTGAAATATATATGTATATATTTATTTGTGTGTGTGTGTAATATTTGGCAAACTTATATAATTTGAAATCAAAAATTAACATGAATGTACTAATTTTTTGTTGGGGAAAGATTTTAAATCAAGTATTATATTAATGCGTATAATCCATCTTATTAAGTTGAATTAAGGCAATATAACCTTATTTCCGTACACATGTGTGATGTTTTAGATCCTAAATTAACTTATTTATGTAAACATCTGATTTAACACATATGTGTGTGCGTGTGCGCGCGCATGCGTGCGTTGTTTATATCTTTGGTATTGATTTTGATGACAACAACCGTATAAAATATAGATACTAATGTTTTACCAAGTTATATAGTATATAGTGCAGAATGTTACACAGGTGCTGAATCGAAGACTATACAATGTAAAAACTCGAGATAAAGATATGAAGACTCATGAGTTCAAAAACAAAAAAAATGAAGATCTCATGGTTATAACATAATGTTTAGGTTTATTAGAATATATTGTTCAAGCCCTTGATAAGAATCTCTCATCTTTATCTCAAATTTCTAATCTCTGATATTTCAAATAAAAATCGATTATTTTAACTTCAAAATATATTTTTAAATAATAATTTACAAAAACTTTATTTTAAAAATATTTAAAAACTATGTTCAAATTAATTTACAGACTATAGGATTTTCAAACAATTTAAAAGAGAAATATTTTCAAAAATTACTAGGATATGTCAACATGCTTGTTTTGTATATGTCGATATATAGACTATTGGATTGTTTTTAATTTTGAATGGAAGTATGTTTTGGACACAAATCTTCACGAATGGATACATCTATTCATTTACTATATAAAGGAAAGTGCAAACAAATTTTTAACCAATTAACTACTTATGTCTTCCCCCTCCAAGCTCTCTTGAAAATTCCCTTAAAAAATATACTATATTCTATTCATGTAAAATCAATTCATACTTCATTATATTGATTTAATACTACATTATTACTAGTTTGGAAACATATCTCTCTCTCTTTCTCTCTTATTTCAAAGATCAAAGTGTTGTCCAAGAGGCTATATGTAAGGACCAGTGTTTTCGATCTTCGAAAGTCGACACTACTATATCCTCGTATCCAAATCTATGTGCCGAAAAATCGATTGTTAGGGGGAAAAGAAAATAAAGATAGAACAGAATCTCACACAAATGAAATAACATATATTATTTCAATACAATCTTTATAGCGGAAAATTTTGAATAAAATATCAGAGCCTAACCTAGATTCAACCTGGACAGTTATAAATCTCTGTCCTTACAAATGCTGACAACCAAACAAAACAGTAAAGTATATGCAGCGGATAATAGAATATGTCTGTACATAAATGAAGATCTCCAACTCTCCTTTGGAATCTCCAAGCATCTTCAAATAACCTGAAACTACTCAGATCTGACCCGAGTATTAAAATTACATGGATCAGGCCTTATAAACCAGCATGAGATACTCGAAATTTTAAATGCTGATGTAAATCAAAACCTTTGAAAAGAAGGGTATCTCATAAGACCACGCCACGCATAAATATAGATGAGTTTTTATCATATGATAACCAAAATACTTTATGTCAAAACATTTTACATTAGTTTGAAAACACTTTCCAAATAAATATATACACAATGAAAGTATCAATACCCAGACTAGGTCAACGGAATATACCTGGACGGAATATATGATACAAAATGGGTAGCTGAAATGTTTACAAATCATTACAACTATTTTGGAAATATAATCAAAAGTCGTAAAGACCGTATTGGAATTAGATTTCCAACATTATAGGGGACCAGTGGCCTTTTCCTTCAATCACGTATAACAATGTAGTTCCTGCGGTGCCTTAATCACTTTTCTCAAGCAAGTCACTTGGAACTGCACTTGCTACACTACCAGTATCCGGTAGCCTTACAAGAAGAATGTCTCTATATTGGGAGCTACGCAGAGAATGTCAACAAGAAGTCCTTCTACTATGAAGATCATCGGTCTTCAATATAACAAAGATTTTCAGAATGTATAAACCTCTACCATATAAATATAATGTGGTGTAAACCCCTGGGACTCATGACGCCAATCCTTACATTCTGAAGGTCCCCGGTCTTCAATAATCATCATCGTCAACATGTCTTCACTTTCAAACGCATACTTTAGTTCGAAGTGGTTTTCTGATAGGAGTTACCCAAATCCAACCTCGGTTCCTTCGAACCAATCATCGATTAAAAAGATGTTAAGCTCTTATATGATTATCAACCATCAATCAATTTAATTCATCTTTTTATTTATTCATAAATATCTATTAGTGATATATTCATTAAATTATTCCTTTATCTTCTCAATAGTATATGGAAAAATTAAGCCTCATTTATCAGATCATTTGGTTAATTTAAAAACCTTTTTAATCTTGGAATAATTCCAAATCTTTTCACCTTTATTTAGGAAAACATTTCCAAATATTTTCTACGCAATCCAAGTTATCTAATTTTGGAAAACTATATCTTTTATACTTTGGGAAATTTGGATCTGAGTAAATCAAATTTACAATCTCATTCGTCGAACCAGTCCAGATAGCCATGGAGAGCAAAAACTGTTTTTCCAAACTCAAGCCTAGACACTATCTCTCTGACATCCATAATGCAGTCAAGTTATTTGATCGACCCTAAATCATTTACATAGTCTACTAACTTTTGGTCAT
The DNA here is from genome assembly GCA_030765085.1 of Allium cepa. Classification (NCBI taxonomy): domain Eukaryota; kingdom Viridiplantae; phylum Streptophyta; class Magnoliopsida; order Asparagales; family Amaryllidaceae; genus Allium; species Allium cepa. Next base: position 554,438,251 of record CM060938.1, on the reverse strand, counting down.
TTATTTAACCATTCTATACATCCTTCAAATCACCTTTAAAATACTTTATTAAATACTTAAAACGTATACAAAAGATTCGAAAAAGAATGGTTGTATTCAAAACTATAATTAAAAAGCTATAGAAAAGTGCAGTGGAAAGTGCTTTTTAAGCTATATTGATCAAAACGACTTTTTATCATTTGAAAATCCATTTTTATAACTCAAATCACTTTTAAAACATTTTTTTGCAAGGCAAGCCAGTTTTATAGTGGGCCGTCCACTTTTTATTACGAACATAATAAAAGTTGAAGTACAGGAGTAAGGTAAAAGCACCTTAACTACTTTTAAAACATTTTAAATGATCTTTAATATATATTCCATATTTTTAACTATTTTAAAAATATTTATTTAAAACATTTGCGACTTTAGCCACCGAACTATTAAATCGCAATTTTCTTGATAATTTGATTTGCTCATATTTCAATATTTACTAAACAAAATATCGATACTTCTCTTTTATTTGAAAACAATAGTCATAAGACAAAAAATTCTTATTGCATAGAAATCCGACTCCTATTCCTAACTATAGAAGGATTTAACTTTTACAGTGTGAAATCGCGAACTATCATTATGCGACGTGCTTATTTTTGACTCCAAATTCATTATTTGAAAAAACTTCTCCAATTTGAGTTTTAATGTTTATAAAAAATTATAGACCATTTTCAAACATTTAAACCAATATTTTTCATATTAAATCTCTTTTTCACTTTTAAGTCAATTCATAATATTATATGATTATAATATTCGTTTTTAATCTTTTTATATTTTCAAAAACATTAAGGGACTAAATAAACTCCATACACACATCCGTATGGATTTATTTTTCATTAATTATTCATGGTTAATTTCTTAACCATTTTTATTATGATTTCTCATAATTTATCATAACCAAGTTATCAACCCTATCAACATCCACATAATCAACCATATAATCAACCAAGTTACCAACCAAGCATTTAAATTCGTAATTTAAAAATTCATATAATTGTTTTCTAAATGTATTTGAAAAACTAGTTCTCACTTATGGTTCCACTCCACCAATCTTTTCCGTAGCTTCTTGAATCGATTCCGGCATCACTCTGACAACATTTCCTCCTCTTTCCTTACTTTGGAGCTTTTCAAACTCCTTTTCTCCTTGACGAGCTCTGCCTTCCCTAAAAAAGGTGATGAAGCTTGGTCTTGATGGTGATGGTGATGGCCGTGGATGGTGGAAGGGAAGTGGAGGTGATTCACTTTGGTTTTGAGGTGATTTGACTTTGTATATGCATGCATATAATTTTATTTTATTTTCTACTAAAATTTCTTCATAAAGTATTTAAAGAAGAAACCACTAAAATGCTGAGGAGGAGCTTAGTTAAAATGAAGAAGAATGTGAATGAAATGGAAGAGTATGCATGGGTATTTATAGGAAAAATTTGTGAAAAAATATCTAAATGTGTATAGGCCAAACTACCCTTAGCCCACTCCCCTCCCGTCACATCACAATACACGTTGATATCTCCCCTTCCATTTGCTCCATCACTTCATTCACTTTCAAGCCGTCCATTCATGTCCTTAGTTGACTTAAGGTTGCTTAAAGATAAAGAGAGGTGAAAATATCATGATATTTCTAAGATATATGTACTTATACGTGTGCCATTGTCATATGTATATTTATATGTGTTCATGTATATGTTAGTGGAAGTATTTGTATGTTATATATGTGCACATAATATGAAAAAAAGGTTGCAACGACTTTCGAACAACTTTCGTTCATTAACTGTTAAAAATCGGGAAACCGATTCCCGGTCGCATTTTTATAATTTAAATTACATATATATGTAAACAAATTTAAAATTAAATTTCTAATCATTTTAAAGTAATTAATTAAAATGATCTCATTTTATTTATAAAACCATATAAATTTATATCAATAATTATTTACAAAAAATGCATTTATACCGATAAACCGATATCGATTTTCTTCATAATTTCAAATTGCTCAAATATCTTTATAAAACTATTATAAATCATTTATTATCAATTTATAAATATTTAATATGAATTAATATAATTTAAAAATAGTTATTTGAATAATTATAATAATTATTAAATCATTAAATGTCAATTTAAAATCATAAATCAATTATTAAATATAAGGGCATCATTGAGGACGCCATGCATACTTTTAATTTCAAAAATAAATTAATTTCATTTCATATTCTTATTCAATTATAAAAATATGTTTATGTATCCATCTCTGTGCGCGAAGTTTTACGATTATAGAGTTGTTTAACGATAAAATGATTTTCGACCATTTTATCGGTATTTTTCCAACGTTCATATTTTTGTTAATACTTATTACCAAAAACATCATAAATTTTGATATAAAACCTTGTATTGGAATATTTTGAAAATAAATATAATTTATGAAAAAGTTTCTAAATCCATTCAAGTTTGTTCCCTTTAAATCGAATTTAAATATTCTATTGATATTGTACATTGATATGTGCATTTATTGTTGGATCTGAGCCACTATGCAGCAGGTTAAATGGGTAAATTTCAAAAAAATTATTCCATTTTAGATCTTATTTGGCCTATGAAGACTAAATTCATTTAGGTTAGATCTAAATTAATTTTAAATAAATTAAATATTTTATTTAATTTATAAATAAAGTTTTATCTTAATGTTATATCTATATTATGTAATATAAAATGTGCCTCATAAACACATTGGTGTGCGCGCATGTGTGCATGTACAACATATATTGTGTACATGGTTCAACATGCCTACATATAAGTACTGGGATTTACACCACAATAGACATATTAACTTCTTCGTATACATATGCGTTACTATCATAGATACATACATATATATATATATATATAATTTAATATGGTACAATATTATGTTTATAAAAGTATAAATTTGTATAAATATAAATATTTTTACAGTATTTGTAAATTAAATTATTTCTAATTTAACTTAAACATTCAAAGTTTAAATCTCGGATCTAAATCTAGATTTCAAAATATCTTATAATTTGAAATTTAAAAACTATTTCATAACAGAATGTATTTTAATATATATATATATATATGTTTATATATATAAGAAAACTATATATATATTTAAATAAAATACGTATGTATGTATCTTTGTGCATATATTAACATTAATATTTAAAATAAATATAAAATGATACTGTTAACTCGCCTTTTGGCAAGGCCACGGACAGACGGATTTAACTAAAACAATTTCACGACCATCGAGGCTGAAATATGATGGGTTCGGTTCAAATGGATGATGTTCACTTGGATAGATGGTAGGTCGTTCAGTCGGAATGAAGTGGTTCTAAGTGTTTGGAGTTCGACCTTGTGGCTCAACTGTTCGGCATGGCGATGTCCGGTCGAGGTATGGAAGTTCAGGATGGTCGTTTGGTTGCCGTTCGGCATTGGAAGTCTTTCGGCATTGGATGCCGTTTGGCATCGTACCTCGCTCGTCATTGGAAGTCATTCGGCATTGGATGCCGTTCGACATCGTACCTCGTTCGGCATTGGATGCCGTTCGGCATCGTACCTCGCTCGGCATTGGAAGTCTTTCGGTATTAGATGTCGTTGGCATCGTACCTCGCTCGGCATTAGAAGTCGTTCGGCATCGTACCTTGCTCGGCATTGGAAGTCGTTCGGCATTAGATGTCGTTCGGCATCGTACCTCGCTTGGCATTGGAAGTCGCATAGCATTAATTGTCGTTCGGCATCGTACCTTGCTTGGCATTGAAAGTCGCTCGGCATTGGACGTCGATCGGCATACCTCCTCTTGGTCGGCATACCTCCCCTCGGTCGGCAGACCTCCCCTCGGTCGGCACACCTCCCCTTGGTCGGCACACCTTCCCTCGTTCGGCGCAACTCCCCTCGTTCAGCGCATCTCCCCTCGTTCGACGCACCTCCTCTCGTTCGGCATACCAACTGCTCAGGGTCGGTCGGTATAATGAAGTAGGGTTCGGCTATGGCCTTGGTGGGCCCAAACTACTCAGAAGGCCCAACAACCTGGTTTTGTCTATAAATACAATGTGTAGGGGTTCAAAAAAGGGATCTTCTTCTCTTCGGTTCTCTGACTTTCTATTCTCTAAGGCTAAGGCTAGTCTACCACTTTGTAACTATAATCGATTATTACAGCAATAAAAAAGGTACTTCTAGAGTGGATGTAGGCTGGAGTTTGCCGAACCAGTATAAAATCTGTTATTCTTTACTACTTTCATTTTAATTTTGATTGTTCTTCACATTATTATTCTCTACATACACTCTATCTATTATCTGTGATTGTTAATCGGTGCTTTCATTTATATTTGGGTGTTAGTGACCAATTTTGGCGCGGTGCTTTCACTGACAAAGCAAGCACTCAGGGATTTTGGAGCTAGGAACTTGGATTATAGAAAGCAATGGCTATGGCATCGACAAGAAAGAAAGTGACGGAAAGAAGCAATCAAGAGGCTTCCTCTGGAGCTGGAGTAGGTCAAGCATCCATCTACATTACCAGAGACGAGATGGAAGCAATGTTGAAAAGACAAGAGGAGATGATGCAGGCTCTTCTCATGCAATTTGCACAAGCAGGAAATGCAGGAGCTCAGATCCGTGGAGCTGGATCAGAAGCGCTCAACCAGCAAGCGGAGGGAATGGCTCAGTAGGAGAAAGCCCCCAATCAGCGGATGGCTATCAACTTGGATGGATCTAGACTCGAGGGCATACCACCAGGAAATGCTGGACCAATCCATGGAGGGATACCAGATGACGCTGTGCAACCCAACACTAATAGGAATGCAGGAGTACGAGATAAGAAGTATGTGCCAGAGTTCCCTCGTGAACTCAAGGGGCAGACCAGAGGCAACGGACAAGGATTACAGCTCGGGGATAACGACAGATTAGCGGAGATGGTCAGACGGGCTGTGAGAGGTGGGTTGTTAAACAAAGACTTGGAGGATGTGAATAGGAGTCCCTTTACTCCTACTATCAGGAAAGCTAGGATTCCACCGGACTTTAAGCTACCAACATTGGATATGTGTGATGGAAGAACGGATCCCATCGTTCACCTGACAAGGTACATGAGGCATATAGAGGTACTGGGGGAATCGGACGAGGTCATGGCTCGATGTTTCCCATTGTTCTTATTGGATATCGCAGCTATGTGGTTCAGGCAGCTGGAGAGTGGTTCTATCGGCACATGGACAGAGCTGATCGAAAGGTTTATGAGATAATTTCGGGTACACATAGTCAGACCCAAGAACGTGATGACTCTGACATCTATGAAACAATGGAAAGGGGAATCGCTCAGGGACTTCTTAACCAGATTCAATGCAGCGGTAGCCTCAGTGGATCGACCCGATCCTTCAATGGTTTTGATAGCAGCAGTCTCAAAAATCACGGATAATTCGGACTTCAAGATATCGTTGGAAAGGAACCCACCGAGGGATCTCGGGGAGTTCTACCGTGAGGCGGAAAGGTTCCTAAGACAGGAGGATGCGCAAGCTGAGAGAGTAAGGAGAAAGGTTGAAGCTTATGCAGTGAGGGGTGGAGGTTCACCCTTCGAGGATCCAAGTAAAGACGATAAAGGAAAAAGGAAAACAAATGGAAACTGTGGCACTTCGAAGAAACCTCGAAGGGAGTCAAAGTTTTCTTCTTACACAGATTTAACCGAGACTATAGAAAGGATTTACTTGGACACTCGAGGGTACCTCCAGTATCGATGGCTGACAAGGAGAGAGCCTTCTGAATACGAGCGGGTATCGGGAAAGCATTGCCTATTCCATGATCTGGATGGGCATAACACAAACGACTGCAGGCATTTGAGGGATATCATCGAGGAGTATGTAAGGAATGGACATCTACAGCAATAAATAAGGAATCGAGTTGTAGCAGTGGAATGGGAGCGGCCACCACTTACCTCTAGCGATGGTGGCACTAGGTCCGGTCAGCGTCGGCTTGTTATAAACTGAATGGTTTGATGGTTCTGAATAAGTAATAGTACCTAAAGTAATACGACTATGTCACTTGCACACATATGAGATCGAGGATGGTCCTTAGGCGTGCTCTGAGATGGTGGAAAACCATGCTGCTTGGGTCTATGAAATCCTGTTTTCTTTCTGTTTTTCTACAAACTTTGGTACTTTGGACATTTACTTTTCTTAGTATGGTTTTGGAGTTTGAATTGGACTCCCGGTTTGGTTGGTTTTTTGGTTTTCCATGTTGGCTTGGATGTTCAAATTTTTGATATGGATTTCTGGTTTTTCTATTGGATTCGGAACAATGTAACATATAGTTCAAGTTTTGCGATTACTGCCCCAACCAGAGAGACGGGGCAATGACCGCAAGTTACGTGTCCCTTCGCCGGAAAGCGATGGAATGGACTCGGACAAAATGTAAAAGTCCTTGGCCGGAGTGCCGAGGTCGGAGAATATAAAAGTCCTTGGCTGGAATGCCGAGGTCGGAGAATATAAAAGTCCTTGGCCGAGTGCCTAGGTCGGTGAATATCAAAGTGGAGCGTCGAGGTCAGTGAATATCAATGTCCTTGCCAGAGTGCCGAGGCCGGTGAATGTCAAAGTCCTTGGCCTGAGTGCCGAGGCCGGTGAATATAAAAGTCCTTGGCCGGAGTGCCGATGCCGGTGAATATAAAAGTCCTTGGCCGGAGTGCCGAGGCCGGTGAATATCAAAGTCCTTGGCCGGAGTGCCAAGGCCAGTGAATGTCAAAGTCCTTGGCCAGAGTGCCGTGGCCGGTGAATGTGAAAGTCCTTGGCCAGAGTGCCAAGGCCGGTGCGGTGAATATCAAAGTCCTTGGCCGGAGTGCCGAGGCCGGTGTATGTTAAAGTGCTTGGCCGGAGTGCCGTGGCCGGTGAATGTAAAAGTCCTTGGCCGGAGTGCCTAGCCCGAAAAATATCAAAGTCCTTGGCCAGAGTGCCGAGGTCGGTGAATATAAAAGTCCTTGGCCGGAGTATCGAGGTCGGAAAATATCAAAGCCTTTGGCCAGAGTGCCGTGGCCGGTGAATACGCAAGCCCTTGGCCGGAGAGTCAAGGCCTGATAACATACAAGCCCTTAATGAGAAAGTCGAGGCTGGAACAGGATAACGCGACCCAGCGACGTCAACGGATTCAAGGTTAAACCCGAAAAGGTCATGGATTTAATAATATGTTATAAACAAGATATGGACTTTGATTATCGGATTTGATGCTATTCAAAACACACCTTCTAATAGCAAGGCATATTTTGGGGGGCAAATGTTAACTCGCATTTTGGTAAGGCCACGGACAGGCGGATTTAACTAAAACAATTTCACGACTATCGAGGCTGAAATATGATGGGTTCGGTTCAAATGGATGATGTTCACTCGGATAGATGGTAGGTCGTTCGGTCGGAATGAAGTGGTTCGAAGTGTTTGGAGTTCGACCATGTGGCTCGGTCGTTCAGCATGGCAATGTCCGATCGAGGTATGGAAGTTCAGGATGGTCATTTGGTTGCAGCTTGGCATTGCCGCTCGGCATTGGAAGTCATTCAGCATTATATGCCGTTCGGCATCGTACCTCGCTCGACATTGGAAGTCGTTCGGCATTGAATGCCTTTCGGCATCGTACCTCGCTCGACATTGGAATACGTTTGGCATTAGATGTCGTTTGGCATCGTACCTCTCTCGGCATTGGAAGTCTTTCGGCATTGGATGCGGTTCGGCATCATACCTTGCTCGGCATTAGAAGTCATTCGGAATCGTACCTCGCTCGACATTGGAAGTCGTTCGGCTTTAGATGTCGTTCGACATCGTACCTCGCTTGGCATTGGAAGTCGCTCGGCAATGAATGTCGTTCGGCATCGTACCTCCCTTCGCATTGAAAGTCGCTCGGCATTGGACGTCGATCAGCATACCTCCCCTCGATCGGCACACCTCCCCTCGGTTGGCATACCTCCCCTCGTTCAGGAGGCCCAACAACCTAGTTTTGTCTATAAATACAATGTGCAGGGGTTCAGAAATGGGATCTTCTTCTCTTCGGTTCTATGACTTTCTATTCACTAAGGCTAAGGCTAGTCTACTACTTTGTAACTGTAATCGATTATTACAGCAATGTAAAAGATACTTCTAGAGTGGACGTAGGCCGGAGTTAGCCGAACCACTATAAAATCTGTTGTTCTTTACTGTTTTCATTTTAATTTTGACTGTTCTTCACGTTATTATTCTCTACATACATTCTATCTATTATCTGTGACTATTAGTCGGTGCTTTCATTTACATTTGGGTGTTAGTGACCAAATTTGGCGCTAACAGGTACTATAAACAAATACATATATATGTATATGCATACTTACGGTCTAAATAAAATTATTATTTTTAATCTACGGTTCTAAATTTTATTTAATAAATTTTTTTTATTTAACAAGTTCTGTACGAAAATTGTTAAAATTATATCTAATTTTTTCTTTTTGAAATTCTAATTTTATATCATGAAAAATTTCATACTTATTAAACTTATTTTATGTCTATTACAAAAAATATCTGTGTGTATGTTAAGTTATGTAAAACATAATATCGCACACTTACACACACATGTACATACACACACACGGCTTTATTAAGATTTATATAATTTAAATAATATTATGCACTTTTGTTTTTTTATCAAAATTTCATATGTAATATATATATATATATATATATGCATTAAAAACCAAAATTTGATTTAAAAATCATTCCTAAATATTATTTAATTTATTATGGACGTGAGTTATATATATTCATACATACATACACATACACATACATACATAGGCTCGGCCCAAGTAGTAGGCAACGGAGACCGTTGCCTAGGGCAACGCGAGAGAGGGTGGTAACTGTAACGACCTGCCTTTTCGACCTTTAAAAATCGACACTAATACATCCATGTTATTCACGTACTTAACATCCAAGTGCCGGAATGACCGATTGTTGGGCTGAAAGAAAGAAAAGACATAACAGAATCTCACATCATGACGAGTAAAAAAAATATAATATACACAAGACCTTTATAAGAGAAATCATCTATATTATACATAATAACACAAATCAGAGTATACTAACCTATTATCAGCCTTGGACAGTTATAACAACAAGCGCTGATAAATAACAAAGAGAAATCAAGATATATAAACAGTGGAAGAATATAAGATACGTGAATACTCTTGAAGAATCTAGCTCGCCTCTTGAAATCCCCAAAGCATCGAGCAAAATCTAGAAAATATGCTTGGGCTGGTCCAAGCATTATAAGAAAATAACGCCTATATCAGCCTGCTAAACCATATTGATTACTATATTTGAAAACCCTTTCCAAATAAAAGGTATCTCGTAAGATCATACCACACACAAATATAGATGGGTTTTTATCTTAAAATAATTAAACCGTTTTCTACATATGTTATTACAGATTCATCTGCTGTAGTTATAGTCCCGGCTCCTGGCGCCATAGATGGAGCCGTTGTTCTAGATAATCCCACTGATTCACAAGCCTCAAAAATTGGAGAAACCGCTCTTCGTCGGTTGTGCTTAATCCATGGAATCCCCTTCGATGACGTTTTAGTTCCGTTAGGCCAAGATCGGCCTCACCTGCCCCCAGCCGGGTATACAACGTACAATAAATTTATGTGATGGTCAAAAGCGTGCCATCTTTTAATTCATTTCTCCGTGAAGTGCTACGGTATATCGGGATTGCTTTGACACAGCTCCACCATAATAGTAATGCGTTTATTCATGGCACCTGTGTCCTCTTCATGAGCATCTTATTCAGACTCCCTACCCCAGAGGATATCCACTATATCTATCGCTTCAAAATACGGTCATACAATCCATCCTTCATATTTCTCGAGCCACATTCCAAATGTCAAATCTTGACGGAGGCATGGAGTAAATTTTCCCAACATAACAAGAGTGGTTTTACGTACGCTGCCCCTTGGTTTTGTGAGTAGATGGCTGTAAAGGAGTAACTTTCATTCCTAGACTAATATTTGTCTAAGGCTCGAAGTGCATCCTTTCTAAACTTCCTTTGACTTTTATAGTATCAGCCCACGACCTGAAGGTATTGGGTATACTAAGGCCGTCGAGGCAATTCGATCTATTCCCGCAAGAGATCGAGAAATTAAATCTTTATTTCCAACGAATTGCTTTCGAAGTTTGGATTATTGATGAAGGGTCGTCGAACTAGCCTTCCAATTGGCGCCGTTACAACCGGATCGCTATAGAAAAAGGCAAACAATAGGTCGGACCTCCGGTGCCCCCTGTTGGAGGGCCCCTCGATACAACTGAGGAAGGTGAAATCAAAGAAACTGAGGTGCCAGAAGTGACCAATGAGAATATAAGTTCTGACTTAGCACCGGTAAATGACGCATCCGACATCGATGAACCACATCCCTCTTTAAAGCGGAAAAAGAGCCTAGCCTACAAGCTAAAAAAGAAAATAGCAGGCAGAGCTTCAAAAGTTACAATTACTCCAGTTGAGAAAGAGTCGTCTCCTTAAAATTTAGAGGGTCTGTTAAAAGGTCTATCTGACCTAACCATCCCAGACGACTTACTAAATTACGGCTTCAATGACCCAGAGGCTATGGGACTTAACTTGTCCGCGAGAAGCATTGAAGGTGATCAGGCCCGTCACCAAGGAGAGAAAACCCAATAAGTAAAGCAAAAAACACTGGTCCATCGGGGGAAAGAACTAGGACACACACAAACACATACACTTTACCCTACACTTAAATTTTAGTCATCATATGATTCCCACTAACTCGTCCATACATGGTTTTTCGTGCAGGTGACATGGGGCGTACTCACGGCATTGACCGTCTTCGTGGATACTCTATCTTCTACATTTCAGTTGGGATTCAGGATCAGGTAGACGACGAGATAGGGATGACAGCGGTGATAGAGATTATCGTCCCAGATAGTCATCGTCTTCTAAAATAATAAATTATAGTCATTCTTCATATCTAAACGATCCTCCCCTTCAGTCAGCAGAGTAGGGAAAAATCTGCTTAGATGGGATCCCAACTCAAAACTCCCCACGATCAACACTCTGGCTCGCCGAGCACCAAGCAATCTCGTGATCCCCATAAGAAATCCATGACTCCGACTAAGTAGACTACCCTAGCCTACGCACACGATCCATCGACGGTAGAAAAATTAGCCGAGCTCAAAGCCACATTCCTGAAGATATGCTTTGACGGATTGAAATTTCTTCCTGCGATTCATCTATTCTTGGGCATGTCAAACAAAGCACCATCGCCTGCAATAACGATGTTATGTCCAACATGACACATTCGTTCATTTGGCAGTGAAAGTTTCAAAGGTTTCTATGGACATCAACATGAAATTACTCTCCTGAAATTTGAAGCCATTCACGACAGAGATATCATTAGAGCCCAGGATAAAGAGCTATCCTCATACAAATCTCAACTTGACGCCGCCTATAGAAATGCCAAGGATACAGTCGAGGCAGCTAGTCATTTGGAGGCCACTCGCAAAAAATAACTTGATGAGGCGATCCAACATAGCTGCACTCTAGCCTTAGAGATAGATTCCATCTAGAAAGAAAAAGATATTCTCGCTCAACAAGTTAAAGAGCTGGAGGAGCTGCTCCTTAAAGAGAAAAAAGAGAAAACTGTTGCACAGGAAGAGTCATAACGATATTGCAATGAAATTATTGCAACACGACTCCTAAATGTGAAGCTTGATGAGGAACTTTTTAAGGCCAAAAGTGCAAAAGGATGCAGCTCGCGAGGAGGGTAAGAGAATGGCGATCACAGAAGTTGATTCTCACCTCGAGGCAACTGTTGAAGCCTGAAGGGAAGAAATTAAGTGCTTATTTGATCCGCTCATTACCGAGTATAATGCTCGAGTTCTCATGCACCGTGACCTAACTTTTCTAGGCGAGGGTTACCTCGAATCATTGGCTGAAGCATGAGATACTATAATAAAAATTAAAAGAGTTGATCTGGGCACCGAAGAGGTTGATGAAGAAGCTCATGTGAAGGAAGTGATTTTAGGAAACGAGCCTTCCGACTTATCTACGGCGATAGATCTCTTCATAAGAGACTCCTCCTCATCAAAGGGGAAGGACGACATTGTTGTCCCTTTCAGAACTGAGCCTTCGGTTCCTCCCTCCGCTCTGCCGATCATAGCTCGTCACTCGATCCTCTCGGGCAGCATGTTGGTTATGACCTGGAGAAATCCGGGCTCGGTGTTCATATTCTATCCCCTATTCTAGAGGGTGAGACTCCCAAGATAGCTGAGAGTCAACTGGAAGCCGGTATGTAGCTTTCCCTTCTGTAGTTTAAGAAACCTTCGTTTTTGGTGAATAATAGATGTTTTCTAACATTTATCTTTAATAACTTCATGTAGGCCATTCTGATCCTGAACCAACTCCAAGGAGCGATGTCGCCATGGAGAGGGAAGAGAAAATGGCAAAAGCACTTCACGCTGGAGATACTTCTGGACCCGATGCTCAAGTGATCGGGGCGCTCGTTGAGGACAAACTCGAGAATCCCTTGCCTGTAGATGAACATGACGAGGTTGAAATCACAGGCGTCGGTGGACCTACTTCAAAACTTAGCATTAGGAAGCGAATCATGGAAGAGGAGAAAAAGAAAGCCGAAGTTAAGATTGAGCCTCAGGTGGTGGAACTTGACGATCCTCTAAATAGGCCCCTGAAGGTAATTCTCCCCAGTGGGACCACACCTCTAGAGGTCCCTCTTTCCCTTCCCCTCAGATAACGGTTCATTGGGAAGCAAGGAGTCTAGGAGGAAATGTTCGGCTGAGGAGCCTTCGGAAAAACCGAAGAAGGAGAAAAAGTCAAAGTGGTAGTTACCATCTTGTTACGCTCGCTTTGCTTGAATAAACCTAAATCATGCAGTAGTTTCTTTTTCTTTTTTATAGTCGTTGTAGATATACTTTTGTTCCCAACATCGGAGAAATTGTAATGGAATTAAATCTTCGATTAGTAAATAATTTTTTTTTCTTCGTTTTCGATGATTTTCATTGTCTAGCTTATTAACCAACTTGTTATTGAAATCAAAAGTTTTGTGGGTCATGTAAGCGCCAGTTCGCTTTCACACGACTTGGAGATTTTTGAATTATTTATACTTTAGTCCGCACTTCGGGGACTTACAGATTTGGTGAATCTTTGATGCTATACTCTGCACTCCGGAGACTTAGAGATTTTTTGAATCGTTTATACTCTAGTCCACACTTCGGGGACTTAGAGTACTCTAGTCCACGCTACGGGGACTTAAAAGATTTTTTGAATCGTTTATAGTCTAGTCCGCTCTCCGAGGACTCAAAATATTCTTGTCTGTGCTCCGGGGACTTAGAGATTTTTTGAATTGTTTATACTCTAGTCCATACTCCGGGGACTCAGAGAAATCTAATCCGCTCTACGGGGACATAGATATTTTTTGAATCGTTTATACCCTCGTCCACACTTCGGGGACTTAGAGATTTTTTAAATCGTTTATACTCTAGTCCGCACTGCGGGCACTCAGAGTACTCTAGTCCACGCTTCGGGGACATAGAGATTTTTTGAATGTTTATACTCTATCCGCACTCTGGGGACTCAAAGTACTCTAATCCGCGCTCCAGGGACTTAGAGATTTTTTGAATCGTTTATACTCTAGTCCGCACTCCAGGGACACAGAGTACTCTAGCCTGTGCTCCGGGGACTGAGATATTTTTTGAATCGTTTATACTCCTGTCAGCACTCCAGGGACTCAGAGATTTTTTGAATCATTTATACTCTAGTCCACAATCCGGGGACTTAGAGTACTCTAGTTCGTGCTTCGGGGAGATTTTTTGACTCGTTATACTCTAGTCCGCACTCCGGGGACTCAGATTACTCTAGTCCACGCTTTGGGGACTTAGATATTATTCGAATCGTTTATACTCTAGTCCGCACTCTAGGGACTCAGAGTACTCTAGTCCACGCTCCGGGCACTTAGAGATTTTTTGAATCGTTTATACTCTTGTTCGCACTCCGGGGACGTAGAGATTTTTGAATCGTTTATACGCTAGTCCGCAGTCCGGGGACTAAGAGTTCTCTAGTCTGCTCTCCGGGGACTTAGAGATTTTTTGAAGCGTTTATACTCTAGTCCACTCTCTGGGGACTCAGAGTACTCTAGTCCGTGCTCCGAGGATTTAGAGATTTTTTGAGTCGTTTATACTCTAGTCCGCACTCCGGGGACTCAGAGCAATCTAGTCCGCGCTCCGGGGACATAGACATTTTTTGAATCGTTTATGACATAGAGATTTTATGAATCATTTATACTCTTGTACGCACTCCCGGGACTCAGAGTACTCTAGTCCGTGCCTCGAGGATTTAGAGATTTTTTGAATCGTTTATACTCTAGTTTAAACTCCGAGTACTCAGAGTACTCTATTCTATGCTTCGGGGATTTAGAGGTTTTTTGAATCGTTTATACTCTAGTCCGCACTCTGGGGACTCAGAGTACTCTGTCCGTGTTTCAGGAACTTAGAGATTTTTTGAATCCTTTATACTCTAGTCCGCACTCTGGGGACTCAGAGTACTCTAGTCCACGCTACGGGGACTTAGAGATTTTTTGAATCGTTTATACTCTAGTCCAAGGAATTAGAGATTTTTTTGAACCGTTTACACTCTAGTCCGCACTCTGGGGACGCAATGTACTCTAATCTACGCCCCTGGGTGTTAGATATTTTTTGAATCGTTTATACTCTAGTCCACACTCCGGGGACTCAGATTTCTCTAGTCCACGCTCCGAGACTTAGAGATTTTTTGGATCGTTTATACTCTAGCCCGCACTCTGAGGACTCAGAGCACTCTAGTTCGCGCTCCGAGGACTTAGAATTTTTTTGAATCGTTTATACTTTAGTCTGCACTCCGGGGATTCAGAGTACTCTAGTCCGCGCTCAAGGGACTTAGAGATTTTTTGAATCGTTTATACTCTAGTCCGCACTCCAGGGACTCAAAGTACTCTAATCCGCACTCCAGGGAATTAGAGATTTTTTGAATCATTTATTGATTGACTTTTGATTTTATGTGTGCGTTCATACACTAGACATATCAATGCAATTTAATTTTTCCATGGAATTGCGACACATGGAACATCAATAGTTCATGGAAAAACAGCTTCAAGCCTTTATTGACTAAAAAAATAGGGACAAACTGAATTGTCTTGTTACATGTCGGAAACAGAGAACAACAAAAGAAACACATATTGGGAACAATCACTATTAAAATGCAAAAAAATATACTAAGCCTAATAACGACAAAAATTCTCGCTATTCCATGCTTGGGGTAGCATCATGCCATCAACGGTCACTAGCTTGAAGGTTCCTTTACCAAGCTTCCGTTTGATGACATATGGACCTTCCTATGTGGGGTTCATATGTGACGGGACTAGAAAAGCTCACTTCGAAACAAGGTCACCCATATCAAAGGTTCTCGGTCGAGCTTTTCCATTATAATATCGAGCGACTCGGTGTCGATATACAACCGCCCTCAAATCGGCCTCTTTACGTTTTTCATTGACGGAGTCCAACGATTTCAGTAAGAGATCCTGATTTGTCCTAGGATCATAATGAGTCATTCGGTAAGAGGGAACTTAAAGTTCCATGGGTATAACAGCTTCAGTTCCGTATGCCAAGGTAAATGGAGTGTGGCCAGTCGTAGACTTGTAGGTGGTTCTGTAAGCCATAGTGCTGTCGAAAGCTTATCCACCCACTTGCCTCTGCCTTGTCCAAAGGTTTATTCAATATGGACTTGATTATTTTATTTATGGCTTCAACTTGTCCATTGGCTTCAGGGTGAGCAACTGCCGCAAACCTTTTCAAAATGCAATATTTTTGAAAAAAATCCTTGAACTCCCTACTCTTAAATTGAGTTCCGTTGTCCGTAACGATAGTTCGTGGAAGGCCAAAATGGCATATAATGTTTCACATAACAAAATTAATGACCTTTTTTGGTGGTGATCATAGCTAAGTGCTCATCTTCTGCACACTTGGTGAAATAACCAACTGCGACAATTGCATATTTCGCACCACCTTTGGAGATTAACAAGGAGTCGATTATATCGACCCTCCATATTGCAAATGCCCATGGACTAAATATAGGATCGATTTCACCCTAGAAGGGGGGGTGAATAGGGGGATGCTGTTAATTATAAAAATTATCGTGGAAGCTTATAAAATTATTTTAACACGGATAAATCAAAATTATAGTAGCACAGATAATAGCAGAACAATAAATGCAGAAATAGAAAGACACAGAATTTACCCAGCTTTGGCAAAACCCTACCTACGTGCGGCCCCCAAGGTTTCTACTAGAAATTAAGTAGTCACACGCTTACAGACGTAAACTCGCGACACACGCTACTGACTAACCTAACTCTACACTCAAAACCCTGCCACAACTCAGCCACTGAGTTGGAAATTATCAAACTACGCCACGTAATTTGTCCCCTAGTCACACGACTAGCAATTACACAATTTTCAAAAGAAAATACAAAAGACAACAATTTAAAAAACAATTAATAAACAAAGCCCTAATTAACCCTTTTTAATATAAACAATATTAAAGATAGAAGGGCCGGCCCAATATTATTTATCACTATAATATGCGGCCTCCTTTTTCTCTTTTATCAATGTTGGCTGTTCCTTCTTTCGTTCGTTCCTTTAGCTTCTGAAATTAGGGCTTGTGAGAAAATCGATGAAGCCGATGGGTAGTTGGTCGATTACAATTTCTATTTCTCTGTCTTGCTTCGGCAACCGACTCCTTCTTCAATTCGAACACGGCTCCTCGATTTGATCGAGTTCGACTTTGACTATGGTACGTAATTTATGCCTTTTGCTCTCCTAGTTGAATGCTTGAACTCGATGCCAGATTTTCCGATGATGTTTATTATTTATATACAGTTAGAAACCCTTGATTTACATTCGTATACATTTACTTGAATTTGTCAATTTTTTTGTCTCGGCCATTCGATTTTGTTTTTATGTTGGTGATTTCTCTGACTTTGTCAACTTCGTATAATTTGATGATGGCTTGTTCATCACGGCTTCGAATTTTCCTTGCTCGATTCTTGACCACCACGTCTCTGACTTGTTCATCATATTCTTTGATCACAGCTTTGACTTTACTGTGACGATATTGATTCATTTCATTTCTTTAGCATGTTGGAATTTGACTTGTTTGATTTCTACTTGCCGTCCCATGACTGATGTACCATGAGTTTTGAAACTTTTCAAACTTGCACCTTGGTTGTTTGAGATTGAAATTGGCCTTGACTTTGGTAATGATTTACTCTGGCCATTTTCTGATACTTGATGTTGACCATTGTCTTTGTGACTTCGACACTGTCACTACTTCCATGTTGCAATTTGTCTTGGATGGAAGCTGCACTGTGACTGATTTGCATTGTTTTTAAAATGCTTGGAGTCTTTGTACATTTACATAGTATTTTACTTGAGTTTCATTGACGTATATGTTGTAGCTGCGTCATATTGCTTTGAGGCAATTTTCATTGTTTAACTTGGTAGCCTCGAGCTCTGCCTTTACTGCAACCATATGTATGGCTCCGGTCTTTGATGTTGAGACCGTGCCATTGTTTCTTTTGTTGCATTGACTCATGTGTTCATGTTATCTGTGCATCCATGTTGTCCAGTCTTGCATATTTGTTTCATGTACAATCTGCTTGGTGTCTTTTGCAGCATTGTTCACTTGATTATTGAACAGTTCTGGTTTGGTCGAGGTTTTGTAGTCGTTTGAAACTGTCATGTGTATATATGTGCTTTTTGTTCATTTGTTTTCACATGTACTCAGGTTGAATCCTATTGCGCTGCCTTTTTGTTTACTATTACTAGAAGTGGTCTTGAGATTGTTTGAGCCATTTGTTTCAGCTAGAGTTGTATTTCCTTGTAATGTTCATTTGAAGTTATACCCTTTGTGATCGAGTCTGATACTTGCACTATCCAGTTTCACAGTTGCATACATGTTGTATCTTTTGTGCACTTGGTTAGTGATTCACTGGTGCACTTGAGCTTGTCCCGTCCAGATTCATTTGAACTTAGCTGTATTTGTACATTTTGATTTTGGTCGAGGCAAATTAACATTACTGGTGCACTACCTTGACCTATTGCAGTGTTCATGTATGGTTGTTTATAGCCATTTCGTTGTCGAGGCTGTTTCACTAATATTGGCTTTGAGCATTGTTCATGTCTGCTTTGAGTTTTGCTTGTATACTTCATGTGTACTTTGGAGTTTTAGTCGAGGCAGCATATATGTATGAGCTGGTACATGTTTGTATACTTTAACAGGCTTGCTCCTGACCATTTTATTAAACTTGTATATTCGAACTGCACCTTGTTGAATCCAACTTGGAGCTCGGGTTTGACCTTGTGCCGATATTGTGACATTATTTTTATTGCACTTGAGTTGAACCCGGCGTTTTGGGTTTGACCTATGATCACATGTCCCTGTAATTTATCAAGTGTATATATCGGTGTGCACGGCCTTGTGGCATATACAGTGATACACTGTGTATGTCACCAGCTGTTCGAGTGTGATAAATTCAAAATTAGATCACGACGAACAACCCAAATAACTGAGGAAAATATTATTTCAAAATCCACATTTGATTTTATACTGCAAAAATATTTTATTTTCAATTTTACCGCGTCAATGTATATTTCTGCAGATTGTTTAGATGCTGGATTCACATTGGAATGAAATTGAAGATCAGTACAAGTTGAGTGAATGAGTGATATATAGTGAGGTGCAATGTAAATGTGAAATTGTGATTTAATCAAATTTGTATTGTAATTGAAATTGTGTAAATATATTGTGAGAGAATGAAATTTGTACTATTCAAAAATTATAATAAATATTTGTTTGAATAATATTTCTGTTTGAATTCAAATTTTGTGTTATTTATTTCATTCAGCAATATTTATTTAATCTATGATATAATGAAATAGCACATTAACAAATACATTTAAATGAATATATATGTTTATTATCATCAAACAAAAAACATATAATCGCATATTCAACAATCTCCCCCTTTTGATGATAACAAACATATATTTAAGATTTTGAATGTGTTAAATTTATTTGATCATTGATATACTCTAATTGCTCTCCTTATTTAAATGCTTCCTCTCTACACAAAGCTCCCCCTTCATATAAGCATGCCATTAAAAATATGCAAATGAGCCTAGATGCAAATATAAAATATTTGACCTTTTCTTGAATTTATTTGACAAAATCTTAACTTTTCTCTCCACCTTTTGCTATCAGCAAAAGAGTAACAGTGTTAGAAAAATGGAGATAAAGTGATAGATATTAATCCAACATTAAAACTCAATTGAATACAAATATTAAATTTCAATAAAAAATCAAACAAAAATCATAAATACTTTTTTAGGCGCATATTCCACTTTTAAAATGATGCGAATGATGTCATCATATAAAACCATACAGTTGTGTCTATTTCTAGTATATTTATATCAGGAATTTGAATATCTACCAATCATGCATAACCGCTAGGACTTTTAATTGAGATTAGTAGTATTCCAATTTTATTTCTAAAAATGACTTCAAGTATCTTCTAACCACGCATAACCGTGAGAACTTTTAAATGGGATTAGAATCAGCTTATTTATTTAAAAAAAATCAAATTTGATATGCGTTCCATACATGCATAACCGTGAGGACTTTAAAATGAGCAAGGAAGCACATAACAAATTCCAAGTAATTCACCCATGCATAACCGTAAGGACTTTTAAATGAGAGTGAATACTTTGAATTTTATTTTATTTTATTTATTATTATTAATTTTATTTTAAAAAAATGTAAAATGAAAAACGAATGATTCCTGTTTAAAGTACCACATATTGACAAACTATATTGAATTTTGATGAGTGATGGTCGTTAGAAATATGATAGAAATAGAGATGGTAATTGAATTTTTACCAACAAAAAGTTTTATAACTCTAGTTTAAATTTCTAAATAAATTTACTAATTATACCGTCTCGAGTCATAATGTTTGATAAATATCAACACTCGTCACTTTTTCAATCACTATTTATCTTTTCAATAATTATTTGGGAGTAGATTAGTCAAAATAGTCATTTAAAATCAAATTCAAAAATAATTATAAAATCAATTTTTCAAAATGACTAATCTGAAAACATGGTCAAAAATGATTTTCTAGAAGGGGTTATATGAGAAAAATTTCTGCTATTAGAAAATTATTTGAAATGAAAAATATGCAGATATTTTCTTTGAAAAACGATGTAGTTACTAAATGTCTCAAAAAAAATCACGTTCAACTAGTAATTTTTCTATCAAATAGATTACCAGTGTAATCTGCATCTGAATTTCTCTTTCACTCAAAATTATCATTAATTGAATTTGATAGACCAGACCTTGAAGTGTGCAACGAAATATCTTAAAATCAATTTTAACAGATTTTTAAATGGCTTTCTCTTGAATTTGAATTGAAGCCGTGTAAATAATCAAAAACCGTGAATGTAGAGTCAGCCGTAAAATAACCAAATATATTATCATCCAATAAAACACTATCCAAACTAATATATATATATATATATATATATATATACACGAAGTAATTCAAAGACTTTACAGATTTTTATAGTATTCTTGGCATAAGAATATTATTGGCCAACAATTTTGAATAAGTCAGAATCAAAATCATCATTATTTCATCATCACATTATTGGCTGATTTAACTCATATTACGGTGCAGATTATCACATTTAATATATCGTTCAAATAAATATACCATTGCCTGTTTTACCTTTACGATATTTTTCATTGTTGTCCATTGTGATTCTGTCACCTTTATACTAGGCTAAGGAACTTTGCTTTATCGCCCATTGTGTTTCTGGAACAACCAGTATCCAGATAACACTGCTGTTGTTCCTTAGCCTGCCACCACTACTACACGATAAAAGATTTTTGTGACCTATTTATTTTTATAGGTCCATGATTGTTAGTGGCAGAATATTTTGAAAAATAATTTTGTGAAAAACTATTTACATTTGTTCCTTTCGGCACCCAGATTTGTTTAACTTTGAGAGATTTTATATTTGTGCCTTTTGGAACCCAAATTGGTATAGTTTTCACGTGTTTGGATCTGTACCAACAATTATTGTGATTGTGTCCATATTTTGTACAAATTGTGCTCATAGAATTGACTTGATTAATTTTGCTTTTAACTTTTTACTTTTTCAAATTGATTATATCCAAGTCTTTGTCTAACTGTATTAACAGTTTGCTTCCCTAATAGCATATTTAACGATTTTTCACTTTTTGAAAATTTATCTAAAGTCGTTGACAATTGTTGGACTTGTGTTTTGAGAGACTCATTTTCGTTTAACAATTATGTGCACTTTTTAATAGAATTTTCTCTTCTAGTATTTTCACTCTCTTTCAAAATAAGAATTTCATTTTCAAGCGATGTTATATAAATTTCTGATTTTTTAATTTCTTCTTCGAATGTTGGACACTTATCGCACTTAGGGATCCTACTTTGATGTTTTAACTAATTGGTCAAGTTGTTTATTTAAATCTATCAAAGTATCTTTCTGTGATTCAAGTTTGACATGCTTCTCCCTAAATCGTTCAAAACAGCCATTTACTTCGTGCAAATATATAAGTAATTCTGAGCGAGTGAGTTTTGATATCTCGCTTGGTTCATCATCGTCGCTATCAGTTATATTACCTTGGAGGCACATATCTGCTTTCTCGCTCTCACTGCTAGTCTTTGATTATCTTCATCACTTGTATTCCACGTGGCTGCAAAACTTCTCCTTTTTGATTTCTTTTCAAAGTTGCGTCGATTTTGAGGAAAATTGGGCTTGATGTGTCCGGGTTGGTTGTACTTGTGACAGATGATCTTCTGTTCTTCTGAGTAGTCTAGTGCTTTGGCTATTCTGCTTTTCAATTTTTGATTTCAAGTTGGATTTCCGTATTTGTAATTCCACCTTTTGAATTTCTTTATTATCAGCTTCATTTTTGCTGCTCCATCATCATCATCTTCACCATCACTTTCTGTTGTTTCTTTAAGAGCTATTGATTTCTTTCGAGTGTCGCCTCCTTCACGCTCTTCCTTAAATTTCATTTCTAGCTCATAAATGGTGAGATTTCCGATGAGTTCTTCAACTTTCATCTGTTTTAAATCTTTTGATTCTTGAATGGCAGTCACTTTGGTTCAAAACTTCGTGGAAGGATTCTGAGGATTTTTCGAACTATCTCCAACTCTGTGTATGATTTTCCGAGAGCTTTTGTTTTGTATACGATATTGGAAAGTCGTCCATACATCTCTTTGACATTTTCTTCCTTCGCCATTGTGAAGTTCTCGTATTCGCTGCTTAGCATGACAAGGCGAGATTCTTTGACTTGAGATGTTCCTTCGTGAGTCACTTCTAGTGTGTGCCATATTTCCTGCGTAGTTAGACAATGTGAGACACAATTAAATTCGAATTGATCCAATGAACAGATAATAGAATTCATAGCTTTAGCATTAGCATTTTGTAATTTATTTTCTAGTTCTGTCCATTGATCTTTTGGTTTTTCTATTTCCTGATTATCTACAATTATAGTTGGTGCTCTATAACCTGTCTCAACAATATTCCAAGCGTCAATGGTTTTCAGAAAAATTTTCGTTCTATTTTTCCAGTAGGCATATTCACCATTGAACATTGGTGGTCTACCTATGGACTGACCCTCAGCAATAGCAGTATTAAAAGAAGCCATTTTAAAAATTCAAATTTTTAAAACAAAAATTGGTTTTTTGAAAAACGAATTTTTAAAAAAAACAAAAGTTGACTTCTATTCCTAGCTCTGATATCACTTGTAGGATCGATTTCACCCTAGGGGTGAATAGGGTGATGCTGTTAATTATGAAAATTATCGCGGAAGCTTATAAAATTATTTCAACACGGATAAATCAAAATTATAGTAGCACAGATAATAGAAGAATAATAAATGCAGAAACAGAACGACGCAGAATTTACCCAGCTTCGACAAAACCCTGCCTACGTGCTGCCCCCAAGGTTTCTACTAGAAATTAAGTAGTCACTCGCTTACAGACGTAAACTCGCGACACACGCTACTGACTAACCTAACTCTACGCTCAAAACCCTGCCACAACTCAGCCACTGAGTTGGAAATTATCAAACTACGCTACGCAGTTTGTCCCCTAGTCACACGACTAGTAATTACACAATTTCAAAAGAAAATACAAAAGACAACAATTTAAAAAACAATTAAAAAACAAAACCCTAATTAACCCTTTTTAATATAAACCAATGTTAAAGATAGAAGGGCCGGCCCAATATTATTTATCACTATAATACGCGGCCTCCTTTTTCTCTTTTATCAATGTCGGTCTTTCCTTCTTTCGTTCGTTCCTTTAGCTTATGAAATTAGGGCTTGTGAGAAAATCGATGAAGCCGATGGGCAGTTGGTCGATTACAATTTCTATTTCTCTGTCTTGCTTCAGCAATCGACTCCTTCTTCAATTCGAACACGGCTCCTCGATTTGATCGAGTTCGACTTTGACTATGGTACGTAATTTATGCCTTTTGCTCTCGTAGTTGAATGCTTGAACTCGATGCCAGATTTGCGGATGATATTTATTATTTATATATGGTTAGAAACCCTTGATTTACCTTCATATACATTTATTGAATTTGTCAATTCTTTTATCTCGGCCATTCGATTTTGTTTTTATGTTGATGATTTCTTTGAATTTGTCAATTTCGTATAATTTGATAATGGCTTGTTCATCACGGCTTCGAATTTTCATTGCTCGATTCTTGACCACCACGTCTCTGACTTGTTCATCATATTCTTTGATCACGGCTTTGACTTTGCTGTGACGATATTGATTCATTTCATTTCTTTAGCATGTTGGAATTTGACTTGTTTGATTTCTGCTTGCCGTCCCATGACTACTGTACCATGAGTTTTGAAATTGTTCAAACTTGCACCTTGGTTGTTTGAGATTGAAATTGGCCTTGACTTTGGTAATGATTTACTCTGGCCATTTTCTGATACTTGATGTTGACCATTGTCTTTATGACTTCGACACTGCTACTACTTCCATGTTGCAGTTTGTCTTCGATGGAAGCTGCACTGTGACAGATTTGCTTTGTGTTTGAAATGCTTGGAGTCTTTGTACATTTACATAGTATTTGACTTGAGTTTCATTGACGTATATGTTGTAGCTGTGTCATATTGCTTTGAGGCAATTTTCATTGTTTAACTTGGTAGCCTCGAGCTCTGCCTTTACTGCAACCATATGTATGGCTCCGGTCTTTGATGTTGAGACTGTGCCATTGTTTCTTTTGTAGCATTGACTCATGTGTTCATGTTATTTGTGCATCCATGTTGTCCAGTCTTGCAATTTGTTTCATGTACAATCTGCTTGGTGTCTTTTGCAGCATTGTTCACTTGATTACTGAACAGTTCGGGTTTGGTCGAGGTTTTGTAGTCTTTTGTAACTGTCATGTGTATATATGTGCTTTTTGTTCATTTGTTTTCACGTGTACTCAGGTTGAATCCTATTGCGCTGCCTTTTTGTTTACTCTTACTAGAAGTGGTCTTGAGATTGTTTGAGCCATTTTTTTCAGCTAGAGTTGTATTTCCTTGTAATGTTCATTTGAAGTTATAGCCTTTGTGATCGAGTCTGATACTTGCACTATCCAGTTTCACAGTTGCATACATGTTGTATCTTTTGTGTACTTGGTTTGTGATTCACTGGTGCACTTGAGCTTGTCCTGTCCAGATTCATTTGAACTTAGTTGTATTTGTACATTTTGATTTTGGTCGAGGCTTATTAACATTACTGGTGCACTACCTTGACCTGTTGCAGTGTTCATGTATGGTTGTTTATAGACATTTCATTATCGAGGCTGTTTCACTAATATTGGCTTTGAGCATTGTTCATGTCTGGTTTGAGTTTTGCTTGTATACTTCATGTGTACTTTGGAGTTTTAGTCGAGGATGCATATATGTATGAGCTAGTACATGTTTGTATACTTTAACAGGCTTGCTCCTGACCATTTTATTAAACTTGTATATTCGAACCGCACCTGTGTTGAATCCAGCTTGGAGCTCGAGTTTGACCTTGTGCTGATATTGTGACATTATTTTTATTGCACTTGAGTTGAACCCGGCGTTTTGGGTTTGACCTGTGCTCACCTGTCCCTGTAATTTTATCAAGTGTACATATCGGTGTGCACGGCCTTGTGGCATATACAGTTATATACCGTGTATGTCACCAGCTGTTCGTGTATGATAAATTCAAAATTAGATGATGACGAACAACCCAAATAAGCGAGGCAAATATTATTTCAAATCCACATTTTATTTTATACTGCAAAAATATTTTATTTTCAATTTTACCGCGTCAATGTATATTTCTGCAGATTGTTCAGATGCTGGATTCACATTGGAATGAAGTTGAAGATCAGTACAAGTTGAGTGAATGAGTGATATGTAGTGAGGTGCAATGTAAATGTGAAATTGTGATTTAATCAAATTTGTATTGTAATTGAAATTGTGTATATATATAGTGAGAGCTTGAAATTTGTACTATTCAAAAATTGCAATAAATATTTGTTTGAATAAAATTTCTGTTTGAATTCAAATTCTGTGTTATTTATTTTATTCAACAAATATTTATTTAATCTATGAAATAATAAAATAGCACATTAACAAATACCATTAAATGAATATATATATGTTTACTATCATCAAACAAAAATCATATAATCGCATATTCAACAATCTCCCCCTTTTGATGATAACTAACATATATTTAAGATTTTGAATGTGTTAAATGTATTTGATCGTTTATATACTCTGATTGCTCTCCCTATTTAAATGCTTCCTCTCTACACAAAGCTCCCCCTTCATATAAGCATACCATTAAAAATATGCAAATGAGCCTAGATGCAAATATAAAATATTTGACCTTTGCTTGATTTTATTTGACAAAATTTTAACTTTTCTCTCCCCCTTTTGCTATCAGCAAAAGAGTAACAGTGTTAGAAAAATGGAGTAAAGTGATAGATATTAATCCAACATTAAAACTCAATTGAATACAAATACTAAATTTCAATAAAAAATCAAACAAAAATCATAAATACTTTGTTAGGCACATATTCCACTTTTAAAATGATGGGAATGATGTCATCATATAAAACCTTACAGTTGTGTCTATTTCTAGTATTTTTATATCAGGAATTTGAATATCTACCAATCATGCATAACCGCTAGGACTTTTAGATGAGATTAGTGGTATTCCAATTTTATTTTTAAAAAATGACTTCAAGTATCTTCTAACTACGCATAACTGTGAGGACTTTTAAATTGGATTAGAATCAACTTATTTATTTAAAAAAAAATCAAATTTGATATGCGTTCCATACATGCATAAACGTGAGGACTTTTAAATGAGCATGAAAGCACATAACAAATTCCAAGTAATTCACCCATGCATAACCGTAAGGACTTTTAAATGAGAGTGAATACTTTGAATTTTATTTTATTTATTTATTTATTATTATTATTATTATTATTATTATTATTATTTTAAAAAAATGTAAAATGAAAAACGAACGATTCCTGTTTAAAGTACCACATATTGACAAACTATATTGAATTTTGATGGGTGATGGTCGCTAGAAATATGATAGAAATAGAGATGGTAATGGAATTTTTACCAACAAAAAGTTTTATAACTCTGGTTTAAATTTCTAAAGAAATTTACTAATTGTACCGTCTCGAGTCATAATATTTGATAAATATCAACACTCATCACTTTTTCAATCACTATTTATCTTTTCAATAATTATTTGGGAGTAGATTAGTCAAAATAGTCATTTAAAATCAAATTCAAAAATAATTATAAAATCAACTTTTCAAAATGACTGATCTGAAAACATGGTCAAAAATGATTTTCTAGAAGGGGTTATATGAGAAAAATTTCTGCTATTTGAAAATTATCTGAAATGAAAAATATGCAGATATTTTCTTTGAAAAACGATGTAGTTACTAAATGTCTCAATAAAAATCACGTTCAACTAGTAATTTTTCTATCAACTAGATTACCAGTGTAATCTGCATCTGAATTTCTCTTTCACTCAAAATTATCATTAATTGAATTTGATAGACCAGACCATGAAGTGTGCAACAAAATATCTCATAATCAATTTTAACAGCTTTTTAAATGACATTCTCTTGAATTTGAATTGAAGCCGTGTAAATAATCAAAAACCGTGAATGTAGAGTCAGCCGTAAAATAACCAAATGTATTATCATCCAATAAAACACTATCCAAACTAATATATATATATATATATGAAGTAATTCAAAGACTCTTTAGATTTTTATAGTGTTCTTGGCATAAGAATATAATTGGCCAACAATTTTGAATAAGTCAGAATCAAAATCATCATCAATTCATCATCACATTATTGGCTGATTTAACTCAGATTACGGTGCAGATTATCACATTTAATATATCGTTCAAATAATTATACCATTACCTGTTTTACCTTTACGATATTTTTCATTGTTGTCCATTGTGATTCTGTCACCTTTATACTAGGCTAAGGAACTTTGCTTTGTCGCCCGTTGTGTTTCTGGAACAGCCAGAATCCAGATAACACTGTTGTTGTTCCTCAGCCTGCCACCACTCCTACACGATAAAAGATTTTTGTGACCTATTTATTTTTATAGGTCCATGATTGTTAGTGGCAGAATATTTTGAAAAATAATTTTGTGGAAAACTATTTATATATGTTCCTTTCGGCACCCAAATTTGTTTAACTTTGAGAGATTTTATATTTGTGCCTTTTGGAACCCAAATTGGTATAGTTTTCACGTGTTTGGGTCTGTACCAACAATTATTGTGATTGTGTCCATATTTTCTACAAATTGTGCTCATAGAATTGACTTGATTAATTTTGCTTTTAACTTTTCAAATTGATTATATCTAAGTCTTTGTCTAACTGTATTAACAGTTTGCTTCCCTAATAGCATATTTAACGATTTTTCACTTTTTGAAAATTTATCTAAAGTCGTTGACAATTGTTGGACTTATGTTTTGAGAGACTCATTTTCGTTTAACAATTGTGTGCACTTTTTAATAGAATTTTCTCTTCTAGTATTTTCTCTCTCTTTCAAAATAAGAATTTCATTTTCAAGTGATGTTATATTAATTTCTGATTTTTAATTTCTTCTTCGAATGTTGGACACTTATCGCACTTGGGGATCCTACTTTGTTAGGTTTTAACTAATTGGTCAAGTTGTTTATTTAAATCTATCAAAGTATCTTTCTGTGATTCAAGTTTGGCACACTTCTCCTTAAGTCGTTCAAAACAGCCATTTACTTCGTGGAAATATATAAGTAAATCTGAGTGAGTGAGTTTTGATACCTCGTTTGGTTCATCATCGTCGCTATCAGTTATATTACCTTGAAGGCACATATTTGCTTTCTCACTCTCACTGCCAGTACTTTGATTACCTTCATCACTTGTATTCCACGTGGCTGCAAAACTTCTCCTTTTTGATTTCTTTTCAAAGTTTCGTCGATTATGAGGACAATTGGGCTTGATGTGTCCAGGTTGGTTGCACTTGTGGCAGATGATCTTCTGTTCTTCTGAGTAGTCTAGTGCTTTGGCTATTCTGCTTTTCAATTTTTGATTTCGAGCTTGATTTCTGTATTTGTAATTCCACCTTTGGAATTTCTTCATTACAGCTCCATTTTTGCTGCACCATCATCATCATCTTCACCATCACTTTCTGTTGTTTCTTTAAGAGCTATTGATTTCTTTCGAGTGTCGCCTCCTTCACGCTCTTCCTTAAATTTCATTTCTAGCTCATAAATGGTGAGATTTTCGATGAGTTCTTCAACTTTCATCTGTTTTAAATCTTTTAATTCTTGAATGGCAGTCACTTTGGCTTCAAAACTTCGTGGAAGGACTCTGAGGATTTTTCGGACTATCTCCAACTCTGTGTATGATTTTCCGAGAGCTTTTGTTTTGTATACGATATTGGAAAGTCATCCATACATCTCTTTGACATTTTCTTCCTTCGCCATTGTGAAGTTCTCGTATTCGCTGCTTAGCATGACAAGGCGAGATTCTTTGACTTGAGATGTTCCTTCGTGAGTCACTTCTAGTGTGTGCCATATTTCCTGCGCAGTTAGACAATGTGAGACACGATTAAATTCAAATTGATCCATTGAACAGATAATAGAATTCATAGCTTTAGCATTAGAATTTTTGTTTACTCTTACTAGAAGTGGTCTTGAGATAGTTTGAGCCATTTGTTTCTGCTAGAGTTGTATTTCGTTGTAATGTTCATTTGAAGTTATAACCTTTGTGCTCGAGTCTGAAACTTGCACTGTCCAGTTTCACAATTGCATACATGTTGTATCTTTTGCGCACTTGGTTTGTGATTCACTGTTGCACTTGAGCTTGTTTTGTCCATATTCATTTGAACTTAGTTGTATTTGTACATTTGGATTTTGGTCGAGGCTTGTTAACATTATTGGTGCACTGCCTTGACCTGTTGCAGTGTTCATGTATGGATGTTTATAGCCATTTCATTATCGAAGCTGTTTCACTGATATTGGCTTTGAGCATTGTTCATGTCTGGTTTGAGTTTTGCTTGTATACTTCATGTGTACTTTGGAGTTTTAGTCGAGGCTACATATATGTATGAGCTGGTACATATTTGTATACTTTGACTGGCTTGCTCCTGACCATTTTATTAAACTTGTATATTCGACCTGCACCTGTGTTGAATCCATCTTGGAGCTCGGGTTTGACCTTGTGCTGATATTGTGAAATTATTTTTATTGCACTTGAGTTGAACCCGGCGTTTTGGGTTTGACCTGTGCTCACCTGTCCCTGTAATTTTATCAAGTGCATATATCGACGTGCACGGCCTTGTGGCATATACAGTGATACACTGTGTATGTCACAAGCTGTTCGTGTATGATAAAATCAAAATTAGATGATGACGAACAACCCAAATAACTGAGGCAAATATTATTTTCAAAATCCATATTTTATTTTATACTGCAAAAATATTTTATTTTCAATTTTACTGCATAAATTTATATTTCTGCAGATTGCTCATATGCTGGATTCACATTGGAATGAAGTTGAAGATCAGTACAAGTTGAGTGAATGAGTGATATGTAGTGAGGTGCAACGTAAATGTGAAATTATGATTTTATCAAATTTGTATTGTAATTGAAATTGTGTATATATAAATAGTGAGAACTTGAAATTTGTACTACCCAAAAATTGTAAAAAATATTTGTTTGAAAAAAATTCTGTTTGAATTCAAATTCTGTGTTATTTATTTTATTCAGCAAATATTTATTTAATCTATGAAAAATAAAATAGTACATTAACAAATACATTTAAATGAATATATATTTGTGTTTATTATCATTAAACAAAAATCATATAATCGCATATTCAACACTAAGCATTTGCGTGAGTTCCCTTGGCAGGGCTCTAGGGATTTTTGCATACTTTTAACATCTGTCTCATCTTCTTACATAGTCCGTGACATGTCGATTCATGGTTGGCCAACATTATCAGGAGCGGAGGGTCTTTTTGGCTATTGTCTGCCCCTTAGTATGGTCGCTACATTCTCCTTCATGAACTTCTTTCAAGACCCACTTTATCTCATCATGAGTGATGCATCGAAGTAAGGAAACTGAGAATCCTTTCCGATACATTACTCCATCCTGCATTATATACCGCGAGTCTTTGCAAGCGACTTGTCGTCTTCCGTTCTTTCTCTCAGGAAAAGTCCCATGTAACAGGTATTCTTTGAACGAGGTCATCCACGACTCCTTTCCATTTTCCATCCCTAACACAAAATCTGCTTCCATTTCAGTTATACTCGGGGCATGTAAGATTTCGATGGGAACTAAGCCCATCTTCTCTGCATCACCAGTGCTTGCAAATTTTGCCAATGAGTCGGCTTCACCATTTTTCACGCGGGATATGCGAAATATCGGAGTATTCTGGGTCCGCCAACAATTTTTGAACCCAAGCAAGGTATAGTGCAAGCCTTTGCCCCTTTTCCTGATAGTCTCCTAGTACTTGGTACACCTCTAATTGTGAGTCATAAAAAATTTCAATTGATTCTACTCTAAATTCGTTGGTAAGTTTTAAGTCGGCAATCAATGCTTCATATTCATCTTCGTTATTCGTAGCTGGGGAATCGAGTTTCAAAGCATAACAAATTGATCGGTTTTCGAGAGTTACAAGAATAACACCAGCTCTAGAACAACGGTCGTTGGATGCCCCATCGGTATATAGCTTCCATCAAACAGCGGGGATTACATCATTACTGCTTGACTCATTTGATAGGTTAAATTCTGCAATGAAGTTTTCCAGCGCTTTCCCTTGCATAGCCCTCCATGGTAGGCAAGTGATATCGAACTGACTCATCTCAATGTTCCATTTAAGTAATCTTCTAGAGGTTTATGGTCGTTGGAGCACCCGTCGTAGAGGTTGATCGGTATAAACACTGATCGGGTGTGCTTGGAAACACGGACGTAGCTTGCGTGATGCAATCAACAAATAGTAGGCTAGCTTCTCAATCTTAGAATAATTTCTCTCTGCCCTCGTTAAACGTTTACTGACATAGTACACTAGCTTTTGAATTCGATCCTCTTCACGAACCAAGGCTGTACTGATGGCATGCTAAGATGAGGCCAAGTAAACGTACAACTACTCATGGTCTACAGGCTTTGACAGAATCGGGGGCTTCTCCAAGTGTCTCACCAGAGCTCGGAACGCACCCTCATAGTCCGGCGTCCATTCAAAAAGTTTCTTCCCTTTCCTTATCACATCGAAGAAAGGAATACATTTGTTGTTCGCTCTAGATATGAATCGACTCAACGCGGTGACTTTTCCATTCAGGCTTTTTATTTGTTTTATAGTTCTAGGCACTTGTATGTCACGAATAACTTGAATCTTTTCTAGGTTGGCTTTGATTCCTCGCGCATTGACAATAAAACCCGAAACTTTACCGATGTAACGCCAAAGGTACATTTTAGTGGATTGATTTTCATTCCGTAGCACCTGAGTATATCAAACATCTCCGCTAAGTCTTGAATGTGGTCGTTTGACTGTCATGATTTCACGAGCATGTCATCCACATAGACCTTCATTGTTCTACCATTCTATCTTTAAACGTCTGATTCACCAAATGTTCTCCTGCGTTCTTCAACCCGAAAGGCATCACTATATAATAGTACAGACCAACATCTGTGACAAAACTAGTATATTCCTGATCTGGAATGTGCATCAATATCTGACTGTATCCCGAATACGCGTCCATAAATGACAATAATTCATGTCCTGCTGTCGAGTTGACCATGTGATCAATTCTTTTAACTCAACTGGCAATTCAATGAAACCTATCGCATCAGTGGTTGCACCATTAAAACCATGAATGTGGGCTTTAGATGGTTTTAGATCCTTCATCTCCATCTTCATTTTGGCATATGCCTTTTTAAAGATAATATTAACAGAACTCTCATAATCAATCATTATCCTTCCCACAAACGCCGGCCCTGTAACGGCCTGCAAATCCGTACCCCTTGAATCAACACTATTCAACAACAATCAACTCAAGTTGTACAGAAATACGAACCATTTGGGTTAAAGAAGAAGAGGTAGAAGAAGAAAATAGAAAACAATAGCAGAATCTAACCATCGCAGCGGAATAAAATATAATAGATAATAAATAAATTTACTCAAAAATCAAATATCTCTTTTACATATTACATCATCAGAGTACATCAATCACAGCTCACATCAATAACATACAACTAGATACACAGCTACTCAACACAGCGGAATATATATATATATATATATAAATATATAAATATATAAAACAAGTACGAGAATATGTATCGTCGTCCAACTCGTCTCCTAAGCTTCACAGCAACAAATCCTGTATCCTATAATACTCGGTCTGACGCGAGCATTACAGTTAAATAATACCCGAGTCAGTCTGGAATACCAGCGTGAGAAAATCACACCCAATTGATTATTAAAGTTTCAAAAATCCTTTAAAAACAAAAGCATCTCGTAAGACCACACCACAAATAAACATGTCAGGTTTTTACCTTGCGATAGCTAAAACAATTTTTATAGAAATCCTCTGATATTATAATAGGGTCTATATACAAATACTTATAAAATAGCCGAATTGTTACATCTATTAAATTCCAGCTACTAGCCACAGAGTAGATAATACAAACAAAACTCGTACAAGGCTCGTAAGGAGAATGGATAATCCTGAGTGAGATCACCCCGCGGTTGGGATCAGCAACCGCCCACTAAGCCGAAATAAAAAGGGACATCTAGACAGGGATGACCTCACCCTGCTTGGGTGCTACCCACCAAGCCTTGCTGCATAACCCCTGATTTTCAGTCATTCACATTTGATGAGGCTTGAGGCTAAGCGTTACCTTTTATAGAACATATCCCTTAGAATGCCCATCGTCCACATGACGATGTTTCGCAAGCATTCATCCATACAAGTCCGTCCCGGGTCCGAACGGAACCGAAGGCACTATTCCTACTACATCCATTTTGAAAATATCCTCAGGATTTGTAGCGACTAGCCCTTGTACTTCACTTCTCCATCTTCAAATCCAAACTCGTTTCCATGAAACATACAAACCGGATCGAAGTGGTTTTCGAGAAATAAATCTCGATCCCGGTCTCTTCGAAACGATCAACGCATTTGTCCAATATTGATAGTCGGTGATTTAACTATCGATTAATATTCACAAACAACCATCACACAATAAATAATTTCCCAAATTATTTATTTATCTCAAAAATATCTTCACAGGTTATATTTTCACTTTTCAAATTCCTTTGAAAACAGTTTCAAACCATCATTCTTTTCAGGATAAACTTTCCCAAATATTTCCTATCTCCACTGAAATCACCAAGCACAAAACTAGATTTTTAAAATAATTTAAAACACTTTATTGAAAAATACATTTATCATTTAATTTAGAAAAATTACTTTAATACTTAATTTAAAATAATACTCTAGAAATAATTAAAATAAGGTTACCTTATAACTAAACATTAGATTTCTTCTTTAATCGAAATACCAAATCATTCTTTAAATAATTATTACGAAAATAGATTAAACAAATTGCTTGTTTTGGAATTTACTTTAAAATATTTAATTTAAAACTACTTCAATAATTGGCTAAACTATATACTATATGAATATTTAAAAATAAGGTTACTTTATAAAATATAAAACTAGGTTTTCACTTTTAAAAACATAATACTAAGTCATTCTTTAAATAATTACTGTTATAATAGATTAAAAGGAATACTTACTTTAGACTTTAAATATTAGAAATAATAAATTTTACAAAACATACTTTTTAAAACAACTTCAAAATCTTTTAACTTATATCTAAAAATTTACTTTGAAAACGTACTTTGTTATCCAGGGAGAATTTCAAATCTCAATCACTTAAATCAATTTCCCAAACTGATTTCCAATTTATTCCATTTGAAATAAATTTCTTTACTTATCAGTTCATTTCAAAATTCATTAGTTATGGACTTTATTATTATTATTTTCTGTTTGATCTCAAACCCTTTTAACTAAAATATACAAATTCAGGTTATTCCCAATTTCTTCTTTGTTCTTTCCAATAATTTAAATCCTGAATTTTAAATAAATGTTTTGTTCTTTTTTAAATAATAACACTGAATTTTAAAATTCACTAACTTCCTGTTTATTCAAATTTTCCTTTCTATACTCACAATTTATTTATTAGAAATTTAAAGTCACTTTATTTCTTCTTCAATCCATTCTTAAATTTATTTTATAATTACTTTACTTACAGATTCACTTCTTTTATTTTTCTTCAAAAATCCAATTTTTATATATATTGTTTTGGTAATTCATTATACCCAATTATATCAACCAAGCCATAGCATTCAATACTTCCACATAATTCATTATAGAATATCAAATAATCAGAACAGAGAATATTAAATAATTTAAATAAAAGTTGAGGGGTCCAGTTGGATCCCTCCAACCTGTTTTCCCTGCATCCACAGATGTTAGCACAATATAAAATGCCAATTCCAAAATATACCATACTATAGCACATCAATCAACTTAACCATTCAAACAATTATTTAAATTTAATCATTTAAATTTAAATTTATATTTAACTGAGTGAGATTAACTCACCTTTAATTTTCATTCGTAATCCACTTCAATATTGCCTTGGATTTCCAGATGTTTGACCTTAAATAAACAATTCACAATTTATTACTATTTGAATTATCAAACAATTTGTCACCGTTTACATATTTGATTTTAACTTATAATTTGATTTAACTAATTTCCCTTTGAAATCCTTAGTATCTACAATAATTACTTCCTTTCGATAAATTTACTTAGGTAATTATTTATTTAAATCAACTTTCCTTAAATAAAAATATCCTTCAACATCCAAATAATAAATAAGTTTTATTAACAGATAAATCTTCCTAGTATATACTTTTCTTTAAAAAATTAGACCAGTAAACTTAAAGTGTGTTTGTATTATATATATATATATATATATATATATATATATATATAAAATATCGAATACCCCTTTTCTGTGAACATATATTTTCGTTGATTTCTATAACCACATATATTAATAAAATCTTGAAAGAAAACTGTAAATATATATATGACTATCCTTGCAGACTTACTGAAAATTTAAAATAAATTTTTCTTCATGTTTGAAATTGACCAGACCATCATATATGAGTTTTAAAATGAATAATAACATCGAGGCATCAACGACAAAAACTCACCATCAAAGCTAAGGTCGAAGCTCCCATCAAGATTGCTAGCGCCGCATCCAACATCGCACAACTCCACTCCAGTCCCAATCGCCACTACCTATCGCGAATGCGTGCACCATCAATTACTATGCAATTGCCTTGACAGTAACCCCGAGCGACCCCCTCGCATCAGCCCTCCATCCCCTCTCGTCGGCAACAAATCTTGGCATTGAGTCCCCTATCGCGACCGTCAAAACGAGTAGCCACAACTCCTGCTCGCACTCGCGTGTTCCCTGACAGCCACGCCGCACACCACATGAAACCACGTTCGATGAAATCAGACGGCGACAAACGATTTGCTCAAGCCCTAATTGAAAGTGAGACGAGAAAGCAGAAGAAGACATGATTTGATTCGATTTCAAACAGAAGGGAAGAACCGCGATTCCAAACACAAGCCCTCTTCCATTTTTCGATTCGAAGATTATAAACCGGCCATTGATTTATTATCTTGAGATTTTGTTTCGCTCGGCTAATTTATTTTCTTTTGAACGAGACTTCTATTTACTAAAGCTTTACCATTTCTTTTGAATGCGTCAGTTTTTAACGAAAGAATAAGGGACAAGAAAAGATGTAAGCGTGCAACTTGTTCCTGCGTGTCGGCTAAAGGAAATATAGGGTGGCTGCTGATTAGATTTTCTTTCAGATAAAGATTTTAAATTAGATCGATAATTATCGTCTAAGCGTTTATACCTCGTACGATCACGCGTTAATTCCGAAAGCTACGAAATTTGAAATCCGGTAATAAATCAATATTACGGACCGAATGGAACTGGTTTCGTCAAATTCCGAGACTATGCCTTGGAAGGCTATTTTTAAATTCAATTTAAACGATAAAATTTTAAAATTGGACAAACCACTGTTAAATTAAAATTTTCAACTTCTATTATATTCAGTACTATCAATATAAATTTTACAAGCCTTCAAATTATTTTAACAGGCTTAAAACTCTAGATTTAACATTTTACCAAACTTAACTTATTTAATCTAATAATTAAATTACCCAAATACACAGTGATATTTGGAAATCAAGTTAAAAATTAACTTTTAAATATTTCAAATAAATTAAATATTCAAATTTTAAATGCTTAAAAATTCTGGGTCGTCACAGGCCCAGTCGTGACCGAGATGACCATTGGGTCAATGTTAGGTGCCTCACCTGATCGACATCCCAACTTCTGAATACTATATCGTCCATTATCATTCACTGCTGTTACGCTGGTGTCCCGTCCTCTGTGTTCGAGCAGCATTCGAAATCCGCATGCTTTAGGGAACTAGCATAACATTCCATTTCATGCCAACTCTTGTCTATTGGGTGAGGCCCATCGGCTATCGTGTTTATAACCACTCTATCTCCGATCCGAGCGGGTTCGTCAGGTCGACGTAGATCCTGCCCGTGGTTGGGGTTAGAGATCCCTGTCCGCCTTCCTATGGATTCTTAACAAACCGCTGTAATTCCCTCTGTCGAATCGGCTTTGCTATAGCATCATGGAGGTGCCTACATTCTTTAGTATTGTGCCCGTAAGTTTCATGGAAGCGACTTTTGTTCCTTAGTGGATTCCTTTGGGCACGGCTTTGGGTATTGGAATGTGTTACAAGTTGATAAATAAATATTCTCTAGAGATGTGTTCAGAGGAGTGTATTTGTTATCGGTTGGGATCCTTGGCTTTCACTTTCCTGCTTCCCTCTTTCTTCTAGAATTTCTTTCTCTGGATCCTTTAGACTACTTCGGCTTATTCTAGACATTGACCTGGACCTTGCCAGAGTTGTCGCCGGACTGCTTTATCGCAATGTTACTTTGCATTGCTTCCTTGCTGGGTCCTGGCGCGTTTCTTCGCCTCGTCCACTTGGTCTCTTCTCTTTTTATGAAATGGTTCGCCTTTGAATAAAAGCGTTCTAGGGTGGTCGGTGGTTTTCCTGTCAGCCAATCACCAAATTCTAAATCCGGATCTACATCTCACATCACAGTCATAAGGATAGCATGGTCATTCGGGTTGCTAACTTCGACAGCAGAAACGTGAAATCTTTGCAAGTATTCCTTTAGCGACTCCCCTGAAGCATGGATTACACTGGATAAAGACATCATATCCTTTGGACGAGTGGTATGGATCCTAAACTGCTCCAAAAATTTCATCGCTAACTCATCAAACCTGGAGATCAAATCGCGAAGGAAGTCTAGTGAACCACATGGTAGCGATTACGGATAAGGTTATTGGGAAACATCTACATTTGGTCGCATCATTCACCCTAGCCGAGTCCATCATCCACTCGTACCACATTACATGCTGTCGGGGATCAGTGTTCCCTTCATAGGCTGGAATAATCGGCATACTGAACTTCCGGGGGGTACTCGGCCTGTAGGATAGCATCTGTGAACGGAGTATGACTCCTAGATATTCCCCAGTCGTCGTTGGATAAACCTTGATTTTCCCTCATCAACCGTCTGACAATAGCTGATAAATCCAGGGTCTGGATGGGAGGTGGCAAGTTGGAATCCGTCCTACATGGTCACTCCGGCTAGTGCCTCCTTGGTTGGTGATCTCCTAAATGCATGTTCTGGGGACCCGCTTCACTACGACCCAAGCGAGGTGGTGGACCGGCTTCCACCTGTGTTCCAGATCTTAAGTTTTCCCACTCCAACTTGAGTGCGATTTCCTAAGTGTAGGTGAGGGGCCACGGTTCCAGGTAGGGAACCTGGACCATTTCTATTGGATTGTTCGGCTATACCTGTTTGGGTCGTTTCAATCCTACGGCGTCTACGCCTGTGATGTTCATCTAACAAATTGGAGCTATCAGATGACAAGTAGGAAGCGGGGCTTCAACCAGCATTCTGATGCTATTGCTGAGCAATCTGGGTCATAAGGTTGGTGTTAGCTTGAATTTGCTCGTTAAGTTGTCTCCTGCTTTCCACGAGTTCTCTCGTCAGCTCATTGAACTCTACCTTGGTGACAACATTAGATTGGTTTAGGATGGTGGCGATCCCTCCACCTGGATTAGCTTGTTGATTATTGGGTCCTACTTGCAGGACGTTGGTGGTTTCGTTGACATTCGCATTATGGGAGGCTGATCCGATACGTGGCCTTCCCATTTTAGAGTTTTCCATCTGAACTCTGAATAGAATTTATTAACTCTTAAGAGTAAACTTGGATCTCCTTTGGGGGATTTTTTTTCAATCCAGTAGCGGCAAAGAAGATCCTAACAGCCTGAGAATGCATGCTTCTCAGTGAAGGTACCAAAATGTTAGCACCATAATTGGTCACTAACACCTTAAATAGAGTTGTGTAGAGAGATTAATGAAGAAGGTAAATTAAAACAGAGGAATAACGCAATTGAATGTAAAAACGAACAACAGAAAATGAAACATCAAATTTATAGTGGTTCGGCGTCATTGCCTACATCCACTTTGAATACGATCTTTATTACTTTACTAATCAGTTGAGCACAGATACAAACCGTAAACAAACAACTTGAATGCAAGTTTAAACAGAAAAGAGACGAATACAAAAAACGACAGAGTCTCCTTGGAGTTTTCGAAAAAAGGTCCCTTCAATTGTACCCCTGTCCCTTTATTTATAGATGAAGATAGGCTGGACTCCCTGCGCAGTCCCAAGACCAAGGTAGCTCGGCCTATAGTCGTATGTCAAGTTGACCGAACGAGTCTTGCCGAGCCTCTTCCACTGATCCACCTGTGCCGATCCATGGGTTATATCGTTGTTGACTCGAAGCAGGCCTTCAAGGACTCGGAGCAAGCGGTAGTGTAACTCGAAGTATGGAAACATTGGTCGCATCACTCTGTTGTAGTCCAAATAATTTGTCAACCTCCTCAAGCTGCACCGAACCAAGTACGCCGATCCGCACGTGCTGAACTACTCTTGACCAATGACATTAGCTTTCCTACAACGATCGAACGATAACTGCTGAACCATTTACACCGAACCATCTTGCCTTTCCTTCCTTGGCCGAGCGATACATAACTTGGTACCTCTATGGCCGGACAACAATTGGTCGAACGACCAAGGCCGATTCCATCCACACCGAGCCATTAAGTCCGAAACCATATCGACCGAACCGCTTTGTCTCATCCATTTTGGGTGACCCACCATGTCTACACTCCAACGTCGAACCACTTTGGTCGAGCCAGTGCTAAGCATACCGATCCAGGTGTATAGGACGATCCAAACTTAAGCCACACAGGTCTCTTATACTTTCCATCCTCTCTTAACTTCAGTACCATCTATATTCATCCATAGGCTCTACGAATATCTCCATATAGCCGCGCCAAAGTGCCGGGTAACACTCCTTTTCACCAACAACAAACTATGGCAAGTAGTCGTATCTTCAATATAGATTCTTGCAGATTCGCTAAAATGATCCTATAAACCTCCAATGGTAATATATCTTGGAATTCTTTGAGGATTAGGAAGAAATCAGAGAGAATAATGTGAATTGAAGTACAACTCTTTGATATTATGTGGTTTGCAAATCGCTGAAGTATTGGAGTGAAATAGTATCGATTTGCAAGGAGATTGGAAGAGCATGCAATGGATTTCTTATGCAAATGTTTGGAGAAGGAGTAAGAGAAAATGAGAATTCTTGATGTTAAAATTCATTTTCAGAGGCCTTTATAGAGTGGTTGAAGAGACGTGTCTTTTGGTGCACAGACGATCGAATTAGCTTCCAAAACCTATTCCAATATGTCCGGAACATGGGATAAACCCTAGGAACGCCGGTCACCGCGCGAGATTTGGAGTTCGGAAAATCGAGTGAATAGTGATTTTCGATAAATTTTCTATAAAGGGACCTTCACTCTCTTCATTGCTCAAACCCTCTCTTCTTGTTTCAGCCGGCCCTAAATTTTCAATGGCCATGGAAGCTCGAAACTTTCTTCCTCAATCTCTTCCAATCTACAAACAATTAGCAACTACTTTTAACTAACAAATCGTAGAGCTTCGCGATGCCCTTCGATCCATATGGTTATGATGTGGTTAAACGCGTTGTGGAGGGAGCTTTATCGCCGCATATGTGTATCGTTCATACACAATTTCCAACGTCCAGTGGGGGCCGAGCTTCCTACTGCTTTGGCCGTGGAGGGAGGCGAGTGTGAGCTTTGAAGTGGCGGAGTTAGATCGTTGTATAAGCGGCCGTAGAGTGGTGCATGATTAGGGTTAGGGCCGGCTTGGTTTGGGTCTTGCATGTTCGAACGGGAGAGAAGAAGACGAAGGGGAGACGCGGCCTTGATCTGCTGAGTGAAATCAACGGTGGATGTGAGTTTGGGTAAATAATGAAAATAAAAGTTGTTAATTGTGTAATAAAATTCGTATAGAATCTTTGTAAAATCATATCTTTTTCATACGAGGTCGAAAACGCACGAAACGACTTGCATCGGGTTCGTTTTGTCGAATACTACGCTA
Organism: Allium cepa; assembly: GCA_030765085.1. NCBI lineage: Eukaryota > Viridiplantae > Streptophyta > Magnoliopsida > Asparagales > Amaryllidaceae > Allium > Allium cepa. The sequence continues at coordinate 554,396,822 of CM060938.1, read as the reverse complement.
TGGAGCTGGATTGGAACTGTTTGGAGCTAGAGAAAATTTTGGATTAAATCGAACGTCGTTCGATTTGATTTAAAATGGGAAAATCAAGGTGAGTGTTTTATAACGCTCACAACGTACTAAATATCTTTATGCTAGTTAATTTGACATTATGTAGTGTTATGATTTTATTTGTCGTTGTTTGATAAAATTTAATTGTCATATGGATTGTCATTTGAATTAACCGTTGAAATTAAATTGATAGTTAAATTGAAATTGAAATTGAAATTGAATTGCGATTAAATTACCTGACATTGATAACTATGAAATTGCCATGAATTGTATTGCCTATTGGATGATGTATGTCGATGGATGTTATTGGTTGATAGTTAAATGTTTGGATGTTTATTTGCTTATATATATTGTTATGCACACATATGACACCGTGATTTGATTTAAGTGATATATATTCATCCTTGACATTTAATTGAAATAAATAATTACTTGGCCATAGAATAGAAAATTATATACGGACACCGAATTGGCTAAATTAATAATTTTAAAAATCATCGATTTGAAATTTATTTAAATGTTTTGATTTAAAAGTTATAAATAGGAATAAATTTGTAGAAATCAAATTTATCGAAAAATTGAGTTTGGAATGTTGAAATAGATTTTGGTTAAAAGAAATTGTTAAATGATTTAAGTTGAGACTTTGAAATTTAAAATTGGGTTATGATTGAAGTTCGGAAATTTATTCGTTTTAAAAGATTGAACCTTAATTCGAGTTTTGAATATTACTAAGTAAAAGCGATATAAAATGATATCTGAAATTGAGCTTGAAATTGAATCATATTTGTAAGTGGGATTTAAACTCGAAAATTGATGGATAATTTTGTTAAGTGTTAAAAATTGATATTTTGAAAAATCAAGCTAAAAATCGATATACATTGGAATTGAATAAGTTGAAGGTGAATGTAAAATTTAATAAATTTGAAGTCAAAGTTGACATTGATTTGAATTGAAATCGAAATCGAATCGGTAAATTGGAAATTGAAATTTATTTGAATTGGGAAGTTATAATTGAAATGGATTGGTTTTGAAGTTGTTTTAATTTGTTTTCCAAATTACTCTGTTATATAAACCATTTTGAATACTTAAACTATTTTAATCTATTTTTAATCTACTTAACCCAATTTAAATTATTTTAAACTAATTTATCTATTTTAAATCCATTTTAAAGATTTTAAGTATTTTTAACTATTTTAATTATTTAACTACTTTTAAACAACTTAAAGCTATTTTCTAAAAAAATTCAAGATGGTTAATAAGATGAAATGTTTATATTTAAATCTTGAATTTAAATACGAATTGAGTTAAATGAAGTTGCAACCTAAATTGAAATTCGAAATGATTTTGAAATCGAAATGAGATATTGATGCGAAAATTGATTTTGAAACGGAATCTAACATTTTGATAGATACGCTGATATTTGAAAAGGATTTGATTTTTGAAGCGAATATGATATCTTGATATAAATTATGAATCGATTTGAAATATAAAAGAGCCAACAGTGTAATAATACGTAGTTATTAAAGAGACCGGGATCGGATATGGACATACTCTCTGTCGATATCGAAAACCACTTTAATAACTATTATACGTGGAGTGTTGATCCAGAATGAAGTGGATGGTTTGGTGAGCGCGTTGACTGAAGAAAGAGAACGATTATTGGATGACCCCTGACATGACTAAAACAGGAGCCGCGCCGGGCCATTGAGGTTCGCCACCTCTAGCGGACACACTTCTTCGATACCATTTCTATTACATTTGTGATTCGATTTGGGTGCACCGCTTAATTTGGAAGTGTTGTTTCGCGGTGTTGGGGTAGCTGCTGGCTATGCTCAACATCAGTCCGGATCACGCAACTACTAGTATCCTAGTTGGTATCGCCTCATGTACCTTGTCATACCGATTATCCTATTCGCGACCACTACGTTTGATTTGTACCTTGAGTATATGGATTGCCCTCTGGTGACTTCCGGTTTTGGGGAAACTACGGTCTTGTATATGCTTTTGGGAATATAAAATGTGTTAAGGGGGATTATGGTAACGCCTTAACGCTATTTTGATACTTTATATTACTGATAGGCATTATCTACTTAGCGTATATTACTACATAGTAGATAGTTTAACGGATCCTTGAGAGATGGAAAATCCCGTAACATCTCTTAAGTTATTGCACGCACGTTGACACTGGATATGGGATGTCAAACCCCGTAAACATCTCTGACGCCGTTACACTCATACTTATTTACGATGATTTAACTTACATGAGGATATTTAGTCCTGACTCGAGTGTTTTGTCTTTTCATTACGCTCGGGTCAGTCCTGAGTTTTTCAGATTTTTGAAGATCTATTCTGGAGGATGAAGACGAAGATTTGGTATACTATTACTATTATTATCTGTGCATCATGCTGTCTGCTGCATTATTTAAATTGTTCTGTTGTATATGTATAACTCTGATAAATGTTGTATAAATAATTGTCAAAGTATAGTAAACAGCTTCATGAACTGTTTATTTGACTATTATATTTTATCGTTCCGCTGCGAGATTCTGTGTTGTTTCATTCCCTTTATTTCTCTTTCTTTTCTTTTCTTCTTTACCCCAATAACTATCTGCCATTTTGAACGGTTTGGAATCGACATGTGTATTTGATCGTCGGTTTAAACTATCCAAAATGGCGGGTCGTTACAGTTGGTATCAGAGCTTTGGTTTAGCGATAACCTTAGCTCTGTGGGGTCTGACTCTTTATAAATAGGGTCGTTATACCCTATGATGAGTCATTGAGTGAATATATATATGAGAGAGCGTATTTGTTAGTGATATAAAATGTTTTATATTGTGTCGGTTGATTTGTTGAGTGACTTATGGATTCTGGTCAATACGAGTAATTAACGTCATTGATAGGGATCTCTAAACACTTAAACAGAATAATTCGACATAGTATTGTTTTGAAATTGGGTAAATGAAATAATTTTGCCCTAATTATATTTTGTATATAAAGGATTTATTTTTAGAAATTATTGTGACTTATCTAGCTTATCTGCTGGTTAGGAATGAAATTTTGGTTATCACCATTAATTGGACATTGTAATTAAATAAATAAGCTAAATTACAAAATGAACAATGATAAAACAACTTATGGGTTGTTTTAAGAAAATGCCTATAAGAATATTTTATAAAGGTGACTTATAAATTTAAAATAGATTCAAATTGAGAAATATTGAATTTAAGACCCGGAGATTTTGAAAAATGGTTCTCAAGGCTTTGAAGAAATATATAGTAATATTAGTTGGAAAATATTTATGGGAAATATTTTGAAAGGATTTTAAGAAGGAATGAATTAAGTACTCTTCTCTTCTGTCGCTGGAAAATAATTTCGGTGATGACTGCGCAGCATCATCGACGTTCATTTTCGAGTCTCAAAGTGGGGGAGACTTCTAAGAAGCTTTGTTTTTCTTCGAAATTATTTTGGGTAAATGGGTTTTGGTTTGAACTCCAAAGGCATGATTTGATATATTAAAGATATAAGTGTATATATTTATTTCAAATGATTTGAAAAGAACCGGGCATTTAAATTTCTAAGTTCTGTTAATTAATAATTTTCAAGTATTTGAATGAAATGTGAATAACCAGAATTTATAAAATAAGGAGGATTTAAATAAATCAAATGTGTGTACATTGTAATTATGTAAAATGAAATTCTATAAACTTGTATAATACCAAATTTGCATTCTAATAACATATAATATGACTTACCAAATATTAAGAAGTTGAAATAATGTTTTGGATAGGTAATGAGATATTGTACAAATAAACAGAACCTGAAAATAATTGAAGTATACAAGTAAGGAAAACTAAAAAGGAATTAAAAAGTACATAAATGAAAATTTGGATGTGGAAAAATTTATATACTTAAATATAGCATGAAATGATGAATGGATAAATGGAACAAGTAAGTGAACCTAAGGAAGAAGATAAATGGATCGCATTATATCTTTGTAAATTGGCTATAGAAAATAAATATAAATTGCAAAGGGATTGTAAAATAATTGAATTTGTAACCTTTAAGATAACAGTAGACTAAGAAAAATCATTTATGAAAGGTTATACTTTTATAGGATGACTATAAACTAAAGTGCCGCTTAATAAAATGTTCCACAAGTGAATTCGTTATTAACTGAAATTATGAAAATGCAATAAATGTAAACAAAAGACTTTGGTATAGCTAAGAATCAATTGGGAAAAGAAATTGGATTTAATTAAATTACATAGAATGTTTAAAATGAACTTGAGTAAGCAAATTCTATGATATGATGTTTAAGAAAAGATAATGTTAAAGAACATGCTATGTAAAGAAATGAATATACTAACTGAATAATAGATTGTGAATAATTTAGTATAGATAAATTGGATAGAAATCCATTGGAAGGTAATACGTGAGATTGTACATATATTATTTTATTTGCATAACAATTTGATCCAAATTCGAGCACAAAATTTCGAGATGATTTATATCGATCCAAGTTAGGATTTTTCACTCGATTTTCGACGGCGAACCCTGGATATGGATTTTTAAATTGATTCTGGAATTCTCTATCATAGTATATGGCTATGCAAGGAGAGTAACAGTTCCAATCAAGGAACCAAATCTGAGTCCGCACTAGAGAGTCGTGTGAACGATACTAGTTTGGAAGTGAAATTGTGTGATCGAATAAGCGATTAGATTTATATTGCTCACGGATGATATATGTACGGCTTACGGACTTAATTAAAGTTAATATTGGAAATTTAAGATGCCAAATATAAAATGATTCTTTTAAAATTATATAACATGATATATATATATAAAAGAGATAAACCAAATTGAATGTAAAATTAATAATTTGGTTATGTTGGGTATGATTTGGTTGTTAGATGATTTTTAGTTGATTGTATATAATTCATTAAGTGTTAATGAAATTGAAAGCTGTAAATCATTGAAATCAAATTGGAAGTTAAATGAATTGAAATAGAATTTAATTTGATTCAAATTGGAAGTAAACTAATGTAAATATAAATTAGTGAATGTTAACTAATTGTATTGAGAATGAATGTTAGCAAAAGTCCAACGTTAATGAATCAGCTGTGAGTAAAATTGAAACCAACCAAATAAATACTAATGAGAAGTGAATTTATATTGATTGGTTATGAATTTGTTGGATGATAGTTGGATGATAGTTGATTGATGGTTGCATTTGTTGTTTTGTTGCATTTGCTATGTTGGCACATGTAGTTGTTATGTTGCTATATTGTGTATATTGATATTATTTTCATATATACATGTTTCTCATGGTTTGTTGAGTGTTTAGTAGGTGTGGATTGCGCTTGCTTCGCATTTGGGCTCGCTTTCGCGCTATATTAGTCGTATATGCTCGCTAATAAAATATAACGTACATGTTTATTTTGTCATTGGATTTGGTGATTTTTGATGAGCCACTTGGCTTTTGATTTTCTTTTGTTGGTTTGGGTCCCGTAGAGGCGTTTTGTAGCTGTACCGATCGAGCCGCGCAAAGGAGACTCTGCCGAAATTTTCCGTAAAATCCGGGTGTTAGAAAAATTTTAAAGTTTTTAAATTTTTTTTTATAACTTGTTTCGATAACTAACTTTTAAAGTTGGAAAGCCGTTCGAAGTAACTTAGTGGAAGCGTAGTTATGACTTTATGAATGGAATTTCATTGTTTGATAAGTTGGTAACTTTGAATAAAATATATCTAATGTTGAATTCTATACTTAGTTCATTTTCCCTTCTTTTTCCTTTTCGGGGACGAAAAGTTTTGAGTGGGGGAGAGTGTAACGACCCGTAAATTTTCGATAATTAAAATAGCTAATTTAATAAGATTTCGTGATTCAGTGTTAGAAAAAATTTGTAATTCGTTTAGAATAATAATAACTGGAATGAATGGCAACAATAATTATTCAAGTAATGAGAAATGAATGCTACTTAGTGAATGCCTTTGAAATCAACAGTAGAATAGGATAATAAATGTTAAATTTCATTGGGTATAATAGAGTAATTGATTGATATGTAAAATCTATTTAAATCAAATATTGAATATTGAACAGGAAAATTGTTTAAATTAAATATTTAAAACTTATTGAATAATTGAATAACTGTAAAATGAAAATAGTGTTCTAAATTGTGAATTGGTTTTAAAGGTTGATTCTTGTAAGTTCAATTTCAATATTTCAAAAGATAATGAATTATTGGATAATCGAAATTGTTTAAATTTAATATTTGGAATTTATTGAATAATTTAATAGTGGGAATGGAATAACCGTATAATGGAAATAGTTGTTTTATAATTTTAATTCGTTTCAAAAGATAAATTTTATAAGTTCGTTTTGAATATTTCAAAAGATAGTGATTTAAGAATAATCAAATTTGTTAAATTTAATATTACGAATGTTTGAATAAATTAAATTTCGAATTTGATATGATTAATTTGATATTGAAATTTAATATATAAAAATAGAGTGAATATTTGAAATTTGATTCAATGTGATCCAAATTGGTTTCCAAAGTGAATGTAAGTTATATTTGGATTTTAATAGAGTTAATAAGATTTTAAAATTGGAATTTATTGGATAAATTGAATAACGGGTTTAATATGATTAAAATGATTTGTAAAATTTTATTTTATCCTATTGGAGTTATAGTGATATTGTAGAACTTTTAAAACTGAATTTACAATTTATTTGTGAAAAGTGAATATTTTAATATTCAATTATCGATTGAAAATAGCCAATTTTTGAACAGTCTCAGAATTGGACGAAACTAGTTCCATTGGATCCGTAATAGTTAGTTATTATCGTATTTCAATTTTCGTAGAAATCGGAGTTGTCGTTTGACTGTGGCAGCTCGAAACGCATCGAAATTATTTAAATATTAATTTGGCGAGTTAAAATAGTCGTTTTTCAAACAGTCTCGGATTTCGACGAAACTAGTTTCATCGGATCTGTAATGTGATATTATTGTATGGTTTTAAATTTCAAGTCAATCGAATTTATCGTTTGTCCGGTGCAAGCTAAAACGCATAGAAAATAGTTTAAATCGGTTTAATTTAAATTGAACGTTTATTGCCGTATCTCACACAGACGATCGAATTAGCTTCCGAAACCTGTTCCATTGTGTCCGGAACACAGGATAGACCTTAGGAACGCCGGTCACCGCGTGAGATTTGGAGTTCGAAAAATCGAGTGAATAGTGATTTTCGATAAATTTTCTATAAAGGGACCTTCACTCTCTTCATTGCTCAAACCCTCTCTTCTTGTTTCAGCCGGCCCTAAATTTTCAATGGCCATGGAAGCTCGAAACTTTCTTCCTCAATCTCTTCCAGTCTACAAACAATTAGCAACTACTTTCAACTAACAAATCGTAGAGCTTCGCGATGCCCTTCGATCCATACGGTTATGATGTGGTTAAACGCGTTGTGGAGGGAGCTTTATCGCCGCATACATGTATCATTCGTACACAGTTTCCAACGTCCAGTGGGGGCCGAGCTTCCTACTGCTCTGGCCGTGGAGGGAGGCGAGCGTGAGCTTTGAAGTGGCGGAGTTAGATCGTTGTATAAGCGGCCGTAGAGTGGTGCATGATTAGGGTTAGGGCCGGCTTGGTTTGGATATTGCGCGTTCGAACGGGAGAGAAGAAGACGAAGGGGAGACGCGGCCTTGATCTGCTGAGTGAAATCAACGGTGGATGTGAGTTTGGGTAAATAATAAAAATAAAAGTTGTTAATTGTGTATTAAAATTCGTATAGAATCTTTGTAAAACCATATCTTTTTCATACGAGGTCGAAAACGCACGAAACGACTTGCATCGGGTTCGTTTTGTCGAATACTACGCTATGGAGCTAGATTGGAACCGTTTGGAGCTAGAGAAAATTTTGGATTAAATCGAACGTCGTTCGATTTGATTTAAAATGGGAAAATCAAGGTGAGTGTTTTAAAACGCTCACAACGTACTAAATATCTTTATGCTAGTTAATTTGACATTATGTAGTGTTATGATTTTATTTGTCGTTGTTTGATAAAATTTAATTGTCATATGGATTGTCATTTGAATTAACCGTTGAAATTAAATTGATAGTTAAATTGAAATTGAAATTGAAATTTAAATTGAATTGCGATTAAATTACCTGACATTGATAACTATGAAATTGCCATGAATTGTATTGCCTATTGGATGATGTATGTCGCTGGATGTTATTGGTTGATAGTTAAATGTTTGGATGTTCATTTGCTTATATATATTGTTATGCACACATATGACACCGTGATTTGATTTAAGTGATATATATTCATCCTTGACATTTAATTGAAATAAATAATTACTTGGCCATAGGATAGAAAATTATATACGGACACCGAATTGGCTAAATTAATAATTTTAAAAATCGTCGATTTGAAATTTATTTAAATGTTTTGATTTAAAAGTTATAAATAGGAATAAATTTGTAGAAATCAAATTTATCGAAAAATTGAGTTTGGATTGTTGAAATAGATTTTGGTTAAAAGAAATTGTTAAATGATTTAAGTTGAGACTTTGAAATTTAAAATTGGGTTATGATTGAAGTTCGAAAATTTATTCGTTTTAAAAGATTGAACCTTAATTCGAGTTTTGAATATTACTACGTAAAAGCGATATAAAATGATATCTGAAATTGAGCTTGAAATTGAATCATATTTGTAAGTGGGATTTAAACTCGAAAATTGATGGATAATTTTGTTAAGTGTAAAAATTGATATTTTGAAAAATCAAGCTAAAAATCGATATACATTGGAATTGAATAAGTTGAAGGTGAATGTAAAATTTAATAAATTTGAAGTAAAAGTTGACATTTATTTGAATTGAAATCGAAATTGAATCGATAAATTGGAAATTGAAATTTATTTGAATTGGGAAGTTATAATTGAAATGGATTGGTTTTGAAGCTGTTTTAATTTGTTTTCCAAATTACTCTGTTATATAAACCATTTTGAATACTTAAACTATTTTAATCTATTTTTAATCTACTTAACCCAATTTAAATTATTTTAAACTAATTTATCTATTTTAAATCCATTTTAAAGATTTTAAGTATTTTTAACTATTTTAATTATTTAAACTACTTTTAAACTATTTAAAGCTATTTTCTAAAAAATTTCAAGATGGTTAATAAGATGAAATGTTTATATTTAAATCTTGAATTTAAATACGAATTGAGTTAAATGAAGTTGCAACCTAAATTGAAATTCGAAATGATTTTGAAATCGAAATGAGATATTGATGCGAAAATTGATTTTGAAACGGAATCTAACATTTTGATAGATACGCTGATATTTGAAAAGGATTTCATTTTGAAGCGAATATGATATCTTGATATAAATTATGAATCGATTTGAAATATAAAAGAGCCAACGGTGTAATAATACGTGGTTATTAAAGAGACCGGGATCGGATATGGACATACTCTCTGTCGATACCGAAAACCACTTTAATAACTATTATACGCGGAGTGTTGATCCAGAATGAAGTGGATTGTTTGGTGAACGCGTTGACTGAAGAAAGAGAACGATTATTGGATGACCCCTGACATGACTAAAACAGGAGCCGCGCCGGGCCATTGAGGTTCGCCACCTCTAGCGGACACAGTTCTTCGATACCATTTCTATTACATTTGTGATTCGATTTGGGTGCACCCCTTGATTTGGGAGTGTTGTTTCGCGGTGTTGGGGTAGCTGCTGGCTATGCTCAACATCAGTCCGGATCACGCAACTACTAGTATCCTAGTTGGTATCGCCTCATGTACCTTGTCATACCGATTATCCTATTCGCGACCACTACGTTTAATTTGTACCTTGAGTATATGGATTGCCCTCTGGTGACTTTCGGTTTTGGGAAAAACTACGGTCTTGTATATGCTTTTGGGAATATAAAATGTGTTAAGGGGGATTATGGTAACGCCTTAACGCTATTTTGATACTTTATATTACTGATAGGCATTATCTACTTAGCGTATATTACTACATAGTAGATAGTTTAACGGATCCTTGAGAGATGGAAAATCCCGTAACATCTCTTAAGTTATTGCACGCACGTTGACACTGGATATGGGATGTCAAACCCCGTAAACATCTCTGACGCCGTTACACTCATACTTATTTACGATTGATTTAACTTACATGAGGATATTTAGTCCTGACTCGAGTGTTTTGTCTTTTCATTACGCTCGGGTCAGTCCTGAGTTTTTCAGATTTTTGAAGATCTATTCTGGAGGATGAAGACGAAGATTTGGTATACTATTACTATTATTATCTGTGCATCATGCTGTCTGCTGCATTATTTAAATTATTCTGTTGTATATGTATAACTCTGATAAATGTTGTATAAATAATTGTCAAAGTATAGTAAACAGCTTCATGAACTGTTTATTTGACTATTATATTTTATCGTTCCGCTGCGAGATTCTGTGTTGTTTCATTCCCTTTATTTCTCTTTCTTTTCTTTTCTTCTTTACCCCAATAACTATCTGCCATTTTGAACGGTTTGGAATCGACATGTGTATTTGATCGTCGGTTTAAACTGTCCAAAATGGTGGGTTGTTACAATTTACATAATCAACATCAATGTAAATAAATTCAATTAACCTTCACCGATTAACTTATCTCTTATTCAAATTGGCATATTAATGAACAACATATAATTAGACGTCCAAATCTATAAATTAGCAAAACGAGGATTTATTTTGCTAATCAGATGTCCAATAATTTTAATTAGCTGAATGGTGTTTTAACTGCTAAATAGGTGTCCAAATTACTTTATTTAATTTACCTTAACGGAACGATGTTTATTTGGTCAAATGGATAACACCCATAAAGTATAACTAATTAAAATACAATTAACTAAATTAACATAATTTTATCCAATCAGCGTTTACTTATCATTAAATTATCCCAAAACTAACAACAAGTTATATCAAAGCGTTATTTCGTCAATACAAACACAAAGCAAAAGTCCGCAAGTTAATCAGATTCAATATGGGTGAGATATCACAATTTAAAGCTAGCTACTAAATTATTTTGATTAAAAAACAAGAAAATTAGTTTCTAACCAACATCAAAATCCATTGCTCATTGCTTTTGCAAACCTGAACCCACTAGCACCTTCTTCTCCAACACCCCATCTCCATTGCCAACCCGTAATTCGTGCACACACCATGCACGTTGCATGCTCCACCACTCATGGAATCAATGAACTAAGACTACCAAAAAGTTTCCCTTCTTGACCACACCCTACCGCCACACTCAGTTCCACCTTCCACAACCTGAGAAGATATCCGAGCAACCAAACCTGGCTCAAAATCGCGCTCCATGTTTTCCAACTTTATGTACCACCCAAACCACCACCGGACCCCATCAATCTTGGCCGCTAGGTGCAAAATTCCAAGCTAAAGCCAACTCCATTCTCCAATTCGCCTAACTCTGCCTTAAAATCGAAACCCTTGTTTTCGACCTCCATCCTCGATAATCATAAAATGCCACCAAACTCATAACAAAAATACTATACCCCGGCCCCAATGATGCATACGTCGCCTTCTAATTCGAAGCGTATTGCAGATATCAATTTTTGAAGTTTTGGGTATATTTTTCTCGCTTATTGTAAAATCGCCATAACTCATTCGATTTCCGACGAAAATTCGGACGATCAATTTCTGAAAATACTAAAGATCTACACTAATAACTTTTATGTTAAATGATTAGGCTAAAAGTGGATGGTTTGAGATGTGGTGATTTTTGAAGGTTGAAATGGAATTTTTTTTTTTTGCAAATGAACAGGGATGATGAAGTAGAAATAATAATGGCAGCAGATCAAAAGTGAAAATGAATGTGTATGTGTACACATATATAGGCAACCAAATCTAACTAAGGCAAAAAGAAAAAAAAACAAGGAGGACAAGGGACAAGGAGACATGTGGGTGAAGGGGGAAAATGGATGGGGAAACAAAAGAGCAGGGAGAGTAAATTGTTGCTGCACATTGATTTTGTATCTGAGTCTGGAATAGAAAAGATTGCGACGCCCCGCCACACTATATCCCTTCCGCGTACGAGCCGCGAACGACGGAAAATAAAGTAAGACCATGTACAGAAATGTGACACGATTACAAAACAAAAATAAAATACACCGGATATCAAGTTCTGTTAAATTTTAAAAGTACCAACGTTCGACATAAAATACGTTAAATGACGATTTAGTAATTTCCACATTAAAAATTATGAAAAATTCCATAAAATCATTTTATTGTCAAAATAATTTTCTTTTTTATTTTAAACCTAAAATCGAATAATTAAAATCAAATAAATATTCCAAAAATCAACATGTGAAATTATGGATCGTTGAAGCAACGAAAGAAAAAAAATCGATTTTCTCAAATCGCATAGTAGTAAAAAAAGACCAGACCAACGTTGCCAGCGGGTCAACCACCTCCATCACCCCACCTTTTTATCCCCGCCTTATGAGCAGATATGATAACTCTCCTATAGTCATACCTACAGCGATGTGAGTGATTACCAATTTACTGATTTAGGGTTGATTAATTGATTTTTATTTTTTAAACCAATGTTTATTTAGGATTAAGTATAATTTATTGAATTTTATTGTTTAACCTAATGTTTATTGTTATTGAAAATAATCGGTGAAAGTTTATCGAGATTATTTGAGATTGGAATATGAAGAATAAATAATAAAATTCATACAACATTTATATTAAAATTTAAATAATACATAATTAAAATTTTCTATATTAATATTGTTTATAACTAGTTTGAGATAAGAATCGAAGACAAAATTTTGGGTGTCAAAATAAAAAGATAAAACAACAGAAAGATGAAGAGGCGTAATCATTAGCCGACTCAATATCAATTTTATTTTATGCCAAAAATAAAAAATCTCAAACTTCATGCCGAATTCAAGGAACTAATTTGGAACCTATAAATGAAAAGCCTATAGATGAAAATGTGGAAGTTGAAATTGATAATCAACATATTGCAGAAGTTATGGAGGATACATATACCGAAAATGTGCGAGTGCATATTACTAACAGTGTTAAGCAGAGAACAATAATTGAATATAAGATAAATAATTAAAACGATCACACTAGATATTTTATACTAGTTTGGACCTCCCATCCTACGTTCAGTCTCGAAGCTCCCCTTCGGTATTTCCTTTAACCAACTAACCCTCGCTTTGTCCGGAGGAATAGGCTAATACAAAAGTATATCTCTGAAAATCATATGCTCCAACTAACACGGTTTTTGACCGATAGTACAAATCTTCCTATGATCTCCTTTGAGTATGTGATTGTGAATGCTTTGAGTTGTAGGAAGTGGTTTAAATAAATTTATAATGGTTATAATAGATTGAGAGTATGTAAGCAATGTATGCAATAGAGAGCGATAAGAAATCAGAGAGAATAAATTTGATTAGTTCAATTCAGTTAATGTCTAAATCTCAATCATGGTAGTATTTATATATTCAAAAGGATGCAGATGAAGAGTTCTTACTACTAGATAAGGTCTATTCATTTTAATGGCTGCAACCATTAGATAAAGAGGTAATTTCTTTGTTCCAACAGAAGTTTATTCAAAAATATGCAGGTTTTCAAATGACAAACGTCTATGGTAAAACCTCAGACGTTTGTGGCTTCATAAATTTATTTTTATGAATATTTCTTCAAACGTTTGTGATTTTACCTATGACGTCTGCGGTTAGTAAATGTAGCATTCTGCTGTATTGCGAAGTATTTGAACTTTTGTATGATCATGTGTGCATGTATACTCAAGGAGACCTAAACAGCATTTTATCTAAAGTCTTTTATAGTAGAATAACCATACTAACTATAGTATGGTCGATAGATCTTCATTTGTTTTCGAGTCTTGATATCTTCGAGCATGATGTATTCTTGTAGTATATACATGTAATTTTGATAAAATGCGTGTCTGTCTGTCTATATATATATATATATATATATATATATATATATATGATTGTATAGTTGTTGTCATTGAAACATAAACTGGAGGTTCTAACGTTCTCCTCCTTTTTGATAATGACAACTATACAATCAAGATGGGAGAATTATTATATTTATTTATTCATAAAGTAAGTTTTATCTTCCCTTAAGTATATGCATAAAATTTTCCCCCTTTGTCATTATCAAAATGAAAGGAATGATATAAGAGATAAAACAAATGTTAAATAGACATTTAATAGCATGTTATAGAAAAGATATGAATAATTAAAAACTAAATAAGTAAGTTCAAATAGAAATTGAGACTAGTGTAGCAGGAGGTCTACCGAGGAGCAAAAGTGGGAGGAGTACCATGATGCTCTTCTTGTTGTTGTTGTAAGGACCATTGTTCAAGGGAGAATATTGGGGGTGGCCGTTGGGGAAGGTGCATCAACGATAAAAACCATATATCACTTTCTTTTATGGGGATTTCTTCAAAATGAGAGATATAGGAGGGTACCTTGAAAGCATTTAAGAGATGTATAATGTATGGAGCATAGATAATAGTGCGTCGATAAGGAGACTAAAAAATTATGAATGAATTTGGCCCAATTTATTTTTATTCCACCAAAAATAGCATAAAGAGCATTGTTCGTAGATTTGTTCATGACTACCTAGACGTGGAATTATCATATTTATTATTATATGATTTAATAATCTAGTTTATAGACATAAGTAAATGGATTTCCACTAGGGCATCCTATCTTCCTAAATAAGATGACTTATTTCATCCTGTGGCAAGTTTCTATGGTCGAGAATTTCTTCCAAATCGATCCCAAACGAAGAAAAATTAAGTATACGTCCAATGGTGTTGATGTTAATTTTTAAAACATGTCTGTAAACACTCGTCCATAACCAACCATTATCATTCTGAGGAGTCCATATATAACTACTACATAAATTAGCGTAAAAAAGAAAATCAGCTAATTGGTTGATTTGTACCTCATTATCGTCGAAATTGATTGAATCCAGACATTCATATGCGATTATAAGTTCTTGATTGCTATATTCTCCAAAATTCCATAATCTATAGAAAGGTCTGGAATGAAGCTTCTTTTTAGCTCTTCAAATTACCTGTGGCAATTGTGCTGTTGCAAAGCCATTCTTGAATGAGAGCATCATTAACTAAGGGATTGTGAGAAGAGGATGACTGACCTTTCTTGGAACGTTTATTAACTAGAATTTTTGGTTTAGGAGCCGTTAGCGAGCAAATAGAGATTGGATGGAGGCTAGGGTTTCAGAATTGGGAGGTAATTTGGAGTTAGATGGTAAAATTGGGGAAAAATTATATATATGACTATTGGAGACAGGGTTTCAGAATAGCGACAAACGTCTGTAGATGTAGCACAGACGTCTGTTCTTTCATTTATAAATAAACAGAAACATATGAAAGACGTTTATGGTTACAGAAAAAAATATCCCATGAATTCGGTTCAATCTTTGGGTCGCCAATTAATGGCAGCAGTGGAGACCAACTTGGACGAGCTAAAGTGTCAATCCAATCTTGGTTTGATGGTCCTAACTTGCATAGATTTCTTCGAGTAATGTTATACGATTTTATAGGAGTTTCTTTTATCGAGTAGATTTTTGATGTATGCAATTTTTCGTTGGTGAATGACCACCAATTACTAGAATACAGTTTTTAAGAAAATTTATATGAGATCCTTGACATCGTTGCTCACAATACATTTCACGTTGAACTCCCATCATTTCTTATTGGTAGTGATATATTTCATCGACTTTATCGGTGAGAGATGTTGATTGCAGATCAATTGATGTTTGGCTTTCCTTAATTGGAGGAAAAACAAGTGCAATATGTAGGTGATGTAACAATATTTAGAGAGGCTGAGCGAATTGATGGAGGTGTGGATTTAGTTGGGGAAACGTAAGTGCCATATGACGAGGGTGGTTTATAGTCAATAGTTGAATAGGTGGAGTCGTGATCGAAGGACATTTTGAGTAATATTTGTCTTAATAAACTATTTGAACTTAGGAAGAAAATAAGCGATTTATAAGAGAAAGTTTTTACTATACTTAGAAGTTTGGTTGAGGAAAATAAGTTTAATCATATAGCTTTTAACGGAGGGTAGTTAAGTTTTATATGGTTTGTATTAATCTAAGTGTATAGGTTTTATCCCATGTAGTTTTATATGAGCTTTTCTTCCCAAAAAAATTTAAGTGTACAAAACTAATCATACAAATTTAGATAACCAATTCATTGTAAGAACATATTCCTAGATCTATCTTAATTTAATAAAAGTTAGTTCACGCAAAAAAATGACATGTGCCACTTGTGCTTTTTCTATTTGTTTTACAACCACCGAAATCAGGATCACTATATAACACTAGTTCGAACGAGCTTCCTTATGGGTAAAGAAGTCCGTAATCTCTAGTATTTATTAAATATCTTAAGATTCATTTTACCGCTCGATGATGTAATTCTTTAGGTTGTGCTTGAAACCGAGCACATAAACATACACTCGTTATAATATCTGGTCTACTAGCTGTTAAGTATAACAGAGATCCTATTATACTTCGATATAATTTTCGGTCGAAATTTTTTCCATTTTTATCTTTATCTAAATGTATTGTAGTACTCATTGGAGTTGATTTACTTGGTATATTTTCCATTCCGAAACGTTTTAATAAATCTTGATAGTATTTTTCTTGATTTATAAAAATTCCATTTTCTAATTGTCTTATTTGTTATCCCATGAAATAGTTTAACTATCCTATATGTGACATTTCAAATTCATCTTTCATTAATTTAGAAAATTAAATCATAATTTTTCGTCAATGGATCCAAATAAAATGTCGTCAACATATATTTATACGGCTAATATATTATTGTTTTCTAGTTTTATGAATATAGCAGAATCGATTTTACTAATTTGCAAACTGAAACTTTATAAACGAGTTTTTAATCTTTCGTACCACGCACGAGGTGCTTGTTTTAATCCATATAAGGCCTTTTTAAGTTTAAATACATGATCATGATATTTCTCGTGAACAAATAATGGAGGCTGTTTAACATGTACTTTTTCTTTTATAAATCTGTTAAAAATGCACATTTTAAGTCCATTTGAAATTTTTTTAAATTATGATGACATGCAAAGCCAGTAATGTTCGTAATGCTTCAAGACGTGTTACAGAAGCAAATATTCCATTATAATCAATTCCTTCTTATTGATTATATCCTTGAGCTACTATCTTTCTTTATTTCATACAACATTTTCATTTTCATCTGCTTTATTTTTAAACCCATTTCATTCCAATCACAGATTGATTGTCTGGTCTTGGTACAAGTTCCCAAACATCATTTCTTTCAAATCTATTAAGTACTTCTTCATTGCAATAATCCAAAAATCATCCTTTGTTGCTTCTTTATAACTTTTTGGTTCAAAATTTGAAAATGAAACATGACTCATTTGATTTAACTGTTTTCTAGTTGATACTCTTGTATTTAAATCTCCAATAATATCATTTATAGGATGGTCTCTTAATATTCTAGGTGATGATGTTATTATATTATCATTTTTGTTATTGACATTATTATTACTATTTTCTTGTATAGGTATATTAGTTTTATTTTAATTTCTTTATCATCGTCATTTTTATTATCTTTAAACTTTCGTCAAATGAGACATGAAGACTTTCTTCTGTGATATTTGTTCGTTTATTAAAGATTCTATATGCTTTGCTTTGATTTAAGTAGCCAACAAAAATTCCTTCACCAACTTTAGAATCAAATTTTCCCAGATAATCATTAGTGTTTAATACAAATAATTTTGACCCAAATACACGAAAATATGATACTTTTATTTTTTTATTTCACAGTACGTGTTTGTAGTCATCGGTCTAAGTTTTATACGATTTAATACATAACAAGCAATAGCAAGGGCTTCGACCCAAAAATTCTTTGTAAGTTACTACTATTTAATAGAGTTCATGCACATTCTTGTAAAGTTCGATTTTTTCTTTCTACAACACCTTTTTGTTGTGATGTTCGGGGAAACGAAAAATTATGCCTAATTCCCTTTTTGTTATAAAAATTTGTAAATAGTTCATTTTTAAATTCACCTCCACGATCACTTCGTATATTTTTATTTTTTCAATTCATTAATTTCTTTATTCGTTTAGAAAAAATATTGAACATTTCAAAAGTGTCACTTTTATGTTTTAAAAATAACGCCTAAGTATATCTTGAAAAATCATTAATAATTACAAAAACATATTTATTATGATTTATTAAACATCTTGAGTTGATTCGAATAAATCAAGATAAAGTAGTTCGAGAGGTTGTTTTGTGGAAATTTCTTTTTCAGATTTAAAAGAGCTTTTCTTTAATTTTCCAAATTGACAAGTGTCACATAGGTTTTTAACCTTGTAGTTAATTTTAGGTAATCCTTTAACTAATTCATTTTTAGCTAGTTTGTTGACATTTTTAAAACTTATATGACAAAAACATTTATGCCATAACCATGGATCATCACGATTCGCGGCTAAGCATAAATTTGTGTTTTTTTGACATTCATGTATAAAACATATATGTTTTGATTTATAAATCCTTCAAAATTTTAAAAAAAAACTACATTTATTTATCTTAAAATCAATTTTAAATCCTTTATCACATAATTGACTTATGCTTAATAAGTTATGTTTCAAATTTTCTACCAATACAAAATTAGTAATTATAGGAGAATTAGAAATATCGATATTGATGAGTTCTCCAATGTTGATGACAAATTCTTTTGAGTTATCTCTGAATGTTACAGTGCAACCACCGATATATGTTATATTTGATAACATATTAACATTTCCACACATGTGCTTTGAACAACCACTATCGAGTATTCATTTCTCTTTATTCTTTATTTTAATTTTCAGTACGTGAAAAGAAGAAAATTTTAATTGGTACCTACCTTCTTTGATTATGGTCCTACATGTTAGTGAAGGAATGTAGCCATATCCATAAGGACTTGTTTCCTTTGAAATGTAATTTTTGTTACATAAACTTTTTGGAAATATTCATCAATATACTTTTTTATAATTAGTTTATTATTTGTTTTTGGAATCTATATTTTGACCATATTCGTATATGGATTTTTAAACTTAGTTTCTAATTTTGGCTTTTTGAATTTTTTGTATATTATGCTGTATTTCTTTGACTGTTGTTTGTTTTCAAAACCTAATCTATTTCGATTTCCAAATGGTTTAGATATTGTAATTAAATTTTCTAAGTTTTTTTCCTTTGTTGAATATTTTCACATTATTTGTTATTTTATCTAATTTACTTTTAAGATCACAAATTTCAATATTTCTAGAATCTAAAATTGCTTGTAATTCTAGTTTTTCGTTTTCCAGGCTAACTTTTTCTATCTTATATGTTTCAAATCATTTAATAATTTGTCATTTTGAGATTATATTGTTACATATTTCTTTTGAAAAATTTCTAATTCTTCTTCTAAGATAATTTTATCATAATCCGATTTCTAATTTTGATCTAGTTAACTTTTCTACATATTCCTTATTTAATTTTTCTATTCTCTATATATATCATCTAATTCAATACATATTTCCATTATTTCATCATAAGTAAGTTCAGGACGTACCTCATTAGTGTTAGCCATAAAACACACATTTGCTTGTTTCGAATAGCTTTCACTATCATTATCACTATCTGAAGAAGAAGATGAATTCGAACCATTTCATGTTACTTGAAAATCTCTTTTCTTTTTCTTGAATTTCTCGAATTTGCTTTTCTTTTTATCGTTATCGAGCCATGGATAGTCTTTCTTCATGTGGACAAATTTTTCACACTCATAACATTTAATCGATGTTTGATTTGAGGAATTTGGTTTGCCACTATTTTGAAATTTGGTCATCTTCTTGAAATTCTTGAATTTGTTATTATTCTTGGCAATAAGACAATCCCCTCTTAATCAAAGTTTGAATCTTTGGTACTTAGTTGGAATGCTATGTTTTTCCTTTTCATGATTTTGATCCTGTCTAGCTTGCAATTTAGCTTCATACGACATTGGATTTCCTATTAGCTCATCGACTTTAAGTTGATAGAGATCGTTAACTTCTTCAATGGCTAAAACTTTTCTTTTCCATTCATTTGTCAAAGAGTTTAAAATTCGCGTGAATAAAGCAAAATCTATGAATTTGACTTCAAGTGCCACGAGATCATGTTGAATGGTTTGAAATCTTGCATATATATCAATAATTAATTCACTTATTTTCATTTTAAAAAATGAAACTATTTTTTTTAAAATTGAAATTTTAGTTTGTTTGACTTTATTTCTCCCTTCATGTATGATTTGTAAAATGCGTTGTATATCATATGTAGTCCTGCAAAGCATGACAGGTGAAAATTAATTTTTGTCAAGTGAGCAAAATGATGCATTTATAGCTTTGGCATTATTAGATGCCTCTGCTTTTTGTACATCGGTCCATGTGCTAATATATGTGTCAGGTGCTTCATATTTTTTTTGAATTGCTAGCCATATTTCTTAGCCATTGGCTTCCATAAAAATTCGCATATATGTTGACCAATAAACATAATTAGAACTAGTAAATAGTGAGTGACAAGTAGTTGATTGATCTTCTTGAAATGTGCTTGCCATTTTAATGATTTTTTCAACCACATGTTACTGTAGATTGAAATGACCTTGCTTTTATGAAACTTATATATATATATATACACTGTGTGTATTACTAATTATGTTAAGCAGAGAACGATAATTGAATATAAGATAAATAATAAAAACGGCTACACCATATATTATATTGGTTCGGACCCCCGTCCTACATCTAGTCCCGAAGCTCCCCTTCGGTATTTCCTTTAACCAACTAACTCTCGCTTCAATTAGAGGAATAAGGTAATATAAAAGTATATCTTTGACAATCTTTATTCCAAATAACACGGTTTTTGATTGACAGTACAAATCTTCCTATGATCTCCTTTGATTATGTGAATGTATATGCTTTGAGTTGTTGAAAGTGGTTTAACCGTTATAATAGATTGAGAGTATATAAGTAATGTATACACAAGAGAATGATAGGAAATCAAGAGAGAATAGATTTAATTAATTCAATTAAGTTAATGTCTAAATCTAAATCATGGTAGGATTTATATATATTAAAAAGGATGAAGATGAAGAGTTGTTACTATTAGATATGGTCTATTCATTTTAATGGCTGCAACATTTCGATAAGGAGGTAATTTCTTTTTGTTCAATAGTAGTGTCTATTCAGAAATACGCAGTTTTTCAGATGACAGAGGTTTTTGTTAAAACCCCAGATGTTTGTGGCTTCATAAATTTATTTTCCTGAGTATCTTCTTAGTTGTCCGTGGTTTTACTTCGGATGCCTGTGGTTAGTAAATGCAGGTTTCTACTGTATTGTGAAGTATTTGAATTTGTGTATGATTATGTATGCATATATACTCAAGAAGACCTTAACAACGTTTTATCTAAGACTCTTTTATAGTAGAATAACTTTAGTAACTATAGTATGGTCGATAGGTCTTCGTTTGTCTTCTTGTCTCAATATCGTCGAGCATGATGTCTTCTTGTAGTACATACCTATAATCTTGATAAAATATGTATGTGCGTGTGCGTGCGTGCGTGTGTGTGTGTGTGTGTGTGTGTGTGTGTGTGTGTGTGTGTGTGTGTGTGTGTGTGTGTGTGTGTGTGTGTGTATATATATATATGATTGTATCGTTGTTTTCATTGAAACATAAACTGAAGGTTCTAACTGCATACCCACTTGATTTAAACGGGGCACAAGCACACTCATTTGGATTTCAAGGACACCAAGAACACCAAAGAGTATAAGAGTATGATTTGATATAGTTTACAGACTCAATTTCCTAATCTTGAGTATAAAAAATCCTATAACCTTTTGAATAACTCTTTGATCTTGATTTGAGTGGGAGTGTAACGACCCGTCTTTTTGGACAGTTTAAACCGACGATCAAATACACATGTCGATTCCAAACCATTCAAAAGGGCAGATGGTTATTGGGGTAAATAAGAAAAGAAAAGAAAGAGAAATAAAGGAAAAGAAACAACACAGAATCTCGCAACGGAACGATAAAATATAATAGTCAAATAAACAGTTCATGAAGCTGTTTACTATACTTTGACAATTATTTATACAACATTTATCAGAGTTATACATATACAACAGAATAATTAAAATAATGCAGCAGATAGCATGATGCAAGAGTAATAATAGTAATAGTATACCAAATCTTCGTCTTCATCCACCAGAATAGATCTTCAAAATCTGAAAAACTCAGGACAGACCCGAGCGTAATGAAAAGACAAAACACTCGAGTCAGGACTAAAATATCCTTATGAAAGTTAAATCAATCGTGAATAAATATGAGTGTAACGGCGTCAGAGATGTTTACGGGGTTTGACATCTCCTATCCAGTGTCAACGTGCATGCAATAAACCCAAGAGATGTTACGGGATTTTCCATCTCTCAAGGATCCGTGAAACTATCTACTATGTAGTAGTATACGCTAAGTAGATAATGCCTATCAGTAATATAAAGTATCAAAATAGCGTTAAGGCGTTACCATAATCCCCCTTAACACATTTTTATAATGCCATAGTCTATACAGCACCGTAAGCCCCACCGTAAACTGGTGGTTATCAGAGGGTACCCCATAGGTATAACACAAAGCATAACGTAGTGGTCGCGAATAAGATAATCAGTATGACAAGGTACATGAGGCGATACCAACTAGGATACTAGTAGTTGCATGATCCGGACTGATGTTGGGCATAGCCAGCAGCTACCTCAACACCGCGAAACAACACTCCCAAATCAAGGGGTGCACCCAAATCGCATCACAAATTTAATGGAAATGGTATCGAAGAAGCGTGTCCGCTAGAGGTGGCGAACCTCAATGGCTCGGCGCGGCTCCTGTATTAGTCATGTCAGGGGTCATCCAATATCGTTCTCTTTCTTCAGTCAACGCGTTCACCAAACCATCCACTTCATTCTGGATCAACACTCCGCGTATAATAGTTATTAAAGTGGTGTTCGGTATCGACAGAGAGTATGTCCATATCTGATCCCGGTCTCTTTAATAACTACGTATTATTACACCGTTGGCTCTTTTACATTTCAAATTGATTCGTAATTTATATCAAAATATCATATTCGCTTCAAAATCAAATCCATTTCAAATATCATTATAGCCGTTCAAAATATAAGGTTCCGTTTCAAAAATCATTTTCGCATCAATATCTCATTTCGATTTCAAAATCATTTCGAATTTCAATTTAGGTTGCAGCTTCATTTAACCCAATTCATATTTACATTCAAGATTTAAACATAAACATTTCACCTTATTAACCAGCTTGAAATTTTAGAAAATAGTTTTAAGTAGTTTAAAAGTAGTTTAAATAATTAAAACTAGTTAAAATCTTAAAATGGATTTAAAATAGATAAATTAGTACAAAATAATTTAAATTGGGTTAAGTAGATTTAAAATAGATTAAAATAGTTTAAGTATTCAAAATGGTTTATATCCTGAGTAATTTGGAAAACAAAATAAACAGCTTCAAACCCAAACCATTTCAATTATAACTTCCCAATTCAAAACGATTTCAATTTCCCTTCTACCGATTCAATTTCGATTTCGATTCGATCAACGTCAACTTTGACTTCAAATTTATTCAATTTTTATATATTCACTTTCAATTAATTCAATTTCAATTTATATCGATTTAGAGCTTGATTTTCAAAATATCAATTTATAACACTTAACAAATTATCCTTCAATATTCAAATTTAAATCCAAATTTCAAATATGATTCAATTCCAAGCTCGCTTTCAAAATATCATTTTTATATCACTTTTACTTGGTAATATTCAAAGCTCGAATTAAAGTTAAATCTTTAAACAAATCGATTTTCGAAATTCAATCAAATCCCAATTTTTTAAATTTCAAAGTCTCGACTTATATTATTTAACAATTTCCTTTAACCAAAATTTATTTCAACATTCCAAACTCAATTTTTCGATAAATTCGATTTCTATAAATTGATTTCTATTTATAACTTTTAAATCAAAACATTCAAATAAATTTCAAATCGACGATATTAAAAATTATTAATTTAGCCAATTCGGTGTCCGTATATAATTTTCTATCCTATGGCCAAGTAATTATTTATTTCAATTAAATGTCAGGGATGAATATATATCACTTAAACCAATCACAGTGTCATATGTATGCATAACAGTATATATAAGCAAATAAACATCCAAACATTTAAATATCAACCAATAACATCCATCAAAATACATCATCCAATAGACAATACAATTCATGGCAGTTTCATAGTTATCAATGTCAGGTAATTTAATCGCAATTCAATTTCAATTTCAATTTAAATTTGATTGTCAATTTAATTTCAACGGTTAATTCAAGTGACAATCTATACGACAATTAAATTTTATCAAACAATGACAAATAAAAATCATAACACTTCATAATGTCAATTTAACTAGCATAAAGATATTTAGTACGTTGTGAGCATTATAAAACACTCACCTTGATTTTTACGATTTTAAATCAAATCGAACGACGTTCGATTTAACCCAAATTTTCTCTAGCTCCAAACGATTCCAATCCAATTCCATAGCATAGTGCTCGCCAATACGATTCCAACGCAAAAAGTTCCGTCGAATTCCGACCTCGTATGAAAGAGATATGCATTTTTAAACATTTGAACGAATTATAAATATAATAAATTAGAATTTCTTTTTATATTTTATTCAACTCATCAGGGCCGCTGATTTTCGAAACCCTGATCTGGGCCGCACCTTGCTTCCCTCCACTCTCACGTTCGTTCGCAGGCAATTCACACGCAAGGAAACCCATCACGCACGCACTAGGGCTTAGAGCTGCTCCCCCCACGTCGCTCGAAACTCCATCACAACAGCACCACATCGAAGCTCGTCTCAAGCTCGACCCACGCCTGCCACCATGCTGCACTCGGCCTCCTCTTTGCCTCGGAATTCGTGAAAGAACACGCCCACTTTGAGGCCAGATTGCCGTTGATCCGAGGCTCCAAACACGATCATAGCCGTTGAATACCTAGATCTCACTCCTCTCTACAAGTTTGCTTTAGAACTCGAAGGCTAATTCTTTGTGGATTGAGAGATCGAAGGGGATGAACGAAACTAATTTTTGGCCTTTGAAAATATATCCGGCGGCTAGGTTTGAAACCCTAGGGTTTGAGATTTTTTTCAAAAGTGAATAGTAAATGGTGTTTATATAGAAAATTTACGAACCACCATTCATCAAATTTTTTCGAACTCCAAACGAAGCGCGGTGACCGGCGTTTCTAGGGTTTACCCCGCGTTCCGGACACAATGGAACAGGTTTCGGAAGCTAATTCGATCGTCTGTGCGAGTTATGGCGATAAACGATCGATTTTAAATTAAACCGATTAAACGATTTTCTAGGCGTTTTGGCTTGCCCCGGACAAACGGTAAATCCGATTGACACGAAATTTGGAATCTTACAATAATATCACATTACGGATCTGATGAAACTTGTTTCGTCGAAATCCGAGACCGTTTGAAAAATGACTATTTTAACTCGCCAAATTAATATTAAAACAATTTCAACGCGTTTCGAGCTGCCACGGTCAAACGACAACTCCGATTGCTACGAAAATTGGAATCCGATAATAACTAACTATTACGGATCCAATGGAACTAGTTTCATCCAATTCTGAGACTGTTCAAAATTTGGCTATTTTCCAGTTGATAAATAAATATTAAAATATTTAATGTTCACAAATTACTTTTAATTCGGTTTTAAAAGTTCTAAAACATCATTCTAACTTTAATATGATAAAATAAAATTTTTACGAATCATTTCTTAATCATATTAAACCCGTTATTCAATTATCCAATAATTCCAGTTTTAAAATCTTATTAACTCTATTATAATCCCAATATAACTTACATTCACTTTGAAAACCAATTTGAATCATATTAAATCGAATTTCAATTATTCACTCTATTTTCATATATTAAATTTCCATATCAAATTAATCGTATCAAATTCGGAATTTAATTATTCAAACATTTGTAATATTAAATTTAAACAAATTTGATTATTCTTAAATCACTATCTTTTGAAATATTCAAACGAACTTATAAAATTTAACAAATTCAAATTATAGGACAACCATTTCTTTAAAACAGTTATTCAATTCCCGTTATTCAATCAATTCAATAAATTCCAAATATTAAATTTAAACAATTTAATTTTTCAATATTTGACGGATTTCAATATTGGATTTTTAAATAAGATTTCATTATCAGTCGATTTACTATATTACATCCAATGAATTCCACATTATTATTTAACTACAGTTAGAGATAATGCACTTAACTAATATATAAACTTTCATTTCAATTGCAATTGGTTTACAAATTCAATTCGACTAACAAAATGAATAGATAACTTAAATACTTATCGCCGTTAACTTTTAATTACTTATAAGTTTATTATTTACAAAGTCGTGTCACAATTACCTATACAATACAAATTCATTCAATTACCTTTGACTACACCTTATTTCAATTGATTTGGGATTTCATTCAATTCATAAATAATTAACTTAGATAAATTTTGTTGCATTTCATTCTAGTTATTATTATTCCAAACGACTTATAATTTTTTTCTAACACTAAAATCACGAAAACTTATTAAATTAGCTATTTTAATTATCGAAAATTTACGGGTCGTTACAGGGAGAGATCAGAGAGTAAACAATAGAGAATCAAATCAATAGAGTTTAAATTTAGTTCTGCTTGAAATTTGAGAAAATTTTGAGTACATTTTCTTTTAGAATTCAAAAGAGAAAAGGTTGAGAGAAAATATGAGAAAGTAGTTAATAAAAATTCGTTTGTAAAATCCCTATTTATAGAGAAACAACAGTCATGTCTATTGTGAAGAGATATGACGAAAAGATACATCCACTTAAATTTGAAATTTGAAATTCCCAACCAATATGTCAATATACATGTAGGGGATATGTCGACATATCCATTGTAATTTCGAAAAACCATTAAATAAAAAATTGTTTTGAAAACTTTAGGTTTTGCAAAATATTTCACTACAAGAAATTTGATTTTTAGTGGCGCTCAAAAAATGCTACAAAAAGTTTTGGTGGCGTTTTGATAAACGCCGCTAGAAAACATGCGAGTAAAAATCCATGATTTTTTATTGCATTTATTTTAACGCCACTATAAATGAATTTTTGGCAGCGTTTTTTAAACGTTACTAAAGATCTTTTTTACAGCATTTGAGAAACGCCACCGAAAAGGTGTCGTTTACTATCTTATTTTGTTGTTGCACTTATTATTATTTTTGCACCGTATGTCTCGATTTTATTGCCTGCTGTTCCACGACTACATCTGATTTTGCCTCCAATTCAAGTACTTCAAAACTTATACAATAACATAATACATAAACACATACACATTCAAAAATAACACATTCAATGAACCACAATAACACAAACAAAAGCAATTACGTAATCACCACTATATCATAACATTAGTGTCAAGACAAAAGGTTAACCATACGTTTACACAACCAAACTACCATAAACAGTTTCATAATAGTACAGGCAGTTAAGTAGTGCTGCTACCATACATACTAGTTTCATAATAGTTTCATATCAGTTTTAATCAATCTAACTACATACATGTGCTGTTACCATACCAAAAACCAGTGCTGCTGCTTGAATTCTTCACAAACGTTTATCTACCTGTAAACAATAATAATCATGTTACTAAATATTTGTGAGGTGAAGGTATCAAAGATAAAAAATGGACAAATATAGAAGTCCTTAGACTATAATACTTCAAACAAATATGCCTCTGCGTATTAACCACTGATGTGAGCACATTGTAATCGTCCAACAACATTTACATTATATTTGTGAAGTCAGTGCACTAGACTTGCCATACGACAACCATCCTCTTCAACCATGCACTCCATTCAAAACAGCAAGTTCACCTGATAACATCCCCATTTCCTTCCTTCATTCCCTCTACTTGTACACTACTTGTTCACACCAACTTATAACACAACACAGTCAACTTCTCCACCAAAACTTCCTCACAATCATATTTGATACAAACTTCCGACCATACCCACAACTAAATACGAAGAAACAGATATCAAGTGAGCACGAGAAACAGATATGTAAAAATGAAAACTAAAATCTAAGATGCAATGCAATGTTTTTTGTTTTATTTTTGTTTTTGGGTATATGCAATGCAAGATTGTTGAAGTATGAAATGCAACAGTAATGTAAAATAGAAAACGAAACGCAAAAGCCAGAAAATGAAATGTAATAGCAAACTAGTTGAAAATTCCAATGCAAGATGAAAACAAATCCAACAATTTTTTTAATGCAAGATAACACAATACAAAACCAAACACACAGCACTTAACTGAACTGAATTCAAGTGAACAAGAAATGTGTACAGAATGAACAAAGTGAAAATGGAAAGGGTTGAGTTGACATGCACACAAGAACAAAGAACAAAAATGCACAGTGAACAAAGTTAATTTTTATTAACTTGGTTAACTTAGTTAATTTACTATTATTATTATTTATAAAACTCAATAAACTTAATTATGTTGTTATTATTACTATTACTGCTACTATTGCTATTTATAAAACTCAGTTTGCTTATATCACTATTACAAATGTTTTCTTTTGAAATGGTACTTTATATACAACAAATCATTAGGACAACATATCCCATGTCAATAAACGTTCGAAAGCAAGTTTCGAACTTGTGACCTCTTGCACCAAAGCCGAATCAATTAACCACTTGGACAATGGTGTTTGTCAACCATAAATAAAACAATATAAATGATGAGCGTTGCTAATAGATAAAACAGTAAAATAAATCTTATGGTTAATGTTTACCTGCATTTTTGATATTTAAGAAAAATCCAATGCTCAGAAGCAATTTACATAAGTGTAACAACAGTAGAAAGTAGAAAATAGGTAATTGTTTGAAGCAAAACTGAACCAAGCATCATAAACTGAACCACCATGCCAAAGGAAACTCTTCATACTAAAAGATATCTGCAATTCAAATATCTACAATTCAACAAAGCAAAAATTGTCAGTAGCCTATTCAATTGCACCCCCCCCCCCACTTCATCTCGAGCAGCAACCCAAACAACTCCTGCCTCCTTCACAAACACAACATTTGCAGCCTTATTACAGTACATACCATCAACTTCCATGTTCAACAATTGCACATCATTCGTAACTCTCTACCGCTGCAAATGTTCAACCGCATCTCCATTCTTCGTCTGCCTTAACAGTCACATTCTACATATTTCTTCCTCGCTTCTATGGTTTTGCCCAATTGCACGGCTTTATACTCTTCACACGCTCCTTCCCACATCACCATTACCATATACAGACAAAGAGCTTAAGGTTTCAGATTTTTTAACGTCTGTAGTAATCTAACGCTTGGAAATTTTGCATCCCCAAAACGAGGACCGTACAGTGGTTGTGTCACTTAGGTAACTGTCATTTCTAATCATTGCTAAGAATTTGGCCAAACATAAATACTAATTTGTGCTTTAGTTTTACTGTGTTGTCGACTACATCCTATTTTTATTTTCAAACTTGTCCTCCTCCCATTAACAATAGTCATGTAGTAAATTAGTAACCCACCTTCTTTATAACTCATGGAAACATTTTAAATTTGTCCAATACTCATTCCAACCCTCATTAGTTACATATACCAATTGCCTACTTTACTGGATTTTCGTATAAAAAAGTTCACACAGTCATCAACTAGCGATGTTATGGAAAACAGTTTTTTCCACAATACTGAAAACATATACCATACAAAGTGTCAATTTTTACTACAAAATACTTTTACCTCTGCTTGAAATTTTTTTAGTTAAACTTGATTTACCTTCTGCTCAGTTTGCTCTGTTAGTAAATAGACATTTTTGTTATTGCACTTTCCTTTTTCCTCTGCTTTGCATCCTACACACTGTATTCATCTCCCCTCTGTGTCCATAAACCATCAACAACTTCAAACTCCATACTTCCTACAACTTCATCCTTCACATCCCGAACAACTTACCATCGAACAACTTCAAGCAAACGACCAAATTGAGGGAAGACAACAATTCCCTGTATAGTGGAATTTATTTAGCAACTACATAAATATTTACAAAAAATATAGTTGTTCTGTCAAACCCAAGAAGTCAGTTAATCAAAGCATAACCTACCCTAACCCATCTGTAAAATGGTTGATACAAGAAATAACTAAGTGGAAGGTGTTTTAATGCTGTCGTAAGGCTCTAGTCCCAAAAATATGACCTGCTGAAATTACAAGTTTCTAATTTCTTCAATATGCATATTCCTTCTTTCCATTCCATCCATCCTCATGCATGTTCCAATACAATGCAATGACATTGTTTGATTTGCATGATACAATAAGTAGGCGTGTACTATGCTTTTGTAACTATCAAAGTTTATTACAGAAAAGGTGTTAGCATTCATTTGAGAATAATTGTCTCTATTAAAAGTTAGAGTAAGCATTTATAATGGATTACTAAATTTATTGTTTTCTATAGTTGAGAAAGGCGTCATTATGTGATTTTTTTATCAAAATGTTTTTGTAAATCATATTAATCCACTTGACAGATTTATGATGGTACTCGTATGGAAACCAACGTTATCTATGACTCAGTGTCTTGATAATAATATTTTATTATACATTACCTCATAAGGAAAAGCATTATAACAACGCAATATGAGGTTGAAGGGTAGAAATAGTAGTTATTATTATCCATTAATTCATGTTTTTCTAACGTAGTATACCTTTTTTCTTTTTGTCAAATCTCAAAATTGTATAATTAAGAAGAATGTGTTCTGCCTCTCAATTATACTTTATTTATTAGTTGTTAATTGAAAATATCATAATACTTCTACGCCAACAAAGTGAAAATTTTACTATGACAATTAATTGTGCATGATATATATCACACTAACCATATTTTGAACTTGATGATCCATCTAATGTGCTTTTGCAATAAATAGTTGTTGACAGTCAATTTTCTTCGTAGTCGTATTACTGAATGGGATGATTAATATGAGGCGCTTAACCAACATGTATTTAACTACGAAATGTTCCTATTCAAAATTTAAAAATTAACCTTTGGACGACAATAAGAATCCACCGTATAGTCAAATTTCATATATTTATATAAATATTACAACTGCATATTTTATTTTCATTAAGTTATTTTAACCGCATCAGATTTATGGAATGCACGTTTTAGAAATTCCCAATCAGTTAAGAATATATTACACTAGCAATTGTCAAAGAAACATCTAAATGTAAGAAATAATGTGCCACATTTCAGAACACTTCAGGCTTCTCAAAATGTCAGGCGAAAGGGATAATTCCGGATACTTACACAGCTTTATCATACAACTTTATTTTTACTGATGGAGTGTATGCTTATTTTTTTTTAATGTTTTTCCGTATATAATAAAATTTGTTGATGTTGAAATATATACAGTTGCCAAAAGAGCTTCGTATACATTTGAAATATATTGCTTATGTTTTTGAAGTATAGAGCAGATATTTTGAACTCATAGTGATAAGATGATTTAGTATGTCTATTCTCTAACGTCATGAGCGATGTATGGTATAATTAATGTAGTATGTACAAAGCAAACAAAACATATAAAACTCTGTTGCTATCTTGAAATTTTCAATGATCACTTACCATCTTTTCTCACTTTTTTTGGAAAAGAACACACCAAAAATAGTTTTCGGTAAACCATCATCGATTTTTTTTCGTTTTTTGATATGTTGCCGAATTTTGTTTTGTAGGAGTGGTAAAATTGTAAACTATTATATTCGAGTGGGATCC
Source organism: Allium cepa (assembly GCA_030765085.1). Taxonomy (NCBI): domain Eukaryota; kingdom Viridiplantae; phylum Streptophyta; class Magnoliopsida; order Asparagales; family Amaryllidaceae; genus Allium; species Allium cepa. Next base: position 554,364,709 of record CM060938.1, on the reverse strand, counting down.
CATAAAAGTATTTTTGCTAGGTGGAGTCCCCGTAAAATTTTCCCTTCCATATTAACAATACCCGACTTATAAAGATTGCTAACAATAAGGAATGACTCGTGTGAACGTTGGAAAGTCAATGAACATTTATTATTTCATTTCCATTTATATTGATCAGCCATTACAATTAATATTAAGCAATTGTTAGGTGTATTCTATATAATCTTTTTTTTTCCTCACTCCCTCTATGATTGAAATAATGACGACAGTTTCTGAATTTACTTGGCATTAGATAGATCAAATTAGTTTGATCTACTAAACAAGTCTCCTAAGCTTCCAACTTGCCTTCTTAGTTTTCACATGTAATTATAGATTTGCTAAGCAACAAACTTATCTGTATGTAGCCAGAGAAAATGGTTAATCAATAAGAGGTTGCTTGTTTAAACCCACTGGACTAAGATGCATTAGGTGGTACGATTATCATAATTTTCAAATTCAGAAAAACAATAAACAAACCAATTTTTATATGAAAGATTTTTAACAGTTCATCCCTTTCTTCAAACAATTCATTTTGAATAAGCAACCATCATTATACATTTCAGATTACACAAATGGAGGATCAATCTTTCCAACGTTAAACGTGAAATATTTCTTCTAGGACATGCATTCTTCAAGAGACATTCAAATGAACTGGTTTAAAAACATCATATTACATTAAATGTGGTGCAATAGAATAGAATCATGTTATGTAACAAGCACACTAAGCATTGAACATTATATTAGAACTAAAAATCAACATAATTGTAATAATAACAGGGACCAAACATAATCCAAAACAACTTGGTAAATAAACATTCGTTCTTAGAACTACAACAACATTTTAGAAAATTTCCTTATCGAGTAAAATAATCAAAGGACTTAATATAACAATTATCACACGTGATTGCATCTACTATTTTAACTACACATTTTATCACTATAACGCGGTAAATTACACCAATAACAAACGCATTTTAACACCTACACCAATTTTCCTCATATATACTCAACCAATAGACATGTTACAAATTTTAACACAATACACTAAAAAAACATGTCGATGAGAAAAAGGAAAGACATACCGATTATCCACACTTTCACAAATCCCTCCAACTAGGGCTCAAAATTGGAAAAAACCCAGAAGGTCACCGTGGAAACATCAAAATTGGAGACTGTGGGTATGGGCCTAGCACTAGAATACCAGGAGAAAACATAAAATTCAGTGACAATATAAGTAGATTCAAACGAGCTATAATATCAACAATCGACCATAACTTATTTCGGTACCAAATCGACGCAAGCGTACCAATAACCTCATCATGACTCAGATTTCGATGGCTTCTAGATCTAACATGGCAGTGGTCTCTTCCAATTCGCGATCAACCCAAAAATGAGCAGTTTTTGAATCAAAATCCTTGATGATGGTGAGGCAGCATTGCGAGGTCATAAATTAGCAAAGGAAGCACGAAAAAAAATTAAGGCTGTAGATTTTTTTTAGAGAGAATTATTGGTTTATGATTTAGGAAGATAAAAATGTTTTTAAGTGTTACGAGGGAGAAAAAAGAGCGGTGGAAATAAAATTTTACCAAAAATTCATGAAAAGATTGGTGGGATAAGTTGGCATCGTTTATTTATTTTTATTTTTCTAAATGACTAGCAGTTGCATTTAGCATTAAACGTTGCTAATTAATCTAATAACAATTTTTCTTGTAGTGTTTTGATACTTTGTAAATCATTTATACATAATTTATGCACATTTTAATCATAATGAAACTTAAGATAACTTTATAAAATGATTTTGAAATATTTCAATACATAAAGTATTTAAATATCAATTTCTTTTGAAAGAGTGTGTGTGCGCATAAAGTATAAGCGGATATATATTCAAAACCAAAGATTAATAAATATCAAAGTATAGTTTTAAATACTATAAGCATTTAGAAAACATAAAAGTAAAACTATATCAAAATATAATAGATTAAAAGTATATTTAAAATAAAATACTTAAAAATTTAATTACTTAAAATATAATAATCTCATAATCAAAAATTTAGGATTTTGAAAAATCATTTTAAAAATAGGAATTCTATAAAAATCATTTTTGAAATTCAGAATCATATAAAATCAGAGAATAGATTTTAAAAACCTTTTTAAGAAATGGAAGAGAGATCAAAGAGGTGCAACCAGGTTTTTAACAAAATAATTTATGACTCTATAACTTATCTTGATATCTTGAATCTTCAAAACTCTTGATTCTTCAATCATTAACTCTTGAATCTCTATATCAGCCTCTTGAATCTTCTCTTGATATTGTATAGTCTTCTAAATCAACACATGTCTAATATCTTGCACTATGTACTATGTATAAGTTGATAAAAACATTAATATCTATATTTTGCGTAATGTCAAATGGTTGGTGTCATCAAAACTAATGCCTAAGGTACTAACAATCTCTCTCTTTTTGATGATGACAACAATGTTTATAAAATATAATATAGCTCCCATTGAGTTACAAAACTCCCCTTTAATCTATGCCTAGATATTTTATACATTTCTCTTGATTTGTCATCAAAAAAATGTAATCACAACTTCCCTTAACTAAGGTACTATATTATATATAAAAAGGGATAAGGACGATATATAAGATTGATATTTAAATAAGATGTAATTTCACAAACCAATTTTATTAATTACTTTAATCCAATACATACGTTCATTCAAATCAATCCAAGTCAATACAAACACACTTTCAATTTAATCCAATACAAACATAAATGAAACCAAAGTCAAGCAAATCACAACAAATCCTAAATAAGCCAATTACACCAATTCATATGTGTTATTCTTGTATAATATTTTATTATACAAACCTAAATTAAAACTTAATAAATAAACCAATTATTTTACACTTCCCTAGGAACTTCTAAAACCACCAGAATCGAAAATTGGATATGCTTTGATTGATATTTCAATCTTTACTGTTTTTTTTGCTGGCGCATTCTAGATTATTGGTTGGTTCGTCTTTGATAAGGGAAGAAATAATCCATCGAATCGCGATAAAATGCTTTTCTTGTTCTTTTATCATCCGCGTTTGACTCAATTCTATGTGTCTTTGAATTCTAGGGGTAAAAGTAAGAATATTCTTGAATGATTGAAGAGTTTGTTCTAGATTTTCACACAATGTTTGGTCCGGAGAAGTCATTTTTGAAAAGTTAAGTTTATAAATGAAGTAGGACGAGAAAGAGAGTGGAAATGGTGTTTTTCTGGAGTAAATAGGTTTATATAGGGGTGGGAAGTCATTTGAAATGAATATTAGTTTGGTAGTTCTTTTATGTTGAAAATTAAAAAAAAATTGGTTTTTGTTATACGTTGACATATAGGTTATGCATATGTAGACAAATGTGCCATTTTTGCAAAAATAACTATCTTGCCATATTTTTATATATTTTCAAAGACTAATAATAATATATAATAGCAAGGAACTTGGTTTTATTGATGATCATAATTAGATGCATGGAAATAAACTTAAAGATACATGGATTAAAACTAAGATAATTCAAACTAAAAACTAGAAAATCAATGGAAATACAAGTAGGAAGAACAAAATGGAGATGAAGTTTTTCCAGTAATCTTGCGAATGATCTTTCCGAAGTACTTTTCTACTTTGTTGGAAAGAGAAATGAAATTCTTAGAAAATGATATCTTGAGCTTCTTTTGGTTATTAATAATTTTCTCTTGATTTTTGAGAAGTTCTTTGTTGGATGTAGAGATGACAATGGGGGCGGTTGGGGTAGGTTTTTCATGCCTCATACCTGACTCGAGTTTTTTGAAGCCCACTCCATAGACCCGATGTGGGTCCAGATTTTTGTCCCAACCCGAGACCCATGTGGGTCAGGGTAGGACCCGACCCACCCCAAAACCCGGTGCATCTTTATTTATTCTCTCAAAAGCCGATTCTAATTTGCAAACATTAATACTTTTATGTGTAAGAAAGATAGATATTAAAAAATATGTTGATTATAGATAATAGTGACTATAAAATTAAAAGAAAAATAATTAAAATGTTCGATTAGAATTCAAATGATATGTATTTTTGTTTATATAATTAGTAATAATGCAATTAGTATTTCAAAATAATAGAACTTATTGAATAAAACATTATGATATCTTCATTATAGAAAATTTGTTAAATAGATCAAAAAATCATAATTAGTAGATATTATGAGCTTCAATTATATGGATCGGGTTGGGGCGGGTTTACCATGCCCGAACCCGACCTGAGAACCAGAGTTTTCATAAGCGGGTCATGGGTCTACCCACCTCGATGACCCAATGTGGAGAGTCTTGATGGGTCAAAATAGGGACGGGTTTACAGTGTTTGGACTCCGTACCCGCCTCATTGCCATTCCTAGTTGGATGGATGAGATGGCATTTCAATACTTTCCAAAGAAGTATTTCCCTCTTCTTCTTGTTCTTCCTCCTCTATTTTCATTTCTTCCTCTTCCTCCTCTTCTCTTATTCCATGCTCCTCTTCCCAAGCCAATCCTTTTTCCTTTTATACAAGTGTTTCATAAGGCTCAAAGATGGAATTTCAAGATTTCCACACAATCTTTGGTACGGAGAAGCATTTTTGAAAAGTTAAGTTTATAAATGAAACAGGAGAAGAAAGTGAGTGGAAATGGTGTTTTTCTACAGTTGAATGGGTTTATATAAGGGTGGGAAGTCATTTGAAATGAATAGGTGTTTGGTAAGTATTTTATTTTGAAAATTAAAAAATTTCTGCCCATTATATTTAGATATATAGATTATACATATGTCGACATATGTACCATTTTTTGAAAATATAATTATCTTGCTATATTTTTGTAATTAGCCTAAACTATTGTACTTTTATGGATTTTCAGAGACTAATAACAATATATAACAGCAAGGAACTTGATTTTTTTGATAATTATAGTTCAGTATATGGAGATAAACATAAAGACACATGGATTAAAACAAAGATAATTCAAACTAAAAACTAGAAAATCAAAGGAAATACAACTAGGAAGAAGAAGACGAAGATGAAGTTTTTCCACTAATCTTGCGAATGATCTTTCCAAAGTATTTATCTACTTTGTTAGAAAAGGAAGTGAATTTCTTAGAAAATGATCTCTTATGCTTTTTTTGGTTATTAACAATATTCTCTTGATTTTTGAGAAGTTATTTGTTAGATGGATGAGATGAAATTTCGACACTTTCCAAAGAGGCATCCACTACAAGGATTTTTTTTGGTTTTCTAACGCCAATTTGGCGTAACAATCTATACTATTATATTAATAGCGAGTTCAGTTTCAAGCTCACAGAAACCTCCACCAATTTTTGAAAATGAACAGTCTTTTTATTTATTTTTTTCCCTTTTGCTTCTGTCCTTCCTCCGTGCAATTCTAAACAAAAATTTTGCCATACATACTTACTCCTTTCTCTCCCCCATTTCCGGCTCAATTCTCCCACCGCCCCTCCCTTTCGGTTTCCGCTTCCCACTTCGTACTCTAATCTCAAGACAACACAGATCAAATCCACCGTGATTCATACTTAACTCGGTTCGAATCCAGAGATCATATTCCAAGACAAACACCGATCCCAGAACTTCGACGACTTCGCAGCTCTTATGGCGGCCTTGGATTACGGCAGGAAGGAAAGGGATTATGACGCCATTCAAATCAGCATTAATCGAGTCCAGATCTGCTAAACGTTATCGTTTGAAGACGTTTTTCGGTTCCTCCAAAACACCAACAAATAGATCCAGTTCTGGTATGAGTTTTCCCTAATTCGAACTTTTTTGATTATTATTTTTGAACTCCATATATTGGTTGTCCTTGAAAACTTTATTCAAATTTAATATTGGCTTCCTTCTGTTCGTTGTACCTTTTTTGTTTGCAGCGTTGGTGGAACAACTGTTCATTTCCTGTTTGAAACTAAGAACTTCGATATTGAGCTTCTATCTAAATGATGTTGATGTGTTTTTAACTTTGTTCATGTTAGCATTGGTGATTTTGGCTACCGCATTATAGATTACAATTTACATGTTATTCATAAAAAGGGATTTTCTCTAGGTTTCAATAAGAATAATGTGAATTGTATGTGTATAGTTAGTTTTTGTGGAAAATTTCATAGTTTTAAATTCAAGAAAATTTCATTGTATGTGTACTTGAACTGTTCGTTTCAAGTACGCAGAAGCCTCCAGGTATTTTTCTACTCAACAGTCGCATTTTCATCCATCGTATTTTCAAGTACCCTTTGTTGCCACTTCTCCATCGCATTTTCATCCATTCCTCCCTTCGTACCCAAACACTAGCTATTTACATTCCTCAGGTAACTCTTCGAGCATGTGATTGGTGCTCCATTAATTGCCAATAGTTATCTTCCAACGTAGGTTGTTCCCGGTCATTTCCCTGCATCGTTATTTGCAGCTGATCTTTGATGCAAACTATTCCTCCTATTTCCTATCATCGTTTTCCAGTGGATTTCCTGCCCTAGGTCAGCCTCTTCTCTCGCAACATGTCATTCTCTGGGTCGATTTGGCGTGTGTTGCCTTTGGTAGCCCGATTACTTCACAGCTTCAACCCTACCGATTCACTTCATCCCTTTTTTGTTTGGATCAGATATCTGGTATGTATGTTGACACTATCAAGCTTTCAACTGTTTATTCCATAGTAAAATTAGACATTCGTTGTTCTGTTTTTTAGAAATGAATTTTTACACTTTTTGCTCCACTTGATAATATTCGCACTGCTGGTGTCCTACAATCGACTGCGCAGTTGATTTGGATTCTAGGGTTTGAGTTTGGATTTGAATATTTTAATTCATTAAACTACAGTTTTATATATACATAACGTTTTCTGCAGATCACTAAACGTATCTTCCATTTGTAGAATAGTTATTCAAATGACTTGTTTACTACAACAAGTAATTTCACAGCCGATGTCCTAAACAGACAACTCGTTTGATTTGGATTATAGGGTTTGAGTTTGGATTATAGGATTTGATTTTTTTTAATTCACTAAACTGTAGTTTTACATAAACAAATTTTTTTTGGAGATCATTAGATGTATTTTCCATTTGTACATTACGTATTCGAATGACTTATTCACAAGGAAGCTCATGCAACCCAAAAGACATCGATTATGTTTTCTCATCCCAAATATGAGCCTTTGTATATGCGATTGAACATCAGCCGAGTCACTTACTCCTTATAATATTCTTTGAAAATCTAGGCATGATGCCATTAGATGTCTATGATTGAACTTTATACTTTTATAATTAGTGATTCCTTGGGGAGCACAATCTTCTTTTTATGGTATGATGTTCTGCTAATTGAAGTCATGGTCAGTCTTTTATAAGAATATCTCTTTTTGATTAATTTTCCCACTACTGGCACAGTAAAAAGAGTGAAGGAAAAAGAGAATATGAAAGCTATAGTATATAGCTTACTTTTAGCCTTAGATGTTTGGAACAAAATTTCCATTTCATGATAAAAAGGTTTAATGCCAGAATTCATTATCCTTTCTTTTATCCTCTATACTTACCACAAATCCTAGGTGTACAATCAACTAGGAATACACACACACACATACATATATATTGAATTAACCCAAGTTTGAATTTCACTAATTTTTGCTACAAATTGGAAATTGTGCAGCCGCTATTTCCATGAGCATTGGGACATGAAGTAGTAGGGTATTGGGGTTATTGGCCTTAGTGGAGTTGGCATTGGGGTAACTGACATTCTTCTCAATGCAGAACTAATTTCTGCGCATATAGTGTATATGAGGACGATTATTTTTCAAATTTAAGAATTGGTCCACATATCATATTTCAATAAAATGATTGAACAGGTTGCATTACAAGTTATAAAGTACTGGACATTATATTTCTGAATATGTCTCAGGTCTAGGTATACTTTATCTATATAAGTTTGCTGGTCTTGGATGTTATTTATAACAAGTAATACATGAAGCCCATTGTAGAAGACCTTAATTTTGCTATTGATGAAAACATATTAGTTATGTGACAATGATATATAGAACCCTTCTTCTACATACAACTGTATTTTAGTATGACTCAATTACAATCATTGACTACTATTGTATAGAGTTTCATTTGGACAAGGAAAGCATATACTATTCCTCTTGCTCAGCACAACGATTCATTCATATTCATCAATGTGTGTTACTATTTCCATTCGAAGCCAAGAAAAAAAATGGCATAAGCATGTGCTTATTGTTGCCTATTATAAAACCAAAGAACTTCAAATTCTATGACAGAAAATTGCATTGTTCATGTTAAATTAGTAGAAAAGGCACCGCAAAATTCAACATTTTCATCAATTGCAACCCATTCAGTTATCAGTTATAAAGTTTTTTTTGCCAGATTCCAAAATCCTAATGAATAACAGTATGATAAATGAACTAATGTTAAGCAAAGCTAATATCGTCAAAGTCAAAGAGCCAGAGGGATATTACAATAGCATTTTCACCCAAATTTCATAAGGCAGTTGAGGAACGAATGTCTAAAAAATTAAGATTTCATTATATAAACTTAATAGAACTCAATTTTAATCGCTCACCATTTGTTTGTCCCCAATCTATGTCAGTACCCTAAAACACTTTAAAATTGAGGGGATTGCTATACAATATCTTCTGAAAACGAAAATATGAGGGTCTGCAGATTAGGTAAGGAGTCGCAAAAGCTGTAAGCAAGGGGGAATTAGACGATTCGTACCTAAATCAAAATAGAATCACAAAGTCGAATCACAAAATCGATTTAGACGATTCGTACCTAAATATACCTAAGCTATTGCTGGCTGCCGCGAGGATGTTGAGTAATGCCGCTGGGACGTTGAGTAAGGACGGAGTGGACGATAAAAAGGGGAACTTCATCTTCAGTTTATGAAATTTGAGTGATTGCTGGCTGCCGCGAGGATTGAAAAGAACAAAAAATTTCTGCAGAAGTAGATCGAAATGAGAAGAGAGTTTTCTAAGTATACGTGAGATGGAAAACAATGACTGGTCATGTTTATTTTTGGCTAGGCGGAAAAAGTTTTCCAAGGAGCGGGAACCAAAAAAAATTAGTCGCGAAACATATTTTGGGAAAAATATTTTTGGTTACATTTATGATAAAACGCCACAATTTTTTGCAACTGTAAATGGTTTTTCTTGTAGTGATCCTTTTTAAACACAACTGTCCAATGCCCATGATGGTATAAGAATCCCTATGCTGGCTAATTTATTGGCCATTTCTATGCAAAAATGAAGAGAAATAAATGTCGTGTGTACTTCCTTTTATATTTGAATGATCTTTGCCTGTTCTATATTTTGTGTTGTTTTGGAGTTTCAGTTTCAATTGGTAATAAAGAGTATCAATAATTTACATGGACACTTGCAATTTTACAAATTTTGCATGTCTGCAGGCGGTATGAATTTGGCTTGGACAACATGTTTGCAACTAGGCCATACAAAGTGTGAGTAGGCTGGATAGTGTGTTTGTAAGTATGTTGAGTGAGTGTAAATTGCGGGTTGAACTATGTTTGCAGTAGTGACAACTGCTAGTTGAGTGTGCTAATCACTTTTAGGGTGAGAATAGATTGTTGGCGTAAAAGTTGATAGACTGGACTGTGTATATGCATGCACATACCAATATTGGTGTTGCTACATCAGGAGGTAATTTGATATTGTGTGGTAAAGCGGCAATACTATAGTTGTATTGATATCGACAAGAAGTGCGTATCCACTTATCCTGTGGTGGTTATTCTAAGTGCATCCTTCTTCTCACTCATAGTATTAGCTTCAAAATTTTTAGCTTCATTAATTTTATAGGTTGCATAAAGATTACGGGAGACACTTGCTAAATGGATGGTTACTGCAGCTAGGATTCAGTGAAGGTGGTCTGATGAAGAGCTCGACTGTGTCCACTGTCTTGGCTATTATATCCTATTGTAAATTTTTTTGAAATGATTCAGAGCCTTTTGTTACTAACCATAAAAAAATATGCACAAAAATTATTCTGATGTGTGCACAAACAAAAGCATGCAACCCTGTGCGTAAACAAAAATCATTCAACCTCACTAATTCAGCTGGAAAAAAACGAATAAGATCACAGATCCAAACACATCTCATGTTAACAGTCCACACTCATAAATAAACAACACTGCTCAAATTCAAACAGGAATAAAGATGTGAGCTCCTAAAAGTCTAAAAAATTGTTGACACCACCTTCATGGGATAGGAGAAACTGAATTCCAAAGCCACAACAGCAAAGAAGACAGCTCCATGAGCATAAAACCACCTCCGGCACCAGAAGAACGCTTACAGAACAAGCTTAGTTATGAGAATGTTGTAGCACAAATAGAATGAGATGAGTACAATTTTGTAGCTACGAATTTCCCAGCTCAATTCACTTGAATCATTGACTTTATTCTATGCCTGTAATAAAGTACGATAAAAAAGAACTGTAATCTAATAAAGGTCCACCATTGTAATTATTAAGAAACAATAGGTAACCGTTTAGTCTGAGCCTTTTTTATCTAACCCACTGTGTTCTTCATTACTCTTCAATTTTTAATAATATTAATTATTGATAAGTTGTAGCAAAAGCATTACAGCTGTTTAGAGTTATTAGTTTTATTAGACTTCTTTCGTCCGCCCGTGTGCGAAGCTCGGATTCGCACTAGTGATATAGAAAAGCTGAGTTTTCTACCCCTTACCTAGCCTAATGAAAAGTTGGAAATTTTAGCATGGAAAAATAGTATCCTACGACATTCCAACTCCACGCGTAGTACAATTTCCTACGTCCTTCCTACTCCATAATTTCTCACACCTTTTCTATGTCTAGAATTCATATGCCCTTCTTACGCCAAATATTTGCATACGGATTTCCTACGTCTACTATTTACTGGAACTTTTTCAATGCCAGATGTTTGCCTACGTCTTCTCCACGCCCAAAATTCATACGCTCTTCTTACGCCAAATATTTGTGTATGGATTCCTGGGTCTACTATTTATCGATAACTTTTCTACACCAAGTGTTTGCCTACGTCTTCTCTGTGCCTAAAATTTCCACATTACCTACGCCTACCATACGCGATTTTAAAAATTACCAATTTTAGAATTTCCTACGTCTTTCCTACGCCCTACCTACATCATTTTGAAATCTTTTTTCTATATTACCGCTACTTTTGCTTCCCACTACCGCAAACTATAAAATGAAATCATATACACTCGAGCCAGCAATATTATTAATATATATCAACAAAAGCAATTTCATAATCATTGAAATACTATATAATATCTAATTAATTAAATCCAAACACTATAACATTTTTAATATATGGCTTAGTTACTTATATTTTAATATATGGTGCCCATTTTGTCAAAAACCAGAACCATACTTTATTTTCCTTGTTTATTTTTTTTAGGCTGATCTTTTGAGGTAGCAAACATTACATCAAATGCATCACATGCTTACCATACATCAGGCAGCAAGAGCTTTGCTTGTAATCAAAGGAATTTTAGTTTCTAGAGCACATAACCCTCAGACAACAGTGAGCACGCTAACTTGCTTTGTCAGATAAATGAGTATTTTCTTATGCACAAGTATACTTTCTTTGTTTTACAGAGTGAAACCAATAGAAGAGACAGAATTTTATACTCAATTAGGTTGTTCTTACTTCTAATAACAGTATACCAAACCACAGGATGCCAGTAGATTACATCATGATGTAGTTGTCTAATATATTTTTTGGATTAATGATCAATACTTGTTCATAATTACCTTTGTTAAGAAGAAAATCAGTTTTTTGCTACAATTTATTTTAGTACAAATGATAGCATACTTTAAACGTTATACAAAACATACGAATGTGTAACATTTTCTTAGCACTTTCATTTTAAAACCATGTTGTAAAGTTCTATTTTTTATGAGTAAAATATGTCTATGAAGACAACACAGCTAGCACTTATCATTACAAAGTATTTGATGCATATTATATCTAATAAGCAATCCATACTCAATAAAAGATATTGACATCAGCCTATTCCTTCCAAGGAAATCCTCATTGGAGGTACATAACATGAAATAAAGTAGTAAAAATAAGGGATACGTCTCTAAAATCAAACTTAATACACAAAACATCATCCTCATAAAAAAGAAATAAATCACATCCCTTTTTTAAAACACTATAATTTTCTTCCCTACAATGTTGATTCTTCATATATAGATGTTATTCACACATCCATAATTAAAATTTGCACCACATTAATTATCAATCTTTAAAACATAATAACTTCTTGTAGAAACGACGGATTAACAAACCATTTTCACCATTAAATCAAAAAAATTATAGTCTGTCTAACGAGTGGCATTGTACATATGTAAAAACAATGGCATGACATTTCTACAACTATATGCAATAATTGCATATTCCATATAATTGCAGACATTTCTGCAACTATATGCAATAGCTGTAGACATTTCTTCAACTACTGCAAGTATATCATATAATTGCCAACATGTCTGCAATTATATGCAATAGTTGCAGACTTTTCTTCAACTACTGACATTTCTTCAACTATATGTAATAATTGCAGACATGTCTGCAATTGTACCATATAATTGCAGAAATGTCTACAATTATATGCAGTAGTTGTAGACATTTCTTTAACTATATGCAATAATTGCAGCAACCATGTCTGCAATTATACCATATAATTGCAGATGTCTGTTATTATACGCAATAGTTGCAGAATTGAAGAAAAATCGAAGATGTTTAAAATTTGCAGAATTGTCTGCAAATATATGGAATAATTGCACATTTGCTGCAAATATGATTTTTGTATCAACAATGGATCTTATTTTAAAGATCATAATTTTTTTGATTTTTTGGTGAAAATGGTATGCTGATCCAATGCTTCTACAGAAAGTTATACGCATTTGAAAGGTTAAAAACGTAAAAGGTATTTGGGTTTTGTACGTGCGTTATTTTGGAAACAGGGTCCGAAAACTTGTTAAAAAAATGAAGGGATGTTTTGCATATTTTGAAATCTTACCAGGGATATATGCCAAACGCTCCTAATAAAATATCCCATAACAAACAAGATGTCGCTGAATCCAAGTACATATCACATACAATATATTACGATTCATGTTTTAATCTTCATGGATTGAAGTAGAGAAAATAAAGAATCTTTCTGTATTCATGTTTGGTAGGATGTTATTTTAAATTCCAAATACTTTGTGCATTTGTACCAAACATAGCCATAAAAGCTAATCTCAAACAACAACCCTGCCTCATATTTTAACTATTTAGTAGGTTGTTATTTTAACATTTATTCATGTTTTTGTATAGCTTGACCATGTATATTTAAGTTAAATTTATTATTAAGAAAAAATATCTAGTCCCAAAATATCCCATGAGATTTACATATTGTTGGATATAATAAGCTCAGAATTGCAAACAAGTTCCTATGATGTTTGGTATATACATCTTCATTGGTCACAAGTTATAACCATTTTTGAAGCCGACGTATTCATTATTATACATGTTAATCTTCTTTTTTGAATTAACGGAAGTTACGGAGAATGCTCTTATAGACGAAAACTTGCTCATAAAAAATTGTAATAAAATTGGATGGATGTAATACAGAGTACATAATATATAAGATATATTAGATCAATCAATATTATTAAAGACACCCTTAGACAAAATTCGTTGAAAAAACAATGAAAATAAGACCCTAGCATATGAAACTAAGAAGTAAAAAACAACAAAGAAAAGCACGGATTTCTTTCACAAATTTTGAAGTGATTTTCTAAAGATTTAAAATTAATTTTGTTCTTTTTCTTTTTATAACAGTGAATCAGTAAGGAGTAAAGACCTCATATTGCAGCTTTACCAAAACATCCTTATTCTGAATAAAAATGGCAAAAAGAACACTGATACGTCAAATCCGAAACCATTCCTTGCAAGCACCAAAAATAAATAATGACAAAATTTGCTCCAAAACAGATAAGTGCAAATTCGATCAAAATGGTATGGAAAAAAGAATACATATAATTGAGGGAAGATCTTATGAAATGGAAAGTAACCATTTTATAAAGAAGGTTAAAGAGAGTCAATTCTCAAATATATAACAATTTGTATTCTTGAACCAGATTCCCGTATCCAGTAAAATGTGAAGATGTAATTTGAAAAATTTCAAATAGAGAAAGGCATGTTATGTAGTTGATTACCTTATCAATCTTACTTTTGAAGTGATGTCAATTTGCATCTGAAGGTCAACCTCAATTTTGTACCCTCTGATGAAAAACCTGTAAAAGAAAAGAAAAAAAATGTGCTTTGATGGATAACAACCAAACTGGTTAACAAAACTGTAATCAAAATGGAAGACCTGGATGCATATACATAAATATACAATAATAACATACACCATAAAATTCAGATATTGCATATCGTATTTCAACTGAAAAACATGTTTAGTTTTTCAAACAATCGATAACATTTTGTACTGTTGCGCTTATCAATGATATCTATTTTGAAATAAATCTGAAATCAAAATAGTTAAACCTGGTAGAAAGTGAAATTATATTCTATTGTGATAACTGAAAATGATAGTCGAAGAATACCAAATTACCGAGGAACAACAACCGATCAAGTAATGTGTCGAAGAATTTATGAGTTAAACAGAAGGAGTCAATGAAAAAGATTTGGTTTGTTGGTACCACTGCATATTATTGGGGTGAAGAATTAAAAGTAAAACCATCAAATTTATTACGAAGCCTTAACAATTTTGCAATAGAAACTGCAATTTGTGTTAGTGTGTTCTCTATAATTTATGAGAACAAAATCAAACATCTCAAGTTGGAATACAATCTCTGTCTGAAAAGCGTTGTGTTAACGGAGTGAGTAACATAGAGCGTTTAATAATAATTAGTTGTACAATTCCTTTATTTTGCAGTGCATCAAGCAAATGAGATTTATAATGTAGAGCAGCAAAGATCCAAATATGAAATCAATCAAATTTTACAGTTACATTTTATCAATAAATATAAAATTTATTAAGATAAAATTTGTTACCGTGATGGTGAAGCAAAGCAGATGCGGCGATGATGAAGCGGAGTAGATGCAACGACGGTTTAGCGGATACGATTGACGGGGAGCAAAGATTGATGAAGGAGAACTAGGATTTTCTTTTAATTTGAGTATTTCCTATAGAGTTTTTTTTGCATTGGTAGATAGGGATATAGTGTTTTGGACAACACGTAGTCGTGGCGTAGGGAGCCTTTAATTTATTTATTTTAAGTTAATTTATATTTTTTATGAAAGGGCAGGTGAAAAATCTAGGCATATTTATATTAGGGGTTTTTAGGCTGAGGGAAAGAGTTGGGGAAAAATTTAGTTTCAGGGACATAAAGTTTGCCTTTTAGACTGAAAGACAATTTTTAGTGTAATTCACAGAATGATAGTTGCAACTATCATTTTCTGTTTATATTATAAAGTGTCATTCAGACTAAAAAAACAAACCTTTTGTCTCTGAGACTAATTTTTTTTTGCAACTTCTTCCTTGTGACTATTTTCCTGTTTATATATTAATAATGCTATTTTTCATATAATATAAACTAAAAAATAATTCATTTGATTTGGTTAGTATAGTTGAGGTTTTGACATATTCAACCATTAGACTAGTTAATCGAATAATATTCGATTCATTCAAAATCAAATAACATAAACTGAGATGAACTATCTACGAACAAAGCAATAATCATGTATGTACCATCCAACATTTCGTGGGTTAAATTTTAAAAAAAAACATATATTTTTATACATTTCTTTACTAAATATTGTTTAATTGAAAAAACAACATTATTATATTATTAAAACTATAGAACTGTATAAAAACTGTACCAAATTTTGTATCATTAACCGGTCATATAAAAAAACCATAATATATAATAAAATAATATTTATTATTTATTGAATTATCATAGTCAATTAGAAATACGCATTGTTTTCTAGTGTTTTAAATTTGGTAGATTATTATTTTATTATTTTGGAAGTGATTTGGTAGATTATTATGAAATAATAATAATAATAATATATAGCAAAAGTAAAAAATTAATGAAATAAAAGTTTATTTAATAATATTGATTTTAGTTTTATGTAATGAGATTTAGTAGGGGTAGAAAAGGGGATGAGAATTTATACGTCGCCTATAGTTGTAGGCAAGAAGTAGGAAATTCCCTACGCCTATCCTCCTCCCAGTTGTAATTATCATAAAATGCAAAAAGTGCTTTGAAAACTTTTTGAGTCGGGTTATTTTAATTCTCCATCCTTAGGGTTATGTTTTATTGCAAAACAAGACTCAATTTTTTTTCTCTAGGATGCAAATTTTTATTTTTGAACTCAAAATCATCATCACTTTTAAAAATATCGTGAAGAACTTCATGATTTGGAATATCAATTCTAAAAGACAAAAGGTCAATTTTATTGGATTTGCATCCGAGAACTTACCTAAAATTTCACAATTTAGAATAATTTGAGTGTCTTTGACACTACTCCAAACTTCATATTCATTTCCTTCATAAAACTTCCCTTTCAAATTTGCATTAAACATCTTTACTAAATTTGAAAAACATACGAAATCGTTTTGGAAAGCATTAACCAAACAACCGATCTAGTTATTCTTGCACAAGGATAAACCGGATCATCTTGAGAAAAAACACACATTTTGTTGAACTAAATAATTATGGCTTGCTATTTTAACCCTGCTCTTTAGCATAAATTTCAGTAGAGACTACCCATAGTATTTTTCTCTAACATATACGACATGTCCCCTAATTTTGGCAGCGACAATTTCATAAACAAACATGTATAAAATCAAGTATTCTACTTTGACACACGTAATGATTTCTCTACTTGGACGATGACAATTTCATAAACAAGCATGCTTGAAATCAAGCTTAAGCATAACATGTCGATAAACTTTAAAAATTATAACGTAAAAGGTGAGGCAATCGTAAGCTTAGTTGGTTGATGTTGAAAATCATAGAAAATCGAAGATTTTGAATCGATTATTTTTTCTTCTCAAAAACATTAAAGATCTCGGATAAGTGAAAATTTTCAATGAGGCAAAGAAGGAAATATTCATAAGAGAGCTAATAATATCTCAACAATCCATCTAGCAAGTGCAAGAATGTTTTAGAGCTATAGGATCTTGATAAGGTAGTTTTAGAGTTGAAGTGACATCAATAGCTTCCATTAAAAAGTATAGAAATGCTAACAATTTTCTTCAAAGTGAGTATTTTTTAAAATGGTACCTGTGCAGTTAAAGCGCTCGGCAGATTCAAAGCGGTGGAGGTGCAAAAAGTCATAGCGAGGATATAGCGGGATGTAGCGGATAGCTCTAAAATAGCATATAAAACTCGTACTCAATGTTTTTACAAATATATAAATGGTAATTAAATGAAAAATTATCATTCAATTGAATTATAATTAATACATAAATGATTTTAAACAAAAAAACATGTGCGAATATACTTTAAATAAACGTAAAACTGTATATAAGATAATTGAATTTAGTAGAATATTAGAGTATTTTCATTTCTGAAAATATATTAAAAATTAAATCAAATAAATTAGTTTCATAATTTTTATAATGTATAAATGCAATTTTTTAATTCATTTTATTAAAGAAGATATATCGGAAATAGCAAAATATAGCGGGAATAACGGGATATAGTGGAAATAGCGGGGATTAAAGCAGAAATGCTATATTTTGGAGGCTATATGGAAGAATCGAAGCGGTAGAAATCCGCTATGAGATATTGCAGGGTTACAGTGGGGTAATAGCGGGGCATTAACTACACAGAATGGTACTTTATATACAATATGTCATTGGGACAACTTATCACATGTCAATAAACGTTCGAATCATGCTACGCAAGTTTCGAACTTGTGACCTTTTGCGCGAAAGCCGAATCACTTAACCACTTGGACAATGATGCTTGTCTCTTCAAAGAGAGTATTGCTATGCTTGCCCTCTCATTAATGGAAATTTGTGAGTCCGACAGTGGAATCATTAATTTCAATATATTTGCTTTGTAGGACCATATATTTTCACTAGTGAAATAAAAAATATAGCAATACCCTCCCTAAGCAAGAGTGTTGCTAGCATTTCCATTTAGAAAGCACAATCATTGATTCACAAGATAGAGATATATTTTCCATGCATTTAGTTCTTTTGACCCAAAAGCAATATCGAACTATTAAAGCAAAATTCTACTCTCCCTTCATATGTGGAAGACCTGAGACGAGTGCAAATAACATGGTCCTATTTTATATGGCCCACGTGGACCATACAAAAACCCACCATTCATTCTCATTTATTCATTTATAAAAAAATAAAAAATAAATTAAATAATGAATGGATGGATTTCAAGGGGTCCATGAGACCATGGAAAATGGGCCTAGGTGATTGTTTGGCAAGTTACACACATTTTTAACAAATAAAATTTAGCCAATCATAACTAGGATTAAGATAACAGGAACATGGGCTTCATTTCAAAGCATCTACTTAGACGTCAAAGGACTACTTGGACAAAATCTACTTTATCAAGGTAATATAACGACCATAGATTTTCATGTTAAGGCTCTCTATTAAGTATAACGTCAGTCTACTTCGATAAAAGACAAGTCAATGCATAATAGTACATGATCTTGATAAACCATGACATGGTCGGAACTCTCCAACCCAGCTTTATTTTACTGTTAATTTACCAAAGATGTCGGTAAATTTACTGTTACTATATTAATTGTGACGATGTACCAAATCTTTTATTATCATTTTCTGTACCATTCGATTTTGGCCAGCTCGACTTCCAGCCAGCTCGACTCCCTAAGTAAACATAGTTGACGCAATTTGAGATAATGCCAATTGAGGCTATTTGCAAAGGCTTCAACTATGTTTTAATATTTGTTGTTTGGTATATGTAAGTAGGCGCGTTTTGAAATGCCACCTATTAGGACTTTTAAAATAGTGCCCAAATTTCTGTCCCTGTAAAAACAGTAGCCCTCCTCTCTCTCTCTTCACTCTAACTTTACCAAATTTCTATCAAAACTCCAATACTCTCCCTTTTATCTTTTGCAGAAATCTCTTACCATTTCCATCAAAAATAATTAAAACTTGTAATTAAATATATCTAGTTCACGCATAACATCTCCTTGAGTAGGCATCGCTCCGTGTCATATATAACATGAATATCCATTGAACCTATGACCTAAATTATTTTATTTTTGCACATGGTCACATCATTTGTAACTCCAAGATGACATCATACATCATTTCAGAAATGATGCTCTCAAATAGCTAATTCTTTCTTAGCTTCACCATCCTATCGACACAAGGCTCTTCTTCACTAACATGTCATGTTTCACTATGACCTACGCCAGACAAACGAACAACTAATTCCGAATCAATATAAACTTGTTTACCCGGCCTATACTCAATTGCCTCAACATTCATTTGAGTTTCAGGTACAACATCATAAGTTTGGAAATTGTGATAATTGGGTTTTGGGTACGAATTCAACATCATCGATATTGACATTACAATCAAACATCAAATTTCCATAATATTTTAACAAAGTATCATGATCAATTTCCTAATTATTCATGGCAACAAAAAAATAACAACTTTTACCAACAAAGATATAATGATGGAAAATCAACTTTAATTATTGAAAATTATTTTAGATAATAAAGCAAACCTACTAAAATTGCATAATACAGAAGAGGAAAAAAAATGAAATTATGGAAGAGAAGAGTGGTGAGTGAGGGTTATGGATTTGTTTTCTGCAGTTTGGTAAAGTAGAAATATGGAGAGAGGGAAATGATATATGCTATTTTGTACAGCAACATAAAATACACATAAAGTAGAAGGCGACTTTTTAAGATACCCCCTCTGGCTTCATTTCAAAATGTGCTCATATGTCTTTGTATTAAAATGAATTTGGCTATATCTCAAATTGTGCGAACTATGTTTATTTGCAAGAAAATACAAGCGGCGTTTGAAATGCCGTTGGTAAACTTTTGATCAGCGGGGGACTGAGCTGACCAAAAGTGGCATATATTTGTAACTGGTTTGCAAATGACATATTTGGGAATAAGTTGGCAAAAGTGGTCCAAATCGAAGATATATATATATATATATATATATATATATATATATTCTTGGTAATGGTGGAATTGCTATTTTTAAATGTCATGTTTGTTTGCACATACAACCCAAAAGTGCAGTACTAAATGATTTTTTTACAATTGACTGTCCACAGATACAATCTTAACCTAAAGGAGGTACCTACATGACCGGCCTAGGAGAAAACCCACCAACCCTTGGGCTGGGGGAACACCCTGAGTCAGGAAAACTTTTTTTTGAAATATGCGTATATGCCTAAATATAAAGATATTCATATTATAGCATTTGTGAACTGTTCTATGGTTTGGTGGATAAGTTTGTTCTCTTCTTTCTTGAATTTTCAGGCTTAAATCTGGAGGCAGTCATTTTATAGTGTTTTATCATTCATCCAATTTCCTAGTTGTAAGAAATCTTGGGCCGAGCCTGGGTGCTTATAAAGTACTTTTAAATCTTATTAAGTTTATTAATTTGCGCTCTTTCACAACTTCTAACTACTGTACGATTTTATGTCCTTTGAGCTAATTCAACTACGATATTGCCTCTCATTAGTCCTATAATAAGATATATTAAACTAATCTATATTGAAAAGGTAAATAGAATTACCAAACCTTAAATGGATTTGAATATCCAGCTTTTCTTATTACTTAACTTACTTAAGTTTATCCTGAACTCGCCTTTGCCTTTGACTATTTCAAATTACACTGGCAGTTTTATATAGTATATGCTTGTTGCTAATTTTATTTTACATCTTATAAAAATAAAACTACTTCAACATAGGAAATCTTCTTTGTTATTGCAGAATACATATTTTACCATTATAATGTTCTTCTTTGAATTTCAGTTATAAGTAAAGGAAGGAAGAAGAAACAATATTACTTGTACTGATCCCAAATTTCAACTGCTTACGATCCCAAAAATTTTATATAATAAAATTTAATTCAATGACTGTTGGGGAAAATCACTTCATATGATCAGTCTAAAGGAATAAAAAACAAAACACAGCGGAAAACAACTGGATCGTGATCGTAGTGAGACGATATAAACAGAGATAAACACCAGAACCGACAATCATAGATCGATGCAACGCAGAAAACAAATTAATAACACCAGTATTTATAGTGGTTCCACTACCGCGAGGCACCGTCGTCCATTTGGGAATAGGAGATTTTATTAATCATCGAAAGATTAGAGTTACAAGATTGATTCACTTTTAGAGGCTATACATAAGAAGAATTAACAATACAGACAAAATTCAGCAAAGTTTTAGCTTTCTAGGATGGCTCTGAAGTTGGCTGAAATTAGCTCCCAATTTCGGCCGTCATTGTTGTCCAGAAGCTCCACTATTTATATAGTGAAGAAATGAGGAGGGGTAGCTTCTATATAGTAAGTCTGGGGTTTGGTTCAACAAAATGCCGAGAAAAAATTTGGACCGGCACGCTTTTGGTTCGACAAATACTGAACGAGACATTTTGTTCGGCATTACCAAATTACCGAACGAAATCTTCCGTTCGGTCTTCTTCACTGCTTCAATGCCATGTTGCTCCACAACATCACCGCTCTAAAACATTCTCACTACCGAATGAAAACGTTACTCCTCTTCACCGAACCAAATTAGCATTTGCCCTCATCAACACCGGACAAGATTTGTTTTATCTTCACTAAACGAAACCCTCTTCCTAAAATCAGCACCAAACGCTTTTTCTCTCCGACATCATCACTTAGTTCTGGGGTTTCAGCTTGCTTCTTCTGCTCCGTGACTTCTTCAGTGGCTTCTTGAATTCAGGTATCATTTCTAATAATCTCCACCCCGAGTTCCATACAAGCCTTCCATCTCCATCTGCACCTTTATGCTCCAAGCAATGGATACTTATCCAATGAGCTTCGGCAATGCCATCATCCATTACATTCTGTCAACGAACGTCGGGAAAGCCACCGCCCGTCAACAAAGTGTTCGAAATACCCATTCTATGTAGAACCAGTCAATCTCCACCATGAAAACCAATTCATGAACCATCTCAACTCTTCCCTCGTGCCACCCCGTGGCACCTAACACTTTATTAAGCGAATCAAGTCCGAGAAATGTTCGAACTTAGCAACAAGCAACGACTTGGTAAACATGTATGATGCATTCTTCTTTGTGTGAACTTTCTTAAGATGAACTAGCTTATATTCACAAGGAACGATTCTCTCACCTCAATATGTATCGTCCTTAAGCTGAAAACCAGATTTTCAGCTAAGTGAATTGCACCTCTGACTGTCACAGTACACATCCACGCCTTCATATGCGAAGCCCAAATCACACGACAATCGCGTCAAATAAAGCACCTTTTAACTGCTTCAACCGCAGCTATGAGCTATGCCTCTGTAGTAGACAAAGCCACAATCGTGTACAACCTCCCTCCAACTGATTGTTATCCCACCAATGGTGAACGCATATCCGGAGGTTGACTTCCTTCGAACTCTATCACCGGCATAGTTAGAGTCACAAAATCCTAACAAGCTAAAATCTTTTCTTCTGTCGCCAAAGAAAATTCCATGGTTTGGAGTTCCTCTAAGGTATCTGAAGATACACTTCACTTCTTCCCAATGCATCTTTCCTGGATTCTCCATGAATCTATTCACCAATCCAATCGCCTATGCAATGTCAGACCTTGTGCAGACCATAACATACGTCAAGCTGCCAATTACACTTTCATATGAGACCTTCATCATATAAGCCTTGTTCTTTTCTATGATCGGAGAGCCTTTATTAGAAAGCCTCTAGACAAGTCCGCCGTTAATCTCAAGTAACGAGCCTTCTCCAGTAGAGTCCCGTTCATCCTTTCTGCAACCCAATTGGACTGTGGATCGCCGGGTGTGGCCAAATGTCTCTAAATGTCATGCTATCTACAAAAGTCGATGTTTACCCATTTTACTCCAAGTCGTATGATTTAGCTGATTTTATGTTGTTCTTAATGATTTGAATGATTTATGTAAATATGTAAAAAGCAGGGACTAAACTGTAAAAGACACACAGATTTATAGTGGTTCGGCCAGAATGTGCCTACGTCCACTTTATATGTTATTCTCTTCTACTGTTCAGATTACAAGTACAAGGCTTTTATTATAAGTGTATGAAAGCTGTTTGAAAGTTCTGTCCGTGCTTGAGCCCTCAAACCTCCTCCTCCATTGTTGTACCCCTACCCCTCTATTTATAGAGTGAAGCTGGGGGTAGGGGCCTTGGATGTATATAGCTGCTGGTGGGCCTGGGCTGATGTGATCTGGCCGGGCAATGCTGGTTCGGTAACGCATTCTTCACTTTGGTTCGGTAGCATTGGTCCGGTGGTGTTGGAGTTGAGTTCTGGTCCGGTGGTGAGTGGATTGAGCATTAGTCCGGTGGTCTCGGTCCGGTGGTGTTGGAGTTGAGTTCTGGTCCGGTGGTGAGTGGGGTTGAGTTCTGGTCCGGTGGTCTTGGTCCGGTGGTGAGTGGAGTTGAGTTCTGGTCCGGTGGTCTTGGTCCGGTGTCCCTGGTCCGGTGGTGAGTGGAGTTGAGTTCTGGTCCGGTGGTTTTGGTCCGGTGGAAATACGCCCAACATTTGCCCCCCAAAGTGGGGCATATGCCTGCATATGTCGTGCTTTGTTTTAGATCATTCAGTTTGGACACTCTCATTCGGACCAAGTGCCGAACCAGTTGGTATGGTCATCCTACGCTTTCCTATAAGTATGGGCTTCACGCCTCCGTTATTCCTCACTATTTGAAATAGCCGAACCAAACTTCTGTTCTGCCGAATCAACCATATAACCGAACTAGTTTTGTCTGCCGGACCAGGTGAGGCTTTCTTCTGCCGAACGAACTTCATGCTCGAACTACCGATTGAGCTTGGGGAGTATGAGTGCCGAATGGGCCCTCAGCCTCGAACTACCGAATGAACTTGGGGAGTACGAGTGCCAAATGGGCCCTTAGCCTCGAACTACCGAATGAACTCGAGGAGTACGAGTGTCGAATGGACTTTTAGCCTCGAACTACCGAATGAACTCGGGGAGTACAAGTGTCGAATGGGCTTTGATGTTTTGAATTATGAATGAGATTCTAGACTGTAGGTACTTGTTTGTCTACATTCTTGCTCTAACAATGTGTTTTCTCGTGTTGCTGATAATGTCTCATAAAGTAGAAACTCGTTCTGACAAGAACACCAAGGACAAAGGAGAGTCCTCCATAGTGCCTCCAGTTCGGGCAGAACCAGAACGTCATGGACCAACCCCGAGATCATTGTATACGGGTACGGTCCTCAGGAGCTCTTGAACTCACCGCCTGACTATTTTCTCAGCTCCCTCAAAGATGAGCAGCTTGACGTTATATCTCGATCTTTTGGGATTGACAGAGCGCATATGATGTTGCCGGGGGAAGGAGTGATGCCGTATAACCTCCCAGAAGGGTATTTTGCTTACAGTAGGTATCACTGCATGTGCGGAGCCATCCCTCCGATCAACGCTTGGATAGCCAGTTTCATCACATACTTGAAGATGGCCCCTTTCCAGCTTCAGCCTAACTCCTATGCCATCTTGGTGAGTCTGTTCATTATCTTCCAGAGAAAATACGGGCGTCCCCCTTCCAACTAGGAGATCGGTACCTGTATAACTTGAGAGGCTATAAGAAGGGGTCTCCATATATAAGCTTAGAATCGGCTGTGTCTTTCAAGCCAGTCCTGGACTTATATTCAAATTTTAGCATGTTCAAGAAGGAATGGTTCTTTGTCAGGGATGACTCTGTTTCTTTCTGCCACTTCACCTCTGGCTGTAAGTTGAATCTCATTTATAATTTCCGTTCTGACTACAATGCTCCTCCTCCTTATGTGCTTTATTTCTTGCTAGCGACATGTGGCTTTGCAGTTGTAGAGAACGATCGTCTGGTTCGGATGGCTGAGGAAATAGAAGCCATTCCGGAAAATGAGAGGGCAGCTTCTTATTTGATGAGGAATGCTACTCTTTTGTGGCTCAACTTGATTCTGCCACGCCAGTCTGTGGTCAAGCAGAGAGACACAGCTGAGGAGAAGGCCGCCAAGGCTAAAGGAGGGGCTACGGCGAAAAGTGGCAAAAGGAAACCCTTCTCGAAACATCCAATTGCCGAGGGGAAGAGACTTAAGAAGTCCGATGGACCCTCCCCCAGCACATGTCCAGACATCCCGGAGGAGGAAGATGTGGAGGAGGAAAGAGGCGAGGATGAAGGAGGTGAGGTGGAGAGTGGAAGTGGTGGAGAAGGTGAGGGTGATGGTCATAGCGATGATGGTGGCGACGGACAGAGTGGTGATGGTACTGGGGCTTTGTCTTCTAAGCAAGCAGGTGTGATCCAGGAGTGGACAAACGATGCTCTCCACCTAGCTTTTAAAGGGTTGGAGGAAGGATCGGCTGTAGTGGAGAAGCCTAAGAAAGTTGACAAGGCCGAGACCGGCGCCGATTCATCTTCTAAGAGCGCTTCAGCTGAGGCAATTCCTGCGATTCAAGGTGACTCCTGCAGACTCCATTTATGATAAGGATTTAGGAACATTTTATGGCCAATTCCCGTCCTGGAATGAGATCCAGGACTTGTTGCAGTATCCTACTCCTCCCCGGGGTTTGTATAACAAAGCATCTCTCTACTCTTCTTAACTTGATATATTTCTTGAGTTATAGTTCAATGTATGCCTGTAACACGTTGTTTTTATCCCAGAAGCGGGTAAGGCGGCCAAGACGTCAGATGTTCGGCACCGTCTTGAACAATACAAACTTCTCAAGGCTTCAACTAAACCAAGGCCTCCGACCAACCGCCTTGGAGACGTAGTTGGCTACCGCCCTCTTCTTGGGTTATCGAAGAGGATGTCCAAAGGAGGAAGAGCAGTCGTTCCATGTTTGGATCCTCACCTGGTCCTCAGTCCCCAACTCAGCCTCTTCGGGATACCACGGAGTAGGATATTGAATTTATACCTTCTCCGCACCTGTCTGAAAATCCTACCATTACTCAGATAGAACATCCCGGCTTGGCTCGTAATCCGTTTGCAGGTCATCCGGATCTGGATCCGGGTTCTTGCGATATTACGTTTGATGAGGCTACCCGTGAGCACTTTCTCCCTCGTAATCCTATGGTAAGAGTACTAGATGAAGCTAAGTCCCTGGACCTTGATTTGCTTACCACTCGGGTTGTAACTTTGGGGGACGAAGCTAAGGCGAACATTGACCGGGTTGTTGAGGAAACCAGGAAGCTGATGGGGTATCATGCCCGACTAGTCAAGGCTGGAGAAGAAATTGGGAGTGCTAACATTCGACTGCGGTTAATGGTTTCCGACCAGGCCAAACAACTTGTTGATCAGGCTATCCAGATCTCTCAACATGAGGCCGCCTCAAGACAACTAAAAAAACCCTGGAAAAGGCCAGCAGAGCAGAGTTACGGAAAATGGAGGCTGCTTGTAAGGAACAGATTGATATGGCTATTGCAAGGGTGGATGAGGTCCGGAAAGTGGATCTCGAGCGGGTACAGGAGCTATCCGAGAAACTTGAAGCCGTAGAGCTTATTCAAACCAAGCTGAAGGAGGAGATGGAGGCGATGAGGAAATCCTTTCAGGCTGACTGCTCGCGATACCAATCAGAGAGGGATGCTGCTATTGTAAAGTTGTTGGCTTCCGAGGACCGAATAATGGAGTTTGAGGAGAATGAGGAGATAATGAATGAGATGCTTCAGGACATATACTTTCGCACTTGAAAACAGGTCAACTTATCTTGGATGGATGATTATCCCCGAGTCATGGCCAGGATTTATCTCAGGGCCCTGCAGGAGGCTAAGGCCAATGCAGATAAGGAGGGTGGCGTGGCCTTTGGAGTGGATGCGGTCACGGCTCAATTCACCAAGGAGGAGAAAGTGGCGGAGAAAGAGGGTATGCGGCTGCTTACTGCTGAGGAGGTTGGTGTGCAGTTAGAGAATGATGATCAAGGAGCAAATGCTGGTAAGTCTTCCCTTTTAGCTTCTCGTAACTTGATTGCTTATCGTTTATGACTATTAATGGATTCTCTCCTGAATTGGATAGGCGGGACCTCTGGAGCATCAATTACCTCTGGTCAACATGCCGAGAGTTCCAATCCGGCAGGATAGAGGTGAATCCCCGACGCAGCCGATTCCTTGACTTGATCTGGATATCTTTCAGTCTGTTTGCCATTGCTGTCTATGCTAGTCCCAAAACATTCGTGTATCTTTTAAGCTGTAATTGTGTCATTGGTAACGAATGACTTCTCTCTTGGCATGTAATTTTTAACTTAAGCTGATTCTGTCATATTTGAATGTTTTTGTTATTTCGGTGTGTTGCATAAGAAATACAGCTGTGCACACGCCCGTGATTCAATTGTGTTTGATGTCAAGTTCTTGCTTAAGATATAGTTTCATATCTTGCAATGTTAGTGTGATGCGAGGATAAATCACAGCTACGTATTTATATACAAAAGAAGAAAGTACCGCCCTTCATGTTTTAGTCGTAGATGGTTGCTTTGAATGTCTTATGTGACCGAGTATGGAATGCAGCTGAGTGACCTGTCATCCGGTTGTGAGTTCCTATTCCCACTAGCGAGCGTCTCCTATTTTGTGTCATGTACTTTAGGGACCGTTATAGAGGATAGGAGGAAAGTTTTTAAATAAAATAGAAATATAAGAAATAGTAAAACTTCCAATCACGGAAGGCCTGCGATGTGCTTAAGTTCCTGGCAAACGGGTTTTGTAGTCACTTTCCCTAGCTATGGGTCTTGGAGACATTTGCCACCCATCTTACGCCTCCGCGGGGAGTTTCTCTTTTTTACCACAGCCGTACTTAAGACACTCGGAGCCGAGATCGCGCACAGTAACTACCCGAGCCATTATGGCCCGTAATCGTGGGTATTATTCGATTTACCGTGGCCGGCTAGCGTGGGTGCCGATCGTCAACTGTGAACTACCCCTGGCTGGCCACACCTTATGTTGGGGTTTAAAGTAGGTTCACAGTTGCCGGCGAGCCGAACGCCGTAATGAGCTGCCTAGGCTATAGTCGGCCTACTCGGTGGCTTATAATCGGCTCATTATAGTTGGCTTTAAGGGCCGATCACGAGAAATGAGTTAACCTGCTGCAGAGGGATGCTGGAGCAAAAGTGTCACATTGGCGAGGGCATAGATTCGGATAGTACCTGTTAGGTCTCGTCCAGGTGAAGTCGCGCTGTGATGTGTCTTGAATGGAAATGTCATTACACAGGATTTTGTTCAACAGAAAAGGATAAAGTTAACAAGCAGCCAAGATATAAAGGAACAAGTTAAAAAAAAAGACAAGTTTTTAAAGTGGTTCGGCACGAAAATGCCTACGTCCACTTATTCTCTTTATTGATTCTCTTCATATGGGCGGTACAATTTAAGAAAAATATCGACGAAGGTATTGGATGTTCCATGCCCTCTGGAACACTTCTCCGTCCACTGTTGACAAAATATAAGCTCCGTTGTGGAGATCTTTATGAATTACATATGGTCCGTCCTAGATTGGATCTAGTGCACCGGGGCGCGGGAAGATTCGCTTGAGGACAAGATCTCCTTTTTGTAAGCTGCGATGCTTGACTTTGGAGTTGTATTGTGCTGCAACTTTTTTCTTGTGAGCTGCTGCTTTGAGTGCTGCATCGTTTATTCTCTCCTCAATTAGATCCAAAGACATGTGAAGGAGTTCTTCGTTCTCTTCTGGGTTATAGTGGATCCTACGGTGGGAAGGCACTATAGTTTCTACTGAGAGCATGGCCTCCGATCCGTATGCCAAAGAGAAAGGAGTATGCCCCGTTGATGTTCTGAAAGATGTGCGGTAGACCCAAAGTTCCATAGGAAGTTCATCCACCCAAGCGCCTTTTGACTTTTTAAGTTTCTTCTTGATTAGAGTTTTGAGAATTTTTTTGACAGCTTCGACTTGTTCGTTTGCCTGGGGATAAGCTACAGACGAGAAGCTCTTGTGAATTCCGTGCTCTTGGCACCAGTCGGTGAACTCCCCGCTGTCAAACTGAAGTCCATTGTCCGATATGATTTTGAGTGGAACTCTGTACCTGCATAGAACACTTTTGATCAAGAAGTTAATAACTTTTGCCGAAGATACTTTATTTAGAGGTTCCGCTTCCTCCCATTTGGTGAAATAGTTGACTGCCACTATAGCATATTTGACTCCGCCTCGGCCCACTGGCAGTTCGCCAATCAAGTCATTTCCCCATACTGCAAAGGGCCAAGGGCTGATCATTTGAGTAATCTCATTTGTTGGTAGTCGAGGAATCTTAGCGAATTTCTGACATCTGTCACATTTTTTGACGAAGTCTATTGTTTAAGGTGGGCCAGAAATATCCATATCGAAGTATCTTCTTCGCCAGAGTCTGCCCTCCAGTGTGATCTCTGCAGCTTCCTTGATGGATGTTGGATAAGATTTCCTTGGCTTTCCTTCCAGCGACACACCTTAAGAAGGGGTTAGAGAAGGCGCGCCGATAGAGGACGCCTTCTTGTATTGTGTAGCGGGAAGCTGTCCTCAAGATTTTCTTGACTTCGTTACGCTCGCTGGGCAGTGTGTCATCTTGTAAGAATTTCCGGATGTGAGTCATCCAAGTTTCTTCTTCGATTGCAGCTATCAGATTCACTTGCTCGAAACTCGGGGTTAGTTGCTTTGAGCTGGCTACTGTTCCAGAAATGGTACCGTCTTTCATGCTAGCTTGCTTTGCCAGTTCGTCGGCCTCTTGGTTCTCTTCTCGAGGAATGTTTTTGATTAAATAGCGATCCAATTGATCGAGTAACAGTTTGGTCTTCTTTAGATATGCTGTGAGTCGTTCTCCTCGAGTCTGAAACTCTCCTAGTATTTTATTTACAACGAGTTGTGAATCACTATGAAGACATAAAGAACTGACTCCAATCTCTAAGGCAAGTTCTAATCCAGCAATTACTGCTTCATATTCTGCATCGTTGTTGGTGGCAGCGAATTCCAACCTTAGAGCATAGTGTAGCTTACTACCCTGGGAGTGATTATTACAATACCTGCCCCCGAGCCTTATTCGTTTGATGCTCCATCCACAAAGAGATTCCACTTGATTTCTTCTGCTATTTCAGATTGCTCCTTACCTTCGTTGGTAGTGAATTCGGCAATAAAATTGGCCATGGCTTGTCCCTCGATGGCGGTGCGAGGATAGTAGGTGATATCATATTGACTCAGTTCAATGCACCATTTAAGTAGTCGCCCAGAAGTGTCGGGACGATGGAGTACCTGCCTTAGCGATTTATCGGTTAGAACTCTGATGGAATGAGATTGGAAATAGTATCGCAGTTTCCGTGATGTGATTAGTAAACAGTATGCCAGCTTCTCAAGTTTAGGATATCTGGCTTCTGCCCCCGTAAACCTCTTGCTTACAAAGTATACTGGCCGCTGCGCGCGGTTGTCTTCTCTCACCAAAGCGGCGCTTAGAGCATGAGATGACACAGCAAGGTATAGGTATAGCTCTTCGCCTTCGTTTGGAGTTGAGAGTACTGGTGGTCTTTGGAGGTGTTCGATTAGGTTAAGAAAGGCTGTTAAGCATTCATCAGTCCATTCGAACTTTCCTTTGTCTTTCTTTAGAGCTTCGAAGAAAGGGATGCACTTGTCAGTCGCTTTAGAGATGAATCTGCTTAGGGCGGCCACTTTCCCATTTAGGCTTTGCATTTCTCTTCGAGTGGAAGGTATCCTGATATCTTTCAGAGCTCGAACTTGTTCGGGGTTTGCTTCAATTCCTGTGGCATGGACGATGAATCCCAAGAACTTTCCTGATGATACTCTGAAGGAGCACTTTAGAGGATTCAGCTTCATTCCAAATTGGCGAAGTACCTGAAACATCTCGCCCAAGTGGCTTACGTGATCGTTGGCTTTCCTCGACTTTACTAGCATGTCATCCACATAAACTTCCATAGTTCGTCCTATTAGTTTCGCGAACATCTTGTTGACGAGGCGCTGATAAGTAGCTCCGGCGTTTTTAAGCCCAAAAGGCATTACTCTGTAGCAGTACAGTCCCCGGTCAGTGACGAAACTAGTGTAGTCTTGATCAGGAACGTGCATAGGAATTTGATTATATCCTGAGTATGCGTCCATAAAAGATAAGAGTTCGTACCCGGCTGTGCTGTCCACAAGCTGATCGATTCGGGGAAGTGGGAAAAAATCCTTCGGGCAAGCGTCATTTAAGTTGGAGAAGTCAATGCATGTTCGTCACTTCCCATTAGCCTTCTTTACTAGTACCGGGTTAGCGATCCACTCTGGGTAGATGGCTTCTCGTATGAAGTTATTGGCAAGTAGGTTCTTTACTTCTTCATCGAGGGCTGCTGATCGTTCTGCCCACATACTTCTCTTTTTATGCTTTACTGGCACCTTGGTAGGATCGATGTTCAGTACGTGGCATGCTATGTCTGGGGAGATTCCAGTCATGTCAGCGTGCGTCCATGCAAATACATCCAAGTTGTGGCGGAGAAAATCAATGAGTCGATCCTTCAATTCTGCTTTTAGCTGAGATCCGATTTTCAATAGTCTACTTGAGTCGTGTTTGTCTACAGATACAAACTCCATAGCCTCTGCAGGCTCGGCGGTGGCCTCCTCCTCTTCATCCTTGGGGTCTAGTTCATTGAAAGGATCACTGGTATATCAAAGAGGAGGGGCTTTCTTTAGTTGCCATGCTTCCGAGTTTTTCGTGCAGAGAGCAGTCTCTACATTCTTCTCTTTATCCCTCCTGCGGTTATTGCGAAGTTCAGTTACATAGCAATCTCGAGCAGCGTCTTGATCTCCCTCTACTTTCCCTATTCCATTGTTTGTCGGAAATTTCATCTTCAGGAACCACGGGGCCAGGACAATTTGGAAGTCAGACAAGGCTGGTCTTCCTAAAAAGGCGTTGTAGGCCGGGCGGTTTTCTATTAGCACAAATGTTTGTTTCCGCACAACGGAGCGGGGATGACTTCCTATTTCAACAAAAAGGTCCAGTTGCCCGAGGGGCATCTTCGCATCTCCAGTGAAACCGTGTAGTGGTTTGTTGCAGGGAGACACATCCTTCATTGACAGCTTCATTATGTCAAAAGCATGCTTGAATAGGATATTTACTGAGCTTCCAGTGTCTACTGGAATTCGAAAAACTTCGGCTGGACCGAACCAGGCAGAGATGACCATAGGATCTATGTAAGGGTATTGCCTTCCCTCTAGGTCACGCCTACCGAATGTGATATCATCATTCTCTTTCCGCTTCGGGTGGCGTTCTTCTATAACAGAAATAATGCAGTCTTCATTGTTTCTAAGCGACTTTCCGTATCTTTCCATCTCTGCCCAGCTTCTGTCAGCGATGTGTGGTCCTCCCGATATGGTATGGACCACCATCTTCTCTTGACTGGAGCCACTGGTGTTATGATTTCCTCCGCTTATTTCCAGGAGGGTAGCCTTGGGTTCTCATTGGCAGGAGCTGGAGTCCTGTTCTGATCTTTTACATAGTGTTCCAGTTTCTTCCTTCTGATGTGTTCTTCAATTAAGTCCCGGAGATGATGGCATTCATTGGTATCATGCCCATGAGATTCGTGGAAGCGGCAGAACTTTCCAGACTTAATTGCGTTATCTGATTCCTTCTTGTGCGGGGGGAGGGAGTGGGGGAGAGGGGGGTGTCTATATTTAACTTCGTCTTGGGTGGCCAGGAAGATGTTTTCGATTGTTTCATTCAAAGGAGTGTAAGTGTCAAATCTCGGTCCTGGCCGATATAGACGCTTTTCTCCCTTCTTGCCCCCAGCACCGTCTCTAGAGTCACTTCTTCGAACGTCCTTTGCTGCAGCGGATGTGTCGCCATGAGCTGCCTTAGTTTGTTGCCCTGTCTGCCTTTCAGTTGCAGCGTCTTCAAGTCTCATATACTTTCCAGCTTCGTGGAAGAAATTGGGTAAGGTAGCTGGTTTTCCTTTCGTTAATCTTCTAGCAAATTTAGTATCCGGATGCACACCACTACAGAGGGCCATTAAGATAAGTTTCTCATCGGCATCTTGGACTGCGGCCGCTGCGGCATTGAATCGGTTTAGATATTGTTGCACTGTCTCTCCAGGCTTATGTTTGATATTAGATAAGGAATAAGCGTCCTTGGATTGTTCAACATGAATGCGGAACTGGCTGATGAACATTTCTTTCAACATTTCCCATGAGCAGATGGCAGAACCAGGAGGTAGCTAGATCTGCCAAGAATAGTGGAAAGCATTTGCACAATACTCCTTCTATTGCTCCGCTCATGAGCATATGCTGTGTGTATCTCTGCAAGTGTACAACGGGGTCAGAGGTTCCCTTGTAAGGTTTCATTGTTGGCATTTTCCATTCTCGGGGGGTGATGGCAATTTCGATATTGCGGGCGAAAGGGCTGGTTACCCTAGCGCCTATCCCTCGATCTCTT
The DNA here is from genome assembly GCA_030765085.1 of Allium cepa. Classification (NCBI taxonomy): domain Eukaryota; kingdom Viridiplantae; phylum Streptophyta; class Magnoliopsida; order Asparagales; family Amaryllidaceae; genus Allium; species Allium cepa. Next base: position 554,331,068 of record CM060938.1, on the reverse strand, counting down.
TGATCCCGTTGGACGCACTCTTTGAACAATCGTGCCACCCTTTCATCAGAATTTGGAGCAGATAGAAATGAGTTTGGTTTTCTCTGTGGGACTGATTCCGTCCAGATGACCTGTAGGGATGGTATCGTCTATCGGTCCTAATATTTTCCAGTGGTTGTCTCTGGTCTTCTGGGAGCATGCTAGGGTCAGCTACAGTTGGCCCTTGCCTTGATCTTCCCCTGCTGGATTCTGTTCTAAGCACTTCCTCGAGTCCAACTTCGGGTTGGACCCTAGCTCGGCCCCGTTCATTGGTGTTTCCATGGCTAGGTAGCATGACAGGCTCAGCTACAGCCGACCCTCGCCTGCTACGTCCCCCGCTGGGTTCGGGTCCAAGTGTTTCCTCGGGTCGGAGTTCGGGCTGAGTTCGGGCTCGGCTCCTACCATTGCTGTTTCTGTTGTTAGCTTCTTCGAAGAAGGAAGATCTTTGTTGCCTCCGAGATCCTCCAGACTGGGACTCATCTCATGATTCAGTGTTGCGGTTGGATTCTTCAGCATCCCTTAAGCGTGACATGAGCTGGTCCACCAAGGCTTCTTGTTCGGATGTGAAGTGACTAGTCACTTTAGCCACAATCCTGTCTAGATCTGCCCTAGTAATTGTTGTTGGATGCTCCGTGGCAGGGGCTGTCGGATTTGCCTGATTTTCATTTTATACTGTTGTTGGAACGGGACGATTCTCTTGATCTGTGACCACTGGATCTGGAATACTGCTAGTTGCGATGTTCTTTCTTTTGTTAAATCTTTCTTCTGGTTGGGAGGCATGTCTTCCAAGCAATATGCGATGCTGTTGGGAAGAAGGTTAAGTGGGAGAAGCTGAAGCTCCTGAGTTCAGTTCTCGGTGAAAGCACCAAAAATGTTTGCACAAAATATAGGCAAACAACTCCGAGTCGTATGATTTAGTTGATTTTATGTTGTTCTTAATGATTTGTATGATTTATGTAAAAATGTAAAAAGCAGGGACTAAACTGTAAAAGACACACAGATTTATAGTGGTTCGGCCAGAATGTGCCTACGTCCACTTTATATGTTATTCTCTTCTACTGTTCAGATTACAAGTACAAGGCTTTTATTATAAGTGTATGAAAGCTGTTTGAAAGTTCTGTCCATGCTTGAACCCTCAAACCTCCTCCTCCATTGTTGTACCCCTACCCCTCTATTTATAGAGTGAAGCTGGGGGTAGGGGCCTTGGATGTATATAGCTGCTGGTGGGCCTGGGCTGATGTGATCTGGCCTGGCAATGCTGGTTCGGTAACGCCTTCTTCACTTTGGTTCGGTAGCATTGGTCTGGTGGTGTTGGAGTTGAGTTCTGGTCCGGTGGTGAGTGGGGTTGAGCATTGGTCCGGTGGTCTCGGTCCGGTGGTGTTGGAGTTGAGTTCTGGTCCGGTGGTGAGTGGGGTTGAGTTCTGGTCCGGTGGTGAGTGGAGTTGAGTTCTGGTCCGGTGGTCTTGGTCCGGTGGCCCTGGTCCGGTGGTGAGTGGAGTTGAGTTCTGGTCCGGTGGTTTTGGTCCGGTGGAAATACGCCCAACAGTCGATGAACTCCCTAGAGACAAATTAACGACCATTATCAGATTTCAGCACCATCAACCTAGAATCGGATTGATTCTCAACAAGCTTTTTTCAGTCTTTGAACTTTTCAAAGCTCTCTGATTTGGCCATCATCACATACACCCATATTTTTCGAGAAATATCATCAATGAAAGAGATAAAGTAAATAACACTAGTATTTACAGTGATTCAACTACCACGAGGCAGTATACATCCACTTAGGAAGAGGATATTTCATTAACCATAGAAAGATTAGAGTTACAAGATTGATTCACTTTTGGAGGCTATACATGAGAAAAATTAACAATACAGACAAAATTCTGCAAAGTTTAAACACTCTACGATGGCCTTGAAATTGGCTGAAATTAGCTTTCAATTTCGACTGTCGTTGTTGTCTAGAAACTTCACTATTTATATAGTGAAGAAATGAGGAGGGGTGACTACTATATAGTGGCTTTGGGATTTGGTTCGGCATGGATCTGGTTTGGTTTGGCAAAACGCCGAACGAAAAATTTGGACCAACATGCTTTTGGTTTGGCAAATACCGAATGAAACATTTCGTTGGGCATTACCAAATTATCGAATGAAATCTTTCAGTCGGTCTTCTTCACCGCTTCAACGCCATGCTGCTCCACAACATCACCGCTCTAAAACATTTTCACTACCGGATGAACACGTTACCCCTCTTCATCGAACCAAATTACCATCTCCCCATCAACACTGAACGAGATTTGTTTTCTCTTCACCGAACGAAGCCCTCTTCCCAAAATCATCACCGAACGCTTCTTCTCTTCGACATCGTCGCTTAGTTCTAGGGTTTCGGCCTGCTTCTCTTCCTCCTTGACTTATTCAATGGCTTCTCGAATTCAGGTATCATTTCTAACATGAATAATACTGAATACGTGAGCGCTAAGATACATGTACATTTGAATTGATGTGTACTTCCAGGAAGAAATCTTCTAGACGCAACTTCAAGAATATTATATAAATTGAAGCAGTTAAAGCTAAAGCATATGTGAGTGGACTTTGTAGGGGGAATGACATTGTCCTGGGTGACATAATATATCTAGCAAATATTGTATTATGGATTCAGGATTATTATATATAGTTGTTGTATCCTCGCGTGCTCAGTCATTTAAACTTTCTTATATTTTCACTTTTAAACTACCTGTTCTTTCATACATGAGATTTCACTCAAACAACACCTGCACACATTTGATTTTTGATCACATATAGCCTTCAATGATTGGTTATTGATGTATATGTTAATACTGCTTTATTTTCATGTCTAATAGCATTGATAATGATAGTTAACATCTTGTTCGACTATTATAAGGTTTAATATTTCTGTTATTTTTTTTTACAATTGTCCACATATTCATTTACACTTATGTTCATCTTATATTTATGTTTATTTTTCTCTGCCAAACACACCCAAATAAATAAAGTTATATATAATTTCATGTTAGACTTATGATAAATTTTACATGTTCACTAAGAAAAATCAAGATGCACTAGAATATCCTCCATATGTATTAATTATCACCTTCAGCAGGTACTATACTTATACATGAATTGAAGTTTACAAGTTCTATCATATTTTGAAATTGGAGTGCCTCCACGCAGCGTGGAAGTGACAAAGTCAAGTAGAACCAAGGAGGTTCCCAGGGCCGACCTTTGGGTAAAGCGGGCAAAGCATTCGCTTTGGGCCGCTTATAGATCTAGGGCACCGACAACCTCTCTGCCATCGCACATCGCATCAGTAGAAGAAAAAGAAAAAAAATTGAAACGCGGTAGAGAAAAAATACAGCAATGTGCGGTAGTAGGAAATTGCGATGCCCAGGCAAACATGATACAAAGTCAATTGCTTTTGAAATTAGTTCTTGATTACAATATGAGGCGTCAGTTGTTTCAATTGGTTCTTAATTGATAGCATTTTTGTGTTTTTTGGGGATGGGTAGACCGTAGATGATTAGTTTATAGGAATATATATGATTGTGCTTAGCAGGCTTACTGTATTTCTTCCCTAACTGTATTTTGATCGTTCGTTTATATTACAAATTTATTATTGCAGCCATTGCTACTTAAAGAATAACCGTAAAACTAAATTTTATTTGTAGTGCGGATATATAATATGTCTTGGAGATGTTTGCAATAGAAACATGTTTTTTGAAAATCAACAATCAAAGAAGTAACAGCAGAATAACATGTTCAAGATAATTCTTTATTTTAAAGAATTTTATTTTTTGTTTTTAGATATAATATATTTGAAATGTCATTTGGGCAAAAATAATGAGAACGTTACTTGTTATATCTCCTTATCTTTGATTTAGATTTTTTTTTATTTGCTCGAGATATAAGCATTTAAAGGTATCTGTTGCTGCTTGATGGTGATAATTTACGATCGTATACACACAACACAAATAGTTTGGTCAATATTTTTAAAAATGTTATTTTTTGCTTGGTATATTTGCTTAGTGAAGAGGATGCAATCGTTGATTCATCATCACACCATGTTACCATCACACCATGTCACAAAAAGATTGAATGGTTTGACAATGTTATTGATTAAACAAGATATTATCAATGAACTTGAATATGAAAATATGATCAGTATTTGCAAGTCAAAAAACAAAAAACCAAAAAAGTTTGTAAGCAACTAAAATTAATTTTGCCGTGTGACTTGATTTATTGTTAGGAATGAAGTTATTTCTTTCTTTTCCTCTTTTCATTATTTATAAGCTACACGGATTAGTTTGATGATTATTATAGCGTAATCTCATTGATTTTTCTATAAAGGCCATGGTGTTGCAATTGGCTTTAGATACCAAAAGTCTTAGGACCGGCCTTGGAGGTTTCCTCCTCAAATTATTTTATTTTTGTCATTAGTGTTTTTCTTTTGTGAGTTTACTATTACTTATTAGGATGTATGAACAACTTATACTTTGTTAAATTCTGAGGAGGTGGGGGTATTTTCAATTATTTCTTGTTTTAAAACATGTTAGTTTCATTTAAACACTAAAGCTCTGGTTTTGACACAATGGGTTGCATACTTAGAATCTAAAAATGTACCAAGTTTATATTTAAGTCAATATGAATCTCCATAAGATTACTTCACATATAATGTACTAGAATAACTATCCGTAACTAAAAAGATTTTTCTTTCTTTCTTTTTCTCCCTAAAAATAATTGCTAATAATATATGCCAAATCACTTTAGTAACCAGCACAATGTATGTTTAAGCAGTACTTTTTATTACTACATGAACAAAAACATGTTTTAAAACTTTACATGAAATAATACAGGAGCACAATATATCACTGCTACTGGTATATCTTTACTGTTATATATTATACTGTTTTATGTTATATACTTATACCATCAAATGGATATAATATTATAGTGTTCATATAAAACTTACAGTGAGTTATGATTAGTTAACAATTACAGTTGGACATTGACGCATAGAGTAGTTTGTAGCTGCGCTTATTTATAAATGCATATGCTACTTAATAACAAATAGTGATATAAACTATTTGGTAATGTGTCAAAATCTTTTAATTATGATCAAAACATCATTAAGGGAGAAGGTTGAATTTTAAAAACCGACCCCTCTCATGAGATCCTCTGGCTTGGCCACTGCCACTACATATAGGGATATTATTAGAATATATTGCTTCACTTTTAACTTGCTTCTTCGTGTTTGTCTGCCTGCATGTATACGAAGTTATCAGTGACTACACTGCAATATCCAGACTCCTATCATAATACATTGCTGTCAGACTCTTCTTTCTACTCATTGTATTAGTATAATAAATTACAAAATTTGGTCAAAATAGTGGAAAAGGTCGCCATCTGTTACAGGGTAAGTGGTTTTCTATTAAATGATCTAAAGGTGTGATCATGTCTTGTAAGATACACAATCTACACATCTTGGTCCTTTTAACTAAGCTGAAAATATAATAAAAGATGTACAGAAAAATGACAATCCTTAACCTCACATACTATATTTAATCCACATTACCGTTATTTTAAGTCGCTATTTTTAACAACTTGCAACTATTGTACGATTTTATGTCCTTCGAGCTAATTCAACTATAATATTGTCTCTCTTCTGTCACAAAGGAAGAGAAATAAAATTTCAAGTATATTTAGAAAGATAAATAGATCTACCTAATTACCTTGACTATTTGAATATTCAGCGTGTTAATGTTTCTTAACTTTGATCAATTCAAGAACATGCATGCAGGAGGTCATAACATCTGACCATGCACAAACATTATAAATAGCCATGTAAGTTGTGTTCAAATCCAAACCATTCAAAACATTTCCTAACCTACAGGTGCTAGCTAGCTTCAATTTAAATGACTTCTTATATTATTATTCTAGCTCTCCTTGCAACTGTTGCTTCTGTGGCATTTGCTGCTGATCCTAGTCCTTTGCAGGACTTCTGTGTTGGCATCAAAATGCCCGATGGTACCATTTTACATTTGTTTAAATAGATCTACCCGTATTGATAATGAATTGCATAGAAAGAAAAAAAAAAACGTGTACCCTTTATTGCAGTATTTGTGAACGGACTAGTATGCAAGGACCCAAAGATAGCAGTAGCGGAAGACTTCTTCTTTCAAGGGCTCGACAAGCCTGGAAACACATACAACAACGTGGGATCAAACGTTACACTTGTTAACGTAGATAGAATCCTTGGTCTGAACACTCTTGGCATTTCTCTGGCAAGAATAGACTATGCACCTTATGGGCTCAACCCACCACACACTCATCCTCGTGCAAGTGAGATCCTAACCGTGGTTGAAGGAACTCTCTATGTTGGATTTGTCACTTCCAATCCTGACAACAAACTCTTCACCAAGGTAATTAATTGTTTATATTTGTATGATGATCATTCATGAAAATAAATAGATGATTAATATTGATGCTCATTAATTTGATGATAGGTCCTTCAAAAGGGTGATGTGTTTGTGTTCCCGCAAGGACTGATCCATTTTCAGTTCAATCCTGGGCATTCGATGGCGGTTGCATTTGCAGGACTTGGAAGCCAGAATCCGGGTACTATTACAATTGCTAATGCAGTGTTCGGATCTGACCCACCAATCAATGCAGATGTGCTTGCCAAGGCATTTCAACTGGACAAAAAGATTGTTATGGATCTTCAGGCTAAATTTTGGGCTGACATGAACTGAAGTATATTGATATTTCCCCTGATGTATTCACCCATTATTAATGTCTAAATAATAAGCAAGATATTGTCTCTTGTGTACGCCTGCATCTTTCTAGCGATAATATCATATAATTTAATCATGGGAGCGGCTATTTAAACACAATATGACACACGACAGCATCGGATTTGATTTATCTCTCCCATTGAAAATAATTAAGAAACTAATCTCCTCTTTCCAAAACTTTCGTGGAATTAGAAATCAAAAACACACAACAATCGCTGGAGACCTGGAGTCAGCACCACCTGTAAGCATCACCATCGCCGCTCACCTCTTCGATGATGGTTGAAGTCGCAATCGTTAAAGTGGTGATAGCGTGAGCTGCAGTCCACATAGGCGTCAGAACAAAAATTGATCATGCTATAAGCAAAAAACTGTCGCCTGAACAAAAATTGATGATATAAGAAAAGAAAAGAAAAGAAAAAAAATGCCGTCTTTCAATATGAATCAACAAAAAATCGAGGCTTTACGAAACTGTCAGAGCAAAATTGAGCCTATAACAAAAGTTGTACTTAAGGGGTATATTTGTTTGTATCAATGTGTCCATACCAAAAGTGGCATTCCAATGAACCAAATATGTTAGAAGTAAATTTGGACCAGTTTAAAATGGATCCAAACATCTAAAAAATATATCTAAGGTCAGGAAATGAAACTTGATCCAAGCTGTTGTGTTAATCCAAGCTACATATCGAAAGATATGATCCTTTTCAAATCAGTCATCTAAATGAATTAGGCCTGTTATGAAAATAGTTGCGTTTTACGGAAGTTTTTATCAACGGATCTTTGTCACCAACTCACAAAAAGATAACTTGGATTGAAAACAAGACGATACTGAAATCGAAACGCAATAATACAAAATATTCCACCCAATCAGCCACTTTATTTATTCACTAAAATTTTGTTTACAATTAATAGAACAAAAATTGAGGGTATATGAAAGGAGCAGCATTATAACTGACTATTCAAAATGGTTAGGGGGGTTCTATTTTAAAAAAGTGTACGACTATATACATCCGAGTTTGTGCTTTCCAACACCATGATGTGGTGGCCAGAAGCACAAAACGTGATGCATTTAGCACCACACCCTTCGGTGGAGCTAAATGCATCCCGTTTTGTGCTTTTGGCCATCTGATCATGGTATTGGAAAGGACAAACAGGGATACATATAGCAGCCCACTTAAAAAAAGTTTTAAGCGGGTACAAATAAAGATATCCCCCATAACAAATTAATATAATATTACCAAAATTACATGTTAAACTCTAGTTCCGACTACAGTAATCTGTTCTTCCTTCTTAATCAAAATCATTAGTCTAAAATTATGAAAAAATTAAACGTTAATGAAATTTCTTTACAAGAGAAAGAAAACAATATGGTTTTGACTCAAGAAAGTGAACGGATGTTGAATTTGTTCAACCAAACAATGAAGAGGTAATTTTTTCTTTTGGTTAGGGTTGTGTACTTGCCGTTTTAAGATTTATATTCGAAATTTGGTGTGTACTAACCGATTTTAGAGTTGAAATTCAATTTGTTCATGTCGAAATTAACAAACTATTGATCCCTCTCGATTTCGGAGCCTACGGGCCGAAATAAAGAAAAATGTTTGACATTTCGGTGTCGAGCTTACGAAATACAAGGTGAACATAACAATTGATGCCACACTGCCAGTACTATTGAATAATTTCGGTGGGCTTTTGGCGAATATTTATAGTTGCCTCAATTTTTTTTAAATGTTAAGATTTTTATTTTTTTTCGTAATAAATACCAGTGCATGATTGCACGAATGAAGTGGATAATTGCAAAGTATTGGAAAATGATGAAAATGGTTATTGCACTGAATAAAATGCAGTGGACAATTGCAATGAATCTGAAAACGATGATGGCACTAACAACCAAAATGAGGAAGCCGTCATGTCGCCCTTTGATTACCTCGATTTAACGTCTCATTTCACTACTGATGTGGTACGATAAGATATTTAAATATATGTTCGATTTTTTTTGTTTTGATGTGTGTTACTAATTTATGATGCAGTTGTTTGAATCGAAGGAAAGTGTACGAGATATTTGGTGCATGGAACGCGGGATAAGTCTAAATTGCATTGTTGTGACTAAAAGAACAAGAATGAGAATTGTGTTATGCAACGGAAAAGGATCTTAGATGGTCCTTGTTCGTGAAAGAAGAGGAGAGTATGTTGACCACAAAGCAAAGACTTATGTTCCAAAAACTCAAAAAAAGGGCGAAGGTCAGAAAGTAGAAAATGTTGATGTCCATTTGAGTTAAGCGCTCGTGGTACAAATGATGGAGGATGTGCATCGAGTGTGAAGAATGGACGACACAATCACATGCTTGCTAATATATTAACAGGGCATCCGTATGTGGCGAGGCTGAAAGATCATGAAGTTAAGACCGTTGAAACAATGACAAATAGTGGTGTTAGGCGTCGAAATATTTTAACTGCTATTAAAATTGACAACCCGAACAACCAGTCAACCATACGAAATGTTTACAATGCAAAAGTTAAGCTCAAACTACATAAAACGGAAGGTAAATCGATTATGCAGCAGTTTATGAAAATGGCTTCTAGTCATCATTACACGGTTCACTATAAAGTTGATGGTATAACCAATGAAGTTTCTGATTTATTCTTTAGTCATCCTAGATGTGTTGTTCTTGCGTAATGTTTTCATCAAATATTGCTTTTGGATTGCACATTCAAAATAAATAGATACAAGTTACCGTGTTTTCATATGGTGTCGCAATCATCAACGGTGGCATCTTTTGCTGTGGCACTTGCTAAGCAGTCGTGAGACTATGGAACCCTATACATGGGTGCTTGATTGTATTAGAAAATGTTATAGAGATAAAGAAATTCCAGGTGTTATCATCACAGACGCCGAAATTTCTCTTACGAATGCAGTAGCTATAGTGTTTCCATCGGCACGTCATATTCTATACGCATGACGTATTTCGAAGAATGTTCAAGCAAATTGTAAACCCAATTTTATAAAAAAGAAACGTGTTTTGATTAGGGATAAAGAGGTAGTGTTGGAGGATGAGGAAGCAAAAAAAAAAATTATGAACTATTTTAGGATGGTTGGATTAATGTGATTAACTCATTGTCCATAGAAGAGTATCGTCGAAACTTAAAATTATTTCGTGATGCATGGGTTGCGAAACAGAAAAAATCTCTCACATATGTAATGAAAAATTGGCTCAGTAAGTACAAGGAAATGTTTGTTTTGGCTTGGACCAACAAAATAAAGCACTATGATAATGTCTCACTAACGTAGTTGAAAGTGCACACCATCGTTTAAAATTGTGTTTCGATTCAGCTACAGGTAACTTTGTGCAATGTTGGACTAGTGCACATCTTTGTTGTGAAAAATGAATTAGTTGCAATCGAACATGTGTTTGAAATGAGTACATTTAGGACAATGCATAGATTCCGAAGTGAACCAACGTTCAGAGAACTCTTGGGATTTGTATCTGACAAAGCACTAGATTTACTAGTACATGAATTAGGTAACATTTCAAACGTCGGCTTGACTATCGACAATTGTGGTTGTGTTTTATGGCAAGTTAATGGACCACCATATGCACATATGCTGGCAGACTTTAGACATTCACAAGGTTTCATACCGTTAAACGTTATAGATTCTTATTGGAAGCAATTATTTTGTACTCCTCCTACGTTGCATCGTTCAACTCTTGCTTTTGATGACTTGCCCGAAATAAAAGCATTGAAAAGTAGGTGCGATGAATCGCCTGATAATGTGAGACTTTACAACAAGATTCGAAATTGTTAGCATTCCCTCAAACAACCACTATTTAAGAACCCCCTGTAGCAACTATTAAAAATGTAAACCATCTAAAAAGATAAGTCAACTAAACGAGAGCCGTCTTATTTGAACATGTTGAAGCATCATTGCCGTGTATCTCAAATCTTACTCCGGTTGGTCGTCACTTAAAGAAGCTTGGCATCAAAAGTAAGGCATGTGAGAACAATCAAGTTGACGATGAATATTTGTTGCAAATGCCCAAATGTATAAGACCCTACGTAGTTGGGTAGACGATATGCCTAGTGATGGTAATGCGGTTATTGGGTTATGATTAATCAATTGAATCTCCATAATCGAAGACCAGATAATCCTTGTAATTTTGTATATGAGTCTATGGTTGATAATTTAGTGCTACATTTTGCAATGTACAAAAGAATGTGGTTGGGTTTAGTGAATGGATGCAGATGCCAGAATCAAGATTTATTATAGCTGAAACATTTGGCACCGTGGTTGTTTTGTTAAGCAAGCATATAAGTTGTTGTTCCCACAATAGTACGTGTGACCATGTTAAACCACGACAGGATGGTAGTTATTGTGTGTGTGAATAACTCCCATTTTGTTGGTATTAAACTTAGTTCTGACTCTCATTTGCCTCCTACACCTCACTTTTTGTATTTTCAATAGTTTTATAATATTAACGTGGAAGATTGGACAAAACCACCTATGGAAAGAGTGAATGAGTACTTAGCTTCTTCAAAAGACCATGATTATAAAGGCGGTGTAGTTAAAGTAGAGTAGACTTATTACTTCATTTGAATTAAATGTAACTTCTTAGCTTATATAGATTGTTCTGACTTTAAGATATATGATTGGAAGTTTTTTTTATTAGTATCAATGTATCAAATAGACATAGGTGTGTAACATTACTGGTTAAAGTTAACTTTGAGAAGGATACCTTTTGTTTTTTCCTTTAAATTTTATTCAATTAATTGAGAGAAGATTTTACTTTAATTGATGAGCGAAGCCTTCCATTTCTCCCTCTTTAAATTAAATTGATTGATTTATTAAATGTCATTAATGGGCAATTTACACAACATAAATTGTTGGTATATCCAAATATACTCTAATGTATATTGTGAAAATACAATATATAAGAAGTGTACATAATTAATGTGATCGTATGCAGGTGATGAGATTTACACCGCAATAGACACATTTTTTCATTACATATGTCTTTGTTGTATAGTTTTGAATTAAAAACATGCACAATAAAAGATGTACAATAGCTAGTTTGCATATATACATATACATACATACGTATGTACAAACATATATATATATTTATATATTTGGCAAACTTATATAATTTGAAATCAAAATTAACATTAATGTACTAATTTTTTATCGGGGAAAGATTTGAAATCAAGAATTATATTAATGCATATAATCCATCTTATTAATTTTAATTTGGGCAACATAAATGTGTTTCCGTACACATAAAATAACATGTGATGTTTTAGATCCTAAATTAACTTATTTATGTAAACTCCAATTTAATACATATGTATGTGCGTATGTGTGTGTGCGTGTGCACGCGTGCATTGTTTATATCTTAGGTAGTGATTTTGATGACAATAACCGTATAAAACATAGATCCTAATGTTTTACCAAGTTATATAGTATATAATGCAGAATATTACACTGGTGCTGAATCGAAGACTATACAGTGTAAAAACTTGAGATAAAGATATGAAGACTCATGAGTTCAAAAATAAAGAAATGAAGATCTCATGATTATAACTTATTGTTTAGAGGCATTAGAATATATTGTTAAAGCCCTTGATGGCAATCTCTCATCTTTTTCTCCAATTTCTAATCTTTGATATTTTAAATAAAAATCAATTATTTTAAATTTTAAAATATATTTTAAAATAATAGTTTATAATTTTTTTTAAAACTATGTTCAAATTAGTTTACAAACTTTATGATTTTCAAAACAATTTAAAAGAAAAATATTTTCAAAAATTACTAGGATATGTCAGCATGCTTGTTTTGTATATGTCGACATATAGGTTGTTGGATGGTTTTTAAATTTTGAATGGAAGTATCTTTTGGACACAACTCTTCATGAATGGATACATCTATTCATTTACTATATAAAGGGAAGTGCAAACAAATTTTTAACTAATTAATTTTGGATGCAATAACACAAAATATTCCACCCAACCACCACTTTATTGATTCACCAAAATTTTATTTACAATTAATAGAACAAAGCTAAAGTAAACAAATTAACATTGAATCAATAACCAAATTGAGAAAGGGAGAAAATATCTATAAGGCTAAAATTATTGGAGAAAAAAAAAATAAAGACGAAGAAGAGAAAATTAGCAAATAGATTTATCACCACACTTTTACCCTCTCTTCAAATCTCTATTTATATAATCAATTACTTAATGCCCAAGTTAACATTAGATGGCAAAAAATAATTTGATTGGCCAATTAGAGAGAGAAATAAACATACTCAAATATGTCTGTTAATTAGAGGAAACAAAATCTTCTCTTTCTTTCTTTTGCATATTTATTTCCCTCTATTTGTGATTTTGTATCACTAAAATTTAGCACTCCACCTTGATGCAAAATCATATATCTCCAACATATCAAGCGCCATATATAAATCTATCACAAATTCTCATATTTCAACCACACTAAATTACAAACCTCAAGCACCATCTACATGTGATGCATCTCCCACATGAGGTGCACCACACAAATCCGGTCTCAAAAACGTTTGTGATACCACAAAGATCTCTGTCTTGTCTTTGTAGATTTTGCAATTCGACACCCGTCTATCACTCGATCTGAGCTCATTACCCGATCACTGTCAATCCCTCGAGCATCATCAACATGAAGACCCCTGTCTAAAATATGATTTTCAATGCTAGAACCATAAGCAGTTAGCACATTAGCATCTTCACCTTGCTGCGGACTAGGTCCTTCTACCATCATTCGCTTTTCATTGTCGACTATAGAACCAACCAAGCTATAAAGGTTTCCTTCTTCCAATACTCCTCTCATCCTTACACGACCACCTTTCTTCACTCTGAAAACTCCACCTTGAGTCTTGTTGGGTGCGTTCCCACCCTTCACCGGACCAAGTCCCACCAAACCAACCAACCTACCGAATCAGAACACACTCCACCCTCCACTACCGAACCAACTCACTTCCAGTGCTACCGAACCAAACTCACACTCACCCCTCTCTACCGGACCAACCTCTACCGAACCAACCTCTACCGGACCAGCTTCCACCGAGTCAACCTCTACCGGACCGACAGCCGCTCCAACCATCTCCGGACCAAGGCCTTGCCGAACCAACGTTGCCAGACCAGATTACTTCAGCCCAGGCCCGCCAGCAGCTATATACATCCAAGAGCCCTACCCCCATCCTCACTCTATAAATAGAGGGGTAGGGGTACAACAATGGCAGACAAGTTTGAGAGCTCAAGCACGGATGGAACTTTCAAACAATTTTCATGCACTTGTAATCAAAGATTTGTACTTGTAATCTGAACAGTAAAGGAGAATAACATATAAAGTGGACGTAGGCACGTTCTGGCCGAACCACTATAAATCCGCGTGTCTTTTACAGTTTAGTCCCTGCTTTTTACATATTTGCATAAATCACCCAAATCACTAAGAACAACATATAATCAACTAAATCATACGACTTGGAGGTGTTTGCCCATTTTTTGTGCGAACATTTTTGGTGCTTCCACTGAGAGCTCGAGCTAGAGGCTTCAGCTTCTCCCACTCAACCTTCTTCCTAACAACATCGCTCATTGCTTGGAAAACATGCCTCCCAGGCAGAGGAAAGATGCTAGCAGAGGAAAGAATATCGCAACTAGTAGTATCCCAGATCCAGTGATCAGAGATCAAGAGAATCGTCTTGTTCCAACAACAATTGGAAATCAGGCAAATCCGACAGTCCCTGCTACGGAACAACCAATTACTAAGGCAGATCTGGACAGGGTTGTGGCTGAAGTAACTAACCGCTTCGCATCTCAACACGAAGCCTTGGTGGACCAACTCATGTCATGCTTAAGGGATGCTGAAGAATCCAACCGCAACACCGAATCATGGGGTGAGTCCCAGTCTGGAGGATCTGGGAGGCGACAAAGATCTTTCTTCTTCGAAGAGGCTAACAACAGAAACAACAATAGTAGGAGCCGAGCCCAGACTCAGCCCGAATTCCGACTCGAGGAAACATTTGGAACCGAACCCAACGGGGGAGGTACCAGGCAGGGGTCGGATATGGCTGAGCCTGTCATGCTACCTAACCATGGGAACACCAATGGACGGGGCCGAGCTGGAGTCCAGCCCGAAGTTGGATCCGAGGGAATGCTTAGAACAGAACCCAGCAGGGGAAGATCGAGGCAAGGGCCAACTGTGGCTGACCTCAGCATGCTCCCAGAAGACCGAAGACAACCACCGAAAAATGTTAGGAGTGATAGACAATACCATCCCTACAGGTCATCTGGACGGAATCAATCCCGCAGAGAAGAACCAAACTCATTTCTATCCTCTTCAAGTTCTGATGAAAGGATGGCGCGATTGTTCAGAGAGTGCGTCCAACGGGACCAAAGGGATCGGGGGATAGGCGCTAGGGTAACCAGCCCCTTCACCCACAATATCGAAACTGCCATCACCCTCCGGGAACGGAAAATGCCAACAATGGAACCTTACAAGGGAAGCTCTGACCCCGTTGTACACTTGAAGAGATACACACAGCATATGCTCATGAGCGAGGCAACATAGGGAGTGTTGTGTAAATGCTTCCCACTATTCTTGGCAGATCAAGCTACCTCCTGGTTCTGCCATCTACCCCAAGGATCCATCAGCTCATGGGAAATGTTGAAAGAAAAGTTCATCAGCCAGTTCCGCATTCATGTGGAACAACCCATGGACGCTTATTCCCTATCTAATATCAAACAGAAGCCCGGAGAGACAGTGCATAAATATCTAACCCGATTCAACGCCGCAGTCCAAGATGCCGATGAGAAACTTATCCTAATGGCTCTTTGTAGTGGCGTACATCCGAATACCAAGTTTGCTAGAAGATTAACGAAAGAAAAACCAGCTACCTTACCCGATTTCTTCCATGAAGCCGGAAAGTATATGAGACTTAAAGACGCTGCCACCGAAAGGCAGACAGGGCAACAAGCCAAGGCAGCTCATGGCAACGCACCCACTGCAGTAAAGGACGTCGGAAGAAATGACTCTCGAGACAATGCTGGGGGCAGGAAGGGAGAAAAACGCCTATATCGGCCAGGACCAAGATTTGACGCTTACACTCCTTTGAATGAAACAGTCGAAAACATCTTCCTGGCCACCCAAGACGAGCTTAAATACAAACGCCCCTCGTATAAGAAGGAATCAGATCACGCAATCAAATCTGGAAAGTTCTGCCATTTCCACGAATCTCATGGGCATGATAACAATGAATGCTGTCATCTCCAGGACCTGATTGAAGAACACATCAGAAAAAAGAGATTGGAACACTATGTAAAGGGTCAGAACAGGACTCCAGCTCCTGCCAAGGAGAACCCAAGGCAACTCCACCCAGAGACAGGCGGAAGAAATCACAACACCAGCGATTCCAGTCAAGAGAAGATAGTGGTCCATACAATATCGGGAGGACCATACATCGCCGACAGAAACTGGGCAGAAATGGAAAGATATGGAAAGTTACTTAGAAACAATGAAGACTGCATCAATTTCGTCATGAAAGAACGCCGCCCGAAGCGGAAAGAGGATAATGACATCACATTCAGTAGGCGAGACCTAGAAGGAAGGCAGTACCCTCACATGGATCCTATGGTCATCTCTGCCTGGTTCGGCCCAGCCGAAGTTTTTCGAATTCTGGTAGATACTGGAAGCTCCGTAAACATTTCATTCAAGCATGCTTTCGACAAAATGAAGCTGTCAATGAAGGATGTGTCTCCCTGCAACAAACCACTACATGGTTTCACTGGAGATGCGAAGATGCCCCTTAGGCAATTGGACCTTTTTGTTGAAATAGGAAGTCATCCCCGCTCCGTTGTGCGGAAACAAACATTTGTGCTAATAGATAACCACTCGGCCTACAACGTCTTTTTAGGAAGACCAGCCTTGTCTGACTTCCAAATTGTCCTGACCCCTTGGTGTCTGAAGATGAAATTTCCAACAGATAATGGGATAGGGGAAGTAGAAGGAAATCAAGACGCCGCTCGAGATTGCTATGTAACTGAACTTCGCAATAACTGCAGGAAGGATAAAGGGAAGGATGCAAAGACTATTCTCTGCAAGAAAAACTTGGATGCATAGCAACTAAAGAAAGCCCCTCCTCTTCGATATACGAGTGATCCTTTCAATGAATTAGACCGCAGGGACAAAGAGGAGGAGGCCACCGCCGAGCCTGCAGAGGCTATGGAATTTGTATCTGTAGACAAACACGGCCCAAGTAGACTGCTGAGAATCGGGTCTCAGTTAAGAGCAGAGTTGAAGGATCAACTCGTCGATTTTCTTCGCCACAACTTGGATGTATTTGCATGGACGCACGCTGACATGACTGGAATCTCCCCAGACATAGCATGCCACGTACTGAACATCGATCCCACCAAGGTACCAGTAAAGCAGAAAAGAGAAGTATGGGGGCAGAACGATCAACAACCCTCGAGGAAGAAGTAAAAAACCTACTTGCCAATAACTTCATACGAGAAGCCATCTACCCAGAATGGATCGCCAACCCGGTACTGGTAAAGAAGGATAATGGGAAGTGGGGAACATGCATTGACTTCTCCAACTTAAATGACGCTTGCCCGAAGGATTGCTTCCCACTCCTCCGAATCGATCAGCTGGTGGACAGCACAGCCGGGCACGAACTCTTATGTTTTATGGACGCATACTCAGGATATAACCAAATTCCTATGCACGCTCCCGATCAAGACCACACTAGTTTTATCACTGACCGGGGATTGTACTGCTACAGAGTATGCCTTTCGGACTTAAAAACGCCGGAGCTACTTATCAGCGCCTCGTCAGCAAGATATTCGCAGAACTAATAGGACGAACTATGGAAGTTTATGTGGATGATATGCTGGTAAAATTGAGGAAAGCCAACGATCATGTAAGCCACCTGGACGCGATGTTTCAAGTACTTCGCCAATATGGAATGAAGCTGAATCCTCTAAAGTGCTCCTTCGGAGTATCGTCGGGAAAGTTCTTGGGATTCATCGTCCATGCCAGGGGGATTGAAGCAAACCTCGAACAAGTCCGGGCTTTGCAAGATATCAAGATACCATCCACTCGAAGAGAGATGCAAAGCCTAAATGGGAAGGTGGCCGCCCTAAGCAGATTCATCTTTAAAGCAACCGACAAATGCATCCCTTTCTTTGAAGCCCTAAAGAAAGACAAAGGAAAGTTCGAATGGACTGACGAATGCTCAATAGCCTTCCTTAACCTAATCGAACACCTCCAGAGACCACCAGTACTCTCAACTCCAAATGAAGGCGAAGAACTATACCTATACCTTGCTGTATCGTCCCATGCTCTAAGCGCCGCTTTGGTGAGAGAAGAAAACCGCGCACAGCGGCCCGTATACTTTGTAAGCAAGAGATTTAGGGGGCAGAAGCCAGATACCCTAAACTTGAGAAGCTAGCATACTATTTACTAATCACGTCATGGAAACTGCGACACTATTTCCAATCCCATTCCATCAGAGTTCTAACCGATCAACCGCTAAGGCAGGTACTCCATCGTCCTGACACTTCTGGACGACTACTTAAATGGTGCATTGAACTGAGTTAATATGATATCACCTACCATCCTCGCACCGCCATCAAGGGACAAGCCATGGCCGATTTCATTGCTGAATTCACTACCAACGAAGGTAAGGAGCAATCTGAAATAGCAGAAGATATCAAGTGGAATCTCTTTGTAGATGGATCATCAAACGAACAAGGCTCGGGGGCAGGTATTGTGATAATCACCCCCAGGGGAAGGAAGCTGCACTATGCAGGTATTGTGATAATCACCCCCAGGGGAAGGAAGCTGCACTATGCCCTAAGGTTGGAATTCGCTTCCACCAACAACGATGCAGAATATGAAGCAGTAATAGCCGAATTAGAACTTGCCCTAGAGATTGGAGTCGGTTCTTTATGTCTCCATAGTGATTCTCAACTTATTGTAAATCAAATACTGGGAGAATTCCAGACTCGAGGAGAACGACTCACAACATATCTAAAGAAGACCAAGTGCTGCTCGATCAATTGGATCACTATCTAATCAAACACATTCCTCGAGAAGAGAATCAGGAGGCCGACGAACTGGCGAAGCAAGCCAGCATGAAACACAGCGCCATTTTCGGAACAGTAGCCATCTCAAAACAACTAGCCCCAAGTTTCGAACAAGAGGATCTGATAGCTGCAATCGAAGAAGAAACTTGGATGACCCCTATTCGGAAATACTTATAAGATGGCACACTACCCAACGAGCGTAACGAAGTCAGGAAAATCTTGAGGAGAGCTTCCCGCTACACAATACAAGAAGGCATTCTCTATCGACGCGGCTTCTCTAACCCCTTATTAAGGTGTGTTGCTGGAAGGGAAGCCAAGAAAATCTTATCCAACATCCATCAAGGGAGCTGCGGAGATCACACTGGTGGGCAGACTCTGGCAAAGAAGACACTCCGATATGGATATTACTGACCCACTTTAAATAAAGATGCCTTAGACTTCGTCAAAAGATGTGACAGATGTCAGAAATTTGCTAAGATTCCTCGACTACCAAAATATGAGATCGCTCAAATGACCAGCCCTTGGCCCTTTACAGTAGGGGGAAATGACTTGATTGGCGAACTGCCAATGGGCCGAGGCGGAGCCAAATATGCTGTAGTGGCAGTCGACTATTTCACCAAATGGATGGAAGCGGAACCTCTAAATAAAATATCTTCGGCAAAAGTTATTAACTTCTTGATCAAAAATGTTCTATGCAGGTACGGGGTTCCACTCAAAATCATATCGGACAATGGACTTCAGTTTGACAGCGAGGAGTTCGCCGACTGGTGCCAAGAGCACGGAATTCACAAAAGCTTCTCATCTGTGGCTTAGCCCCAGGCAAATGGACAAGTCGAAGCTGTCAACAAAATTCTTAAAACTCTAATCAAGAAGAAGCTTGAAAAGTCAAAAGGCGCTTGGGTGGATGAACTTCCTACGGCACTTTGGGCCTACCGCACGTCTTTCAGACCATCAACAGGGCATACTCCTTTCTCTTTGGCATACGGATCGGAGGCCATGCTCCCAGTTGAAACTGTAGTGCCATCCCACCGTAGGATCCACTACAACCCAGAAAAGAACGAAGTACTCCTCCACATGTCTTTGGATCTAATCGAAGAAAGAAGAAATGATGCAACACTCAAAGCAGCAACTCACAAGCAAAAAGTGGCAGCACAATACAACTCCAAAGTCAAGCATCGCAGCTTAGAAGAAGGAGATCTTGTCCTCAAACGAATCTTCCCGCGCCCCGGAGCACTAGATCCAATCTGGGACGGACCATATGTAATTCATAAAGATTTCCACAACGGAGCTTATATTTTGTCAACAGTGGATATGGAATATCCAACACCTTCGTCGATACTTTTCTTAACTTGTACTGCCCATATAAAGTGAATTAACAAAGAGAATCAATGGACGTAGGTATTTTCGTACCGAACCACTTTAAAAACTTGTCTCCTTTTTAACTTGTTCCTTTATATCTTGGCTGCTTGTTAAGCTTTATCCTTTTCTGTTGAACAAAATCCTGTGTAATGGCATTTCCATTCTAGACACTGCACGGCGCAACTTCACCTGGACAAAACCTAACATGTATTATACGAATCTATGCCCTCGTCAATGAGACACTTTTGCTCCAGCATCCCTCTGCTGCGGGTTAACTCATTGCTCGTGACGGCCCTTAAAGCCAACTGTAATGAGCCGATTATAAGCCGCCGAGAAGGCCAACCATAGCCTAGGCAGCTCATTATGGCATTCGGCTCGCCGGCAACCGTGAACCAATTATAAGCCCCAATATAAGGTGTGGCCAGCCAGGGGCAGTTCACAGTTGACGATCGACACCCACGCTAGCCAGCCACGGTAAATCAAATAATACCCACGATTATGGGCCATAATGGCCCGGGTAGTTACCGTGCGCGATCTCGGCTCCGATGTGTCTTAAGTACGGCTGTAGTAAAAAAGAAAACTCCCCGCAGAGGCGTAAGATGGGTGACAAATGTCTCCAAGACCCACAGCTAGGGAAAGTGACTACAAAGCCCGTTTGCCACGAACTTAAGCGCGTCGAAGGCCTTCCGTGATTGGAAATTTTACTATTTCTTATATTTCCATTTTATTTATAAAAACTTTCCTCCTATCCTCTATAACGATCACTAAAGTACATGACACAAAATAGGAGACACTCACTAATGGGAATAAGAACTCACAGCTGGATGGCAGGTCACTCAGCTGCATTCCATATTCGATTACACAAGGCATTCAAAGCTACCGTCTACAGCTAAAACTTGAAGGGCGGTACTTTCTTCTCTTGTACATAAATATGTAACTATAGTTTATTCACACGTCACACTAACTTTGCAAGACATGAAATTATATTTTAAGCAAGAACTTAGCATCAAACACAATTGAATTACTAACACATGCACAGATATATTTTATGCAACATATCAAAATAACGACAGCGTCCAAATATGACAGAATCAACTTATGTTATAAAATTACATGTTAAGAATAAAGTCGTTCGTTACAAATGACATAATTACAGCCTAAAAGTACATTAATGTTTTAGGACTAAGTATATACAGGAATGTCAAGTAAACCAAAAAATGTCTAGATCAAGCCAAGGAGTCGGCTGCATTGGGGCTTCGCCTCTATCCTACCGGCCCTCCAAGATCTACTTAGCCGCAGGGTCGGAGCTCTCAGCATGTTGGCCAGAGGTAGTTGGTGCTCCAGAGGTCCCGCCTGTACAATTCAGGAAAGAATCCATTGAATAAACAATAAGCAATCAAGTTATGAAAAGACTAAAAGGGAAGGCTTACCAGCATTTGCTCCTTGATCATCATCCTCCAACTGCACACCTACCTCCTCCGCTGTAAGTAGCCGCATACCCTCCTTCACCGCCATTTTCTCCTCCTTGGTAAACTGGGCCGTGACTACATCCATCCTGAAGGCCACACCACCATCCTTATCCGCATCAGCCTTGGCCTCCTCCAAAGCCCGGAGATAAATCCTGGCTATGATCCGGGGATAATCATCCATCCAGGATAAGTTGCCCTACTTCCAAGTACGGAAATACATGTCCTGGAGCATCTCATTCATCATCCCCTCGTTCTCCTCAAACTCCCTCATTCGGACCTCCGAAGCCAACAGCTTTGCAACGGCAGCATCCCTCTCCGATCGGTATCACGAGCGGTCAGTCTGAAGGGATTTCCTCATCGCCTCCATCTCCTTCTTCAGCTTGGCTTGAGCAAGCTCTGCGGCGTCAAGCTTCCTAGATAACTCCTCTACCCGCTCGAGATCCACTTTCCGAACCTCATCCACCGTTGCAATAGCCATATCGATCCGTTCCTTGCAGGTGGCCTCCATTTTCTGCAGCTCGGCTCTGCTAGCCTCTTTCATGGTTTTCTTTAGTCGTCTGGAGGAAGCCTCGTGCTGAGAGATCTGGATGGCTTGATCGGCGAGTTGCTTGGTCTGGTCGGAAACCACTAACCGCAATCTTATGTTAGCACTCCCAATTTCCTCCCCGGCCTTGACCAGTCGGGCATGATACCCCATCCACTTCCTGGTCTCCTCAGCAACCCGGTCGATGTTTGCCTTAGCTTCATCCCCCATAGTTACAATCCGAGTAGTAAGCAAATCAAGGTCCAGGGACTTGGCCTCATCAAGCACCCTTACCATAGGATTGCGAGGGAGAAGGTGCTCACCAGTAACCTCGTCAAAGGAAATATTATGAGAACCCGAATACAGATCTAGGTGACCCGCAAATGGATTACGAGCCAAGCTGGGATGATCAATCTGAGTAACGGAAGGATTTTCAGACGGATGCGGAGAGGGTATGAACTCAGTATCCTCCTCCGTGATATCATGAAGAGGCTGGGTTGGGGGCTGAGGACCAGATAAAGGTTCGAATAAGGAGCGACTCCTATTTTTCTTTTGAATATCCTCTTCAATAACTCCGAGAAGAGGACGGTAGCCGACTACGTCCCCGGAACGGTTGGTCGGAGGCTTTAGTTTAGCGGAAGCTTTGAGGAGTTTGAATTGTTCGAGACGGTGCCGAATGTCTGATGCCTTGGCCACCTTACCCGTTCCTGGAATAAAAACCAAGTGTTACAAGCATGCATGGGACTATAATCTAAGAAACATGTGAAGTTAAAAAGAGTAAAGAGGAATCAAAAATTCACCTTGAATCGCCGGAGTTGCCCTAGCTGAAATGCTCTTGGAAGATGAATCAGCACCAGTCCCGGCCTTATCAGTTTTCTTTGGCTTCTCCACCAAGGCCGATCCGTCCTCCAACCCCTCAAAAGCCTGACGGAAAGCATCATTTGTCCACTCTTGGATCTCCCCTGCTTGCCCAGAGGACAAAGCCCCGGTGCCATCACCTCCTTCATCCTCGCCTCTTTCCTCCTCCACATTTTCCTCCTCCAGAACATCTGGACATGTGCTAGGGAGGGTCCATCGGATTTCTTGAGCTTCTTCCCCCCGGCGACTGGAGGTATCGAGAAGGGTTTCCTTTTGCTGCTCTTCATAGTGGCCCCTCCTTTAGCTTTGGCATCCCTCTCCTCAGCTCTGTCTCTCTGCTTGACCACAGACTGACGTGGTAGAATCAAGTTATGCTGCAGAAGAGTAGCATTCCTGATCAGGTAAGAAGCTGACCTCTCCCTTCCTGAAATGGCTTCTATTTCTGCAGCAATCTGAACCAGGCGATCGTTCTCCATGATCGCAAAGCCACCTGTCGCTAGCAAGAAATAAAAACACATAAGAAGAAGCATTGCAGTCCAGAACGGAAATTATAAGTGAGATTCAACTTACAGCCAGAGGTGAAGCGACGGATAGAAACAGAGTCATCCTTGACGAAAACCCATTCTTTCCTGAACATGCTGAACTTCGAATATAAGTCCAGGACCGGCTTGAAGGACACGGCCGATTCCAACCTAATGTAGGGAGACCCCTTCTTGTAGCCTCTCAAGTTGTACAGGTACCGAATCTCTCGGTTGGAAGGGGATGCCCGTACTTTCTCTAGAAGATGATAAATAGACTCACCAAGATAGCACAAGAGTTGGGCTGAAGTTGGAAAGGGGCCACCTTCAAGTAGGTAATGAAGCTGACTATCCAAGCATTGATCGGAGGAATGGCTCCGCACATGCAGTGGTACCTACTATAAGCGAAGTATCCCTCAGGGGGGTTATACGGCATCACTCCTTCCCCCGGCAACAGCATAAGCGCTCTGTCAATCCCAAAAGAGAGTGAAATAATATCAAGTTGCTCATCTTTGAGGGATCTAGGAAAGCAGTCAGGTGGAGAGTTCAAGAGCTCCTGAGGGTCATACCCGTCTACTAGTGATCTCGGGGTTGGTCCATGACGTTCTGCCCGAGCTGGGGGCACTATGGAGGGCTCTTCTACGTCCTTGGATTTCTTCCTATCAGATCGAGTTTCTACCCTATGAGACATTATCTGCAACAGGAGAAAACACATTGTTAGAACAAGGAAAGTAGAGATATAAACAAGCAAGTGCGTACAGTCTAGAATTTCATTTATAATTTAAATCATAAAAGGCATAAGGTCCATTCGGCATTCAAACTCCCGATCTCATTCGGCATTTCCAACATAAAAAGTTCATTCGGAGGTTCAGGGTTAAGAATTCATTCGACATTTATACTCCACAAATTCATTCGGTAGTTCGAAACATGAAAGTCATTCGGCACTCACCTGATTCGGTAGTCAAGTTGATTTGGCAATATGATTGATTCGGCAAGAAAATCTGGTTCGGCTATCTCACTTGGTAGGGAATAATCAAAGCTTAATGCCCATACTTATAGGCAAATAGAAGCGACCGGACCAACTGGTTCGGCGCTCGGGACCGAATAAGAACTCCCCAAGCTAAATCAAAGCGCGACATATGCTGACATATGCCCCACTTTGGGGGGCAAATGTTGGGTGCGTTCCCACCCTTCACCGGACCAAGTCCCACCGAACCAACCAACCTACCGAATCAGAACATACTCCACCCTCCACTACCGAACCAACTCACTTCCAGTACTACTGAACCAAACTCACACTCACCCCTCTCTACTGGACCAACCTCTACCGAACCAACCTCTACCGGACCAGCTTCCATCGAGTCAACCTCAACCGGACCGAAAGCCGCTCCAACCATCTCCGGACCAAGGCCTTGCCGAACCAACGTTGCCAGGCCAGATTACTTCAGCCCAGGCCCGCCAGCAGCTATATACATCCAAGACCCCTACCCCCATCGTCACTCTATAAATAGAGGGGTAGGGGTACAACAATGGCAGACAAGTTTGAGAGCTCAAGCACGATAGAACTTTCAAACAATTTTCATGCACTTGTAATCAAAGATTTGTACTTGTAATCTGAACAGTAAAAGAGAATAACATATAAAGTGGATGTAGGCACGTTCTGGCCGAACCACTATAAATCTGCATGTCTTTTACAGTTTAGTCCCTGCTTTTTGCATATTTGCATAAATCACCCAAATCACTAAGAACAACATATAATCAACTAAATCATACGACTTGGAGGTGTTTGCCCATTTTTTGTGTGAATAAGTCTCATAAGTGCAACCACGGCAATCCAACCGACCGAGGAAAATAAAATTATGCAAACAAGTGGGTACATGTCTCACTCCAGAGACTTCTCTAACCACACCATCATGCATACGAAATATGATAGATCCAATACCACAAATCGGTAGCCCTTCTCCATTGGCTGTCCTAATCATGCCGACACTCTTCGCGTAAGAGAAGAAAAACAATTGACATATCTACAAATGTAAAAACTGGCTCCCGAACCCATCTTCCAAGGTTTATTTTCACTAAAGAGGACATCATAAGGAGCATCACTATCGGTACCTTCAGCGAAACCTGCATGTGCATCACTATTAGTATCACCATGTGCGGCCTTTTTTGATCTCTTTTATAAGCATAACACTTGCTACGTATGAGACATTTCTTATTACAATGATGACAAGTGATAACACTTTTACCATTAGCGACCTTCTTCTTTCAAATTGTATCTTTCTTCGAGTCCCTTGCCACCATAGCCTCACTTTGAATTGATTTCATACCTCATCCTTTTCTTCTAAGCTTCTCATTCAAAAGACTGCTTCAAACAGTTTCCAGAGAGATGATTCCATTAGCATTGGAATACTCAATGAAACAACCAAAGTTTTCTAACTTTCTGAAAGTGAACTCATTAATAAAAGAGCATGTAACTCATCATCGAAATTGACCTTCATATTTGCCAATTGATTTATTACATCTTGAAATTCATTCAAATGCTCTGCAACAGACTTCTCTACATCGAATCTCAGCTATACCAACTTTCGAACTAGAAAATCCTTACTAGTAGCACTCTTTGACTCATACAAAGATGCCAACTTGTCGCATGATAGCCACATGATGGAAAACTGAATCATCAAGATACTGGCGAATCAAAGAAATCGCCTTCTTATCCATCTTCTTCCATTTTCCCTCATCTACATCAGAGAGCTTCTTTCCATCTCCATCAATCGGATCATGAAGATCATTGAGGTACAGAACATCCTCTATCTTAGGCCTTCAAATACCCAAAAAATTTCCATCCAAGATAGCCATCTTTGAAAATGAAATCATATCCGACATTAATAATTTTTCAAACCAAAATTACTCTAAGATTTCCGATGATCGGTGCTCCGATACTAAACTATTATGAAAACAGCAGCGCTTTGCGGAAACTTTTTCAAAGGATTTTTGTCACTCAAATCACAAAGAGATAACTTGGATTGAAATAAGATGGTATTGAAATCAAAACGCAATAGCACACAATATTCCACCCAACCACCCACTTTATTGGTTCACCAAAATTTTGTTTATAATTAATAGAACAAAGCTAAAGTAAACAAAATACCATTGAATCAATAACAAATTGAGAAAGGGAGCAAATATCTATATGGCTAAAATTGTGGGAGAAAAATAAAAAAGATAAAGAAGAGAAAATTAGCAAATAGATTTTCCACCACATTTTTACCTTCTCTTCTAGTCTCTATTTATATAATCAATTACTTAATGCCTAAGTTAACATTACATGGTAAAAAATAAATTGATTAGCCAATTAGAGAGAGAAATAAACATACTCAAATATGCCTATTAATTAGAGGAAAAAAATCTTCTCTTTTTTCTTTTGAATATTTATTTCCCTCTATTTGTGATTTTGTATCACCAAAATTTAGCAAGACCCACCTAAGAGAAATACTAGGTAAATCATTCAATTGAAACATTCGAAGGAATCAGAGCATTCTACTCGATTATACGACCTATTAATCCAAGTTTCTCTCAGTTTCGACTTAAACTGAAAAAGTTATGACATGAAGAAAACTGATTCAACCCGTTGATTCTATTAGTTAGCGAACAGAATTATACCAGCAGACCAAAATATGCTAAAACTATTGGAACTGACCGAGTCAGCATCGGATGAAAAATGTGAATTTAAAAAAAATTCTCTAATTGGAATTTGATGTACCTATGAAGTCTAACATATACAGTTGATCCACTCTAAAAATTAAAATCATATTTTGTTTTAATTATTTTGTTTTCTAATTATTCCATGATAATTAAACGAATATTTGTTTAATTTGAATATATCATTATATATTCTAGTACGTATAATGTGTAATATATGTGTGTGATGTGCAATATATTAAAGGGGTATATTAGTCTGTATTAATGTGTTGATACCAAAAGTGACATTTCAATTTGTTGCGGAACCAAATCAGTTTCAAATGGATCCAAACATTTGAAAAATATATTTAAGGTTAGGAGATTAAACTTGATCCAAACCGTGTGTTAATTCAAGCTACATATTAAAAGATATGATCCTCTTCAAATCAATCGTCTAAATGATTTATGCCCATCTTGAAGAGATACCCAGTACATCATCCGAACGGAACATTCGAAGGTACTGGAGCATTCTACCTAATAATACGAGTTATCGGTTCAAGTTTCACCCCACTTTCGACTTAAAATGAAAAGATTATACATGTTGATTCTGTTAGCTACCGAACCAAATTATACCAGTCCACCAAAATATGTTAAAATTATTGGAACCGGCCCGGTCTGCATTGGGTGAAATAGGTGAATTTTTAAAAAATTCTCTAATTGGATCTTGATGGGCCTATGAAGTCTAATATATATAGTAGATCTGTTCTAATTATTTTAATTAAAATCATATCTTATTTTTATTATTTTGTTTTTCTAAATTAATCCATAATAATTAAATGAATATTTGTATAATTTGAATATATTATACGTTCTAGTATGTATAATGTACGATAAATGCATGTGATGTGCAACATATTAACGGTGTATATAATCAAGTTTATACATAGATATTGAGATTTACGTCTACTATGTATATACTAGCACGCACATACGTTCACACACGTATATATGTCATAAATAAATAACTACATATTAATACCAACACACACGCATGTATATAATTTTAAAATTTTATTAAATAGTTAATGAATATAATTTTAAAATTACTTTCATTATATTTTGACTAAGTCTTGAATTTTTAAATTTTAATTTTAAACATAACATCTAATTTGACTTGGTAAACAAATATTAAAATTCCAAAGCTAGATCTAAGATATTTATTTAAAATTGAATGTATCTTATGTTTGACTTAATAAAATTATTGCAAAAGAAATAATATTAAAATGAATTTATTATATGTTATCAAATTAATTTCAATTTACATATATACATTGAGTATTTTAACGTAAATAAGTATTGTAAAATATATACAAATATAGTTCGTCCTTAATTTTTTTAACTACCGAAAGGAATTTTAATACACACACAGAAATATATACCATATTTAATTTCAATATATATGTTGATATAATATGATAATTAAACGAATATTTATATAATTTGAATATATCATTATATATTCTAGTACATATAATGTGTGTTATATGTGTGCGATGTGCAATATACTAAAGGTGTGCATGATCAACTTTATACAGAGATATTGTGATTTACATCTACTACGTATATACTATGCACGTGTATATATTATATGCCATAATTAAATAACTATATCTCTACTATTAATAAAGAGAATTTGATAAATAGATTTCCATAGCATCTTTTTGAAATTTCGGAAATGCCCTACATCCATCAATGAAATCTCATCATCGGTTTACAAGCTCCACCACCACTCTCATCTTAACCATCCATCAATGGAATTCACCATTATTTCTTAAAATAAAAGTACCATGACCACTATAGTTTTTGTACTTATAATACACATCCGTCCTAAATTTTTTATTAAATAAAAAGTAAATATTTCTAACAATTATATACACATATGCATACCACTTTTGAAATTTTATTTACTTTTAAACTTACTTTTATTATATTTTGATTAAGTCTTGAATTTTTATTTGAGTTTTAAGAAAAATCTAGTTTGACATGTAAACAAATATTAAAATTTCCAAAGCTAGATCTAAGATATTTATTTAAAATTGGAAATATCTTATGCTCAACTTGATAAAATTATTATAAAATAAATATACCAAAATGAATTTATTATATGTTGACAAAATTAATTTTAATACACATACGAACACACACTTTGAATATTTTATGTAAATAAATATTGTAAAATATATATAAATATAGTTCAGTGTTAACTTTTTAAACTATCGAAAGGAAATTTAACATATATATATGCAATATTTAATATTTCTCTCTCTTTAGTTAAATTTGTTGATTTATTAAATGTCATTAATGAGCAATTTATACACAACATAAATTGTTAGTATATACAATATACTCTAGTGTATATTATGAAAATACCATATATAAGAAGTGTACATAATTAATGTGATCGTATGCAGGTGATGGGATTTACGCCGCAATGGACACATTTTTCCATTACATATGTCTTTGTTGTATGGTTTTGAATTAAAAACATACATAATAAAAGATGCACGATAGCTAGTTTGCACATATAAATATACATACATACGTAAGTACAAACATACAATACAACAAAAATACCCTATTACAATGCACTTTTTACAATGGTCATCGACTGTTTGTTTTAATAGAATGCTATTACAACGGTCCTTTCAGACCCATTGTAATAGATGCCCTATATAACGCCCGTTCTACAACGGGCTATGACTGCCCGTTGTAATAGAATGCCATTACGACAGTCCTTTCAGGCACGTTGTAATAGATGCCAATTTTACAACGTTCACAAAATGCATGTTGTAATAAATGCCAATTTTACAACAGTCACAAAATGCCCGTTGTAAGAGGTTTTAAATTTGCAATGGTCATAATGCCCATTGTAATAGGTGCCAATTTTACAACGGCCAAAAAATGCCCGTTGTAATAGGTGCCAATTTTAAACGGTCATAAAATACCCGTTGTAATCGATGCCAATTTTACAATGATCATAAAATACCCATTGTAATAAATGTCTATTGCCAATTTTCGATAATCAATAATTAATAATTAAAACGCTTTCTTAAAATTAAAATTTATAATTTATTAAAATTTAATAATTAATCCTTAGTACTATTATATTAATCATATGTTACTAATTACTAAATGTAATATTATATTACTAATTACTATAATATTATATTATTTGTTAATATTTAATAACTAATCATTAATAATATTATATTAATAATTTATAATAATTAATGATTATTAATAAATAATCACTAATTATTAATTATTATATATAATCAGTATTCCAACAGGCTTAATTTTACTTTCTAGTTATTAGTAATTATTATCAAGTAATTAATATTAAATATATAATAATTTATAATTAATAATAAACAAGGTTTTAAATATCGGATTTCAGTCATGTTTCGTCTCGGAATTTTTACACAAGTTATCTCGTATTGGGAGAGATCTCGGACGAGATGAGTACGTATCGGGTGTACATCTCGGATTGACATCTCGGGTCTTACAATGCATCTTGGGAATATATCGGATGTACTTATGTGTTTAAAATTGATGTGTCAAAAATTTATTTAACGATTATAACTTTCTTAGTAAAAATAAAAATGGTAACACACTTGATTTACATGGAAAAAGAAATATTTTTAGAACAGTAGTAGCTTGATTAGCTTAATTGATTTGGTAATGATTGAATAATATCCTTTTATTTGAACGTAATAAAGAAGTGAAACCTTTCGCATGACTCATTAAGATAAAAAGTAGAATATGTTCAAGAAGCTGGTAAATTATAATTGGATTGAGTAGTTTCTTTTGAATCAATATGAAAATAAAAATTATTATGGAAAATAAGAAAAATATATAACTCGGGTGAGATCTCGGATTAAGATTTTGATCCATATATCGGGTGAGATTTGAATATCTCGGATGAGGTGAGTGTCGAGGGAGATATGGAGGAGATTTGATGTCTCGTCTCGTTTAAGTGTGAAAATGAGATCTCAGGTGAGATCTTGGGTGAGATATAGGAGATTTAAAACCATGATAATAAATATTAATAATTATGATTAATAATTACTATTAAAAATTAAAAATTAATATTATAAATTTAAAATAAATTTTAAAAATTAGAAATTAATAATATATACATATTAATTATTAACAGTTCATAATTAACAGTAAATTATAATTAATAAATATGAAGTAACATTTAATAAATACCAACATTTATTTGCATTGTTTACTTTTACCACAGTCTTAACCGCGAGGCAGGTTGGTAAAGCTGAAATTAAATAAAGAGTGAACGGTTGATAAGTAGTTTCCCATTTAGTTTGTCAAAACCCTATGACTAGTGCTTTTTTCTTACCATGGGATAGTCTTCCCAATTTCTTATCTTCGTCGTTTTCTATTCCAGTGCTAGTTTTCAAACATTTCAATTTTAATTTTAGCTAGTTAATTTCAAATATATTTTGTTTCGATGATGGGAAGGTGCGCACTTGGATCGGTCGATTTGGTAATTTACTACGAAATATTATTAGGGTTTCTTAGGAGTTTAGTGATATTCGACAGGATTAGGAGTAGAAATACAAATGCTTTGGGGATTATTAAAAAGTCCTTGGTTTTAGAGGTTTGATTTCTCTCTCCATCTTATTTAGAACAAAACCATATTGATTTAAAATTATAAACAGTAAAAAGAAGAAGGAATCGATGGCCTCTCACAGTTTTTTATCTTTTGTTTTAGTTCATAAAGATAGAACCACGATGCTTTTCATCCGAATTCGAGCACTCAACATTGAGTTGTTGATGAAAGGATCAAAAAAATTGATGGCGGGAATGAGCTTTCTTTTTCCTCCAACTCAGTCAAGTTAGACATTCAAATTGTTTGCATCCCTCTTCTTCCTCCAATTTGGTGATTTGTTGGGTTGATTTTAAAATTTGGGGTTCGAGACATAAATCAAGGAGAAATAATAACACATGAGTTGGGTAAATTTTTACCCTCTTAAATGTTTAATTTTGCTTCAAATTCATTTTATTTTCTACTGCATCAATCCACTTACCAACTTGGGAAGACTGTGGTAAAAGTAAAAAGTCACGTAAACTTGTTTTTTATTTTCTATGTTAGTTTCATTTTTCAAATTTGTGTGTTTTCCAACAACACATAAGAACTATGCATTTTTGTTTAGAAGAAAACACAAAACTAAAAATAGCAAACCAAATGGGGCCTAAATTTTTGAACAAAAACAACAAGTTCAATTTTATATTAAATCTTCTTAGCAAATCCATTTTCATTGCATTAAAGTTTGTATATTATAACAATATATTTAAATTTAAAACCATAATACATTTTTTTACAACTCACTACTTGATCATTATTTCTTAGCAAATTCATTACTAGCGCAAGGATTATGCGCTTGTTGAAAACATTCTAAAGCATGTATACATGCATCTAGATTAGAAATTCAAACTCTACTACGGTAAAGCAGACATTTGAATAAAATTTGAATGGTTCGGATAAAGAAAGAAAACTCACTACAAGGCCCGTTACAACCTTCATCTTGGGTTTTACCGATGACCCTATCATGCTAAAGTATCGCAGCATCATCTTCGTCTGTAAAACAATTACCCAAAGTATTCAATTCGTCATTTATTATTCAAATAAATTAAATTATTTATAGATATGGCCGCGAGATCAGCCTTCCATTCATCTTCCTTCCATTCCGCCACTGCTAAAATCTCACACAAATCTAAATCCTCTCCCTCGCCCTCTTCCTTCCCCTTTCGCTTACTGAAGCCTATTGCCACTCCTCGTATTTTGAGGTTATGATGTAAATATGTTTTCTATTTTTTAGTAAGTGTCTTTCATTTTCTTTATTTTTGATGGTTGAACGAATATGTCCCCTGTTGAATCGGTCTGTTGTGTTGAATCTCTGATGCCAATGCATAGCGGGACGACAACAACACTGTTGACTTCCATGTTGTCTGTTACTCGTGGTGATTATGGATGGCTTGCCGAAGGTACTTGTTTATTTTTTTGATGATTTGAGAATATCTTAAAGTTTCAAAAAATGGTTTGCCTCGTACATGTGCTGTGCATTGATATGGTTGCTTGACATTAACAAAGTTTTTTTAGTTAGGTTATATTGATTAATTACATATTTGAAACTTGTTTCCTCTGTTATTTTTTTGGAATTAGCTATGCAAAATGTTGTCTAGGATCTAATGTTTACCCTATTTGTTCTAGCTTTAGACAATACCATCATTTGCACATTGCTGTGTGGATTGAATTATAATTGATTCATAAACTTGTTATTATAAAGAAAAATATTTCACAAACTGAATAATAATTTGAATTTGAACTCCAACTGTGTAATCAAGCGAACAAACTATACTTTTCCAGTGAAATATTCTCAACTATCATGCAAAATAAGACTTATCGGATTTTTCTTTAAATAACCTAAAAACAAACTTTAAGAATAACCATTTTATAAATTATGAAGATATAAACCTCTCTAAACAATGAGAGGCTTCTCCCCTGGATTTTATAGTATCTAATCATCTGTTTATCATACTCTTATTTTTGTTGTATGGGATGCAATAAGAGTTTTCCACTTTGTTAGCTCTCGTAGCCGGAATATATATATTTGGCTTGCCAGATTTAATTTACATAAATAGTTTTTATTCTCTGAGAAGTCAAAACCTAGGAGAATGCCTAAACGTTCTCAGCTAGAAGTTCGAACCGTGATTTGGCACCTCTAATTTTATTGTACTAATATCCTTGTATACACTGTTCATAATGTTTATGCCTACATATGCTCTCTAAGTAAAATATGTTCGCTTGTATGCAACAGGTTTCATCTAGGTCTCTTAAAGATGTTTCGTTCAAGAGGCTGGCTGTCACGACCGAGATTTTCGATCTTCGAAAATCGACATCAATATGCCCACTGTATTACATGCCGAGCAATCAAATGCTGGAAATACTAGATCGTTAGGGAAAAGAAGAAAACAGAAATAAGAACAAAGAATCTCACAATCGCAGCGGAACAATATATAATAGATAACAACTGATCTTTATACAAAAAGAACTATAACTCTTTTTATGCAATACATCATTAGAGTACAACACATCAATAACATGACATCGGACAGTTGTTATCTGAATATAGAGCCTACAATACACAGCGGAATATAAATCAGATACGGGTAATACGTCTTCGCCATCTAGTTCATCTCCTGAGCTCCATAGCATCCTATCCTGAATCTGTAATAATCGATCTGACCCGAGCATTATAATAAAATAATACCCGAGTCAGTCTAGAGAACCAGCATGAGAAAAACACACTCAATTTAGATTATTAAAGTTATCAAATCTTTTGATAATCAAAGGTATCTCGTAAGACCACGCCACACATAAACACGATGGGTTTTTATCTTACGATAACCAAAACATTTCACATCAAATCCTCTGATATTATAATAGTGTCTAAGTACAAATACTTATTCAAATAGCTGAAATGCTTGCATGTCACGTTTCAGCATAGTTGGGCATAATCAAAACCGTATGGCACTTATTGGAGAATGGATTCCATACGAATAACTAGTCACTGGGGTATCACTTGTCACACTACATGTCTAGAACAACGCATCGAGGACCACGTCGGGATCCCCTACAACATAAGACCGGACTATCCCTTACATGGATAGACCGAATATGCTATCACCTCGGGTGTTCCCACCCTTTTCCGAGCTCCTTCCATGAATCATAGTAATGATATTCGAGGGTATCTAGAAAGGTGATAAACATACCCTAATTTGGTGCTACCTACTTAGCCTTGCTGCATCTCCTCTGGTATTTAGTCATTCCCGGTTGATGAGGCTAGAGGCTACGATTATATTTTTAAGGAATTTTCACTTAGAATGCTCATTGTCCTCCAATGACAATGTACTGATAGCATTCATCCATGCAAGTCCATTCTGCATCCAAACGGAACCGAAGACACTATTCCTACTACATCCATTTTGGAATAATACTCAGGATTAGTAGCGATTAGCCCTTGCACTTCACCGCTCCATCTTCGACTCCATGCTCTTGTTTTCATGTCGAAAATGTACTTGTTGGATCGAAGTGGTATTCAGATGACAAATACGATCTCGGTCTCTTTAAAAACAATGTTCAATATTTTTTGGTAAACTCAACCCCAGTTTTTTAGGAAATAAACAGACAAAAAGATCGGAGATTACCTCCTAACCATTAGTGGACGGATTTCCTTATCAATATCCTAGAAGAATGTAACGAGTTTATACATACAGTATAACACCTCGAATGGTAACTGTAATATATAAATCTCGTATTTCTCCTCGATATTCCCAAAGTTATATTTTGAGGTCCAGATTTTGATAGTCGGTTACTTAACCATCAAATAAACAATCAATCAACCAAATATCCTATTTTCCACTGAAAAACTCCAAATCTCTTTTTAGTTTAATTTTAACAATCTAAATCTCTTTATCCAAAATATATGCACTTATCTTATCGAATTTAGTAAATTCACAAATTATCTTTCAAAATATATTTGAAACCCCTTTTCAAAAATAATGTGGAAAGTGCCACTTCGGTGTCAAACCATGGAGTCACAGCTCAATGGTTACGTCTCTATCCCAGAGAAATCCAAGACTTAACTGCAAGCACTCACTGCCTCCGATTTCGCCATGCGAGTATACTAATACTTCTCAAAAATTTATTTAAAAATTTCAAAATAATACTTATGAAATTTCTATAATAACTTTCCAAGTTAATTTTAGGCGGTTACTCTTTTAAAATAAAAGTTATTATAAAATAATATTGATATAGAATAATCTATCTCTTAAATAATAATACTAGTTAATTCTTAAATAAAAATTAACTTAATATCAACCATTTCTAAAAACTACTTAATTTATGCTTGAATATACTTTATAAAATTTTAAACAACTAAATCATTAATTTTATGAAACATTCTTAACACTTTTGAATTTTCTAATTAATACTTAAAAATCCTCCTTTTAAAACAATCTTAACTTCTCAGGAAAAATATATTTTCAACCCAGATATAGCCAGTATAATCATTTATAATCCCTCTCGATTTATTTCTAGTTTGATTTACGTTCCAGTTCCGTAAATTTCCTTTTCATATTTCCATAAATAAACATATCATTTATTTTTAAATCGATTTGTCCATCC
Organism: Allium cepa; assembly: GCA_030765085.1. Lineage (NCBI taxonomy): Eukaryota > Viridiplantae > Streptophyta > Magnoliopsida > Asparagales > Amaryllidaceae > Allium > Allium cepa. The sequence goes on along the minus strand of CM060938.1, from coordinate 554,294,463 downwards.
CTTTATAAATCCTCACCGTGAATTTATAACATCAATTTATCCATTGATAATTACTTCACTTTATCTATAAACTTCTTTTATAAATTCTATAGTCTCATTTCCCTTTCATAACCATTTTAAAATACTTAAGTCGATTTTAAATCGATTTTCTGAATTAAATTCCATTTTTAAATTAATTCCTTATATAATCCAAATTTATTCCAAACCCCAACTAATTTCAGATCTCACTTCCTTTTTATGATTTAATATCATATTTAAATATGGAACATTAATTTCATCTTTTATTTTCAATTTTCCCTTTTAATTTTCCCAAACTATTTTAAATCTCAATTTTAAAAATAAATCCCCTTTTCACTTAAATAATATTGCTTAAGTTCTATTATTTATAATCCTTTAATTTAACTTATTTCCAAAATCCCTATTTTCCTTATTTCAATTTTCAAGCCCAACTTTGGAATCAAACTATTTATTTTTCCTAATATTCATTTCTTTAAATGAATCCAAAATTTAGCTATAAATATTTTTACTTCATCAAATTCTGCTTTTAAATCTCTTTCCAAATTTTAAACATTTAACATTTGTATTTAAAAATTCCAAAATCTAACCAGTAATAACGTGGCATCCAATAAATTCAAATTTCACTAAATCTATCATAAATTATTCTAAAAAAATCATATAACCGAATATAAAAATAATTTCAACATTTTTGAGGAATCAGGTTGGATCCCTCCAACCTGTTTCCTTACTTCTACAGATGTTAATAAGATATAAAAATATCAATTACACTTCGAGCGAGATATCACCGTATATAGGGCCATTCGCTATTATGCGGGCGCATATGGTCTCATCCGCTATATATATGCGGGAATATCAATCACTCCAATATATATATATATATATATATATATATATATATATATATATATTACTATATATAATAGCACATTCAACTGATAATAATTTATAAATTCTATCAATGAATCAACAATTAATTTTAACTAACTAAAATTAATTAGTGTAATCCAAAGTTGAGTGACATTGACTCACCTTCATTTTTCAAATTTGCTACTCGATCCAATTTTAATTTCAGCCTGTATATTTCTCATCTACGAATACAACTTGTCTTGTTTCCATGATTTTTTGGACCTCGTATAAGGTAGATATAATTTTTTTATAAACAGTCGATTTTGAAATATCATTAACAGGTCATTTATTATATTAATTAACTTAACAAAAACTCATCACCTTAATCCCGTAATCTTCATCGATCATGGCTAGCTGTCAGGATCGCGACTGCCATGCTCCACAACCACTGCTACAAAACTCCACATTGTCAGCGCCTCAATCTCTACCTCGACCTTGCATGCCAACTGTCCTTCACTAGAGCAACAACCTGCCCCCTAGTGCGCACACGTGCGAGCAGCCCCACTCAGACGAGCCCAAACCCTAATTCGACACTGATCACGAGCGCGGTTTTTATACCATGATCCAACCCTGCCTCTTCCTCGTTGACGCTACGGACCTACATTATCCCCACCAATCGCGCGCTCGCTCATGAACGCCATCCCCTCTCCTCCGCCGTATTGCTGATGTCAATCGCGATTCACTCGTGAGTTTTTATATTTTTTTTTCTCCGTGCGATTTTAGATTGAAAAAAGAAGGGAAGATATACATGACCCTCCCTTTTTTTCTTTCAAATGATTAAGTTTTGAAAGGGAACTCGGTGGCATGATTTATAAATTGAACGAAGTATCGGCTCAAAAATTTAAGTGATTTTGAGGAACGAAATATCGGTTTTTGTCTTTGATTTTATTTTCTTTATTCAGTTTTTTTATTTGAATTAATATGGAAGGGATGATGTGATTAAAAGGGGGGAAACGTGTTTGAGTAGGTTAATGTACAGTGATTGATCCAATCTTAAGAACTCGTGATGGGTCATCCCGGCTGACTGGAATGTCGATCGCGAGCTCAGCCGGTGCTGCGTTTGTTTCCCTGGGTTCCCCATCATCATCTCTCGGATCTATGTCTCTAAGGATCCGAGAATGCTGCCCGAGCCAGTGCTCGGGCACTACTTGTCGATCATTAGTATTTAGGATGCGGACGGAGCTGTCCGCAACCTTTCCCTTCTCTCTCCGCCGAGCTTTTCTCAGTTCCGCCACATAACACGCGTGACCGGTTGCCTGATCGCCATGTACAACACCGTCTTCTTTGTCTGTCGGAAATTTTAATGTAAAACACCATGGGCCCAAAGCAGCCCTAAATTCCGCCAAGGCTGGGCGACCCAAAAAGACATTGTATGGACAACATCCATTATTATTAACGGTAGGACTCGCACTCTCCTACGTTCACCTTCCCCCAGTTCAACTGGTAGCTCTATATACCCCATCGCGTCGGTTGCAGCACCGTTAAAGCCGTGGATACGGGCTTTGCATGGTTTCAAATCTTTTGTTTCTATCTTCATTTGGTCATAAGCCTTCTTGAAGATGATGTTGACAGAGCTTCCACAATCAATCAAGATTCTTTTCACGTAAGCTGGCCCGATTGTTGCGGATATAACCATCGGGTCGATAGTAGGAGCCTCCACCTTGTCCGCCTCTCGACTCCTAAACACTATATCGTCAGTCATCATGCGTTGTTGTTTTGCGGGGGTTATATCTTCCATATTCGAACAACATTCATAATCCGCATGCCTCAAGGAGTTAGCGTATCATTCCATCTCCTCCCAATTCTTGTTTGTTGGATGAGGTCCTCTGACAATAGTATTCATGATCAATCTACCCACAGTCCAAGCTGGTTGTTCTGGTTGGCGTGGAGCCGACCCGCGTCCGGGGTCTGACGTTCCTTGCCTTCCATCTTGCGGGTTTTTGACAAATTCCTGCAGTTTTTTCTGTCTGATCAACTTCTCTATGGAGTCATGGAGATGTCTACACTCCTCAATATTGTGCCCATGGGTCTCATGGAAGCGACAGTACTTCCCTGTCCGTTTCTGTTCTTCAGTGGACTCCTTTAGGCGTGACTTTCTGTATTCAAAGGTGTTACAGGTAGATAGATAAATGTTTTCAAGAGAAGAATTCAGCGGGATGTATTTCCACCTCCGGATCCTTTGGACTGCCCAGGCTTGTTCTGGACGTTGACTTGAACTTTTCCCGAACTATCGTCGGACTGCGTCACGGCGATGATACTTTTCACAGTCTCCTGAACAGGCCCTGGTGCCTTATCTCGTCTCATCCATTGAGCCTCCTCCCTCTGTATGAACTGATGAGCTTTAGAATAGAATCATTCCAATGTAGTTGGGGGCTTTCCCGCCAACCAATCTCCAAACTCTGAGTCTGGATCTACATCTCGCATTACTGCCATCAAAATCGCGTGGTCGTTAGGATTGCTAACTTCAGTGGCGGCAACATGAAACTTCTGTAAGTATGCTTTCAAAGACTCTCCCGGAGCTTGGATTACGCTTGATAATGACATAACGTCCTTTGGACGGGTAGCATGTATCCTGAATTGTTCAACAAATTGTTGAATATGCGCTTTGCGCTATATGATTTTTGTTTGATGATAATAAACATATATACATTCATATAAATGTATTTGGTAATGTACTATTTTATTTTTCATAGTTTAAATAAATATTTGTTGAATAAAATTAAATTTCACAGAATTTGAATTTGAATTCAAACAAAACAAGTTAAACAGATTTTGAATTTAAACAGAAATTTTATTCAAACAAATATTTTGTATAGTATGTATTTGGTTAAATAAATATCTGTTGAATAAAATAAATTACACAGAATTTGAATTTGAATTCAAACAGAACAAGTTACACAGTTTTTGAATTCAAACGAATATTTTATTCAAACAATATTTATTACAAACTTGAATAGTACAAATTCATGCTCTCACTATACATATACATTTCTGATTACATCACGATTACATCACAAATATTTTTACATTGATAACCTCACTACATATCACTCACACTCGTATTTTTGTCTTCAACTGCATTCCGGTTTGAATCCAGCATCTGAGCAATCTGCAAAAATATAAACTAACGCAGTAAAATTGAAAAAGAAATATTTTTGCAATTCAAAAATAAAATATGGTTTTTGAAAATAATATTTGCCTCAGTTATTTGGGTTGTTCGTCATCATTTAAATTTGAATTCATCATACACGAACAACTTGTGACATACACAGTATATTACTGTATATGCCACAAGGCCATGCACGCCGATATATACACTTGATAGATATTACAGGGACATGTAACCATAAGTGGCTGCAATACACACGTGTACATTCATACACGTGTGCACTGCCTCGCCAACTCGTATGCGCAGCCAACAAGAGCAAGTGTACAACAGTGTCAAGTTGCAAACAGTCAAAGTACAGGTGCAAGTGTACATAAGAGAAGTACAAAATGACCAAACAGCAACAGTGAATGGGGCAAAGCACAAAAGTGCACAATGACACAGTGAACCAAACAGTCGAAGACATGAATGCAACAAAATTCACAAGTGCAGACACAAGGGCAGTAATACAAGATCAAGTGACAACACAGAGCAGTGATAATGAAACAATAGTACAACAGATGGCAGTGGACAGTACAAGCTTGCAGAATGCAAATGGACTCGACCAATGCTACAAGCAGCAATGTGAAACTGCAGTGATACATAGGCTACATGAAGATGGCATCCAACAATATTCAAACAACAGCAGTATGCAAATGCATACATAATAGAGGCAGTAAAGAACAAGCTACATGAAGGGAACAGGAAGTAATGATTGTAATGCAACACAGTGCAATGAACAATGAACAGAGAACATGACATGAACAATGCAACTGATCAAAGCTTGGCCAACATAATGCAACTATGTTCAAACATGACAGAAACATGATCAAAGCTACAAGTGATGCAGCATCAATCAAAAAGTGATATGGTGAAGCACTGACTCAAATACAACTACAAGGCATGAAACCATAGTGAAACAGTTCAAGTGGACAGTGAAGGCAGTACAGGCCAGTGAACATAGAAGAGAATGACTCGAAGCAGTTGTGAACAAATGTACAAATGCTCAAGACCATCAGTACACAGTGTAGTTGCAGACTCCAAGAATATATACATGAACAAGTGTAGCATCTGTTACAGTGAAAAGCCTAAGTCAAGATGAAGTTACAACAATGCATCAGTGAGGAACACAACTGACATGAATACATCAATAAACCAAGTAGCAGTATGAAGAAATTTGAAGCAAAGGTGAACCTGAACAGGTACACAAGTATGAAAGCTACATGATACACAGTGATGCATAGCAACTGCATAGCAGCTACACAACAAAGCAATGACCAGAACACAAGTACAAGCAAATAAATGCAATAGGAAGTGATATAACAGCAACTACAGGTACTCAACAAGGTGAAATCAAAGTGTGCAACTTGAAAATGGATACAAGTGACTCAGACCAAATGCAGTAACATACTGCAACAATCAAAACCAGTTAAACAAGCATGAACCAGTCAAGGCAACTTGAAGCATACAAGCTCAATGAAGATTGCAGCAATACACAGATGAACAATGTAAATGTCGAAGTCGTGGAAGCATAATAGTGTCAATATTAAATTCATGAAATCAAGATCAGCATTGAAACAAAGATGACCAGAGTTAAATTACACAGGGGCCAGAAATTCAAGAAGCCGAAATTACAAAATTGGAACAAGTTAAAAACCAAGTTGATGTCAAACATTATCCAGCATCAAGTTCGTGTCAAAATCTCAATGTTGAACAAGTCAAAGTCGAAAGTCATCACGAAATTAATTCAAAGGCGTAATCATCAAGCAACCAGAATATTCACATATGAATTAGTCAGAGAAATCATCAAACATCAGAAATTAATCGAACGGCCGAGGTGAATAATATGACAAATTCAAATAGAGAATATACGACGCAAATCTAGGGTTACAAACCCTATATAAACCACGAAACATCATCGGCAAATTGAATTCGAGTTCGAGCATAACAAAGAACAAAATCATCCAACTCAAATCACGGATCGAGTTCAAGTATCAATTTAGAAAAGCGAAAGGACACAGTACATACCGAATTCACAAGCATCAAAACTCGATCGAGCAACTGCAAGCAAGCTAGGGCAACCAATCACAGATCAATAGAAGAAACCAAAGCCCTAATTGCAACGAAGAACCGAAGCCCTAATTGCAACGAAGAGCCGAAGCCCTAACTGGATCAAAAGGGAACGAAGCCCTAACTGGAACGAAGCCGCCATTATTTCTCACGAACGAAGATAAAAAAAGAGGATCGGGTGAAATAAGGAAGTGGGCCGGTTCTTAAAAATAAAAAGGGGGTTTTGTTTTGTTTAAGGCTTTTATTAATATTGTTTTAGGGTTATTGATTTATTGTTTTTTATTTTACGAATCAAAAAGTTAGTAAATCACCACCTAGGTTAGGTAGTGTCAGATTGTCTATTTTGAATTAGTTCAGTGAGCAGAGCGTGCGAGTTTGCAAAGCTCTATAGGCGGGAGCAGTGTTTGCAAGTGAGCGAAACTCTATAGGCGGGAGCAGGGTGTGCGAGTCTAGTAGAGTGTTTGTGAGCGGGAGCAAAAGGGTCTGCGAGTCTAGTTGAGTTGTTGTAAGCGTGATACTGTTTAATTCTAATAGAAATCTGTGAATGCAGCAGTAGGCAGGGGTTGCCGAAGCTGGGTAAATTTTGTGTGTGATTTATTTTTCAGCATATTTATTTCTGCAGTTTATTTCTGTGTTTAAATCGAGAAAATTTGCTATAACCCTATTCACCCCCCCTCTAGGGTTAATATAGATCCTATAAGTGGTATCAGAGCCCGGTATATATTTTTTAACTCTAGAGTCATGAGTCTACAAAATAATGCTTTTTTTGAGGGACAATCTATTGCTAGGCCACCCATGTTTAACGGGAACGATTATGCTTATTGGAAAGTTAGGATGAGTATTTATCTTGGTTCCATTGATTATGATGTTTGGGATATTATTGAAACTGGCTATAAACCTCCCACTATAATCGTTGGTGGTACTGAGATTCCTAAACCTAAGGATAGGTGGGATGCAAACGATAAGAAATTGAAAACGACAAATGCTAAAGCCATGAATGCTTTGATATGTGCTCTTGATAAAAATGAATTTAATAGAATTTCTCATTGTACAACAGCACAGGAAATATGGCATACTTTGGAGGTGACACACGAAGGAACTTCTCAAGTCAAGGAGTCTCGGCTAGCCCTATTCAGCAATGAATACGAAAACTTTGTGATGGACAAAGACGAGAGCATAAAGGATATGTTTGGACGCTTTTCAACCTTGGTATACAATGCTAGAGCGCTTGGGAAGGTATTCACTGAGGTAGAGCTTGTGCGGAAGATACTACGAGTTTTACCAATGAACTTTAAGGCAAAAGTCACAGCAATCCAAGAATCGAAAGATCTGAGCAAACTAAGCATGGAGGAGTTGATTGGCAACTTGATGACATATGAGCTTGAGTTAAAAGAAAAGGAAGAACGCAACAACTCCGAACCAAAGAAGAAGACGATTGCCTTAAAAATTAAAGAAGAAAGCGATGAAGAAGATCCAATTGAAGAGCTTGCAATGGCTGTCAATAATCTTAGAAGATGGTCTAGATTCAAGCCACGCAAGAAGAAAACAAAGGGCAATAGGTCAAAAGATTCCGAAAATTCCGATAATGAACTGATATGTTATAACTGCAACAAGCCTGGCCACATCAAACCAAAATGCCCACTTCTCAAAAACAACAAAGAAAAGAAAAAGGCGAAGAAGGTATTTGCAGCGACTTGGGATGATGAAGAAGGAGAGGAAGCTTCGGATAGCAGCCCAGAGGAGGCTAACTTGTGTTGCATGGCAAAATCAGAATCAGAAGCAACCTCCGACGAATCTAGTGAGGCAGGTGAGTTTTCTTATAAAGAACTTGTTTTTATGTGTTCTGATCTTACTAAGGTAGTGGATACTCTTGAATCTAAAATTGAAAAACTGAAATCTGATAGGAGAGAATTTGCTCGTGAAAATTTTAGGTTAAAAACTGAACTTGAAAATATTCAAAACCTAGAATGTAACCAATGTAAAATTTTAGATTCGGAACTATCAAAAATTAGGAATAACTCTGAGAATCTTGAAAAAGAAAACTTGAGTCTTAAAGAAAACATTGACACTAAAAAAAAGGACTTTATAAATCGATGCACCTCACTTGTCGCTGAAAATTCAACATTAAAAACCAAAGTCCAAAATCTTGAGAAATCTTTGAATAACTTTTCAAGAGGCGAAAAATCTTTCAACATGCTATTGGGAAATCAAATTTTTGCTAACAATAGAAAAGGACTAGGTTTTGGAAAATCACAAGATGATGATAAAGGTAAAAGTGCTGCTCGATCTGAAATAATTGGAAATCATGTTGAAAATCATAGTCATAGGAACACAAAATTTAATCAAGTCAATTTAATGAGCACGTTTTGTAGAGAATTTGGACATAATCGAAATAATTGTTGGTATAAACCCAAACACGTGAAAACTATACCAATTTGGGTTCCAAAAGGCACAAATATAAAATCTTTGAAAGTCAAACAAATTTGGGTGCCAAAAGGAACATGTATAAATAGTTTTGAGTCTCCAAAAACATATTTTTCATATTCTACCACTAACAACAATGGACCTATAAAAACAAATAGGTCACATAAATCTTTTATCGTGTAGGTGTGGTGGCAGGCTAAGGAACAACAACAGTGTTCTCTGGATTTCGGCTGTTCCAGAAGCACAACGGGCGACAAAACAAAGTTCCTTAGCCTAGTATAAAGGTGACAGAATCACAATGGGCAATCACGAAAAATTATCGTAAATGTAAAACAGGTAATTGTTTTTTAAATGTGATTATCTGCACCATACTCTAAATTAAAATCAGCCAATATTGAGATGAACAAAAGATGATGATTTTGATGCTATGTTTTTTTTTAAAAAAATAATGACTAACCATCTTTAAATAGAATTACTTGGAGTAATTATGATGGTTGACTGATTCGGACTTAATTGATATGATTTTTTGACTTGTTCTTATTTATGACATTAATTTGTGCTTAATTGATGACCAACCAGATTTTAAATTTTTGAACTAATTTATATAAATTTGTTCAGTCAAATGCTGGTTACTCATGCTACACGTAGATATATTGGTTCTGACATTTTGATCATTGCTTGTAAATTTGCACGATTTCAAATTCATGAGAAAAAGGATTTTAAGAAATTGTTTTTGAAGTAATTATGATGTTGATTGACTATTGATTACTCATGAAAATAATTGTTTATCCTCTGGTTTCTGAATTTATCATCATGATATTTATTTTGAGTGATAACACGGCTTAAATTCAAAATTCAAAAGAATGATGTTTTGAAATTTTTGGTGCACATCTCATGGTTTGATTCAACAAGTGAATATTGAGTGAAATTTAAATTCAGATGCGGATTACACTGGTAATATGGTTGAAAGAAAAATTACAAAGTGTAACGTGATTAATTATTTTTGAAACATTCATTTGCTGCATTTTTTTTAGAAAATATCTGCATACTTTTCACTTGAAATAATTTTCAAATAGCAGAAAATTTTCTTATAAAACTCCCCTCGAGAAAATCATGTTAGACCATATTTACAGATTAATCATTTTTGAAAAATTGATTTTATAATTTTTAATTTGATTTTAAATGACAAATTTGACTAATCTGACTCCCTTTGATTATCGAAAAGATAAATAGTGATTGAAAAAGAGATGAGTGTTGATATTTATCATATATTATAACTCGAGAAAGTATAATTAAAAATTTCTTTAGAATTTCATAACAAGAGTTATAAAAAAATTTGTTGGATAATAATTCCATGACCATTTCTATTTCTATCATCTTTCTATCAAACATCACTCATCAAGATCATATTTAATATGTAAATTTGTGGTAGTTTACAAAGGAAATCATTTGTTCTTCAATATCTTTAAATCGGTGAAGGAAATTATTTGTGCTTCAATTTCTTATATTCAGCAATTAAAAATAAATATCCAAAGTATTCACTCTCATTTAAAAGTCCTCACGGTCATGCATGGGTGAATTACTTGGATTTTTGATTATGTGCTTCCATGCTCATTTAAAAGTCCTCACGGTTATGCATGTATGGAACGCATATTAAAAATAATTGATTTAATAGACAAGTTGATTCTAATCCCATTTAAAAGTCCTCACGGTCATGCGTGGTTAGAAGATACTTGATTTCATTTTTTTTTTAAAATTAAATTGGAATACTACTAATCTCATTTAAAAGTCCTAACGGTTATGCATGGTTAGTAGATATTCAAATTTTCAGAAATAAATATACCACAAATAGACATATCTATATGAATTTTTGATGATTCTATCTCCATCACTTCTGAAAGTGGAATATGCGTTTGACAAGGGTAATTATGATTTTTGTTTGAGTTTTATTGAAATTTGATATTTATATTTAATTGAGTTAAATGTTTGATTCATGTCTATCACTTTATCCCTATTTTTATAACACTGCTATTCTTTTGCTGATAACAAAAGGGGGAGAGAAAAGTTAAGATTTTGTCAAATAGAATCAAGCAAAGGTCAAATAACTTTCAATTTGCATATAGGCTCATTTACATATTTTTATTTGTATGCATATATGTAGGGGGAGCCATATATGTAGGGGGAGTACCACATATAAAGGAAGCATTCAAATAGGGGGAGCAAATGAAATTATCAAATACATTTAATATATTCAAAATCTTAAATATATGTTTGTTATCATCAAAAGGGGGAGATTGTTGAATATGCGCTTTGCGCTATATGATTTTTGTTTGATGATAATAAACATATATACATTCATATAAATGTATTTGGTAATGTACTATTTTATTTTTCATAGTTTAAATAAATATTTGTTGAATAAAATTAAATTTCACAGAATTTGAATTTGAATTCAAACAAAACAAGTTAAACAGATTTTGAATTCAAACAGAAATTTTATTCAAACAAATATTTTGTATAGTATGTATTTGGTTAAATAAATATCTGTTGAATAAAATAAATTACACAGAATTTGAATTTGAATTCAAACAGAACAAGTTACACAGTTTTTGAATTCAAACGAATATTTTATTCAAACGAATATTTATTACAAACTTGAATAGTACAAATTCATGCTCTCACTATACATATACATTTCTGATTACATCACGATTACATCACAAATATTTTTACATTGATAACCTCACTACATATCACTCACACTCGTATTTTTGTCTTCAACTGCATTCCGGTTTGAATCCAGCATCTGAGCAATCTGCAAAAATATAAACTAACGCAGTAAAATTGAAAAAGAAATATTTTTGCAATTCAAAAATAAAATATGGTTTTTGAAAATAATATTTGCCTCAGTTATTTGGGTTGTTCGTCATCATTTAAATTTGAATTCATCATACACGAACAACTTGTGACATACACAGTATATTACTGTATATGCCACAAGGCCGTGCACGCCGATATATACACTTGATAGATATTACAGGGACATGTAACCATAAGTGGCTGCAATACACACGTGTACATTCATACACGTGTGCACTGCCTCGCCAACTCGTATGCGCAGCCAACAAGAGCAAGTGTACAACAGTGTCAAGTTGCAAACAGTCAAAGTACAGGTGCAAGTGTACATAAGAGAAGTACAAAATGACCAAACAGCAACAGTGAATGGGGCAAAGCACAAAAGTGCACAATGACACAGTGAACCAAACAGTCGAAGACATGAATGCAACAAAATTCACAAGTGCAGACACAAGGGCAGTAATACAAGATCAAGTGACAACACAGAGCAGTGATAATGAAACAATAGTACAACAGATGGCAGTGGACAGTACAAGCTTGCAGAATGCAAATGGACTCGACCAATGCTACAAGCAGCAATGTGAAACTGCAGTGATACATAGGCTACATGAAGATGGCATCCAACAATATTCAAACAACAGCAGTATGCAAATGCATACATAATAGAGGCAGTAAAGAACAAGCTACATGAAGGGAACAGGAAGTAATGATTGTAATGCAACACAGTGCAATGAACAATGAACAGAGAACATGACATGAACAATGCAACTGATCAAAGCTTGGCCAACATAATGCAACTATGTTCAAACATGACAGAAACATGATCAAAGCTACAAGTGATGCAGCATCAATCAAAAAGTGATATGGTGAAGCACTGACTCAAATACAACTACAAGGCATGAAACCATAGTGAAACAGTTCAAGTGGACAGTGAAGGCAGTACAGGCCAGTGAACATAGAAGAGAATGACTCGAAGCAGTTGTGAACAAATGTACAAATGCTCAAGACCATCAGTACACAGTGTAGTTGCAGACTCCAAGAATATATACATGAACAAGTGTAGCATCTGTTACAGTGAAAAGCCTAAGTCAAGATGAAGTTACAACAATGCATCAGTGAGGAACACAACTGACATGAATACATCAATAAACCAAGTAGCAGTATGAAGAAATTTGAAGCAAAGGTGAACCTGAACAGGTACACAAGTATGAAAGCTACATGATACACAGTGATGCATAGCAACTGCATAGCAGCTACACAACAAAGCAATGACCAGAACACAAGTACAAGCAAATAAATGCAATAGGAAGTGATATAACAGCAACTACAGGTACTCAACAAGGTGAAATCAAAGTGTGCAACTTGAAAATGGATACAAGTGACTCAGACCAAATGCAGTAACATACTGCAACAATCAAAACCAGTTAAACAAGCATGAACCAGTCAAGGCAACTTGAAGCATACAAGCTCAATGAAGATTGCAGCAATACACAGATGAACAATGTAAATGTCGAAGTCGTGGAAGCATAATAGTGTCAATATTAAATTCATGAAATCAAGATCAGCATTGAAACAAAGATGACCAGAGTTAAATTACACAGGGGCCAGAAATTCAAGAAGCCGAAATTACAAAATTGGAACAAGTTAAAAACCAAGTTGATGTCAAACATTATCCAGCATCAAGTTCGTGTCAAAATCTCAATGTTGAACAAGTCAAAGTCGAAAGTCATCACGAAATTAATTCAAAGGCGTAATCATCAAGCAACCAGAATATTCACATATGAATTAGTCAGAGAAATCATCAAACATCAGAAATTAATCGAACGGCCGAGGTGAATAATATGACAAATTCAAATAGAGAATATACGACGCAAATCTAGGGTTACAAACCCTATATAAACCACGAAACATCATCGGCAAATTGAATTCGAGTTCGAGCATAACAAAGAACAAAATCATCCAACTCAAATCACGGATCGAGTTCAAGTATCAATTTAGAAAAGCGAAAGGACACAGTACATACCGAATTCACAAGCATCAAAACTCGATCGAGCAACTGCAAGCAAGCTAGGGCAACCAATCACAGATCAATAGAAGAAACCAAAGCCCTAATTGCAACGAAGAACCGAAGCCCTAATTGCAACGAAGAGCCGAAGCCCTAACTGGATCAAAAGGGAACGAAGCCCTAACTGGAACGAAGCCGCCATTATTTCTCACGAACGAAGATAAAAAAAGAGGATCGGGTGAAATAAGGAAGTGGGCCGGTTCTTAAAAATAAAAAGGGGGTTTTGTTTTGTTTAAGGCTTTTATTAATATTGTTTTAGGGTTATTGATTTATTGTTTTTTATTTTACGAACCAAAAAGTTAGTAAATCACCACCTAGGTTAGGTAGTGTCAGATTGTCTATTTTGAATTAGTTCAGTGAGCAGAGCGTGCGAGTTTGCAAAGCTCTATAGGCGGGAGCAGTGTTTGCAAGTGAGCGAAACTCTATAGGCGGGAGCAGGGTGTGCGAGTCTAGTAGAGTGTTTGTGAGCGGGAGCAAAAGGGTCTGCGAGTCTAGTAGAGTTGTTGTAAGCATGATACTGTTTAATTCTAATAGAAATCTGTGAATGCAGCAGTAGGCAGGGGTTGCCGAAGCTGGGTAAATTTTGTGTGTGATTTATTTTTCAGCATATTTATTTCTGCAGTTTATTTCTGTGTTTAAATCGAGAAAATTTGCTATAACACTATTCACTCCCCCCTCTAGGGTTAATCTAGATCCTACACAAATTTCTTCGCTAACTCATCGAAGTTGGATATAGATCGAGGAGGAAGCTGAGTAAACCACATAGTGGCGATTCCGGACAGAGTGATTGGGAAACACCTACACTTAGTTGCGTCATTTGCCCTTGCCGAATCCATCATCTATTCGTACCTCATCACGTGTTTCTTAGGGTCAGTCTTCCCTTCGTAGGCTGGGATAGTCGGCATATTGAATTTCTTAGGGTACTCAACCTGTAGGATCACATCTGTGAAGGGAGTATGACTCCTGGACCCTCCCCAATCCTCGTTGGTCAGGCCCTGGTTCTCTCTTATCAACTTCCTGACCATATCTGATAAATCCGGAGTTTGTATGGAGGGTGGGAGGTTGGGTTTCGTTCTGCGGGACCGTGCGGGTTGATGTCCCGCTTGATTTGGGTCTTGGTGATCTGGGCGTCCGGCCACATCATGTGTCTGATCCCTGGCGGATCGATCGGTAGCACCTGCTTGTGCAGCTTCATCCCTACGGCGTCTATGCCTAAGTGGTTCATCTACCGAGATCGAGCTATCAGATTCAGAATAAGGACCAGGACTACTTCCAGCATTCTGATGCTGCTGTTGGGCAAGCTGAGTCATGAGATTAGTGTTGGCTTGAATCTACTCAGCAAGTTGCCTTCTACTTTCCCTAAGTTCTCTTATCAAGTCGTTGAACTCTGTACGGGAAACAACCTCCGCTTGGTTTTGGGTGGAGGTTCCTGCGCCTTGAATTGCTAGTTGGTTGCTAGGTCCTATCTGTTGTACACTAGCAGTTTCGTGGACATCTGCGTTGTGAGAGGCCGATCTAGTTCGTGGTGTCCCCATAGTAGAGTTGTTGGTTGTAACTCTGAGTAAAATCAGCAGATGTCTTGTGAATGATTTGGATCTTCTTCGGGGATTTTTCAATCTAGTAGTTACAAAGTAAATCTTATCGTCCTGAGAATTCGAGTCTCAATGAAAGCCCCAAAATGTTAGCACCAGAATTGGTCACTAACACCCTTAAGAGAGATTGTGTAGAGAGATTAATGAAGAAAGTAAAGTTAAACAGAGGACATAACGTAAATTTAAATGCAGAAAAAACGAACACCAGATTTATAGTGGTTCGACGTAATTGCCTACGTCCACTTTGAGGTAGATCTTTATTGCTTTCCTCAATTATCGATTACAGATACAATCCGTATGTCAATCACTCAAATACAATTGCTAAGCAAAAAAGATTAAGTCTTGAATGAATCTTGAATGCGGTAGAGTCTCCCTGGTGTTCTCGAAAAAGGTCCATTTCATTATGCCCCTGCCTCTCTATTTATAAACGAAGGTAGGTTGGACTTCCCTGGTGGGCCTAGCGGCTTGGTACCTTGGTCCAATATAATTAATCTCCGAATGTCGAACCAAAAATGCCGAACGACAGAGTGCCGATCAAAATCTTTGTGCCGAACGAAATGATGTATTGCGTTAGAGGTGCAGGCCGAACGAGAAGCAACGCCGGGCGGGGAAGGTGCCGAACGAAGCTGGAATACCGAACAGTCCAGGAATGATGAGCAAGGCATGAATGCTGAGCACTCTAGAAGCCCAACGCCCTTGAATGCCAACCGAACCAGTTGTGCCGAACCTCCATGGAACGCCGAACACCCTCTAATGCCGAACGTTCCTGAATGCCGAGCGTTCTCTAAAAGCTGAACGCTCCTGACTGCCGAACGCACTATAATGCCGAGAGTTCCTGAATGCTAAGCATTCCTGAATGCCAAGCGTTCTCTAATGCCGAGCGCTCCTAAATACCGAGTGCTCCTGAATGCCGAGCAGTGTGGAATGCCAAACAAGTTTGGATGCCGAACAACTTTGTCATGCCGAACGGCCTTCAATGCCGAACGACCATAGATGCCAAACGGCCTGGTCGTGCCGAACGAGAATGTCGAGTCCTTAGTTGCCTAGTCAAACGTCCAGGTAACAAGGCCCGAGTCATCCAAAGATTTCCAAACAAAACTATAGTGTTTGGACAGATAGTTCATTTGTTACCTTACATGTAAGTTTACATGATATTGCTTTACCGTTTTTAACCAGTTTTGATTGTAGGATTATGATCTGTAAAAGATATGTTTTAAAAGGATATTAGTGGGAGGAAACCCGTTCGGCTAAGCGGCATGGTTTCACTTAATATCAAATAACCAAAATGTATAGTATTTTTCACACCATGCTTTATATCTGACTCAAAAGTTTATGTTTTTCCCTTAAACTCTCGGGTGCTCAAAATTGATTTGAATAGGCCGAGGATTGAGGATTTTCAGGTCTTTAGTAGGTTGGCGAATAAAGCTTCCGAAGACGAACAGGTGGCTGAGGATAGCTATTTAGGAGTTGTTGTTTTATTTTGTTTTATTTTGTTGTGTTGTATTATGTCAGTTATGACTATACAGTACTCTGGTCAACCAAGGGGGCATCTTCATATGTCGCTCTTGGCGTATTTTGTAATAATTATATTTGATCCTTACTTGGGAAATGATTATGGGATTATGTAATAAAATATGAAACATGTTTTGTGAAATGTAATTAGAAAATTTAGTTTTTTTGAAATCGCAGATTTTTTTAATACTCATGTGCTTCTGATATTATGGATACCGTTAATATTACTGTATTTGATCGCCGGAAGTTAATACTATGGGAGACTACAACATATGTAGCGCCTTGCTTCGGGCCTCCATATAGTGGATGTTACAACTTGTGATCGGAGCATAGCTTTTTGAAAACCTTTAAACTAAAATGATTTTTGAACACATAATCCAAAGGAATCGGAGATAAGATCTGGGTATGGGAAAACCCTATAGTGACGTACTTGTATTATTTATATATAATTATGCGCTATATCTCTATTCTCTTATCTCTCTTAGTCTATTCTTCTGTATCTCATGAGGCTTGAATACAGGTATGGATGCTAGAAGTGGAAGAGTGAATCTTGGAGGAAGCACCACCACAAATGGAAATGCCAGGCCAAATACTAGAAGGAATCAAGGTCAGGCACAAGCGGGGAATGTTGGTGCTGGAGTCCCACAAGTGGATATGGGAGCTATGTATTAGTTTTTTATGAACATGATGCAAGCTAGAATTTCTACTGGAGTGGTTGGTGGAGATGCTGAAGTAGGAGTTCAGGAAGCTCTAACGGTCAACGATTATGTTTTCTTGAGCAAAGATTATGTTAGGCTTGGAGGGGAGCTATTTATTGGACAGAAGATGCTATTGAGGTGGAGAGCTGGTTGTTGCATTGTGAGACAGCTTCAGAGAGTAGCTTTATTTTGGTGGAATAGTGTGATGGTTGGAGTTAATGAAGAGGACATGACATGGGCTGTGTTTAGGAGGAGGTTTTAGAAGAGGTTCATGTCTATAATAGCGCAGTCTTCTTTACTCAGAAAGTTTGCTGATTTGGAGTAGAAGGTGATGTCTGTGTTGAAATATGTTAGAAGGTTCAAGGAGTTGTCACGGTATGGGCATGCCACTGTGGATACTGTGATGAAGAGAAATGAGAAGTTTATAAGGGGGTTGAAGCCTGAGTTGGCAAGGGCTACATTAGCTCATATTAGGGATCCTGGTGATGTTGTAGTGGAGATGGCTTTAAGACAGGAGGAGACGCTTGCTTCTCTAGAGAAGAATAAGGCAAAGGAGGTCTAGGTAGGGCAGTGTCTGAAAAGGAAGTTCTTTCAAAAGAAGGATGCTCAGAAAAGTTGAGCAGCAAAGAAGGGAAAGTCTGAGGTTGTGTGCATCAAGTGCAACAAGTAGGGGCATTTCACTAATGAGTGTCGTACTGGGAATGCGAAGGAAGTGATCGAGAAGAAGAACATCAGATACTTCAACTGCGATTAGATCGGTCATTATAAGGATCAATGCAAAGAGCCTGCTAAGGATGGAAGGGGCAAGGTATTTGCATTGGAGCCTGCTAAACTAGGACCAACGGTGCAGGAGAAAGGGAAGGCAGTGTTGGGAGACATGCTTCAGATCCATGCTTTATTTGTTAGTGTTCTGTTTGATACTAGTGCATCGCTTTCTTTTATATCTCGTTGTTGGTAGATAAGCTTAACCTAGAACCTACATACTTAGTTACTTCCTTAAGGGTTACAAATCTGATAGGAGGGTATGCGGCACTTGAGATGAAGTGTGACCACCTAGAGTTTGATTTGTTAGGTCATATCTTTGTTTGCGGTTTGCATGTGTTTGACTTTGTAGGGTTCAGAATTATATTGGGTATGGATTGGTTAAGTAAGTACGCTGCTAGATTATTTTTCCCTGATAGGAAAATATCACGTAGACACTCTAACTGTAGTGATCAGATTGTATATACCGTAGAAAGCCCTAGCTGTGAAGTGAATTCTTTGTTGGGTGTAAGAGTTGGAAGATGAGTTGAATCGTGTTTTCGCGGTTAGAGAATTCATAGATGTTTTTGAGCCTGTAGTAGGATTGTCTACGAAATGAGCCATTGAGTTTCAAATAGATTTGGTGCCTGGAGCAGAACTAGTGAGTAGGCCACCAATTAGGATGAAACTTATAGAGATGAGGGAGTTGAAGATGCGGTTGGTGGATTTGGAAGGTAAGAATTTTATCAGACCTAGAGTTCACCTTGGGAAGTAGCCGCAGTGTTTGCTAAGAAGTTGGACGGATCATTGAGGTTATGTATCGATTATCGTAAGTTAAATGAGAAGACAATAAAGAACGACATCCATTGCCTAGAATTGACGATTTATTCGATCAGTTTAGTGGAACCAAGGTATTTTCTCAGTTGGACTTATCAATAGGTTTCCATCAGCTTAGAGTAGCTGAGGGTAGTATTCCTTTGACGTTGTTAGAACTAGATATGGATCATACGAATGGTTAGTTATGCCGTTCGGATTAACTAATGCACCGACATTCTTTGTGGATTTGATGAACCGAATTTTCCAAGAGCACTTAGATAGCTTCGTATTGGGTTTCATAGATAATACCTTGATATACTCTGGAGATGAGAAAGAGCATGAACTTCATCTTAGAGTTGTGCTTGAGACGTTGAGGCAGAATCAGCTGAAGGCGAAGTTTCAAAATGTCATTTGTGGAAGAAGGAAGTGAAGTTTCTTGGTCATGTTGTCTCAGAAAAAGGGTTGTCCGTAGATCAGACTAAGATTGAAGTGGTGAATAATTGGAAAAGACCCAAGACAATGACTGAGATAAAGAGTTTTCTTGGATTGGCTGGATATTATCGGAGGTTCATTAAGGATTTTTCATGGATATCAACACTAATGACTAAGCTAACGTAAAAGGATATGTAGTTTGTTTGGACCAATAAGTGTGAGGAAGCATTCTAGAGCTTGAAACACTTATTGACCCATGCACCCTGTATTAATTGTTCCTGAAGGGAATCAGGATTTGGTAGTTTATAGAGATGCATATGGAAATGGATTAGGAGCTTTGTTAATGCAGAGAGGTAAAGTTATCACCTATGCTTTCCAACAGCTTAGACCGCATGAGATTAGATATCCGGCATATGATTTGGAGTTAGCTGTAGTGGAATTTGCATTGAAGGCGTGGAGATATTACCTTTTGGCAAAGAGATTTAAGTTATATACGGATCACAAGTCGTTGAAGTACTTGTTCTCTCAGAAGGAGCTGAACATGAGACAGTAGAGGTGGTTAGAGTTTTAAGCCGCTTATGATTTTGAAATTGAGTACACACCAGGGAAAGGTAATAAGATTGCTGATGCGCTTAGCAGAAAGCATCAGAATGCAGTGTTGGTAATGATAGCAGAGTGGAAAGGTTTGGATGCATTGTCGACTTGCAGAGTGCAGCGGAGATCTGAAGTTGAGTCTAGTGAAGGATCTGCTATGTTATCTTGTTTGGAAGTTCGATCAGTTATGATCGAAAAGATTACTTCTAAATAGATGGAGGATCCAGTGTTAGTTGAACGGATTAGGAAGTTAAAGGGAGGAACGGAGAGCGGTGACTTGTAGGATTTTAGCCTTGACCAGAATGGATGGTTGAGAAAGAAAGGGAAGGTTACATGTTCTGAACGTAGGAGACATTAGGAAGGAAGTTTGGGAGGAATACCATCGTTCAAAGTTCACTATTCATCCTGGAGGAACTAAGATGTATCAGGACATGAAGAGGAGTTTCTTCTAGGAAGGTATGAAGAGGGATGTTGACTTATGCGTGAAGTAGTGTTTGAACCGTCAAAGGGTAAAAGCCGAACATCAGAAGTCAAGTAGGTTGCTTCAGCCATTGGATATTCCGATATGGAAATAAGATTCTATTTCTATGGATTCTATAGACACTACAAGAAAAACAGTCTTTTATAGCGGCGTATAGCTGCTATTAAACACAACTATATCGGTTTGATAAACGCTGTATAATGACATGTTATAAAAAAGAAGTGCACATTTATAACACAAAAAAACCGCTAAAAAGAGCATGATTTCATCGCATGGTATAGTCGCTATAAAATAGTTATTCTGTACCGCCTATTTCGCGCTATATATCAACATGTTCATATAGTATATTCTACATCCATTTACAACATATATATACCGCTATAAAATGTGTAGATACAATAACACCTATTTACTGCTATCCTTTGACAGTAACCTCCTACATTGCATTATCTTTATAGCAGTTATGTCATATAGTTATAACGCTTTTAGGAGCTATGCTTTATTTTACTCTATATTTGATGCACCCTACTATTACACTTTAATAATAACTATAAAACTGAATCTTCTTTAAATAGATAACAATTTGAACAATGTACGAACGAAAAAAATATAACAATCAGCAAATGCAACAGATATTCATGACAACAAAATAAAGTATCAACTAACAAAAAATAAGTTCACTACATGAGTTACCAAATTCAATACATATTCATGATAATAAAAGACAACATAGTTCAAAGTTAACGTCTACAAGTACCACATGCATCACAAACAATTTGAACTGCTCAAGCCTTTCGTACCAAATAAACTACCCTTTTCTTACCAAATATTCGGCCAGTCGAGCCATTTCTAGTACATAAAATTAGGTTAAGATGGAACTAGAGTAATCTTCTTCCGAATTTGTGTAATCATTCAAAATTGGCATCTACAATGTTCAGTCAAATTTTAAGATTAGTATCATTAGGATAAATCTGAGTACTATTTCAAGTATCGTTGTTATTGGTTCAAATTTTTGAGTGGTCCAAAAGTTCAATCATTTCATTGATCATTGATGCAGATGCTCTATCAAGCATCTCACATAAAAAGAAAAAAAATACTCGTTGAAAAGAACAACAGTTCATTTTACAGTTTTATAGGTTATACCTATATTTTATAGAACACACTGTCTACTTAATTTGAAATTGTGTATGCTATGAATACATGTAATAACCATTATGTCATTTATAATTTATTTGGAGATTTCATATCAGTTTAGTGTTACGTTAACGTACTATATCTATTGCATCATGATGGTGGTTTTACTGCTCAAACGATCGAATATATAAACCACACATTCATTTTTCCCTGACATATGCATAGATTATTCTTAACATATTTTTTAACAGACTGAAATTTACTTGGTTAGTCGGTAGTGGTTGATGATTTCACTATTAAATTTACCTTTGAAAAAAATATTACTAAATAAATTTACATAACCGAAACCAGAATATTTGATAGACATTTATGTCACTTTCATTGTAAGCTACCAAGGATGATGTTAGTTAAACGTATTTTATTCGAGGTGGTAGCTCTGTTGTTTACTTTATTCATCCACTATTGTTGACATGGATTACCATTGTGGCGTTATTAATTTGTCAATTTATGTTTTTCCTTTTGACTGGTATAACATCCATTTGTCTATGTTACTTGCACTGCATGAGTTTATGCAACCATACTGTTTCATTGCCTATCACATCTGTGCTCGAAAGGCATTATGTTAGCAGGTGTTAAATGGTGGTCACTCGTTTATTAACCAATGTTTGTATGAACAGTGAGTTTGAATGGTATGTACAACTTCTGTCTGTTCTGTGTAAGTGAACCATATTTACTAAGTCAATCATTTATATTTAGAATAAAGTGGTATAATATATATTATGTACAAGTGATTTTATAATAGAATGAAAAAATCTAGTATACTTTTCAAGTTACAAATCGAAGTACAATTAGAAATTATATTATCTGCTTTTATTTATATAAATAAATAGTTATATAAATATATATAATTTTTTTATTCCATTTGGGCAAAGTTAAAATTGAATTAATTCTATGAAAATTTTCAAATTTCAAAATGTCTATTTTTTGTGGAGATGATACTCGCAACACGAATTAAATACATTTTGAATTCAGAAATTTGAGATATGATAGGTGTGGTTAAAGGTGCTACAAACGGGTTCCCTCCTTCCCTACACATACATGAGCATGCACATACATGTGTAAAGAATATGCTTGGTTACGATGATACTTTATTAAGTTGCACGAATTATTCATGTTAATGCCTAAAACATATTTTTCGCAATAAGTAACATCATTCAGTGAAAAATAGTGTGAGTAAGTATATTCATATGCAAAGTTACTAGTATCTAATACACACTCAAAGAAAAGCCCAAACCTGGCATTCTTCAAAATTATGTTTGTTCTCAGCTCGAACTTGCATATTACTCTCACATAGCAAATTGATTTCCTTTACCTAGAATAAAATAATCAATCATTAAAACATATGCTATATTTTAACGTATTGGCATTCAAAGTTCATTGGTTATGTGTGTGTCTGCCATGGAAATATACAGAATATGTTTGCAGCTGAAAGTCCTTAAAATGAAATAAAAGGTGTTACCTGAAGTTGAAGAGATTTAAATTCTTCATCTTTAA
The DNA here is from genome assembly GCA_030765085.1 of Allium cepa. Classification (NCBI taxonomy): domain Eukaryota; kingdom Viridiplantae; phylum Streptophyta; class Magnoliopsida; order Asparagales; family Amaryllidaceae; genus Allium; species Allium cepa. The sequence goes on along the minus strand of CM060938.1, from coordinate 554,271,425 downwards.
AGAGCAGAGATCGAGAGTTTTCATATTGTAATCGAAGAGATGCCTGAGAACTTTCTGATGCTTTTAAAGCACTCTCAAGCTATGAAATAGTTTTGAAAAAAAATTGCAAAGTCATGAATGCAATGTATCAAGGATAATAAATAAAAATTGTATAAATCTTTTAGCAACATCGTATACGTATTATGTACTAGTGATACAAACTGTGAAAAATCTCAACTTAACAGACTAGGTGCATGGAAGAAGAAATCATCCAGGTGTACATTTTAAAGTGAACATACTTTTGATTTTAATCACGACTTTTCTTTTTTCAGCAATGAAATTTCAGTTTCTGCCTGCAGTGTGAAAACATAGGTAAATTACCAAGTGAGGAAAGCTCATTAAGAAGGGCAAGTGGACAATTATTACTATTTCTTTTGAGTGGTGAAGATTATCAATGACGTTTTGTAAGTCGCTATCTGCATGAAAATCTTCACTATGTGAAGAAGTAGAATTATGTTCTTTCTCAGCCAATCTAATGTGCAGAGTTTCCAAGCGGTTATGCAATAGTTTGCTCTAAATATTAACAAAAGGAAAAAGGATAATCAGTGAAGTTCTGATGAAGATTTTTTGCTTCTTTAAGGAGGAGTTGTTCATGATTAAAACCTACATAATATGGATGAGGAAAACTGACGGCAGACTCTCAAGTTTTTTGTGTAGCTTTACACGAGGACATCATAGTTATTATTAACTTTTTTATTATAAACTTAGTTAATTTTATAAACTTTTTTAATTTTTATAAATTTACTCAATCTATTATTATTATCATCATTATATTATTATTATTATATTATATAATTTAGTTAAATTTCATAAAACTTAAATAAATTGGTTAATGCTTTATCATTATTATTATTGTTGTTGTTATTCTTAACTTAGTTATTTATTATGAAACTTAATGAATTTTTTAATTTATTACTATTTGTATTATTATTATTGCTGTTATCATCATCATCATCATCAATATTATTATAAATTTTGTTAATTTTTATGAAACTTGTTAACTTTTTTAAACTTAGTTTAATAGTTGTTAATATTGCTATTATGGTTTTTTATTATTATTTTAAACTTGAGATCTTTTATTATAAAGTCTTATCAAAATATGTTGATTTATTTACTGGCTGTTTGGGTATGTCAAGTTAGATCATATAAATAATTTTTTCTTATATATTCTCATTTATTTGTTTCCCTTTTTATGTCAGGTCACTGGGTCCATTAAGTTATATCGGGAGGTCATTGATATAATTATATAGTATCCTTTATCACTAACAAGGGTAAAATGGTCAATTTTCCATAAGTTGCTGCACTTAGATGGCCTCTCTAATATAGTTTGACATTTAGTTTAAATATATGTACACTTTTGAGGATACTCCAATGGAATTAAACAATGAACGTCAATATCCATATAAGCTACATGCATAAACAACATAATTGAATATCATACTTTGCATATAGGAACTAGGTTAATAATATCAGATTTCTCAAGTGGGTTTGGGATATCCATGTTCTAATCTCTAGGAACTATCTTCAGCCCAACTTGAAATTTATAAATTCGTCATATACATAATTTATCAAATGAAAATCCAAAGATATTATAAATTTGCAGCATACTCTGTATTTGTAAGCAAAATAATGTTCATAACCCACAAGATACTTATAATGAAGTCATCAATGTGTTGTGTGTACACTACATGTTAATGAATAATGGTCATTAAAGAGGAATTGTTTGTACTACTGTTAGAACATACTTTTATTTATTTATGAACATATCTTTCCACCAAACTTATTCTTCAAATACCTATCCTCAAACCTGTCCTCGCCATCAAACCTGTCCTCATCATGCCAACTTTATAGTGAGCAAGCACCACATTTTCAACGCCTTCTTTCAACCATGTGCAGGCACTTTGACAGAATAGTGTTATTGGTCATATTGAAGGACGATTATGGTCATCAAATGGGAACTAACAACCTGACCAAATGAGTATAAGATGTGTGAATTAATAGACAACTCACTTGTAAAATAAATTATTATTCGCTGCAACTATTGAATTAAGACATTTGTACATACGAATCTACTATATCTATCAAAGTTTTAAATCTCCTTCTTCTCGCTTAAGGTTTCCCTCGATATCCCCTTTTTGCACTTGGATAAAATGGCACATTATTTTTAAGTTGTTTGATGCTCATCTCAATGAGATGTTAAGATTTCAACATAAGATATAGATCGAGATGTTAGTTTGAGATTTTTGACTTCTTAGTACTTCACCTAGTGGTATAATTAATATTATGTACAAGTGATTTTACAATAGAATGACAAAATCTAGTATACTTTTCAAGTTACAAATCGAAGTACAATTAGCAATTATATTATCTGCTTTTATTTATATAAATAAATAGTTATATAAATACATATAATTTTTTTTACTCCATTTGGGCAAAGTTAAAATTGACTTAATTCTATGAATATTTTAAAATTACAAAATGTCTATTTTTTTATGGAGATGATACTCACAACATGAATTAAATAGATTTTGAATTCAGAAATTTGAGATATGATAGGTGTGCTTAAAGGTGCTACAAACGGGTTCCCTCCTTCCCTACATGCACATGAGAACGCATATACATGTGTAAAGAATATGCTTGGATACGATGATACTTTATTAAATTGCATGAATTATTCATGTTAATGCCTAAAACATAATTTTGGCAATAAGTAACATCAATCAGTGAAAAATAGTGTGAGTAAGTATATTCACATGTAAAGTTACTAGTATCTAGTACACACTCAAAGAAAAGCCCAAACCTGGCATTCTTCAAAATTATGTTTGTTCTCAGCTTGAACTTGCATATTACTCTCACATAGCAAATTGATTTCCTTTACCTGGAATAAAATGATCAATCATTAAAACATATGCTATGTTTTAACGGATTGGCATTCAAAGTTCATTGGTTATGTGTGTGTCTTCCATGGAAATATACAGAATATGTTTGCAGCTGAAAGTCCTTAAAATGAAATAAAAGGTGTTACCTGAAGCTGAAGAGATTTAAATTCTTCATCTTTAAAGAGCAGAGATCGAGAGTTTTCATATTGTAATCGAAGAGATGCCTGAGAACTTTCTGATGCTTTTAAAGCACTCTCAAGCTATGAAATAGTTTTGAAAAAAAATTACAAAGTCATGAATGCAATGTATCAATGGATAATAAATAAAAATTGCATAAATCTTTTAGCAACATCGTATACGTATTATGTACTAGTGATACAAACTGTGAAAAATCTCAACTTAACAGACTAGGTGCATGGAAGAAGAAATCATTTAGGTGTACATTTTAAAACGAACATACTTTTGATTTAATCATGACTTTTCTTGTTTCAGCAATGAAATTTCAGTTCTACAGTGTGAAAACATAGGTAAATTACCAAATGAGGAAAGCTCATTAAGAAGGGCAAGTGGACAATTATTACTATTTCTTTTGAGCGGTGAAGATAACCAATGACGCTTTATAAGTTGCTATCTGCATGAAAATCTTCACTATGTGAAGAAGTGGAATTATGTTCTTTCTCAGCCAATCTAATGTGCAGAGTTTCCAAGTGGTTATGCAATAGTTTGCTCTAAAAATTAACAAAAGGCAAAAGGATTATCAGTGAAGTTCAATTTTTGATGAAGATTTTTTGCTTCTTTAAGGAGGAGTTTTTCATTATTAAAACCTATATGATATGGATGAGGAAAAATAACGGCAGACTCTCAAGGTTTTTGCATAGCTTTACATGGGGACATCATAGTTTTTATTAACTTTTTATTATAAACTTAGTTAATTTTATAAACTTTTTTAATTTTTATAAATTTACTCAATCTATTATTATTATTATCATTATATTATTATTATTATTATATTATATAATTTAGTTAAATTTCATAAAAGTTAATTAAAATGGTTAATGCTTTATCATTATTAGTTATTGTTGTTATTCTTAACTTAGTTATTTATTATGAAACTTAATGAAGTTTGTAATTTATTACTATTTGTATTATTATTATTGCTGTTGTTATCATCATCATCAATATTATTATAAACTTTATTAATTTTTATGAAACTTGTTTATTTTTTAAAACTTAGTTTAATAGTTGTCAATATTGCTATTATGGTTTATAATTATTATTATAAACTTGAGATCTTTTATTATAAAGTCTTATCAAAATATGTTGATTTATTTACTGGCCATTTAGGTATGTCAAGTTAGATCATATAAATAATATTTTCTTATATATTCTCAGTTATTTATTTCCCTTTTTATGTCAGGTCACTGGGTCCATTAAGTTATATCGGGAGGTCAAGTATATAATTATATAGTATCCTTTATCACTAACAAGGGTAAAATGGTCAATTTTCCATAAGATGTTGCACTTAGATGGCCTCTCTAATATAGTTTGACATTTAGTTTAAACATATGTACACTTTTGAGGATACTCTGATGGAATTAAACAATAAACGTCAATATCCATATAAGCTACATGCATAAACAAGGTAATTGAATACCATACTTTGCATACAGGAACTAGGTTAATAATATCAGATTTCTCAAGTGGGTTTGGGATATCCATGTTCTAATCTCTAGGAACTATCTTCAGCCCAACCTGAAATTTAGAAATTCGTCATATGCACAATTTATCAAATGAAAATCCAAAGATGTTATAAATTTGCAGCATACTCTATATTTGTAAGCAAAATAATGTTCATAACCCACAAGATACTTATAATGAAGTCATCAGTGTGTTGTGTGTACACTACATGTTAATGAATAATGGTCATTAAAGAGGAATTGTTTGTACTACTGGTAGAACATACTTTTATTTATTTATGAACATATCTTTCCACCAAACTTATTCTTCAAATACCTATCCTCAACCTGTCCTCGCCATCAAACCTGTCCTCGTCATGCCAACTTTACAGCGAGCAAGCACCACATTTTCAACACCTTCTTTCAACCATGTGTAGGCACTATAGGTCAAATTGAAGGACGGTTATGGTCATCAAATGGGAAACTAACAAATTGACCAAATGAGTATAAGTTGTGTGAACTAATAGACAACTCACTTATAAAATAAATTATTATTCGCTGTAACTATTGAATTAAGCCATTTGTACATACGGATCTACTATATCTATCAAAGTTTTAAATCTCCTTCTTTTCGCTCAAGGTTTCCCTCAATGTCCCCCTTTTGCACTTGGATAAAATGGCATATTATTTCTAACTTGTTTGATGCTCATCTCAATGAGATGTTAAGATTTCAACATAAGATATAGATCGAGATGTTAGTTTGAGATTTTTGACTTCTTAGTACTTCACCTAATTGAACATACTAGAGTAGCAGTAATTTGTCACATTATCTCATTATATAGACTAAAGCGGACTGAATTATTTGTAAACATCTTGTAAAATAAAATCCTTCATCAATAATTGCTAATGATGGTCGTTGGGTTCAACATGCAGTTTTAAACTTTAAAGCACTCTAAATTTGTTTAGCGAAGAAGTATCTCATGAACACGTGTAATTTCTCATCTATTGGAAGCTTATTTATCAATAATGTTCATCAATAATCATTGTTATCAAAAAAATTGTACAAGTTATGCCTACATGCTTAAAAAGAAAAAAAAAAGTAAATTTAGTTGCGTTTTACCTTTATAAACGAAGTTAATTTTTATGAAACTTAATAAACGAAGTTAAACTTTTTTTAACTTAGTTAATTTATTATTACTATTATATAAACTCAGTTGCTTTTACCAAATTTAGATAACTTGGTTAATATTTTATAATTTATTACTAATATTATATAAATTTAGTTACATGTTGTAAAACTTAGATAACTTGGTTAAATTTTTTAATTTATTATTGTCAATAGTGTTATTATTAATATAACCTTATTTAATTTTATGGAACCAATAATTAGTTTGTATTTATTATTATTATACATTTCGGTAATTTATATAAAAAATATAGATATTATTATTATAAACTTAGTTAATTTTTATAAAACTTAGTTAAGTTGATTAATATTTTATAACTTATTACTAATATTATTCGAAACTTGGTCAAATATTACGAAACTTAGTTAATTATTAAACTTAGTTAATTTATTATTATTATGATATAAACTTAGTTGTTATTATTATAAAAAAATTAGTTAACTTGGTTAATATTTTATATTTTATTATTATAAAAACTTAGTTAATTTTTATCAAACCAATAATTAATTTGTCATTATTATTATTATACACTTCATTAATTTATATAAAAATTATAAATATTATTATTATAAACATAGTTAGTTTTTATAAAACTTAGTTAACTTGATTTATATTTTATAACTTATTACTAATATTTTTCTAAACTTGGTCAATTATTACAAAACTTAGTTAAATTTTAAACTTAGTTAATTTATTATTATTATTATTATTATTATTATTATTATTATTATTATATAAGCTTAGTTATTATTATTATAAAAATTAGTGAACTTAGTTAATATTATATATTTTATTATTATAAACTTAGCAAATTTTCATAAACTTAGTGGAAAACGCAAGTCAGATTTGAAATTACAATTTACACTAGTTGAAAATGTAAAATATGCTATATTTTGTTGTTTGCTAATATTACTAATAACTTAGTTATCTTTCATAAAACTAAATTAACATTGTTAATATTTTATAAGTTACTATCATCATCGTCGTCGTCATCATCATTATATTATTATTATTATTTTAAACGCAATTTATTGTTATGAAACTTAGTTGATTTTTATAAACTTAGTTTCTTTATTGTTATTATTATTATTATCATGGTTTTCACAAACAAAACCAAGATATCATAGAAAATTTCAAAAATCAGCAGAAAAGGCTGAACTAAAATAATAAAATCTAATGCCAAAATTACTTGGTTTCTACGTACACTATGAAACCAGATGGGCTAATTTTAGAGTTTTTTTTTTGACAAAAATTGCATCAAATAAAAAACATAAGAAAATTTACCTTTTCACCCATGTGTAGCTCCATTATGCACTTTGCTTCGGCAAGAATATAAAATAAGGAGAATATGTTTGTGTTAGATCCACACAATTAATCTAAGGAAAGTCTACGAGCAATAAAATAATATATCAAGGCGTATACGGTTTTCTTAATTCCCTAATATGCACACAATCCTGAGTGAGCCAATAAGAGACTTATACCTCGGTTTGCTTTGTTCTATTTGTTCTGCTTATGATAATAATGTCGTTATTGGGGAGAATATCATGTTTATTAGTCTAGAATACATATTATCTTAGTATGATTATATATATTGATATGTTCAATATGCTAACACTAAACTAAATACAGATATTTAATTTCTGTACATAGCCAAGTAGTATCAAATTTAAATTCAAAAACAACTTTAAATTAATGGAAGTAAGATGATGTATACCTTGAGAAATTGGTGCATACTTCTTTAAGCTTAAGATTTTGTCCATCCTCTCTATTGAAACTAGCTTAAGATATTTGTCTATCTTAAACTGCTTTTATCAAAACCTATATGTTCATAAGTCATAGAGTTAATAATATAATTTTGTATTCAATAGTTGAATCAAGAATTTCAAATATAATTATGTATATACTAGTTCAAACAACAAACTTCTAAAAGGATATTTAACCAAATGTCCATCCAAATTTAACCAAATTAGTGCAACTAACCGATATAATCATGACATTTTCATGGCAACAATTAGTTCTGCCGTTGTATAACAAAAACTAGTTACATGTTCGATTATATATAGTACACTGCTAATTTTGTCGCTGGAGATCAGAAGTTCTGTACTTAATGCATACGTTCTTTAGTAATAATTATGAGTTATGATTTTAACACTAGTACAATTGGTTGATACATACATACATATAACATATATACACACACATGATTTAGTGGACCAAAATTATGAAACGAGTGCATGTGGGAGTAAGTAATGATAGGCTATGATAAGTGCGTTATATAATTAGAAGGACGTGGTTATGGAAATCCCTATATGCTAATGCACAAAGTGGAAAACGAGTATGGACTGTATCATAAGATATAATATACAAATAAACAAAAGGATGATAAGAAAAATCTGAGCAAGAATATAAAGAAAATATCATGTTCTAGACTTTTTAATGGGTTGATAAATGATATCATTAGTTCCATTTTTAGACATTTGTATTTGTTGCTAGTTGAATATCAATCCTGAAGTTAAATGCTTATTTAAGTTACACATCTTGCCTGGATTAAACGATGGCAGAACATGAGAAGCAAGACATGCAACTGAATGTAGGCAACTGAGTGTTAAACGTCAACTCAGTTGCATTTAGTTGCCTGCACGTAGTTGCTAATGCAACTAAGTACAGGCACACAGTTGCATTGGCAACTATGTGCTTGCACTCAATTGCACTGCCTGCACTTAGTTGGCAAGATTTAGAAGTGAAAGTTTCAAAGATTCTGAGAGCGTCAATCGCCTCACTTCATTTCATTATCAAATAGTCAAAAAAAAGTTGTTAACATAAAGTTTAAGTAAAATTCCAATTAATCGTTTGTCAAGCCAAATTGTCCATTTTAATTTTTAATCGGTCCCTTAAAGTTTAGTCAGTCCCTTGGACTAAAGTTTATCTATGGTCAGTGGCAGTATATTTAATCATATAATCTCAATCAATCAATTGCTTAATTTTAGGTTGGCTAGTGAATCAATTGTTAATTAGCTTAATCGGTAAATTAAATTAATTGCCTTTTTCCTTAAATCAATGAATTATTTGCTTTCATGTTGTTCCAGTAAACCAAATGCCTAATTAGTAACTTATATAGTCAAATTTCTATCCTGTTACAATGAATCAAATGATCGAATCAGTAACATGTATAATAAAATTTCTATCCTGTTACAATGAATCAAATGATCGATGTTTAAATAAAATAGTTACCTTCTTATAGCAAGCAAACAAATTTTGGTAAATCAAATTTATGTCTTCTTCAAAATGATTGTTCTAGTGAATCGATCAATCAAATTCCTATTTTCATACAACATGTAATCGAGATGAAAGCAAAGGTTTCAACAAGAAAAAAAGAAAACAAATTTGAAATTCATTAGAATTAAAAATGGGTAATCAAAATCGTTAAACTCAACCGAACTCTAATTCTCGAAATCAGATGATGTGAAATGATACTTACCAATGCGTGGTTGGATGCGATTACAGATGTTTTGTAGCGATAATTTATTGGAGGTAAAGCTGTATAATATTTGATGTGTCGCATTGTTTTCTTTGACAGAAACGCTTAGAGCAGCGCGCATGATTTAGGTAGTGCAATTTTGAAGTAAAAGAAGCATTAGGAGGAGGCAAAATGGGATGGTGGTCAACAGGCGGCGAATTTAATAGTTGAGGGTCTGCATTGCGATGGATGGATGTGAAAGAAACTAAGAATAGAAGTGACAATTTTAGAACGAAAGGAGAGGGAATTGGGAAACTTTTTAGAGAAGAAGCGGGCATGAAAATTATTGGGGAACTCGAGTGTTACCTAGTCTAGTGTTTATTCTCAATAACACAAATTAAACCAAACAATAACAGTATGAAATAATGTGTTATCTATTAGCGTTATAAAAATCAGCTTTTCTCATTGTGAGATGGGTTGCCAAGATCTAGTAGATGAAATGAAAGTATATGGGTCATAGTGGATAGACTAACCAAATGTGTCCATTTCATTCCAGTTAAGTCAACTAGCACGACACCTGTTTTGGCTAAGTTATTAATGAAGAATATAGTTAGACTTCATGGAATTCCTAGTAGTATAGTTAGTGATAGAGATTCCATGTTCACTAGTGAACTCTGGAAGAGTCTACAGGGGATTTTAGGAACCAAGCTCAAGATGAGTACCGCTTACCATCTACAGACCGATGGGCAAACGTAAAGAGTTAACAAAGTCTTGGAGGATTTGTTAAGAGCTTGTGTGTCAGATTTTGGAGGATCTTGGAAAGGCCATCTACACTTAGTTGAGTTTTCGTATAACAATAGTTATCATACTAGTATAGGGATGACACCATTTGAAGCTTTACATGGAAGACCATGCAAATCACCAATTTGTTGGTTAGAGACCGGAGATAGGTTGGTTGTTGGTCTAATTTAGTTAGAGAAGCTGCAGAGAAGATTGAGCTGATTCGAGCTAGAATGAAGGAAGCTCAGTCTGGATAAAAGAGTTATGCAGACAGAAGACGAAAGACTTAGAGTTCTATGTTGGAGATCATGTTTTTATTCACCTATGAAGGTTGTGATTAGATTCAGGAAATCAGGTAAGTTGGCACTGAGATTCGTAGGACCATTTCCTATTGTAGAGAGGATTAAGAAACTCGCATATAGAGTAGATTTACTGAGCAGTTTAGCAGGAGTCCATGATGTTTTCCATGCTTCTCATCTAAGAAAGTGTGTTAGAGGCCCGGAGACTACTATTGCACCAACTGTGTTGGATGACTTAGTGTAGAGCCAGACTTGACTACAGTTAGGAAGCCGAGTCATATAGTCGTGAGAGATGAGAAGAGGCTAAGGAACATGATAATCAGATTAGTGAAAGTCTGGTGGACCGACGATGTGAGAGACTGTACTTGGGAGACTGAAAAAAGAATTAGAGATGCTTATACCGATTTGTTTGATGGTATGTTTTACCTTTTTAATTGATGTGTTCTGTACCTTATCGTAATTTCGAAGACAAAATTCCTTAAAGAGGAGAGTCTGTAATGACCCTAATTTTTAGTAACATTATTTAGGATATTTAATTAACTAAATTAAATTAAATAATGTGATGATTAGGGAATTGAGATTTGTGATTAATAAGGGGTAGCCGTGCCATGTAAACAATGAACTAAAGAATTAAGATGTTAAAGCAAATAGATAAGGGGCTATATAGGAATAGACATATTCTTATATCCTAAAACCCCCTAAGCCCTCATTCTCACATTCATTCATAATTCACAAACAAAAATATAAAGTAAGCCCGGCCACCATTAGAAAAAGCAAAGAGAAGACTTAAAGAGGAAAAGCTGAACACTTAATCAAGATCAAATCAAATCCTTAATTTTAAAGCTAAGATGAATAATTACTACATCCCATTTTTTAATTGTTTTTGGTTTTAAGATGAATCCAAAGTATTTTGCATGACCATGCTATGTTTTTGAATGATTAAATGTTTATATATGCTTATTAATGATTTGTGTTTATTAGTAAAGTTTTATGATATGTTTTAGTGTAAAAAACCTATTTAATGGCATCCAAACGCCTTGCGATTTTAGATATAGGTCAGAAATGTTTAGAGATGGGTTCAATTTTCATAATTTTCGGAGTTAATGTGGATTTATATTATTTTCCTAGTGTAGAAAATTATTATTTGGGTTTTAGATTATTTACAGCTAAATAATTAATATTTTGGGTCTGGAATTAATATATGTTAGAAAACATATTAAAATAAATTTCTAAAATTTTGAAGAATTTTCCTAGGTGTTTTTACGAATACATAAAATTATTTAAGGTATCGGACTTAAATATTTTATATGTTTATAAAAGAAGAAGGGTACTTCATAAACAAATTAAATTGTTTATGTTTGAAATATTGGCAGCACGTTTAGAAAAGAAAATTAGCAACTAATAATATTTTGACAAATAAGGCAGGTTAGTTGAAAAATAATTATTTACATGCTTTTGGCATGTTTCACTGCTTTTGGCACCAGGGGTTCCAACCAAGTACTTCCGCCTTCATTGCCGTCGAAACCAATGCGTCTGGTATCAAGTTTTTGGTACATAGTGATTAGACTAAGGCGAAAGACGTTGGATCGAAGCTATGGGTTCCAAAGGGGTCGAAGCGCTTCTTTGCTTTTAAATGAAAACGTGCCAGCTTTACTTTCGAAGGATATGCTTTCGACTTAGTTGGCTTTTGGCTGTGTCAAATGTTTTAAAGGAAAGGTTTCGAATGAGTTGCGCCTGTTGTTTTAAGTAAATGCTTTCGAATGGGGTCGAAACCTTTAGCAGCCGCTTTTCCTACCTTTTGAAGTCAATGGTTTCGGAAGGTATACTTTGTTTTTAAAACTTAACCACTTCTCTGATACTTTCAGAAGGTTGGTTGCGACACCATCACTTCTTTACTTAGGAATGCTTTCGAAAGGAGTGGTTTCGACTTAAACATTTTATGATCATTTTTCTCTATTGAAGGTAGAACCTAAATGGTTTTGAAAGAGATGATTTTTGATGGTTTCGAAAGGTATTTCCGCATATTTTAAATTAAACCCAATGCTTTTGAAAGGCTTGTTATTTACAAAGATTTTGATGCTTTCGAAAGGTTTTAAATAAAGGTTTCGAAGAGGTGGTTCCCCAATTGTTTCAAAAGGTTTGAGAGGAAAGGTTTTCCAATGTTTTCCAAAGGCAAAGTTTAAATGTTTAAAGATAGGATGTCAAGGTTATATAGCTTTCGAAGGAAAGGTTTTTCAAGTGTTTTCGAAAGGAAGATTAAATGGTTTCGAAAGGAACGTTTTGGCCTTTCGGCCTAGGTGAAAGAAGGGTATTACTTGGTTTCGAAAGGGGTACTTTCAATGTATTTGAAAGGGGTTTTTTCAAAGCTTTAAATGTTTTCTTCAACAAAGATTTGAGCAAAGTATATATAACGTGGGAAGGTGATTTGGAGTAAAGCATAGAGTATATATTTTCCTTGTTTAATTTTGGTTTAAAGATTCTAAATCAATTTGAGATGAAGAGTTTTCAAGGAAAATGTTGGGAAGATTACCCTAAGTAAAATGACTCAGATGTTAGAATATCAGATGGGACTGGTATACAGTCGTGCCCTATACATTAGCTAATAGCACAATCTAATTTAGTCCAAAATTCCAGTGTGTAGATCTTTGTCATAGGTAGGACTAAAATTATGATTACACACCGAAGGGAATATATGTTTGTATACATATAGGTTATTGTTGATCCCGCAAAATTATTTGGATCGGGTGACACTAGGCAAAGATATGTTAGGGACAGACCATCCAAAAGAGGAGTATCTAACAGATAAGTTAGGGACAGACAGTCCAAAAGAGGAGCGTCTAACATGTGTTAGATTATTTTGTTTATATTGTCCGGTAAGCCCGAGTCAACCAAAAGTTAGTGGTTAGCCAAACAATTTAAAGTGTTCGGGCAGATAGTTCATTTATTACCTTACATGTAAGTTTACATGATATTCTTTATAGTTTTTAACCAGTTTTGGTTGTAGGATTATAATTTGCAAAAGATATGTTTTAAAAGGATATTGGTGAGGGGAAACCTATTCCGCTAAGCGACTGGTCTCACTTAATATCAAATAACCAAGATGTATAGTATTATTCACACCAGGCTTTATGTCTGACTCGAAGTTTATGTTTTCTCCCTTAAACTCTCGGGTGCTCAAAATTGATTTGAGTAGGCTGAGGGTTGAGGATTTTCAAGTCTTTAGTAGGTTGGCGAATAAAGCTTCCAACGACGAGCAGGTGGTTGACGTATAGGTATTTAGGAGTTGCTATTTTATTTTGTTTTATTCCACTGTGTTGTATTAAGTCAGTTATGACTATACAGTACTCTGGTCAACAAAGGGGGCATCTTCATATGTCGCTCTAGGCGTATTTTGTGATAATTATATTTGATCCTTACTTGGGAAACGATTATGGGATCATGTAATAGAATATGAAACATGTTTTGTGAAATGTAACCGGAAAAGTTTTTTTTGTGAAATCTGCGATTTTGTATCATATTCATGTGCTTTTGATATTATGGATACCATTAACATTATCGTATTTGGTCGGTGGAAGTTAACACTATGGATGACTGCAGCATCTATAACGCTTCGGGCCTCAAGGTAGGGGATGTTACAAGTCGTTTATTGGTACTGAAGATGTAGTCGAAGTGAAGAACTGGTTGCTTCATTGCTAGAGGATTTTCGCTGACTTAGGGCTCAACGATATGCAGAAAAGGAGATTCGCCTCTAGATAGCTACAAGGGGCAGTACTGTATTAGTGGAACAATGTGACAGTTGGATTCAACGAGGAGAAATGACTTGGGCTGAGTTTAGGAGGGTTTAAGGTGAGGTTTATGTCAAAGATTGCTAAGTCCACTCTGCTCAGGAAGTTTGCTGAGTTGGAGCAGCGAGATATGATTGTGCTCGAGTATACGACAAGGTTTGAGGAGCTATTGAGATATGGCTATGCTACGGTTGATACCGTGATTAGGAGGAATGAGAAGTTCATCAGGGGGTTGAAGCCTGTGCTTGATAAGGCAATGTTACCTCATATTAGGGATCCATGTGATGTTGTTGTTGGGATGACCTTGAGGGATGAAGAGATGCAAGCTTTTCTTGAAAGGAAATAAAGCCAAGGAAGCTTAAGGAGGGCAGAGTCTGAAGAGGAAGTTTTTCCACAAGAAAGGAGCCCAGAAGGGTGGAGCTGTTAAGAAGGGAAAGGAAAAAGTGGTCGTTACAAGTGTGACAAGAAATGACATTATTCCCATGAGTGCCCAACAGGCAAGGGAAAGAAAGCTGCTGAGAAGAAAGGAATAAAGTGTTTCAATTGTTATCAAATTAACCAGTGCAAGGAGCCAGCCAAGGATGGGAAAGGCAAGATGTTTGCATTCGAACCAGCAACCTCGAGACCAACAGCAAATGAGAGGGAAAAGCTACGGTGGGAGGTACGCTTTTGATTTATGGCATAACTACAACCCTCATACCTAGTTACTTCCTTAAAGGTTGCAAATCCGATATGAAGTTATGCGACACTTGGGATGAGGTGTGACTACTTAGAGTTTGAATTGTTATGCCATTCATTCGTTTGCAGTTTGCATGTGTTTGATTTCGTAGGGTTCATAATTATTTTAGGTATAGATTGGTTAAGTAAATACGATGCTAGGTTATTTTTCCATGATAGGAAAATATCACGTAGATACCCTGACTGTAGTGATCGAATAGTATACTCCGCAGATAACCCTAGTTTTGAGGTAAATGCTTTGTTCGGTGTTGTGGAGGTAGAAGATGAGTTAAATCGAGTTTTCGTTGTTAGATGATTCGTAGATGTCTTTGAAGCAGTAGTAGGACTACCACCAAAACGGGCCATTGAGTTTCGGATAGATTTGGTACTAAGAGAAAAACCAGTGAGTAGGCCGCCACGTAGAATGACACCTACCGAGATGTAGATGCTCAAGAAGTAGTAGTTTGATTTGGAAGGCGATAATTTTATCAGACCAAGCAGTTCGCTTTGGGGGTCAACCGTATTGTTTGCCAAGAAACTGGATGGATCGTTAAGGTTATGTATCGATTATCGTAAGTTGAATGAGAAGATGACAAAGAATCGATATTCGTTGCCTAGAATTGACGATTTGTTCGACCAGTTGAGTGTAGCCAAGGTATTTCCCAGTTGGATTTAGTAACAGGGTTCCATCAGCTTAGGGTAGCAGAGGATAGTACTCCTTTGGCTGCGTTTAGAACTAGATACGGATTATGCGAATGATTAGCAATTCCGTTCGGACTAATTACTGCGCCAGCATTCTTTGTAGATTTGATGAACCGAGTTTTCCAGAAGCACTTCGATAGGTTCGTTTTGGTTTTCATTGATGATATTTTGGTATATTCTAAGGATGAAAGGAAGCATGAAGTTCATCTTAGAGTGGTTCTTGAGACGTTGAGGCAGCATCAACTAAAAGAAATTTTTTGAAGTGTCGTTTCTGGAAGAAGGAAGTGAAGTTCCTTAGTCATGTAGTTTCAAAGAAAAGGTTGTCTGTATATTCGGCTAAGATCGAGGCGGTGAATATTGGAAGAGACCCATGAAAATGACTAAGCTAAAGAGTTTTCTTGGATTAGCTGGGTGTTATGTGAGATTCGTTAAGAATTTTTCAAGGATAGCGACACCGATGATCAATTTAATACAAAAGGATGTGAAGTTTGTTTGAACCGATAAGTGTGAGGAGGCATTCCAGAAGCTGAGGAGAATAATGACTTAGTGGTGTACACAAATGCGTATGGAACAAGATTAGGGGTTACGTTAATGCAAAGAGATAAAGTGATTGCCTATGCATCTCGATAGCTTAGACCGCATGAGGTTAGATACCTGACTCACGATTTGGAATTAGCTGCGGTAATTTTTGCATTGAAAGTGTTGAGACATTACCTTATGGGAGAGAGATTTGAGATGTACACGAATCATAAGTCGCTAAAGTATCTAAAGGAGTTGAATATGAGACAACAGAGGTGGTTAGAGTTTTTAGCCGCTTATGACTTTGGTATTGAGTACACACCCGGAAAAGACAACAAGGTTGTGGATGCACTTAGCAAAAAACATCAGAATGCAGTATTGGCGATAATAGCCGAGTAGAAAGATTTGGAAGTATTGACTACATGCCGAGTGCAGTGGAGATCTAAGAGTAGTTCTAGTATAGAAACTACTACATTACCATGTTTAGAAGTTCGACTAGTGGTGATTGAAAGGATTGATTCTAAGCAAGGAGAGGATCCGGTATTAGCTAAGCGGGTCAGGAAGTTAGGGGATGGAATAGATAGCGATGACTTGAAGGATTTCAGTTTTGACCAGAACAGGTGGTTGAGAAAGAAGGGATGGCTATGTGTTCCAAATGTTGAGAACTTAAGGAAAGAAGTTCTCGGGGAATGTCATTGATCTAAGTTTACGATTCACCTTGGAGGGACCAAGATGTATTAGGATATGAAGAGTAGTTTCTTTTGGGAAGGTATGAAGAGAGATGTAGGCATATAGGTGAAGCAGTGTTTGAACCGCCAATGGGTAAAAGTCGAACATCAGAAACAAAGTGGGTTACTTCAGCCTTTAGATGTTCCAGTTTCGAAATGGGATTCGATCTCAATGGATTTTATACACGGGTTGCCAAGATCTGATAGAGAAAATGAAAGCATATGGGTCATAGTGGATAGGTTAACCAAAAGTGCTCATTTCATTCCAGTTAAGTCAAATAGGACGACACCTGTTTTGGCTAAGTTATTTATGATGAAAGTAATTAGAATGCATGGGATTCCTAGTAGTATCCTAAGTGATAGAGATTCCTTATTCAATAGCGAGTTCTGGAAGCGTCTACAGAAGATTTTAGGTACCAATCTCAATATGAGTATCGCTTACCATCCGTAGACAGATGGAAAAACGAAAAGAGTTAACAAATTCTTAGAAGAATTGTTACGAGCTTTTATGCTAGATTTTGGAGGATCGTGGGAAGATCATCTACACTTAGTCGAGTTTTCATATAACAATAGTTATCAGGTTAGAATAGGGATGGCACCGTTTGATGTTTTGTATGGAAGTCCATGCAAATCTCCAGTTTGTTGGTTAGAGACCGGGGATAGGTTGGTTCTTGGTCCTGATTTAGTCCGAGAAGCTGCAAAAAAGATTGAGTTGTTTCGGGATAGGATGGAGGAAGCTCGGTCTAGGCAGAAGAGTTACACCGATAGAAGATGGAAAGACTTAAAATTCTCAGTTGGAGATCAATTTTATCAAGGTATCACCGATGAAAGGTGTAATTCGATTTTGAAGATCAGGGAAATTGGCACCGAGGTTCGTGGGACCATTTGCAATAGTAGAAAGGATCAGGAAACTCGCATATAGAGTGGAGTTACCAAACAGTTTGGCAGGAGTCCATAATGTTTCTCATATTTCTCGTCTAAGAAAGTGTATTCGAGATTCAGATACCACTATAGCACCGACTGTGTTAGATGACTTAATAGTAAAGCCGAATTTGACTATAATTAGAAAACCAGTTCGTATAGTCGCGAGAGATGAGAAGAGACCACTGAACAAGACAGTCAGATTAGTCAGAGTTTAGTGGAGTGACGACAAGAGAGACTGTATTTGAGAAACTAAGAGTAGGATTCGAGATACAGATCTTGACTTATTGCATGCTATGTTTTACCTTTATGTTTGATTTTGATGGGTGCCTTATCATAATTTCGAGGATGAAATTCTTTAAGGAGGAAAGTCTGTAACGACCCTAATTTGATTAACATTATTTAGAACATTTAATTAGATAAATTAAATGAAATAATATAAATGGTTAAGGGATTGAGATTTGTGATTAATAGAAGGTAGCTGTGCCTAGCTGAACTAATGAATTAAGGAAAATAAAATGAATTAGATAAGAGAAATGGATAAGGGAATGATAGGAACAAGATATATTCTAATACCCTAAACCTTCACACCATATTCATTTTACATGTTTACAATAGAAACCAAATAGTAGAGAGGCTGGCCACCATTAAGAAGAAGTAAGGAGAAGATAAGTTAAATCAAGAGGAAGAAGCCTAATCAACAAAATCCAAGATCAAATCTCAATTCCTTAACAACAAAGCTAAGGTGAATAATATGTTGCATCTCATATTTTTGATGTTTTCGGTTTCTTGAATAAGATTCGAATGTTTTTGCAAGTATATTGCTATGTTTTGAATGCTATATATATATATATATATATATATATATATATATATATATATATATGTTTGTTGATGAATTATGCTTATTCATATTGATTTTATGACAAATTTTGATTTGAAAACCTATCAAATGACATCCAAATGCCTTGTGTTTTTAATATATGGTCAGAAATTATATTTTAGAGATGAGTTTCAAGTTTCATAATTTTTTGAATTAATGTGGATTTATTATTAATTTTCTAGTGAAGAAAATGGTTAATTGGGTTTAAAATTAATTATGATTATTTTATATTAGCTTTACGTTATAAATTTATAAATGTTGAAAAACATATTAAAAGTGATTTATTGGAATTTTTGGAGAATTTTTCTAAGTGTTTTAATGAGTATATAAAATTATTTAAGGTATGAGACTTAAATGTTTTACATGTTTACAAAAGGAGAATAGGCAATTTGCAAATGTTTTAAATTGTAATTTTTGAAATTCGGTGGCACTTTTTGAAAGGAATTTGGAAAAAAAATTAGAAACCAATCATATGTTGACAAACAAAGCAGATTAATTGAAAATAATTACTTTTTAAAGTTAAAATCCAATTTTACCATACTTTTGCTGTTTCGCTACCTTTGGCACCTACTTTCGACTAGGTACTTCCAACTCCATTTTTATCGAAACCAATGCGCATGGTATCAAAGACTTGGTACATAGTGAATTGGACGTAGACGAAAGGTATATAGTTGAAACAAGGGATTCTGAAGGGGTCGAAACCTTGTTTTGCTTTCAAAAGGAAAGGCGCCCGCTTTGCTTTCGAAAAGAACGCTTTCAACTTCGATAGCTTTCAACTTGGTTAAATGGTTTTAAATAATGGTTTCGAAAGAAGTCGTGTCTTTTTTTATAAAGAAGCTTTTGAAGGGGTCGAAACACCTTGCAGCCGCATCCTACCTTTCGAAGCAATGCTTTCAAAAGGGTTTCTTTGTTTTAAAACCTAAGCCGCTTCTCCAATGCTTTCGAAGGGATTGGTTTTGACACCATCCACTTCTTTTACTTAAGAAATTGCTTTCGAAATAACTGCTTTCGACTTTGTATTTTTAAGACCCTTTTAATATTTTGAAAGTTAAACCCAAAGGTTTCGAAAGAAATTGTTTTAGATGGTTTTGAAAGATTATTCCACATATTTTAACTTGAACCCAATGCTTTCGAAAGGTTTGTTTTAAATATAGTACTTTAATGCTTTCGAAAGGTAACTAACAAAGGTTTCGAAGGGGTGGTTCCCTAACTATTTTCGAAAAGTACATGATAAAGGTTTATAAGGGGTGATTCCCCAATGTTGTCGAAAGGTTTACCTTAATGTTTAATGGAAGATCTCCATTGTTTCGAGAGGCATGTTTAAAGTGTTTTAAAAAAGGACATCTAAGGTTTTATAAAGCTTTTGAAAGAGATGTTTTCATGTTTTCGAAAGGATTATGGTAAATGGTTTCGAAAGATATGTTTTGACTTTTCGGGCTAAGGTTATAAAGTAAATTAGTTTACTTGTGTCGAAAGGGGTACTTTCAATGGTTTCGAAAGTGAATTGTTTAAAGGTTTAAACAAAGATCTCGAATGTTTTCATCAACAATGTTTTGATTAAAGTATATATAATTGCAAAGAGGTTTGAGTAAAGCAAATAATATGTTTTCCTTGTTTAAGTGTGATTTAAAGGGATTAAATCATTTTAAAAAGGTTTTCAAGGAAAATTTAACGGGCACTTAACCCCTATCTAATTTAGTCCAAAATTCCAAAATTCCAGATGGGACTGTGTAGGGTTGAGCCCTATACATCAGATTTAGCACGAAGCTAATTTAGTCCCAAATTCCAATGTGTAGGGCTTAGTCATAGGTAAGACTTAAATGATGGTTACATACAGAAAGTAATATATGTACAGAGAAGAAGGATAGTTATTAGTGAGCCCGAAAAACCATTAGGATCAGGTGACCCTTGAAGAAGTATGTTAAGGATAGATCGACAAAAGCATGTCTAACACGTGTTAGATAATTTGTATAGTTTGTCTGGTGGACCCGAGTCAGCCAAAAATTAATAGATAGTCAAACAAAACTATATTTTTTTGGACGCATGGTCCATTTATTACCTGTTTTCATCATAAATGATATTGTTATTATTGATATAATCAATTTGATTAACCAGTTTGGTTGCAGGATTTTGATTTGCAAAAAGATATGTTTTAAAGGGATATTAGTGAGGGAAAACTCGTTCCACTAAGTGGCATGGTCTCACTTAATATTAGTAAACCGAGATGTAATAGTATTATTCATACCAGGCTTTATGTCTGACTCGAAGTTTATGTTGTAACCCTTAAACTCTCAGGTGCTCAAAATTAACTTGAGTACATTGAGGGTTAACATTTTACAGTTTCAGTAGGTGGACGAATAAAGCTTCTGAAGACGTGCAAGAGGCAAAGTTAGTTAATTAGGAGTTGCTATTTAGTTTTATTTCCGCTGTGATGTATTAGACTTATATGTCTATTTAGTACTCTGATCATCCAAGGAGGCATCATCATATGTCGCTCTTAGTGTATTTTGTAATAGTTATATTTGATCAAAACATGGGAATCGATTATGAGATTATGTAAATTAAATATGAAATATTATTTTGATGTCTAATCAGAAAAGTTGTTTTAATTTATGATGATTTTATTTCATATTCATGTGCTTCTGATTATATGGATACCATTAGCACTACCATATTTTGCCACCAGAAGTTAATACTATGGATGACTGCAGCATCTGTACGTAGCACTTAGCTTCGGCCTCAAGATAGGGGATGTTCCATTATACAGAGATATTGAGATTTACATCTACTATGTATATACTTAGCATGCACATGCACACACAGATAATATGACATAAATAAATAACTATATCTCTACTATTAATAAAGAGAATTCGATGAACAGATTTCCACGGCATCTTTTTGAAACTTTGAAATTGCCCTACATACATCAACGAAATCTCACTGTCGGTTTGCAACCTCCACCACCAGTCCCATCTTAACCATCCATCAACAAAATTCACCATCAATTTTCTTGAAATGAAAGTACCGTGACCACTAAAGCTTTTGCACTTATAGCACATATATGTCCTAAATTTTTTATTAAATAAAATGTAAATAGGACTTTGCATTGAATGTCCCTACTTTTGACGTTGTCGAAAGAAAAGTCCCTACGATAATGAGTATGTAAATTAAGTCCCTGTTTTTTCTAAATTAGAAAGCGCAAACTATCTTGCGCTTTTCTTATAAAAAGTGCAAGTTAACTTGCGCTTTTAAAAAAATTAATTTTTTTTGAAAATTTTAAAATAAAATTTTCAAAAAATTTTCAAAATGAAAAACGCAAACTAGCTTGCGCTTTTCTGATAAAAAGTGTAAGTTACCTTGCGCTTTTCAAAAATTTCAAAATTTTCGAAAATTTTAAAAATTTAAAAATTAGAAAGCACAAACTAGCTCGAACTTGTATTTTTCAAAAATTTCAAAATTTAAAAAAAAAATCAAAATAAAAGCGCAAACTAGCTTGCGTTTTCGTGATAGAAAGCGCATGTTAACTTACGCTCTTCAAAAATTTCAAAAGTTTTAAAATTTTCAAAATTTAAAAAAAAATTCAAACTCTAAATGTTGCAAGTTAGCTTGCATTTTCTGTCAGAAAAGTACAAAGCACCTTGCGTTTTCTATTTTTCAAAAAATAGGGACTAAATTTACATATTCATATCTACAGGGACTTTTCTTATAACAACATCAAAAATAGAGACCTGCAACTCGTGTCTTGAATGTAAATATTTTTGGGGCTTTGCACCGAAGGTCCCTATTTTTGATGTTGTCGTAAAAAAAGTCCCTACGATAATGAGTATATAAATTAAGTCCTTGTTTTTTCTAAATCAGAAAGCGCAAACTATCTTGCGCTTTTCTTATAGAAAGTGCAAATTATCTTGCGCTTTTAAAAATTTTAAATTTTATTGAAATTTTAAAATTTCAAAAAATAATTCAAAATGAAAAAGCGCAAACTAGCTTGTGCTTTTGTGATAAAAAGTGCAAGCTAACTTGCGCTTTTCAAAAATTTTAAAATTTTCGAAAATGTTAAAAATTTCAAAATCAGAAAGCACAAACTAACTTGAAATTGCATTTTTCCAAAATTTCAAAATTTTCAAACATTAAAAAAATTTAAAATAAAAGCGCAAACTAGCTTGCACTTTCCTGATAGAAAGCGCAGGTTAACTAGCACTTTTCAAAAATTTCAAAAGTTTTAAAATTTTCAAAATTTAAAAAAAATTCAAAGTCTAAAAGTTGCAAGTTAGCTTGCATTTTCTGTCAGAAAAGTGCAAAGCACCTTGCGTTTTCTATTTTTCAAAAAATAGGGACTGAATTTACATATTCATATCTACATGGAATTTTGTTATAACAACATAAAAAATAGGGACCTGTAACTCTTTTCTTGAATATTTTTGGCTATTAGATGCACATAAGTGCGATTTACACTAGTATATATAATGTATGTATGTATATACTATGTGTGTATATAATTTTTGAAATTTTATTAAATAATTAATAAATATAATTTTAAATTTACTTTTATTATATTTTGACTAAGTCTTGAATTTTTGAATTTGATTTTTTTTTAAATATGTAATTTGACTTGTAAACAAGTATTAAAATTTCTAAAGCTAGACCTAAGATATTTATTTAAAATTGAAAATATCTTATGCTTAACGCGATAAAATTATTATAAAATAAATATACAAAATGATTTTATTATATGTTGCCAAAAGAAATTTTAATACACACACACACTTTGAATATATTATATAAATACATAATGTAAAATATATATAAATATAGTTCGGCCTTAATTTTTTAATCTGCCAAAAGGAATTTTAACATATACGTATACAATATTTATAATTTTAAAATGAATTTAACTCATCGCTATAATTTAAATCATTTAATTAATAACTAATAGTTTAAGAATAATAGAAATATGCTTTACAATTTGAAAATTATTTTCATATTTTATAACAATTATGGAAAAAAATAAATTTATAAATGAACGTATGTGTGTGTGTGGATAAAGGAACCAAGCTAATCTGAAGCGAGTTAAATGGTGAATTTCAAAAATAAAATAATTTTGATCTTTGTTAAGTCTATGAAGCCTAGATGGACTTTAAATCCAATCTAATTACTTTAAACAAAATCGTTATTTTATTTTATTTTTTTTGAAAGGTTTTTTTTGATTGTATGAGTGTATCAAATAGACACACATGTGTAACGTTACTGGTTAAAGTAAATTTTGAGAAGGAAACCTTTTGTTTTTTCCTCTAAAATTTATGCAATTTATTGAGAGAAGATTTTACTTTAATTGATGAGTGAAACCTTTAATTTCTCTCTTTATAGTTAAATTGATTGATTTATTAAATGTCATCAATGAGCAGTTTATGCTCGACATAAATTGCTAGCATATCTAAATATACTCTATTATATATTATGAAAATATAATATATAAGAAGTATACATAATTAATGTGATCGTATGTAGGTGATGAGATTTACACCGTAATAGACACATTTTTCCTTTACATATGCCCTTGTCGTACGGTTTTGAATTAAAACATACATAATAAATGGTGTGCAATAGTTTGCATACATACATACATACATACATATTATATTTGGTAAACTTATATAATTTGAAATCAAAAATTAACATTAATGTATTAATTTTTTATTAGGGAAAGATTTGAAATCAAGAATTATATTATGCAAAGAATCCATCTAATTTATTTGAATTGGGGGAAACATAAATGTGTTTTCGTACACATAAAATAACATGTGATGTTTTAGATCCTAAATTAACTTATTATGTAAACATCCAATTTAATACATATGTGTGTGTATGTTTTTGTTGTTTATATCTTAAGTATTGATTTTGATGACAATCATATAAAATATAGATACTAATGTTTTGCCAAGTTATATAGTATATAGTGCATAATATTACACGGGTGCTGAATCGAATACTATACAGTGTAAAAACTCGAAATAAAGATATGAAGACTCGTAAGTTCAAAAAATGAAGATCCTAAAGTTATAACTTAGTGTTTAGAGTCATTAGAATATATTTTTAAAGTCTTTGAAGCAATCTCTGATCTTTATCTCCAATTTTTATTCTTTGATAATTTAAGTATAAATCAATTATTATAATTTCAAAATATATTTTTAAATAATAGTTTATAAAAAAGTTTAAGTAAAAAATATTTAGAAACTATGTTCAAATTAATTTACAAACTATAGGATTTCAAAACAATTTAAAAGAAAAGTATTTTCAAAAATTACTAGGATATGTTAGCATGCTTGTTTTGTATATGTCGACATATAGACCACTGGATGGTTTTTAAATTTTGAATGGAAGTATTTTTTGAACACAACTCTTTACGAATGGATACATATATTCATTTACTATATAAAGCGAAGTGCAAACACATTTTTAACCAATTAAGTACCTACTGTCTTCCCACCTCTTACTCTCTTGAACATTCTCTTGAAAAAAATACTCCACTCTATTCAAAATCGCATAGAATCAATTCGTACTTTATTGTATTGATTCAATACTACTTTCTTACGATTTTGGAAACATATTTCTCTCTCTCATTTCAAAAATCCTATCAACTGTAGTTGCATTTGTTTGGGTGTGCTTATAGCCATACAAATCAAGTGGGTATGCTTAGTAGCCTGGTAAATCTAGTGGGTGATCTTGTAACCCGATTAAATCGAGAGAGTTTACCCTAGATTCGGAATATAAATGGGTGTATCTCGTAGCCTCGAAATCGAGATTGTAATCTGGTTTTCCTTCTACCTGGTTTAAGGATTGGCATTTTAAAAAAATCTGTACAAGAAATTGTACGGGATTTCATGTAGGAGAAATCCGAACAGGTATAAAATCCCTAGTGTCATCTCTATAACTTTTACTTTACTTTATTGCTTTTATATTTATCTGTGATTGCAACTATAACTGATCATTAGTATAATTTTGTGTTGTTAATCTATTATTTAATATTAATCTTGAAAGAATTTTAAAAAGATTTACATAAGTTAAAAAACACTATTCACCACCCATCTAGTGCAAAATTAGCCTTAAGATCTATTATTCTGCAGCCCACATGTGTGTATGTAGAGTTTTGTTAATAATTACAGGTAACAATATTGAGACAAACATTTAATCTAGAAGAAAAACAATAGATGTAGAATTTTATGCAATACATTAAATTTAGAAAGGAAATAAAGATTTTGGATTTTAAGCATGTCCACAGATCAGTACAGAAAAAATTCTCCTTTTTTTATGAAAACAATACTGAGGACAATTGTATTCAAAACATCAATCGCCGTAACAAAACAAATTATTTTTCAATATAACTATAAAAGACACACACACACAAATATATATATATATATATTATAAAGATGGTTTCCAATCGGAATCAAGTTATTTTTTCAAAACAACAAATGAAAAAATAGTAAGGATTCAGGCAACTTAGGTTTGTGTAAATTGGTGATACAATATTCACATCAAAACAATATAGAGACCACCTACAGAATTAACAAGGAGAAAGAAAGCCTAAATCATATATATAATAATGAACATATTTAGAATATTGATAAAGGGAAAAACTAGATATGAATTAAATAAACATTGTTATCTGGCCTTTTAGTCAAGCCTTATTTGGACGAGTCAAAACGATCGAGTGGTTAGATAGCGAACCAGAAATCCAGAGCAATAACACCAAGATTCAAATACTAAGTGAAGCATAAAGGTATAACTATAAACTTGCCAAATACCTATGAAGGTCACCTACATAGCAAGGTACTTCAGAAGGCAAAAGTCAAGATGCCAAAATCAAAAGCCAAGTCTTATATCAATACCAAACCAAGCACCTCAGATCGATACCAATCTATGCCTTGACTTCAACAAATAGCGATGTACTTCATACCATCCAAAGACCAAAGGAAATCCCAAGAAATACAAACCAAGACCCATGCTCGCCACCGATCCATGTTTAGGATTTCTAAAACCGAGGATTAAGACATATTGAACTAAGGCTCAGGTCGCTATCGATCTGAGGCTCTCAGGCCGGTATCAAACCAAGAAACCACCGGCTGATTTAGCCACAATCTCTTTAGGCAACCTTCTTCAAAGCATGGAGAACATGAGGAGAATGCGGCGGACGAAAATTCACTGATATTCGTTTATAAATAGGATATGAGAGACACCACTTCGATATCTTTATTTACCATTTTATAATTATATATAAATATAACGATTCCTTAGATCATCATAGATCTAAGACTACTAACCCATAAAACCTTACTTGTAAAACTTTATAGAAATAACAAAGCTTAGGTGGACATAGGCCAAAGTTTAGCCGAACCATTATAAATTATTGTATGTTGGTTTTACTCGTTCTCCTTTTAATTTCTTCATTTTATTCTCTTCTTTTAACTACTTAGGTGTTTATGCCAACTTTGGGTGTAAACAAACATAGTTTAAATATTTTCAACTGAGATGAGCATAAAATGGTTTGAATTACTTATTCAAAAATAACCATTAAAATCTCGATAAATCATTTGGAATCCAAACATGTGAATAATCATAAATAAGTTAAATCAGATAATTACCTTAGGATTTTGTCAAAATCAAACGTATAACGATGAACCAAAAGCTCCTAAATTCTTGAATCAACCTTCAAATGCCGCAAAGGTCAAGTGGTACAAACCACAATCGATAAATGGATTTAATTTGTATTTGATTTTGGAATTTTTAGCCCTATACCACCATGGAAAATTCGACTGTTGCTTGATGGGAGGAAAACAGACAACTTTGTTAGAAGATTAGAATCATGAATGAATGAGAGATAACATGTTTTAAAAGAAAAGTTGAAACCTTTCAATTCCCTCCTTTAAAACCTTCCATATTTAATTCCTAATTATGTCTCAACAAACAATCTCCCCCCCTCCCCCATGTATGGTCGGCTATAGAAGCACTCAAAATTTTATTTTTGAACTCAAAATAATCATCACTTTCAAAAATACCGTGGAAAACTTCACGATTTTGAATATCAATTTTAAAAGTCAAAAGGTCCATTCCACTATATTTGCATCAGAGAATGTTACCTAAAATTTCACAATTTAAAGCGATTTGAGTGCCTTTGATACTACTCCAAACTTCACATCCATTCCTTTTATAAATCTTTCCTTTTAAATTTGCATGAAACATCTTTACTAAATTTGGAAAACATACAAAATCATTTTGGAAAGCATGAATCAAACAACCGATCTACTTATTCTTGCACAAGGGAATAACCAAATCAACTTGAGAAAGAACACACATTTTGTTCAAATAAATAATCATTATTTTGACCTTGCTCTTTAGCATAAATTTCACTAGAGACTACCTATAGTATTTTTGCTCTAACACATATGACATGTTCCCAAATTTTGGCAGCGACAATTTCCTAAACAAACATGCATAAAATCAAGTATTCTTCTTTGTCCTTAATTTGGACGACGACAATTTCATAAATTTGCATGCATAAAAATCAAGCTCAAGCATAATATGTCGATAAACTTTAAAAACTATGGCGTAAAATTTGAGACAATCGTAAGCTTATTTGGTTGAGGTTGAAAATCATAGAAAATCGAAGGTTTTGAATCGATGGTTCTTTCTTCTCAAAAACATTAAAGATCTCGGATGAGTGAAAATTTCCAACGAGGGAAAGAAGGGGATATTCATAGGAGAGCTAATAAAATCTCGGCAATCCATTCAATAAGTGAAAAAATGTTTCAGAGCCATAAGATTTTGATAAGGTAGTTTTAGAGGTGAAGCGACATCAATGGCTACCATTAAAAAGAAGAGAAATGCTAAAAGCATTCTTCTTCAAAGAGAATATTGCTATGCTTGCCATCTCATTGATGGAAATTAGTGAGTCCGACGGTGCAATCATTAATTTCAATATATTTGCTTTGTAGGACCACAAATTTTCATTAATGAAATGACAAATATAGCAATACTCTCCCTAAGCAAGAGTGTTGCTAGCATTTCCCTTAAGAAAAGCAAAACCGTTGATTCACAAGATCGAGACATATTTTTCATGCATTTAGTTCTCTCGATCCAAAAGCAATGCTCTCCCTTTATATGAGGAAGACTTGAGTTACACGAGCGCAAATTACCTAGTCCTATTTTATATGGTTCTCATGAAGCACACAAAAATCCACCATTCACTCTTTTTTCATTTATAAAAGAGTAAAGAATGAATGGTTTTCTTCGGGAGGTCCATGAGACCATGGAAAATGGACCTAGGTGATTATTTGCCAAGTTACACACATTTTTAGCAAATTTAGCCAATCATGACTAGGATTAAGATAATTGGAACATGGCTTCATTTCAAAACATCTAATTAGACATCAAAGGAATACTTTGACAAAATCTACTTTAGTAAATGTAACATAATGGCCATAGATTTTCTTGTTAAGGCTCTCAATTAAGTATAATGTCAGTCTACTTCGATACAAGACAAGTCAATGCACAATTGTACATGATCTTGATCAAACATGACATGGTTGGAACTCTCCAACCCAGCTTTATTTTACGGTTATTTGCCGAAGATGTCGGTAAATCTACTGTTACTATATTAATTGTAACGATGTACTAAATCTTTTATTATTATTTTCTGTATCAGTGGATTTTTTTTCGATTTATTTTCAGTTTTGTAGACTTATTACGCAAATAGGTCATTTACGAAGCTAATTACAAATATAGAAGAATTTTGGCCAACTCAACGTCTTAAGTAAACATAGTTGGCGCAATTTGAGATAGTGTCAGTTGGGGTTATCTGCAAAGGCGTCAATTATATTTTAATATGTGTTGTTTAATACAGGTAAGTAGGTGCTTTTTGAAATGTCATTTATTAGGGATTCTAAAAATAGTGTCCAAACTTCTGACCTTGTAAAAACAGCAGCCTTCCCCCTCCCCTCCCCCCGTCCCCGCTTCACTCTAACTTTACCAAATTTCTATCACAGACCCAACGCCCTCTCTTTTATCTTTTGCAGAAATCTCTTACCAGTTGCATCAAAAAATAATTAAAACTTGTGTTTGAATAGATCTGGTACAAGAATAACATCTCCTTAATTAGGAATCGCTCTATGTTACATATAACGTGAACATCCATAGAACCTATGACCTTTTTATTTTTATTTTTGCACACGATCACATCATACTTAACTCCAAAGTGACACCATTTCAGAAGGGATGCTCTTCAACAGCTAATTATTTTTTAAGCTTCGTCGTCCTATCGACGTAAGGCTCTTCATTAACGTGTCATGTTTCACTAGCACTTTCTATGCCAAATAAACGAACAACTAATTTCGAATCAATACAAACTTCTTTACTCGACCTATACTCAATTGCCTCAACATTCATTTGAGTTTCAGGTACAACACCATAATTTGGGAATGTCGTGGTAATTGGGTTTTGGGTACAAATTCAACGTCATCGATGTTAACATTACAGTCAAATTTCAAATTGCCATAATATAAGCAAAGTATTATAATCAATTTCCCAATTATTCATGGCAACTAATAAAAAAAATAACAACTTTTAGCAACAAACATAGAATAATTGAAAATTAATTTTAATTATTGAAAATTAGCTTAGGTAATAAAGCAAATCTACTAAAATTACACAATGTAGAAGAGAAAAGAAATTTTATAAAAGAGAAGAGTGGTGAGGGTTATGAGTTTGTTATTTGGAGTTTGGTAAAGCAGAAATAATGAGAGAGAGGAATGATATGGCTGTTTTGTACAACGATATAAATTACACATAAAGTAGAAGACGACTTTTCAAAATACCCCCACCGGGACCATTTCAAAATGCGCTCATATGTTTTTGTATTGAAATGAAGTTAGCATTATCTCAAATTGCGCCAACTATGCTTTGTGCAAACAAATACATGAGGGATCTAAACTACCATCTATTTTGACTAGCGTGGGACCGTGCTAACCAAAAGTGACATATATTTGTAACTAGTTCCGCTAATGATATATTTGCATAATAAGTTTGCAGAAGTGTCCAAATTGAAAGAAAAAAAAAACTTTTGGTAATGATAGAAGTGCTATTTTTTAAATGTCATATTTATCTGCTCACACAGCCCGAAAGTTCAGCACTAAATAATTTTTTACAATTAGACTGCCCATAAATACCGTCTTATCCAAAATGAAGTACCTACATGACCGGCTCAGGACAAAACCCACCAAGCCCCTGGGCTGGGGGAGCACTTGAGTTAGGACAAATTGTATCTTCTTCTTCTTCTTTTCCTTTTTTTTTTTTTTTTTTTTAAACAAATATGTTCGTATGTAGTGCCTAAATATAAAATCATTCATTCTATAGCATTTGTGAGCAGTTCTATCATCTATGGCTGGCAGATTTAATTATTCAGTGGATTTACTAAAGCAACATACTGAATTGACATTAGATTACCGTGACAAATTATTTAATTGCAATGAAGAAGACACACATGCAATGCTTATTCGGATAATAAATAAAACATATAGTATGAATACA
Source organism: Allium cepa (assembly GCA_030765085.1). Lineage (NCBI taxonomy): Eukaryota > Viridiplantae > Streptophyta > Magnoliopsida > Asparagales > Amaryllidaceae > Allium > Allium cepa. Next base: position 554,240,271 of record CM060938.1, on the reverse strand, counting down.
GGTAACAAAGCCAATAGGCACTCTTTGTAAATTTAAGAAAAGTTCTAGTTGCTGTCAACCCAAAACTGAGCCTGGAGCCAATCTACTAATTTCTTATCAATCTGAAACGCCTTTGCCAAAACATCGTCAGAAATGGGAGGTTTAGCTCCAAACACAGCATTTGCAATAGTGATAACTCCAGGATTCTGGCTACTAAGTGCCGCTATGGCAACAGCATCTGCATGCCCAACATTAAACTGAAAATGAATAAGTCCTTCTGGAAACACAAACACGTCTCCCTTGTTAAGCAGCTTAGTGAACAATTTGTTGTCAGGGTTTGATGTAACAAATCCAACGTACAGCTGCCCTTCTAGCACTGTTAAGATCTCAGTGGCTCTTGGATGGGTGTGCGGTGCGTTGAGCCCATACGGTGCATAGTCTATGCGCACTAAGGAGACGCCTAACGTGTTCAGCCCTGGAATTTGCATCACGTTCACTGCAGTCACGTTCGACCCGACTTGATTTGTCGTGTTCCCTGGCTTGTCCAGTCCCGAGAAGAAGAAATCTTCTGCTTTTGCTTGCTTTGGATCCTTGCAGAAAAATCCATTCACAAATACTGCATTTTATACACATCATGATTACATGTATAAAAAAGAAGTAAAATCAACAAAACATATTTTGCAAACAAAACTTCGGGTAAAAACTAGTTAAAATGGGAATCAAGATGTGTAGTGAAATTACTGTTGGGTAACTTCTGAGCAACACAGAAGTCCTGGAGTTGACTAGGATCTGAAGCAAACACTTGACATGATGAGGTTAATGCTACAAGGAACACAATTACCAAGTTTATGTCCATTACAACCTAAGGTTTCTTTTAGATACAAATAACTTGAATATGAAGAAGGCTTGGAGATGTTCTTGTATTTCACCAGATATGTATATAGAGGCATAGAGCAGGAGTAATTTTAAATCTTATTAAGTTTATTAATTTGCGCTCTTTAACAACTTCCAACTACTGTACGATTCCTATATAAGATATATTAAATTAATCTATTTTGAAAAGGTAAATAGAATTACCAAACCTTGACTGGATTTGAATATCCAGCTTTTTGTTATTACTTAACATACTTAGTTTATCCTGAACTCTTCTTTGCCTTCGATTATTTCAAATTGCACGGCATTTATATATAGTATATGCTTGTTGCTAATTTTATTTTACATCTTATAAAACTAAAAGTCTAAAACTACTTCAGCACAGGAAATCTTCTTTGTTATTGCAGAATAAATTGGAGTAGTCAAAGATAAAGCATGTGCGAGTGGACTTTGTAGGGGGAAAGACATTGTCCTGAGTGACATATATCTGGCTAATACTGTATAATGGATTCAGGATTATTAAATATAGATATAGTTGTTGTATCGTCGCGTACTCAGTCATCTATCAGTATGTTTTCAGTCATTTATACTCTCTTATATTTTCACTTTTAAACTACCTGTTCTTTCATATATGAGATTTCACTCAAACAACACCTGGTCACATTTGGTTTTTGATTATATATAGCCTTCAATGATTGTTCATTGCTGTATATGTTAATACTGCTTTATTGTCTAATAGCATTAATAATGATAGTTAACATCTTGTTTGACTTTTGTAAGGTTTAATATTTCTGTTATTTCTTTTTACAATTGTCCACATATTTATTTACACATATATTCATCTTATATTTATGTTTTTTTTCCTCTGCCAAATATATCGAAATAAATAAAGTTATATATATAATTTCATGTTAGACTTACGATAAATTTTACATGTTCACTAAGAAAAATCAAGATGTAGAGTATCCTCCATATGTATTATCACCTTCAACAGGCACTAAGCTTATACATGAATTGAATGCACAAGTTCTATCATATTTTAAAATTGGAGTGCCTCCACACAGCGTCGAAGCGACAAAGTCAAGTAGAGCCAAAGGGGTTCCCTCCTCAAATTATTTTATTTTTGTCATTAGTGTTTTTCTTTTTTGTGAGTTTACTATTACTTATTAGGATGCATGAACAACTTATACTTTTCTAATTTCTGAGGAGGTGGGGATATTTACAATTATTTCTTGTTTCAAAACATGTTAGTTTCGTTTAAACACTAAAGCTCTAGTTTTGACAAAATGGATTGCATACTTAATTAGAATCTAAAAATGTATTAAGTTTATATTTAAGTCAATATGAATCTCCATAAGATTACTTCACATATAATGTACTAGAATAACTATCTATAACTAAAAAGATTTTTTTTTTCTTCCTATTTCTCCCTAAAAATAATTGTTAATAATATATGCCAAATCACTTTAGTAACCAGCACAATGTATGTTTAAGCAGTACTTTTTATTACTACATGAACAAAAACATGGTTTAAAACTTAACTTGAAATAATACAGGAGCACAATATATCACTGCTACTGGTATATCTTTACTGTTATATATTATACTGTTTTATGTTATATACTTATACCATCAAATAGATATAATATTATAATTTTCATATAAAATTTACAGTGAGTTATGATTAATTAACGATTACAGTTGGACATTGACACACAGAGTAGTTTGCAGCTGCGCTTATTTATAAATGAACATGCTACTTAATAACAAATAGTGATATGATCTATTTGGTAATGTATCAAAATCTTTTAATTATGATCAAAACATCATTCAGGGAGAAGGTTGAATTTTAAAAACCGACCCCTCTCATGAGATCCTCTGGCTTGGCCATTGCCACTACATATAGGGATATTATTAGAATATATTGCTTCACTTTTAACTTGCTTCTTCGTGTTTGTCTGCCTGCATGCATACGAAGTCATCAGTGACTATACTGCAATATCCAGACTCCTATCATAATACATTGCTGTCAGACTCTTCTTTCTACTCATTGTATTAGTATAATAAATTACAAAATTTGGTCAAAATAGTGGAAAAGATCGTCATCTGTTACAGGGTAAGTGGTTTTCTATTAAATGATCTAAAGGTGTGATCATGTCTTGTAAGATACACAATCTACACATCTTGGTCCTTTTAACTAAGCTGAAAATATAATAAAAGATGTGCAGAAAAATGACAATCCTTAACCTCACATACTATATTTAATCCACATTACCGTTATTTTAAGTCGCTATTTTTAACAACTTCCAACTATTGTACGATTTTATGTCCTTCGAGCTAATTCAACTATAATATTGTCTCTCTTCTGTCACAAAGGAAGAGAAATAAAATTTCAAGTATATTTAGAAAGATAAATATATCTACCTAATTACCTTGACTATTTGAATATTCAGCGTGTTAATGTTTCTTGACTTTGATCAATTCAAGAACATGCATGCAGGAGGTCATAACATCTGACCACAAACATTATAAATAGCCATGTAAGTTGTGTTCAAATCCAAACCACATTCAAAACATTTCCTAACCTACAGGTGCTGGCTAGCTTCAATTTAAATGACTTCTTATATTATTATTCTAGCGCTCCTTGCAACTGTTGCTTCTGTGGCATTTGCTGCTGATCCTAGTCCTTTGCAGGACTTCTGTGTTGGCATCAAAATGCCCGATGGTACCATTTTACATTTGTTTAAATAGATCTACCCGTATTGATAATGAATTGCATAGAAAGAAAAAAAAACGTGTACCCTTTATTGCAGTATTTGTGAACGGACTAGTATGCAAGGACCCAAAGATGGCAGTAGCGGAAGACTTCTTCTTTCAAGGGCTCGACAAGCCTGGAAACACATACAACAACGTGGGATCAAACGTTACGCTTGTTAACGTAGATAGAATCCTTGGTCTGAACACTCTTGGCATTTCTCTGGCAAGAATAGACTATGCACCTTATGGGCTCAACCCACCACACACTCATCCTCGTGCAAGTGAGATCCTAACCGTGGTTGAAGGAACTCTCTATGTTGGATTTGTCACTTCCAATCCTGACAACAAACTCTTCACCAAGGTAATTAATTGTTTATATTTGTATGATGATCATTCATGAAAATAAATACATGATTAATATTGATGCTCATTAATTTGATGATAGGTCCTTCAAAAGGGTGATGTGTTTGTGTTCCCGCAAGGACTGATCCATTTTCAGTTCAATCCTGGGCATTCGATGGCGGTTGCATTTGCAGGACTTGGAAGCCAGAATCCGGGTACTATTACAATTGCTAATGCAGTGTTCGGATCTGACCCACCAATCAATGCAGATGTGCTTGCCAAGGCATTTCAACTGGACAAAAAGATTGTTACGGAGCTTCAGGCTAAATTTTGGGCTGACATGAACTGAAGTATATTGATATTTCCCCTGATGTATTCACCCATTATTAATGTCTAAATAATAAGCAAGATATTGTCTCTTGTGTATGCCTGCATCTTTCTAGCGATAATATCATATAATTTAATCATAGGAGCGGCTATTTAAATTTTAAACACAATATGACACACAACAGCATCGGATTTGATTTATCTCTCCCACTGAAAATAATTAAGAAACTAATCTCCTCTTTCCAAAACTTTCGTGGAATTAGAAATCAAAAACACACAACAATCGCTGGAGACCTGGAGTCAGCACCACCTGTAAGCATCACCATCGCCGCTCACCTCCTCGATGATGGTTGAAGTCGCAATCGTCAAAGTGGTGATAGCGTGAGCTGCAGTCCACATAGGCGTCGGAACAAAAATTGATGCTATAAGCAAAAAACTGTCACGTCACCTGAACAAAAATTGATGACATAGATGGAGGGGGGGGGGGGGGGGGGGGGCACTGGCGCCTTTCAGTATGAATTAACAAAAATCGAGGCTGTTTGAAACTTTCATGGCAAAAATTGGGCTATAGCAAAAGTTGTACTTAAAGGGTATATTTGTCCGTATTTATACGTGATGCCAAAAGTGACATTTTAATTTGTTGCAAAACCAAATACGTTAGAAGTAAATTTGGAGCAATTTGAAATGTATCCAAACATCGGAAAAATATATTTAAGTTAGAAAATGAAACTTGATCCAAATCGCTCTGTTAATCCAAGCTACATATCGAAAGATGTGATCTTTTTCAAACCAATCATCTATCTAAATGATTTAGGCATGTTTTGAAGAGATACTAGGTACATCATCTAATTGGAACATTCGAAGGCATTGTAGCGTTCTACTTGACAGTACGAGCTATCGCTCCAAGTTTCTCTCAAATCCGACTTAAAATGAAAAAGTTATGAAACGAAGAAGACCGATTCAACTTGTTGATTCTATTAGGTACCGAACAGAATTATACCAACCGACCAAAATATGCTAAAGCTATTGGAACTAACCCGGTCTGCATCGTATGAAAAATGTGAATTTAAAAAAAAAATCTCTAATTGGAACTTGATGGACCTATAAGGTCTAATATATACAGCAGATCCAATCTAATTATTTTAATTAAAATCATATTTTGTTTTAATTAGTTTGTTTTTTGTAATTATTCCATGATAATTAAATGAATATTTGTATAATTTGAATATATAATATAACATTATATATTCTAGTACGTATAATGTGTGATATATGGACAAGCACCATTGTCCCAATGGTTAAGTGATTTGGGTTTGGTGCGAGAGGTCACAAGTTCGAAACTTGCCTAACATGATTCGAACGTTTATTGACATGTGATATGTTGTCACAATGATTTGTTGTATATAAAGTACCATTTCAAAAAAAAAAAATTGTGACATATGTGTGTTATGTGCAGTACACTAAAGGTGTGCATGATCAAGTTTATACAGAGATATTGTGATTTACGTCTACTATGTATATACCATGCACGTGCATACACGGATATATGTGCCATAAATAAATGACCGTTTTTCTACTATTAGTAAAGAGAATTCGATGAATAGATTTTCACGGCGTCTTTTTAAAATTTCGAAATGTCATATATCCATTAACGGAATCTAACAATCGATTTGTAATCTCCACCACCACTCCCATCTTAATCATCCATCAACGGAATTCACCATCAATTTGCTTAAAATAAAAGTACCGTGACCACTAAAGTTTTGCACTTATAGCACACATCCGTCCTAAAATTTTTATTAAATAAAAAGTAAAAATTTCTAGCTACTGGATGCATATACGCATGATTTACGCTAGTATATATAATGCATGTATGTATGTACTACGTAAATATACAATTTTTGAAATTTTATTAAATAATTAATAGATAATTCTAAAATTACTTTTATTATATTTTGACTAAGTCTTGAATTTTTGAATTCGAGTTTTAAAAAAAAAAAATCTAATTTGACTTGCAAACATTAAAATTTGCAAAGCTAGATCTAAGATATTTATTTAAAATTGAAAATAACTTATGCTCAACTTGATAAAAATATTATAAAATATATATATTAAAATGAATTTCTTATATGTTGCTGAAAGTAATTTTAATATATATATATATATAGACACACACACACGCGCACACTTTGAATATTTTATGTAAATAAATATTGTAAAATATATATAAATATAGTTTGGCCTTGATTTTTTAAACCGCCGAAAGGAAATTTAACATATATGTATACAATATTTATTATTTTAAAATGAATTTAATTTATTACTATAATTTAAATCATTTAACCAAAAAGTTATAGTTTAAAAATAAGAGAAATATGCTTTAAATTTGAAAATTATTTTGCATATTTTATAATAATTATGGCCAAAAATAAATTTATAAATGAACATATGTGTGTGTGAGTGTGTGGATAAAGGAACCAAGCTAATCAGAAGCGGGTGGAATGAGTGAATTTCAATAAAATAATTTTGATATTTGTTAAGTCTATAAAGGCTAGATGGACTTTAGATCCAATCTAATTACTTTAAGCAAAATCTTTATTTTATTTTATTTTGTTTGGAAGTTTTTGTTTAAATGTACAAGTGTATCTAATAGACATATGTGTGTAACATTACTGGTTAAAGTTAATTTTGAGAAGGAAACCTTTCTTTTTTTCCTTTAAAATTTAAGCAACTAATAGAGAGAAGATTTTACTTTAATAATGAGTGAAACCTTTCGGTTCTCTCTCTTTATTTAAAGTGATTTATTTATTAAATGTCATTAATAAGCAATTTATCCACAACATAAATTGTTAGTATATCTAAATATACTCAAGTTATAACGGTCCGGTATTTTCAACCATTCGCATCTGCACATGTCGGACTTGAATTGTTCAAAATACCGCGTTGTAAATAAAATTTGGCAACTCTCAGGATATACAGTAAGTAAATAATCACAGGTCACAGACACAGAGTAAGAAATGCAGCGGAAGTAGAGAAAATAGTAGTGGTTCATGAGGCCATTATCACATAGTCTCAAAATGAGTATAAATTACATAGTCTTAAAACCAAATACAGTTTGAAACAACCACAGAAAATCCCAAATTTATTTGTCTCAAACACATAGGCTAAGATAAAAGACTGAATAGAAAATAGATAGCAGCTCGAAAAGATGATCCTCAGAAGTCCTAGCTCCAGGAAATGAAGTTCGAACCGATACTCAGGCTGACCCGAGCGTAAAATAAAACATAAACACTCGAGTCGGGACATACATACTTATACAGTGTAAGCTGATTCAAGTGAACTGTAATATAAAGCAAGTAACTTAAAGGATGTTTGGGACCGTCCATCCTCTAAAGATCCGTTAAACTATTTACTATGTAGTAATAATTTCGCTATTATAATAGTGTCTATATGAAAATAAACTTACTTTTAAATAGCGTTAAGGAGTTATCCAATCTCCCCCTTAAAATAATAATAGTCCCAGTATCTTATCCAGTATCAACGCATCTCCAAATCGGGAGACTTCCCTAAATACTCCACGGGCTACGGGAGAAAACCAAACTCGTATAATGGCTCGCTAGGGTAGGTGACATGACACAACTAGGCAATACCAAGGTAGATATACAAATTACGCATCCGGACTAGTGGTAACGCGTAGCTGCTACTACCGCCCACCTCGAACAACACTTCCAAAATCAAAGGTGTGCACCAAACAATCACAAAGTAATAGAATGGCATACGAAGAAGTGTGTCCGATCAAAGGTGCTACCTCATTAGTCTGTCAATCGCTCCTGTTTTAGCCACCTTATGCCAACTCACGAGAGTCGGGTCCACGTCCATACCTCAATAGAACGTCGCCACCATCCTACTTCATTCTGAAATCTCCACCGCGTACACGATTGTCAAAGTGGTTTTCGGTATCGACAGAGAGTATGCCCATATCCGATCCCGGTCCCTTTAACAACCAACGTTATTATCACCCGTGGTTATAAATTCCAAAAATAGTTTGTATTTCAATCAAATTACTTCATTTTAAACTATTTAAAGGTGAAGTTATTTCTCTTACAAAATCCAATATAAATCCCAAAGGTTTAGCCTTAGTTCATTTGCATCAACTACAGCACTTGCACGATGCGGTAATATCCTTTACAACAGATTTAAGTAAATTAAATTTCAGACTTCAATATAATTTCAGCAATAATTAAAGCTTACTTTAAACCAATTTAACTTATAAAATCATAGTTTCCCCTTTGAAATAGTCATTTAAATTACTCAACAATTTATGATTTGTATGAAGTAAATTTCGCAGATAAATATCAAACTTCTCTATGCTTTACTTATTAAAATCAAGTACACAACTTGGAGTCCTTCTGTGGAACGAGCGAAAGAACAAGTTTTATCTATTCCTATCTGGGCATACTTTTCTCATATTCCATCTGTTCTCCAGCCTCTTATCGGGATTGACTGGCTCGATGGTCTTGTTGGCAAGGTGATATGCTATGATGCAAATAATGTGGCCAGGAAAAGGCTAGTTTATGCCAAAGCTCTTATTGAGATTACTCCTGACAAACCTTTGCCTTCTGTATTGAAGGTCGGATTGAATGAGATCCACGTTGCTGAGGTTAGAGTTCGCTATAGTTGGAAACCTGAGATTTGCACGTCATGTCAGACCTTTGGCCATTGTGCTGATGCTTGTTCTCGTCTGATTGTTCCCCTTGTTGACCGGACTCCTCTTCCTCATCTGCCTGTCCGGAAGTGGGTTAAGAAGGTAGCTCATGTAGTTCCCGTAGTTGATGCCCTTGTAGCCCCCATTGTTATAGCCCCGAATGTGGATCCTCCTGCTGTTGCTTCGGTTTGCGTAGCTCCTCCTATTTCAGTGCCTATTATTACCCCATCTTTTGGTTCTCCTCCTTCGGCCCTAGAGGAGGATCTTTCTGTTTCCGCATCTGATACCATTTCCTGGAATTCTATTGAACGTGCTTGGGTTCATGCTCCTTTTGATATGAGATATTCGCCAGAGAGTGACACCTTTTATGCATTTATTAGTGAAATTGGGGGCGAGAGTCGTTATCTTATATACCACATTGAGGTTGATGGTTTGTGCCTCACTAGGGATGGTGAGATTGGTGAGAAGCATAAAAGTAAGTTTTATGATGTCACTTGGGATAGGAAATTTCTTTACACTCCTGACTCGGTTGGATTTGATCCTCGTCTGGCTGATCTCTTCTCAGGGTTTTCGCATGTAATTGGACCTTTGTCGGTTGTTGGTCATGATTGTTCTTCTTCTTCGGAGGAAGATTAGTCATGCTCTTATAGTAGTTTAGGCTCTTTTGTCTAGCTCATGTGCTTTCAAATTTTGCCCTATTGGTTGCTCTGTGCATGTGCAGAGCACCTGTTTTCACATTATTTATACAGTGGCACAGCCCACTTTAAAGCCGGCTAGCTTTGCTAAAAAAAAAAATTCAAGTGCACAATTTTCTATAAAATTTTACTTAACAATTAAGTTTAATTACCATTTCAACTTAATTTCCAATTTATTTCTTAACTTATCTTTATTCTAAAATCAACTTCACATATCTAAATTAAGTTATATTTCAACTTCCATTTTTAAGCATTCACCTATTTAACCATTTAATTCATAGAAAACTTAAACCTTTATTTATTCACTTTATATTCAAATTTATACCAAATTATCATATTTTATTTGTTAACTTGAATTCCATTTTATTTTACAAAAAAAAATTTACAAAAAAAAATTATGCTTCAAATTCTAACTTAACCATTCATTTATTTACAAATTTAATTTGTACAAAATCACTATACTTTATAAAAATCATTTTTTTAATCCAATTTTAAACAAAATATTATAATATACTAATAAAAAATTTAATATTTCCAGAAAATATATATATAATAACCACGGGTCTGTATAATATTTTCTAACCTAGGTCAAGTGATACGGATAATATATCATTTCAATCCGTAATTTACAAAGAAAACCCCGGTATCTATCATTTCAAACCCGTAATCCCAAGTTAAATAAATAAATAGATAAATATCGTTCAGGCCTATCATTTCAGCCTATAACGATTCTACTCTATAGGGAACTTGCAGTGTGATGAACAGTAATAAATAAACAGTATAACAGCATAAAATATAACAGCATAGCATATAATATAACGGGTGATGTGAAAATTTTATAACAGGGTTTTAATCATCATAAATTTATATCACAGGCAAGTAAATTAAAATATAATCATTCTACAATTTCACTTGCTATTAATTTACAATTCTATAAGTATGTTTGTCAAACGTGAATACTCACCTCTACGACGCTGAAGGTTAGATTCAAAATGATATCCACACTGGAACAAACGTACAGAAGGCACGATCAAATTTTAGCGGATGCGATGATCAAATTCAAATCTTGAAACAAAACGAATAAAACTAATTACGCGAATTCAATTACGATCATATCAAATTTAATAAAGCAAAACCGAAAAGCTAGATTGAATAAAATGATATGATTAACCAATAACTCGGTCCCTTCACCACACGATTTAACCCACACCTCAAGTCTCGGCTATTTACCATATTCAAGGCTAGAGAAGCACGTACGTAGAAGGATGCTGAGGTATATAGGCTGAGATTTAATTATGCACAGGTGGCGCATGCATTAATATATAATAAAAAAATATTTATAGCCTGAAACACGCAAGCAGTGGGAGATTGGAAAATTTAGGCTGGGGTTAAAACTCAAAGGTGGTGGAGGGCCGAGTACTTGGTGTAGCAAAATAATGGACAAAAGAAACACAAGAAAAAGAAAAAGAAAGAAAATAAATAAAAGAAGGAAGAAAATTTTTGCAGCCATTACCTGAAGCAGAGAGCTCACACAAGAGAAGGATGAAAACAATTTGATGTGGTTGGAATTTTGTACGTGACTAGTATTTAAGAGGGAGGTATTTGCGTTGATTAGGTGAAAAAAATGGAAAGAAAATACAATTTGATTTTTGAAATGGCTATGGGAATTTATTACTATCAATTACAAAGAAGAAAAAGGGAAAGAGGATATCCACGCACGCGAATGACAAGGCAAGTAATCTTTGTTTGAAACGGCAAGATGAAATAAGGCATTTATTCCTATTAAATATAAGAAAGCAACGGAAAGGGAATATTTTTACACGCAAATGGTAAGGCATGGTTTGAATTGATTTTTATTAGCTGTGGTAAGAAATTAATGAGCGCGTATTATAGATGCAATAATTAATCGATACATACGTCCAAATTTATAACAAAATAATGTATTTAAATTTTATTCGTTTCTTATTTATTCGCTTCTTATATATGTTTAATAAAATATACACTAACGAATATTTCATCAAATAACTCCCCATTTAACGCCAACTAAATAAAACGAGAACGGATATAAACGTACCAATTTAAAACGTGTAATTAAATAGCTTATTTATACACTATTTGTTACTAAATTTAAAATTTGATTTGTTTACGTTCATTTGATTTATTTATCATTTAACTAAGAAATTGATGTACATACGTATAAAAGAACGTAAAATTTTATTTCATTTTACACAATATTTATTACTTAATTTAAAAAGTTTATAACCAATTTTAAAATAAATAAAAGCGGAACAGATGTTGTACATACAGTTTAAATAAAAGTTTGAAAGAAGAAAAAAGTAGAAAAAAAGAGGAGGCCATTACAATATGCCTAGCCGTGAGAAATAAAAATGAGAGGAGATATTTTTGCGTGAGAAATAAAGTGAGAAAACTCACGGCAATCAAGTGGAAGAAACGGTCAAGCAATCAATGTTTAAAACGGCAAGAGAAAACGAAGGGATTTGATTCCTATTTAATAAAAAGAATAAGTGGAAAATGAGAACTCTTCCTATCGTTACGTGAATTGATAGGCTACATGTAAGGAACGGCTATGGATTTTGAGGAATAAGTTAAGGTAGGAAATAAATAAATGATTTCAAGAAAAAAAATGGAAAAGAATTAAAGAAATAGTTTATTAAATTGAAACAAGGTTTAAAAATTTACATACAATACCACTAGCTTTGGAAAAATTTCTACCACACTTTAAAAAAAATAAAAATCAGTGAATAAAATAAAACAACTGAAATAAAGTGGAAAAGAAAATAAATAATTATATTTTAGGAAAATAGACAGATAAATAAAGAAATAGCTTAATTTATTGAAACTGGCTTAAGAAAATTGCAAACATAATCCATTTAACTTTGGAAAATTACAACTCTACTTAAAAATGGTTTAAAATAAATATTTGAGAAACAAAATGAAGTGAGAATGAGAATAAAATAAGTTCTTAAGAAAATATAAAAATAAATAAAGAATTCCTTAAATTAATTGAAGTTGGAAATTAGAAATTGTAAACAAAATACAACTGACATTGGAAAGTGTCAATTACACTTTTAAAAATATTTTAAAACCAAAATATATACAAAACAAGTTATTTTACACCTGAAAACATAAATTAGAACATTATATGACGAAATAAAATATTATTTATATAATTTAAAGTAAACAATTTTGTTAAATACAGCAAATTACACACAATAGTTAAAAAGGCATAACTTTCACATTATATATCAGATTTCAACGAAATGAAAAGTAGTATTCTTAAAATTTTATTTACTTTCAAAATTAAAGATAAAATTCAAATTTTCAAACTTTTAAATTTTTAAATTTAAAAGTCAAAGTTTGACCATATTGACAAAATTCACATTTTCGGAAAATATTCTATTAATTCATGTGTGGAATTCTAATCCACACCAAAATTTATTTTTTAAATAAAATTTTTATCTAAATTAAATAAATAAAACATTTATTAAAAATTTTGGGTTGATATATAGATGGTTTGGTTGGCAAGCAAAGTGAGAGTAAATGCTAAGAACAGAAAAGGCATAAGTTAAGGAGAAAGTAACGTATATATGTTTTATTCTTAAATGCAAATGAAAATGAGGAGTTTTGAAATGAGAAATAAATCTTATTATACATGATTTGAAAATGAGAAATATATGGCTAGGAAAAGAGTTTGTATGGCTAAAGCAAGAAATAAAGAGGCCATGTAGAAAAAAGGCAAGAAATCAAGCAATGACCTGAAGGATTTAATTAATTTCTTTCCTTTGTATTAACAGTTGTTCTTAATTATATTGAATTTGTTATATGTGTACATTTATTATGATTGAATCCTCAAATAAATTCATTCAGATAAGTTTCATTCTTTTGTATTACCTTATGAATAAAATATGCATTTCCACTTTAACATTCCTTCCTTATTTATTACAAAGTTTATTTTTCTTCATATTAAATTACCAAAATTTTATCAGTTTAAAAATTTTAATTATTAAAAATTTATGGGTCGTTACACTCTCTCCCACTTAAAACTTTTTGTCCTCGAAAAGGAAGAAGATAGGGGAATAGAAACAACCTGAAAGAAAACTAAACTGAAACTCAAAATAGAATCATTAATCTAAACCATACAAATTCAATTTTAAATTAATAATTGATTTCATCTATTTAATTTCACTTAAGTTAAATTTAACTATTTCAAATTTCATTACTTCATCTTCCAATTATCGTAAAACAAAAATTTCTAAAATCATAAGTTTGAAAATCATTTGTTATACTCGAAAATGTGTTCAACAAATTAATTTCTTCTTTATTCCTAATTATAATTAAATTTATTTCTCTCAATATATTTTTATCATCTATGTTAAATACGTTTACACTTATTACAACTGCTTAAATTTATTCTTAGTTCCTTTAACATCATTTTATATTGTAAATTATTTCATTACCCTTTTATTCTGTTTATCTCTGTTAATCTTTTTATAACTAGAATTTAAGTCTATAACATTTATTATAACCACTCAAATTTTATTTATAAAGTCTTTTTATATTGTATATTATCCAATTACATTGTTAACTTCTGAAAATCTAGGTAAGTTATATTAAAATGCAATTGAGTATTATACAAATAAAACTTTCAAATTCAATTATCTCAAGTTTGAATCATTTATTCAAAATTTTGATTTTCTTTTTATAATTGAAATTATTCTTCAAGATAAAATTTAAGAATTAAATTTCTGATTACCTTCCAACCATTTAGAGATAAATAAATATATGTACATACTATGTCAAATCATATATCTATATATTATAAATCAAGTCATATTTTAGAGATTCAAATCAATTAAATTCTCAAGGTAACACTGTAGCTAGACTACAGAATGGTTTCTTCACTTCGAAACACGAAAATGAATGTCGATGATGCTGCAGTCATCACCAAATTATTTTCCAGCGATAAAGAAAAGAGCACTGATTTTTAAACCTTTAAAAATTTTTGGAAACAAATTTCTATTCGAAAATAATTTAAATAATATATCCTTTTAAAACTTTAAACACAAGGTTTGAAACCATCGGAAATTGAATTCTCAAGTTCTTGTTTTAAATTCATTTATGTTTCCAAATTAATTTATAACCATTGTTTATAGTTCACTTATTTATATGAGACAAAACCCATGGTTTACAAGACCATAAATAAAATCAAAGACTATTATCTCTTGACAACTAGTTAAATTAATTATAAAAATTCTGAAAATTATACATATATATAATATTAGATTTTTTCCAAATATAGGAATGAATTTTTCAAAAGAAGGATAGAGATTCAAATTTGATGGACTCAAATCAAAGAGAATTTTGATTTAAAGATAAGTTGGAATCAGAAGATCCGATGATTAAATAATAGAATAAGGAACTGGATAGGCTTATATAAATCGCGGGCAACCTTAACCGAGTCAACTGTGACTTAAAGAATAAGTTCGATGTGGATTTTCTGGGGTAAATCTACATTTGATCTAAAGAGATAGAGTTCGCAATAACCAAAGATACTAGCATCTAAACCGAAGATAAATATAAATATCTAGTGAATCAGTGCTAATTGTAAAGGAGTTTCACCCCTTTATTAGAATATTGGCGAGACCGTCAATTCACTATAAAGATCATCCGAAGTGGAGTTATGGGATACTCCAGAATCGAAAGAAGATGAATAGTGAGGGACACGAATGAACTTTGAAACCGCAGGGAATATTCCATAATTCAAAGGAAATCGAATAAAAAGCAAGAGATTCAAGCTCGAATGAAAGTGATTCTGTAAATCAAATTTACCATACATGTTAAGTTTTGCCTAGAGCCAAAGCTCTGATACCAAATGTAACGACCCGGTATTTTCAACCATTCGCATCCGCGCATGTCGGACTTGAATTGTTCAAAATATCACGTTGTAAATAAAATTTGGCAAATCTTAGAATATACAGTAAATAAATAATCAAAGGTCACGGACACAAAGTAAGAAATGCAGCGGAAGTAGAGAAAATAGTAGTGGTTCATGAGGCCATTATTACATAGTCTCAAAATAAGTATAAATTACATAGTCTTAAAACCAAATACAGTTTGAAACAACCACAGAAAATCCCAAATTTATTTGTCTCAGACACATAGGCTAAGATAAAAGACTGAATAGAAAATAGACAGCAGCTCGAAAAGATGATCTTCAGAAGTCCTAGCTCCAGGAAATGAAGTCCGAACTGATACTCAGGCTGACCCGAGCGTAAAATAAAACATAAACACTCGAGTCAAGACATATATACTTGTACAGTGTAAGCTAATTCAAGTGAACTGTAATATAAAGCAAGTAACTTAAAGGATGCTTGGGACCGTCCGTCCTCTACGGATCCGTTAAACTATTTACTATGTAGTAATAATTTCGTTATTATAATAGTGTCTATATGAAAATAAACTTACTTTTAAATAGCGTTATGGAGTTACCCAATCTCTCCGTTAACACAATAATAGTCCCAGTAGTCCATCCGGTATCAGCGCATCTCCAGATCGGGAGATTACCCTAAATACTCCACGGGCTACGGGAGAAAACCAAACTCGTATAATGGCTCGCTAGGGTAGGTGACACGGCACAACTAGGCAATGCCAGGGTAGATATACCAATTACGCATCCGGACCAGTGGTAACGCGTAGCTGCTACTACCGCCCACCTCGAACAACACTCCTAAAATCAAAGGTGCGCACCAAACAATCACAAAGTAATAGGATGACATACGAAGAAGTGTATCCGATCAAAGTTGCTACCTTATTAGTCCGTCAATCGCTCCTGTTTTAGCCACCTTATGCCAACTCACGGGAGTCGGGTCCACGTCCATACCTCAATAGAACGTCGCCACCATCCTATTTCATTTTGGAATCTCCGCCGCGTACACGGTTGTCAAAGTGGTTTTCGGTATCGATAGAGAGTATGCCCATATCCGATCCCGGTCTCTTTAACAACCAACGTTATTATCACCCGTGGTTATAAATTCCAAAAATAGTTTGTATTTCAATCAAATTACTTCATTTTAAACTATTTAAAGGTGAAGTTATTTCTCTTACAAAATCCAATATAAATCCCAAAGGTTTAGCCTTAGTTCATTTGCATCAACTACAGCACTTGCACGATGTGGTAATTTACTTTACAACAGATTTAAGTAAATTAAATTTCATACTTCAATATAATTTCAGCAATAATTAAACCTTAATTTAAACCAATTTAACTTATAAAATCATATTTTCCCCTTTGAAATAGTCATTTAAATTACTCAACAATTTGTGATTTTTATAAAGTAAATTTCGCAAATAAATATCAAACTTCTCTATGCTTTACTTATTAAAATCAAGTACACAATTTTCTATAAAATTTTACTTAACAATTAAGTTTAATTACCATTTCAAAATAAACTTAATTTCCAATTTATTTCTTATCTTACCTTTATTCTAAAATCAACTTCACATTTCTAAATTAAGTTATATTTCATTTTTAAGCATTCACCCATTTAACCATTTAATTAATAGAAAACTTAACCCTTTATTTATTCACTTTATATTCAAATTTATACCAAATTATCATACTTTATTTCTTAACTTGAATTCCATTTTATTTTAAAAAATCAAAATTTACAAAATAAATTTATGCTTCAAATTCTAATTTAACCATTCATTTATTTACATATTTAATTTGTACAAAATCACTATACTTTATAAAAATCAACTTTTTTAATCCAATTTTAAACAAAATATTATAATATAATAATAAAAAAATTAATATTTCCAGAAAATATATATATATATAATAACCACGGGTCTGTATAATATTTTCTAACCTAGGTCAAGTGATACGGATAATATATCATTTCGATCCGTAATTCACAAAGAAAACCCCGGGTTCTATCATTTCAAACCCGCAATCACAAGTTAAATAAATAAATATGGTTCAGGCCTATCATTTCAGCCTATAACGATTCTACTCTATAGGGAACTTGCAGTGTGATGAACAGTAATAAATAAATAGTATAACGGCATAAAATATAACAGCATAGCATATAATATAACAGGTGATGTGAAAATTTTATAACAGGGTTTTAATCATCATAAATTTATATCATAGGCAAGTAAAATAAAATATAATCATTCTACAATTTCACTTGTTATTAATTTACGATTCTATAAGTATGTTTGTCAAACGTGAATACTCACCTCTACGACGCTGAAGGTTAGATTCAAAACGATATCCACACCGGAACAAACATATAGAAAGCACGATCAAATTTTAGTAGAGGCGATGATCAGATTCAAATTTTAAAACGAAACGAATAAAACTATCAAATTTAATAAAGAAAAACTGAAAAGCTAGATTGAATAAAATGATATGATTAACCAATAACTCGGTCCCTTCACCACACGATTTAACCCATACCTCAAGTCTCGGCTATTTACTATAATTCAAGGCTAGAGAAGCACGTACGTAAAGTGATGCTGAGGTATATAGGCTGAGATTTAATTATGCACAGGTGGCGCATGCATTAATATATAATAAAAAATTATAGCCTGAAACACGCAAGCAGTGGGAGATTGGAAAATTTAGGCTGGGGTTAAAACTCAAAGGTTGTGGAGGGCCGAGTACTTGGTGTAGCAAAACAATGGACAAAAGAAACACAACAAAAAGAAAAAGAAAGAAAATAAATAAAAAAAGGAAGAAAATTTTTGCAGCCATTACCTGAAGCAGAGAGCTCACGCAAGAGAAGGATGAAAACAATTTGATGTAGTGATGGAATTTTGTATGTGACTAGTATTTAAGAGGGAGGTATTTGCGTTGACTAGGTGAAAAAAAGGGCAAGAAAATACAAATTTGATTTTTGAAACGGTTATGGAAATTTATTACTATCAATTACAAAGAAGAAAAGGGGAAAGAGGATATCCACGCACGCGAATGACAAGGCAAGTAATTTTTGTTTGAAACGGCAAGATGAAATAAGGCATTTATTCCTATTAAATATAAGGAAGCAACGGAAAGGGAATATTTTTACATGCGAATGGTAAGGCACGGTTTGAATTGATTTTTATTAGTTGCGGTAAGAAATTAATGAGCGCGTATTATTGATGCAATAATTAATCGAAACATACGTCCAAATTTATAACAAAAGTAACATATTTAAATTTTATTCGTTTCGTAGTTATTCGCTTCTTATACGTATTTAGTAAAATATACGCTAAAGAATATTTCATCAAATAACGCCCCATTTAACGCAAACTAAATAAAACGAGAATGGATATAAATGTACCAATTTAAAACGTGTAATTAAATAGCTTATTTATACACTATTTATTATTATATTTAAAATTTGATTTGTTTACATTCATTTGATTTATTTATCATTTAACTAAGAAACTGATATACATATATATATATATGTATGTATAAAAGAACGTAATTTTTTTTTTTTACACAATATTTATTACTTGATTTAAAAAGTTTATAACCAATTTTAAAATAAACAAAAGTGGAACAGAAGTTGTACATGCAGTTTAAATAAAAGTTTGGAAGAAGAAAAAAGTAGAAAAAAAAGATGAGGCCATTACAATATTCCTAGCTGTGAGAATAAAAATGAGAGGAGATGTTTTTGCATGAGAAATAAAGTGAGAAAACTCACGGCAATCAAGTGGAAGAAGCGGTCTGGCAATTAATGTTTAAAACAGCAAGAGAAAATAAAGGGATTTGATTTCTATTTAATAAAAAGAATAAGTAGAAAATGAGAACTCTTCCTATCTTCACGTGAATTGATAGGCTACATGTAAGGAACGACAATAGATTTTGAGGAATAAGTTAAGGTAGGAAATAAATAAATGATTTCAAGAAAAAAATGGAAAAGAATTAAAGAAATATTTTATTAAATTGAAACAAGGCTTAAAAATTTACACACAATACCACTAGCTTTGAAAAAAAATTCTACCACACTTTAAAACAAATAAAAATCAGTGGATAAAATAAAACAAACTAAAATAAAGTGATAAAGAAAATAAATAATTATATTTTAGGAAAATGGAAAGATAAATAAATAAAATAGCTTAATTTATTGAAACTAGCTTAAGAAAATTGCAAACATAATCCACTTAACTTTGGGAAATTGCAACTCTTCTTAAAAATGGTTTAAAATAAATCTTTGAGAAACAAAATAAAGTGAGAATGAGAATAAAATAAGTTCTTAAGAAAAATATAAAAATAAATAAAGAATTTCTTAAATTAATTGAAGTTGGAAATTAAAAATTTTAAACAAAATACAACTAACACTGGAAAATGTCAATTACACTTTTAAAAAATGTTTTAAAACCAAAATATATACAAAAAAATTATTTTACCACTGAAAACATAAATTAGAACATTACATGACCAAATAAAATATTATTTATATAATCTATACTATAATATTATTATTGAGTTAGATTTCAAGAGCACACAGGCCTCCTTCATATTTTAGGAAATGAACAGTCACGTTTTTATTTTCTTTCTATACCAAAATTTGAAATGTGATAACTTTTTCTACATTAATTGGATTTATGAATCGATTTCACTATTAAATATCAAATTTAATATGCTTTCCAATAATATCCATTGTTGATAGCTAAAAACAAGTTTTTTAAAATCATAGTTTTTTGGATTATTCATATTATTAAAGTTATTAAATCTGTTTGACCTTCTTCCTTTTAACTAATCTATGTCGTTGATTGTTTTGAAAATTTCCAGCCTTTGATTCTACTATCACAAATTGCTGTCAAGTCTGGTGAAATCCAACATTACCAAAATACAGCAACAATGTTAGATGGAATTAGAAATGGAACCAGAAAGCTCAAAAGCATTAAATATAATTATATGCTTCTTATTATATTGAATTTGCTTTGACTATAAAAGAAATACAATGATATTCTTCACATTAAAACAAATATTGTTGAATAATGGTTGTTAGTTCCAACACTTCACACATAAAATATGTATGCTTTAGATTTAGCATATTTTTCACAAGAATCGTTTGAAATAGAAATAAATCTTTTTATCCTCTAATCTTATCATTCTACAATAACATGATACTGCATAATGTGTTCCTAGACATAGTCAGTTATGGGATCATCATCAACACTTGCGTTCTTATGAATCATGTCAACGTTGCTTTTGGAATTTTTGGATCAATGGTCAAGTGTAAACCAAATGTTGTTACCTGCATTGCTCTTGTAGATAGTTACTACCGAAGCAGTGATAAAGGTATCTCACCAAATGAAGTTACATATAATACAACTGATGCATGGAGAAACAACTGATGCACACAATAAATTTATATGTGTATTATTTATAAGTGTATTGTATGGAAATTTTATCATTGAAATCATTTTTACTCGATATTTTGCAATTGTTTATCAAGCACAAATACTATCTACATTACCGTTTTCAAAGATTTATACACAAGTTTTAGACAAAATGCAAACTTATTTGAAAATTGATAAAAAAAGATCACTATTTATTAATCGATGAACCATATAAATCATTTAAACATGTTATGTTGACAAGAGGTTGAGTGCGGTCCGTATGCGAAGCACGGGTTCGCACTAATTTAAAGTAAACAATTTTGTTAAATACAACAAATTACACACAATAGTTAAAAAGGCATAACTTTCACATTATAAATCAGATTTCAACGAAACGAAAAGCAGTATTCTTAAAATTTTATTTACTTTAAAAATAAAAGATAAAATTCAAATTTTCAAACATATAAATTTTTAAATTTAAAAGTCAAAGTTTGACCATATTGACAAAATTCACATTTCAGGAAAATATTCTATTAATTCATGTGTGGAATTCTAATCCACACCAAAATTTATATTTTAAATAACAAAATTATCTAAAGTAAATAAATAAAACATTTATTCAAAATCTCGGGTTGATACGTAGATGGTTTGGATGGCAAGCAAAGTGAGAGTAAATGCTAAGAACAGAAAAGGCATAAGTTAAGGAGAAAGAAACGTATATATGTTTTATTCTTAAATGCAAATGAAAATGAGGAGTTTTGAAATGAGAAATAGATCTTTTTGTACATGATTTGCAAATGAGAAATACACGGCTAGGAAAAGAGTTTGAATGGCTAAAGCAAGAAATAAAAAGGCCATGTAGAAAAAGGCAAGAAATCAAACAATGACCTGATGGATTTAATTAATTTCTTTCCTTTGTATTAACATTTGTTCTTAATTATATTGAATTTGTTAAATGTGTACATTTATTATGATTGAATCCACAAATAAATTCACTCAGATAAGTTTCATTCTTTTATATTACCTTATGAATAAAATATGCATTTCCACTTTAACATTCCTTCCTTATTTTATTACAAAGTTTATTTTTCTTCATATTAAATTACAAAATTTTTATCAATTTAACAATTTTAATTATTAAAAATTTATGGGTCGTTACACCAGTGTATATTGTGAAAGTACAATATTTAAGTAGTATACGTAATTAATGAGATCGTTTGTAACTGATGAGATTTACACTACAACAGACACATTTTTTCTTTACATCTTCCTTTGTTGTATGGTTTTGAATTGAAAACATACATGATAATAGATGTATAATAGTTTGCATGTATACGTATACATACATGCATATATTATATTTGGTAAACTTATATAATTTGAAATCAAAAATTAACATTAATGTATTAATTTTTCATTAGGAAAACATTTGAAATCAGGATTATATTAATGCATAGAATCCATCTTATTAATTTGAATCGGGGCAACATAAAAGTGTTTCATTACACATAAAATAGCATGTGATGTTATAGATCCTAAATTAACTTATTTATGTAAACATCCAATTTAATACATATACGCGCGCGAGTATGCGTACATACACACACACACACACACACATATATATGTGTGTGTGTGTGTGTATGTGTGTGTATTATTTATATATCAGGAATTAATTTTGATGACAACAACCACATAAAATATAGATATTAATGTTTTACCAAGTTATATAGTATATAGTGCAAAATATTACACAGATGCTGAATCGAAGACTATATAGTGTAAAAATAAGATATGGACACTTATGAGTTCAAAAACAAGGAAATGAAGAACTCAAGTTTATAATTTAGTGTTTAGAGTCAATGGAATATATTATTAAAGTAGCGATCTCTGATCTTTATCTCTAATTTCTAATCTTTGATATTTTAAATAAAAA
Organism: Allium cepa; assembly: GCA_030765085.1. NCBI lineage: Eukaryota > Viridiplantae > Streptophyta > Magnoliopsida > Asparagales > Amaryllidaceae > Allium > Allium cepa. Next base: position 554,217,293 of record CM060938.1, on the reverse strand, counting down.
TCAATAATTATAATTTCAAAATATATTTTTAAATAATAGTTTATAAAATATTTTAAGTTAAAATTATTTAACCTATGTTCAAATTAATTTACAAACTATAGTATTTTCAAAACATTTTAAAAGAAAAGTATTTTCAATAATTACTAGGATATGTTAGCATGCTTTTTTTTTGCATATGTCGACATATAGACCATTGGATGGCTTTTAAATTTTTAATGGAAGTGTCTTTTGGGCACAACTCTTTACGAATGGATACATTTATTCATCTACTACATAAAGGGAAGTGCAAACAAGTTTTTAACTAATTAATTACTCACCGTTTTTCTCACTCCTTGCTCTCTTGAAAATGAACTTGAAAAATATACTCTATTCTATTCAAAATCGTATGGAATCAATTCATACTTCATTGTATTGATTCAATACTACTTTCTTACTGTTTTGGAAACATATCCCTCTTCCTCATTTCAAAGATCAAAGTGCTATTCAAGAGGCTATATGATTCATTGTATTCAGAGTATAAGAATTTGTCTTTGGAAAAACTATCAACTGTACTCGTATTTGTTTGAGTGTGCTTGTAGCCTATTCAAATTAAGTGGGTGTGCTTAGTAGTCTGGAAAATCTAGTGGGTGATCTTGTAGCCCAATTAAATTAGGAGAGTTTATCTCAGACTCGGAATACAAGAGGGTGTATCTCGTAGCCTTGAAATCGAGATTGTAATTTTGTTTTCCTTCTACCTAGTTTAAAGGTTGGAATTTGAAACAAAAATTGTACAAGCAATTGTACGGGATTTCATGTAGGAGAAATCCTAACAGGTATAACATTCCTAGTGTCATCTCTCTAACTTTTACTTTATTTTATTGCTTTTATATTTATCTGTGATTGCATCTGTGACTACTTGTTTGTATAATTTTGTGTTGTTAATCTATGATTTAATATTAGTCTTGAAAGAATTTTAAAAGATTTACATAACATGAAACAAAAATATTCACCACCCGCTAGTGTTTAATTTGTATTTGATTTTGGAATTTTTAGCCATATACCATCATGAAAAATTCGGCCATTGCTTGATGGGAGGAAGGGAGAAAACTTTGTTAGAAGAGAATAATCATGAATGAATGAGAGATAATATGTTTTAAAGGAAAGTTGAAACTTTTCAATTCTCTCCTTTAAAACCTTCCATATTTAATTCCCAATTAAGTATCATCAAATGATCTCCCCCTACCATGCATGGTTGGCTATAGAATGAGGTGCGGTGAGCCTAAAAAATTTCTAAATCCATTCAGCTTTGTTCCCTTTTAATCTAATTTAAATATTATATTAATATTTTATATCGATATGTACGTTTATTGTTGGATCTAGGCCAATATGCAGCAGGTTATATGGGTAAATTTTGAAAATTTATTCCATTTTTTATCATATTTGGTCCATGAGTCTAAATTCATCTAGGCCAGAACTAAATTAATTTTAAATAAATTCAATACTTTATTTAATTTATAAATAAAGTTTTATCTTAATTTTATATATGTATTATATAATATAAAATGTGTATCATATACACATGTGTGTGTGCATGCACGCGCGTGTATGCGCGTGTGCATGCACAATATATACAGTGCACATGGTTCAACGTGTCAGTATATAAGTACTAGGATTTACACAACAAATATATTAACCTCTTCGTATACATATGTGTTATCTAATCTTATATATAAAGCAAATACTTGGTCAACGCAGTCAAGTGAAGCCTTTTTGGCATTTCCCAATATGACCTCCCTCCCCTTCCCATGTCAAAACCATGTAGGGATAATTATGTCATTAGTCTTTCCATATTAGAACAGTTTCCCATTTTTCCACGATTATCCCACATCTCTCCCAGCTTTCTTCTCAATCCATCTTCCTCAACTTCCCACTTTATAACGAGCAAGCATGTTCATCAAAATATTTTCTCTAATTGGGTTCTTCCCAGCCACCCACCGTCCCTCATTTTTTCTTTGAAAAGGTATGATTTGAAATGGTTTTAAATGATATCTGGATTCCCCCAATCTGTGAATTGATTTCGATTCAATTCCTATTTGAATTTTATAGGAAATCAAAGTTCCCAAACTTTCCTTTCCGCCGTCGTCAAATCGACCCATCAATAAGAGCTTTCTACTATTACAATTTTGACTCTTTCGCTTGACATGTGGCGTCCGACGAAGCATAGAAGGACGCACGGCGTAGCGCCAACGATGGGCTCAAGCATTTTTCTTTAGAAACCAGAAGAGCTGCCGACCGCATCAACCGCAAGTAATTTGTTTATCGATGCTTCGATTCTCTACCAGCATCGCATCGGTTGGAGCATGTGAGATCATTGAGGATGTGACGACCCAGATTTTTGGACGTCTATTAATCGAAAAATTAACTGATTTTGTTATTGAAATATTAATATTAACTAATCAAACAAATGAATTTCTGATCATTAAAGATATTTGAATATACATGTGGATTTGGAACTAAAATAAGCATTGAATTAAAAACTATATTAGATATTTAATTTTTAAAATCTCTGGGTATGATAAATCCTACAAAAAAGAAAATAAACTTTTCGTATAGATAAACTTCACCATTTATATTGAGATAAGATATCCATAAAAATTTAGATACGATTTTTTATGTTAGATGATGTGTGTGTGTGTGTGTGTGTGTGTGATATTCAAAAAAAATGGATATACACAAGTAACAGATATGGAAATATATACATAAAAACAAATGGATATACACATACATCAATTCATATAAAATGCATGTAAACAAAAGAGGGAACAAGCATTTAAGCGTAGCATACAAATATTGTATCAGGTCATAACAAATCAAAATCAAGTCAAATATATGAGATAGCAAATCAAACTTTTCAAAAAGAAAAGATCTCAGCTGTACAAAATATGCAGCCACATTATTGCTTGCTTGATACACTTCCTCCTCTTCTGTATAAATATAACTACTAATCCCTGCCTGGTTCATACCACTCGAGCATAATAAAGCAAAGTTCTTTCATTTAAATCAAAGCAAGAAAACCTAAAGCAAATAAAAACTACTTCCAGGAGAAAAAAAAAAGCTTCTCTACTCTTCTTTAAAACTATAAGTAACATCACTTTTGAATGTTTAAGTTTATGAATATGGTTGCATGATTAATATCTAAAATATGTATGTTTGTGTATATATATGGTTGTATTTTTGGATGTATGGCATGCATGTTGTATTCATCAGAGTACTCTCTGGTTATAGCTTCAGTTTTCATGTATTAGTTTAAATTCAAAACCTTTGATTTTGACTAGGTTTAAACTCAAGATATAAATGAAACTTGTTTGTTCCATCATAAACTTTAGATTAAAATTATACTTAAGTTAAATAATAGAGAAATGTCTTTGGAAATTATCTGGAAATCAAATTGACTGAGCATATTAATATAAGTCAAAACCCAAACTTAGTAGTTCATTAATTCAGGATTATAAATCAAATCCTTAAACTAAAACATGATTTTTGAAACAAGAATCATAATTTTTAGAGCTAGTTGGGAGGTGCGGTTCTTATTTGAACTGAATGTGGTAATTTAGGGTTTCCTGATGATCTCGAGTATCTGGGAGATTGAATCTTTTAGAGGTGATGAGGGAATGATTGAGGGTTTGAGGAAAATTATCAAGAAGATGTTTAATTCATAGTGGAGGTAGCAGTGATGGATTCTTGTTTGTATCCCTAGTTTTAACTAAGTTTAATTATTCGATCGCCATGACATCTACAGTTGGTCGAGTTCAACGGGATTTTGTGTGATGGAAGCTTGGTCGTTGATGAGGTCAGGGCTGGAGTTGTAGATTTTTCTGGTGGTCGATGATTTGGGGACGAGACGTTTCCAGGTTTGGGATGGGGTGGTTCTAGTTTGGTTACAGGTTTGGTTTTCACAGCTCAAATTCAATTTCGAGTTGATGATGATGTTTTGATGTTTGCGAGAGGGTGTTTGGGTGGTGGTTGATGTGGGAAGATCATCATTGATGATCAGAGATGATCAACGTCACCGTGTATGTGCACGGTGCACTGATGTTCTGGTGAAGTTAGTTTTGGGTTGTACTCGAGTTACTTAATGTGTTGACTCGAAGTATTGGGTAGTTTTGCTCGAGGCAATGGGGTTTTGGACTCGAAGCAAAATCGGGTTGCCTGAGGTTAATGTTTTGCTACAGGTTTTAATGAAACCTGTTTTTTTTTCTGTTTTTAAATGTTTAAAATAAAATTTAAACTGAGTTTAAAATGTAAGTAAAGTTTAAATCTAAGTTTTAAATCTGATTCAAGTTTAAATCTAAGTTTTAAAAGTAAAATAAAGTTTATAAATTTAAATTGTTTTAACAACCTTAAATGGTTAAATGGTTTGAATTTCAAAATGAAGTTTTAAAATGTAAGTAAAGTTTTTAATCAAAGTTTAATCTGGAATCAAATTTAAATCTGTATTCTAGTTTTGAAATAAATGAAAGTTTTTAAATTTAAAGGGATTTAAACAACTTTGAATGTTAAAGTGTATTTTTAAATTGATTTGAATTTACAATTTAAAAATAAATTTCGTTTAAATTTCTTTTAAGCTTCTTTATAAGATAAATATTTCTTTAACTTATAAAATAAAAAGGTTTTTGAATTGTTTTAAAACTTTGTTAAGTTAATTAAAGAAAGACGAGTTCAGATTTTACAAAAACAAAAGCAAAGTTGTGTAAAAAGAAAAGCAAGTAAATTTCACAAGCAAGTTTCTTTTCAAAGTAATGAAAAAATCAAGATTTTGAGGATGTTTAAGATTTGTAATTTTAAATTACCTTAACTATCATTCTAAATAGTAAATTGTTTAAAATTGGGAAATTTATTTTAACTTTAATTAATAAAGTTAATTCTTAAGTTGTTTTTAAAACTTAATTAATAATGTAATTAAGAAGTAATTAAGGAAATAAAATGTTTTATCTTTAATTAAACTTAATATCTTGAGTAATTAAAGTTAATTAACCAAAGTAATTAAGTAAGGATAAAATTAATAAATTATTAAAGAGAAATTAATTAATTAATGATTGAGAATTAATTAATTAAGGGAATATAAATTAATTAATTAATTAAAGGTTAATTACTTGATAATTAGGGATTATTTAATTACCTAAATGATAAATTACTTAATGGAAGTAATTGAGAATTAATTACTTTGTGTAACTAATTTAAGTATGGATTAAATAAGATAATTTATTAAGGGTTAATAAATTATAAGTGTGATTAATTGAAGGATAAATAATCAATGGAAGTGATTAAAGGATAATTAATTTGAGTAATTAATGAGAATGGGCGAAGGTTAATTAATCTTTGTAATTAATTAAGAGTTAATTACTTATTGTAATTAAAGTATAATTGATCAAGGATGATTAATTAAGATGGATAATAAAAAGAGGATTAATTAATTTGTTTGTAATTAGTTAATGTTAAGTAAGGTTAATCTAAGTGATTAAAGGTTAGTAATTAAGTTTGGGAGTGATCAATTGCTTATGAATGATTGAATGTTGTTTCAATGCCTTGAATCGGTTGATATCTCTGATATGAAATGTTTCGTGATATGATATGTTTGAATGGATAGTAATAAATGTGTTTATCCATCAATGATGAATTGCTGCGATAAGAAGAGACATCCTATATTTAATGTTTGAATTGTTTTTCATTTGAATAACTTGGGTTTAGATGACAAAGATGATTTCCAGAGCATTCTCACCAAAGATGTATAAGTACAAATATAAACATAAAAACAAATGGATATACACATACATCAATTCACATAAAATGCATGTAAACAAAAGAGAGGACAAGCATTTAAGCATAGCATACAAATATTATATCAGGTCATAACAAATCAAAATCAAGTCAAATATATGAGATATCAAATCAAACTTTTAAAAAAGAAAAGATCTCAGCTGTACAAAATCTACAGCCACACTATTGCTTGCTTGATACACTTCCTCCTCTTCTATATAAATATAACTACTAATCCCTGCCTGGTTCATACCACTCGAACATAATAAAGCAAAGTTCTTTCATTTAAATCAAAGCAAGAAAACCTGAAGCAAATCAAAACTACTTCCAGGAGGGAAAAAAAGCTTCTCTGCTCTTCTTTAAAACTATGTGTAACATCACTTTTGAATGTTTAAGTTTATGAATATGGTTGCATGATTAATATCTGAAATATGTATGTTTGTGTATATATATGGTTGTATTTTTGGATGAATTGTATGCATGTTGTATTCATCAGAGTACTCTCTGGTTATAGCTTCAGTTTTAATGTATTAGTTTAAATTCAAAACCTTTCATTTTGACTAGGTTTAAACTCAAGATGTAAATGAAACTCGTTTGTTCCATCACAAACTTTAGATTAAAATTATACTTAAATTAAATAATAGAGAAATGTCTTTGGAAATTATCTAGAAATAAAATTGACTGAGCATATTTAATATAAGTCAAAACCCAAACTTAGTAGTTCATTAATTCAGGATTATAAATCGAATCCTTAAACTAAAACATGATTTTTGAAACAAGAATCATAATTTTTAGAGCTAGTTGGAAGGTGGAGTTCTTGTTTGAGTTGAATGTGGTAATTTGGGGTTTCCTGATGATCTCGAGGATCTGGGAGATTGAATCTTTCTGAGGTGATGAGGGATCAGGAAGATGTTTAATTCATGGTGGAGGTAGCAGTGATGGATTCTTGTTTGAAACCTTAGTTTTAACAAGGTTTAATTATTCGATCGCCATGGCTTCTTGACGCAGCGGATATAAACTTTGATGTGCTAATAATGTTTGATACCAATTTGGCGCAGCTTTCTTCCTCACGAAATGATTTTGTTTCAAATAAACCTGATAGAACGATAAATGCCCAATTCTGTTGATCGTGACGATACCGGAATCTAGCCATCTCCAACCCGTTGATCTCGCAAGATACCGAGTTGAAAGATCTACAATTCGATCGTTGATCACTCGTAAGTGATACCGAGAATTGGCTTCTACTTCGTTGATTCGCGCATGAATAACCCAAAGAAGGAAAGAAGAAGGAGATCACACTCAACTTCAACAATGGTGGCAAAAGCACACACACAAATTTTATTCAAAAATCAACTCCCTTTACAAATGACATCACATCCCTATTTATAGGAATTTACAACACACACGTGACTTACATATGCGATTCACGACCTACGACCTAACAACACTTACAGGCGACTCATCATCATAGGCGAATTAACAACAACACACGCCCTAACATACAACACCAGCGACTTAACAATAAATCATACACATACGACATAACGAAATACAACATAACGACATAACGATATACAACACATGACCTAATATCATCGACATAAGCAAATATGCGACTTAAGGAAGCAGGTGACTTAAGAGAAGCGGCTATAGTGATGCGGCATAAGCAAGCGACTTAAGAAACCAGCGACATATCAGAGCGACTTAAGAAATGCGGCATAGGTTGGTTAGCTCGCGAACGACTTAAGAGATGCCAACGACTTACGACTTAAGAAGAATGCGGCCTTGTAAACGACTTATTGAAACACAGCATAAGTGAAGGGTTTATAGAGCCGCGGCATACGACCTATGACTTATAAGATGAGCGACTTAAGGCAATGAGCGACTTAAGGTCGTTGAGCGTCTCTTGAGCCGTTATCTGCAAGGCATGCGACTTATGCTGCTTGCGACTTAAGGAAGTGCGCGACTTAAGGATGGCGAGCGACGTAAGATGGTCATGGTGCGCTGCATCATCCTCCCCTGGTTGAAAAGAATTCGACCCCGAATTCACACTTTTCTCTTCTTCGACATACTTATTCTCATGATATGGAATCAAGTGTTTGACGTTGAAAACTTCAGCAGTATGGATATGATCCGACAGTCCTAACTGATAAGCATTCTCATTAATCTTCTTTACGGCTTCCAAAGGACCAATCTTCCTAGCAGCTAGCTTGTTGTAAGCACCAATAGGAAATCGATCCTTAGTCAATATTTCATATACAAAATCTCCTTCTTTGAATTCAACATTTCGTTGTTTAATATCTGCGGATTGCTTGTATTTCTCATTCGCCTTAAGCAACGTTCCTGCACAACCTTGTGGCATTCTTGCAATTCATTCACAAATTCACTAGCTCGCTTGATCACTCCTTTCGCTGTGGTACTGTAAATAAATCTAATGGTCCTTTAGGAATTGTTGAGTAAATGACCTGGAATGGACTGAACCCAGTGCTACGATTAACTGCATCTGCCGTCTTCTTACACGCAATAAAATGTACCATTTTTGAAAACCGATCAACCACCACATAGATAGAATCATTGCCACGTTGCGTCCTTGGCAAACCCAATACAAAGTCCATACTAACATCCACCCATGGTTTAGTAGGTATAGGCAATGGCATCTCTGAACAAACTTTTCAACCTCCTTCCTCATTGACGGCCAAAAATAAGACTTTGAGATCAACTGCATAGTACGATCGCGACCCACGTGTCCTTCTTCATGTAATTTTTTGATGATCTTCATTCGTAAACTGCAATCTAGAATACACAACTGATTTTCCTTGAATAGAAAACCTTCAACCAGCATATAACCATCCATGCTTCCCTGTTTGACTTTGTCTAGGATTTCGGAAAAATATAAATCTGTAGTAAGCAAATCTGGAAGTAAGTCAAAACCCATCACCTCTACTTGCATAGTTGTTAGTAAACTACTGCTTCGACTCAATGCATCGGAAACGCGATTAGTTACTCCAGACTTGTGCTTTACAACGAATGTAAATTGTTGCAAATAAGTTATCCACGATGCATGCCTAGCTGCAATTTTATTCTGCCCTTGTAAATGTTTCAACGCTTCATGGTACGTATACAAAACAAATTCTTTGTGGAATAAGTAATGTCTCCAATGCTTCACAACCTGCACAATAGCATAAAACTCCACATCATAAGTATTGTATCTCATCTTTGCTTCCGAAAGTTTTTCACTGAAATAGGCAATTGGACGTCCCTTCTGACTCAACACTCCTCCAATTCCAACTTTCAATGCATCCGTGTGTAACTCAAATAGTAACTGAAAATCCGTCAACACTAGAATCGGTGCTGAGGTTAAAAATTCCTTGATCTATTCAAAAGCATATCCTGCCTCTTTCGTCCATGAAAACTGCTTTCCTTTCATACAATCAGTAACAGGGGCCATTACACTACTAAAGTGCGGTATAAATGTTCGATAAAATGAAGCTAACCCATGGAAACTTCTGACTTCTGTGATAGTTTTGGGCTGTGGCCAATTTCTGATTGCGACTATTTCACTCTGATCCACCTGTATCCCTTCCTTAGACACGACATATCCCAGAAATAAAACACTTGGCGTCATGAACATGCATTTTCGTCGCTGCATAGAATTGTTCTTGACGAAGAATAGTTAACACCTTTCGCAAGTGTTGAATGTGCTCCTCCGTGCTAGCACTATATATCAAGATATCATCAAAGTAGACTACAACAAACTTCCCGATGTAAGGTCTGAAAATTTGATTCATCACCCTCATAAATGTACTTGATGCATTAGATAGACCAAATGGCATGACCAGCCATTCATATAGTCCTTCCCGAGTCTTGAATGCTGTCTTCCATTCATCACCTAGTCTAATGCGAATCTGATGATATCCACTCTTAAGATCGATCTTCGAAAAAATTACAGACCCGCTAAGTTGATCCAATAGATCATCAAGTCTTGGCATAGGAAATCTATATCTGACAGTTATTTTGTTGAGTGCCCTGCTGTCGGTACACATTCTCCATGAACCATCTTTCTTTGGTACCAACAGAGCTGGTACAGCACAAGGACTGAGACTTTCTCGAACACGCCCTTGCTCAAGCAACTCCTCAACCTGTCTCCTCAACTCTTCATGCTCCTTTGGACTCATACGATAATGCGGCCTATGCGGTAAAACAGCACCTGGCACTAGATCAATCTGATGTTGTATATCCCTCAGTGGCGGTAATTCCATGGGTAATTCCACAGGAAAGACATCTTCAAATTCATTTAAAACCGGTCTAACTTTCGCACGAACTTCACGATCTTCACTTGTTTCATACCCAATCAACATAAACATTTCAGCACTATCTTTCACTTCTTCAACAAATTCTCTCGAAGATAATAGACTAGTTGATTCCACTTTCTTCTCTGATTTTCTTTCACTTTGCTCACGCTTCTTAGGAACTAATGTAATTTGAGTACCTTCGAACATGAAACTGTGGCTGTTGGTGCGACCATTATGTTGTACAGCTCTATCATATTGCCATGGTCTTCCCAATAGTAAGTGACACACATCCTTGTCAACAACATCACACCATATATCATCTTTGTACTTCTTCCCAATAGAAAATGTAACAAATGCTCGTCTTCCCACTGTCACTTCTCCACCTTTCTTTAGCCATGCTAGTTTATAAGGTCTAGAGTGATTTTCAGTCTTTAACCCTAACTTCATAACGGCTTCTTCAGAAATTATGTTATCGCAGCTTCCCGCATCAATAACAAATCGACAAACCTTTCCCAAGATAGTACATGTAGACTGAAAAATATTGCTCCTCAGCTAACTAGAATTATTCTCATGCTTTGGCACTAAACAAGACCTTATTATCATCAAATTACACCCTTCATCTCCTGACACAACTTCTTCATCTTCATCAAACTTCAATAGTTGATAATAATCAATTTCAGCTTCCACATCCTCATACTCACATTCCTCTGCAACTAATGCTCTCTTCTTTGGCTTTGTACATTCATTGCTTTTATGGCCAAACTCCTGACAATTATAGCACTTGATACTGCTATTGACCTTTGCTTTAGCGGCTTCGTTGACAGTTGGTTTACTGACTGCCTTGGAAACATTAGCACTGCTACTAGCACCCTTAGTCTGGTTGTTAGAACCTGCAAACACACCAATTTCTCGTCTCCCTTGTTTCTCCCAAGCTAGAGCTTTCTGATGTGCTTCAGCAACAGACATTGGCTTAAACATATCGACCACGTCCTGAATTTGCATTCGTAACCCTCCAATATATCTAGCTGTTAGTTGTTCCTCTGTTTCCATAATATCATTCCTTGCAATCAATTGATAGAATTCATCTGCATAATCATTCACTGTCCTCGTCCCTTGTCTCAAATTCTACAAACGTTGATACATAAGAGATTGATAATTGTACGGCAAGAAAGTTGCTTTCATCATCTTTCTCATCTTCTCCCAAGTGGCAACCTTTGATTTTCCCATTCTCCCCCCAGTTAGTTTCGTTTGTTGCCACCAAGCCATAGCTCTTTTCCTTAGTCTTGTAGCAACTAATTGAACTCTGCGATTCTCTGGCACATCCTTGAATTCCAAAATTTCTTCAACATTTGACAACTAATCAAGAAATTCTTCTGCTTGCATACCACCTTTGAATTCTGGAATTTCCATTCTCATACCCGACTCCCATTTACGATCATTTTCTGAATCCGTATATTGATTTCGCACTTGGCCTCGATTTCAATAATGAATACTACCTCCATCACCATCCTCCTCAAAATCATATGTATGTCGATATCGATCCCGACCATCTACATCTCTATGATCACGCATGTCCCTTCTACCCTGTCTTTCAGCATCACTGTAAGGTTCATTCTCATACCCATGTTGAGTTCTTCTCTCTTCATTTCGATACCCATGGTGGTCTCGCATCAATGAAACTGATGATTCTCTCCTATCTCGACAAGATTGGGGTGACATCCTCCTTTCTCCCGAAATTGATGGTGAAACCCTGTTTCCACTCTGGTTCGAAACTGGTGACGTTCTCCTTTGATTGTGATTCATGTCTTTCATCAACTTCTCTAATTTCTCAATACTCTCATTGAACTTTTCATTGATACGTTGCTCCATCTGCTCAGCTTCTTGTCTTCTATACACATCCTCAACATTATGATAGCGATTAGAACGTCTCGGAGGCATGATCTAGCTTTGATCTGGGTCGATACGGCTTTGATATGGTTGGACTTAGCTCTGACTCGGCTCAGATCTGATATGGCTCCGACCTAACTTCCTTTAACTCGGCTTTGACTTAGCTTCAACTTGATCTTACTTAGCTCCAATCCGACCTTGATCTTACTTAGTCTGATACCAAAAAGTGACACAGCGGATATAAACTTTGACGTGCTAATAATGTTTGATACCAATTTGGCGCAGCTTTCTTCCTCACGAAATGATTTCGTGTCAAATAAACCTGATAGAACGATAAATGCCCAATTCCGTTGATCGTGACGATACCGGAATCTAGCTATCTCCAACCCGTTGATCTCGCAAGATACCGAGTTGAAAGATCTACAATTCGATCGTTGATCACTCGCAAGTGATACCGAGAATTGGCTTCTACTTCGTTGATTCGAGCACGAATAACCCGAAGAAGGAAAGAAGAAGGAGATCACAATCAACTTCAATAATGGAGGCAAAAGCACACACACAAATTTTATTCAAAAATCAACTCCCTTTACAAATGACATCACATCCTTATTTATAGGAATTTACAACACACACATGACTTACATATGCGACTCACGACCTACGACCTAACAACACTTACAAGCGACTCAGCATCATAGGCGACTTAACAACAACACACGACCTAACAATACAACACCAGCGACTTAACAATAAATCATACACATACGACATAACGAAATAAGACATAACGACATAACGATATACAACAAATGACCTAATATCAGCGACATAAGCAAATATGCGACTTAAGGAAGCAGGCGACTTAAGAGAAGCGGCTATAGTGATGCGGCATAAGCAAGCGACTTAAGAAACCAGCAACCTATCAGAGCAACTTAAGAAATACGGCATAGGTTGGTTAGCTCGTGGACGACTTAAGAGATGCCAGCGACTTACGACTTAAGAAGAATACGGCCTTGTAAACGACTTATTGAAACACAGCATAAGTGAAGAGCTTATAGAGCCGCGGCATATGACCTATGACTTATAAGATGGGCGACTTAAGGCAATGAGCGACTTAAGGTCGTTGAGCGTCTCTTGAGCCGTTATCTGCAAGGCATGCGACTTATGCTGGTTGCGACTTAAGGAAGTGCGCGACTTAAGGATGGCGAGCGACGTAAGATGGTCATGGTGCGCTGCATCACTTCTACAGTTGATCGAGTTCAACGGGGTTTTGTGTGATGGAAGCTTGATCGTTGACGAGGTCAGGGCCGGAGTTGTAGATTTTTCTGGTGGTCGGAGATTTAGGGACGAGGCGTTTCCAGGTTTGGGATCTGGTGGTTCCAGTTTGTTTACAGGTTTGGTTTTCACATCTCGAATTCAATTTCGAGTTGATTATGATGTTTTGATGTTTGCGAGAGGGTGTTGGGGTGATGGTTGATGTGGGAAGATCATCGTTGATGATCAGAGACGATCAACGTCACCGTGTATGTGCACGGTGCACTGATGTTCTGGTGAAGTTGGTTTTGGGTTGTACTCGAGTTACTTGATGTGTTGACTCGAAGTATTGGGTAGTTTTGCTCGAGCCAGTGGGGTTTTGGACTCAAAGCAAAATCGGGTTGCCTCAGGATAATGTTTTGTTACAGGTTTTAAAGAAACCTGTTTTGTTATGTTTTTAAAATTTTAAAATAAAATGTAAAAACTGAGTTTAAAATGTAAGTAAAGTTTAAATCTAAGTTTTAAATCTGATTCAAGTTTAAATCTCAGTTTTAAAAGTAAAATAAAGTTTATAAATTTAAATTGTTTTAACAACCTTAATGGTTAAATGGTTTGAATTTTAAAATGAAGTTTTAAAATGTAACTAAAGTTTTTAATCAAGTTTAATCTGGAATCAAATTTAAATCTGTATTCTAGTTTTGAAATAAATGGAAGTTTTTTAAAGTGTGTTTTTAAATTGATTTGAATTTAAAAATAAATTTGGTTTAAATTTCTTTTAAGCTTCTTTATAAGATAAATATTTCTTTAACTTATAAAATAAAAAGGTTTTTGAATTGTTTTAAAACTTTGTTAAGTTAATTAAAGAAAAACGAGTTCAGATTTTACAAAAAGTAAAGCAAAGTTGTGTAAAAAGAAAAGCAAGTAAATTTCACAAGCAAGTTTCTTTTCAAAGTAATGAAAAAATCAAGATTTTGAGGATGTTTAAATTTAATATGTTTCAAGATTTGTAATTTTAAATTACCTTAACTATCATTCTAAGTAGTAATTGTTTAAAATTGGGAAATTTCTTTTAACTTTAATTAATAAAATCAATTCTTAAGTTGTTTTTAAAACTTAATTAATAATGTAATTAAGAAATAATTAAGGAAATAAAATGTTTTATCTTTAATTAAACTTAAGATCTTGAGTAATTAAAGTTGATTAACTAAGTAATTAAGTAAGGATAAAATTAATAAGTTATTAAAGAGGAATTAATTAATTAATGATTGAGAATTAATTAATTAAGGGAATATAAATTAATTAATTGAAGGTTAATTACTTGGTAATTAGGGATTAGTTAATTACTTAAATGATAAATTACTTAATGGAGGTAATTGTGAATTAATTACTTTGTGTAATTAATTAAAGTATGGATTAAATAAGATAATTTATTAAGGGTTAATAAATTATAAGTGTGATTAATTGTAGGATAATTAATCAATGGAAGTGATTAAAGGATAATTAATTTGAGTAATGAATGAGAATGGGTAAAGGTTAATTAATTTTTGTAATCAATTAAGAGTTAATTACTTATTGTAATTAAAGTATAATTGATCAAGGATGATTAATTAAGATGGATAATAAAAAGAGGATTAATTAAGTTGTTTGTAATTAGTTAATGTTAAGTAAGGTTAATCTAAGTGATTAAAGGTTAGTAATTAATTTTGGGAGTGATCAATTGCTTATGAATGATTGAATGTTGTTTCAATGCCTTGAATCGGTTGATATCTCTGATATGAAATGTTTTGTGATATGATATGTTTGAATGGATAGTAATAAATGTGTTTATCCATCAATGATGAATTGTTGCAATAAGAAGAGACATCCTATATTTAATGTTTGAATTATTTTTCATTTGAATAACTTGGGTTTAGATGACAATGGATAAATAATGAAATGCTGGCTATATTATCAAATGAACTACCATAGGTATTTTGACATTAAAATAAAAAAAATTATTATTTTAATCTCAAAGTAGTAAATTATGACACCATAGTCCTTTAACTATATTACGCTTCATTTAGCAATTATTTTTCTTGAATTCTTATCCTTTTATATTTTGCATGTAGAACTATTTAAAAACTACAACATTGGGTTAGTTATAGGTAGATAGTGAAAAAATGTAGTCAAATTTATTACCCATCCAATATTGTGGTTACCTCGAACTGTATTTAGCTCTGCCGATATATGTTACTAATGATAGTTCCAAATCTATAAAAATGTGAAGAGAACAATTCTTGTAGAAATAACCTACTTCTTAAAAAACAAATTTTACAACAGTAATTTGGTTCTTTTGGATAATTTTTACCTACTAAAGTCGTCCTTCAAGAATCAAATGATCTTATTTGCCTTATTATGATAGTGATATGCACAATATTATCAAACTTATATACATTGGAAACTACTACCCAAGCTAATATTTCATGCAAGTCATCTATGCATTATGATAATGGTTACGTTTGCCTAATGTTTTGATTATAAGAAATTGGTTTGTATGCATATCAGATCACAGTCACTTTTCTATTATATTTTTCTAAACTACACATAAGAGTGTACACTTCCAACCAATGCACTATGAACTAATTTAAGATACAATCATAGAGCATAAGCTGAATTGATGAACCATGTGAAGTTTCACACTATTTCGTTGGATAATCACTTTATGTAATACACTATGAATAATTGTCTATATTTAGTTTATCTTTATTTTAGCATGGACTTGGAATTTTTATTGAAGTTGTATTTTTGTTTATGCTAAATGGTAAATTTACAAGGTTATTGTGTTTTATCTGCTATTTACTAAATTACATAAAGAAGTTGTCTCATCATATATTAATATTGTTTGTTCGATAGTTACTTCACTACTATATTATGCAGTCAGCGGATCTTCTTCTCATACTCTTGCTTGGTCAAAGTGCAGTGATGAACGGGATTGCACCTGGAAGACGGAGGATAGCATACGTGCTTTGAATGCGGAATAATTTATTTCAGGTACTTTGCTCTATTTTCTTACCTTCCTTTGTTTTTTCCTTCTTTCGTTCCTTTTCGAGGACGAAAAGTTTTGAGTAGGGGAGAGTGTAACGGCCAAAAAATTTTAACAAATATTTTATTCATTTATTTATAAAACCTTGGGGTTTTATATTACAAAAGATTGAACTTTTAAATTAATTATATATCATTGCCCAAAATTTTATAAATATAAGAAATTTCTATAATTCTTATTCTGGTTAAAATTTAACTTTAATTGGAATTTTAAAATTTTAAATTCTAACTTCCAAATCTTTTAATTTAACGGTATATATTTGTACAACATTTTATTCCACTTTTGCCTCTTTTAAAAAATTGGTTACATACCTTTTAAATTAAGTAATTAATATTGTGAAAAAGAAATAAATTTTACGTTTCTTTTATGCGTATATACATCAGTTCTTAGTTAAATGACAAATGAATCAAATGGATGTAAGTAAATCAAATTTTAAATTTAGTAATAAACAGTGTATAAATAAGCTATTTAATTACACGTTTTAATTGGTATGTTTATACCCGTTTTTGTTTAATTTAGTTGGCATATAAATAGTACGTTATTTGATGAAATATTCTTTAAACGTATATTTTACTAAATATAAGAAGCGAATAAAATAAGAAACGAATAAATAAAATACGTTACTTTTGTTATAAATTGGACGTACGTTTCGTTTATTTATTGCGCCTATAGTACGCACTCCTAAATTTATTACCTTAGCTATAAATAAATAAATCAATCAGTAGACGTGCATTTCAAAAGAGGGAAGGACTTAACTATAGCCGTTCAAATTTATTTCTTGCTTTGTCATTCACGTGTAAACTTTCTACACTTTCCATTACCTCTCGTATATAATAGGAATAAAATCTTCCAATTCCTATAGACGTTTCAAAAATCAATTACTCTTGCCATTTTATCTCACAAAATTTATGCAACTCATCTTATAAATTAAAACCCACGTACCCAACGTAAATTGCATCTCATTTTGGTTCAGTCTTATTCTTCCTTGCGTGAGAAAGCTTCTCTGAAGGTATGGCTGCATGTACTTCTTTTATCTTTTCTTGTCTTTTTTCTTGCATTTTTCTAATTTATCAAAGCAAACTTCACTATAATACTCGTACAACACCTTACAACATAATATTAGTTCCATTTTCTCTTGCGTGTGTTCTCGGCTTCACGTAATGGCCGCTGAATATTTTTGTTTCTTTTTTTTCTCTTTCATGCTTTGTTTTCTTCATTCCTATCAGCCATTCAACACCAGTGCTCAACCCTCCATCACTGTACACGACCAGCATGCACACTACTCCTCCGTCACCTCCTCCAGCTTCAACGCCGTCCTGACCTTGCCTCGCCTCCAGTCGATGATGGCCGAGCCATGCAGTTGCCAAGCCTTCAGATGATGATGCACAGACATGTGCATGTACAGGCCGAGCATCGTTGATGCATATGACCAAACCTTGAACCAAAATTTTTCGCCACCTTTGCCTATGAAATCACAGCCTAAACTTTCCAACCTCACTGCCTTTGCACGCGTGCATGACAGTCATTGGATCTGGACAAGGCCGAGTACGTGGAGTTGGGGTTAAGTCGTGTGGTGAAGGGTATGCGTTATTAATTTATCATATCATTTTTCCAATCTAGCTATTCAGTTCTGCTTATATGTTCGTATTTGAATCTTTCATAATTAGTTTTATTTGTTTGTTTCAAGATCTGAATTCGATCGTCGCCTCCGCAAAAATTTGATCGTGCCTTCTATACGTTTTTCCGGTATGGTTATCGTTGTTTTGAATCTAATCTTCAGCGTCGTAGAGGTGAGTATTCACGTCTGACAAACATACTTATAGATCTGTAAATTATTAACAAGTGAAATTGTAGAATGATTATATTATATTTTACTTGCCTGTGATATAAATTTTATGATGTTAAAACCCTGTTATTAAAATTGTCGCATCACCCGTTATATTATTTATATGTTGTTATATTTTATGCTGTTATACTATTTATTTATTTACTGTTTATTACACTCCAAGTTCTCTGTAGAGTAGAATAGTTACAGGCTGAAATGATAGGCCTGAACGATATTAATTTATTTATTTATTTACTTGGGATTGCAGGTTTGAAATGATAAGACTCGGGTTTTTCTTTGTAAATTACGAATTTGAAATGATATATTATCCGTATCACTTGACCTAGGGTAGAAAATATTATACAGACCCGTGGTTATTTATATATATATTTTTCTGGAAATTTTAAGTAATTTAAATTAATATATTATAATACTTTGACTTAAACTAAATTAAAAGTGATTGTTAGTGATTTTATACAAGAAATGAATGTTTAAGTTGGAATTTGACGTATAAATTTATTTTGGAAATTTAATGGAATGCAAGTCAAGTAAATAAATATTATAATTTAATATAAACTGGAATTTAAAATAAATTAATAAAGTGTTATTATGTTTTCCATGAATTAAATGGTTAAAGAAATGAATACTTAAAAATGAAATTTGAAATATATCTTAATTTAGAAATGGAAGTTTGGTTTAAGAATAAAAGGTAAGTTAAGAAATAAATTGAAAATTTAATTATATTTTGAAATGGGAATTTAACTTAATTGTTAAGAAATTTTTGAATACAAAGAATAGAAAATTTTATATTTGACTTTAATAAGTGAAGCCTTCAGAAATTAATATTTATTGTGAAATTTACTTTATAAAAATCATAAAATTTTGGGAAATATAAATGACTATTTCAAAATGGAAAATATGATTTTATAAGAAAATTGGTTTTAATTAAAGTTTAATTATTGATGAATTTATATTAAAGTCTTAAATTTAATTAACTTAAAATCTGTTGTAAGGGATATTACCGCACTTTGTAAGTGTCGTAGTCGATGCAAAGGAATCAAAGGCTAAAATTAATTAATGGCTATTGCGGTACTTGGTAAGTCGCGAAATTTAAAAGTAAACCCGAATAAATAAAAGGTTACAATAGCACTTGCTAACTGTTGCAGTGGCTGAAATTAAGATTTTTGGATATTTGATTTGTAAATATAATAACTTCACTTTTAAAGGTTAAAATGACGTATTTTGATGAAATATTAACTATTTTGGAATTTATAACCACGGATATTAATAACGTTGGTTGTTAAAGAGACCGGGATCGGATATTGGCATACTCTCTGTCGATACCGAAAACCACTTTAACAATCGTGAGCGCGGTGGAGATTTCAGAATGAAGTAGGATGGTGACGACGTTCTTTTGAGGTATGTACGTGGACCCAACTCCCGTGAGTTGGCATAAGGTGGCTAAAACAGGAGCGATTGACGAATAAGAAAGTAGCACCTTTTATCGGACGCACTTCTTCGTATGCCATACTATTACTTTGTGATTGTTTAGTGCGCACCTTTGATTTGGGAGTGTTGTTTGAGGTGGGCGATAGTAGCAGCTACGCGCTACCACCGGTCCGGAAGCGTAAATTGGTATATCTACCCGGGCATTGCCTAGTTTTGACGTGTCACCTACCACAGCGAGTCTTGTACGAGTTTGGTTTTCTCCCGTAGCCCGTGGAGTATTTAGGGTAGTCTCCCGATCTGGAGATGCGTTGATACTGAATGGACTACTGGGACTATTACGTGTTAAGGGCTATATGGGTAACCCCTTAACGCTATTTAAAAGTAAGTTTATTTTAATTATAGTCATTATTATAATAGCGAAATATTACTACATAGTAAATAGTTTAACGGAACCTTAGAGGATGGGCGGTCCCAAGCATCCTTTAAGTTACTTGTCTTTATATTACAGTTCACTTGAATTAGTTTACACTGTATAAGTATGTATGTCCTAACTTGAGTGTTTATGTTTTATTTTACGCTCGGGTCAGCCTGAGTATCAGTTCGGACTTCATTTCCCGGAGCTAGAACTTCTGAAGATCATCTTTATCAAGCTGCTGTCTATTTTCTATTCAGTCTTTTATCTTAGCCTATGTAATTGAGACAATTGAATTTAGGATTTTCTGTGGTTGTTTCAAACTGTATTGGTTTAAACTATGTAATTTTGTACTTATTTTGAGACTATGTGTTAGTGGCTTCATGAACCACTAAGTTAATTTAAATTCCGCTGCGAGTATTCTGATTCTGTATCTGTGATTCTGTGATTTGGTTTCATTTGCTCCAATTTTATTTACAATCTATTGTTTTGAACTATTCAAGTTTGACAAGTTTTAAATTTATTGTCGAATTTGAATGGTGCAAAATAGTGGGTCGTTACAAGTTGGTATCAGAGCTTTGGTTTCTAGGCAAACCATAACCTGCGGAGCAAAAACTCATTAGAGATAGGGTAGAAATACCCTAGAATGAGTGAAGTCAATCTTAGATTCCTTTCCTTGTGAGAGAACGTCTTTTAAGTATAAAATGATTTAAAAAAAAGGATTTTCAAAGAAGTATTTTGATATAAAATTTTCTTGTTTTGAAATCAAATTTTTCCAACCACTTCTTTTCCTTTCTCCACCCTATGTAATTAGGTCCTTTGTTAAATGCCTGTTCTAGTTGAAATTTGTCTTATCTAGTCTATCTTGGTCTCTATTTTTCCTCTGTCCTTAAATTCATTCTTGATTTCTCAGGATGAATCGAGGAAATGCTAGAGTTAGGGGACGAGGTGTTGCCCCAGCTCCTGCACCCGCTGCCCCAGTTAGGTTTACTAGGCTTTGCAAGGAATATACCTAGCTTGGTGGCACCAAGTTCATGGGATCTGAGAGCATAATTGAAGCTCAACAGTGGTTGAGAGACTTGGAGAGAATCTTCTTCGGTCTTGAGATCACTAATGCCCAGCAGCGTCAGTTGGCAGCTTGGCAATTGAAAGGAACCGCTTTGGATTAGTGGCTGTCCATTACAGCTCACACCGATGAGGCTGACATCACTTGGGAACAATTTAGGGATGCTTTCCTCGCGAAATAGATGCCCAAAGCAGGCAAGTCTCAGCTGTATCGGGAATTCATGGATTTGAGGCAAGGTGATATGTCCTTTACTGAATATGAAAGGAAATTCAATGAGCTATCGTAATATGGCCTTAATCTGGTAGACACTCCTCTGAAGAAAAACAAGAAGTTTATTGCCGGTGCATGCCCTGAGTACTACGATCGCCTCATTACCCACGTGCATGGTACGTTCACCGCTCTGATGGACATGGCTATCAGATATGAGAACCCCACCTCTAGGAACCCTCCAACTGCCCAGTCTGCCCCATCTCAGTATTCGGGAAATTCCAAGAAAAGGAAGCCCCACTTTCAGCATCGACAAAAGAATAAGAATAGGACTCTGGTTTTATGATCGTCTTCTTCATCTTAGAGGCAGCCTGTAGATCTTTCTGCCATTACTTGCCGTAGATGCCACCAGAAGGGACACTATGCTAATAGCTGTCCTACTTTGGGTGCCGTGATCCCTCCTCCAGCTCGGTTGGCCAGACGAGACCTCTGCCATATTTGCCTTCAGCCGGGACGCCCTACTCAGAAGAAGGGCAAGGCATCAGGGATTTTTGTTGTAACTTCAGCATCTTCTCCAACTCCCTCTCCATCCTCTACACCCGCTCCTGCTCCTAGTGACTCTCAAGGTACACTTCAGGGATCTTTTACCTTGTTTTATTTTCCTGTATGTGTTCTCTTTGATACCGGAGCTTCCCATAGCTTTATCTTAGTAGATCTTTGTAATAAATTTGAGAATCTTCTTCCTCCCGAGTTTTCTTCTGTGCCTCTATGTGTTTCAAACCCTATCGGTGGTCCTGCGAACCTTAGTAAGGTTTGTAGGGATGTGAAACTCTTCCATGATAGTTATCGATTCACTGGTGTTTTTTATGTCTTGGGTTTTGACGCTTTTGATCTACTGCTTGGGGGTGATTGGTTAGATAGGCATGATGCCCATATCTCGTGTAGTTCTCGAACTGTTTCCCTTAAGGATGATTTTGGTAATTCATTAGAGATCCAGTGTAGTTTGCCCCAAGATTTCGCTGGTAGTTTCATTTATTCTCTGGATTCATCCCCTGGTGACCTTGACTCGACTCATGTGGTCAGACTTTATCCCGATGTATTTGGTGAAGTCACTTCTTTACGTCCTAAGCGGGAAATTGACTTCCGTATCGACCTTATTCCGAGAGCTCGACCTGTAGTTATTCCACCCAGAAGAATGGCACCCTGCAAGAAGGTTGAGTTAAGGAAGCAAATTTAGGATTTGTTCGCCAAGGGTCTGATCAGACCAAGCTATTCTGAATGAGGAGCAGCTGTAGTTTTCGTCACCAAATCTGATGGGTCCCTCCGAATGAGTGTTGACTATAGGGAGTTGAACAAGCTTACTATAAAGAACAGATATCCTATGCCTTGAATAAATGATATGTTTGATCAGCTCTATGGAGCTACTGTTTTCTCTCAACTGGACCTTGCCACAGGTTTTCACCAACTCAGAGTTGCTGAGGAGAGCATTCCAAAAACTACTTTCCGTACTGATAATGGCTTCTTCGAATGGCTAGTTATACCTTTTGGTTTAACTAACGCTCCCGCTTTCTTTGTCGATTTGATGAATCGTGTCTTTCGGGATGTGCTCAATAAGCTTGTTCTAGTCTTTATTGATGATATCCTTGTTTTCTCAAAGACAAAGGAAGAGCACAAGTCGCTTTTGAAGTATGTTCTTGAGACTCTTCGAAAACATCAATTGAAGGAAAAATTCTTGCCATTTCTGGGAAGAGGATGTCCGATTTCTCGGACATATTGTTTCTAGTGACGGGGTTTCAGTTGATCCAGTCAAGATCACTACGATCAATGTAAGTCTTTCCCTCCTTTCCCTTTCTAAATTGATCACTCTGTTTTTCTAGGGTTCTTATTTCTCCCTATTCTGTTACAGGATTGGGAAACTCCTAAGACTCCAACTGATATTTGCAGTTTTCTGGGCCTTGCCGGTTACTATCGGAGGTTCATTAAGAACTTTTCCTAAATTTCTGCACCTCGCACTGCTCTGACTCGAAAGAATGCTAAGTTTATATGGCGCGATAAGTGTAAAGCGGCATTCCAAGAGTTAAAGAATAAGCTTACTTCCGCACCAGTGCTTACCGTTCCGAATGGAAATGAGAGACTGACGATATACACCGATGCTTGTCGCGAGGGTTTGGGAGCGGTATTGATGCAAGATGGGAGGGTGATTGCCTATGCTAGTCATCAGTTGAAGACCCATGAAGCTAACTATGCTGCTCATGATTTAAAATTGCTGGCTGTTGTCTTTGCATTGAAGCTTTGGAGACATCATCTTTTGAGTGCTAAGTTTGACCTTTTCACTGATCATCAGTCTTTGAAGTATATCTTCACCCAAAAGTATTTGAATCAGCGTCAAGTTCGGTGGCTTGAGTTTCTCGCTTCTTACGATCTTGACATTAACTATACCTCTAGGAAAGCTAATGTTGTGGCGGATGCTTTAAGTAGGAAGAAGTCCTTGTTGTGCCAGCTTGTTGTTTCTTCTCCTCTTTTGGATCGTATCATGGCTAAGCAGGAAAAGGATGAGATGCTTAGGCATATGAAGGGAAGTGTTCGTAGCCGGGTAGGTGGTAGCAGTACTGATGCTAGCGGAGCTCACATTGATGATAGAGGGATTTTGAGGATCAATAACAGGGTTTGTGTGCCGAATGTTGATGGTTTGAGGCAGGAGTTACTTCGGGAACATCATCAATCTAGACTTTCCATTCATCCTGGTGTGGCAAAGATGTACCAGGATTTGAAAAAGCTCTATTGGTGGAAGGGTATGAAGCAGGATGTCTCTATCTTTGTTAGTAGTTGTGCGACTTATCAACAAGTCAAAGCGGATCATCAGAAGACCCCAGGTTTGTTGCAGCCTCTGGAGAATCCCAATTGGAAGTGGAAGCAAGTTTCTATGGATTTCATCGATGGTTTACCAAGATCTAGGAAGGGGAAATGAAAGCATCTAGGTTATCGTGGATAGGCTGACCAAGTCCGCTCATTTTATTCCGGTCAAGTCTACCTGTACGGCTTCAAGCTTATCTGAGATTTATATGAGGGAGATTGTTCGCCTCCATGGTGTTCCCCTTAGCATTGTTTGCGATCAAGACCCTATCTTCACTAGTTAGTTTTGGAAAGCTTTCCAGGAATCCTTGGGTAGTCGACTGAGTCTGAGCATCGCTTACCACCCACAGACTGACGGTCAAACGGAAAGGGTGAATCAGATTCTAGAGGATCTTCTCCGCGCATGCATTTTGGATTATGGAGGATCTTGGGAAGATCATCTCCACCTTGTGGAATTCCCCTATAACAATATTTATTAGGTATAATTCCAATCCTCTGTTCTTGTCTTATTTTAATCCTCTAGCTGTTTCATTCTAACTTTTGTTCAGGCTAGTCTTAAGATTTCTCCGTTTGATGCCCTTTACGGGCGACCCTGTAGACCTCCATCTTGCTGGATTGAATCCGAAAATCATTTGGTTCTTGGTCCCGATATGATTTTGGAAGCTTCGAAGAAAGTCGAAGAGATTAAGAGAAGGTTAAAAATTGCCCAGGATAGGCAGAAGAAGTACGATGATCGTCGTAGAAGGAGTTTGGAGTTTGAAGTTGGTGATCTAGTCTTCCTTAAGGTCTCTCCCTTAAGGAATGTGGTTCGGTTTGGGCGTAGAGGGAAGCTTGCTCCTAGGTTCATCGGTCCATTCTGCATCTTGGAACGGATTGGGTCTCTTTCTTATTGACTAGACTTGCTCGATAAGTTTGCTGGAGTACACAATGTATTCCACGTATCCCACCTTCGTCGCTGTTTGCATGATCCATCTCTTATTATCCAGCATTTTTCTCTTGATAGTTTGGATATCGAGTCTAATCTAACTATTGAGAGGACCCACTTCGCATCGTCGATCGAGGTACGAAACAGCTAAGAAGGAGATCTGTCCGCCTGGTCAAAGTGCAGTGGAGCACTGATGAACGGGATTGCACCTGGAAGACGGAGGAGAGCATACGTGCTTCGAATGCGGAATAATTTATTTCAGGTACTTTGCTCTATTTTCTTACCTTCCTTTGTTTTTTCCTTCTTTTGTTCCTTTCCGAGGACGAAAAGTTTTGAGTGGGGGAGAGTGTAACGGCCAAAAAAATTTAACAAATATTTTATTCATTTATTTATAAAACTTTGGGGTTTTATATTACAAAAGATTGAACTTTTAAATTAATTATATATCATTGCCTAAAAATTTATAAATATAAGAAATTTCTATAATTCTTATTCTGGTTAAAATTTAACTTTAATTGGAATTTTAAAATTTTAAATTCTAACTTCCAAATCTTTTAATTTAACGGTATATATTTGTACAACATTTTATTCCACTTTTGCCTCTTTTAGAAAATTCGTTATATACCTTTTAAATTAAGTAATTAATATTGTGAAAAAGAAATAAATTTTATGTTTATTTTATACGTATATACATCAGTTCTTAGTTAAATGATAAATGAATCAAATGGATGTAAGTAAATCAAATTTTAAATTTAGTAATAAATAGTGTATAAATAAGCTATTTAATTACACGTTTTAATTGGTACGTTTATATCCGTTTTTGTTTAATTTAGTTGGCATATAAATGGTACGTTATTTGATGAAATATTCTTTAAACGTATATTTTACTAAATATAAGAAGCGAATAAAATAAGAAACGAATAAATAAAATACGTTACTTTTGTTATAAATTGGACATACGTTTCGTTTATTTATTGCGTCTATATTACGCACTCCTAAATTTATTACCTTAGCTATAAATAAATAAATCAATCAGTAGACATGCATTTCAAAAGAGGGAAGGAATTAACTATAGCCGTTCAAATTTATTTCTTGCTTTGTCATTCACGTGTAAACTTTCTACACTTTCCATTACCTCTTGTATATAATAGGAACAAAATCTTCCAATTCCTATAGACGTTTCAAAAATCAATTACTCTTGCTGTTTTCTCTCACAAAATTTATGCAACTCATCTTATAAATTAAAACCCACGTACCCAACATAAATTGCATCTCATTTTGGTTCAGTCTTCTTCTTCCTTGCGTGAGAAAGCTTCTCTAAAGGTATGGCCGCATGTACTTCTTTTATCTTTTCTTGTCTTTTTTCTTGCGTTTTTCTAATTTATCAAAGCAAACTTCACTGTAATACTCGTACAACACCTTACAGCATAATATTGGTTCCATTTTCTCTTGCGTGTGTTCTCGGCTTCAAGTAATGGCCGCTGCATTTCTTTTTTTTTTTCCTTCATGCTTTGTTTTCTTCATTCCTATCGGCCATTCAACACCAGTGCTCAACCCTCCATCACTGTACACGACTGGCCAGCACACTACTCCTCCGTCACCTCCTCCAGCTTCAACGCCGTCCTGACCTTGCCTCGCCTCCAGTCGATGATGGCCGAGCCATGCAGTTGCCGAGCC
This sequence comes from Allium cepa, assembly GCA_030765085.1. Taxonomy (NCBI): domain Eukaryota; kingdom Viridiplantae; phylum Streptophyta; class Magnoliopsida; order Asparagales; family Amaryllidaceae; genus Allium; species Allium cepa. The sequence goes on along the minus strand of CM060938.1, from coordinate 554,190,568 downwards.
TTCAGATGATGATGCACATACATGTGCATGTACAGGCCGAGCATCGTTGATGCATATGACCAAACCTTGAACCAAAATTTGTCGCCCACTTTGCTTATGAAATCGCAGCCTAAACTTTCCAACCTCACTGCCTTTGCACGCGTGCATGACAGTCATTGGATCTGGACAAGGCCGAGTACGTGGAGTGGGGGTTGAGTCGTGTAGTGAAGGGGCTGCGTTATTAATTTATCATATCATTTTTTCCAATCTAGTTATTCATTTTTGCTTATATGATCGTATTTGAATCTTTCATAATTAGTTTTATTTGTTTGTTTCAAGATCTGAATTCGATCGTCACCTCCGTAAAAATTTAATCGTGCCTTCTGTACGTTTTTCCGGTGTGGTTATCGTTGTTTTGAATCTAATATTCAGCGTCGTAGAGGTGAGTATTCACATCTGACAAACATACCTATAGATCTGTAAATTATTAACAAGTGAAATTGTAGAATGATTATATTATATTTTACTTGCCTGTGATATAAATTTTATGATGTTAAAACCCTATTATTAAAATTGTCCCATCACCCGTTATATTATTTATATGCTGTTATATTTTATGCTGTTATATTATTTATTTACTGTTTATCACACTGCAAGTTCCCTGTAGAGTAGAATAGTTATGGGCTGAAATGATAGGCCTAAACGATATTAATTTAATTATTTTATTTATTTATTTATTTACTTGGGATTGCGGGTTTGAAATAATAAGACCCGGGTTTTTCTTTGTAAATTCCGGATTTGGAATGATATATTATCCGTATCACTTGACCTATGGTAGAAAATATTATACAGACCTGTGGTTATTTATATATATATTTTTTCTGGAAATTTTAAGTAATTTAAATTTATATATTATAATATTTTGATTTAAATTAAATTAAAAGTGATTGTTAGTGATTTTATACAAGAAATGAATGTATAAGTTGGAATTTGAAGTACAAATTTATTTTGGAAATTTTAATGGAATTCAAGTTAAGTAAATAAATATTATAATTTAATATAAATTGGAATTTAAAATAAATTAATAAAGTGTTATTATGTTTTCTATGAATTAAATGGTTAAAGAAATGAATACTTAAAAATGAAATTTGAAATATATCTTAATTTAGAAATGGAAGTTTGGTTTAAGAATAAAAGGTAAGTTAAGAAATAAATTGAAAATTTAGTTATATTTTGAAATGGGAATTTAACTTAATTGTTAAGAAATTTTTGAATACAAAGAATAGAAAATTTTATATTTGACTTTAATAAGTGAAGCCATGAGAAATTGATATTTATTGTGAAATTTACTTTATAAAATCATAAAATTTTAGGAAATATAAATGACTATTTCAAAGTCGAAAATATGATTTTTATAAGAAAATTGGTTTTAATTAAAGTTTAATTATTGATGAATTTATATTAAAGTCTTAAATTTAATTAACTTAAAATCTATTGTAAGGGATATTACCGCACTTTGTAACTGTCGTAGTTGATGCAAAGGAATTAAAGGCTAAAATTAATTAATGGCTATTGCGGTACTTGGTAAGTGCTGTGGTCGCGAAATTTAAAACTAAACCCGAATAAATAAAAGGTTACAGTAGCACTTGTTAAGTGTTGCAGTGGCTGAAATTGAGATTTTTGGATATTTGATTTGTAGATATAATAACATCACTTTTAAAGGTTAAAATAAAGTATTTTGATGAAATATTAACTATTTTGGAATTTATAACCACGGGTAATAATAACGTTGGTTGTTAAAGAGACCGGGATCAGATATGGGCATACTCTCTGTCGATACCGAAAACCACTTTAACAACTGTGGACGCGGTGGAGATTCCAGAATGAAGTAGGATGGTGGCGACGTTCTTTTGAGGTATGTACGTGGACCCGACTTCCGTGAGTTGGCATAAGGTGGCTAAAACAGGAGCGATTGACAGACTAAGAAGGTAGCACCTTTTATCGGACGCACTTCTTCATATGCCATACTATTACTTTGTGATTGTTTGGTGCGCACCTTTGATTTGAGAGTGTTTTTCGAGGTGGACGGTAGTAGCAGCTACGTGCTACCACCGATCCGGAAGCGTAAATTGGTATATCTACCCTGGCATTGCCTGTGCCGTGTCACCTACCATAGCGAACCTTGTACGAGTTTGGTTTTCTTCCGTAGCCCGTGGAGTATTTAGGGTAGTCTCCCGATCTGGAGATTCGCTGATACTGAATGGACTACTGGGACTATTACGTGTTAAGGGCTATATGGGTAACCCCTTAACGCTATTTAAAAGTAAGTTTATTTTAATTATAGACACTATTATAATAGCGAAATATTACTCCATAGTAAATAGTTTAACGGATCCTTAGAGGATGGACGGTCCCAAGCATCCTTTAAGTTACTTGTTTTTATATTATAGTTCACTTGAATTAGCTTACACTGTATAAGTATGTATGTCCTGACTCAAGTGTTTATGTTTCATTTTACGCTCGGAACAGCCTGAGTATCAGTTCAGACTTCATTTCCCGGAGCTAGGACTTCTGAAGATCATCTTTATCAAGTTGTTGTCTATTTTCTATTCAGTCTTTTATCTTAGCCTATGTAATTGAGACAATTGAATTTGAGATTTTCTGTGGTTGTTTCAAACTGTATTGGTTTTAACTATGTAATTTTGTACTTATTTTGAGACTGTGTGATAGTGGTTTCATGAACCACTAAGTTATATTAAATTCCGCTGCGAGTATTCTAATTCTATGTCTGTGATTCTGTGATTTGATTTCATTTGCTCCAATTTTATTTACAATCTATTGTTTTGAACTATTCAAGTTTGACATGTTTTAAATTTATTGTTGAATTTGAATGGTGCAAAATAGTGGATCGTTACAAGTTGTCTCATAAGACTGAACAATGGGAATATCAGTATAAATTGCATATTTCTCCCCTAGTTGAAGAAGATTGTAGAATGTATGAAGCATGCTTTAACGTCGTATCTTATTTTAAGCTAATATTGGCATATTATTATTAGTGAGTATTTAATGTCAAATATTGGCAATACTGTTATTATATAATGTAACTAAATATTAATAATTTAATTACAATTATTCTTCATTATCGGCACTCCTATGGACAATATTAGAGATATGTAAAAAAATAACACACACGTATAATTTAATTACAATAAAAGATTTCAAACATCTTATAAGTTTGAACATGTTCATGCTCTCCTCACATTTGATATACATGCACAAACTATTTAAAATAGTACACGCGTATCAATGATTATTCTACTTTTCATCGAATAATATGGAATTTACAATCTTGAACAAAAAATAATAAAATCTTTCATCCAAACGCGAAGCACATGTTATTTGTTTAATAAGTTTTACATTTCTCTATATATCGGTGTAATAATTGATTACTTTCTTTACCCGTTTAATTATTTTCTAAAATAATTTAATCTCATCAACGTTTCAATAAACGTTTGATTTGTGCATGTACGCAATAAAAAATGCAACATTACTTACATATCAACGTCATTTTGTATGATAACCTTACATCTGTTTTTTTTTAATACCAATTCTTCCTGCGCACGTGCATCACACGTGCCAAAGTACTCGTATATATATACACACACATATAATTTAACATGATATAAGATTATATTTATAGAAGTATAAATTTGTATAAATATAAATATTTATATAGTATTTGTAAATTCAAATAATTTTCTAAATTAAATTTAATACTGAATTCAAATTTTAAATCTCAGATCTAGAACTGGATTTCAAAATATCTTATAATTTAAAATTTGAAAAATAGTTTATAATCTCAGATCTAGATCTAGATTTCTAAATGTCTTGTAATTTAAAATTTAAAAACTATTTCATAACAGACTGTATTTTAATATATATGTATGTATGTATGTATTTATATGTATACTTTATATTTATATAAAATATGTGTGTGTATCTTTGTGCATATATTATAATTAATGTTTAAAATAAATATAAAATGATTTAGATATAAACAAATACATACATACATATATATATGCATATTTATGTATATACATACCATCGGCCTACATAAAATTATTATCTTTAACTTACGGTTTTAATTTTTTTTTTTAATATAAATTTTTTTATTTAACAATTCCGTATGAAATTGTTAAAACTATATTTAATTTTTTCCTTTTCAAAATTCTAATTTTGCAGCATGCATAATTTCATTCTTATTAAACTAATTTTACATGTATCACAAAAAAATATTTGTGTGTGTGTTAAGTCATGTAAAACATAATATTACACACACATATATATACACGGTTTTATTAATATATATATGTGTGTGTGCACGCGCGCGCATTAAAAACAAAATTTCACTACAACAAAAAAGATTTTTTACAGCGTTCTAAAAATGCTACCATAAACATTAGCAGCGTTTCAAAGAAGGCTACCTAATGACATGCTGCAATAAAGTCGAGAAATACAGCAGCGTTTTAAAACTGTTGTTAAAAAGGAGGCTACCGCAGCTTTTAGAAAACGCTGCATTATATTAATTTTGCAGCGTTTATTAAACGATGCAAACTCATCAGAAAAGCTGCGGTATACCACTTTTTCACGTGCTACACCTATTGGAGCGTTTTCGAAATGCTGCAGTATATCAACTTTTTTGCAACATTTTACCTTTATGATAGCAGTTTTAAAACAATTATAAAAGCCGTGAATAATATATTCAAAAGAAAACCGTAAATATATAAAACACTAATAAATATAATCTGATATTATAACCAATTGTGAAGATTAAACATAATCAAATCTACATCAATTTCATACACCATAAAACAATATTTCATGAACAATGTTTTAAGCAAAAATATTAGCGACATAAAATCTTGCAAAAAAAGCTTGCTAAAAGAGAAAATATAAATTGTTGGAAAGTCCAAGCTTGTCTCCTTAAAATGTCCAATATGCCTACAAGGAAGAAAAAAAAGCAATTAGAGATCAACGGTAGAAGATAAATATGAATTTATTTAGCATCAAATATAACAAGTTAAAGTAAATTTGACTAGCTCAAACTATAGAAAATCCCGTCCCTATTATTGGCCAAACAACCCAAGTGAAAAACAACCTAAATTCAATACGGTTCTTTCAATTGAAGCGACACTACCATCCAACAATGAAGGCCGTCATTTTCTACATAATAATAGCACTCATATGTACACGAAGGAAGAGGCGTGCATCAACTTACCACATTCCTCGCATAAGTACGATATTGCTTATCCTGCGTTGAACTTGAAAATGAATATATAGTTAGAAAGATGCAACTATACATAACAAAATTTACAACATATAAAGATATGCATACATGAAAGGATCTGCCTCATCAATTGTATCCATGAGACTAACATCCTCACAATCCACTTCGTATGATGCTAGCAACATTCTCTATCAAATTGAAAAATGATAGCCCGTTGTTAAAATAATAATTACAACATATTGTTTAATAAATGTAAAACTAAATGCTCAATAAACTCCATACACAAATAATACAGAACAATTGCAATTTAACCTTATAATATTCACTCAAAAGATTCAAAAATATTTAAAGGTTAAAAGGTAGATTAATAAACAAACTAGTATCAAACGAGCTCTAAGTAACATACTATATAAGTTGCATAGTACAAGCAGGTAACATGGTGGCGGGTTTAAATGAGTATTAGTTTAATTTCTTCACATCATGTTGGCTAATTTCTTCGGATATAGCAAAGCTTTCCTAATCTTTTTACACATGTTTCTTGAAAATTATTTTCTTAATGGCATTTTATTATTCTATCACGTATTATTTATCACACTACACATTACAATATATGAGCATTAGTTTTATAATACTTAGTTAATATTTATAAACTTATTGAATTTTTATAAAACTTAGTTAATTTTTACAAACTTAGTTAATTTTTTTTTTTTTATTATTATTATTATTATTATTATAAACCATAGTTAACTTATTATTTATTATCGTTCTAAATCTATGTTAATTTTTGTAAAACTATTTATTATTATTATTATTATTATTATTATTATTATTATACTTAGTTAATTTTTCATAAAATTTATTATTATCGTAATAATTTAGTTATATTTTTATAACTCTTGGTTAATTTTTATAAACTTATTAGATTTTTATAAAACTTGGTTAATTTTTATACATTAGTTAATTTATTATTATAATTAATATTATACTATTATTATAGACTCGTTTAAATTTTATTATTATTATTATAAATCTTAATTAACTTATTATTATATGTTTTAGTTAATTTTTATAAAATTATTTATTATTATTATTATTATTATTATAATACTTAGTTAATTTTTCATAAAATTTATTATTATTTAGTTATATTTTTATAATACTTAGTTAACTTTTATAAACTTATCGAATTTTTATAAACTTATGTAATTTTTATAAAACTTAGCCAAATTTTATAAATTAGTTAATTTATTATTATTATAGACTCTTTTAATTATTATTATTATTTATTATTATAAATCTTAACTAATTACTTATTATTATTATAAATCTTAGTTAATTTTTATGAAATTATTTATTATTATTATACTTAGTTAATTTTTCATAAAATTTATTATTATTATTATTTAGTTATATTTTTATAATATTAGTTATTTTTTATAACCTTTTTGAATTTTTATAAACTTTTTGAATTTTTATAAATTAGTTAATTTATTATTATTATTATTATTATAGACTCGTTTAATTTTTATAAAACATAGTTAACTAGTTATTTATGAAATTGTTATATTGATATGCCCGAAAAGAATATTGACATCAATAAAAGAACTACAAATAATATACTCGCTTTGCTTGTGAATCTAAACAACACACTTACAAGCCTGTAATATATGAATGATTCACTTAGTTAAATTCAGCATAATTAAAGATTATACAACATACTTGTTTTTATAAGTTATGTATATATTTGAAAACCATCAATAGAAATATCTCCAAAAAAATAACATTTATTTACCTTATATTGTAGCTGCCTTCCTATAAGTGTTTGGAACTAAAAGATCAGAGAAGAAATAACAATATCAATATTCACATCTGCGGCCATGAACCAATCTCATCTGCCATCTTTTTAGCTCGTGATCTTGTATCTTCAAAACTGCATCAAACAGTTAACTAGTTTAGCCAAATATCATATGATGTAAAGGCATGTCTCAAAAGTACACCATGTAATAAATCCATGTTGCAAAAGGATTTTTTTTCCCCTTCTTGGTGCTGATAACAAATAAAGCTGGAGATGTACAACGGTTACAAAAAATGTGACCGTGCTCAAGCTTTTTCCTTGGTACAAGCACTTGACATTTTCTACCAAAATTTTCTTATTTGTCACAATGTAGACTTGTATGGTTGTCATGCTAACTTATCCCCCAACTCAGAAAATTCTCTTTGCGCCAACTAAGAAAAAATCAACTACATATACAAGAAAATATTATGAGTAACATTTATGGTTGGTTCTTAGCTCATTCCCCAACTTAGAAAAAACTTATCCCATGCAACAAGTTTACGTTTAAGGAAATTTCATATATGCTTCTGCGATCAGCCATGAAATTTAGGACAGAACATTTCAAAAAAAAATTGAAAAAAAGAACGATTGAAAGATGAACCAATAAATTTTTAAATTTTACTTGCCTACTTGTGGTTGCATGTCCACAGTCCATGCTCGTCCATCCGTAGTATACATCTGCACAGTCTACGCTGGCCTATCCACTTGACAATTCTAGTTGCAATTCACGCCACAGTGCTGCATTGCTCTCTTTATTCCGGTCTGTCATTTTTTCTGGACTGTCTCATTGTTGCTTTGCTGCAAGCTTTGACGTCGTCTTTTGCTTATAGCTTGCCTGTCCACGTTGCTCTACATGCTGCATTGCCTGTTGCATTACACCCCTGCCTATCCTCTTTTGTCCTTCCATGTAACTTCTTCTGTTTTCTCTTCGTTTAGCTTACCTGCGTCAGCTGTAGCTCGCTTTTTCCTTCATTCTTGGCAGTCCTGCATTACACTTTCATGATATTGGATAGAAAATAATTATTTTTAGTTTTTGAGCAAATGCAATGAGCAATAGCGTATACTTACAGCAAAAATATTAACTCGCTATTAAAGTTAACTACAACAAAAAAGTTGTTTGTTGGATTAATCATGTATCAGCCATGCCATTGTGTACTTACAATATATAGCTTCAGTATTAAAAATTATTTTGTGGAAGTACTAGCCAATCGGTTTGTGTTCCACAATTGATATTTGTAAATGCAAGAGTTTCTAACTCTTGTCATTAATGATATTTTCATGAAATATATGCACTGCAATAAAAAAATTATCCTTCCATGGGCATGGTTTGAATCCGGGATATGGTACGCGTATTAAGTACCTTTCACCCTTTAGAATCTGAAGTAAGAAGCTCCATTTGAACAATCTGATTTGGCTGCAACTTGAAAATCAAAAAATGCAACAACAGAATTAGACCTTGATTTTGTTAAGTGCGCAGATGGCTGAAGTGCACAGATGGTTGAAGCAATCTGCGCAAATATGCATCTAAACCACGATTCACCGTATCAACAATAGAATCTTCAGGTGCAACGAAACCTTATTTCTTCAGGTTAGCTTCCAAATACTTTGCCAAATCACTTGAATCAGGGAGTTCATTGTTGTTGTTTTTTTTGACAAATTCCCACTTCACTGTGACACACTACTTTATTCTGAGATTTAGAAGGAATATTATCAAACATTAACCCTAATGGAGCGGTTATTGGGCTTCTACTTTGATAACCTAGACTGTTTTTCTTCTGTTCAACTTCCTCACCATCTTCAACTGATATAACTTTGCTACCATTAGATAATATTACAGGACCATTTTGAATATCACAAGGATTAGAGAATACTAGTATGTTACTATTTGGATTTTTTCCACACTACTTGATGCTAGATCAGCACTTTGTACACTTACAATGCCTTCATCGTTTGTGTACTCCATTATGTTTGAGATTGAAGTTGATAATGTGTATCATGTGATTTCTTTTTCTTGTAAGTAATATTTTTTAACAGACATGGCTGGCCTCTCACAAAATGATCCTTTGTGTACTCCATTATGTTTAGACCAAGGTTTCAGATTCCGTCCGGCACGTTAGAACTCCGGCCATCTCGGCCCGGTTCCGGTGGTGACCGGAACGGAATTCGTTCAATTATCCGTTCCGCTATCTAAGGTTTTAAAAAAAAATTACAACAAGATAAAAATTAAAAAAAACATAAAACAAATAACTTTGATCCGTTCAACAAGCGAGAATCTCAGCACGCGCTACTCGATTTCAAATTATCATTTTGCAAATAAAATTAGATAAGAAATCTCAAAAAAGAAACTGTGCTTTGAACTTCCAATCAATGAAATTATTGCAAAAGAATCGATGTTTACCTATAAATACCATAACAATCTTAAAAAAATACACAAAAACATACAAATTCAAAGCCCTTTGGAATCACAGCTAACTCCAGAAATCCCTAAATTTTAATCGCAGCACACTACGAGCAATTGCAGCTTACTCCGTGGAACAAATCAAGGCGTCGAGCTTGTAGCAGCTGGTATCTGATTTTTGTTTCCTCTCCAGATCCACGAATTTGAAATTGAGGCCAATTTTTTTTCATGTCTGAGCGGTAACGAACTAGGGCATGGAGTAAATATTAGCTAGAATTGGCATAGAGCAATGTATTAAAGCGTAACGGATTAGATGGTCCACACTGGGCTGGTCAATCAGATTTAGCAAGTAGATTTAAGGAAGCAACTCTAAACTGGGCTGGTCAATCAGATTTAGCAATTAGATTTAAGGAAACAACTCTAAACTGGGCTGGGCCATAATTATAAATTTGTTCAGTTTTTAATTTACTATTACATGGAACTCATTGTTAACATGGTGTAAATATTAATAAATTTAAGGACACGACAATCATTAGCATTGCATATTTATTGACATATTTACAAATAAAGTACCAAAATTTGCAAACCGGAATTAAAGCGGAATTTTCAAAATTTTCGAAACGGCCCAAAACTTTTGAAAAATTTAATAACCGGAACGGAAATGCAAAACAGAATTTTGAACCTTGGTTTAGACTGCTCCTTAATCTTGTTCTATCTGGAACTTTTCTGAAACGTTAAAATGCGAATGAATGAATTATGGTGGATTCTACTCTTAGAGATTCATGGGGGTACAGGCAAGATAGCACAGCATTATGTAAAACAAATCTCAATTCATAGTAAATTCATCAACTTTGTAAAAGCAATTTGCACAAAACAAGTTGATCAAATGAAAATTTATATGTGCTAAAGGCCGGAGAATTATGTTAACACACGTGAATCCACGTTCAGTGTGGGTCCTTTGTCAGGATTTCTCCAAGTTGTTATATACATTAATAATCCTAAAACTAATGCATTATAGATTGAGTAGAAGCATTGTTGGAGCAGTCCGCTCCCGTTGTTTATAAAAGATGTAAAACAAATCTCAATTCATAGTAAATTCATCAACTTTGTAATATCAATTCACAGTAACTTAAGTATGCTTGCATCGGATGTGATATTTACAACACGGTTTAGACAGAAGAACGCTTTCTTTCCATTACTTCCTAGCTTTTGTTTCGATGTATATTAAATACCAGACGTCAAACAATTGACTTAAAATTTTACTTTTAAATTTCATTTATAAATAACTCCATACATTATCTCATTATCCCACTCTCTCATATGTCTGCTATACTTTAAATTACATTTCTGCACCTACACACTTTCTTCCGCTGCAGTAGGCCCAAACAAAAAAATCAATAATTAATAATTAAATTTTTTGGACTTCCGAGTTGTCCACATTTCTTGCCATAGCAGGGGCCAAGGAGCTTACACCCACTAATCAAATATCTTAACTAGAGAGTGAATTGTCGATAAATTCAAGTTTTAAAGAAGAACTGATAGGTCTAGTTGTGGTACGTCAAAAACACTATTGTTGGCAAGGACCAATAATATATAGGTCTAGTTGTGCTAAGTCATGGTTTTATACAAAAGAATTCATAAACAGCGATAGAACAATTACTAACATTTCCTTTGCAATTAAAAGAAATTAGGTAGAATTATGTTGAAATGAAGGGAGATCGACAGTCTTAAGAGAATATTTTTCAACTTATGGCCATCAGCAAACACATTGTGATCTCAACGCAAACTAATGTGGGTGCAAAATAATTGAAGTTGACGATGATCCTACTCCTGTCAATGTCCATAGCCTCAAATCCTATTCTCGAAGGCATTTGGGAGGGAGATCCCCTCTCAAGTGAGTGGTCTGTCTGATCCACCCAACCTACCCGTCCCACCAAATGAATTTATTCCGAGTAAGCCTGCTTTTGATTATATGGATACTTCATCTTCGAGTTGACGTCCTGTTCGAGCTTAGTTTGCTACTCGTTTTAACAAAATACGTTTAGATACCGTATTTTACAAGAGTATTCGCAAGGTGGTAGGATTGCTGGGTAGAAGGATGCGTTCAGATACTGTATTTTTTTATTATAAAAAATTGTACCTTTCTCACGCTCTTTATCTGCCAGCTGAGGGTCGAAGTATTCCTGTTATTCTAATTCCTTCTTTGCTCTTTCCGCATCGTTCAGTTTTTTCAGTGTTTTCGGATTACGAGCTCTGTCAATGCTTTCTGAAATGTTTCTATGGCAGGATCCAAGTCCTTTGAAGTCTTTGCCAGTTTCACTAATGCCCTTCCTTTTTTGGTCAGCGCTCTTGCTATCATCTTGAAGTTTGAATGAAGCTCTCTCCCTCTCTCCACTGCTTTGTCGCAGTCTTTGATGCACTCTTCATACTATTGCACACAAAAAATAAGCATTAATCGAGCTATAATTAGTTTGGAGCAATTGACCATTTGATACAAAAATGAATAATTTTTTGACTCATATACAGCCAGATCACAATTACAAGCCAAGAGTGGCAACCTGCCTGAACAGAATGCCTAGCATAGTTCTATCATATGACGCTCTCAAGGAAAAACTAATCATAGACAAGGTGTGTTTAGTTCTCTAAGTTTATCCCTAAAACAAATTCTCTCCCGTTCCTGCTATTATTTCCATGTATTGAATGTTTGTTTACGAACCACAGTTATACACAGATAGCCATGGTACAAAATGCATTCCAATAATGTTTCACTTATCCCCTTTAGATACACCCACAAACACAAAGATGTTTCAATATTACATGGAAATCACGAAATATTTCTTTCAATAAATAAAGCAATTCATAGTTGCCTTATTAGATAAACAAAGCACTGGGCTTTCTTCCTTGCAAGTTTTCTATATGAGAATGTAAATGGTGCAGCTTTTAAATTTTGAATGTAAGTATTAATCTTTTTTCTTGGATTCCATTAGTATAGGTTTGAACAAAAAGTACACGAATATGAGCACCAACTGACTTTTAAAAGAAAGACATTATTGTTAAAATAGATAACAATGGATATTTGAACCCAAAAAAAAGTGAAAAACAATTGAAAGAGAGCATAATGAATGTTACAAGATAGAGATATGCATTGCCAGCTACTCTTTCAATTCTTCCTTGCCATCAACCATGTTGATGATGTCTATAAAACAGACAAGCCAAATTAATCATCAATGTAAAAAAAATTCATATCAATTTATCAAACAAAAAGTGACAAAAATACCAGATAACTCCTCTGTATATAGAAGCACCTCTAGAGAACCCACTGCTCTTTTTATTGAGTATAAAAATATTGATCAACTAAAATGATCCATAACAACAGTAAATACAAATCAAGAATTAATAATAAAACCTGAAACTGTATCCATTTTCTAAGGGTGCAACGAACTCTTGATGAGTCGTGTGTTCATTATCTCTTCAAGTTCGTTTTCATAATTGTATACCTGAATATGTGAATAAATGCATTTAATTTGTATCATTCAATGTTGTTCACGTAGATAAGCTGTAGGATGATCAACCATAATTGCCACTCTGCCCTTGCTAGTCGTATAAAAATGGGATTTGATTTAAAATTTTAAGCAGCGAAGACATATAACTGTAGTAGCAAAATATAACCTGTCTTCCTTTGCGACTCTGCCCATCGCCTGAATCTACTATCCCAAAGATAAGCCTCTTACCTTCCAGTCCATCTATGCTTGCATCCCAATTTTCCATCAATAAATCAAAAAAAGGAATCATTTTTATTTATTTTAAATTTTACATGGAGAAATTATGATTAATACCAAGTCATTATTAGCTTGTATATGATAGATGATCAACACATAACTTAGTAATAGTACATATACCTAGTGACTCCACAATAAATAGAAGTTCTCTGACCAAAAGTATCGACAGGCTTTTTGACCTCTGCCACAACGATCTTGCTATCATCAATGTCACAGTCAGCGGGCAACATGGAAGCACCTGCATGCAAGAAACCAGCTGTGGCTATACTTCTCAACTCATCATTACTGTCCACGTGAATCTCATTCACTCATTGTTACCGTTGTTGGCATCCGCTTCTCCGCCAGTGAACTTAACCTATTAGTTACCGCCACCGCTCTCGATTCACAAGGTTAGGCAATTGTCAATTGCATTTACTTGTATAATTTGGGGTCTTTCTAAGAAATACATGATCAAATAGTACCTTGAATGTTGCAAAAGAAATAGTTTACACCTGACCAAGCCATACGTTATGCTGGCAAACTTAATAATCATGTAGAGAAAAACATTCAAAGTATGTGAATTAAATTATCTCCTTAGCACAAATATAAGAAAAAAAAATTGTTCAAGTACCAACAACATCACACAGGAAACTATTGATTTCATAGGAATAAGACCTGCTTATCGACAGATTGTAATGTTCAAAATCAATATCTAAAATGTCCATATCAGACAAATTTTCATAACCCTCTTTAATTGCGCAACAAGAAAAGATTATTAAAAATTGTTGAAATGAATAGCATTATTATAGGAAGTGATGAACAAACTTGAGAAATAAAAATTTTGACTACACCAACTAACAATTAACGACAATGTCATACTGCTGAAGCAAGCCAACACAAACAGGTTATCATGCTACAGCTTACACATTTCTAATCTGTATACTTTGTTATTTTGTGTGTTTTTAATAGTAATGGTCATACTATATTCAACAGCAGTGCTATGTCTTATTTACTTAGAGATAAACCACATGTTAACGATAGATGTTCATCCATATGGTTTTAAGAAATCATATCAAACTTCAAATACATATGCTTACCTCTCAACTATATAATATATAATGCCTCTCAAATATATCATCTCCACTATATTAACGGTAATTACACATGCATAATGCTTGCCTCTCAACTATTCAAATTGCAATTCAGAATTTCTTGGAGGCATATATCTGGCATTCGAAATTATGTAAATGCTTGCCTGTCTCAACTATTCAACCTAATGCCTATCTCAACTATCTCTGGCATTTGAATAGTTGAGATATTTATTAACGGTAATTATATGTGCTTCGTCGAATGGTGGATGTTCAGATAATCATATCAAAGTGCAATTCAATATTTCAAATTCACATCAGAAATCAATTTAACATTAAAATGCAATAAAGGTACAATTCAAACGAAAGACCAAACATGAAACAAACAACAATCAAGTTAATCAAACGATAAAATCAAATTAATTGGCATAAACAATAACTGAAATATTAAAATGTAACTTGAATTTGTGATTTATTGTGCTCTATGGTTCTTAGTTGGGATAGTTAATTTGACTACATGGGGAGGAGGGACGCTGCACCAAAGGAGAAGAAGGCTGCGAAAAGGAGGTCTCAACTGGTGAAAAGGAAGAAGTAGACTGGCGACTCGAATCAAAGAAGAGGGGAGGGGAGCAGCATTCGTTGGAGGAGGGAAAAGAGGTGTAGTGTTGATCGACATGTTTTGGGGAAAGTAATTAGAATGTTTGAGAGGGAAAAAAAATTTGGGGAAAAGTGGAAAAGTAATTAGGGCATTTGGGAGGGAAAGCAATTTGCGTACAAAGACTTGGGGAAAAGTTGATCGACCCGCGTACTAGTGCATTTGGGAGGGAAAGTAGTGAGACATAACAAGTAGCATTTTGTACTAAAACGCTGCATACTAGGGCTGCCAAAAATGCATTTTCTTGTAGTGTTTTGTTGTAAAAATCGTTTTTAAATATTATTTAATTTGATTTTTTTTTATAGTCTTATATACACGTATACATATGTGCGCACACACATACATATATGTAGGCTCGGCTCAATCAGTAGGAAATAGAGACCGTTGCCTAGGGCAACGCGAGAAAAGATAGTAACTATAATGTGATGCCTTTTCGACCTTCAGAAATCAACACTAATACATCCATGTGAATAATCCATCTTATTCACAAGCCGAACATCCAAGTTCCGAAAAGACAGATGTTGGCGTGAAAGAAAGAAAACATAGAACAGAATCTCACATCGTGACTAGAAAAAACATATAATATACAAAAGATCTTTATAAGAGAAATCATCTATATTATACATAACACAAATCAGAGTATACTAACATATTATCAGCCTTGGATATTTATGTCTGTTGAATATGCGATTATATGATTTTTGTTTGATGATAATAAACATATATATTCATTTAAATGTATTTGTTAATGTACTATTTTATTTTCACAAATTAAATAAATATTTGCTGAATAAAATAAATAACACAGAATTTGAATTCAAACGGATATTTTATTCAAACAACTACTTATTATAATTTTGAATAGCACAAATTTCAAGCTTTCACTATATATATTATATATATATATATATATATATATATATATATATAATTTCAATTACAATACAAATTTGATTACATCACGAATCACATTTACATTTGCACCTCACTACATATCACTCATACTCATATTTATCTTCAACTTTATTCCAATGTGAATCCAGCATTTAAGCAATCTGCAAAAATATACATTGACGCAGTAAAATTGAAAATAAAATATCTTTGCGGTATAAATAAAATGTGGATTTTGAAAATAATATTTGCCTCGGTTATTTGGGTTGTTCGTCATCATTTAAATTAGAATTCATCATACACGAACAGCTTGTAACATGCATAGTGTATCACTGTACATGCCACAAGGTCGTGCACACCGATATATACACTTGATAAAATTACAGGGGCAGGTGAGCATAGGTCAAACCCAAAACGCCGGGTTCAACTCAAGTGCAATAAAAATAATGTCACGACACGAGCACAAGGTCAAACCCGAAGCTGGATTCAACACAGATGCAGTCCAAAAATATAAGTACAATAAAATGATCGAAACAACTGTACATGAACACTTGCAACAAAAGAAGGCCATAGTACAGGCAAAATGAAAACAGGCTAGAGGAATCACAGTGCAATGAAGATTACAAGGAAATACAACACATATATACATACATAGATGTATGTATACACATGGTAGTTGAAACAAATGCCTCAAACTCAACTACAACCAGATTTCATGAAACCAGAGTAGTTTAACTGCATGAAGCAATACAAAGGCAGTTCAGTAAACAAGTGAACACAATACACAATGAACACAACACAAATATACTCAATTCAACTACAAATGCACAGCACACATCAAATATACATGAAGGCCAGAGTGTGCATTAACGATATACAAACTACAACTGACAGTGAAATTCAAGTTACAACTTGAATACGCAACAGCGATGCAACATACATATGCACAATGATATATGATATGGATGTGTACAAGAAGTCCAACGGTAACATAAGACCACTACAAGTCCAGAACTCAAGACTATAACTACAAAGAGCAAATATACAGCATACATATGATTGCAGTTACAACCTAAGCATGCAAATACGACATGAACCAGACTCAAGCACAGTTGAATTTCAAGGTAAACTAGAGGTAACAACATGAAGCAGAAGTTAACAAGCACAAAACTCAAAATAGGCAAAGGCTATAGTAAAACAGTAAATGCAACTGTATGTCAAACTGCAGCATACCAGTTCAAACATGCAGCGACAACAAATGTATAGACCAACAATGCAACTGTATAGAGTACAAGTTAAAGAGTGCAACTGGCCTCTACATCAAATGACAAATCCTGTATGTACATATATGATGAATGAAATTTCAACTACTAAAACATA
This sequence comes from Allium cepa, assembly GCA_030765085.1. Taxonomy (NCBI): domain Eukaryota; kingdom Viridiplantae; phylum Streptophyta; class Magnoliopsida; order Asparagales; family Amaryllidaceae; genus Allium; species Allium cepa. Next base: position 554,173,295 of record CM060938.1, on the reverse strand, counting down.
CGGTGCGAACTCAAGGAAATAAGAAATACAACAAAGTAAACAAGTGACTGTGATCAAGCAGAGCAACCCAAAGCTATGCCAAAAAAATATAAAAAAGTGCAAACCATGATGAATAAGTTAATGCCAAAATCAACATAATCAAATCAAGTGACCGAAGTCAACAAAAATCGAAATCGTGGGGACACAAACGAAATCAACATCATCAAACCAGAATCGAAACCGTGATGACCAAGAAAAATGAACAGTTCAAAATCAACACCGTGTTATTCAAGTAAATTGAAAAAGTTGGTAATCATCTCAAGCATCCAAACGAAGATCAATGGCCAACGCAAATCAATTGACAAATTCAACTCGAACCCTGTATAAACATTAACATCATCAACAAATTTCATCATCCGAGTTCGAGCAAAACAGAGAACGGTAATCATTCAACTCGAATCATCAGTCGAGTTCAAGTACGCAAAATCAGAAGAAGCAAAAGCAAAAATCACATACTGGAGCAAGATCGAACTCGATCATCGAAGGAGCCGTGAGCGAAGTGAAGAGATGATCGATCGACAGAGCAAGAGAGCGAAATCCTAATTCGATCGATCAATTTAAAGTCGGCACTTCAAAAAGCCCTGTTTTTTAGAAACGAACGAGCAACGAAGAAGCTAATATTTTTCACAAGGAACGGCCGCCATTTTCACAAAAGAAAGGAACGGAGCAAATAAAACAGGAACCAGGTCGATAAAGAAATAAAAGAAAAGGGGATGGCCTTTATTGTTTACAATTATATTTGGGCTTAATTTTTCAATTAGGGTTTTTGATTGTTTTAAAAAAATTTAAATTTAAATTCTTCTTTTAAACGTTGTAATTTCTAGTCATGTGACTAGGGGATAAACTACGTAGCGTAGTTTGAGAATTCGCAACTCGGTGGCTGAGTTGTGGCAGAATTTTGAGCGTAGAGTTAAGGCTAGTCGATAGCGGGTGTCGCGAGTTTACGTGTGTAAGCGTATGACTGCTTAATTTTTAGTAGAAACCTTAGGGGCAGCACGTAGGCAGGGTTTTGCCGAAGCTGGGTAAATTCTTAGTCATTTTATTTCTGCATTTACTATTCTGCTATTATCTGTGTTGCTATTGTTTTGATATATCTGTGTAGAAATAATTTTATAAGCTTCCGCAATAATTTTTATAATCGATAGCATCACCCTATTCACCCCCCTCTAGGGTGAAATCGATCCTACAAGTAGTATCAGAGCCAGGTTCAAAAGCCATTTTGTTTTAAAAAATAATTTGAATTTTTCAAAAACCAATTTTTGTTTTAAAAATTGGAAATTTTAAAATGGCTTCTTTTAATACTGCTTTTGCTGAGGGTCAATTCATAGTTAGACCGTCAATGTTCAATGGTGAATATGCTTACTGGAAAAATAGGATGGAAATTTTTCTGAAAACCATTGACGCTTGGGATATTGTTGAGACAGAGTATAGAGCACCAACTATAATTGTAAATAATCAGGAAATAAATAAACTGAAAGATCAATAGACAGATCTAGAAAATAAGTTACATAATACTAATGCCAAAGCTATGAATTCGATTATTTGTTCATTGGATCAATTTGAATTTAATCGTGTCTCACATTGTCTAACTGCACAGGAAATATGGCACGCACTAGAAGTGACTCACGAAGGAACATCTCAAGTCAGGGAATCTCGCCTTGCCATGCTGAGTAGCGAGTACGAGAACTTTACAATGGCCAAGGAAGAAAATGTTAAAGAGATGTACAGACGGCTTTCCAATATCGTATACAAATCAAAAGCTCTCGAAAAATCATACACGGAATTAAAAATAGTCCGAAAAATCCTCAGAGTCCTCCCACGAAGATTTGAAGCAAAAGTGACTGCCATTCTAGAATCGAAAGATTTAAAACAAATGAAAGTTTAAGAACTCATCGGAAATCTCACCACTTATGAGCTAGAAATGAAATTCAAGGAAGAGCGTGAACGAGGAGATACTCAAAAGAAATCAATAGCTCTCAAAGGAACAGCTGAAAGTGATGATGATGATGGAGCAGCGGAATTGGAGCTGATAATAAAGAAATTCAAAAGGTGGAATTACAAATATGGAAATCCAGCTCTAAATCAAAAATTGAAAGCAGAATAGTCAAAGCACTAGACAACTCAGACGAACAGAAGATCATCTGTCACAAGTGCAACCAACCCGGACACATCAAGCCCAATTGTCCTCAAAACCGACACGACTTTTGAAAAGAAATCAAAAAGGAGAAATTTTGCAGCCACGTGGAATACAAGTGATGAAGATAATCAAAGCACTAGCAGTGAGAGTGAGAAAGCAGATATGTGCCTTCAAGGTAATATAACTGATAGCGACGACGACGAGCCAAGCGAGGTATCAAAACTCGGCTGTTTTGGACAACTTAGAGAGAACTATGCTAAAATTGAATCACAAAGAGATAGTTTGATTGAAGTAAATGATCAGCTTGAACAATTAGTCAAAACCTATCAAAGTAGGATCCCTAAGTGTGATAAGTGTCCAACATTCGAAGAAGAGATTAAAAAAATCAGAAATTAAAATTAGATCTCTTGAAAATGAAATTCTGATTTTAAAGGAAAGTGAAAATACCATGAGAGAGAACTCTATTTAAAAATGCACACAATTGTTAAACGAAAATGAATCTCTCAAAACATAAGTCCAACAACTGTCAACGACTTTAGATAAATTTTCAAAAAGTGAAAAATCGTTGAATATGCTATTAGGAAAACAAACTATTAATACAGTTAGACAAGGACTTGGATATAATCAATCTAAAAATGTTAAAAATGAAATTAATCAAGTCGATTCAATGTGCACAATTTGTAGAAAATTTAGACACAATCAAAACATTTGTTGGTATAGACCCAAACATGTGAAAACTATACCAATTTGGGTTCCAAAAGACACAAATATAAAACCTCTCAAAGTTAAACAAATCTGGGTGTCGAAAGGAACATATATAAATAGTTTTGGGTCTCCACACAATTATTTTTCAAAATATTCTGCCACTAAAAATCGTGGGCCTATAAAAACAAATAGGTCACAAAAATCTTTTATCGTGTAGGAGTGGTGGCAGGCTAAGGAACAACAACAGTGTTATCTGGACTCTGGCTGTTCCAGAAACACAACGGACGACAAAACAAAGTTCCTTAACCTAGTACAAAGGTGACAGAATCACAATGGGAAACCACGAAAAATTATCATAAGGGTAAAACAGTTAATGGTATATTTTATATTAAATGTGATAATCCGCACCGTAGTCTGAATTAAATCAGCCAATAATGTGATGACGAAATAAATAATGATATTGATTCTGACTTATTTAAAAGTATTGGCCAATTATATTCTTATGCCAAGAACACTATAAAAATCTCTAGAATCTTCGAACTACATCATATATATTTGTTTGGATTAATAATAATGATTTATTGGATGATAATATATTTGGTTATTTTACTGCCGACTCCATATTCATGGTTTTTGATTATTTACACGGCTTCAATTCAAATTCAAGAGAATTTCTTTTAAAAAGTTGTTAAAAATGATTTTGAGATATTTTGATGCACACTTCATGGTCTGGTCTATCAAATTCAATTAATGATAATTTTGAGTGAAAGAAAATTTCAGATGTAGATTACACCGGTAATCTAGTTGATAGAAAAATTACTAGTGGAACGTGATTTATGTTGAGACATTTAGTAACAGCATCGTTTTTCAAAGAAAATATCTGCATATTTTTCATTTCAAATAATTTTCAAATAGCAGAAATTTTTCTCATAAAATCCCTTCTAGAAAATCATTTATGACATTATTTATAGATTAGTCATTTTGGAAAATTTGGTTTTATAATTATTTTTGAATACGATTTTAAATGATTACACTGACTAATCTGACTCCCTAATGATTATCGAAAAGATAAATAGTGATTGAAAAAGTGATGAGTGTTAATAATAATCATATATTATAACTTGAGACGGTATATTTAGTAAATATCTTTAGAAATTTGAACAAGAGTTATAAAAACTTTTTGTTAGTAAAATTCCATGACCATCTCTATTTCCATCATATTTCTAACGACCATCACTCATCAAAATTCAATATAGTTTGTCGGTATGTGGTACTTTAAACAGGAACCATTCGTTTTTCATTTTATATTTTTTTAATAAAAAAATAATAATAAAATAAAATAAAATCCAAATTATTCACTCTCATTTAAAAGTCCTCACGGTTATGCATGGGTGAATTACTTGGAATTTGTTATGTGCTTCCATGCTCATTTAAAAGTCCTCACGGTTATGCATGTATGGAACGCATATCAAAATTGATTTTTTAAATAAACAAGTTGATTCTAATCCCATTTAAAAGTCGTTACGGTTATGCGTGGTTAGAAGATACTTGAATTCATTTTTTTAAAAATAAAATTGGAATACTACTAATCTCGTTTAAAAGTCCTAATGGTTATGCATGGTTGGTAGATATTCATATTCCTGATATAAATTTACCACAAATAGACACAACGTTATGGTTTTATATGATGATATCATTCTCATCATTCTAAAAGTGGAATATGCGCCTAATAGAGTATTTATGATTTTTGTTTGATTTTTTATTGAAATTTAATATTTATATTCGATTGAGTTTTAATGTTGTATTAATATCTATCACTTTATTTCTATTTTTTCTAACACTGTTACTCTTTTGCTGATAACAAAAGGGGGAGAGAAAAGTCAAGATTTTGACAAATAAAGGTCAAATATTTTCTATTTGCATCTAGACTCATTTGCATATTTTTAATTGTATGCATATATGAAGGGGGAGCTTTGTGTAGAGAGGGAGCATTCAAATAGGGGGAGCAAATTGAATGATCAAATACATTTAATAAATTCAAAATCTTAAATATATGTTTGTTATCATCAAAAGGGGGAGATTGTTGAATATGCGATTATATGATTTTTGTTTGATGATTATAAACATATATATATTCATTTAAATGTATTTGTTAATGTACTATTTTATTTTCACATATTAAATAAATATTTGCTGAATAAAATAAATAACACAGAATTTGAATTCAAACGGATATTTTATTCAAACAAATATTTATTACAATTTTGAATAGTACAGATTTCAAGCTCTCACTATATATATATATATATATAATTTCAATTACAATACGAATTTGATTACATCAGGATTCAAATTTACATTTGCACTTCACTACATATCACTCACACTCGTATTTATCTTCAACTTCATTCCAATGTGAATCCAGCATCTGAGCAATCTGCAAAAATATACATTGACGCGGTAAAATTGAAAATAAATTTTTTTTTGCAGTATAAAATAAAATGTGGATTTTGAAAATAATATTTGCCTCAGTTATTTGGGTTGTTCGTCATCAATTAAATTTGAATTCATCATACACGAACAACTTGTGACATGCACAGTGTATCACTGTACATGCCATAAAGCCGTTCACACCGATATATACACTTGATAAAATTACAGGGACAGGTGAGCACAGGTCAAACCCAAAACGTCGGGTTCAACCCAAGTGCAATAAAAATAATGTCACAACACGAGCACAAGGTCAAACCCGAAGCTGGATTCAACACAGGTGCAGTCCAAAAATATAAGTACGATAAAATGATCGAAACAACTGTACATGAACACTTGCAACAGAAGAAGGCCAGAGTACAGGCAAAATGAAAACAGGCTAGAGGAATCACAGTGCAATGAAGATTACAAGGAAATACAACACATATATACATACATAGATGCATGTATGCACATGGTAGTTGAAACAAATGCCTCAAACTCAACTACAACCAGATTTCATGAAACCAGAGTAGTTCAACTGCATGAACACACAACTCAGAGGCATGAAGGAATACAAAGGCAGTTCAGTAATCAAGTGAACACAATACACAATGAACACAACACAAATGTACTCAATTCAACTACAAATGCACAACACGCATCAAGTATACATGAAGGTCAGAGTGTGCAGTAACAATATACAAACTACAACTAACAATGGAATTCAAGTTACAACTTGAATATGCAACAGCGATGCAACATACATATGCACAATGATATATGATATGGATATGTACAAGAAGTCCAATAGTAACATAAGACCACTACAAGTCTAGAACTCAAGACTACAACTACAAAGAGAAAATATACAGCATACATATGGTTGCAGTTACAACCTAAGCATGCAAATACGACACGAACCAGACTCGAGCACAGTTGAAGTTCAAGGTAAAATAGAGGCAACAACATGAAGCAGAAGTTAACAAGCATAAAACTCAAAACATGCAAAGGCTACAGTAAAACAGTAAATGCAACTGTATGTCAAACTACACCATACCACTTCAAACATGCAGTGACAACAAATATGTAGACCAACAATGCAACTGTATAGAGTACAAGTTAAAAAGTGCAACTAGCCTCTACATCAAATGACAAACCCTGTATGTACATATATGATGAATGAAATTTCAGCTACTAAAACATACAGTGCAAACTCAAGGAAATAAGAAATACAACAAAGTAAACAAGTGACCGTGATCAAGCAATGCAACCCGAAGCTATGCCAAAAAAATATAAAATAGTGCAAATCATGATGAACAAGTTAATGCCAAATCAACATAATCAAATCAAGTGACCAAAGTCAACAGAAATTAAAATCGTGGTGGACACAAACGAAATCAACATCGTCAAATCATAATCGAAGCCATGATGACCAATAAAAATGAATATTTTAAATTCAACACCGTGTTATTCAAGTAAATTGAAAAAGTCAGTAATCATCTCAAGCATCCAAACGAAGATCAATGGCCAACGCAAATCAATTGAGAAATTCAAACAAATATATACAAACAAGAAAATAGGGATTTGAACCCTGTATAAACATCAACATCATCGGCAAATTTCATCATCCGAGTTCGAGCAAAACATAGAACAATAATCATTCAACTCGAATCATCATTCGATTCAAGTATGCAAAATCATAAGAAGCAAAAGCAAAAATACATACCGGAGCAAGATCGAACTCGATCATCGAAGGAGCCGTGAGCCAAGTGAAGAGACGATCGATCGACAGAGCAAGAGAGCGAAATCCCAATTCGATCGATCAATTTAAATTCGACACTTTAAAAAGTCCTAATTTTTAGAAACGAACAAGCAACGAAGAAGCTAATATTTTTCACAAGGAACGGCCGTCATTTTTACAAAAGAAAGTAATCGAGCAAATAAAACAGGAGCCAGGCCGGTAAAGAAATAAAAGGAAAGGGGCCGACCTTTATTGTTTACAATTATATTTGGGATTAATTTTTCAATTAAGGTTTTTGATTGTTTTAAATTTGTTTTAAATTTAAATTCTTCTTTTGAACGTTGTAATTTCTAGTCCTGTGACTAGGGGACAAATTACGTGGTGTAGTTTGAGAATTCGCAACTCGGTGGCTGAGTTGTGGCAGGGTTTTGAGCGTAGAGTTAAGGCTAGTCAATAACGGGTGTCGCGAGTTTACGTGTGTAGGTGTCTGACTGCTTAATTTTTAGTAGAAACCTTGGGGGCAGCATGTAGGCAGGGTTCTGTCGAAGCTGGGTAAATTATGAGTCATTTTATTTCTGCATTTATTATTTTTGCTATTATCTGTGTTGCTATTATTTTGATATATCTGTGTTGAAATAATTTTATAAGCTTCTTCTATAATTTTAATAATTGATAGCATCACCCTATTCATCCCCCTCTAGGGTGAAATCGATCTACAATAACAACCTGTCCTTATAATTGCTGATAAATAGTAAACAGAAATCAAGACAAGCAAACAATGAATGAACGTAAGATACGTGAATATGTCTTGGAAAATCAAGCTTTCTCCTGAAAGCTCCAAAGCATCCAGCTAAATCTAAAAAATATGCTCGGGCTGACCTGAGCATTATAAGAAATAACGCCCAAACCAGTCTGGTAAACAAGCATGGGGAAACTTGAATCAAATCATATTGATTACTATATTTGAAAACCATTTACAAATAAAAGGTATCTCATAAAACCACAGCACACATAGATACAAGTGGGTTTTTATCTTACAATAATCAAACCGTTTATATCAAAAAATCAAATAATATTATAATAATGTCTAACTGTGAAAATATCAATAATCAAGTAGTTGTGATGCTCGTGAGTGTACATCAGAACAATAATATGTATATAATAAAAAACCATTAAGGCACGTTCCCTAATTGTGTCGGATTCCACGGCGGGGACTTCGGTACCTCGAGAACAGTCCTCCTGCATAAGTATCAGAGTTATCCTTATGAAGCAACAATACATCCCTGGTGATGTGCAATAGAAAATACATAGCTGGCCACGTAGGCTGAATGCATCACTCCATGCATGCATGATAACTGTTTGTAACTCTAGGAAGGAGATGATTGCACCTTATGTATTAGTTAAACCCTTGGCTATGCACCCTAGTCTATTTTTAATCAATACCTCTAGTGAGTCTACGTCCGACATTCCAGCACATGAGTCTCCATTCGAACAGATCTCGAAATCACACATGGAATCTCATACCTCAGTAGGTCTTAGAATCATACACGTATTCCCACATCTCATCAAAGATCTTGGAATCACAAATGGGTTACCATACCCCCATGGATCTTGGAATCACACATGAATTCCTACATCGAGTTTAGAATCACACATTGATTCCCATACCCCAACGGATCTCGGAATCATAAATAGATTCCCACATCTTAATCTCGAAATCACACATGGATTCCCGTACCCAATGGGTCTACACATAAATTCCAACATCTCGAACTTCACTCAAATCTCCTCCAAGAGTAGAACCCGTATATGGTTTTGGAATGCTTACGGTTTCAAGTCATCTCATATAAGTACACTCCTCCATTTATCAAGTGTTCCAAAACCATCATTCGATTTTTAGAATACTCAATACTGGTTCTTTTGGAAATAATCAAACAGTACATAAGAGCATAAGTAACCTCCTAACCGTTCAAGCGAACAGATTTCCTTATCAATCGTCCTAGTAGAACAAAACAAGTTTATATGTACAGTACTGCATCACCGACTATAACCGTACCATATAACCTCCGTGTTCCTTCTAGATATTTCCAAAGTCTAATCCTTCAGTGTGAAGTAGGAAATATTTTCGTACCACCATAATAAAGAAGGATTATATATTTAGATCAAGATTTGATAGGTGGTTATTTAGCTACCAAATAAACAAACATTCACTATAAAGATTGCATTTCTCATGGAAACCATTAAGCATCTTAAATTAATCTTTCATTAATTTAAAATCGCCTTTCAAATATTTATTAAACTATTCACTTACTTATCTCATCGGTATAAGTATATTCACAAAACCATTCACTTTCAAACTTGGAAATTTTTTCCATACTTGCACGATGATATATGTATATTCACATAACATTTAACAAATATTATTTATTTCAAAATCATATTAAAATGATCAAACCCATATGTCACTAAATAGAGATATTAATAGCCCAAGACACTATTCCCTTTTAGAAATTTCTTTTATTTTATGAATATCTCTTTTATAAATCTCCAATTCTCTATACAAACTTTCTTTTATAAACCTTCAAGTGTATTTATAAAACTTGATTTATAAATCTCCAAAATCATTTATAGAACTTCTATTATAAATCTCAAAAACCATTAAACCAAACTTTAATCCAATTTCCAAAATCTTTTTCCAAATTTATAAATTCCTTTAATGAAATTATTTTCATTAAATAAGACCCTTATATAAGTCTTTCCATTTAAAGTGATTCCTTTTTAAATAAATAGTTTATTATTTTTATGCAGCTTTTATAAAACAATTAATCATCTTTAAACAACATTAGTAAAATAATATTTTAAACAATCACTGATAAAATAATAAACTTTAAACAAAATATATTAATGTAATAAAAGCTAAAATAAAATTAATATCAAATAATAATAATAAGATATTTGAATAATCATTAAAATATAATTTGATTAATTTTTAAATCATTATTGGTAAATACTAATTTAACTTCAAACAATATTAATATAAAAATAAATTATCTTTAAAATAACATTAATATAATAATAAATTATGTTTAAAATAATATTAATAATAATTTATCTTTAAAACGACATTATTATAAAAATAAATAAAATTTTAAAAATATTATTATAATACTTAATAGCTTTTAATTAAAATATTTATAATATAACAAATAACTTTGAAATAAAATAATCAACTTTTAAATATAAAATAATTAGCTTTAAATATTCAACTTTAAATAATTGTTTAACTTTAATCTAATAATTAATTTTAAAAATAATTGACCTTAAAACTAATTATTATAAATAACTTTGAATAATATTAAAGTATAAAATAACTTTGAACCATATTTAGAATATAATTTAATAATTTTAAGCAATATTTAGAATATAAATAAGTTAAGTTGTAAAACATTGTAGAATAATTATTATATAAAACTCCTTACTAAAATAATAATTATATAAACATTTATAATTATCTAAAATTGAAGTTGATTTAAATCCATAACTTTCTAAATTCGAAAAATTGCTTAGCGACTACAGTGGTACTTAAACAAGCTACTCTGTCATTCAATTTAAGTTTCCAAATTAATTACGTGCATTTACATAATCGACATCTATGTAAATAAATTCAATAATTAACCATCTATGATTAACTCATCACTTATTCAAATCGGCATATCAATTAACAATATCTAATTAGATTTCCAAATCTATAAAATAGTTTAACAATGATTTATTCTGCTAATCAGATTTCCAATCAATTTAATTAACAGAATGATTTTTTTTCTGCTAAATAGATATCCAAATTACTTTATTTAATTTACATCAATAGAACGATGTTTATTCGGCCAAAAATAGATGACACCCATGAAGTATAACTAATTAAACTACGTAGTCGACTAAATTAATGTAATTTTATCCAATCAACATCTATTTATCATAAATTTATATTATCCCAAAACTAACAACATGTTATATTCAAGCTTTGTATTCGCTAATACGAACCCAACACAAAAATCCGTGAGTTAATCAGATTCTTATGGGTGAGATATCATAATTTAAATTTCGCTACTAAATTATTTTGATTAAACAAAGCAAGAAAATTATTTTCTCACCAACATCAAAACCCATGGCCCGTTGCTTTTCCAAACCCGAACCCACTAACTACTTCTTCCCCAATACCCCATCTCCGTTGCCTGCACATAATTTGTGCATGCATCATGTAGGTTACACGCTCCACTACTTACCGAATCGACGAACTAAGACCACCAGCAAGTATCTCTTTATGACTCACCCTACCGCCACACTCAGTTTCACCTTCCACCACCTGAGGCGAAATCCGACAAACCAAAACTGCTTCAAAATCACATTCTAGATTTTCCACATATTGTGACCACCCAACCATCCGGACACCACCAATCTTGGCCACAAGGTGCAAATCCCATGCCTAAAGCCAACTCCACTCTTTGATTTGCCTAACTCGGCCTTGAAATCGAAACCCTTGCTTTCAACCTCCATCTATAGCCATCATGAAATGACATCAAACTCATACCAAAAATACTACACCCTCTCTGACTCCAACGATGCATACGCCGCCTTCTAATTCGAAGCGTGTCGCGAGAAATCTATTTTTGATGTTTTGGGTTTGTTTTTCTCGCTTACTGTAAAATCTCCATAACTTACTCGATTTTGACGAAAACTCGGATGATTGATTTCTAAAAATACTATAGATCTACATGCATAATTTTCGTGTCGAACGATTATGCTAAAAGTGGATGGTTGGAGATGTGGTGATTTTTGATGGTTGAGATGGAATTTTATTTCTTTGTTTTTTGCAAATGATCAGAGATAATGAAGTAGCAATAATATCAAAAGTGAAAAAGGACGTTTATGTGCACACATATGTGGGCAACCAAATCTAACTAAGGCAGAAGGAAAAAAAGAAAATAAACAAGGAGGATAAAGGATAGGGAGACAAATAGATGAAGGGGAACAGTGGATGGGGAAACAAAAGGGCAGGAAGACAACATTATTGCTGCACATTGATTTTGTTTTGGAGTTTGAAATATAAAAGATTGTGATAACCCACCACACTATATCTCGTCCATGTAAGAGCTGCAAACGACAGAAAATAAAATATGAACGCGTACATAAATATGACGTAATCACAAAACAAAAACAAAACACACCAGTTTCAAGTTCTGTTAAATTTTAAAAATACCAACGTTCGATGTAAAATATGTAAAATTACAATTTAAATAATTTCCAAATTAAAAATTATGAAAGAATTCCATAAAACCATTTTATTATCAAAATGATTTTGTTTTTTTATTTTAAAAATCTCAAATCAACTAACTAAAATTAATTAAATATTTCAAAAATCACCATGTAAAATTCCGGGTTGTTACAGCAACGAAAGAAAAAAAATCTGCTCTTCTCAAACCGCACAATGGTTCAACAAGGAGCAGGAAAGGAACTCTTCATACTTCTCTATAACCCGCATGATTTCACACCAATCAGCTGCCTGGAACATAAGAGGAGCTCATTGCATGGAAAAACTTGACCACATCAAAACTCTTATACGAACTCACAGCGTTGACTTAATAGCTATTCTCGAAACCAAGCTTGATCTCTCTCATACCCTTTCTACACGCAAATACATCAACAGTAACAGGGCTCTGCACCATAATCTCCTTGAAGCCCCCTATGGGAGAATTATGGTGATCTATAACCCACTAAAGTACACTCTGTCTCCTATCCTAGCCTCCCCTTAATTTTTCCACTTCCATGCTTCTTTCATCCTTGACTCCTCTTCCTTCTGCCTCGCCATAGTATATGCTTCCAATTCCCCTTCTATCAGACAGTCCCTCCTATACCTAATTCCTGCTTTTCATATAAGAATCTCACCCCTGGCTAATTCTTAGTGATTTTAACAGTTGTTTAAACCTTGACGACAAACATGGTGGCTTTCCTCTAGCTCCTAAATATATTCAGCCTCTAAACATTGCCATTGAAGATGCTAATCTAATGACAATCTACAAATCTGGATCTAAGTTTTCTTGGAACAATTGTAGTCGGTCTGGGTGTAGAATTCTGACCACTATCGATCACTCTTTTTGCAACTTAAAATCTTTGTCAACATGGCCCTCCCTTTCTGCTCACCTTCCTCTTCCAATTTTGTCTAACCACTCCCCCATCATTCTCTCTATTGGTCGCTCGCCATGCATGAGAAAAGAAGTTTTAAATACCATATATCTGGTCTAATGAACCAGGGTTTAATAATATAATAAAAGAGGCATGGTCCTCCTCATTTTATGGTAATCCCATGTTTAAATTTTGCAGGAAATTGGAGCAGGTAAAACATTCTCTCGGATGTTGGGCCAAGAGTAACTTTGGGAAGGGATGTCTGAAATTCGCTACCACAAGAAGCAACTGGAAGAAGTCCAAGAAAAAATGACAACAATCCTGATGATGTTGATAATGCAGCTCAGGAAAGTGTTTTTTTCTAGCTCTATCTGATGCCTTAAAGATGGAATGCTCAATGAGGAGATAACAACTTAATAATAAATGGATAAAAGATGGAGATAGTAACATGGCGTATTTCCATGCGGCAATAAAAGAAAAGCATGCTCATGAGCAAATATATCGAATTCATGCTGTTAATGGTGATCTGCACACTTCTCCTCTTGAGATAGACAATGCTTTGGTTAAGTTCTTCTCTTGCCATCTTGGTAACTCTAAGAACTTTGAGCCCGACCTACATCCTATAGACATCATCGACCTCCCCTCCATAAATCCTTCTCAAGCTGATCAACTAATCTCCTTAGTTACCGATGGTTAAATAAAAAATACTCTCTTCGATATGAATAAGAATTCGAGTGAAGGTCCTGATGGATTTAATGTGCATCTCTTCATTCACATCTGGGAAGTCATAAAATCTAATTTTTGCCTTGCTGTCCAAAGTTTCTTTTCTAAATTCAAGCTGCTTAATAAAGTCAACGCTACCAACCTGTTCCTCATTCCCGAAACCCTCCCTCCTACCAATGTTTCCTTGTTTAAACCCATATCTTTCTGCAACGTGATATACAAGTGCATTGCCAAGATCATCGCTACAAGACTTCAATCCGTTTTGCCTGACCTAGTTTCTTCTAATCAAGCAGTTTTACTGCCTAAAAGAAACTCCCTTGATAAGGTGATGGTAGCTCATGAGCTTCTCAAGGGGTATGGTCGCGCTCATGCAACTCCGAGTGCAATGATGAAACTTGATTTTTCTAAGGCTTATGATAGTGTTCAATGGTCTACAATTGTGAGGTTCATGGCCCTGATGGGTTTCCCGAAGCCTTGCGTAGCTTGGATTTACATTTGCATTTCCTCTCCCTACTTTCTCTCTTAAGTACAATGGTAAAGTGACTGGGTACTTTAAAAGCAAACAAGGCATTCGCCAAGGTGATCCGCTATCTTCATACTTATTCCTCTTACTTATGGAGATTCTGACAAGTATGCTCAATGCCAGATATCGCAGCAAAGAGATAAAATACCATCCTAAATGTAAACAAACTAAGATCACATCCCTTCTCTTTGCTGATGACATAATGATCTTCACTTCCCCTGACAGTGAGTCCATTGCCAATATAAAAAGAACCCTTGACACCTTTTACTCTTGCACTGGTCTCAAGCTAAACCTCTCCAAATCCTTCATCTTGTTTGTTGGAATTTCTCGCACCTTATCTGTTGAGATGACTGCTTCCTCTGGATTACAACCCATGCAGGGTGATATGATATGTGTGGGCATCCCCCTTTGCTCTTCAAGGGTCACAATAGCCAACTGCCTTCTGTTCTACAATAAGATAACTAGTGTGCTAGATTATTGGGCCAATCATTTTCTCTCTCAGGCTGACAGAATTGTCTTGATGAAATCGGTGTGCTTCACCTTAATGGTTTACTAGGCTAGAACCTTTCTTCTACCCAAAAAGCTTCTTCGAATGGTCAGACGTGCAATGTTATGGTTCTTATGGACTGGTAGCATTCACAACGGGAAACCTATTCCGTGCTCCTTTGAATTTATCGAAAAACCTCTGTCCAATGAAGGGTTGGGAACCCTTAGCATTGAGAGATGGAATATTGCTGCTATTAGTCATCATTTCAATTCTTTACTAACTAATAAAAAAAGCCTTTGAGTTCAGTGGACCATCACTCACAATATAGGAAAGAAAAGTTTCTGGACTATGGAAGCCTCCTCTGGATGCAGTTGGATTTGGAGAAAGATCCTGTCTTTGAGAATCATTTTCCTTCCTTATCTCAAATATTCTCTCTCTCGACAAAGCAATATGTAGTTCTAGAATGATCCGTGGATAAGTGATGGTCTTATTCTGTCTGTAGTCTTATCTCAACAGCAAAAATTTCAATCTGGAATAAATATTAATGCTAAAGTTATTGACTTCATCGTCGATAATAAGCTGACCCTCCCTTATACTAGCAATCGGAATTTGAGAGATTTCTGGGCTGGTTTGAGCCACTATCACAACTCCTTCCCGGATGTTGATGAGCTTCTTCGGAATGGCAAGCCCCACTCAATAAGGCATGTATGCCACATGATATCCAAAACTCAACGTATGCCAAAGTATCCATGGCACAAGATTGTCTGGAATAAATAGTCCACATCCTCTGACAACCTTATGCTATGGAGAGTTTTAAATAATGCAATCATGACTAAAGACAGGATGTTTGGGTTTGTGATGGTATCTGACCACTTGTGTGTTTTCTGCAATAGTGATATTGAGAGTGGTAAACGCCTATTTTTTGAATGCAGTATTCTGCATCGTATATAGGGGAGGTTGATAGTCAATCTTGGTAGGACTTGCGTGCCTTTACAGTTTTCAATTGAGTGGGATTTGATTCTTAAGTCCACAAGAAGGAAAGATGATGCGGGCGCTTTGCTTTGTTTTTGTCTAAAGAAATATATCCAACTTATTTGGAGGGAGAGAAATCAGAGAAGCTTTAACAATGTGGTGCGAACCCATCTTCAGTTGTGGATTGTGCTGAAGCATAACATCATGAACGATTTACAGGCATGCAAGTCCAACCCATTCACTATGCTACGGGATTGGTAAAGTTTGGTTACCACCTTGATTACTTCGGGGATTTCTTCGGGTTGTCCCTCCAAGTTCTTCGAGTCGTCGCAACAGTCTGCTGTGTTTCTTGGCTTTGCGCTGTTTTTGATTTTTCCTGAGTCGTGCTTGTGGTCAGCTCCGTGTCATCTGTTTTTATGTTAGTGTCTATGTTTTCTATTTTTGTTTCTTTTGCCCTGTTCTTTGTTTCTCTTTTGTCTTCTCCTGCTTAAAGCATGTTTTGAGTAGTTTTCTTTTCTTCTGCAATAAAATCTGGTAGGGGACCAGTCAACCTCGCTAGCTTTGATTAAAAAAAGACCGGACCAGTGCTTCCAGTATGTAACGACGCGGATTTTCGTTGCCGAAAAACCGAATAGTTATGGGTTTTAAAAAGAATTTAAGAAAAGAAAGAAGAGATAGGAAATAGAGAAAACAGAGAAAAAGAAAATTTTAAAATAGAAAAAGAGAATTTGAAAATAGAACGGACAGAAAGGAAACAAAAAGAACAACATCAGAATCTCACAATTCGCAGCGGAACAACATATAATAATAAATGAATAATCTTTAAACAAAGAACTATATCAGTTATTACATTACATTTCATTTCATTACATCATATCATCAGAGTGTATAATAACATACAACTCAAACAGTGCAGCGGAAAAAGAAATACTATATACTAGTAATACGCCATGCCATCCAGCTTGCCTCCAGCAACTCCAGAATATCCAGAATATCCTGATAAACCTAACTCTTAACTGCCCGTGTGGAAATTGGTGGGCACCCAGAGTTTAGGAAGTAAAACAATAAACTCCGAGTCAGTCATGTGACTGGTGTGAGAACTCAAAACAGTTTATTTAACTTTAAAATCAAATAGAGGAATATTTTTAAACTCAATTCGCAATGCTTTTAAAAATGAGACTACCATAAGGCCTCCCGCACACACACACATGCAAACGCAGAATCGGAGGAGATTTCTCCTTATGATAGCCAAAGATGCTTGATACGCATTTAAAATAACATTTGATATTATTACTAGTGCATAGTGTAATAACAAATCATTTCAAAAATAAAGATATAAATCTTAGCCAACATACGACCATTATCGTATGCCTACTATAGCTACTATCCAAACAGTGGTGACCACCATAAGTGAATAGCAGGTTCTACAACTAATACCGTAAAAGTTTCGTATTGGGAATTGGATTTCCAACAAATGGTCAGGCCAAGGAACTTCCCATTGCCACATGAGAATGCCTCTGGATGGACATCCCCGAGAACCAAACCGGATCTCTACCAACACAAGGCCGGGTTACTCCTAACTGAGTAACAACTGACCGAATATGCCATCCCCCGGTCCTTTGGGACCTTTATCAACCGAGCGCTCGTAATCAATTCACACAATCATAAAGTGTTTTCAACATGAGTAAGTATCTGGGCTCCATACCATGATACCACCCTTTTCCAGAAGGAAATGCACATATCCTAAAAGGCGCTACCCCTCATAACCTTGCTGCTTCTTTCCTGTTTTGACCATTTCCGGGATGTGAGGCTCGACGAATTCACGTCCACAAAAACATACTTTATACAAAAGCCATGCTTTGGGTCAACAAATGATCAACACAATGATCACTAAGATAGACGATCAAATAAATGATCCTATCACAAATAATCAACACAATGATCATTTCAGCATCACTCAGCATGTCACATTACCAAACTGGGAATATATCGCTGATAACTTCAACTATATAACCTTTGAGCTCGTACGTCTCAAAGAAGGGTGTTAAGCAAAGAATAAATTCTCCGCCACCAACAGAAATATATTTGAAAGAAATCGGCTTTATATCTCAACTTGTAATGTCAGGCATACAATCCATACAAGTCTGTTCCGGGATCGAACAAAACCGAAGGCACTTACAAAGAAGTCCTTGCAACCCGGATATTCACAATCCTGATCGGATTTCCCATCACTTATGGAATCTCTATACCAGGAGCGACCCAGTGCAGAGACAATCGATAGGTCATCCTATCGCTCTCGCAAATACCGGTCTTCAACACCGATCTTCAATGCAATTCACAACGACGTATCACATATTCGGAATGGGTTATACGACCCCATGGTCCTTTCCCGGTTAACCCGAATAGTGAGCGCTTATTCAAAAAATAAGTGTGCATTCAAATTCAATCAATTCACATCAAATACCCATTCAAAGGGAAATATTGATAGTCGGTTATTGAACTATCAATGGATATGCATACATCACCAGATTCCAAAAAAATTTCCAAATTATTTATTTTCCAAAATATCTTTACAAGATATATTATTTCAACACTTCAAAAATAAATCAATATTTATTTTTAACAAATTCCACTTTTCACATATAAATTTCATACTTATCAAAAATAAGTAATCGACAAATCTTTTTATTTTCAACCTTTGAAAATATTCAATATACTTAAATCGAATTAAGTATATAATTCATTCTTTAAGGAAATCATTCACTTAAACATATTTATTTGGGCCAAAACGAATGTTGCGTAAAACATCGTTACGACAACCCAAAATCACTAGTATAGGGATTCGAAATTAAAATAGATATATAAATCCCAATACTATTCAAAACATTTCCTTTCGGAAATCATTTACTATAACAACAGTGTTATAGTCCACTATTTCCTTTTATTTCTCGAAAACGTCTATTTCAACAATAAATGTTGAAATCTATGGTTTCGAATCTCAACACATTTAAAACATCGTTAGATCGTTTTAATTCAATTTAAAACATCAAATCTAAACATTTTCTTTAACATATTATTCACTATTCAAAAACGTGAATAAACTTCGTTAACAAATTTCATTCTTTTATTCATTTTAATTCAAAGGATTATTCACTATTTAAAAATGTGAATATAACTCTATTTCTAAGTTATAACAATTAACTCATCAAAATAGGTCGTTTGCGAATTTATAAAACAACGTTTATAAATTCTATTTCTATTTATTTATAAACTTCCTTTTACAAATTCCTTTATTAACCTATTCCAGTTTATATTATAAGTTAAATACTTATAAAACGATTATTTTACAAAAATCGTTCCTTTAAACTTTAAAATTATAAATCTTATAACTTATAAGATTCATTTATTTATCCAAACTATTCTTCTAATAACTTTACAATTTTATAAACCTACTGCTTATAAAATTCCATTTATCACTTCACCGTTTATAATTTTATAAATTTCATTCATTAATGAGATTCATTTTCACTTCATTCAAACACTTATAAAAACTCGTTTTATAATGTCTATATTTCAATTTATAAATATCCATTCATAAATCTCTTAATATAAATCAATTTATATTATTCTCTAAAACGTCTTTAAATTACTTTAAAAACTTCATCATTCTCTTAATTTATAAAATAATCAAATTTTATAAATCCTATATTTAAACTCTTTTAAATAAATTCCAAAATCTCAATTTAAACTATTTTATAAAATCATTAATCCATATTTCTCAAAAATCAGCTTTTAACTATATTCTCAAAAATCATAATTTTTATAACTTTAAAAATTATATCGTTTAATTATTTAAAATGGATCAATTCCAAAAATATAGAATATTTTCAACAATCACTTTTAAAAACCTTTTAAAATCCCAAAATCTGGGTCCAATGATGCTACACACCAAATAGTCAATCACGACTACAACGATATCATATATCAATATGAAAATCCATCAAATATCAAAATATTTGAAATCAAATAAAAACTGTTGAGGAATCCAGTTGGATCCCTCCAACCTGTTTCCTGCATCCAAAAACATTAGCACAATACCAATTTCGCTCCAGTACGAAATTATCGCGGTATATGTTCTTATTAAATATTATCCGCTTAATAACGGCGTAATAGGGTCTCATCCGCTAAACAAAAAATGCGGGAAATCAACAACTGCAATATATACATATGCCAATATATATATATTGATATTACATATAATACCAATTTCACTGTTTATGAAATATTCGCGGTATATGTTTATATTAAATAACATCCGTTTACTAACGGCGTATAATGTCTATTTTAACAATCAACATATAAAAATCATCATTCAAACATGCATTCAAATTTTTTAAATCTAACTATTTAAAAAAAAATCGAAACCTATTCGATTGAGTGAGAAGTTCTCACCTTGGTTTTAATTTCCGTTTTAGCGATTTATTTCGAATAAAATTAAACGGACGTTTAATTTTATCCAAAATTCTCACTAACTCCAAACGACTCCAAACCAACTCCATCGCGTAGTGCTCGTCCATACGATTCCAACGCAACTGAGTTTGCATTTTTTCGACCTCGTATGAAAAAGTTATGAATTTTACAAGTTACACGAGTTTTTATATAAAAATTACAACTTAAATTTACAATTTTATACCCAAAACAAATCTGGGCCGTCCATCCACCTTCACTTCAGATCCGTGCGTCCCCCCTCATCTCTCCTCTTCTTTCACGCAACTTCCTGGAGACAACACGCAAGCCAAACCTATCATATAGCAAGCTAGGGTTTAATATAGCATCGCCATCTCTCATCTATACTCGATCAAACCACCACCAACCTGAAGCTCTCGACCTAAGCTAGGTTCGGCCCCAAGCCTGGCCAACTCGGCCTCCTCCTCCACCTGGGAATGCATACGCAGGTCGGCCCCTTTAAACCCCCCTATCTCCCACTACAATGCTCCATTTTACATCACAGCCGTTGAAAACGTAGTACTCGAGGAGATCTTCAACTTTGTAGTTGAACTTTCTTGCTAATTCTTGATGGATTTGGAGAAATCAAGGGGAAGAGGAAGATCATTTCTGGCCATTCAATAGTTAGGGCCGGCTAGGGTTTAAAATTTAGAGATATTTATTTTTTTATCAAATTTATGAAGATGGTGGTCTATTTATAGAGTTTCGTTCGACACTATTCACCCGGAAATTCCGAACTCCGATTTAGACGCCGTAACCAGCGTACCTAGGGTTTATCCCGCGTTCCGGACACAATGGAACAGGTTTCGGAAGCTAATTCGGAAGTATGTGCGAGTTATGGCTGAAAACGCTCAATTTGAATTAAACCGATTTAAGTCGATTTCTAGGCGTTTTAATTTGTACAGGACAAACGGTAAATCCAAACGACTTGAAATTTGAAACCTTACAATAATATCACATTACGGATCCGATGAAACTAGTTTCGTCGAAATCCGAGACTTTTTGAAAAATGGCTATTTTGACTCGCCAAATTTAAATTAAAAATAATTCGATGCGTTTCGAGCTGCCACGATCAAACGATAACTCCGATTGACACGAAAATTGAAATCCGGTAATAACTAACTATTACGGATCTAATGGAACTGGTTTCGTTCAATTCTGAGACTGTTCAAAAATTGGCTATTTTACAGTCGATTATTAAATATTAAAATATTCAATTTTCACAAATTAACTTTTAATTCGATTTTAAAAGTTCTAAAATATCATTCTAACTCCAACATGATAAAATAAAATTTTACAAATCATTTTCAATCATATTTAACCCAATTTTCAATTATTTCCATAATTTAACGTATTAAATTATCGATTAAATTATTCAATTAAATCCAATAAATCAAATAAAAATTTATTTGACTTATAAATTCACTTATAAATATTTAAAATTAATTAAATATTCAAATTTAAATTTCTAAAAATTCTGGGTCGTTACAATCTTTCCCCCTTAAAAGAATTTCGTCCTCGAAATTACAAGTAAGAAGATTACAGGATTTATTAATTTCCCAAAATTCATAATTAAACTTCTTATAATACTTTACTAAGTTTTCCAATCATACTTAGTTATCTTTTCAAAAATAACTACTATTGTTTAACTTTCAATTCCAAAATCAAAGTTAAAGTTTTCAAAATTTTTCAATTTTTCTCAAAATTTTCCTAACGCCTTAAATTTCCGGAAAAATTCGCCATAGTCTCCTTTGCGCGGCTCGATCCGAAAAAAAATGACAGTATATATATCACAAATATACATCTCATCAAGTAATGAGGCATCCCGAAGGGAAAAAAGTGTAAAAGTACGATATTTAATCCGAGATATGTACCTTATATTTTATTAGCAAGCATATACGGTTAATATAGCGCTAAAGCGAACTCCAAATGCGAAGCAAACGCGATCCGCACCTACTAAACACTCAATAAACAACATGAGAAACATGCATATAGGCAATAGTATCGATATACAACATATATATCCATATGCTAACATAGCAAAAGCAACAAATGCAAACATCAACCAACTATCATCCATATCCAAATAAACATTCATTCATATTCTTATTCTCATTATATGTTCAATGAAATGGTTTTCAATTTAAATCACATTTGATTTATTTACATTGGATTTACTAACATTCATTCTCAATTCAATTAGTTTACATTTACTAATTAAATCCAATTCACATTCAATTCTATTCAAATTTATTTACTTCTAATTTGAATTCAATTACATTAGCTTTCAATTTCATTAATACTTAATGAATTATATAAAATCAATCAACAATCATATAACAACCAATGTATATTAATTTCAACCAAATTCCTTTACTTATATTCATTCAATTTGGTTTAACACCATCACTTTCAATTGGTTTAATTAAATTGATTTTCATTCAACCTTTCAACTTCTAATAACATTAGGTTTCAATGATTTTACACTTACATTCATTATTCCATATCCACTCAATTTACATTCAATTGATTTATATTCAAACCATTTTTTTTCCAATTCAATTTCTAAGTTGAATTTCATTCATATACTCAAGTTTATATTCATTTAATCCACTTGATTATTTACAACTCATATTCATATAATTTTACTTCTTATATATATAAGTTTATTTTACAATTGTAAATCATTTTAATTATAATTCAATCCTTATAATTCTTTTGCTTATACAATTATTCTTTTATTTGGATTATTCAAACAACTTATTCAACAACCAAACAATCAACTTATATACACTAATAATTTTGAAAAATTATTCCTTATATATAAAATATAATCAAGGTAAAATTATTTCATTCACCCAATTTAAAACAATATTGTGCCGAATTGTTCTATTCAAGTGTTTAGAAACCCCTTCGGCATAGTCTTGCGGACCACGCTGACGAAAGTTCATATGCCACTCAATAAACCAATCATCACAATACAAAACAATTTTATATATACTAACAAATACGCTCTCATAGCTATTATTACACTCAAACTCATTCTAGAGTACTGCTGACTCTATCTCTAACGAGTAATACCCTACAGAACCATGGTTGTCGCTTAACCATCAGCTCTGATACCAAATGTAACGACGCGGATTTTCGTTGCCGAAAAACCGAATAGTTATGGGTTTTAAAAAGAATTTAAGAAAAGAAAGAAGAGAGAAAAAGAGAGAAGAGATAGGAAACAGAGAAAACAGAGAAAAAGAAAATTTTAAAATAGAAAAAGAGAATTTGAAAATAGAACGGACAGAAAGGAAACAAAAAGAACAACATCAGAATCTCACAATTCGCAGCGGAACAACATATAATAATAAATGAATAATCTTTAAACAAAGAACTATATCAGTTATTACATTACATTTCATTACATCACATCATATCATCAGAGTGTATAACAACATACAACTCAAACAGTGCAGCGGAAAAAGAAATACTATATACTAGTAATAAGCCATGCCATCCAGCTTGCCTCCAGCAACTCCAGAATATCCAGAATATCCTGATAAACCTAACTCTTAACTGCCCGTGTGGAAATTGGTGGGCACCCAGAGTTTAGGAAGGAAAACAATAAACTCCGAGTCAGTCATGTGACTGGTGTGAGAACTCAAAACAGTTTATTTAACTTTAAAATCAAATAGAGGAATATTTTTAAACTCAATTCGCAATGCTTTTAAAAATGAGACTACCATAAGGCCTCCCGCACACACACACATGCAAACGCAGAATCGGAGGAGATTTCTCCTTATGATAGCCAAAGATGCTTGATACGCATTTAAAATAACATTTGATATTATTACTAGTGCATAGTGTAATAACAAATCATTTCAAAAATAAAGATATAAATCTTAGCCAACATACGACCATTATCGTATGCCTACTATAGCTACTATCCAAACAGTGGTGACCACCATAAGTGAATAGCAGGTTCTACAACTAATACCGTAAAAGTTTCGTATTGGGAATTGGATTTCCAACAAATGGTCAGGCCAAGGAACTTCCCATTGCCACATGAGAATGCCTCTGGATGGACATCCCCGAGAACCAAACCGGATCTCTACCAACACAAGGCCGGGTTACTCCTAACTGAGTAACAACTGACCGAATATGCCATCCCCCGGTCCTTTGGGACCTTTATCAACCGAGCGCTCGTAATCAATTCACACAATCATAAAGTGTTTTCAACATGAGTAAGTATCTGGGCTCCATACCATGATACCACCCTTTTCCAGAAGGAAATGCACATATCCTAAAAGGCGCTACCCCTCATAACCTTGCTGCTTCTTTCCTGTTTTGACCATTTCCGGGATGTGAGGCTCGACGAATTCACGTCCACAAAAACATACTTTATACAAAAGCCATGCTTTGGGTTAACAAATGATCAACACAATGATCACTAAGATAGACGATCAAATAAATGATCCTATCACAAATAATCAACACAATGATCATTTCAGCATCACTCAGCATGTCACATTACCAAACTGGGAATATATCGCTGATAACTTCAACTATATAACCTTTGAGCTCGTACGTCTCAAAGAAGGGTGTTAAGCAAAGAATAAATTCTCCGCCACCAACAGAAATATATTTGAAAGAAATCGGCTTTATATCTCAACTTGTAATGTCAGGCATACAATCCATACAAGTCTGTTCCGGGATCGAACAAAACCGAAGGCACTTACAAAGAAGTCCTTGCAACCCGGATATTCACAATCCTGATCGGATTTCCCATCACTTATGGAATCTCTATACCAGGAGCGACCCAGTGCAGAGACAATCGATAGGTCATCCTATCGCTCTCGCAAATACCGGTCTTCAACACCGATCTTCAATGCAATTCACAACGACGTATCACATATTCGGAATGGGTTATACGACCCCATGGTCCTTTCCCGGTTAACCCGAATAGTGAGCGCTTATTCAAAAAATAAGTGTGCATTCAAATTCAATCAATTCACATCAAATACCCATTCAAAGGGAAATATTGATAGTCGGTTATTGAACTATCAATGGATATGCATACATCACCAGATTCCAAAAAAATTTCCAAATTATTTATTTTCCAAAATATCTTTACAAGATATATTATTTCAACACTTCAAAAATAAATCAATATTTATTTTTAACAAATTCCACTTTTCACATATAAATTTCATACTTATCAAAAATAAGTAATCGACAAATCTTTTTATTTTCAACCTTTGAAAATATTCAATATACTTAAATCGAATTAAGTATATAATTCATTCTTTAAGGAAATCATTCACTTAAACATATTTATTTGGGCCAAAACGAATGTTGCGTAAAACATCGTTACGACAACCCAAAATCACTAGTATAGGGATTCGAAATTAAAATAGATATATAAATCCCAATACTATTCAAAACATTTCCTTTCGGAAATCATTTACTATAACAACAGTGTTATAGTCCACTATTTCCTTTTATTTCTCGAAAACGTCTATTTCAACAATAAATGTTGAAATCTATGGTTTCGAATCTCAACACATTTAAAACATCGTTAGATCGTTTTAATTCAATTTAAAACATCAAATCTAAACATTTTCTTTAACATATTATTCACTATTCAAAAACGTGAATAAACTTCGTTAACAAATTTCATTCTTTTATTCATTTTAATTCAAAGGATTATTCACTATTTAAAAATGTGAATATAACTCTATTTCTAAGTTATAACAATTAACTCATCAAAATAGGTCGTTTGCGAATTTATAAAACAACGTTTATAAATTCTATTTCTATTTATTTATAAACTTCCTTTTACAAATTCCTTTATTAACCTATTCCAGTTTATATTATAAGTTAAATACTTATAAAACGATTATTTTACAAAAATCGTTCCTTTAAACTTTAAAATTATAAATCTTATAACTTATAAGATTCATTTATTTATCCAAACTATTCTTCTAATAACTTTACAATTTTATAAACCTACTGCTTATAAAATTCCATTTATCACTTCACCGTTTATAATTTTATAAATTTCATTCATTAATGAGATTCATTTTCACTTCATTCAAACACTTATAAAAACTCGTTTTATAATGTCTATATTTCAATTTATAAATATCCATTCATAAATCTCTTAATATAAATCAATTTATATTATTCTCTAAAACGTCTTTAAATTACTTTAAAAACTTCATCATTCTCTTAATTTATAAAATAATCAAATTTTATAAATCCTATATTTAAACTCTTTTAAATAAATTCCAAAATCTCAATTTAAACTATTTTATAAAATCATTAATCCATATTTCTCAAAAATCAGCTTTTAACTATATTCTCAAAAATCATAATTTTTATAACTTTAAAAATTATATCGTTTAATTATTTAAAATGGATCAATTCCAAAAATATAGAATATTTTCAACAATCACTTTTAAAAACCTTTTAAAATCCCAAAATCTGGGTCCAATGATGCTACACACCAAATAGTCAATCACGACTACAACGATATCATATATCAATATGAAAATCCATCAAATATCAAAATATTTGAAATCAAATAAAAACTGTTGAGGAATCCAGTTGGATCCCTCCAACCTGTTTCCTGCATCCAAAAACATTAGCACAATACCAATTTCGCTCCAGTACGAAATTATCGCGGTATATGTTCTTATTAAATATTATCCGCTTAATAACGGCGTAATAGGGTCTCATCCGCTAAACAAAAAATGCAGGAAATCAACAACTGCAATATATACATATGCCAATATATATATATATTGATATTACATATAATACCAATTTCACTGTTTATGAAATATTCGCGGTATATGTTTATATTAAATAACATCCGTTTACTAACGGCGTATAATGTCTATTTTAACAATCAACATATAAAAATCATCATTCAAACATGCATTCAAATTTTTTAAATCTAACTATTTAAAAAAAAATCGAAACCTATTCGATTGAGTGAGAAGTTCTCACCTTGGTTTTAATTTCCGTTTTAGCGATTTATTTCGAATAAAATTAAACGGACGTTTAATTTTACCCAAAATTCTCACTAACTCCAAACGACTCCAAACCAACTCCATCGCGTAGTGCTCGTCCATACGATTCCAACGCAACTGAGTTTGCATTTTTTCGACCTCGTATGAAAAAGTTATGAATTTTACAAGTTACACGAGTTTTTATATAAAAATTACAACTTAAATTTACAATTTTATACCCAAAACAAATCTGGGCCGTCCATCCACCTTCACTTCAGATCCGTGCATCCCCCCTCATCTCTCCTCTTCTTTCACGCAACTTCCTGGAGACAACACGCAAGCCAAACCCATCATATAGCAAGCTAGGGTTTAATATAGCATCGCCATCTCTCATCTATACTCGATCAAACCACCACCAACCTGAAGCTCTCGACCTAAGCTAGGTTCGGCCCCAAGCCTGGCCAACTCGGCCTCCTCCTCCACCTGGGAATGCGTACGCAGGTCGGCCCCTTTAAACCCCCCTATCTCCCACTACAATGCTCCATTTTACATCACAGCCGTTGAAAACGTAGTACTCGAGGAGATCTTCAACTTTGTAGTTGAACTTTCTTGCTAATTCTTGATGGATTTGGAGAAATCAAGGGGAAGAGGAAGATCATTTCTGGCCATTCAATAGTTAGGGCCGGCTAGGGTTTAAAATTTAGAGATATTTATTTTTTTATCAAATTTATGAAGATGGTGGTCTATTTATAGAGTTTCGTTCGACACTATTCACCCGGAAATTCCGAACTCCGATTTAGACGCCGTAACCAGCGTACCTAGGGTTTATCCCGCGTTCCGGACACAATGGAATAGGTTTCGGAAGCTAATTCGGAAGTACGTGCGAGTTATGGCTGAAAACGCTCAATTTGAATTAAACCGATTTAAGTCGATTTCTAGGCGTTTTAATTTGTACAGGACAAACGGTAAATCCAAACGACTTGAAATTTGAAACCTTACAATAATATCACATTACGGATCCGATGAAACTAGTTTCGTCGAAATCCGAGACTTTTTGAAAAATGGCTATTTTGACTCGCCAAATTTAAATTAAAAATAATTCGATGCGTTTCGAGCTGCCACGATCAAACGATAACTCCGATTGACACGAAAATTGAAATCCGGTAATAACTAACTATTACGGATCCAATGGAACTTGTTTCGTTCAATTCTGAGACTGTTCAAAAATTGGCTATTTTACAGTCGATTATTAAATATTAAAATATTCAATTTTCACAAATTAACTTTTAATTCGATTTTAAAAGTTCTAAAATATCATTCTAACTCCAACATGATAAAATAAAATTTTACAAATCATTTTCAATCATATTTAACCCAATTTTCAATTATTTCCATAATTTAACGTATTAAATTATCGATTAAATTATTCAATTAAATCCAATAAATCAAATAAAAATTTATTTGACTTATAAATTCACTTATAAATATTTAAAATTAATTAAATATTCAAATTTAAATTTCTAAAAATTCTGGGTCGTTACACAGTAGGTCACTCACCTACACCACCCCTCCTTCTAGTGCCCGCCTGTATTTGCGGTTGTGCTAAGCCTCCTACAATCATGCTTGAATGATGTGAGTGATTATTGGTTTACTAATTGAAGGTTAATTAACTGATTTTTATTCTTTAAACCAATGTTTATTTAGGATTAAGTATAATTTACCCATTTTTGTTGTTTAAACCAATGTTTACTATTGTTGAAAAATAATTGGTGAAAGTTTATCGAGATTATTTGAGATGGGAATATGAAGAATAAATAATAAATTTATGTTGTATTTTATTAAAAAGTTTAAATAACACACAATTAAAATTTTCTATATTAATATTGTTTTATAACTTATTTGAGATAGGAACCGAAGACAAAATTTTGGATGTCAAAATGGAAAGAAAAAATAATGGAAAGATGAAGAGGCGAAATCATTAGCTTATTTGATATCTACTTTATTTCATGCTTAAAATAGAAAATTTCAAACTTCAAGTCGAATCGAAGAAACCAATTTGGAACCTATAAATGATGGGTCAATAGATGAAAATGTTGAGGTAGAAATTGATAATCAACATATTGCAGAAGTTGTAGAGGATACGTATACTAAAAATGTTATTGGTAATTCTAATGATGAAGACGTTAATGGTTTAAGTACAAATGATCTTGAAAAGGACGTTGATATCAGTTATGATCTAGGATTATGAGGAATAACTAGTGATACCAAAAGAATAATGCTAATTCAGCATGGTCCAAATAAGATTATAAAAGAAAATGATGTGTTTCCCAAAACAATATTAATGGTAGACACTTTTCTTTAACTTGAAAATGTTTTGGATAATCTTCAACTCGATATTAATAAAGGAGAGGACCATGTATGATAATAGTATAAATATGAAAGATACATTATTAAGTTAAATAGGTTAATCTCTAACTTGATTTTAAACTCTGGATTATTATTTTATTAGCCATTTTCATTTAATATGCTATAGGTAAACATCAAGGGGTACAAAAAAGGTTACTTGATGTAAATCCTAAAGCCTTCTACATTTCATGTGGATGTCATGGTCTAAATCTTAATTTATGTGATATGGCCAAATCATGTAAGAAAGCTAGAAACTTTGTTGCATATGCACAAAAGATTTATACTTTATTTTCCAGTTCAACTCGTCAATGGAAAATACTTTGAACACATGTGAAAGGTTTGACTCCAAAACGATTATCCACAACACGTTGGGAAAGTCATTTTGAAAGTGCTAAATCAATAAGATTGCAATCATTGGAGCTAGGAGATGCTTTGATTATTATTGTAATAATTCCAAAGATGACGTTGTAATGATAGGCAATCAATTAAAGAAAATTACAGAGTTAATTGTTTTCTACATATAATAGATCAAGATTTGATTTCACTTAGAGACCGATTTGAGAAACTTAAACATTATGAAGCAATTTTTGGCTTTTTGTTAAATTTGAAATTCAGATCTCTTAGTGATGTTGAAGGACTATTACATTATTAGATTACAGAAGATGGAATTAAGCTTAATTTAACACTAAAAGGGGTGAAAAGTATTTACTAATTTTTGTGAATTTTTTAAAATTGTTTTAAGATTATAGTTAAACAATGCAAAATCAACAATCATAGATACAAACATAGACAGATATAAATGCAGTAAAAGTAAAAAGTAAGGAGTTGAGGAGAACACACCATGAATTTTCATACTGGTTTGGAGTTATCCTACATCCAATTCTATACAATTTCTTATACGGATTTCTTTTAAATATCAAAATCAATACAGTCTAGATTTCAAGGCCACGAGACACATCCTTTAGATTTTTTGAGCTCTACGTACACTCACCGGATTTGGACGGGACAACAACACACCTACTTGGATTCAAATGGGACACCAAGAACACCCACTTGATTTAGATGAGACACAGGCACACCCATTTGGATTTCAAGGACACCAAATACACCAAAGAGTATAAGTATGATTTGATATGTTACAGACTCAATTTCAAGATCTTGAGTACAAATAATCCTATAACCTCTTGGACAGTGCTTTTATCTTGATTTGAGTGAAAGAGATCAGAGAGTGAATAATAAAGAATCAAACCAATAGAGTTTAAATTTAATTCTAATTGAATTTGAGACGATTTTGAGTAGATTTTCTTTTATTCAAAATAGTAAAAGAGGAGATAAAGTATGAGAAAGTAGTTAAAATAGTCATTTGGAAAATCCCTATTTATAGAGAAACAACAGTCATGTCCATTAGTGAAGAGATCTAACAAAAAGAAACTTCCATTTAAATTTGAATTTTGAAATTTAAGGCCTATATATTGACATACATGAAAGGGATATGTCATATGTCCTTTGTAATTTTGAAAACCCGTTAAATGAAAGTTGTTTTGAAAATGTTAGTTTTGTAAAATATTTTGATACTTTACGAAATCATTTAAACATATCTCATACACCTTTTAAGCATAATAAATCTTATTTAAATTTTATTAAATTATTTTGAAATATTATAATATGTAATATATTATTTAAACATGAATTTCTTTTGAAAGTGTGTGTGTATAAAGTATAAGCGAATATATATTTAAAACCAAAGTTTAATAAATATCAAAATATACTTTTAAATACTATAAGCATTTTGAAAATATAAAACTATATCAAAGTATAATAGATTAAAATAAAATACTTAAAAATTTAGTTACTTAAAATATAATAGTCTCATAACCAAAGAGTTAGGAATCATTTAAGGACATTTTGAAAAATCATTTTAAAAATAGAGATTCTTTAAAAATCATTTTTGAAATTCAAAATAATTGAAAATCATTTAAAATCAGAGAATAGATCTTAGAAACCTTTTTGAAAATAGAAGAGAGATCAAAGAAGTGCTACTAGAGTTTTAACAAAATAATATGACTTTATAACTTATCTTGATATCTTGAATCTTCAAAACTCATGAGTCTTCAATCTCTAACTCTTGAATCTCTATATCAGCCTCTTGAATCTTCTCTTGATATTGTATAGTCTTCTAAATTGACAATTGTCTAATATTCTGCTCTATATACTATATATAACTTAATAAAAACATTAATATCTATATTTTATATAATGTCAAATGGTTGGTGTCATCAAAACCAATGCTAAAGGTACTAGCAATCTCCCACTTTTTAATGATGACAAACATGTTTATAAAATATGATATAACTTCCCTTGAGTTGCAAAATCCCCCTTAATCTATGCTTGGATATTTTATATATTTCTCCCACTTTATCATCAACAAAAATAAAACCATAACTTCCCTTAACTAAGGTACTATATGGTATATAAAAAGGGATAAGGATGATATATTAAATTGATATGTAAATAAGATGTAATATCACAAACCAATTTTATACTTTAATCCAATACATACATTCATTCCAATCAATCCAATTCAATACAAACACACTTTCAATTTAATCCAAAACAAACATAAAGCAAACCAAAGTCGCCAAATCACAACTATAAGTTAATTCACACCAATCCATACGTGTTATTCTTATATAATATTTTATTATACAAACTTTAATTAAATCTTAATAAAGCAAACTAATTATTTTAATCTTCCCTAGGAACTTCTACCCAAACATCAGAATTGAAAATCGGATATGCTTTGATTACATTCCAATCTACATTGTCTTTGTTGATGGCAAAATCTGGATTGTTGGTTGGTTCATCTTTGATAGGGAAGAAATCATCCATTAAATCGCATCAAAATGCTTTTCTTATTCTTTTATCATCTGCATTTGACTCAATTCTAAGTGTCTTTGATTTCTAAGGACAAAAGTAAGAATATCTTAAATGGTTGAAGGGTTTGTTTAAGATTTTCACACAATTTTTGGCATGGAAAAGCCATTTTTGCAAAGCTAAGTTTACAGGTGAAACAGAGAAGAAAGAGAGTGGAAATGGTGTTTTTCTAGAGTGAATATGTTTATATAGGGGTGAGAAGTCGTTTGGAATGAAAATGACTTTAGTGGTTATTTTATTTTGAAATTTTTTTTGTTTATGCTCATTATATGTTGACATATAGGTTGTACATATGTCGACATATGTACCATTTTTTAGAAAAATAACTATCTTTCTATATTTTTGTAATTAGCCTAAAATATTGTACTTCCATGGATTTTCAGAGACCAATAACGATATATAACAGCTAGGAACTTTGTTTTATTGATGATCATAGTTGAGTACATGGACATAAACATAAAGACACATGGATTAAAATTAAGATAATATAAACTAAAAACTAGAAAATAAAAGGAAATACAACTACGAAGATGAAGATGAAGATGAAGCATTTCCGCTAATCTTGCGAATGATCTTTCCAAAGTACTTACCTACTTTGTTGGAAAGAGAAGTAAGTTTCTTAGAAAATAATCTCTTATGCTTCTTTTGGTTATTAACAATTTTCTCTTGATTTTTGAGAATATCTTTGTTGGATGGATGAGATGGCATTTCGATACTTTCCAAAGAAGTATATTCCTCGTCTTCTTGTTCTTCCTCCTCCTCCATTTTCGTTTCTTCTCCTTTCATTTCCTCCTCTTCTCTTATTTCACGCTCCTCTTTCTAGCCAATCTTTTTTTCATTTCCACAAGTGTTTCATAAGGCTTAAATATGGGTGAAATTTGCATAAGAGAGACGTTGACCTTGTCGAAATGTTTTTGAGGAATGGTTTTGTAACGGCCCGTAATTTCGCTACTTCGAAAATGAGAGATTTTGCTTATTTTAAATTTAAAAGAATTTAAAACTTTAATAAATATGTTATATATAATAAATAATAATAGAGAAATTATATATTCTTACAATTACTAATTAAAAAGTATAAACTTGAATTTTAGAACAAATCAGTAAAAGTTAAGTTTTGTTAAAAATAAATAAAGCCTAAATAAATGGATTTAAATATTTCTTTGAAAATATGAATCTTATTAAAAACATCTAATAAAGATTATAAAAGTATATTAAAAGATTTAAAAATATATTAATAACCGTTTTACAAAAATAAGCAAATTTTGTCGAATTTTGTCAATTTTACATACACTGTAAAACTAGAGATTTTAATATTTTTTAATTTAAAATACAAAGAGACGTATTTTAGTTTGTTTAAAAGGGTAAAAAGTTCATTTTAAAGTTTGGTTTACATCAATATATAGCTTAACAAAAAGGTCAAATTTTGATTGTAAAATTTGTCAATAAAAACACCGTTTTCAAACAAAACAAGTTGTCGTTAAGTTTTTGCAACATAATATGTTTTCTAGCTCTATGTGCACTTAACAAACTATGTAACATGTACATTTACCATAATAAATACAAAAGAATTCAAATTGGTATAAATAAATATTACAAAACATGATTTGACAAATTTAAAATTAAATTGAACTTTATAAAATAACTTCATTACTTTATCTCTTATCTCATTAATGAGATGGTATGTATAAGCATGGAAAAGAAGCAAAGTTATATGTTTTAATATTGGTAATCAAGGAAATGGTGACACCTCTCTTACTACTTACACACTTTTCCTTAACATCATTTCCACCATTAATGCATATGCTAATTTGTTAACAAGTGTCATGTGTAATCAAATCAAAGCAAAAGTCTTCTCTTCAAAATACAAAGTTTAAGAAAGAAAAGAGAGTGATCATTTCACAAATTCAAATCACATTAATTAGCCATCCTTTCCTTTCATAAATGCATGTCCTTAAGGGTTTAATCAAAGATTAAAAAAAAACGCAAAAGTAGAGAAGGTTAGTATGGTCTTTTGCCAAGCAAGCTTCATCTATAAATAGCCATGCCATTCACAAAAAAATTAACAAATCTTTCTCTTTATTTCCTTAAGTTCTTCCCTCATTCCTCTTCCACCTCCAAGCCATTCACCATCTACTACCTATATCCCTCCTCCAAGCCACCAAAACACCTTCCACTCTCAGCCAGACCACCCTACACGCCTTCCCCCTCCCAAACTCACGCACACCCCACCTACCCAAAGCCATACACCCCCATATCCAAGGTCGTACCCTCCTCCCTTGGCCATGCACCCCCCTAGCCGAGCCATACACCCTCCTCTCTTATAAAAAAGAACAAAAAAAGGAAAATAAAGGAAAGGAAAAAAGGTGAAGGAAAGGAAAGCGATAAATTCAAGATGCTCGGAAAATAGCATGTTAGTTCATTAGCCGTAAGCACGCCAATTCGCCTAAAGATTGACGGAGTGAAAATCAAGGTGAGAAAAATTCTCACCGCTATATAATCTATATTGATTTTTGAGTTGATTTGCAGTGTTAGATAATCACCATTTTATGATATGGATGTTTGAATAATTGTTTGAATGTTGGATAATCCATAGTAATATTATGACATTTACCATATTAAATATGTTAATGTCAATTGTGAATGTTTTCAAAAGAAAAACTAAATGTTTAAAAGATAATTTGGAATATTTAAAATTAATTCTAAAATAAAGTTGATAACCGAGTAGTAATTTGTCCCGCTTGTGAGATCTGGAAATATAAAATAAGATGTTTAAATAAGGTTAGGGAGGAGCAACCAGTGCCCTGAACTTACCTGGCCTCTGTTTTCTTTTCTTAAGCGCAACATGGAACAGATCGAAAGGAAAGCTCGGATGCTCTAAAAAGATCGTATTAAGTTTTCAAAATTAAAAAAGATTGGTATTATTCAAAAAACAAGCAATCTCCCAAATAAATAATTTCTATGATCATATTTACTCAAAAATATTTGCTAAGATTGATTTAAGGTTTATCGAAAACAATGTCTTAGATAACATTGCTTTTGACCCGCCTAAAAGTTAAGGAATTTGGATCGAGAGTTAAGTCGGGAAATTTGAGATATTATCTAAAGAAAAAGAATAAATTAATTAGAATTATTCTAAGTCAAAAGAAAAGAGATTTTGAAATCATCCGAAAAGAATTGAAGTGAAAAGAGACTTAATAAATCTCGTATACTCATACTCACTTTTTATCGATGATTGGCTTCGAAGGAACCGGGGTCGGATTCAGGAGATTCATATCCAAAAAACCACTTCGAACCAATGTATACGTTCGAATGTAAAGACATGTTGAAGATTATGATTATTGAAGACTGTAGATCTTCATAGCATGAGGATTGCTTGTTGGCATGCTCTGGGAATCTTCCATTATAGAATTATTTATAGTAGTGGTCTCCTCGTTGTGGAGATTTTTCCGATTGCAAGGACTACTCACTACTAGTGGTAGTAGGAGAGTGCCTTTGGTTTGTTTCGTTCCTAGACAACTTGTGTGGACGTTTGTTTGACATTGCATTTTTAAAGATTACGTACATTAGGTTTTTACAAACATACATCTGTGGTGGCGGAGAAGGCAACTTCTTTTAGCTTAACATCCTCCTTGAGACATACGAGCTTAAGTATTGTATTTTTGTAGAAGGCAATTAGTAGTCAAGGGGAATGTCAATGTGGCATTCAAAGATGTGATATGTGCTATGTGAAAAGGTAATCATTGCCTCAAGCCTCATCAACCGGAAATGACCGAAACATGGTTAGATGCGGCAAGGCTAAGTGAGTTATTTCCAATTGGGGTATGATCATCCCCTTTTAGACATATTTCTTCTCGCTATGACATTCAGATGTAAGTTAATGTGGTTTGTATGCTCGGACGCTCGGTTTAAAGGTCGACTACGACCGGGGGATGATATATTTGGTATTATCTAGTTACAGAGATAGGACAGTCTCTTGTTGGTAGAGGATCCTTTTTGATGGACCTCGGGATAATTATCTAGATGTGTACCCATCGGAAGGTAGTCCCTTCACTTGGTCATTTGTATGAAAATCCATTCTCCAATAAGAACCTACAGTTTTGTTTGTAGAACCTAGTATGCTAGAATTTAATAAAAGTAGCAGTTTCGGCTAAGATTAATTAGTTTATTTGCAAATGTTTTCAAGGAATGTCATTGAAAATAATATCAAATGTCTTGATATATTAAAGTATTTTAGTTATCATAAGGTAAAAACCCGTCGGTGTTTATGTATGGGCGTTGTCTTATGAGATACTCTTTCTTTTCAAAGGATTTTATTTAAAGGCCGATATATGACACTGTCATTTATTATTGAGTTTTTCTCACGCTGGTTTATCAAGCCTGATCTGGGTATTTTCAACACCCGGGTCAGATCCGAGTAGTTTCAGGTTTAGTCGAAGACGGTTGTAGTTTCGAGAGGAGAGCTGGAGATATTCATCTATGTATGGACTTATTCTGTTATCCGCTTTGCGTTGTTTGTTTGTTTTAGTTTGATGTTTTTCAGCAATTGTAAGGACAAATGTTTGTAACTGTCCAAACTAAATTTAGGGTAGATTCTGATATATGTATTTAGAAGTTTTCTGCTGTAAAGATATTTGTTCAATATTATATGTTATTCCATTCGTGTGAGATCTGTTATGTCTATTTTTCTTTATTACCCCTGAAAATCCACAATTCCATGCAATTTGGATCTGACATGTGCGGTTCATTGTCTGCACAAAGGGTACGGAATTTTGGGTCACCGCATATGGTATCACAGCTTTTGGTTGAGCGAACACCGAAGCCTGATAGGGGTAAAGCTCATCAAATATAGGATTAGTAATATCCTAGGATAAGTAACTCATTAGAGATAGGGTTAGTAACACCATAGAATGAGTTATGAGAGTGTTATATATTGAGTGTATATTTGTCAATTTTATAAAAATGTTTTGTTTTTAAAGATGGTAAATGAAATAATTTTACCTTGGGTTTATATTTTAAATATTAAAGGGGATATTATTATTTTTGGGTTAGAAATTAAGGATTGTTTGAAATTTGGCTTAATAAAAGTAAAATATGAATATCTTGTGATTAGAATTGCACGATTTGACTATAAGATATTCCATATAGAATCAATTAGCTGGAAGCTAGAATTTAGAACTTTAACCATATACCCCTAGACATTTAGTTTTTAAGATATAATGATTTAATGATCATCACAATAGATGGATTTAAAAGCTAAGTACAAATATCTTGTGAAGTAAAATTCATGATTTGACTATAAGATATTTGATGATAATATTAAAGCTAGAAGTTGTAATTAGAGAAAGTAAAAAGGAAATGCACACTTTGAAAAATTCTTATCAATGAAATATTAAAAAAAAAAACTTAAAACGAGACTTTTGGAAAAATATAATATGAAAGGGTAAATTCTATAACTTATAAAGAAGATAAGGCAATTTGAAATTTAGACACTTTGATTATGTTAAAATTAAGGTGAAATTTAGGAATAAGAGATGTAAGAAATATCATCCTAATATAAAACTTTGAATTAGTGATACATTTAGGATAACGTTTGTAATTTAGAATAAAGTAAGATTAGAAATGGATAGTTATGAATAGTATGGTTAGTAGGTTGATTGTTGGATGAAAATGTTTAAGTAACAAATACCATGTGAGTTAAGTTTTACAATTTGACTATAAGGTATTTGATGGATTTAAAGTTAAGAAATTTGATTTTTAAAAAATGGATAGGTGAATAAGTTAAGTAGATAATCATAGGATTTGTAAGAAAAAGATGTACACTTAGCAAATTTGTCTTATTAGTATATGGTTAAGATAAATAATATTAGCTAAATTAGGACCTTAGATAAATAAAGCTAAGGATTAAGTTTCATAACTTATTGATTTGATATAATAGTAGAATTCCACATTTTTCAAACCCCCTAATAGAATTAATAACGGTTTGAAGTTTGGGGACATGTATATATACTCTTAGGAAGTAAAGGTATATTATACAAGTTTAATTCATATTTGTAAGCTTAACTAATAATGGATTTAGTAGAAAGTAAATGGTTGTGAGATAAACTTAGATTAATAGAAATTTTTGAAGAAATAAATTAGGTAAAAATGAATGTGAATAAGTACAAAAGTTAAGCGTAGACCATTTCGGCACATAAATTTTAATCTAATATTTGAGTACAGAACTTTGAGATGTTTACACTAATCCGAGAAAGATTTATCACTCGATTCTTAACGGCAAACATCGATAAGAGTTTATGATTATGTACTCAAGTTTTCTATCATAGTTGAGAGCTATGCAAGGAAAGAAAAAGTTTGTGATCAAGAAAGTCCTATCAAAGTCCACACTAGAAAATCGAGGGTTCGATACCAGTTCGAAAGTAAAGTTTTGGATTTGAATAATAGATCGAATCATATATCACATATAGAATGATGTTCTGGGACTGTCTACATTGTGATTGGATAGTTATCTTAAATAGTAGACACTAAGATATAGAGGTTGGACTGATGTTTTGGTATATAAATATATATAGACCTCAGGTATAGTACATGCTCAGGGCAGGGAATGAGTTATGTGGATGTATTCGCTTATGCCGATATAGCATTAGTTTTGTTGTTTTTGAATGTATAGTCTTGTTTGGTTGTTGTATATATTATCTTAAGTGTGCAGTACGCACTAGGATGGGTAGGATAGAAGTCTGACTTGATGTATGTATATATAACCTTAAGTACATGATAAGTACTCAGGTTAGTATGGGAGTCTAAGTACTCAGGTTAGTATGGGAGTCTCTGTATGTATGATTGGTATCCTTTGTTTCAGTATGTTATGATATCGACCTTCTTATATGCATTTTCTTTCCATCATTGGTATAAATAAGTCAAAATGTTTGATGATACGAGTATGAGATAGATTCCTTTATCTAACTTTCATTTCGAGGATGAAATGCATTTAAGTAGGGGAGAATGTAACGACCCGTAATTTCGCTTCGTCGAAAATGAGAGATTTTGCTTATTTTAAATTTAAAAGAACTTAAAACTTTAATAAATATGTTATATATAATAAACAATAATAGAGAAATTATTCATTCTTATAATTACTAATTAAAAATTAAAAATTTGAATTTTAGAATAAATCAGCAAAAGTTAAGTTTTGATAAAAGTAAATAAAGGCTTAAATAAATGGATTTAAATATTTGTTTGAAAAGACGAATCTTATTAAAAACATCTAATAAAGATTATAAAAGTATATTAAAAAAGATTTAAAAATGTGTTAATAACCGTTTACCAAAATAACCAAATTTTGTCGCATTTTGTCAGTTTTACATACACTGTAAAAATAGAGATTTTGATTTTATTTAAATATGTAAAATATAAAGAGACGTGTTTTAATTTATTTAAAAAGGTAAAATGTTTATTTTAAAGTTTGGTTTACATCAATATATAGCTTAACAAAAAGTCAAATTTTGACTGTAAAATTTGTTAACAAAAACACTGTTTTCAACCAAAACAAGTTATGTTAAGTTTTTGCAACATGATATGTTTTCTAGCTTATATGTACACTTAAAAAACTACGTAAGATGTACATTTACCATAATAAAAATAAAAGAATTCAAATCGGTATAAATAAAGATTACAAAACATGATTTGAAAATTTTGAAATTAAATTGAACTTTATAAAACAACATCATTACTTTATCTCTTATCTCATTAATGAGATGGTACGTATATTCATGGAAAAGGAGCAAATTTATATGCTTTAATATTGGTAACCATGGAAATGGTGACACATCTCTTTATTACTTACATACTTTTGCTTAACATCGTTTCCACCATTAATACATATGCTAATTTGTTAACAAGGGTCATGTGTAATCAAATCAAAGCAAAAGTCTTCTCTTTAAAATACAAAGTTTAAGAAAGAAGAAAGAGCAATCATTTCAAAAATTAAAATCACATTAATGAGTCATCCTTTCCTTTCATAAATGCAGGTCCTTAAGGGTTTAATCAAAGATGTAAAAAAATGCAAAAGTAGAGAAGGTTAGTATGGTCATTTGCCAAGCAAGCTTCATCTATAAATAGCCATGCCATTCTCATAAAAATTAACAAATCTTTCTCATTATTTCCTTAAGTTCTACCCCGATTCCTCTTCCACCTCCAAGCCATTCACCCTCTACCACCTATACCCCTCCTCCCAGCCACCAAAACGCCTTCCACTCTCGGCCAAACCACCCTACACGCCTCCAACCCCCCCAAACTCACGCACACCCCACCTACCCAAAGCCACACACCCCCGTATCTAAGGCCGTACCTTCCTCCCTAGGCTATGCACCCCTTTAGCCGAGCCGTACACCCTCCTCTCTTACAAAAAAAGAAAAAAAAAGAAAAAGAAAGGAAAGAAAAAAAGGAGAAGGAAAGGAAAGCGATGAATTCAAGACGCTTGGAAAATAACACGTTAGCCGTAAGCACGCCAATTCGCCTAAAGATTGATGGAGTGGAAATGAAGGTGAGAAAAATTCTCACCGCTATATAATTTATATTGATTTTTGAGTTGATTTGCTATGTTAAATAATCACCATTTTATGATATGGATGTCTGAATAATCGTTTGAAGGTTGATAACTCATAGTAATGTTATGACATTTACCGTATTGAATATGTTAATGTCATATGATTGTTTGTTTAGTTGCGATGTTAATATGGACATCAATTTTCTATCATTTTTGATTAAGTGATTGCTTTGTTAGAGACCCAATTTTGATGATATGAGATACTTTAGAAAAATGAGTCTCTTTACAATTGAAATTGAAATTAAAGTAGAAATAAAAGAGAGTTTGAAATTTGAAGTGAAATGGGATTAAAAAGGATATTTAAAGTAAAATTGAAATTGAGATGAATAGCGAAACTGAAATTGAAATCGAACTTTAAAATTGAAAGTGAAATTAATGTTAAAATATAAGTTAAAATTGAAATTAGATTTGAAATCTAAGTTTAATTTGAGTTTAATCTGAAGTTAGAGTTGAAATTGATTTGAAATTGGAATCTAAAATTTAATATTAAAATAATAGGAATAAAATAATATAATAATATATGGAAATAGTGAAAATATATTTTAAAAGCTTTAAAAATGAAAATATTGATTTAAAATGATTTGTAATGACTTTATAAGTGGTAAAATTCAATTCGAATAGATTAATCCAAGTGTTGAAAAATAAGTTAAAACTATGTGCATCGCGCAACGGTAGTTCGCGATTACGCGTCGAAAAGTTCAAATTAGAGTATAGAGTGGAATATAGCTCGGAATTCTTCGAGATAAGAAAATCCATACTATTATATCCATATCTTATAAAAAAATAAAATCAAAATTTCGTTGAGTAGATTCTGAATTAAGTCCAAATCAATTTTCTAGAAAAATCGCGCTACTGCATTTAAGTGACCATAAAGGGAAATCGGCTTAAATGGACGTTTTTAAGTAAGGAAAAATACAGAATAAATTTGATAAATCCATTTAAATAACTTAGAAGAGATTTGAAATGATAATATGAATTATCAAATGTTTAAAAGTTGTTTAAATTAAATAAGCTTATATAGCACTTTCCGCGACACTTTTATGCTGTGTATTCTATAACTTTTTTGAATATGAGTTTAAACGTGACGATTTTTCACGGAATCAATTGTGAATGTTTATAAAAGAAAAACTAAATGTTTAAAAAATAATTTGGAAAATTTAAAATCAATTCCAAAATAAAGTTGATAACTGAGTAGTACATATGTCCCGCATGTGTGATCTGGGAATATAAAATAAGTTTTTAAATAAGGTTAGGGATGGAGCAAGCAGTGCCCTGAACTTACATGGCCTCTGTTTTCTTTTCTTAGGCGAGGGGTGGAAAAGATCGAAAGGAAATCTCAGATGCTCTAAAAAGATCGTAATAAGTTTCTAAAATAAAAGAAGATTGGCATTATTCAAAAATATTAAGCAATCTCCAAAATAAATAATTTCTATGATCTTATTTACTCAAAAATGTTTGCTAAGATTGATTTTAGAGTTTATCGTAAACGATGTCTTAAATAACATTATTTTGACATGACTAAAAGTTAAGGAATTTGGATCGAGAGTTAAGTGAGGAAATTTGAGATATTATCTAATGAAAAAGAATA
Source organism: Allium cepa (assembly GCA_030765085.1). NCBI lineage: Eukaryota > Viridiplantae > Streptophyta > Magnoliopsida > Asparagales > Amaryllidaceae > Allium > Allium cepa. Next base: position 554,130,276 of record CM060938.1, on the reverse strand, counting down.
AATTACTTAGAATTATTTTAAGTAAAAAGAAAGAGATTTTGAAATCATCTGAAAAGAATTAAAGTGAAAAGAGACTTGATAAATCCTACATACTCATATTCACTTCGAAGGAACCGAGTCAGATTTGGGCAATTCCTATCCAAAAAACCACTTTGAACCAATGTATACGTTCGAATGTGAACACATATTGAAGATGATTATTATTGAAGACCGTGGATCTTTATAGCCTGAGGGCTGCTTGTTGACATGCTATGAGTATCTTCCATTATAGAGTTATTTATAGCAGTGGTCTTCTCGTTGTGGATATTTTTCGAATTACAAGGACTATTCGCTACTAGTGGTAGTAGGAGAGTGCCTTCGGTTTGTCCTATTTCTGGACAACTTGTATGGACGTTTGTCTGACATTGCATTTCTAAATATTACGTACATTGGTTTTAACAAACATACATCTATGGTGGCGGATAAGGCAACTTAATTTAGCTTAACACACTCCTTGATACATACGATCTTAAGGGTTGTATTTTTGTGGAAGACAATTAGTTGTCAACGGAAATGGTAATGTGGCATTCAGAGATGTGATATGTGCTATATAAAAAGGTAATCGTTGCCTTAAGTCTCATCAACCAGAAATGACCGAAACAGTGTTAGATGAGGCAAGGCTAAGTGGGTCATTCCCAATCATGGTATGATCATCCCCTTCTAGATATATTTCTTCCTGCTATTACATTCGAGATGTCAATTAATACGGTTTGTATGCTCGAGCACACGGTTTAAAGGTCGGTAAAGATCGAGGGATGATATATTCAGTACTATCTAGTTACAGAGATAGGCCGGTCTTGTGCTGGTGGAGGATCCTTTGTGATGGTCCTCGAGACGTCCATCTAGAGATGTACCCATCGAAAGGTAGTCCCTTCACCTGGTTATTTAAATGGAAATCCATTCTTCAATAAGAACCTACGGTTTTGTTTGTAAAGCCTAGTATGATGGTATTTAATAATGGTAACAATTTTAGCTAAGATTAATAAGTTTATTTGCAAATATTTTCAAGGAATGTCATTATAAATAATATCAAACGTCTTGATAAATAAAAGTATTTTAGTTATCATAAGGTAAAAAACTCGTCCTTGTTTATGTATGGGCATGGTATTATGAGATACTTTTTCTTTTTAAAGGATTTTATATAAAGGCTGATATATGACACCGTCATTTATTATTGAGTTTTGCTCACGCTGGTTTATCTGATCCGGGTATTTTCAATATTCGGGTCAGATCCGAATAGTTTCAGGTTTAGTCGAAGACGGTTGAAGTTTCCAAAGGAGAGCTGGAGATATTCATCTACCCATGGACTTATTTTATTATCTGCTTTGCGCTATTTGTTTGTTTGTTTGTTTGTTTGTTTGTTTGTTTTAGTTTGATGTTTGTCAGCAATTGTAAGGAAAGATGTTTATAACTATCCAAGTTGAATTTAGGTTAGACTCTGATATATGTATTTAAAAGTTTTCCGCTGTAAAGATATTTGTTCGATATTATATGTTATCTCATTCGTGTGAGATTCCGTTCTGTCTATTTTTCTTTATTACCCTCTGATAATCCACAATTCCATGTAATTTGAGTCTGACATGTGTGGTTTATTGTCGGCACAAAGGGTACAGAATTTTGGATCGTCACAAGTCTCCTCTCATCTTAGGTCGACACCAAAATATATGAATATTCTAGTGAAATACACACCATAAAAAAGTGTATTCTCGTGCCTAGAGTTATTCTTAGGAACGAATCCATTCAAAATAACTAGTTACCAATTTATGTTGTAATTACCATATATTGCAAAAGGTGCTTTGAAAACTTTTTGAGTCATGTTATTATAATTTCTTATCCTCGGTGTTATGCTTCATTGGAAAAGAAGACTCAAAATTCTTGCTTTAGGATGCAAAATTTTAAGAAATCTTCATCACTTTCAAAACTATCATGAAGAACTTCACGGTTTTAAATATCAATTTTGAAAGTCGAAAGGTCAATTCCACTAGATTTGCATTCGAGAATGTTACCTAAAATTTCATAATTTAAAACAATCTAGTGTCTTAGACACTACTCTAAATTTCACAGTCATTTCTTTCGTAAAACTTTCCTTTCAAATTTCAATAAACATCTTTACTAAATTTGGAAAACAAACAAAATCATTTTGGAAAGCATTAATCAAACAACTGATCTACTTATTCTTGCACAATGGATAAACTAGATCATCATGAGAAAGAACACACATTTTGTTCAATTAAATAATTATGCCTTACTATTTAAACCTGCTCTTTAGCATATATTTCAGTAGAGACTACCTATAGTATTTTTCTCTAACATATATGACTTGTTTCCTAAATTTTGTACAAAAACATGCATAAAATCAAGAAGTCTACTTTGACACACATAACGATTTCCCTAATTTGGACGATGATAATTTCATAAACAAGCATGCATAAGATCAATCTCAAACATAATATGTCAATAAACTTTAATAATTACAGTGTGAAAGGTGAGACAATTGTAAGCTTACTGAGTTGAAGTTGAAAATCATAGAAAATCGAAGGTTTTGAATCGGTGGTTCTTTCTTCTCAAAAACATTAAAGATCTTGAATAAGGGAAAATTTCAAATGAGGGAAAGAAGAAGATATTCATAGGAGAGCTAATAAAATCTCAACAATCCATCCGGTAAGTGCAAGAATGTTTCGGAGCCATAGGATCTTGATCAGGTAATTTTAGAGTTAAAGTGACATCAATAGCTGCCGTTAAAAAGAAGAGAAATGCTAACAACATTCTTCTTCAAAGAGAGTATTGCTATGCTTACCATCTCATTGATGGAAATTAGTGAGTTCGACAATGCAATAATTAATTTCAATATATTTGCTTTGTAGGATCATAAAATTTCACTAATGAAATGACAAGTATAGCAATACTCTCCCTAAGCTATTTAAGTTGCTAGCATTTCCCATAAGAAAAGCATAACCGTTGATTCACAAGATAGAGACATATTTCCATGCATTTAGTTCTTTTGACAAAAAGAAATATTGCACTAATAGAGCAAAATTCTGCTCTTCCTTCGTATGAGGAAGACCTGAGTTACACAAGTGCAAATCACCTAGTCCTATTTTATATGGTCTCCGTGGACCACTCAAAAATCCACCATTCATTCTCTTTTTTTTTTACTTATAAAATAGTAAAAGTAAAAGTAAAAAAAAACGAACGGATGGATTTTAGAGGGTCCATGAGACCATGGAAAATGGGCCTAGGTGATTATTTGCCAAGTTACGCACATTTTTAGCAAATAAAATTTAGCCAATCATAACTAGGATTAAGATAGCAAGAACTTGGCTTCATTTCAAAGCATCTAATACGACATCAATGAAATACTTAGACAAAATCTAACGTAACATAATGGCCATAGATTTTCTTGTCAAGGCTCTCTATTAAGTATAATATCTTTCAACTTCAGTATAAGATAATTCAACGCATAATTGTGCATGATCTTGATCGACCATGACATAGTTGGAACCCTTCAACCCGGCTTTATTTTTTTATTAATTTACCGAAGATATCGGTAAGTTTACTATTACTATATTAATTGTAGCGATGTACCAAACCTTTTACTATTATTTTTTGCGCCAATGATTTTGGTTTTTTTCCAATTTGTTTTCATTTTTGCAAACATATTACACAAATAGGTTATTTACAACTAGCTACAAATATAGAAGACTTTTGGCCAGCTAATTGCCTTAGGTAAACATAGTTGGCGCAGTTTGAGATAATGCCAGTTGGGGCTATTTGCAAAGGCATCTACTATGTTTTAATATGTGTTGTTTTGTATAGGTAAGTAGGCGCTTCTTCAAATGCCACTTATTAGGGCTTTTTAAAGTAGTGCCCAAATTTCTGACCCTGTAAAAACAACAGCCTTCCCCTTTCTCTCTTTATCTTTTTCACTCTAACTTTACCAAACTTCTATTACAAACCCACTACTCTCCCTTTTATTTTTGCAGAAATCTCTTGCTGTTTGCATTAAAAATAATTAATACCTGCGTTTGAATAGATCAAGTTCAAGAATAACATCTCCTTATTTAGACATCGCTCCATGTCACATATAACATGAACATTCATAGAACTTACGACCTTCATTCTTTTATTTTTGCACACGATCACATCATACATAACTCCAAAGTGACATCATACATCATTTCAGAGGGGATGCTCTCCAATAGCTAATTCTTTCTTATGCTTTGCCGTTCTGTCGACACAAGACTCTTCCTCATGAAAGTGTCATGTTTCACCACCACCTTCTACGCCGGATAAATGAACAACTAATCCTGAATCAATACAAACCTCTTTACCCGGCCTATACTCAACTGACTCAACATTCATTTGAGTTTCAGATACAACACCATAATTTTGTTGTGATAATTGGGTTTTGGGTACAAATTCAACATCATCGATACTGACATTACAATCAAACTTCAAATTTCGATAATATCTAAGCAAAGTATCATGATCAATTTCCCAATTATTCATGGAAACTAACAAAAAAACAACTTTTAGTAACGAACATATAATAATCGAAAATTAACTTTAATTATTGAAAATATTTTAGATAATAAAGAAAATCCGCTAAAATTACATAATGCAGATGGGAAATGAAATGGAATTATGTAAGAGAAAAATGGCGAAGGTTACGAGTATGTGATTTGGAGTTTGGTAAAGTAGAAATAAGGAGAGAGGGGAATGATATATGCTGTTATGTACAGTGACATAAAATACACATAAAGTGTTGTAAGTCTATGACAGAAACAGAATAGCAACAGTTTTACTATATTCTATACTGTATAATGGCTATTGAACTGCAAAGCAGTCAATGAAACAGCATGCATACAAACTCCTAACCCAAGTTTGCAATAGCAACAGATGGAAACAATAATGATACAATCAAAACTGCGAAAAACATAGTAAACTGAAGTGAACGAAGGCAGTATGATACCGAGATCGTCTGAGGCCTGAAACGTGACAGTTTCCTTAAGACTTTTAGTTGAAGCCTCCCAGGATACAGTAGACGATGACTGCTCGAAATTGTAATGATTATGTCAGTCTGACGGCAACAGATTTGAACCAGGGAAGAGGAAGAATTTGGATGGAGAAAAGAAAAAATAAGCAAGTAAATTTGATCAAAATTCATCACTTATTTATAGTGTTCAAACGGTCGCGTCTTTTGAGTTTAATTTCAAAAGACCCGCCGCTTGCTAACGGGTCGCACCCGTTCTATCTCCAAGGGTCGCACCCGATTCCTTCCAACGGTCGTAGCCGTATTTCAAATCCGCTACCGTATTAAAAAAAACTTGCTAAAAATTACAGCGTTTTTCGTAGCAAAAATAAGGTTTCTTACCCGAACCCGACACGGCACGGCTCGGATCGGTCGGTTGGACGGGCGGGCGGTGCGCGCACGCGTGTGTTCATCAGATTTAGGTCCTCCCTCTCGCACAAAATTACCTGACCCTAAGGGCCAATATAGGGAATGAGGATTTAGTATATATACCCAAATCTTACCTCTTATTTTGCTAATGTGGGACTAATGTATATTTCATTTAAACTCTTTAGGAACTCTAACAATCCCCCACAGGAATGATAATATACTATCCCCCACACAAAGTGGAATATGTCAGACTACATATGGAACATTGCTTTATTAAGGACAAGTAGATATTTCACTTTGAACTTTCCCTAGTCAAAACTCATCGGATATACTTGGCTAATCGATGAATTTTCTTTTTTCATCTTGAACCGTCAGCCGTTATTGTATAACCAGACAATAAGTTTAACAAATCATTGTTTCCCTTCTCATCCAATCTCTTGGTTGTGTTCATTTTGGTCCTGAACAATTTCTGGTTCTGCGAGTGCATATAAAGAATACAAAAGCCTATAATATTCTCGTAGAGCCGACCCAGCTCACGCTTACATAGATGATCGCAACCATTAAGAGTATCCTACATATACCCCACTTGTTGTTTTTACAAGATATGGTCATCATTAAAAAACATAGTTTTAACCTGTTAATACTTCTGTAGGCATGCATTTTATATTGTGCATCATAGGAATGGAGTTGTACTATGTCCGAACAAATGCATTACGTCTTGAGTTACTCAGAACTGGTTTGCCTATTGATCCTAGTCCGTGGGATCTCCAGTCGCTAGGATAGGTTTCCGTATAAGGTAACTCTTGTTGGTTTAGGCTTTTAAACCCATTCCCCTCGATGCGCAGTCAATTTTCTCTCTTGATAAACCTTTAATAAATGGATCCGCTAGGTTATCATTTGTCCTCACATAATCAATGGAAATAGTTCCATTAGAGAGAACTGCCTAATTGTGTTACGGCGTCGACGAATGTGTCATGATTTGCCATTATACACAAAGTTTTTCGTTCTACTTAGCGCTGCTTGATTGTCACAGTGAATACATATGGCCATTACAGATTTAGGCCAAAACGGAATATCTTCTAAAAAATGACGAAGCCATTCTGCTTCTTCGCTAGCTTTATCAAATGCAATAAAATCAGACTCCATCGTGGATCGGGCTATGCATGTTTGTTTAGTAGATTTCCATGACACTGCTGCTCCTGCTAGAGTGAAAACATAGCCACTTGTGGATTTGGATTCCTCTGAATCGGCAATCCAGTTTGCATCACTATATCCTTCTAAGACAGCCGGATATTTTTCGTAATGCAAAGAATAATTTGTGGTGTTCTTCAAGTATCCTAGCACTCTCAACAGTGCTTTCCAGTGTTCTTTGCCTGGATTACTTGTATACCTGCTTAATCGACTTACTGCATAAGCTATGTCTAGTCTTGTACAATTCATGAGATACATTAGACATCCTATTATACGAGAGTATTCCAGTTGCTTTACACTCTCTTTAGTGTTTTTATGCAGTACTTCTGATGGATTAAAAGGTGTTCTTACTCCTTTAATTCCAAGATTTTGAAAATTTTCAGTTACTTTGTCTACATAGTTTGACTGAGATAATTCAATTCCATTCGGTGTTCTTATTATTTTGATTCCCAAAATAACATCTGCAACTCCTAAATCTTTCATATCGAAATTGTTGATCAGTATTTTCTTTATGGTGTCTATAACTTTGACGTTAGGACCAAAGATTAACATATCGTCCACATATAAATAAATCATGACATATGATTGTCCCATTCGTTTATAATAAACACATTTATCACATTCGTTTATACGAAAACCATTTTTCATCATGACACTATCAAATTTTTCGTGCCATTGTTTTGGAGCTTGTTTGAGTCCATATAATGATTTTACCAATTTACAGACCTTATTTTCATTTCCCTTGGATATAAAACCTTTGGGTTTCTACATGTAGACTTCCTCGTCGAGATCTCCATTCAAGAATGATGTCTTTACATCCATTTGATGAATTTCTAGATTATAAATTGATGCAATTTCTATTAGCATTCTTATAGAAGTTATTCGTGTTACCGACGAATATGTATCAAAGAAGTCTACTCCTTTTTGACGATATCCTTTGGCTATCAATCTAGCTTTATACTCGTCGATAGAGCCATCTGCTTTCATTTTCTTTTTGAAAATCCATTTACAGCCAATAGGTTTTATTCCAGGTGGAATATCAATAATTTCCCGTAGAATTGAATCAATCTCACTTTGGATTGCTTCTTTCCAACACGAAGATTCAGAAGATGACGTGGCTTCTTTATATGTTTGAGGTTCATGTTCAAGTCGTAAGTGAGGAATTCCGAGCCAAATGACTTGGTAGTTCTGGCCCTTACGCTTCTTCTTGGTTCAGCTTCATCAACTTCACGATGAGTTTCATCTTCATGTGGGTTAGTTGATTCTTCTCGTATCCTTTTAGGAACATTATTCCCTTCATTCCTTTCGTTTGGAAACACGTCTTCAAAGAATGAGGCATCTCTTGATTCCATGATTGTATTTACATGAATATCAGGTATATTAGACTTGAATACCAAAAATCTGCAGGCACTGCTATTTTGGGCTGGCCCTAGATAGTAACAATCTACTGTTTTTGGTCCAAGTTTGACTCTCTTGGGAGGCAAAACTGGAACTTTTGCCAAGCACCCCCACACTTTAAGGTATTTAAAACTTGGTTTATGTCCTTTCCATAATTCATATGGAATTGTTCCTGTTTTATTGTGAGGAACCTTGTTTAATATGTGATTAGACATATTTAAGGCTTCCCCCCATAAGTTCGTTGGTAGACCAGAAGTTAAAAGCAACGCATTAATCATATCCTTTAACGTTCTGTTCTTCCTTTCGGCTATACCATTTTGTAGTGGTGAATATGGTGCTGTCGTGTGATGAATTATTCCATTTTCTGCACAGAATTGTTCAAACGGCGATTCACATTCTCCACCTCGATCAGATCTCAATGTCTTGATCTTCTTATTTAGCTGATTTTCTACTTCAGATTTATATTTTACAAATGATGTGATTGCTTCATCTTTACTATATACGTAGCAATACTGTGTATAATCATCAATAAATGTGATAAAATACTTTTTCCCACCTCTTGTAGGTAAGTTTTTGAAATCACATAAGTCGGTAGGAATCATTCTCAATGGTTCAGTACTTCTATCAACGGAATGAAATGGTTTCTTAACCATTTTTGCTTCTACGCATGTCTCACATTTGTATTTTTTATCCACTTGAAATTTAGGAATTAACTCTAAATTTTCAAGTTTTTTCATTTTTCGGAAATTTATGTGTCCTAATCTATCATGCCATAATAAGGTTTCATGCTCAACGATATAAGAAACTTCCTTTTTATTCATAGCATTATCATAATACATATCATTATTGCCGACTACGGCTACATTTGCCTTGAATAGGCCATCACGTAAGTAACCCCTTCCTATGTAGATTCCTGCCTTGGACAAAACCATCTTGTCTGACTCGAAGACCATCTTGAATCCCTTCTTTGAAAGCACGGACCCAGAAATGAGATTCTTGCGGATATCTGGAACATGAAGGACATCATTCAGTTTAACAGTTTTTCCAGAAGTGAACTTGAGGGTGACTGTTCCTTTGCCTTCAACCATGGAAACCGATGAATTGCCCATATAGAGTTTCTCATCTTGATCCAATTTGTTGTAGGTTGAAAATACGGATTTGTCAGAGCATATATGCCTAGTAGCACCTGTGTCCAACCACCATTGTGTAGAATTCTGGATCAAGTTGCATTCGGACACAACTCCTGAAAAATTGGGTTCATCGATATCCTTATTTTCCACAGCATTTACTTCTGAATTATTCTGCTTTTTGAATCTGCAATCCTTCGCTGCATGTCCAGTTTTGCCACAAACCCAACATTGCCCATTGAACTTCTTGGACTGCTTCTGGTTATTCTGCTTATTTTCTGGCCCCTTCCTTTTCTTGTTTTTGTTGAAGTTCTTTTTCTTCTTTGACCCTTCTGCAACAAAGGCCTCTACGCTTTTAGGTATGGTGACTCCACGATTATCTGCCTCTATCTTCAATCTGACGATGAGGTTTTGCAAGGATATTTCCTTCTTCTTGTGTTTCAAGTAGTTGCGGTAATCCCTCCAAGATGGTGGCAATTTTCCAGTGATTGCTTCAACCAAGAATGATTCACCGACTTTGTGGCCTTCTGCTTCCATTTCATGGATAATAATTTGCAACTCTTGCACTTGAGAAGTCACCGACTTTGAATCCACCATTTTATAATCCATAAACTTGTCAACGATGAACCTTTTTAAACTTACATTCTGTGTTTTGTACTTTGCAGCCAATGCATTCCAAAGAGCTTTTGCACTCTTTATGGGCTGGTACACTTTGTACAGGACCTTATCAAGGCAGTTGAGAATGTAATTTCTACATAAAAAATCCGAGTTCCTCCACGCATCAATAGTTGGACCGGTATGCTGATTTGTAGCGTTGGTATTTCCTGGTGTAGGAGGCACCGGTTCATCTTCTTCAAGATATTTCTGCAAGCCTAGGGTGGTGAGATAGAATAGCATCTGACTCTGTCATGTCAGGAAATCATCACCTTCACCTTTGAACAGATCTGGTTTGTTCAAATTGGCTGTTTTAATAGTCATTTGTTCCGTTGCCATCTCTGTATTGTCAAAACAAACAACTAAAATTCTTAAGATGTTGTAAGTCTATGACAGAAAAAGAATAACAACAGTTTTACTATATTCTATACTGTATAATGGCTATTGAACTGCAAAGCAGTCAATAAAACAGCATGCATACAAACTCCTAACCCAAGTTTGCAATAGTAACAAATGGAAACAGTGATGATACAATCAAAACTGTGAAAAACAGAGTAAACTGAAGTGAACGAAGGCAGTATGATACCGAGATCGTCTGAGGCCTGAAACGTGACAGTTCCTTAAGGCTTTTAGTTGAAGCCTCCCAGGATACAGCAGACGACGACTACTCGAAATTGTAATGATTATGTCAGTCTGACGGCAACAGATATGAACCAGGGAAGAGGAAGAATTTGGACGGAGAAAAGAAAAAATAAGCAAGTAAATTTGATCAGAATTCATCACTTATTTATTGTGTTCGAACGGTCGCGTCTGTTGAGTTTAATTTCAAAAGGACCGCCGCTTACTAACAGGCCGCACCCGTTCTGTCTCCAAGGGTCGCACCCGATTCCTTCCAACGGTCGTAGCCGTTTTTCAAATCCGCTACCGTATTAAAAAAAAACTTGCTACAAAATTGCAGTGTTTTTCGTAGCAAAAATAAGGTTTCTTACCCGAACCCGACACGGCACGGCTCGGATCGGTCGGTCGGATGGGCGGTGCGCGCGCGCGTGTGTGTTCATCAGATTTAGGTCCTCCCTCTCGCACAAAATTACCTAACCCTAAGGGCCAATATAAGGAATGAGGATTTAGTATATATACCCAAATCTTACCTCTTATTTTGCTAATGTGGGACTAATGTATATTTCATTCAAACTCTTTAGGAACTCTAACAATCCTCCACATGAATGATAATATACTATCCCCCACAAAAAGTGGAATATGTCAGACTATATATGGAACATTGCTTTATTAAGGACAAGTACATATTTCGCTTTGAACTTTCCCTAGTCAAAACTCATCGGATATACTTGGCTAATCGGTGAATTTTCTTTTTTCATCTTGAACCGTCAGCCGTTATTGTATAGCCAGACAATAAGTTTAACAAAGCATTGTTTCCCTTCTCATCCAATCTCTTGGTTGTGTTCATTTTGGTCCTGAACAATTTCTGGTTCTGCGAGTGCATATAGAGAATAAAAAAGCCTATAATATTCTCGTAGAGCCGACCCAGCTCACACTTACATAGGTGATCGCAACCATTAGGAGTATCCTACATATACCCCACTTGTTGTTTCTGCAAGATATGGTCATCATTAAAAAACATAGTTTTAACCTGTTAATACTTCTGTAGGCATGCATTTTATATTGTGCATCATAGGAATGGAGTTGTACTATGTCCGAACAAATGCATTACGTCTTGAGTTACTCAGAACTGGTTTGCCTATTGATCCTAGTCCGTGGGATCTCCAGTCGCTAGGATAGGTTTCCGTATAAGGTAACTCTTGTTGGTTTAGGCTTTTAAACCCATTCCCCTCGATGCGTAGTCAATTTGCTCTCTTGATAAACCTTTAGTAAATGGATCCGATAGGTTATCATTTGTCCTCACATAATCAATGGAAATAGTTCCATTAGAGAGTAACTGCCTAATTGTGTTATGGCGTCGACGAATGTGTCTTGATTTTCCATTATACACAAAGTTTTTCGCTCTTCTTAGCGCTGCTTGATTGTCGCAGTGAATACATATGGCCGTTACAGGTTTAGGCCAAAACGGAATATCTTCTACAAAATGATGAAGCCATTCTGCTTCTTCGCCAGCTTTATCTAATGCAATAAACTCAGACTCCGTCATGGATCGGGCTATGCATGTTTGTTTAGTAGATTTCCATGACACTGCTGCTCCTGCTTGAGTGAAAACATAACCACTTGTGGATTTGGATTCCTATGAATCGGCAATCCAGTTTGCATCACTATATCCTTCTAAGACAGCCGGATATTTTCCGTAATGCAAAGAATAATTTGTGGTGTTCTTCAAGTATCATAGCACTCTCAACAGTGCTTTCCAGTGTTCTTTGCCTGGATTACTTGCATACCTGCTTAATCGACTTACTGCATAAGCTATGTCTGGTCTTGTACAATTCATGAGATACATTAGACATCCTATTACACGAGAGTATTCCAGTTGCTTTACACTCTCTTTAGTGTTTTTATGCAGTACTTCTGATGGATTAAAAGGTGTTCTTACTCCTTTAATTCCAAGATTTTGAAAATTTTCAATTACTTTATCTACATAGTGTGACTGAGATAATTCAATTCCATTCGGTATTCTTATTATTTTGATTCCCAAAATAACATCTGCAACTCCTAACTCTTTCATATCGAAATTGTTGATCAGTATTTTCTTTATGGTCTCTATAACTTTGACGTTAGGACCAAAGATTAACATATCGTCCACATATAAACAAATCATGACATATGATTGTCCCACTCGTTTATAATAAACACATTTATCACATTCGTTTATACGAAAACCATTTTTCAACATGACACTATCAAATTTTTCGGGCCATTGTTTTGGAGCTTGTTTGAGTCCATATAATGATTATACCAATTTACAGACCTTATTTTCATTTCCCTTGGATATAAAACCTTCGGGTTGTTCCATGTAGATTTCCTCGTCGAGATCTCCATTCAAGAATGCTGTCGTTACATCCATTTGATGAATTTCAAGATTATAAATTGATGCAATAGCTATTAGCATTCTTATAGAGGTTATTCGTGTTACCGGCGAATATGTATCATAGAAGTCTACTCCTTCTTTTCGACGATATCCTTTGGCTACCAATCTAGCTTTATACCTGTCGATAGAGCCATCCGCTTTCATTTTCTTTTTGAAAATCCATTTACACCCAATAGGTTTTATTCCAGGTGGAATATCAACAATTTCCCAAGTTTTATTACTTCGAATTGAATCAATCTCACTTTGGATTGCTTCTTTCCAACACGAAGATTCAGAAGATGACATGGCTTCTTTATATGTTTGAGGTTCATGTTCAAGTCGTAAGTGAGGAATTCCGAGCCAAATGACTTGGAAGTTCTGGTCCTTACGCTTCTTCTTGGTTCAGCTTCATCAACTTCACGATGAGTTTCATCTTCATGTGGGTTAGTTGATTCTTCTCGTATCCTTTTAGGAACATTATTCCCTTCATTCCTTTTGTGTGGAAACACGTCTTCAAAGAATGAGGCATCTCTTGATTCCATGATTGTATTTACATGAATATCAGGTATATTAGACTTGAATACCAAAAATCTGTAGGCACTGCTATTTTGGGCTGGCCCTAGATAGTAACAATCTACTGTTTTTGGTCCAAGTTTGACTCTCTTGGGAGGCGGAACTGGAACTTTTGCCAAGAACCCCCACACATTAAGGTATTTAAAACTTGGTTTATGTCCTTTCCATAATTCATATGGAATTGTTCCTGTTTTATTGTGAGGAACCTTGTTTAATATGTGATTAGACATATTTAAGGTTTCCTCCCACAAGTTTGTTGGTAGACCAGAAGTTAAAAGCAACGCATTAATCATATCCTTTAACGTTCTGTTCTTCCTTTCGTCTATACCATTTTGTTGTGGTGAATATGGTGCTGTCGTTTGATGAATTATTCCATTTTCTACACAGAATTGTTCAAACGGCGATTCATATTCTCCACCTCGATCAGATCTCAATATCTTGATCTTCTTATTTAGCTGATTTTCTACTTCAGATTTATATTTTATAAATGATGTGATTGCTTCATCTTTACTGTTTAAAAGATATACGTAGCAATACTGTGTATAGTCATCAATAAATGTGATAAAATACCTTTTCCCACCTCTTATAGGTAAGTTTTTGAAATCACATAAGTCGGTATGAATCATTCTCAATGGTTCAGTACTTCTATCAACGGAATGAAATGGTTTCTTAACCATTTTTGCTTTTACGCATGTCTCACATTTGTAGTTTTTATCCACTTGAAATTTAGGAATTAACTCCAAATTTGCAAGTTTATTCATTTTTCGGAAATTTATGTATCCTAATCTACCATGCCATAATAAGGTTTCATGCTCAACGATATAAGAAACTTCCTTTTTATTCATATCATTATCAGAATACATATTATTATTGCCGACTACGGCTACATTTGCCTTAAATAGGCCATCACATAAGTAACCCCTTCCTATGTAGATTCCTGCCTTGGACAAAACCATCTTGTCTGACTCGAAGACCATCTTGAATCGCTTCTTTGAATGCACGGACCCAGAAATGAGATTCTTGCGGATATCTGGAACATGAAGGACATCATTCAGTTTAACAGTTTTTCCAGAAGTGAACTTGAGGGTGACTTTTCCTTTGCCTTCAACCATGGAAACCGATGAATTGCCCATATAGAGTTTCTCATCTTGATCCAATTTGTTGTAGGTTGAAAATACGGATTTGTCAGAGCATATATGCCTAGTAGCACCCGTGTCCAACCACCATTGTACAGAATTCTGGATCAAGTTACATTTGGGCACAACTCATGAAAAATTGGATTCATCAATATCCTTATTTTCCAGAGCATTTGCTTCTGAATTATTCTGCTTTTTGAATCCGCAATCCTTCGCTGCATGTCCAGTTTTGCCACAAACCCAACATTGCCCATTGAACTTCTTGGACTGCTTCTGGTTATTCTGCTTATTTTCTGGCGCCTTCCTTTTCTTGTTTTTGTTGAAGTTCTTTTTCTTCTTTGACCCTTCTGCAACAAAGGCCTCTTCGCTTTTAGGTATGGTGACTCCACAATTATCTGCCTCTATCTTCAATCTAATGATGAGGTCTTGCAAGGATATTTCGTTCTTCGTGTGTTTCAAGTAGTTGCGGTAATCCCTCCAAGATGGTGGCAATTTTCCAGTGATTGCTTCAACCAAGAATGATTCACCGACTTTGTGGCCTTCTGCTTCCATTTCATGGATAATAATTTGCAAGTCTTGCGCTTGAGAAGTCACCGACTTTGAATCCACCATTTTATAATCCATAAACTTGTCAACGATGAACTTTTTTAAACTTACATTCCGTGTTTTGTACTTTGCAGCCAATGCATTCCAAAGAGCTTTTGCACTCTTTATGGGCTGGTACACTTTGTACAGGACCTTATCAAGGCAGTTGAGAATGTAGTTTCTGCATAAAAAATCCGAGTGCCTCCACGCATCAATAGTTGGACCAGTATGCTGATTTGTAGCGTTGGTGTTTCCCGGTGTAGGCGGCACCGGTTCATCTTCTTCAAGATATTTCTGCAAGCCTAGGGTTGTGAGATAGAATAGCATCTGACTCTGCCATGTCAGAAAATCATCACCTTCACCTTTGAACAGATCTGGTTTGTTCAAATTGGCTGTTTTAATAGTCATTTGTTCCGTTGCCATCTCTATTTTGTCAAACAAACAACTAAAAGTCTTAAGATGTTGTAAGTCTGTGACAGAAACAGAATAGCAATAGTTTTACTATATTCTATACTGTATAATGGCTATTGAACTGCACAGCAGTTAATGAAACAACATGCATATAAACTCCTAACCCAAGTTTGCAATTGCAACAGATGGAAACAGTAATGATACAATCAAAACTGCGAAAAACAGAGTAAACTGAAGTGAACAAAGGCAGTATGATACCGAGATCGTCTGAGGCCTGAAACATGACAGTTCCTTAAGGATTTTAGTTGAAGCCTCCCAGGATATAGTAGACGATGACTGCTCGAAATTGTAATGATTATGTCAGTCTGACGGCAACAGATTTGAACCAGGGAAGTGGAAGAATTTGGACGGAGAAAAGAAAAAATAAGCAAGTAAATTTGATCAGAATTCATCACTTATTTATAGTGTTCAAACGGTCGCGTCTGTTGAGTTTAATTTCAAAAGACCCGCCGCTTGCTAACAGGTCGCACCCGATTCCTTCCAACGGTCGTAGCCGTATTTCAAATCCGCTACCGTATTAAAAAAAAACTTGCTAAAAAATTGCAGTGTTTTTCGTAACAAAAATAAGGTTTCTTACCCGAACCCGACAAGGCGCGGCTCGGATCGGTCGGTCGGACGGGCGGGCGGTGCGCGCGCGTGTGTGTTCATCAGATTTAGGTCCTCCCTCTCGCACAAAATTACCTGACCCTAAGGGCCAATATAGGGAATGAGGATTTAGTATTTATACCCAAATCTTACCTCTTATTTTGATAATGTGGGACTAATGTATATTTCATTCAAACTCTTTAGGAACTCTAACAATCCCCCACATGAATGATAATATACTATCCCCCACACAAAGTGCAATATGTCAGACTACATATGGAACATTGTTAAGGACAAGTAGATATTTCACTTTAAACTTTCCCTAGTCAAAACTCATCGGATATACTTGGCTAATCGGTGAATTTTCTTTTTTCATCTTGAACCGTCAGTCGTTATTGTATAACCAGACAATAAGTTTAACAAAGCATTGTTTCCCTTCTCATCCAATCTCTTGGTTGTGTTCATTTTGGTCTTGAACAATTTCTGGTTCTGCGAGTGCATATAGAGAATAAAAAAGCCTATAATATTCTCGTAGAGCCGACCCAGCTCACACTTACATAGGTGATCGCAACCATTAGGAGTATCCTACATATACCCCACTTGTTGTTTTTACAAGATATGGTCATCATTAAAAAACATAGTTTTAACCTGTTAATACTTCTGTAGGCATGCATTTTATATGGTGCATCATAGGAATGGAGTTGTACTATGTCCGAACAAATGCATTACGTCTTGAGTTACTCAAAACTGGTTTGCCTATTGATCCTAGTCCGTGGGATCTCCAGTCGCTAGGATAGGTTTCCGTATAAGGTAACTCTTGTTGGTTTAGGCTTTTAAACCCATTCCCCTCGATGTGCAGTCAATTTTCTCTCTTGATAAACCTTTAGTAAATGGATCCGCTAGGTTATCATTTGTCCTCACATAATCAATGGAAATAATTCCATTAGAGAGTAACTGCCTAATTGTGTTATGGCGTCGACGAATGTGTCTTGATTTGCCATTATACACAAAAATTTTCGCTCTACTTAGCGCTGCTTGATTGTCACAGTGAATACATATGGCCGTTACAGGTTTAGGCCAAAACGGAATATCTTCTAAAAAATGACGAAGCCATTCTGCTTCTTCGCCAGCTTTATCTTATGCAATAAACTCAGACTCCATCGTGGATCGGGCTATGCATGTTTGTTTAGTAGATTTCCATGACACTGCTGCTCCTGGTAGAGTGAAAACATAACCACTTGTGGATTTGGATTCCTCTGAATCGGTAATCAAGTTTGCATCACTATATCCTTCTAAGACAGCCGGATATTTTGCGTAATGCAAAGAATAATTTGTGGTGTTCTTCAAGTATCCTAGCACTCTCAACGGTGCTTTCCAGTGTTCTTTGCCTGGATTACTTGTATACCTGCTTAATCGACTAACTGCATAAGCTATGTCTGGTCTTGTACAATTCATGAGATACATTAGACATCCTATTACACGAGAGTATTCCAGTTGCTTTACACTCTCTTCTGAATTATTCTGCCTTTTGAATCTGCAATCCTTCGCTGCATGTCCAGTTTTTCCACAAACCCAACATTGCCCATTGAACTTCTTGGACTGCTTCTGGTTATTCTGCTTATTTTCTGGCGCCTTCCTTTTCTTGTTTTTGTTGAAGTTCCTTTTCTTCTTTGACCCTTCTGCAACAAAGGCCTCTTCGCTTTTAGGTATGGTGACTCCACGATTATCTGCCTCTATCTTCAATCTGACGATGAGGTCTTGCAAGGATATTTCCTTCTTCTTGTGTTTCAAGTAGTTGCGGTAATCCCTCCAAGATGGTGGCAATTTTTCAGTGATTGCTTCAACCAAGAATGATTCACCGACTTTGTGGCCTTCTGCTTCCATTTCATGGATAATAATTTGCAACTCTTGCACTTGAGAAGTCACCGACTTTGAATCCACCGTTTTATAATCCATAAACTTGTCAACGATGAACTTTTTTAAACTTACATTCTGTGTTTTGTATTTCGCAGCCAATGCATTCCAAAGAGCTTTTGCACTCTTTATGGGCTGGTACACTTTGTACAGGACCTTATCAAGGCAGTTGAGAATGTAGTTTCTGCATAAAAAATCCGAGTGCCTCCACGCATCAATAGTTGGACCAGTATGCTGATTTGTAGCGTTGGTGTTTCCCGGTGTAGGCGACACCGGTTCATCTTCTTCAAGATATTTCTGCAAGCCTAGGGTGGTGAGATAGAATAGCATCTGACTCTGCCATGTCATAAAATCATCACCTTCACCTTTGAACAGATCTGGTTTGTTCAAATTGGCTGTTTTAATAGTCATTTGTTCTGTTGCCATCTCTGTTTTGTCAAACAAACAACTAAAAGTCTTAAGATGTTGTAAGTCTATGACGGAAACAGAATAGCAACAGTTTCACTATATTCTATACTGCATAATGGCCATTGAACTGCACAACAGTCAATGAAACAGCATGCATACAAACTCCTTACCCAAGTTTGCAATAGCAACAGATGGAAACAGTAATGATACAATCAAAACTGCGAAAAACAGAGTAAACTGAAGTGAATGAAGGCAGTATGATACCGAGATCGTCTAAGGCCTGAAACGTGACAGTTTCCTTAAGACTTTTAGTTGAAGCCTCCCAGGATACAACAGACGATGACTGCTCGAAATTGTAATGATTATGTCAGTCTGACGGCAACATATTTGAACCAGGGAAGAGGAAAAATTTGGACGGAGAAAAGAAAAAATAAGCAAGTAAATTTGATCGGAATTCATCACTTATTTATAGTGTTCAAACGGTCGCGTCTGTTGAGTTTAATTTCAAAAGACCCGCCGCTTGCTAACGGGTCGCACCGGTTCTGTCTCCAATGGTCGCACCCGATTCCTTCCAACGGTCGTAGCCGTATTTCAAATCCGCTACCGTATTAAAAAAAAACTTTCTAAAAAATTGCAGTGTTTTTCGTAGCAAAAATAAGGTTTCTTACCCGAACCCGACACGGCACGGCTCGGATCGGTCGGTTGGTCGGACGGGCATGCGATGCGCGCGCGCGCGGGTGTTCATTAGATTTAGGTCCTCCCTCTCGCACAAAATTACCTGACCCTAAGGGCCAATATAGGGAATGAGGATTTAGTATATATACCCAAATCTTACCCCTTATTTTGCTAATGTGGGACTAATGTATATTTCATTCAAACTCTTTAGGAACTCTAACAATCCACCACTTGAATGATAATATACTATCCCCCACACAACGTGGAATATGTCAGACTACATATGAAACATTGCTTTATTAAGGACAAGTAGATATTTCACTTTGAACTTTCCCTGGTCAAAACTCATCGGATATACTTGGCTAATCGGTGAATTTTTTTTTCATCTTGAACCGTCAGCCATTATTGTATAACAAGACAATAAGTTTAACAAAGCATTGTTTCCCTTCTCATCCAATCTCTTGGTTGTGTTCATTTTGGTCCTGAACAATTTCTAGTTCTGCGAGTGCATATAGAGAATAAAAAAGCCTATAATATTCTCGTAGAGCCGACCCAGCTCACACTTACATAGGTGATCACAACCATTAGGAGTATCCTACATATACCCCACTTGTTGTTTTTACAAGATATGGTCATCATTAAAAAACATAGTTTTAACCTGTTAATACTTCTGTAGGCATGCATTTTATATTGTGCATCATAGGAATGGAGTTGTACTATGTCCGAACAAATGCATTACGTCTTGAGTTACTCAGAACTGGTTTGCCTATTGATCCTAGTCCGTGGGATCTCCAGTTGCTAGGATAGGTTTCCGTATAAGGTAACCCTTGTTGGTTTAGGCTTTTAAACCCATTCCGCTCGATGCTCAGTCAATTTTCTCACTTGATAAACCTTTAGTAAATGGATCCGCTAGGTTATCAATTGTCCTCACATAATCAATGGAAATAGTTCCATTAGAGAGTAACTGCCTAATTGTGTTATGGCGTCGACGAATGTGTCTTGATTTGCCATTATACACAAAGTTTTTCGCTCTACTTAGAGCTGCTTGATTGTCGCAGTGAATACATATGGTCGTTACAGGTTTAGGCCAAAACGGAATATCATCTAAAAAATGACGAAGCCATTCTGCTTCTTCGCCAGCTTTATCTTATGCAATAAACTCAGACTCCATCGTGGATCGGGCAATGCATGTTTGTTTAGTAGATTTCCATGACACTGCTGCTCCTGCTAGAGTGAAAACATAACCACTTGTGGATTTGGATTCCTCAGAATCGGAATTCCAGTTTGCATCACTATATCCTTCTTAGACAGCCAGATATTTTCCGTAATGCAAAGAATAATTTGTGGTGTTCTTCAAGTATCCTAGCACTCTCAACAGTGCTTTCCAGTGTTCTTTGCCTGGATTACTTGTATACCTGCTTACTCGACTTACTGCATAAGCTATGTCTGGTCTTGTACAATTCGTGAGATGCATTAGACATCCTATTACACGAGAGTATTCTAGTTGCTTTACACTCTCTTTAGTGGTTTTATGCAGTACTTCCGATGGATTAAAAGGTGTTCTTACTCCTTTAATTCCAAGATTTTGAAAATTTTCAGTTACTTTGTCTACATAGTGTGACTGAGATAATTCAATTCCATTCGGTGTTCTTATTATTTTGATTCCCAAAATAACATCTGCAACTCCTAAATCTTTCATATCGAAATTGTTGATCAGTATTTTCTTTATGGTCTCTATAACTTTGACGTTAGGACCAAAGATTAACATATCGTCCACATATAAACAAATCATGACATATGATTGTCCCACTCGTTTATAATAAACACATTTATCACATTCGTTTATACGAAAACCATTTTTCATCATGACACTATCAAATTTTTCGTGCCATTGTTTTGGAGCTTGTTTGAGTCCATATAATGATTTTACCAATTTACAGACCTTATTTTCATTTCCCTTGGATATAAAACCTTCGGGTTGCTCCATGTAGATTTCCTCGCCGAGATCTCCATTTAATAATGCTGTCTTTACATCCTTTTGATGAATTTCTAGATTATAAATTGATGCAATTGCTATTAGCATTCTTATAGAGGTTATTCGTGTTACCGGCGAATATGTATCAAAGAAGTCTACTCCTTCATTTTGACGATATCCTTTGGCTACCAATCTAGCTTTATACTTGTCGATAGAGCCATCTGCTTTCATTTTCTTTTTGAAATTCCATTTACAGCCAATAGGTTTTATTCCAGGTGGAATATCAACAATTTCCCAAGTTTTATTACTTAGAATTGAATCAATCTCACTTTGGATTGCTTCTTTCCAACACGAAGATTCAGAAGATGACATGGCTTCTTTATATGTTTGAGGTTCATGTTCAAGTACGTAAGTGAGGAATTCCGAGCCAAATGACTTGGAAATTCTGGCCCTTACGCTTCTTCTTGGTTCAGCTTCATCAACTTCACGATGAGTTTCATCTTCATGTGGGTTAGTTGATTCTTCTCGTATCCTTTTAGGAACATTATTCCCTTTATTCCTTTTGTGTGAAAACACGTCTTCAAAGAATGAGGCATCTCTTGATTCCATGATTGTATTTACATGAATATCAGGTATATTAGATTTGAATACCAAAAATCTGTAGGCACTACTATTTTGGGCTGGCCTTAGATAGTGACAGTCTACTGTTTTTGGTCCAAGTTTGATTCTCTTGGGAGGCGGAACTGGAACTTTTGCCAAGCACCCCCACACTTTAAGGTATTTAAAACTTGGTTTATGTCCTTTCCATAATTCATATGGAATTGTTCCTGTTTTATTGTGAGGAACCATGTTTAATATGTGATTAGACATATTTAAGGCTTCCCCCCACAAGTTCGTTGGTAGACCAGAAGTTAAAAGCAACGCATTAATCATATCCTTTAACGTTCTGTTCTTCCTTTCGGCTATACCATTTTGTTGTGGTGAATATGGTGCTGTCGTTTGATGAATTATTCCATTTTCTGCACAGAATTGTTCAAACGGCGATTCATATTCTCCACCTCGATCAGATCTCAATATCTTGATCTTCTTATTTAGCTGATTTCCTACTTTAGATTTATATTTTATAAATGATGTGATTGCTTCATCTTTACTGTTTAAAAGATATACGTAGCAATACTGTGTAGAATCATCAATAAATGTGATAAAATACTTTTTCCCACCTCTTGTAGGTAAGTTTTTGAAATCACATAAGTCGGTATGAATCATTCTCAATGGTTCAGTACTTCTATCAACGGAATGAAATGGTTTCTTAACCATTTTTGCTTCTACGCATGTCTCACATTTGTTGTTTTTATCCACTTGAAATTTAGGAATTAGCTCTAAATTTGCAAGTTTTTTCATTTTTCGGAAATTTATGTGTCCTAATCTATCATGCCATAATAAGGTTTCATGCTCAATGATATAAGAAACGTCCTTTTTATTCATAGCATTATCAGAATACATATTATTATTTCCGACTACGGCTACATTTGCCTTAAATAGGCCATCACATAAGTAACCCCTTCCTATGTAGATTCCTGCCTTAGACAAAACCATCTTGTCTGACTCGAAGACCATCTTGAATCCCTTCTTTGAAAGCACGGACCTAGAAATGAGATTCTTGCGGATATCTGGAACATGAAGGACATCATTCAGTTTAACAGTTTTTCCAGAAGTGAACTTGAGGGTGACTGTTCCTTTGCCTTCAACCATGGAAACCGATGAATTGCCCATATAGAGTTTCTCATCTAGATCCCATTTGTTGTAGGTTGAAAATACGGATTTGTCAGAGCATATATGCCTAGTAGCACCCGTGTCCAACCACCATTGTGCAGAATTCTGGATCAAGTTGCATTCGGACACAACTCCTGAAAAATTGGATTCATCAATATCCTTATTTTCCACAGCATTTGCTTCTGAATTATTCTGCTTTTTGAATCTGCAATCCTTCGCTGCATGTCCAGTTTTTCCACAAACCCAACATTGCCCATTGAACTTCTTGGACTGCTTCTGGTTATTCTGCTTATTTTCTGGCGCCTTCCTTTTCTTGTTTTTGTTGAAGTTCCTTTTCTTCTTTGACCCTTCTGCAACAAAGGCCTCTTCGCTTTTAGGTATGGTGACTCCACGATTATCTGCCTCTATCTTCAATCTGACGATGAGGTCTTGCAAGGATATTTCCTTCTTCTTGTGTTTCAAGTAGTTGCGGTAATCCCTCCAAGATGGTGGCAATTTTTCAGTGATTGCTTCAACCAAGAATGATTCACCGACTTTGTGGCCTTCTGCTTCCATTTCATGGAAAATAATTTGCAACTCTTGCATTTGAGAAGTCACCGACTTTGAATCCACCATTTTATAATCCATAAACTTGTCAACGATGAACTTTTTTAAACTTACATTCTGTGTTTTGTATTTCGCAGCCAATGCATTCCAAAGAGCTTTTGCACTCTTTATGGGCTGGTACACTTTGTACAGGACCTTATCAAGGCAGTTGAGAATGTAGTTTCTGCATAAAAAATCCGAGTGCCTCCACGCATCAATAGTTGGACCAGTATGCTGATTTGTAGCGTTGGTGTTTCCCGGTGTAGGCGACACCGGTTCATCTTCTTCAAGATATTTCTGCAAGCCTAGGGTGGTGAGATAGAATAGCATCTGACTCTGCCATGTCATAAAATCATCACCTTCACCTTTGAACAGATCTGGTTTGTTCAAATTGGCTGTTTTAATAGTCATTTGTTCTGTTGCCATCTCTGTTTTGTCAAAACAAACAACTAAAAGTCTTAAGATGTTGTAAGTCTATGACAGAAACAGAATAGCAACAGTTTTACTATATTCTATACTGTATAATGGCTATTGAACTGCAAAGCAGTCAATGAAACAGCATGCATACAAACTCCTAACCCAAGTTTGCAATAGCAACAGATGGAAACAGTAATGATACAATCAAAACTGTGAAAAACAGAGTAAACTGAAGTGAACGAAGGCAGTATGATACCGAGGTCGTCTGAGGCCTGAAACGTGACAGTTTCCTTAAGACTTTTAGTTGAAGCCTCCCAGGATACAGCAGACGATGGCTGCCCGAAATTGTAATGATTATGTCAGTCTGACGGCAACAGATTTGAACCAGGGATGAGGAAGAATTTGGACGGAGAAAAGAAAAAATAAGCAAGTAAATTTGATAAGAATTCATCACTTATTTATAGTGTTCAAACGGTCGCGTCTGTTGAGTTTAATTTCAAAAGACCCGCCGCTTGCTAAAGGGTCGCATCCGTTCTGTCTCCAAGGGTCGCACCCGATTCCTTCCAACGGTTGTAGCCGTATTTCAAATCCGCTACCGTATTAAAAAAAAACTTGCTAAAAAATTGCAGTGTTTTTCGTAGCAAAAATAAGGTTTCTTACCCGAAACCGACACGGCATGGCTCGGATCGGTCGGTCGGACAGGCGGGCGGTGCGCGCGCGCGCGTGTTCATCAGATTTAGGTCCTCCCTCTCGCACAAAATTACCTGACCCTAAGGGCTAATATAGGGAATGAGGATTTAGTATATATACCCAAATCTTACCTCTTATTTTGCTAATATGGGACTAATGTATATTTCATTCAAACTCTTTAGGAACTCTAACAATCCACCACATGAATGATAATATATTATCCCCCACACAAAGTGGAATATGTCAGACTACATATGGAGCATTGCTTTATTAAGGATAAGTAGATATTTCACTTTGAACTTTCCCTAGTCAAAACTCATCGGATATACTTGGCTAATCGGTGGATTTTCTTTTTTCATCTTGAACCGTCAGCCGTTATTGTATAACCAGACAATAAGTTTAACAAAGCATTGTTTCCCTTCTCATCCAATCTCTTGGTTGTGTTCATTTTGGTCCTGAACAATTTCTGGTTCTGCGAGTGCATATAGAGAATAAAAAAGCCTATAATATTCTCGTAGAGCCGACCCAGCTCACACTTACATAGGTGATCGCAACCATTAGGAGTATCCTACATATACCCCACTTGTTGTTTTTACAAGATATGGTCATCATTAAAAAACATAGTTTTAACCTGTTAATACTTCTGTAGGCATGCATTTTATATTGTGCATCATAGGAATGGAGTTGTACTATGTCCGAACAAATGCATTACGTCTTGAGTTACTCAGAACTGGTTTGCCTATTGATCCTAGTCCGTGGGATCTCCAGTCGCTAGGATAGGTTTCCGTATAAGGTAACTCTTGTTGGTTTAGGCTTTTAAACCCATTCCCCTCGATGCACAGTCAATTTTCTCTATTGATAAACCTTTAGTAAATGGATCCGCTAGGTTATCATTTGTCCTCATGTAATCAATGGAAATAGTTCCATTAGAGAGTAACTGCCTAATTGTGTTATGGCGTCGACGAATGTGTCTTGATTGCCATTATACACAAAATTTTTCGCTCTACTTAGCGCTGCTTGATTGTCGCAGTGAATACATATGGCCGTTACAGGTTTAGGCCAAAACGGAATATCATCTAAAAAATGACGAAGCCATTCTGCTTCTTCGCCAGCTTTATCTAATGCAATAAACTCAAACTCCATCGTGGATCGGGCTATGCATGTTTGTTTAGTAGATTTCCATGACACTGCTACTCCTGCTGGAGTGAAAACATAACCACTTGTGGATTTGGATTCCTCTGAATCGGCAATCCAGTTTGCTTCACTATATCCTTCTAAGACAACCGGATATTTTCTGTAATGCAAAGAATAATTTGTGGTGTTCTTCAAGTATCCTAGCACTCTCAACAGTGCTTTCCAGTGTTCTTTGCCTGGATTACTTGTATACCTGCTTAATCGACTTACTGCATAAGCTATGTCTGGTCTTGTACAATTCATGAGATACATTATACATCCTATTACACGAGAGTATTCCAGTTGCTTTACACTCTCTTTAGTGTTTTTATTCAGTACTTCTGATGGATTAAAAGGTGTTCTTACTCCTTTAATTCCAAGATTTTGAAAATTTTCAATTACTTTGTCTACATAGTGTGACTGAGATAATTCAATTCCATTCGGTGTTCTTATTATTTTGATTCCCAAAATAACATCTGCAACTCCTAAATCTTTCATATCGAAATTGTTGATCAGTATTTTCTTTATGGTGTCTATAACTTTGACGTTAGGACCAAAGATTAACATATCGTCCACATATAAACAAATCATGACATATGATTGTCCCATTCGTTTATAATAAACACATTTATCACATTCGTTTATACGAAAATCATTTTTCATCATGACACTATCAAATTTTTCGTGCCATTGTTTTGGAGCTTGTTTGAGTCCATATAATTATTTTACCAATTTACAGACCTTATTTTCATTTCCCTTGGATATAAAACCTTTGGGTTTCTCCATGTAGATTTCCTCGTCGAGATCTCCATTCAAGAATGCTGTCTTTACATCCATTTGATGAATTTCTAGATTATAAATTGATGCAATTTCTATTAGCATTCTTATAGAAGTTATTCGTGTTACCGATGAATATGTATCAAAGAAGTCTACTCCTTCTTTTTGACGATATCCTTTGGCTACCAATCTAGCTTTATACTTGTCGATAGAGCCATCTGCTTTCATTTTCTTTTTGAAAATCCATTTACATCCAATAGGTTTTATTCCAGGTGGAATATCAACAATTTCCCAAGTTTTATTACTTAGAATTGAATCAATCTCACTTTGGATTGCTTCTTTCCAACACGAAGATTCAGAAGATGACATGGCTTCTTTATATGTTTGAGGTTCATGTTCAAGTACGTAAGTGAGGAATTCCGAGCCAAATGACTTGGAAGTTCTGGCCCTTACGCTTCTTCTTGGTTCAGCTTCATCAACTTCACGATGAGTTTCATCTTCATGTGGGTTAGTTGATTCTTCTCGTATCCTTTTAGGAACATTATTCCCTTCATTCCTTTTGTGTGGAAATACGTCTTCAAAGAATGAGGCATCTCTTGATTCCATGATTGTATTTACATGAATATCAGGTATTTTAGACTTGAATACCGAAAATCTGTAGGCACTGCTATTTTGGGATGGCCCTAGATAGTAACAATCTACTGTTTTTGGTCCAAGTTTGACTCTCTTGGAAGGCGGAACTGGAACTTTTGCCAAGCACCCCCACACTTTAAGGTATTTAAAACTTGGTTTATGTCCTTTCCATAATTCATATGGAATTGTTCCTGTTTTATTGTGAGGAACCTTGTTTAATATGTGATTAGACATATTTAAGGCTTCCCCCCACAAGTTCGTTGGTAGACCAGAAGTTAAAAGCAACGCATTAATCATATCCTTTAACATTCTGTTCTTCCTTTCGGCTATACCATTTTGTTGTGGTGAATATGGTGCTGTCTTTTGATGAATTATTCCATTTTCTGCACAGAATTGTTCAAACGGCGATTCATATTCTCCACCTCGATCAGATCTCAATATCTTGATCTTCTTATTTAGCTGATTTTCTACTTCAGATTTATATTTTATAAATGATGTGATTGCTTCATCTTTACTGTTTAAAAGATATACGTAGCAATACTGTGTATAATCATCAATAAATGTGATAAAATACTTTTTCCCACCTCTTGTAGGTAAGTTTTTGAAATCACATAAGTCGGTATGAATCATTCTCAATGGTTCAGTACTTCTATCAACGGAATGAAATGGTTTCTTAACCATTTTTGCTTCTACGCATGTCTCACATTTGTAGTTTTTATCCACTTGAAATTTAGGAATTAACTCTAAATTTGCAAGTTTTTTCATTTTTCGGAAATTTATGTGCCCTAATCTATCATGCCATAATAAGGTTTCATGCTCAACGATATAAGAAACTTCCTTTTTATTCATAGCATTATCAGAATACATATTATTATTGCCGACTACGGCTACATTTGCCTTGGATCGGCCATCACGTAAGTAACCCCTTCCTATGTAGATTCCTGCCTTGGACAAAACCATCTTGTCTGACTCGAAGACCATCTTGAATTCCTTCTTTGAAAGCACGGACCCAGAAATGAGATTCTTGCGGATATCTGGAACATGCAGGACATCATTCAGTTTAACAGTTTTTCCAGAAGTGAACTTGAGGGTGACTGTTCCTTTGCCTTCAACCATGGAAACCGATGAATTGCCCATATAGAGTTTCTCATCTTGATCCAATTTGTTGTAGGTTGAAAATATGGATTTGTCAGAGCATATATGCCTATTAGCACCCGTGCCCAACGACCATTATGCAGAATTCTGGATCAAGGTTCATTCGGACACAACTCATGAAAAATTGGATTCATCAATATCCTTATTTTCCATAGCATTTGCTTCTGAATTATTCTGCTTTTTGAATCTGTAATCCTTCGCTGCATGTCCAGTTTTGCCACAAACCCAACATTGCCCATTGAACTTCTTGGACTGCTTCTGGTTATTCTGCTTATTTTCTGGCGCCTTCCTTTTCTTGTTTTTGTTGAAGTTCTTTTTCTTCTTTGACCCTTCTGCGACAAAGGCCTCTTCGCTTTTAGGTATGGTGACTCCACGATTATCTGCCTCTATCTTCAATCTGACGATGAGGTCTTGCAAGGATATTTCCTTCTCCTTGTGTTTCAAGTAGTTGCGGTAATCCCTCCAAGATGGTGGCAATTTTCCAGTGATTGCTTCAACCAAGAATGATTCACCGACTTTGTGGCCTTCTGCTTCCATTTCATGGATAATAATTTGCAACTCTTGCACTTGAGAAGTCACCGACTTTGAATCCACCATTTTATAATCCATAAACTTGTCAACGATGAGCTTTTTTAAACTTACATTCTGTGTTTTGTACTTTGCAGCCAATGCATTCCAAAGAGCTTTTGCACTCTTTGTGGGCTGGTACACTTTGTACAGGACCTTATCAAGGCAGTTGAGAATGTAGTTTCTGCATAAAAAATCCGAGTGCCTCCACGCATCAATAGTTGGACCAGTATGCTGATTTGTAGCGTTGGTGTTTCTCGGTGTAGGCGGCACCGGTTCATCTTCTTCAAGATATTTCTGCAAGCCTAGGGTGGTGAGATAGAATAGCACCTGACTCTGCCATGTCAGAAAATCATCACCTTCACCTTTGAACAGATCTGGTTTGTTCAAATTGGCTGTTTTAATAGTCATTTGTTCCGTTGCCATCTCTATTTTGTCAAAACAAACAACTAAAAGTCTTAATATGTTGTAAGTCTATGTCAGAAACAGAATAGCAATAGTTTTACTATATTCTATACTGTATAATGGCTATTGAACTGCACAACAGTCAATGAAACAGCATGCATACAAACTCCTAACCCAAGTTTGCAATAGCAACAGATGGAAACAGTAATGATACAACCAAAACAGCGAAAAATAGAGTAAACTGAAGTGAACGAAGGCAGTATGATACCGAGATCGTCTGAGGCCTGAAACATGACAGTTTCCTTAAGACTTTTAGTTGAAGCCTCCCAGGATACAACAGACGATGACTGCTCGAAATTGTAATGATTATGTCAGTCTGACGGCAACAGATTTGAACCAGGGAAGAGGAAGAATTTGGACGGAGAAAAGAAAAAATAAGCAAGTAAATTTGATCAGAATTCATCACTTATTTATAGTGTTCAAACGGTCGCGTCTGTTGAGTTTAATTTCAAAAGACCCGCCGCTTGCTAACGGGTCGCACCCGTTCTGTCTCCAAGGGTCGCACCCGATTCCTTCCAACGGTCGTAGCCGTATTTCAAATCCTCTACCGTAGTAAAAAAAAACTTGCTAAAAAATTGCAAGCAGAAATAAGGTTTCTTACCCGAACCCGACACGGCACGGCTCGGATCGGTCGGTCGGACGGGCGGGCGATGCCCGCGCGCTCGCGTGTTAATCAGATTTATGTCCTCCCTCTCGCACAAAATTACCTGACCCTAAGGGCCAATATAGGGAATGAGGATTTAGTATATATACCCAAATCTTACCTCTTATTTTGCTAATGTGGGACTAATGTATATTTAATTCGAACTCTTTAGGAACTCTAACAATCCCCCACATGAATGATAATATACTATCCCCCACATAAACTGGAATATGTCAGACTACATATGGAACATTGCTTTATTAAGGACAAGTAGATATTTCACTTTGAACTTTCCCTAGTCAAAAATCATCGGATATACTTGGCTAATCGGTGAATTTTCTTTTTTCATCTTGAACCGTCAGCCGTTATTGTATAACCAGACAATAAGTTTAACAAAGCATTGTTTACCTTCTCATCCAATCTCTTGGTTGTGTTCATTTTGGTCCTGAACAATTTCTGGTTCTGCGAGTGCATATAGAGAATAAAAAAGACTATAATATTCTCGTAGAGCCGACCCAGCTCACACTTACATAGGTGATCGCAACCATTAGGAGTATCCTACATATACCCCACTTGTTGTTTTTACAAGATATGGTCATCATTAAAAAACATAGTTTTAACCTGTTAATACTTCTGTAGGCATGCATTTTATATTGTGCATCATAGGAATGGAGTTGTACTATGTCCGAACAAATGCATTACGTCTTGAGTTACTCAGAACTGGTTTTCCTATTGATCCTAGTCCGTGGGATCTCCAGTCGCTAGGATAGGTTTCTGTATATGGTAACTCTTGTTGGTTTAGGCTTTTAAACCCATTCCACTCGATGCGCATTCAATTTTCTCTCTTGATAAACCTTTAGTAAATGGATCCTCTAGGTTATTATTTGTCCTCACATAATCAATGGAAATAGTTCCATTAGAGAGTAACTGTGTAATTGTGTTATGGCGTCGAGGAATGTGTCTTGATTTGCCATTATACACAAAGTTTTTCGCTGTACTTAGCGTTGCTTGATTGTCGCAGTGAATACATATGGCCGCTACAGGTTTAGGCAAAAACGGAATATCATCTAAAAAACGACGAAGCCAATCTGCTTCTTCGCCAGCTTTATCTAATGCAATAAACTCAGACTCCATCGTGGATCGGGCTATGCATGTTTGTTTAGTAGATTTCCATGACACTGCTGCTCCTGCTAGAGTGAAAACATAACCACTTGTGGATTTGGATTCCTTTGAATCGGCAATCCAGTTTGCATCACTATATCCTTCTAAGACAGCCGGATATTTTCCGTAATGCAAAGAATAATTTTTGGTGTTCTTCAAGTATCCTAGCACTCTCAACAGTGTTTTCCAGTGTTCTTTGCCTGGATTACTTGTATACCTGCTTAATCGACTTACTGCGTAAGCTACGTCTGGCATTGTACAATTCATGAGATACATTATACATCCTATTACACGAGAGTATTCCAGTTGCTTTACACTCTCTTTAGTGTTTTTATGCAGTACTTCTGATGGATTAAAAGGTGTTCTTACTCCTTTAATTCCAAGATTTTGAAAATTTCAATTACTTTGTCTACATATTGTGACTAAGATAATTCAATTCCATTCGGTGTTCTTATTATTTTGATTCCCAAAATAACATCTGCAACTCCTAAATCTTTCATATCGAAATTTTTGATAAGTATTTTCTTTATGGTCTCTATAACTTTGACGTTAGGACCAAAGATTAACATATCGTCCACATATAAACAAATCATGACATATAATTGTCCCATTCGTTTATAATAAACACATTTATCACATTCGTTTATACGAAAACCATTTTTCATCATGACACTATCAAATTTTTCGTGCCATTGTTTTGGAGCTTGTTTGAGTCCATATAATGATTTTACCAATTTACAGATCTTATTTTCATTTCCCTTGGATATAAAACCTTCGGGTTTCTCCATGTAGATTTCCTCGTCGAGATCTCCATTCAAGAATGCTGTCTTTACATCCGTTTGATGAATTTCTAGATTATAAATTGATGCAATTGCTATTAGCATTCTTATAGAGGTTATTCGTGTTACCGACGAATATGTATCAAAGAAGTCTACTCCTTCTTTTTGACGATATCCTTTGGCTACCAATCTAGCTTTATACTTGTCGATAGAGCCATCTGCTTTCATTTTCTTTTTGAAAATCCATTTACAGCCAATAGGTTTTATTCCAGGTGGAATATCAACAATTTCCCAAGTTTTATTACTTAGAATTGAATCAATCTCACTTTGGATTGCTTCTTTCCAACGCGAAGATTCAGAAGATGACATGGCTTCTTTATATGTTTGAGGTTCATGTTCAAGTACGTAAGTGAGGAATTCCAAACCAAATGACTTGGAAGTTCTGGCCCTTACGCTTCTTCTTGGTTCAGCTTCATCAACTTCACGATGAGTTTCATCTTCATGTGGGTTAGTTGATTCTTCTCGTATCCTTTTAGGAACATTATTCCCTTCATTCCTTTTGTGTGGAAACACGTCTTCAAAGAATGAGGCACCTCTTGATTCCATGACTGTATTTACATGAATATCAGGTATATTAGACTTGAATACCAAAAATCTGTAGGCACTGCTATTTTGGGATGGCCCTAGATAGTAACAATCTACTGTTTTTGGTCCAAGTTTGACTCTCTTGGGAGGCGGAACTGGAACTTTTGCCAAGCACCCCCACACTTTAAGGTATTTAAAACTTGGTTTTTGTCCTTTCCATAATTCATATGGAATTATTCCTATTTTATTGTGAGGAACCTTGTTTAATATGTGATTAGACATATTTAAGGCTTCCCCCCACAAGTTCGTTGGTAGACCAGAAGTTAAAAGCACGCATTAATCATATCCTTTAACGTTCTGTTCTTCCTTTCGGCTATACCATTTTGTTGTGGTGAATATGGTGCTGTCGTTTGATGAATTATTCCATTTTCTGCACAGAATTGTTCAAACGGCGATTCATATTCTCCACCTCGATCAGATCTCAATATCTTGATCTTCTTATTTAGCTGATTTTCTACTTCAGATTTATATTTTATAAATGATGTGATTGCTTCATCTTTACTGTTTAAAAGATATACGTAGCAATACTGTGTATAATCATCAATAAATGTGATAAAATACTTTTTCCCACCTCTTGTAGGTAAGTTTTTGAAATCACATAAGTCGATATGAATCATTCTCAATGGTTCAGTACTTCTATCAACGGAATGAAATGGTTTCTTAACCATTTTTGCTTCTACGCATGTCTCACATTTGTTGTTTTTATCCACTTGAAATTTAGGAATTAACTCTAAATTTGCAAGTTTTTTCATTTTTCGAAAATTTATGTGTCCTAATCTATCATGCCATAATAAAGTTTCATGCTCAACGATATAAGAAACTTCCTTTTTATTCATAGCATTATCAGAATACATATTATTATTGCCGACTACGACTACATTTGCGTTAAATAGGCCATCACATAAGTAACCCCTTCCTATGTAGATTCCTGCCTTGGACAAAACCATCTTGTCTGACTCGTAGACCATCTTGAATCCCTTCTTTGAAAGCACGGACCTAGAAATGAGATTCTTGCGGATATCTGGAACATGAAGGACATCATTCAGTTTAACAGTTTTTCCAGAAGTGAACTTGAGGGTGACTGTTCCTTTGCCTTCAACCATGGAAACCGATGAATTGCCCATATAGAGTTTCTCATCTTGATCCAATTTGTTGTAGGTTGAAAATACGGATTTGTCAGAGCATATATGCCTAGTAGCACCCGTGTCCAACCACCATTGTGCAGAATTCTGGATCAAGTTGCATTCGGACACAACTCCTGAAAAATTGGATTCATCAATATCCTTATTTTCCACAGCATTTTCTTTTGAATTATTCTGCTTTTTGAATCTGCAATCCTTCGCTGCATGTCCAGTTTTGCCACAAACCCAACATTGCCCATTGAACTTCTTGGACTGCTTCCGGTTATTCTGCTTATTTTCTGGCGCCTTCCTTTTCTTGTTTTTGTTGAAGTTCTTTTTCTTCTTTGACCCTTCTGCGACAAAGGCCTCTTCGCTTTTAGGTATGGTGACTCCACGATTATCTGCCTCTATCTTCAATCTGACGATGAGGTCTTGCAAGGATATTTCCTTCTCCTTGTGTTTCAAGTAGTTGCGGTAATCCCTCCACGATGGGGGCAATTTTCCAGTGATTGCTTCAACCAAGAATGATTCACCGACTTTGTGGCCTTCTGCTTCCATTTCATGGATAATAATTTGCAACTCTTGCACTTGAGAAGTCACCGATTTTGAATCCACCATTTTATAATCCATAAACTTGTCAACGATGAACTTTTTTAAACTTACATTCTGTGTTTTGTACTTTGCAGCCAATGCATTCCAAAGAGCTTTTGCACTCTTTATGGGCTGGTACACTTTGTACAGGACCTTATCAAGGCAGTTGAGAATGTAGTTTCTGCATAAAAAATCCGAGTGCCTCCACGCATCAATAGTTGGACCAGTATGCTGATTTGTAGCGTTGGTGTTTCCCGGTGTAGGCGGCACCGGTTCATCTTCTTCAAGATATTTCTGCAAGCCTAGGGTGGTGAGATAGAATAGCATCTGACTCTGCCATGTCAGAAAATCATCACCTTCACCTTTGAATAGATCTAGGTTGTTCAAATTGGCTGTTTTAATAGTCATTTGTTCCGTTGCCATCTCTGTTTTGTCAAAACAAACAACTAAAAGTCTTAAGATGTTGTAAGTCTATGACAGAAACAGAATAGCAATAGTTTTACTATATTCTATACTGTATAATGGCTATTGAACTGCAAAGCAGTCAATGAAACAGCATGCATACAAACTCCTAACCCAAGTTTGCAATAACAATAGATGGAAACAGTAATGATACAATCAAAACTGTGAAAAACAGAGTAAACCGAAGTGAACGAAGGCAGTATGATACCGAGATCGTCTGAGGCCTGAAACGTGACAGTTTCCTTAAGACTTTTAGTTGAAGCCTCCCAGGATACAGCAGATGATGACTACCCGAAATTGTAATGATTATGTCAGTCTGACGGCAACAGATTTGAACCAGGGAAGAGGAAGAATTTGGGCGGAGAAAAGAAAAAATAAGCAAGTAAATTTGATAAGAATTCATCACTTATTTATAGTATTCAAACGATCGCGTCTGTTGAGTTTAATTTCAAAAGACCCGCCGCTTGCTAACGGGTCGCACCCGTTCTGTCTCCAAGGGTCGCACCCGATTCCTTCCAACGGTCGTAGCCGTATTTCAAATCCGCTACCGTATTAAAAAAAAACTTGCTAAAAAATTGCAATCTTTTTTGTAGCAAAAATAAGGTTTCTTACCCGAACCCGAACCCGACATGGCACGGCTCGGATCGGTCGGTCGGACAGGCGGGCGGTGCGCGCGCGCGCGTGTGTGTTCATCAGATTTAGGTCCTCCCCATCGCACAAAATTACATGACTCTAAGGGCCAATATAGGGAATGAGGATTTAGTATATATACCCAAATCTTACCTCTTATTTTGCTAATGTGGGACTAATGCATATTTCATTCAAGCTCTTTAGGAACTCTAACAATCCCCCACATGAATGATAATATACTATTCCCCACACAAAGTGGAATATGTCAGACTACATATGGAACATTGCTTTATTAAGGACAGGTAGATATTTCACTTTGAACTTTCCCTAGTCAAAACTCATCGGATATACTTGGCTAATCGGTGAATTTTCTTTTTTCATCTTGAACCATCAACCGTTATTGTATAACCAGACAATAAGTTTAACAAAGCATTGTTTCCCTTCTCATCCAATCTCTTGGTTGTGTTCATTTTGGTCCTGAACAATTTCTGGTTCTGCGAGTGCATATAGGGAATAAAAAAGCCTATAATATTCTCGTAGAGCCGACCCAGCTCACACTTACATAGGTGATCGCAACCATTAGGAGTATCCTACATATACCCCACTGGTTGTTTTTACAAGATATGGTCATCATTAAAAAACATAGTTTTAACCTGTTAATACTTCTGTAGGCATGCATTTTATATTGTGCATAATAGGAATGGAGTTGTACTATGTCCGAACAAATGCATTACGTCTTGAGTTACACAGAACTGGTTTTCCTATTGATCTTAGTCCGTGGGATCTCCAGTCGCTAGGATAGGTTTCCGTATAAGGTAACTCTTGTTGGTTTAGGCTTTTAAACCTATTCCCCTCGATGCGCAGTCAATTTTCTTTTTTGATAAACCTTTAGTAAATGGATCCTCTAGGTTATCATTTGTCCTCACATAATCAATGGAAATAGTTCCATTAGAGAGTAACTGCCTAATTGTGTTATGGTGTCGACGAATGTGTCTTGATTTTCCATTATACACAAAGTTTTTCGCTCTACTTAGCGCTGCTTGATTGTCGTAGTGAATACATATGGCCGTTACAGGTTTATGCCAAAACGGAATATCATCTAAAAGATGACGAAGCCATTCTGCTTCTTCGCCAGCTTTTTCTAATGCAATAAACACAGACTCCATCGTGGATCGGGCTATGCATGTTTGTTTAGTAGATTTCCATGACACTGCTGCTCCTGCTAGAGTGAAAACATAACCACTTGTGGATTTGGATTCCTCTGAATCGGCAATCCAGTTTGCATCACTATATCCTTCTAAGACAGCCGGATATTTTCCGTAATGCAAAGAATAATTTGTGGTGTTCTTCAAGTATCCTAACACTCTCAACAGTGAGTTCCAATGTTCTTTGCCTTGATTACTTGTATACCTGCTTAATCGACTTACTGCATAAGCTATGTCTGGTCTTGTATAATTCATGAGATACATTAGACATCCTATTACACGAGAGTATTCTAGTTGCTTTACACTCTCTTTAGTGTTTTTATGCAGTACTTCTGATGGATTAAAAGGTGTTCTTACTCCTTTAATTCCAAGATTTTGAAAATTTTCAATTACTTTCTATACATAGTGTGACTGAGATAATTCAATTCCATTCTGTGTTCTTATTATTTTGATTCCCAAAATAACATCTGCAACTCCTAAATCTTTCATATCGAAATTGTTGATCAGTATTTTCTTTATGGTCTCTATAACTTTGACGTTTGGACCAAAGATTAACATATCGTCCATATATAAACAAATCATGACATATGATTGTCCCACTCGTTTATAATAAACACATTTATCACATTCGTTTATACGAAAACCATTTTTCATCATGACACTATCAAATTTTTCGTGCCATTGTTTTGGAGCTTGTTTGAGTCCATATAATGATTTTACCCATTTACAGACCTTATTTTCATTTCCCTTGGATATAAAACCTTGGGGTTCTCCATGTAGATTTCCTCATCGAGATCTCCATTCAAGAATGCTGTCTTTACATCCGTTTGATGAATTTCTAGATTATAAATTGATGCAATTGCTATTAGCATTCTTATAGAGGTTATTCGTGTTACCGACGAATATGTATCAAAGAAGTCTACTCCTTCTTTTTGACGATATCCTTTCGCTACCAATCTAGCTTTATACTTGTCGATAGAGCCATCTGCTTTCATTTTCTTTTTGAAAATCCATTTACAGCCAATAGGTTTTATTCCAGGTGGAATATCAACAATTTCCCAAGTTTTATTACTTAGAATTGAATCAATCTCACTTTGGATTGCTTCTTTCCAACACGAAGATTCAGAAGATGACATGGCTTCTTTATATGTTTGAGGTTCATGTTCAAGTACGTAAGTGAGGAATTCCGAGCCAAATGACTTAGAAGTTCTGGCCCTTACGCTTCTTCTTGGTTCAGCTTCATCAACTTCACGATGAGTTTCATCTTCATGTGGGTTAGTTGATTCTTCTCGTATCCTTTTAGGAACATTATTCCCTTCATTCCTTTTGTGTGGAAACACGTCTTCAAAGAATGAGGCATCTCTTGATTCCATGATTGTATTTACATGAATATCAGGTATATTAGACTTGAATACCAAAAATCTGTAGGCACTACTATTTTGGGATGGCCCTAGATAGTAACAATCTACTGTTTTTGGTCCAAGTTTGACTCTCTTGTGAGGCGGAACTGGAACTTTTGCCAAGCACCCCCACACTTTAAGGTATTTAAAACTTGGTTTATGTCCTTTCCATAATTCATATGGAATTATTCCTGTTTTATTGTGAGGAACCTTGTTTAATATGTGATTAGACATATTTAAGGCTTCCCCCCACAAGTTCGTTGGTAGACCAGAAGTTAAAAGCAACGCATTAATCATATCCTTTAACGTTCTGTTCTTCCTTTCGGCCATACCATTTTGTTGTGGCGAATATGGTGCTGTCGTTTGATGAATTATTCCATTTTCTACACAGAATTGTTCAAACGGCGATTCATATTCTCCACCTCTATCAGATCTCAATATCTTGATCTTCTTATTTAGCTGATTTTCTACTTTAGATTTATATTTTATAAGTGATGTGATTTCTTCATCTTTACTGTTTAAAAGATATACGTAGCAATACTGTATATAATCATCAATAAATGTGATTAAATACTTTTTCCCACCCCTTGTAGGTAAGTTTTTGAAACCACATAAGTCGGTATGAATGATTCTCAATGGTTCAGTACTTCTATCAACGGAATGAAATGGTTTCTTAACCATTTTTGCTTCTACGCATGTCTCACATTTGTAGTTTCTATCCACTTGAAATTTAGGAATTAACTCTAAATTTGCAAGTTTTTTCATTTTTCGGAAATTTATGTGTCCTAATCTATCATGCCATAATAAGGTTTCATGCTCAACGATATAAGAAACTTCCTTTTTATTCATAGCATTATCAGAATACATATTATTATTGCCGACTACGGCTACATTTGCCTTAAATAGGCCATCACATAAGTAACCCCTTCCTATGTAGATTCCTGCCTTGGACAAAACCATCTTGTCTGACTCGAAGACCATCTTGAATCCCTTCTTTGAAAGCACGGACCCAGAAATGAGATTCTTGCGGATATCTGGAACATGAAGGACATCATTCAGTTTAACAGTTTTTCCAGAAGTGAACTTGAGGGTGACTGTTCCTTTGCCTTCAACCATGGAAACCGATGAATTGCCCATATAGAGTTTCTCATCTTGATCCAATTTGTTGTAGGTTGAAAATACGGATTTTTCAGAGCATATATGCCCAGTAGCACCCGTGTCCAACCACCATTGTGCAGAATTCTGGATCGAGTTGCATTCGAACACAACTCCTGAAAAATTGGATTCATCAATATCCTTATTTTCCACAGCATTTGCTTCTGAATTATTCTGCTTTTTGAATCTGCAATCCTTCGCTGCATGTCCAGTTTTGCCACAAACCCAACATTGCCCATTGAACTTCTTGGACTGCTTCTGATTATTCTGCTTATTTTCTGGCGCCTTCCTTTTCTTGTTTTTGTTGAAGTTCTTTTTCTTCTTTGACCCTTCTGCAACAAAGGCCTCTTCGCTTTTAGGTATGGTGACTCCACGTTTATCTGCCTCTATCTTCAATCTGACGATGAGGTCTTGCAAGGATATTTCCTTCTTCTTGTGTTTCAAGTAGTTGCGGTAATCCCTCCAAGATGGTGGTAATTTTCCAGTGATTGCTTCAACCAAGAATGATTCACCGACTTTGTGGCCTTCTGCTTCAATTTCAAGGATAATAATTTGCAACTCTTGCACTTGAGAAGTCACCGAGTTTGAATCCACCATTTTATAATCCATAAACTTGTCAACGATGAACTTTTTTAAACTTACGTTCTGTGTTTTGTACTTTGCAGCCAATGCATTCCAAAGAGCTTTTGCACTCTTTATGGGCTGGTACACTTTGTGCAGGACCTTATCAAGGCAGTTGAGAATGTAGTTTCTGCATAAAAAATCCAAGTGCCTCCACGCATCAATAGTTGGACCAGTATGCTGATTTGTAGCGTTGGTGTTTCCCAGTGTAGGCGGCACCGGTTCATCTTCTTCAAGGTATTTCTGCAAACCTAGGGCGGTGAGATAGAATAGCATCTAACTCTGCCATGTCAGAAAATCATCACCTTCACCTTTGAACAGATCTGGTTTGTTCAAATTGGCTGTTTTAATAGTCATTTGTTCCGTTGCCATCTCTGTTTTGTCAAAACAAACAACTAAAAGTCTTAAGATGTTGTAAGTATATGACAGAAACAGAATAGCAACAGTTTTAGTATATTCTATACTGTATAATGGCTATTGAACTACAAAGCAGTCAATGAAACAGCATGCATACAAACTCCTAACCCAAGTTTGCAATAGCAACAGATGGAAACAGTAATGATACAATCAAAACTGCGAAAAACAGAGTAAACTGAAGTGAACGAAGGCAGTATGATACCGAGATCGTTTGAGGCCTGAAACGTGACAGTTTCCTTAAGACTTTTAGTTGAAGCCTCCCAGGATACAGCAGACGATGACTGCCCGAAATTGTAATGATTATGTCAGTCTGGCGGCAACAGATTTGAACCAGGGAAGAGGAAGAATTTGGACGGAGAAAAGAAAAAATAAGCAAGTAAATTTGATCAGAATTCATCACTTATTTATAGTGTTCAAACGGTCGCGTCTGTTGAGTTTAATTTCAAAAGACCCGCCGCTTGCTAACGGGTCGCACCCGTTCTGTCTCCAAGGGTCGCACCCGATTCCTTCCAACGGTCGTAGCCGTATTTCAAATCCGCTACCGTATTAAAAAAAAAACTTGCTAAAAAATTGCAGTGTTTTTCGTAGCAAAAATAAGGTTTCTTACCCGAACCCGAACCCGAACCCGACATGGCACGGCTCGGATCGGTCGGTCGGACGGGCGGGAGGTGCGCGCGCGCGTGTGTGTTCATCAAATTTAGGTCCTCCCTCTCGCGTAAAATTACATGACCCTAAGGGCCAATATAGGGAATGAGGATTTAATATATATACCCAAATCTTACCTCTTATTTTGCTAATGTGGGACTAATGTATATTTCATTCAAGCTCTTTAGCAACTCTAACAATCCCCCACATGAATGATAATATACTATCCCCCACACAAAGTGGAATATGTCAGACTACATATGGAACATTGCTTTATTAAGGACAGGTAGATATTTCACTTTGAACTTTCCCTAGTCAAAACTCATCGGATATACTTGGCTAATCGGTGAATTTTCTTTTTTCATCTTGAACCGTCAACCGTTATTGTATAACCAGACAATAAGTTTAACAAAGCATTGTTTCCCTTCTCATCCAATCTCTTGGTTGTGTTCATTTGGGTCCTGAACAATTTCTGGTTCTGCGAGTGCATATAGGGAATAAAAAAGCCTATAATATTCTCGTAGAGCCGACCCAGCTCACACTTACATAGGTGATCGCAACCATTAGGAGTATCCTACATATACCCCACTTGTTGTTTTTACAAGATATGGTCATCATTAAAAAACATAGTTTTAACATGTTAATACTTCTGTAGGCATGCATTTTATATTGTGCATCATAGGAATGGAGTTGTACTATGTCCGAACAAATGCATTACGTCTTGAGTTACTCAGAACTGGTTTTCCTATTGATCCTAGTCCGTGGGATCTCCAGTCGCTAGGATAGGTTTCCATATAAGGTAACTCTTGTTGGTTTAGGCTTTTAAACCCATTCCCCTCGATGCGCAGTCAATTTTCTCTCTTGATAAACCTTTAGTAAATGGATACTCTAGGTTATCATTTGTCCTCACATAATCAATGGAAATAGTTCCATTGGAGAGTAACTGCCTAATTGTGTTATGGCGTCGACAAATGTGTCTTGATTTTCCATTGTACCCAAAGTTTTTCGCTCTACTTAGCGCTGCTTGATTGTCCAATGAATACATATGGCCGTTACAGGTTTAGGCCAAAATGGAATATCATCTAAAAGATGACGAAGCCATTCTGCTTCTTCGCCAGCTTTATCTAATGCAATAAACTCAGACTCCATCGTGGATCGGGCTATGCATGTTTGTTTAGTAGATTTCCATGACACTGCTGCTCCTGCTAGAGTGAAAACATAACTACTTGTGGATTTGGATTCCCCTGAATCAGCAATCCAGTTTGCATCACTATATCCTTCTAAGACAGCCGGATATTTTCTGTAATGCAAAGAATAATTTGTGGTGTTCTTCAAGTATCCTAACACTCTCAACAGTGATTTCCAGTGTTCTTTGCCTTGATTACTTGTATACCTGCTTAATCGACTTACAACATAAGCTATGTCTGGTCTTGTATAATTCATGAGATACATTAGACATCCTATTACACGAGAGTATTCCAGTTGCTTTACACTCTCTTTAGTGTTTTTATGCAGTACTTCTGATGGATTAAAAGGTGTTCTTACTCCTTTAATTCCAAGATTTTGAAAATTTTCAATTACTTTCTATACATAGTGTGAATGAGATAATTCAATTCCATTCGGTGTTCTTATTATTTTGATTCCCAAAATAACATCTGCAACTCCTAAATCTTTCATATCGAAATTGTTGATCAGTATTTTCTTTATGGTCTCTATAACTTTGACGTTAGGACCAAAGATTAACATATCGTCCACATATAAACAAATCATGACAAATGATTGTCCCACTCGTTTATAATAAACACATTTATCACATTCCTTTATACGAAAACCATTTTTCATCATGACACTATCAAATTTTTCGTGCCATTGTTTTGGAGCTTGTTTGAGTCCATATAATGATTTTACCAATTTACAGACCTTATTTTCATTTCCCTTGGATATAAAACCTTCGGGTTGCTCCATGTAGATTTCCTCGTCGAGATCTCCATTCAAGAATGCTGTCTTTACATCCGTTTGATGAATTTCTAGATTATAAATTGATGCAATTGCTATTAGCATTCTTATAGAGGTTATTCGTGTTACCGACGAATATGTATCAAAGAAGTCTACTCCTTCTTTTTGACGATATCCTTTGGCTACCAATCTAGCTTTATACTTGTCGATAGAGCCATCTGCTTTCATTTTCTTTTTGAAAATCCATTTACAGCCAATCTGTAGGCACTACTATTTTGGGATGGCCCTAGGTAGTAATAATCTACTGTTTTTGGTCCAAGTTTGACTCTCTTGGGAGGCGGAACTGGAACTTTTGCCAAGCACCCCCACACTTTAAGGTATTTAAAACTTGGTTTATGTCCTTTCCATAATTCATATGGAATTATTCCTGTTTTATTGTGAGGAACCTTGTTTAATATGTGATTAGACATATTTAAGGCTTCCCCCCACAAGTTCGTTGGTAGACCAGAAGTTAAAAGCAACGCATTAATCATATCCTTTAACGTTCTGTTCTTCCTTTCGGCTATACCATTTTGTTGTGGCGAATATGGTGCTGTCGTTTGATGAATTATTCCATTTTCTCCACAGAATTGTTCAAACGGCGATTCATATTCTCCACCTCGATCAGATCTCAATATCTTGATCTTCTTATTTAGCTGATTTTCTACTTCAGATTTATATTTTATAAATGATGTGATTGCTTCATCTTTACTGTTTAAAAGATATACGTAGCAATACTGTGTATAATCATCAATAAATGTGATTAAATACTTTTTCCCACCTCTTGTAGGTAAGTTTTTGAAATCACGTAAGTCGGTATGAATCATTCTCAATGGTTCAGTACTTCTATCAACGGAATGAAATGGTTTCTTAACCATTTTTGCTTCTACGCATGTCTCACATTTGTAGTTTTTATCCACTTGAAATTTAGGAATTAACTCTAAATTTGCAAGTTTTTTCATTTTTTGGAAATTTATGTGTCCTGATCTATCATGCCATAATAAGGTTTCATGCTCAACGATATAAGAAACTTCCTTTTTATTCATAGCATTATCAGAAT
Organism: Allium cepa; assembly: GCA_030765085.1. Lineage (NCBI taxonomy): Eukaryota > Viridiplantae > Streptophyta > Magnoliopsida > Asparagales > Amaryllidaceae > Allium > Allium cepa. The sequence goes on along the minus strand of CM060938.1, from coordinate 554,086,348 downwards.
ACATATTATTATTGCCGACTACGGCTACATTTGCCTTAAATAGGCCATCACATAAGTAACCCCTTCCTATGTAGATTCCTGCCTTGGACAAAACCATCTTGTTTGACTCGAAGACCATCTTGAATCCCTTCTTTGAAAGCCCGGACCCAGATATGAGATTCTTATGGATATCTGGAACATGAAGGACATCATTCAGTTTAACAGTTTTTCCAGAAGTGAACTTGAGGGTGATTGTTCCTTTGCCTTCAACCATGGAAACCGATGAATTGCCCATATAGAGTTTCTCATCTTGATCCAATTTGTTGTAGGTTGAAAATACGGATTTGTCAGAGCATATATGCCTAGTAGCACCCGTGTCCAACCACCATTGTGCAGAATTCTGGATCGAGTTGCATTCGGACACAACTCCTGAAAAATTGGATTCATCAATATCCTTATTTTCCACAGCATTTGCTTCTGAATTATTCCGCTTTTTGAATCTGCAATCCTTCGCTGCATGTCCAGTTTTGCCACAAACCCAACATTGCCCATTGAACTTCTTGGACTGCTTCTGGTTATTCTGCTTATTTTCTGGCGCCTTCCTTTTCTTGTTTTTGTTGAATTTCTTTTTCTTCTTTGACCCTTCTGCAACAAAGGCCTCTTCGCTTTTAGGTATGGTGACTCCACGATTATCTGCCTCTATCTTCAATTTGACGATGAGGTCTTGCAAGGATATTTCCTTCTTCTTGTGTTTCAAGTAGTTGCGGTAATCCCTCCAAGATGGTGGCAATTTTCCAGTGATTGCTTCAACCAAGAATGATTCACCGACTTTGTGGCCTTTTGCTTCAATTTCATGGACAATAATTTGCAACTCTTGCACTTGAGAAGTCACCGACTTTGAATCCACCATTTTATAATCCATAAACTTGTCAACGATGAACCTTTTTAAACTTACGTTCTGTGTTTTGTACTTTGCAGCCAATGCATTCCAAAGAGCTTTTGCACTCTTTATGGGCTGGTACACTTTGTATAGGACCTTATCAAGGCAGTTGAGAATGTAGTTTCTGCATAAAAAATCCAAGTGCCTCCACGCATCAATAGTTGGACCAGTATGCTGATTTGTAGCGTTGGTGTTTCCCAGTGTAGACGGCACCGGTTCATCTTCTTCAAGATATTTCTGCAAGCCTAGGGCGGTGAGATAGAATAGCATCTGACTCTTCCATGTCAGAAAATCATCACCTTCACCTTTGAACAGATCTGGTTTGTTCAAATTGGCTGTTTTAATAGTCATTTGTTCCGTTGCCATCTCTGTTTTGTCAAAACAAACAACTAAAAGTCTTAAGATGTTGTAAGTCTATGATAGAAACAGAACAACAACAGTTTTACTATATTCTATACTGTATAATGGCTATTGAACTGCAAAGCAGTCAATGAAACAGCATGCACACAAACTCCTAATCCAAGTTTGCAATAGCAACAGATGGAAACAGTAATGATACAATCAAAACTGCGAAAAACAGAGTAAACTAAAGTGAACGAAGGCAGTATGATACCGAGATCGTTTGAGGCCTGAAACGTGACAGTTTCCTTAAGACTTTTAGCTGAAGCCTCCCAGGATACAGCAGACGATGACTGCTCGAAATTGTAATGATTATGTCAGTCTGACGGCAACAGATTTGAACCAAGGAAGAGGAAGAATTTGGACGGATAAAAGAAAAAATAAGCAAGTAAATTTGATCAGAATTCATCACTTATCTATAGTGTTCAAACGGTCGCGTCTGTTGAGTTTAATTTCAAAAGACCCGCCGCTAGCTAACGGGTCACACCCGTTCTGTCTCAAAGGGTCGCACCCGATTTCTTCCAACGGTCGTAGCCGTATTTCAAAAAAATTATGCATGATAGATTTATTTATTCAGTGGATTTAATAGAGCAACTTACGGAATTGACATTAGATTACCATGACAAATTATTTCATTGCAATAAAGAAGACACGCATGAAAAAAATATCATATTGCTTATTATGACAATAAAACATATTATATGAATACAAGTAACAAGGCCAATAGGCATTCTTTGTAGATTTCAGGAAAGTTCTAGTTGTTGTCAACCCAAAACTGAGCCTGGAGCCAATTAACTAATTTCTTATCAATCTGAAATGCCTTTGCCAACACATCATCAGATATGGGAGGATTAGCACCAAACACAGCTTTTACAACAGTGATAACTTAGGATTCTGGATACTTAGTGTCGTTATGGCAACGACATCAGTGTGCCCAAACATGAAATTGAAAATGAACGTGTCCTTCTGGAAACACAAACATGTCTCCCTTGTTAAGTAGCATAGTGAACAATTTGCTGTCAGGGTTTGATGTAAAAATCCTACGTACTACTTCCCTTGTAGCACTATTAAGATCTCAGTGGCTCTTGGATGGCGTGAGGTGCATTGAGCCCGTACAATGCATAGTCTATGCGCACTAGGGAGACGCCTAACGTGTTCAACCCTAGAATTTGCATCACATTCACTACGGTGCATAGTCTATGCTCTTGGATTTGTCTTGTTCTCTAGCATGTCCAGTCCCGAGAAGAAGAAATCTTCAGCTTTTGCTTGCTTTGGATCCTTATAGAAAAATCTATTCACAAATACTGCATTTTAACCCATCATGATCATATGCATAAAAAGAGTAAATTAACATAACATATTTTGTAACAAAACTTCATTAGAAACTTAAAACTAAAATCGAAATCAAGATTTGTAGTGAAATTACTATTAGGCAACTTCTGAGCAACACAGAAGTCCTGGAGTTGACTAGGATCTGAAGCAAACACTTGACATGATGATGTTAATGCTATAATGAACACAATTACTATGTTTATTCCTATTACTACCTAAGGTTTCTTTTAGATACAAATAACTTGAATATGAAGAAGGCTTGGAGATGTTCTTGTACTGCACCAGATATATATAGAGGCAAGGAGCAAGAGTAATTTTGAATCTTATTAAGTTTATTAATTTTCTCTCTTCAACAACTTCCAACTACTGTATGATTTTATGTCCTTCTAGCTAATTTAACTATGATATTATCTCTCATTAGTTATATATTAGATATATTAAATTAATCTATATTGAAAAGGTAAATAGAATTACCTAACCTTGACTGGATTTCAATATGTAAGAAATAAGATGAGAATGGTTGAAGATTTATTTCTTTAATAATATTGGTCAATGTACATCAAATACAAGATGAATACATCGATTTATATAATGGTTACATAGTTCTTTTGAGAGCAACTACTATATATGGGCTTTGGGCTTTCATAATCCATAACCGCTAACTCAAAGATAAAACATTTCGATACTTGTTATTTCCTTCTCATTCTATTATTTGCTCTGATACACCTCCTCAATTAAAACTAGGTTTTTCAATTGCTCCTCGGTTTGCTCTTAATTTCTCATTTTCAATCAGATAATGAAATTTCCTTTCAAATTTATTTCAAGATTGCTTTAATTCATCATGATGGCTGCTTAATTAAGCAAAGAGTTCTTTAGAACTTGTCAGATCTCCTCAACTGGAACTAAAATTTTCAAATTTCTTTGATTTGAAGTCGACTTCTTCGACATTTAGCTCAAGCTTTAGTAGAATGAAGTTTTTGGCTGATAATGGTTTTTGGTGAGGATGTCGAGCCTTTGGTAAGTATTGGGTAAGTGATTTACTTAAAGCTTTCCACTTATTACTTGCTCTTTGACAAAGTACAAGTCTAACTCCATGTGCTTTGTTCTTGAATGTAATACTAGATTTGCTGTTAATGACACTACATTGAGATTATCACACCATCGTATTGTTTTTCTATTGATACTGATTTTGAGTTCACTGAGTAGAGACTTGATCCCCATTATCTTTGCTAAGCACTTGCTATGCTTCTGTATTTGGCTTTTGTACTTGATCTTGAGATAGTTGATTGTTTTTTTGAACACCATAACACTGGGTTTTGTCCTAAGTATATGCAGTTACCAGTGGTTGATCTTCTATCATCTAGATCAGTAGCCTGGTCAGCATCTATAAAGCCAAATAAACTAAGATTAGTGCTGGTTTTTAAAGTTAAGCCAAATTTATAGTCCCTTTTAAATATTTCAGGATCCTCCTAACAGCTTTTGAATGGTCATTAAGAGGATTTTGTATAAATTGGTAACTTTATTTACACTATAGGCTATTTTTGGTCTAGTTATAGTTACAATGTAGAACTCCTACAGTGCTTCTGTATTGTTTTGCATTTGTAATTTATTCTCCTTTCCTTTTTGAGAAATGTAGGTTGGTTATCATTGGTGTAGGTAGACTATTTTCTTGATCCATTTTTGCCTTGGTGGGAATTTTAGATATATATTTCCTTTGATTCAGACGCATTTCTAAACAGATGTTTTTCTTACTTTTATCACCAAGAAATAATTTAAATCACCAAGATCTTTAATAGAAAATCCTTTTTCTAATTGTTGTATAAGATTGTTGATTTCACTTTGATTGCTTCCAGCGATGATAAAGTCATCCACATACGCCCGCACATAAGTCACGGCATCTTTATAAATTTTGGTAAATAGTGAATTGTCTAACTTTGTGGGAATGTAACCAAAGTTAACTAAAGTATTCATCAATTTCTCAAACCATACTCTTGATGCTTGTTTGAGATCATAGATAGCTTTGTTTAGTTTGCACGCAAGTTATATATTTCCAAACTTTTTGAAACCAAGTGGTTGTTCAATGTATACTTCTTCTTTTAGAACACCACTTAGAAATGTATTGTTGACATCTAATTGTCTCATACTCCAATTCTTATGCAAGGTAATAGTGAGTATAATTTTGATTGATGAAGGTTTTACTACCGGTGAAAATGTTTCTTTGAAATCAAATCCTTGTTGTTGTGAAAAACCTTTTGCTACAGGCCTGGCATTGTATTTTAAATTGTTCCATCAGGATTTCTTTTTAATCTATAAGTTTATTTGCATCCAATAATGTTTTTGTGATCTGGTTGAGGGACAAGATTCCATGTGTTGTTTCTAAGGAGTGCATTGTATTCTTTATTCACATCAGTTTTCCATTTCTCACTTTGTATTGCTTGCTGATATGTGCATGGCTCTTTGGTATCCAAATTTGTGATGAATATCTTTGGTTTGAATATACCACCTTTTGCCCTAATGACCATATGCTGGCTAGTTCTTGTAGGAACCGGTTGATAACTTGAGGTATTGTCCTCTGTTTCAGACTGAATGATAGGTGATTGATCTTAATCATGAACTTGATGAGGTTCTAAGTGATGACTGTAACTCTGTTGAGATGAGAGGATTGGACTTCTGAATTGTTCAATTGACTCCTGACTTAGTCTGGAATTGGACAATGTGAGTTGAGGTACTGTTCCATTCATATAATCTTCTCCTTGCAATTGGATATTTTCCTCATGATTTGAAGGTAATGGTAGGATGGAAAATTTTGAGTTATAGATTTTCTGTGTAGTCTTGATTTCCTTTTCCCAAATGGAAATACATGTTCATTGAAGATAACATGTCTTGATATGAAGACTCTTCCTTTACTGTCCGGGCACTTATATTGTAACGCCCCACCCCGAGACCCACCTTAGTAAAGAGAATTAACTAGTAATTCCATCTACTAAAGCGGAGAATAGGGCTGGTTAAGGGGGAGCATCTATAACTTTGTGCTAAACATCTACCGAGTACGTCGATAAATGCAATATGATTTTTCTTTTCTATCTCAATGGATCGACATACCTAGTAAATGCTTAATCCAAAACTATAGATGGCTAACGGATATATCAGAACAAAATACAATAATTAAATGTATAACACATCACAAAACAGTAATCAACCTCATACACACACACACACATACACCGATACATGTTTAGTACAATACAATATGAATACAGTAAAGGTGGTACTCGACCACACCATGTACATCGAATCAAATATAAATACATCAGAGTATGTGAAAGAACAGAAATTACTCAAGAGATTGGAGAGCTGATATCCAGCATCAACTACAAGCTAATTCCAATAGATGATACCTGAAATAACTTGGTCTGTCCCGAATATAAATACATGGGTCAGTCTAGCTACACAAATCAGTCAATATCAGTAATATGAAGCAGAATAGATGTAAAGATGCTTCTTCTTGAAAGAGAAGAATGAATTGATAAACTCATAAGCTCAATGCTTAAGTAACAAACGCTATTTAAGTGAACAAATACCTCGAAGGAGCTAACTCAAACTCAATACTCAAATCAAACACAAGTGCCTCATATCATCGGTGACATCCCAAAATGTCTACATGGTTTCCATGAACCATATCTCCTCAAAAGGAGAAACATCAATACAAACTCCCGCCAAAATGGCAAACATAAAACATTCTCAAATAGGATGATCCAAGATTCAATTACAGATGAATCTTCAAATTCAACTATACCTCATCTCATTGGTATAAATGTCTATAAATCTCAATCTCAACTCACCAAAATGGAAAACCCAGAATATCCTATAAAATCTTGAAATTATCCAAACTCATAACTCAAGGAACTCGATAAGAGTTCAAAACATCATAATTGAAATCACCATATATATAACATCTCATATAGCACTAGGTTATCGATGTAATAAAACATCTTAAAAAGGTGAAATCACAATAAAACAGAAAACTTAGAAAATCCGGATTGGCCAAATCCCCGATTGTAATGCCGAAGCAATGCTGCACGTGCTAAACTCAGATGGCCAAAGCCTCAGACAAGGTCGCTAACACCTCCTAAAGCAGTTCGTCCTCATGACAAGGTTGCTAACACCTCTCTAAGCCATTTTGTCAGCCCTAACAAGGTCGCTAACACCTCCCAAAGCATTTCGTCCTCATGACAAGGTCGCTAACACCTTTCAAAGCAGTTATGTTAGGTAAACATCATGAATGTGTCACAAACTCACGGATAGAAACACAAAAAGTGTTAACGTGTGTCCCATACCACACATTCGCACTTAGCGGTTTACTAGCTGTTAGTCAATGCCACACTAGAAACGTCACAAGACTCAGGAAATTATATCTCGCCTAGTCTCATTAGCGAGTGATAAAGAGACACCATACTTGTCTCATCTCATCGACAAGTATTAAATGGCATCCTAACTTGGCTCATCTCATTGACAAGTGGAACATCATGATGGTTCCTCATAAACCATAAATCTCAAAATATGAAATCATAAACCCAAGACTTGCCTTATATCATTGGCAAGTAAACAAAACATCGTGATGGTTCTCATCGGCCATACTCCTGCATAGGAGATCTCAAATCATAATACTTGCCAAATATTGGCCATCTTAATTAATTCCAATAAACAGAAATTATAAAACTCAAAATACGGCGTAAAATGGCAAAACATCTCAGAATCAATATTCTCAAATAACTTCGATCGTAAAAGTCCGAAATTAACCGAAATAGTAAACGCACATATCCCATACCATGCTTTTTAGTAAATCGTTTAATTCTCTTTCTCATACTTTAGAATAGTATAAAAGTGTGTATTATATATATTAAATAATTATAAATTTTGTAAAACATTTAATTCGAAATCTTTTCCATTTTAAAAATCACTTCGAAAACGGTTTAGAAAACACGTGTACAGAAACAACAAAAATCGATGAAAATTCGATAAAATTAACATACGATAAAACCCAAATAAACCGTCAATTCGTAGTGCGAATTGATGTTAATGTCGGCTTTTATATTAGTAGGAGTTGGCCTTTTAGAACTATCTCAAAAAAAAAATGCTCGAAATCATCGAATTCAAAAACAATTCAACGAAAAATGCCAAACATTGCAAAAGAACTCAACCCAGCGGCTTGTTTTGCCAGTTCACCCCTTTTAAACTCAGAATTTGAGAAAATATGAAACATAAAAGTTGAATATGATTGTTACAGATCGAAGTCAGAAAAAGAATCATCTAATTCGGATGCTCGAATCAAAAGTTATGGCAATTTCAATTCTTAGGTCTAAAATTACAAAACTGTGAATAATTGAAATAACGACAGGGCTGCGGCTTAACATGCCATTTGGACCCTGTAGAACCCAGAATTTGGTAAATCATAAAAGATGAATTACGAGTATTTCCAAAGCTAGAAGTCAGGAAAAGAATCATCTGATTTGGGCGCTCGAGTCAAAAGTTATGGCAATTTCAATTCTCGGGTCTAAAATTACAAAACCGTGAATAATCGAAATAACGACAAGGCTGCGGCTTAAAGTTCCATTTAGACCCTGTAGCACCTAGAATTTGATAAATTATAAAACATGAAAGTTTAAGAGTATTACCAAATCTAAAAGTCAGAAAAAGACTCATCTAATTCGGACGCTCGGGTCAGAAGTTAGGGCAATTTCAATTCTCTAGTCTAAAATTACAAAACTGTGAATAATTGAAATAACGACAGGGCTGCGGCTTAAAGTGCCATTTAGACCCTGTAGAACCTAGCATTTGATAAATCATAAAAGATAGTTTAAGAGTATTTCCAAAACTAGAAGTCAGAAAAAGAATCATCTAATTCGGGTGCTCGAGTCAAAAGTTATGGCAATTTCAATTCTCAGGTCTAAAATTACAAATCTGTGAATAATTGAAATAACGACAGGGCTGCGACTTAAAGTGCCATTTAGACCCTGTAGAACCCAGAATTTGATAAATTATAAAACATGAAATCTAAGAGTATTTCCAAAGCTAGAAGTAAGAAAAAGGCTCATCTAATTCGGACGCTCGAGTCAAAAGTTATGCTAATTTCAATTCTCAAGTCTAAAATTACAAAACTGTGAATAATTGAAATAACGACAGGGCTGCGGCTTAAAGTACCATTTAGTCCCTGTAGAACCTAGAACTTTCTAAATCATAAAATATAAAAGTTTTAGAGTATTGCCAAATCTAGAAGTTAGAAAAATAATTATCTAATTCGGGTGCTCGAGTCGAAAGTTATGGTAATTTCAATTCTCAGGTCTAAAATTACAAATCTGTGAATAATTGAAATAACGACAGGGCTGTGCCTTAAAGTGCCATTTAGACCCTGTAGAACCCAGAATTTGATAAATTATAAAACATGAAAGTTTAATAGTATTGCCAAAGTTAGAAGTAAGAAAAAGTATCATCTAATTCGGATGCTCGAGTCAAAAGTTGTGGTAATTTCAATTCTCAGGTCTAAAATTACAAAACCGTGAATAATTAAAATAACGACAGGGCTACGGCTTAAAGTGCCATTTAGACCCTGTAGAACCCAGAATTTGATAAATCATAAAACATGAATGTTTAAGATAATTTCCATAGCTAGGAGTCAGAAAAAGGGTCATCCAATTCGGACGTTGGAGTCAAAAGTTATTGCGATTTCAATTCTCAAGTCTCAAATTACTATCGCTGTCACTTTGCTCTCGGGATAGTAAGAAAGAAGTGCAATTTTAACTAACTTAACTTTAAAATTTCATAAAATCCAAAACAATAAACTTGTAGAAAAATGTCTATGCGTTTCAAAACGTAAAAAATTATCCAATTTGGATAAGCAATGTAAAAGATGTGGCAAAATATATTACAGGTATAAACTCAGGAAATTTTCTTTAAGGACAGAGTGGCACTTTTACTTTCAATTCTATTTTAGGTCAATCAAACTTCCATAAATCGAAATGCAACCAAAAGAGAAATTGTTTCTCCTTGAGTCTAGTTTTTACCCAAAAAGAGTGAGCTCAAACGGGTAAGAAACATGCATGATATCACTATTTTACTTCCGTGCATTTTTCTAATTCATTTTCAGCAAGCATAGAAGCCCAAAAATCATCTTTCAAATTCACAAAATATGTTAGTCCGTGAGATAATGATTTTGATGAAAAAAACCTTAGAATAGATTATAAAATATAAATACTGACATTATAAGTTTAGATATATATGTATATGCAGGATTTAACCATGCAGGTACCTAGAATAAAGACTGTTTAGAACATAGATTCAAGATATCGAGATAGAAGACTCATGAGTATCAAGATTATCAAGAGTTCAAGATTTCAAGCATAAGTATTTTTATTAGAAATTTATGTTAAAACTCGTAGAAAAACATTGGCATCTTAAAATCCAATTTATTCATGAAATGGAATCCACTTCGAGCTTGTTAAAGGGATGGAATCCTAAGTAGGAGGGAACCTACGAAAATCTAGGGGAACATTGTTTTGTAACCACTAATTTTAATTCAAATGATTTTACAAAATTATCTTGTTTTCAAAATGATTTCAAAACTTTCCTTTTAAAAACATCAAAACCCTCTATCCTGATTTTAAATAGTTTTAGCCTCAAAATTATCTTTAATTTCAAAGTCAAATTACTCCTGATTTTAAACTATCTTTTAATATAATATATTTAACTTTTAAATATTTATACTTAGATTTAAATATAAAATTATAGTTAAATTCTATATATATTATTCTCTATATTTACTTATGAATTTTAACTATAGTCAAGTATATTTATAAAGTTTAAAATAGCTTTAATATAAAATAAAAGATATTTTCGAAGAAAATCAAAACACCAAAAAATCCTTTGGGATGTCGACATGCCCAAGTACCCCATGTCGACATGGTGTCAGTTGAGTTCAAAATTTAAATTTCAAAAGAAGTGTCCATTCGCTATAACTCTTCGTGAATGGACATGTCTGTTGTTCTTCTATAAATAGGGGTTAGTTTCAACGAATTTTATATCAGATTTTCTGGTTTTTCACTTCTCTTCTTCTTCCACATTTATTAATACATATTCTTACCATTGCTCTGCCGAAATCAACATTGAATCAAACTGGATTACTTCTAGTTTGATTCTCTATCACTATCTCTACAAGATTCTCAGTGCTATTCAGAGTTATAGATTTCTTTATAATCTATTAAGCGAGAAAAGGTGTGATTGTAGCCTTGGAAATCAATCAAGAGAGAAAAGGTGTGATTGTAGCCTTGGTAAATCAATTGGGTAAACTTATGTCCCGAAAATCAAGTATCTCTACCCAGAGGATAGAAATTCTAGAGGGTGTACCTCGTAGTCTTGAAACCGACGGTGTAATTGTGCAATTGCTTTTGAAAGGAAATTCGTACTTGTGTTGCGGGACTGGATGTAGGGTAACTCCGAACCAGTATAAAATCCGGTGTGTTATTTCCTTTACTGCTTTTATTTTATTTCTGCATCTGTGTTCGTTTCTATGATCAATCTGTGTCTATATATTGCATACACTGGTGTCTAAATTAACATAAACTCAAAAAGATTTAGTAATTCTGTATTAACACTATTCACCCCCCCTCTATTGTTAATCCTAGCTTTAAGATCCGTAATCCGCTTTTCTTTCAAATTCAACCAAAGATTCATCTAATACAACCAAAAACAAACATGAAAACTTGAATAAACTAGAAAAGTGAGTGTTTAAACTCACCTTAAGATTTATTTGCAGCAAATTAGCGGATTTAGCAAGCAAAGTAGGAAACTTTGGCCTTGATTTGGAGTTAGAAACCCGAAAGAGGAGAAAATAGAAACATACAAAGAAGGAAATGAAGTTAAAGACAATCAACTTTTGAAAATCAAATTTTGATGAAATAGAGATGGTTTCTATAGTGATTACTTGAGAAAAATATTTTCAATTTGATTGAAAACAATAATAACTAGATTAATTTGAAGAACCTTTTTTTTTGAGCTAGGCTTGAAAGAGGAATGGTTTTTTTTTTAAGTTTCTTTCTTCTGTTTTCTTTTACCGTGAACAAGAAAACGTACAGTGAAGGAGAAGTGAAACTCCTTCTCATTTCTGGTTTGTTTTGTTAAGTGGGCTTGGACCCAAAACCAAATAATTAGCTTAAGTGAAATAACTTAGCTCTAAAACACATATACACTATGTTAATAAATCAAAACATCATGTTTTTATAAAGTTTCAACAGAAAAAATTAACAAAAATATATTTTCATGTTTAATAAAACATTATACAACTAATAAAAAGAAAATTTTATTATATAAATTATTTATATTATCAAAAACTCTCATTTTTAAATAAATATCAAGTTTACACAAATACTTCCACAAAACACTATTTTTAATACCAAGAATTGTACAAAAATTATTTTCCTGCACAATAAAATGCAATAAAGCATTCTAACATCAATTTTATGCCTAAACTTATTTTAAACAAAATTACATCTTTTTATAACATACACATATTAAAACAAATTCTTCTTTTAAAAATTAATAAAAGAAACATTTGGCAATAATTACAAGAATTATTGCATTTTCACTAAATAAAAATTATTTTTCACTCATTATTAACCCAAACAGATAAAATAAGGCTTTTACATTTTATTTTAACATTTTATTTCCTAAAATTCATTGTTTATTCCAAATAAGCAATTTAAAATCTCCAACTTTATCTTAGTTCACAATATTAAATCATAACTACCGTTATAATTTAATATTTACAGGTAATCTTCAAAACCAGGGTTGTTACATATATCCCTTTATGTTATTAGGGTATCCAAGAAATGTGCATGGGGATGATCTGTAGTCTAACTTGTGAGCATTGTATTGTCTTAGACAGGGAAAGCACAGACAACCAAATACTCTTAAAGTTGATAATCTAGCTAAGCTTTAAGTAGCACTTCCTTTGGACTTTTGCCTTGTAAAACTTTTGTTGGTAGCTGATTATCAGATATACTGTAGTTGTAAGGCATCTGGGCATAATTTGGTAAAGATGCTTGAGCTAGCATGGTAAGTCCATTTTCTACTATGTGTCTATGCTTTCTTTCAATTAGTCCATTTTGTTCTGATGTATATGGATATGTGACCCACTGAACTATTCCCTTCTTTTGAAAGTACTCTTTGAGTGTTTGAATTCACCTCCTCAATCTGATTCTTACTTGAGAGTTAGTTTGTCTTTCTGCTTGAGCCATAAATTGTAACACTGCATGACATGTTTCAGACTTTGCCTTTAAAAAATAAATCCAAACATATCTAGAATATGCATCTATAAATGATATGTAGTATTTGAAACCATAATCAGTGTCGGTAGGTGCAGGTCCCCAAAGATCAACAACAATAAGTTCTAAAGGTTTAACACATTTTGTCTCAGAATTTTGAAATGCTAACTTATGGCTTTTTCCCATTTGACAATATGTACAAACATAAAGAGTAGATGTAAAATCATAAGGAATATTATTGCTACTTAGAATTTTCTTTACAGTTTCAACACTGGGATGAGCTAATTTATAGTGCAAGATATCAAAAGTACTCATACTGTTTTTACTTTGAGTTTTAGAAACATTACAACGCATTTCTGTATTTCCTGAATTTCTTGAATCAACAAGAGTAAATCTTTAGAGTCCCTTTACTGCTCTACCCTGCAAAAGAATTTTCTTAGTTAGTAAAACAAGCAATATTTTGGAAGGTATACATCATTATCACTAGCAAATTGAGATACACTAATTAGATTCTTTTTTATTTGAAGGAATCTTAATAGATTATTAAGATAAAGTTGTCTTACACCTTGTATGCAAGCATTTCCTGTATGAGTTATTTTAGTTGATTGACCATTAACCATGTATATACACTATTTACCTTTGTATTCCCTATTGCCAAGATTTGGATTGCCGAGATTATTACTCACATGATTTGTTGCTCCTGAGTCAGGATACCATATTTCATCTTGTATATCTTCTGGTTTGGTAGAATCATTATGAACATTTCTTGTGGTTTCATGCTGATTTCTTGGCTCTTGCTGAATATTTTCCAGATTTGCACTTGGGTTGTAAGTTCTTTGATTACCTTGTTGCCCTAATTGGTAATTTGTATCGAATATGAAATAGCATTTATTAGCAGCCATTATTTGGGTTTCTAACCAAGCCGAATTCAAAGGAACTCGGGGGAACTTGGTCAAGTTAGAATAGCTTAAGAATCAACCAAAAGGACCAAAATAGCAAGGCAAGAGAAGTCAGAGGAGAAGAAAGAAAAAACACTAAAGACATGGATCGCTAGCGATCCATGGTATTTGCTCGTTGGTTCGTCGATCTTCTTGCACAATGATCCAACCTGAATTCTAAGAACAATGGCTAAGTTTGATGAGATTCCGAGCTAGTTATATCAAGAGACAAGCTTCGCCTAGTTCAATCAGCAGCCTATTGTAACTAGTACGCAAATCGTCATCAAAACAAGGTAACATGCTACGAGACTATATGGAAAACATCAACACGAGACAATAAATGCTATCTAGAAGACAAAGTCCAAAAACTGGCTATGCATATGGATCGCTAGCGATCCATATATTTTCATCAGTTTGCTGCGATCCATATGGAATGAAGCAAGGGAAGTATATTAAGGCATGGGATGGCCTTCAAGCCTAATCTATGGATCGCTAGTGATCCATAGCCTATAGATCGTTAGCGATCCATCGTTTTATCTAGAATCATGATGCAATTTTCAGTGCGCCTTCATGTGATCGTTAGCAAGCATTTGGCAAACAGGCTTGGTCCAGTAGCTCTCCAACCTCTATAAATACTCTCCTACCTGCAACATAAAGAGGATCCTATGGATTGGCTCTGAAACACTGCTGAAGTTATTCTTCATTCTTCTCTTTCTCCCTCATAATAGTCATTCAAGGAGTTTACCAGTGAACTCCAACACTGGGGGCTTAGTCTAATTAAAAATATTCAACAACTTTTTAATCCAATTCACCTTATAACAACAATCGGTCAATAATAAAAGCCATAAAGTGGACGTAGGCTTCATTAACAGCCAAACCACTTTAAAATTCTTCTTATCTCCTTTCTATATCTACTTCTTAGATATTATTCTCTATATTATTGTTCTGTAAGAACACGGCTGGTGCTTTTACACTCAATCCAAGGTGTTGATCCATTTTTTAGACTAACATTTTGGTGCTTTCACTGATAACCGAACTCAAGGTTTAGATCTAGCTATCTACTTTGGATCAGACAAGTTCAGAAGTTAGATCCTCACCCTTTACCTAAAAAAATATTTCTTGGAACCATGGCTTCAGAGAGGAAAAGAACCGCTTCTGAAAGATCCATAGGAGCAATAATAACCGAAGAAGAGATGAATCATCAGTAAATCAAAGTAAACGGCGCCAATGTAGGAGATTAGGCGCCAGGATCCTCAAATCAATGCGAAGCCATTATAAGAGATGAGTTGAATAAAATGGTAGATGAAATCAATCAGAAAATAGAAAGTAGTTAGAGAGCTCTGATGGATAAGCTTAACGCCCTCTTGACCATACAGTCACATCCTGCACTAAGAATTATGGACGAACCTACGGCTGCCGTGGAACAAGAAAGTTCTTTCGTTTTAGGTCTAAACAGAAGAGACGGAAAGCATCCACAAAAAGTAGTGATAGCTGGAACATTGGGAGTGAACGTAGAAGGAAACACTAGTTCCCCACAAACAGCAAGGCAGCCAGCAACAAACTTGAATCAAGGAGTGAAGACCCCACTAGAGGATATCACCACAGACCTCTCCGACTTAGAAGATGGGGAGAAATTTAAAAATGGCAAGTTGGAAGGAAATACCAGTCTACTCGATAACACTAGGAATGTCCAAACTATCCCAATCAGGCTAACCGTAAGCCAACGGGATCCAAAGGGAGTGGCTCTTCCAAAGACATGAGGGCCTAGGATTCAGCCCACTCGCCAAGACGTTTGCAAAGCCAAACACTTAGTGTAGTACCTAATAGCCGATCCCAGGTCTACCAAACATCAGAGGCATTTATCACGGATATGGCCAAGCGGTTGATGGACGAGAATAAGAATAGGAGAGATAATGAATGGGAATCCGCTCCAAGTCACCTTTGCAGATGAGATCTTGAATGAGTGATCGGCAGAAAAGTTCACAATGCCAACTATTCCATCCCATGACTGAACAAAATACCCGAAACCTCATCTTTGTAGGTATGGTTGGTACATGGAGGGAGCAAACGCTTCGGATGTTGTTCGCTGTAGATATTTTCTCATTTTTTGGAAGGAATTGTTTCCATATGGTTCACCAGACTTCCGTCGAGATCCGTCTCCGCTTTTAACCAGCTAGCAACAAGATTCCTCGATTAGTTCAGGTTTCAGATTGCATAGCCTAAGGATGTAATGTCCTTATCTGTACTGTTCCAGGGGCGAAACAAATAGTTTAAATCTTTTACAAACTGGTTTAATAATGTAGCGACAGAAGTAAGTAATCCGAACGAGGATACGTTCTTTACAACTTTGGTCCATGCCATCCACCCCGAAATCGAATTTAGAAAGTGGATCAAAATGAAGCAACCCACCACAAGGAAGGACTTCAATCGCAAAGCAAGTCAATTCTTGAGGTTGGAGAAAGCGCAGGAGTTGGAAAGGAAGTCTGCTAGCATACAACCAACGAACGTCGGGCAAAGCGATATGGCAGTGAACTAGAACATAAATGCTTTCAGGATTGTTGAAGGAAGCACAGGGAAAGAAGGAAATCAAAAAAGGATGAACCAAAATTCCAATAAAAGAAATGGAACAATAAATGACTTAAAGACTTTAGCCCTGAGGATTACATCCCGCTCAACGACACTCCAGAAAACATCTATCTCACAACCCAGGGAACAGAGGAGTATAAAAAAACCCCTAAGAAGGAAGCAACTTAATAGCAAAAGTGCCCAGGAAGTTCTATCGCTTCCATAAGATGCATGGTCACAAGATAGATGAGTGCCGCCATCTAAAGAACTTAATTGAAGTGCTGACCTAGGAAAATAACCTTAAGTAATATATGCGAAAATCATAGAACCCTGACCAGCCCGCGGCTTCCCAAGCTCCTAGGGACCGCAGAAACTAAGCCGGAACCTGTAAAGAGGGATTGAAGCGAACTGACAAAAGACTCATCACAGGAATGATATTTGGAGGACTTCATCCCGTGCAGAGAAGTTGGGGAGAGATGGAGCGATATGCGAGTTCTTTAAAGCACGCTCCGAAGCAATCATTTCTCACAATCGAAGATCGGGCTCCAACATAGAAGTAGAAAACATTGAGTGATGATATAGTATTCTGAAATCGAGATATCGAAAGGATCCAAGCTCTAACTCTCGAACCAATGGTGGTGACAGTGGGGATCAGGCCAGTTGTGGTTTTGAAGAGTATAGTTGATTGCAGAAGTTCTATGAATATTGTTTTTAAATGTACCTTTGACCAAATGAAGATCATCATGAAAAACGTATCTGGATACCAAACAAAAATCCAAGGGTTCACTAGCGAACCCAAACAAACTGTAGGACGATTGACTTGCCGATAGAATTTGAGGAGGGCGACCGAAGAGTCACCATCATTCAGAATTTCGTAATTGTGGATGAAACTTCCGCGTATAACGCCTTCTTAGGACGGCCTGCACTGGCAGATTTCAAAATTTCTCTAGCCCAATGGTGCCTCACCGTGAAGTTCCTAACGGCAAATGGGATCGGGGTGGTCAAAGGAGATCAATGCACCACCAGAGAATGTTACATTGCAGAGTTACGCGAATCTAAAAGAAGGGAAAATGGGAAGGATATGGGGAGAACTCTCTACATTCGTGAACCTACCGAATAACAACTACAGAGCCACCTCTGGCTTGGGGACTATAGCCAATTCAACAAGGCTTTGGACCCTAGAAAGAAGAGTTTAAGAGAGGATAGGGCAGCACCGGTGGAACTGACGGTGTCTGTACTAGTCGACATGGATGGCCCAATGCAGGTCCTGAAAATTGGATCGCACCTTGGAAACAAAATGCGATTGGAACTCTCTAAATTTCTTTGCGCCAACTTCGATGTGTTCACCTGGACATATTTCGATATGTGTAGGGTATCACCATAAATTGCATTCCATGTAAAACAAAAGAGGCGCAGCCTGGGCCCTGAGCTCTAGGGCATTAAGAGAAGAAGTAGACAAGTTAATGGCCAAAAGTTTTATCCATGACGCGAATTACCCTGAATGGGTATCTAACCCAGTCTTAGTCAAAAAGTCCAGTGGGAAGTGACGAACTTGTATCGACTACACGGACTTAAACAAAGCTTGCCCGAAAGATAGCTTCTCTCTTCCCAAAGTTGACAGCTTGTGGACGGAATGGCGGGACATGAACTGCTATCATTCATGGATGCATACTCGGGGTACAACCCGATCTCGATGCACGGACCTGATCAGGAAAACATTAGCTTCAGGACCAATCTAGGACTGTACTGCTACAGGGTATTGCTATTCGGTTTAAAGAATGCTGGTGCAACCTATCAAAGGTTAGTAGATATCATGTTCAAGTGTCAGATCAGGAAAACCATGGAGCTCTATGTGGATGACATGTCGGTCAAATCACGTGTAGTTTCTAGCCACCTGGATAACCTTGCTGAAATGTTTGAAACACTCAGAAAGTAAGGAATGGAACTCAATCAACTCAAATGTCACTTCAGGGTAGCTGCCAAAAAGTTATTAGGATTCATAGTAGGTGACAGGGGCATTGAAGCAAATCCATAGGAAATAAACGCCATACGAGAAGTCCATGCCCCAAAGAACAAGGAATTACAAAGCCTGAATAGGAAAGTCGCAGCACTAAGCCGATTATCTCAAAAGCCACCGACAAGTTCATAACATTCTTTGATGCATTAAAGAAAGGGAAGAAGAACTTCGAATGAAGTGAAGTTAGCCAAACCGCATTCGAAGAATTTCTACGACACATGGAAGCCCTGCCAATCCTGTCAAAGCCAATAGACGGAGAGGACCTCTTCATTTACTTAGAAATCTCACCTCACGTGTTGAGCGCTGCCCTTGTGCGTGAAGAAGTAAAAATATAGCGACCCGTGTACTACATTAGCAAGCAGTTTACTGGAGCCGAGAAAAATTACCTGAATTGTAAAAGCTAGTGTGTTGCCTCTTGATTGCATCTAGGAAGTTACGACTGTATTTCTAGGTGCATCCAATCAAAGTACCGACTGATTAACCTCTGAAGCAAATATTGTACCGACCTGAACTTTTAGGCAACCCCACGAATGGAATATCGACTTGAGCCAATATAATATCACTTACCGCCCAAGAAAGGCAATCAATAGGCAAGCGTTAGCAAATTTCATCGTTGAGTTTACCATATGGGATAGCGAAAAAGAAATAATGTACGGAGTGCAAACAGAATGGAACCTCTTCGTCAATGGCGAATCAAACAATGTAGGGGTAGTGCTTGAAACCCCTAAAGGATGAGCCATTTGCTATGCCTTACGCTTTGAATTTCCTGCAACAAATAATGCAGTGGAATACAAGGCGTTGCTAGCAAGACTGAAGGCCGTGAAGGAACTCAAAATAAAGTCCATCCACATTTACAGTGACTCTCAGCTAGTCGACTGCAAGGTGAAAGGCGAATACCAGGCTCGAGGGGAGAACCTTGCCCCATATGTATCTAAAGTACAGGAGTTGCTAAACCACATCGAACATTACACCATAACTCATGTCCCGCATGAGCAAAACACCATGTTTGACTACTTAGCAAAACTGGCAAGCTCTAGAGAGCCCAATCATTAGGACTAGTCGTGGTTGAGACCCTGACTGCTCCAAGTATAGACAAAATGGATGTCGATTGGATTATTGAGACCACCGTCGAACCAAAAACGTGGATGACACCAATCAAAGACTACTTGCTTATAGGTACCCTTCCAAATGACAGGGACCAATGGAAAAACCTCCTCCAGAAAGCACCGCAATTCATAATACAGGATGGAATACCCTACCAAAGGGGATTCTCTACCCCCTTTCTTAGATGCATAACCGATGATGGAGTTTGACAGATCCTGAAGGAGGTTCATGAAGGCGATTGTAGAGACCATACTAGGGGTCAAACCCTTGCGAAAAAGTCCTCCGATATGGATATTTCTGGCCTAGTAAACCGTGATGCAGCAGACTACGCCAGACGGTGTGATCGTTGCCAAAGATTTGGCAAGATTAAAAGAACTCCATTAACTAAGCTAACGTATATAGTCAGTCCATGGCTGTTTGCTGTATGGGGAATTGACTTGATTGGCGTACTGTCAATAGCAAAAGGAGGGGCCAAATACACTATAGTTGTCGTTGATTATTTCATGAAATGGGCAGAAGCGGAACCACTGGCTGCCATTACAACAAATAAAGTCATTAATTTTGTTACTAAAAACATTATTTGTAGGATTGGTGTGCCACATAAAATCATCACTGATGACAGAACCCAATTTGAAAGCACCAAGTTCAAAGATTTTGCAGATGCTTCCGAATCGAGAAGATGTTTTCTACGGTTGCTCTCCTGCAAGCAAACGGGCAAGTAGAAGAAATAAACAAGATCATCAAGTCCACTATCAAAAAGAGATTAACTAAAGCAAAAGGGAGCTGGGTTGATGAACTTCCACTTGCACTATGGGCTTATAGAACAACACATAAAGCAGGAACCAGACATACTCCATTCGCCTTGGCATATGGTTCAGAGGCAATGATTCTTATCAAACTAGAATTCCCTCCCATTGAAGGAAAAGTTTCGAACGCAAACAAAACAAGAAGCTCCTACTCGAGTCGCTTAATACGATTGACGAAAGGAGGGAAGAAGTCGAATTGAGGGCTACTGCTCACATAAAAAGGGTCGCACTGTGCTTCAACTCCAATGTTCACAAAAAAACCTTTGAAGTGGGTGACCTGGTCCTCAAACGAGTCTATCCCATCTCGGGAGCCTTTGGACCAAATTGAAAAGGTTCGTATGTGATCAATCAAAAGCTAAGGGACGGAACTTTCAAACTGACAACCACTGACCGAATCCGAATTCCCAGAGCATGGAACAACGAATTACTGCACCGTTACTTTATCTAAAAACTACCCTATGTACTTTCTATTTTTCAGCAAATAAACCATCCTAGGATATCGAGGGCATTGTAAATAGGCAGAACTTGCCAAACTTTCCTTAATAAAATTGATTTTCTTTCTGAACCAAAAAAACTGTGTTCATAGTAGTAACCTGCCGAGTCGACGGGGTCAAATCGTCTCAAAACCACTCAAATGCTACTTGAGATAATGGAATCAAGCTCAAGTATGCCCCCACTTATCCATTGGGTCGAAAAAAGCAAATTGACTCAAACCATTAGATCGGCGGAACCCGATCCCCGCCTTTTAAGAACCGATGTTGCTTTGGCAACATCGGGAAGGCCCAAATCAAAAGGCCCACATCCCATAAGCCATGCACTAACTCTTCGAGCCATGGAATCATGCTCTTAAAGCATAAACTCCTCACGTTGCCCGAAGATTGGCAACGTTGAGAAGTTTCACAACCGTTCTGGATCGACGGGTCATATCGGTCCCAAAATCCATGCGTCCCAAAAGCCGCGCATACTTCTAAAAAGCCACGCACTTAATAAGCCGCTCACACTTTCAAATACCGAAATTTCCCTGGCAATATCGGGAAACTTATCCATTGTAGAAATAAAAAGGATCAACCCACTCCCATTACCAAGAGTAACAGGCATGAATCCAACAAAATCAAAGTGGTACTTAAATCAAAATGCTATAAATCGGTAGAAAACTTCATTTGTTGACCAACAATAGTTCATTAATTAGGCCATTCAAATCATAAGTTCTCAAGGATGGGAACCATAAAGCAAGTACGATAAATAAAGAAGACAATAATAAGCAAACACCCGCACTTATCGATCGTTTATCAAGTGTTCAGAGTAAACAACCCAATGAATTAAAGGGAATACACAGGTACTTAAATAAAAATGCTCAAAAAAACACATCACAAGTTTTGTTACACCAAACAAAGAATTTTGGCAGTAATCATAGGGCTAGATAAAATAGAATAGAAGTAAAAAAAATAGTCATAAGTAAACAAAACAATAGAAAATGCCTCAAAATAAACTCAACTACCTTCCAAGCTTCTCAACGCCTTTTTTCGCCACTTCCCTTCCCGCCTTTGGTTGGAAGTTTTTGCTTTCCCTCAGGGGTACTGTTGTTGCTGGTGATGTCGACTATCTCCTTGGTGCTAACATCTCCCTTCTGCTCTTTAACTTTCTTGGAAATCTCGCCTTTCGTCTTGCGCCATCGGGATTTGCAAAAGCTCTTCGAGGACTTTATCGCTTTAACTTTTTCTTTCTTGATAGCAAATAGTTGTTGTTGGAATTTACACAGCTGCTCAATTCGGATGTCTTGCTCTCGAACCTCGGCTACGGTAAAGTCACCCTTAAAGACACAGAAGGGTCATTTAAGCCATGCAATGCAGCAATTTTCTCAAAATCCAGTCCCGGTTGAGAACCGAACACAGACATGACAACAGAAGCAGCTATGGAGACATGCACGAAAGGGGTTGAAATAGCAATGGGTTCGGGTATCAAGGAAACCGGTGGATTGGCAAATAAGGAAGACGAACCTATAAGATCAAAAACGAAAGAGTTAAATTTGTCTTGCTCTTGCGGCGTGAGTTGAAAATTCTCGAACTCAGGAGAAACAAGAAGATTACCTGCACCATAGGAGTGACCGAGAATGTCGATCTCATATTCATCGCTTTCTCCTTCCTTGGATGATTGCACAATCTACGGAGAAGCTTTAGGCCCAGGACTTGCCAATGGATTGCGAGGTTGCCTCGACGATTCGCCAAGTCCAGAAACAAGGGTCTCCGGCAACATTTTGATAGTTGCCGCCGTAGCAACATCAGCAGCTTCCTGTTCCCTTTCAACTCGTAGAATTTCCCGGCCTTTTATCAACGATTTCTTTAATTCTTCATTAAGGTAGGCATTCTCTAGCTCCCGATCAGTGCAGAAATCCCCGCTATCTTGGAAGCATGTCAAAATTTCCTCACAAGCCACGGCGAGAGTGCATGGGAGCTTGGGGCACAAGTAACTGAGACTCCCCTGGTGCAACAGGGAGTTGACGTAGAAGTTTAAGATGGTATCATCCATCTTTTCCATTTTTCTCTCAAAGGTGTCTTGCAGCTCCAAATAATTCGCCGTAACGGTGGCCATTCAACTTCAACACGATTTTTATTGACGCTAAGCTACGCAACTCTGTCCTGGAGCATGGCGATCATCTGGGCCTAATTGGAGATGGTCTTATAACATGTCTTCATGACATCCTCATATTATGTGATTGTTTTGTCATACCCTTAGACAATCTTGTCGTTATAAGCAATGGTCTTCTACTGGACCTCAATAATCACGCTGCAAGCTTCTAGCTCCTCTTTTAGCTTGACTTCTTCTGCATAGGCCTTCTTAATTTCATCTCTGCAGACATTCTCTATTCTCTCATGGGCCTCTTTCAACTCTTTTAGCAAGCCGGCGTTACTCTTGCTCTCTCGAAGTGCAACATCCCTTTCTTCTACCAGTCGTTTAATTCTGGCATCGCGTTCCATCAACGCTTTCTCGAAGTCATCCTTCTCTGATTCAAAGGAGAGGATTTCTTGATAGTTATTGCGATTCGTATCCGAAAGCTGTTTGCATAGTTCTTCTCATCTCACGGCTTGCTCCAAATCACTCTGGATCACTTGAAGGTGGGGGCATATATGAATCTTTGCGAACTGGATGAAGATCGTTCAAATTTAACCCCTCTTAGAAACCACCCAGGAAGCGCTGCTTCAAGCCTAGGAGGACCAAACGGAAGAATATAGGCCGTTCTCCAATGAGGACGTAAAAAACCAAGGGCAATCGCCATATGGGATAATGGAACTTGAGAAGAAGATGGAACATGAACAGAAGAAACTGGAACTTCGAGATTGACTGAAGCCGGGGCCGTGCCGAAGGCCTATTGCTATGAAAAATGAGAACTACAATTGATCTTTGACTTTTTGGATGGTTCCTCTCGCTCATTAATAGTCTTTCTTTTCTCGTAACTTCCTTTGTACATTCGACTCTGTTCCCTCTCGTCTCAGCGACGAGCTTCAGCTTCCAAATTCTTCTATTTTCTCCACTCCTTCTTTGTTTCATGAGGCTGATGACGGGTAGAGGATCGTTTCGACTAGCGTTGCGAGTCGGTGAACTCCTCAAGATCATCTTAGTAACCATGTCCTCTCATGGTACCTAAAATGATGTATAGATAAAGAGCTCTAGCGACAGAGAATAGGCTTGAATAATATGTTTATAAGTGAGTGTGACTCTAGTGAAAAGTCTAGGAAAGGGCCTAAAATGATGTCATAAACCAAATTAGGCAGCCATTATGGTAGAAATCGGGCTGGTTTCGGATCCCACCTGGCCTGGGCGAGGTGACATCTCTTCAAATCAAAAATCTTCCCCCATAAGCGCATCAAAATCGACTTAAACGTTGCTCAGATCCCTAAAGTCTACGCCGGCATCTTTAATCGAGGAATCCAGATGTCGCTTGACTTCTAGGGCAACATCTTTATTATGGGTCTTTTGGGGAGGTGAGCTCGGAATAACGGGACTCGTCCCCATAGTCTCGTCGCATGATTCGAAATCTCCATCATTGGAATCTGCATTGAAATAATCATCATCACTGGAGGAGAATTCATCGCTAATACTCCCAATTTCACCCTCCTTATTTTCCGTTGCTATTTCAGCCTTGCCTTCTTGTTTTTTAAACACTTCTTCCCCTTCCTTCGGAATTGGAGGCATCCTAGTCGGGCAGCTGGCTTCGGTTGTGGCATCTTTTCCCTCATGAGTTTCTTCAGCCGGTTCACCGGACAAGCCTCCCCTCTCTTGAAAAGCACCCTCTTCAGAACCATAGGAAGAAGAAGCAGAGCGCGTTCGTATTCCAGAACGAGAAGGAGATGGGACCTTAACTGCTACAGTAGATCGCCTGGATGCAACAACCCATACCGAAGCAAGTTTTCATCCATCAGCAAGAATTTAACCGATCTTTCCCCGATGTCTATAGCCTTCAGGGTATGGAAAGTTTCGTCAAGGTATAGGTCTTTGTTTGGCCTCAAAATAACTATAGGATGTATTTGATTTTTTAGAAATTCCATAGCGACATATTAGAACTTATAAGTAAGAAAGAGGACTTACCCCCCATTGTCCAAAGATGATTGAACCCTTCGGGACATCTAACGAAGAAGTATTGAGTTTTGAATTGAGATAAATTGTTCTGTAGTTGCAACACGATTTTGTGGTTTCTTTGAGCTTTAATCATAACTAGAGATGGGCACTCATCTCTGCTTTTAAACAAGAGAAAATATCTCAGCTCATCGAAAATCGAAGCACGGTTGAGTGTCCGCATAAACAGAACGTGCAGGGAAGTTAAGATGGCATATCCGTTAGGGTGAATCTGAAACAGGGCAATTCCCAAGTTAGAAAGGGGTTCTCTCAAGAAATCATTAAAAGGGGGCACTGCTTTATTTTGGCACATATATCGATGATAAGCAGTATATCCCAGAGGTGGCATATGGGCGAATTCATTATTTTTCAAGAGACGCACATCGTTCTCTAGAATGCCATGTTGCAAGAAAATGTCCTGCTAAACCTTAGCAGAAATCATGGAGGAGGCTCTCTTAGCTGGATTAAGAAGAACTTTTATGTTCGGAGGAGTTCAGTCCACTACCAGACCAACTGGGACTAGTTAATCATATTTAGCCTGTGAATCAAAAGAAGAAGGGGAGAGAGGACGACTCAGCTTCTGAAAGTGCTAGGCTTCCTCCACTGGACTTATGAAGAGAAGATGGATACCTCATTTTAAACAATAAGACTTGCGTCCAAAGCGGTCATGTAATTCTACTTTTAACTAAAAAACTCCCCTATAACACTTGAATTCCGAAAGAATATCGATTCACGCCGACATGCCGGATTTCAAGTATGTACCAGGGTAAGTGCAGTGTGTTATCTATAAGGGGTGAACTCGGCATCGTGAACACTACAAACGCTCTATCCCGTGTAGATAGCTTACACGTAGTGGAAAGTGAAAAGGACTTTTCGTATCGTTTCTTGGAATTACTTCTTCTACACTTACCCGTTATCAATCAACGATCGATAACAGATCCGTAGTCCAAAGTGACGTGGAAAGTTCTTCCCAGTACTTGTACACCGAGCGTGCAAAGGAAAAAATAATCCAAATCCTCCGAAAGGGTGAAACCAATTCATGATGCGTCGTGCGCTATCGACAATGTAACTTAGTACAATTAATTCTAGTTCAATGGACGAAGACAGCAAAACATGTCATGCACCGGGGTGAGGCTTGAATGTCGTTCCGTGAAGAACTCAAGACTCAATTTATTATCTTCCTCTATTAAATTGCAATAAAATCGGACTCTTTGCTATAATCATCACCAATACACTACGTCATCGAATCAATAAATGAACGTCATAATTAGCATAACCCACCTCAAACTAAGGATCAAAAGGCAAAGATAGTCGAAGTTTTCAATTCAGCGATCCAAACACGATGGGTCGATGGCGATCCAAAAAAACCAATAAAAGGCTAGGGTTTGGTCGACGACGATCCAAAAGAAGCGCGGTAGAAATCAAGGTGGTGGCGAGGTTCTGGTGTCAACGGCAAAGAGGATGATCGACGGTGTTGATGGATCGAATGGAGTTTGGACTTGGTCAAAATTGGATCGAATCATTGGATGTAGCTCAAGTCGCAGGATGAAAGCTTGGTTCGCAAGATGGAACTGAAATAGGTCGGCTCAAAGCATTTAAATAGGGGCGAATGAGAAGGAGAAAATGCCTAAGTCATTGGATCGCTAGCGATCCATCGATCTGCTTGTATTTGATCTCAAATTTGTCTAGCGAAATCCACATGATACTTCAAGGCATTCTAGAAAGCTATAAAGTAAAATTTGGTCTTCTATGACAAGCAAAGACAGTCCAGGTCAAAACTTAACGAGAAGCTATATAGCCAAAGTGTCAAATTTGTGTGGCCCTAACATGATTACTTGAAACTCGACAAGCAGAAACTGGAAAGCAATTATTTCTAGATCAAGCCTTGTTTTCAAAAAAGACATGCTCCAGAGGAAAATGTTTTTCGAGTTTCTAACCCAGCAGAATTCTATTTAAAGTTTTGAAACTTGGTCGAGTCAGAATTGCTTAAGAGTCAACCAAAAGGACCGGAACAACAAGGCAAGAGAAGTCAGAGGAGAAGAAAGCAAAAATACTAAGGACATAGATCTCTAGCGAGCGATCCATGGCCTATGGATCACTAGCGATCCATGGTTTTTGCTCATTAGTTCATCGACCTTCTTGCATCATGATCCAACTAGAATTCTAAGAATAATGGCTAAGTCCAATGAGATTCCGAGCTAGTTAAATCAAGAGACAAGCTTTGCCTAGTTCAATCAGCAGCCTAATGATGCCAGTACGCAAACCCTCATCAAAAAAAGGAAACATGCTACGAGACTATATGGAAATCATCAACATGAGACAAAAAATGCTATCCAGAAGATAAAGTCCAAAAACTGGCTAAGTATACGTATCGCTAGCGATCCATATATTTTCATCAGTTTGCTACGATCCATATGGAACGAAGCAATGGAAGTTTACTAAGGCATTGGATCGCCTTCGAGCCTAATTAATGGATCGCTAGCGATCCATCATTTTAGCTAGAATCATGACGCAATTTTCAATGTGCCTTCCTATGATCGTTAGCAAGCATCTGGCAAATAGGCCTGGCCCAGTAGCTCTCCAACCTTTACTCTTCTACCTGCAACATAAAGGGGATTCTCTGGATTAGCTGCTGACACAGTGCTGAAGTTATTCTTCACTCTTCTATTTCTCCCTCACAATAGTCATCCAAGGAGTTTACAGTGATTCTCTAGTGAACTCCAACATTGGAGGCTTAGTCTGATTAAAAATATTCAATAATTTTGTAATCCAGTTCACCTTGTAACGGCAATCAGTCAATAATAGAAGCTATAAAGTGGACGTAGGCTTCATTAACAGGCAAACCACTATAAAAATCTTCTTGTCTCCTTTCTATTTATGCTTCTTAGATATTTATTCTCTATATTATTGCTCTGTAAGAACATGGCTGGTGCTTTCACACTCAATCAAGGGTGTTGATCCATTTTTTGGGTTAACAGTAGCATGACCAAATCTTTCACAAATTTGACATCTAAATCTATTACTGCTGTTATTACTCCATCTTCGTCCCCTGCCTCTATATCTATATGATGAACCTTCTCTTTGCTTGTTGTTTCCTTCATTTTTAGGTGCATAAGGCTTTTCTTGATTCTTGATTTTGTTTTTTGAGGGATAATTGACTGAAAATCAGAGACCATTGGTTTCTTTTGCTTTATTCTACCTGCATGAGCAAGAATGGTAGAATGCATGTATGATATGATGGTGTAACATCCTTTGATGATATTACTGCACCTATAGATTCATAATCATCATCTAGACCACTTAATATGGACAAGATTCGTTCTGTATCAGAAATGGCATATCCCGCACTACCAAGTAAGTCACTAATGTTTTTACTTTTGCCAAATACCATCTCATTGGCATCCTTTGTTCTTTGAACTTTACAACTGCCTTTTGTAGTACACAACTTCTGCTGCTGATTGTGAGTTGAAAATTTGCTCTATTGTAGACCAAATATCACTTGTTGTTTTGCATCCAATCAATTGTGGTAACAAATTAGCACTGATAGTAGATAACAACCATGAACTCAACAAACTATCTTGTCTTTGATAAATTGTGTCTTCTGTATTATTCACACTATTTCCTTCATCATATGTTGTGCACTTTTTTGGTGTTGATATTGTTCCAAGAAAATAATCCTCCAATCCATACCCTCTAACTGCAGTTTTAATTTGAAATTTCCATAATAAAAAGTTTGTTTCATCTAGTTGTATTGGTACCAATTGAGTTTGAGGACTGATGAAGACTTTTGAGAGGTTTTCATTTATTGCTTGTTATACAGGATATGATCTTAGATTTGATGATGTGGATGGCTTATTATCAATGTCACCTTCTGTGATGGGTGAGATCCAAGATGACCGACTTTAATGATTGATTCAACGGATTTTTCTTGATTTGAATTCAAGCAAGAAAATAAATTTCCCAGATTCAAGAATTTGAATTAACCACAAAATTCTGAAAGCAACCAAAAAATAGAATGATGAAATAATTTTGACAATTTTCTAGGCAAGGCTTAATGATGAATTTGAATAAAAGTTTAAGAAAAGACTAAGAAAAGTGAGTTAAAGGATCAAGAACTTAGCAGTTTCAAATGAAGAGATACTTCTCAAATGATCTGCATCTACTCCAGCCTGCTTCAAATGGTAAAATATGATCTGATGAAGTAATGTCGTGACAGTTAGCTTGTCGTTAGACTGATTTTCTATGATACCATGTAAGAAATAAGATGAGAATGGTTGAAGATTTAATTGTTTATTGATATTGATCAATATACATCCAATACATGATGAATACATCGGTTTATATAATGGTTACACTGTTCTTTTGAGAGCAACTAGTATATATGGTCTTTAGGCTTTTACAATCCACAACCGCTAACTCAAAGATAAAACAATTCGATACTTGTTACTTCCATTTCATTATATCATTTGCTCTGATAGAATATCTAGTTTTTTATTACTTAACTTACATAAGTTTATGCTGAACTCGTCTTTGCCTTTGATTATTTCAAATTACACTGGTTGTTTTATATAGTATATGCTTGTTGCTAACTTTATTTTACATCTTATAAAAATAAAACTACTTTAGCATAGGAAATCTACTTCGTTATTGCAGGATACATATTTTTATCATTATAACGTTCTTCTTCGAATTTCAGCTTATAAGATGGGTTTTTATCTTACGATAATCAAGTTATTTACATCATAAAATCCAGGGATATTATAGTAATGTTTTAAGGGTGAAAATATAAATAATCAAGTAGTCGTAATGCTCGTGAGTGTACATCACAACAACAGGTATATAACCAAAAACCGTTAAGGCGTGTTTGCTAATTGTGTAGGATTCCATGGAGGGGCTCTCAATACCACAAGAACAGTCCTCCTGCATAAGGATCAAAATTATCCTTCTGAAGTAAGAATACATCCCTAGTAATGTGCAATAGGAAATACATAACTGACAATGCAAGACAAACGCATCGCTCTATGTATGTATAACAACTATCCGTAACTTTAGGAAGGAGACGACTGCACCCTAGTTAGCTAAACCCATGGCTATGCAACCTATCTCTTGTTTTAGTCATTACCACTAGTGAGGCTATGTCTGACATTCCAGCATACTAGTCTCTACTCGAACAGATCTCGGAACCACACATGGATTCCCACACCTCAATAGGTCTCGGAATCACATAGGGATTCTCACATCTCAATAAAGATCTTGGAATCACACATGAATTATCATACCCCAAGGATCTTAGAATCACACATGAATTCCCACACTTCAAGAAAGATCTTAGAATCACACATGGATTCCCATACCCCAACGGGTCTTGGAATCACACATGGAATTCCTCTTCTCAAAATAGAACTTGGAATCACATATGGATTCCCTACCCGAGGGTCTTTGAATCACACATGAATTCTAATATCTCGAATCTCCTTTGAGCATAGAACCCGTATATTGGTTTGGAGTGGTTACGGTTTTGAGTCATCTCATACAAGTACACTCCCCCACTTACCAAGTGTTCTAAAACCATCGTTCGATTTTCGAAATACTCAATACCAGCTCTTTTGGATAATCAAACAATACATAAGAGCAGAAGTCACCTCCTAACCGTTCAAGTGGACGGATTTGCTTATTATTCATCCTAGGAGAACAAAACAAGTTTATATGTACAATATAGCAGCACCGATGGTAACTGTACCGCATAGTCCCCGTGTAGATATTTCCAAAGTGAAATCCTCCTGTGTTAAGTAGGAAATATTTCTGTGCCACCAAAATTAAGAAGGATTATACATTTAAACCAATATTTAATAGTCGTTATTTAACTATCAAATTAACAAACATTTACAACTAAGATTACATTTCCATGGAAACCACTGATCCTCTTAAATTAATCTTTCATTAATTTAAAATCACCTTTCAAATATTTATTAAAATATTCATATACTTATCTCACCAGTATAAGCATATTCACAAAACCGTTCACTTTCAAACTTGGAAATTTTTTCCTTATACTTATACAATGATATAAGTATATTCACATAACATTTAAGGAATATTTCTTATTTCAATATTATATTAAAATGATCAAACCCAAATGTGATTAAAACAGAGATATTAACAACCCAAAAACACTATTTCCTTTAATAAATATCTTTTTTATAAATATCTCCTTTATAAATCTCGAATTCCCTTTATAAACTTTCTTTTATAAATCTTCGAGTTTATTTATCAAACTCTATTTATAGATCTTCAAAATCATTTACAAAGCTCCTTTTAAAAATATCAAAAACCATCAAACCAAACTTCAATCTAGTTTCCAAAATCTTTTTCCAAATTTATAAATTCCTTTAATGAAATTCTTTTCATTAAATAAAACCCCTATATATGTCTTTCCATTTGAAATGATTCCTTTTTAAATAAAAAGTTTATTATTTTTAAACAGCTTTTATAAAACAATTGATTATCTTTGAACAACATTAGTAAAATCATACTTTAAACATCAATAATAAACTTTAAAACAAATTATATTAATATAATAAAATCTTAAATCAAATTAATATCATATAATAATAATAAGACAATTTAACAATTATTAAAATATAATTTATTTAATTTAAATCATTATTGGTAAATACCAATTTAACTTCAAACAATATTAATACAAAATTAAATTATCTTTAAAATAATATTAATAAAATAATAAATCACCTTTCAAACAATATTAATAATAATTTATCATTAAAATAATATTATTGTAAAAATAAATAAACTTTAAACAATATTATTATAATAATAAATAGCTTTTAAAATATTTATGACATAACGAATAACTTTGAAATAAAATAATCAACTTTTAAATGTAAAATAATTAACTTTAAATAATTATTTAACTTTAGTATGATAAATAATTTTAAATATAATAATTAACCTTAAAACTAATTATTATAAATAATTTTGAACAATATTAAAGTATAAGATAAATATAGACCATATTTAAAATATAATTTAATAATTTTAAACAATATTTAGAATATAAATAGGTTAATTTTAAAACATTATTAATAAAATAATTATTATATAAAAAACCTTACTAAAATAATAATTATATAAACATCTATAATTATCTAAAATTGAAGTTGATTTAAATCCATAGCTTTCTAAATTCGCGAAGGGGCTTAACGACCACAATGTACATATACAAGCTACCACGTCGTTCAATTTAAGTTTCCAAATTAATTACGGGTATTTACATAATCAATATCTATGTAAATAAATTCAATTAACCATCACGGGTTAACTTATGACTTATTCAAATTGGCATATCAATTAACAACATATATTTAGATGTCCAAATCTATAAAATAGCAGAATGAGGATTTATTCTACTAATCAAATATCCAATTAATTTAATAAGCGGAACGACATTTTATTCTGCTAAACAGGTGTCCAAATTACTCTATTTCATTTACCTTAACATAATGGTGTTTATTTGGTCAAATAGATAACACCCATGAAGCATAACTAATTAAACAGCATAATTAACTAAATTAACGTAATTTTATCCAATCAGTATTTATTTATCATTAATTATACTATGCCAAACTAATAACAAATTATATCAAAGCGCTATATTCGTTAATACCAACCCAGCGCAAAAATCCACGGGTTAATCGGATTCCATATGAGTGAGATATCACAATTTAAAGTTGCGACTATAATATTTTAATTAAACAAAGCACGAAAATTATTTTCTCACCAACATCAAAACCTATGGCCCATTGCTTTTTCAAACCCAAACCCGCTAGCTCCTTCTTCCCTAATACCCCATCTCCATTGCTTGCACATAAATCGTGCATGCAATATGCATGCGCCACCATTCACTGAATCGATGAACTAAGACTACCAGCAAGTTTCCCTTCTTGACCTCACCCTACCACCCCACTTAGTTTCACCTTCCACCACCCGAGGCGAAATCCGATCAACCAAACCTAGCCTCAAAATCGCGGTCTAGGTTTTCCAAACCCCATGTCGCGACTACCCCACCAATCTTAGCCGCAAGGTGTAAAACTCCAAGCTAAAGCCAACTCCCACTACAAGAAATTTTATTTTTGGTGGCGCACAAAAAACGCTGCCAAAACTTATGGTAGCGTTTTGATGAACGATGTGATAAAGCCCGCAACTAAAAATCCATGATTTTTAGTTGCATTTATTTAAACGCCGCTATAAATTCTTTTATTTCGGTATTTCTCAAACGCCACCATAAATCTTTTTGTAGCATTTTAAAAACGCCACCAAAGGTTTTTTGGGCGCTACCAATAGAGTTTCCAACTTTACCCCTATTTTACGGTTGCGTTTACTCAACGCCGCTATATGTATTTCTGTAGTGTTTTTGAAACGCTACTAAAAGTTGTTGATCATTTTGCACCGTTTTTCATGTTGTTATTTCCTGTTGGTGGTCTATTTTATTTCTACTATATCAATCAATAATCACTCACATAATCATCATATTCAAACAATTAAAAAAAATATTGATCATATAATCAAATAAGATATCCATAACCATTCTTATACAATAGTTTTTTGATAAAATGACCAAACTCACATACAATAACTATTCGTATACAAATTTACACACCTAGTACTAATAAAATGTTATACCAAACTGGTGCTAACAAATCGCTTGATTACCCATAATTCTTTGTTGCATACACAAGTGAAAGCTAGCACCATAAAAGTCCAACCTTGCTCTCTTCGAAAATCCAATGCCAACACAATTGAAACCACAACATATAGTCAAACAATTATGTTAATTCACAGGACTTCAAATCTAATATCAAACATCTACAACATTGTACGAGCATATCATATTATAAATAATGTCATATAAATAATCAAAGTTATAAACGAAATGAAATAAATAAAGTCCAATCTTACAATTATATATAAAATGTTGTTAAATTAGTTATATTATTATTATTTATAAAATTTAGTTAACTTGAATTTAGTTAATTTTATAAAATTAGTTTAATTTTAAAAAAGCCTATTTAATTTTTATTAACTTGGTTAACTTAATTTATTATTATTATTACTATTACTATTATTATTCAAACTCGGTTAACTTAATTATATTATTATGATAAACTTAGTTAGATTTTATAAACTAAGTTAATCGTCAATCATTATTTATAAATCTTTTTAAATTAGTTATATTATTATTATTTATAAAATTAAGTTAACTTAAACTTAGTTAACTTTTATTAATTTGGTTAACTTGGTTAATTTGTTACTATTATTACTAAAACTCGGTTAATTTAATTATATTATTATTATTATAAACTTAGTTAATTTTTATAAACATAGTTAATTCATCATCATCATCATAATCATTGTTATTATTTACAAAACTTTGTTAAATTAGTTATATTATTATTCATAAGATCTAGTTAGCTTGAACTTAACTAATTTTTATAAAACTTGTTCAATTTTAACAAAATTTAGTTAATTTTTATTAACTTGGTTAACTTAGTTAATTTATTATTATTATTATTATTATTATAAAACAAGGTTAATTTAATTGTATTATTATTATTATTATTATTATTATTATAAACTTGGTTAATTTTATAAACTTAGTTAATTCATCATCGTTGTCATCATTATTATTTATAAAACTTCGTTAAATTAGTTATAGTATTACTATTTATAAAATTTAGTTAACATAAACTTAGTTATATTATTAATATTATCATTATAAACTTAGTTAATTCATCATCATCATCACTATTATTTATAAAACTTTGTTAAATTAGTTATATTATTATTATTTATAAAATTTAGTTAACTTAAACTTAGTTAATTTTATAAATCTTGTTTAATTTTAACAAAACTTAATTAATTTTTATTAACTTGATTAAGTTGGTTAATTTATTATCATTATTACTACTACTGTTAAAACTCGGTTAACTTAATTATATTATTATTATTATTATTAATTCAGTTAATTTTTATGAACTTAGTTCATTTTTATAAACTTAGTTACTTCATCAACGTCGTCATTGTAATTTAACATATGAGTTGAGGAATCATGTGTTTAGTTATAGTGCCCAAATAGTAAATATTCATATTGACAAAATGTAAAATGTAACAACCCGCATATTTATCGATTGTATATTTAAATATTTTATTTAAATATTTTATCGCTCGTCGGATTTTAGTCCAAAAAGCTACTTTTTGCAAACAGTCGAATTGGGACCCGAGACCCCTTCCATTGAGTTCAAAATGCTGTTTGCAACCTTTTTGAGTATAAGCTTCGATATGTTTGGAGTTAGTCAAGTTTTGCTACTTTTCCACTTTGGGTTTGAGTTTGGGTTTCAGCCCAATGTTCCACCTTAAGACTCTAGCTCCACTCCATCTCTTCATTACTTCATTTCATTTTCCTAACACTTCAAGCTAAAGTAAAAATGGTGGAAGAGATTGGAAATGGAAATTCCTAAGCCCTAGTTTTCTTTGCAAATCCAACTTCTAGCTCCAAATTCAAGAGAACCCATTGGTAAGCATCTCCTTCTTCTTCTCCAACTCATTCTCCTTCCAATTTCAGAAATTTCCTAAACCTAATTTAGGAAATGTTTCTCCTTTAAGCTTAGATTCAAGCTTGTTTGGTTGGAATTGAAGAGTGATTGTTCTTGCCATTGCTTTCAAGCTTCTTCTTAATTGATTTGGGTTCAAAGGTGAGATTTTTATCTCACATCTTTGTCTATAATTATCTTCGGTTGTTAGGTATGAATTCCTAATGCTTATTCTTGTGCAATTGATTTTGGTTTGGATTGACTTGGTGTATATTCCAATTTTTGGTGTTTTGAAATCAAAATCTATGAAAATCCTTTTATGGATATTTGGACATTGATATTTGAGGCGTATCGAAGAGCCGTTAAGGCTGGGTTGTCGCTTGGCGTAAATCCTTAGTCGTTGTCGCTCGATCGATCACTTCCGATAATCGTTTGGCCATCTTTGGCCTAGGTTTAGGGAATGCCCTGAACCCTTGATTCAGACGTCTGAAACGTACAATTCAGACGTCTGAATATTATACTGGGAATTTTTATTCCTCAGTATTTAGACGTCTGAACCTATATTTCAGACGTCTGAATTGGTTTGTTTTGGACCAGAAAGGAAATAGGCTAAAAATTGCCTATTTCAGACGTCTAAAATATTGGGTTCAGACGTCTGAATTGTGTTCTGGAAAACAATTATTTTTCCAGATTCAGACGTCTGAATCCTTAATTTCAGACGTCTGAATCTGTTGTTTGGGCTCTATTTTGCCTATTTAGCTTGAGATTCCAATTTTTATCGATTCGTGTTGACTCCCTTTTGTTGTTATCATCTATTATCGACTTCGATGACATTTTCTTTGGGATTTTTGTAAATATCCATTTTGACGGATTTGATATCGATTTCTTTGGAATTAACTCACATCTTCGTACGTGAATTTTAGTATTGATTGTTCCTACAATCTTCTTTGTGATTTGTCACTTTAAAAATATAAAGGTTTTCTATACTAGTAGTAAATATCAAAACATTTTCTTCAAATGATTTCAACACTATTTTATTACAAAGCTCGTTTTCTCAAACCGATTTCTAATCTATTAGTATATACAAACTTTTACCTCGCTTGTATGAGAAATCTAATTAAACGGCTTAGTAAACGAGTGGTATGAAACGCTTGCGTTTACTTCGTCGGTCAATTCTTGGACTTGTTCGATTGAAACTTTTATGACAATTTTCTAGTGGAGATCTACAATTTGTTCGTAAATATTTAAATTAAGCTAGTGGTTATGGGACATGATGCTAAGCTCATATATTTACTAGCTTACTGTAATTGACACTTCTTGATGATCATGACGATCATTTTATGATTTAGACTAGCAATTGTGCGATGTCTTTTCGATTCGGTTCATCGGACGTAACGCTGTACGACGTCGTTGTTCCGTTTTAATTGTGATTTGGTTCATCGGGTGTCACGCTATACGACATCGTTGTTCCCTTTTATTGTGCTTTGGTTCATCGGATGTCACGCTGTACGACGTCGTTGTTCCCTTTTATTGTGCTTTGGTTCATCGAATGTCACGCTGTACGACGTCGTTGTTCCCTTTTATTGTGCTTTGGTTCATCGGATGTCACGCTGTACGACGTCGTTGTTCCCTTTTATTGCGCTATGGTTCATCGGATGTCACGCTGTACGACGTCGTTGTTCCCTTTTATTATGCTTTGGTTCATCGGGCGTCACGCTGTACGACGTCGTTGTACCTTTCTATTGTGTTTCTGGATCATCGGACGTCACGCTGTACGACGTCGATGCTCCGAATTATATGATTTCTAGATTTTGTGTGTTGAATTCTGGAATTTATGTTTCACCAACTTTTACGATTGGCATTGATATGTATGTCATTTATTGTGGCTTGGTGAATGAAATTAGGAGTATGACATTCCTTTTTATCTTTGAGAAGATCTTTGCGATATTGATTAATCTCTCGTTGATTTTTCAATTACTTATATATCACAGCTTGGCATTGTGATTATTATACGTTTAGTCATATCTCTTATTCTATATAATTTCATCTGAAATTTGTAGCTAGACTGATCCGTTTATTATTTTTCTTATAAATAATACTCGGGTCAGACTGAGATTTTACAGGTGCTTCTACTTGCCACCTTATCGGACCATCATATGATCTTTTGGCTAACTACTTTAGATTGGTAGTTTTTGTTGTATGCATTTGAGAAATAGACTCCTTGATGTATACATATTCTTTTGTCTAGCACTTGTATCTATTCTTTTGTGATGTTGTGGATCTTATTTGACCACTACTCTGATATACACTTTTATGTGTAATATTCATATCTATTTCCGCCTAAGTGATATGAATTGCCTGTGACTGATTTGTGTTATGTTTATTTCTATATTTGTTTCCGAAGATTATATATAGCCACTGTGTAGTAGCTTTGAGTTTGCGTCGGTATGTCGGGTTTCCTTTTGAGATGAAATGCAAGTTATATTTTATCTGGCATATTGGTGCTCGCACAAAGCAATTACACGGATGGTCGCTCCTCAACAGCCTTATTCTCCGTGCTAGTTGACGGCATTACCCCGTAGCGTCCTTGGCTAGCATGGGTATAGAGGTGGGGCGTCACATAAAATATTTCACACTGTTTTAACTCGCCAATAATTCCCTTAGGGCATTTGGGTTGTCATGAAGATACTTGATAGCCATCATTGAAGTAGTCGACACAGTCCCGTATCCAGAATAAATGAATGTGATCAACAAGTCAATTAGTTGTTCATCATTAAGATCTGAATTAGTTCCATCGTCATTAAACAACAATGCATCCAACATATCACTTTTCCTACTTTTGTTTAAAGCTCTTCTCTCCTGAATTAATCTTTCAAGCATGCCTACAATCTTCTTCCTTGCCTGTACATGAGAAATTTTCACTATCAGTATATCAAAACTAAAGGTAGAAACCTGTCGAGCAAATGATAATTACTTTTACTCCTCTATTATAGTTTGTTCCAGGTAAATTGACAGGAGGTGAGATAGTTCCAGTAACCAGTTTGTTAATCTCTGATTCTAGAACTTCTAAAACTGTACCACTTTCAAGATTAAAGATCAACCTTAAAGCAAAGAGCAACCGCATCTAGTAATGTAAGGAAAACATAAATGTTATAAACAATATTTACGAGACGTATTTAAAAATGAAGGATAGTTGAATATTTATGCTAACCTTTTTGGCAATCGCTTGGATATCAATTACTTTACCACTGAAATCACTAACATGAGATCTCATGAACTTATCAATTTGAGAAATGACTCGATCTTTAAGCATTGCA
Source organism: Allium cepa (assembly GCA_030765085.1). Classification (NCBI taxonomy): domain Eukaryota; kingdom Viridiplantae; phylum Streptophyta; class Magnoliopsida; order Asparagales; family Amaryllidaceae; genus Allium; species Allium cepa. Next base: position 554,047,417 of record CM060938.1, on the reverse strand, counting down.
GGACCTATCAGTCCAAGCAATGCACTTCTCATGACATTGTGTAGAGTACGAGTAACAGCTGCAATATTGTAATTTCCTAAAATATCCAACATTGATTGTGGATATCCAGGAACAAGCCCTTTTGCTTCGTTCATTAAAATGTACCGACTGATCTTTGGATCCATTGATATAATATTCGGGCTACCCAGTTTGTGTGTCTTAAACAGGTTTCCATACCTGTAAAACAAACAGGAGAATAACATTGCGATTAAGCAAAATGCTTCATTGCGAATTTGGGATGGCAGTTGTTTATACCAGTTACTTGGCAAAAAGTAATGTTCACCCAGATCACCATTCACAATTACTAAAACTGATATGCAATTGTTTTCAAAGGAAAAACAGAGGAACAAATTTCGAAGTATAGGAAACAACAGTCTGTTGAATATGCGCTTATATGATTTTTGTTTGATGATAATAAACATATATACATTTGTTTAAATGTATTTGATAATATACTATTTTATTTTATTTTCACAGATTAAATAAATATTTGCTGAATAAAATAAATAACACAGAATTTGAATTCAAACGAATATTTTATTCAAATAAATATTTATTACAACTTTGAATAGTATAATTTCAAGCTCTCACTATAACTATACAACTTTGATTACAATTACATCACATTTCATATTTACAGGTCACCTCACTACATATCACTCACACTCGTATTTATCTTCAACTGCATTCCAGTTAGAATCCAGCATCTGAGCAATCTGCAAAAATATAAACTAACGCAGTAAAATTGAAAAAGAAATATTTTTGCAATTCAAAAATAAAATATGGTTTTTGAAAATAATATTTGCCTCAGTTATTTGGGTTGTTCGTCATCATTTAAATTTGAATTCATCATACACGAACAACTTGTGACATACACAGTGTATTACTGTATATGCCACAAGGCCGTGCACACCGATATATACACTTGATCGATTTACAGGGACAGGTGAGCACAGGTCAAACCCAAATTAAAAGCCGGGTTCAACTCACGTGCAATAACATTGAAAATCTCGAATCGAGCACAAGGTCAAACCCGAGTTTTTTTGAAAAACTGGATTCAACACAGGGCAGGTCACAAGTCAAAAACAGTGTACAAAACTCAATGCAAGTTCAAGTCATCAAGTTCAAGTCAGACCACTGTAATAAGGCAGTAGTGTACATAGATACAACTACAACAATGACCAAAAGTGTACAACAATGCAAGTAAAGATGACACAAATTCAAGCAAATGCAACAAAGATGCAAGCTGCAACATACCAGTGACATGAATGCAGTGTACAACAATGGAACATGACTATCATGGTACAATTCAAAGCTCAAGTTCAATCCCAAAGGAAACTCAACAGTACGGTGAAGTACAAAGCAACTACAGCATATGCAGTGAAGCAAGAATATAGCAGCAATGTACATGTACCAATGATACAAGAGAAGTGAACAACAATGCAACAGTGTGGAAGTTAAACAGTGATGAAGCTGGAAATACAAAGACCAGCTACTCAATGCATGCAACATGACTCGACTACAAGAACATCACAAGTAAATCAGCAGGGCAATGCACAAATGCAACAGGTCACAGTGACACCATTAAGCATATGCAAACAAAACAAACTACATCAAGTAGCAAATCAAACCAGAATACATCAGTGTACAGTGAGCCCGACAACAAAGTGATTCAAGACTGCAACAAACATCAGCAGGTGAACAAAAGACAGTGGAAATTACTCAACTATGGATGCGAGTACAAAATGACCAAGCAAGTGCACCAATGAACCATCAAAGTATGCAACAGTTACAAGCTAGAATACACACTGCACTAATCCAGACCAAAGCAACCTTATCTATGCTCAATGTACAGTGCAAACACATCAAGTAAATGATACAACATGACACAAATGAAAACTACTCAATGATGCAACATTTTAAAATGCACAAATATGCTATGTAGTGAAGCCAAAGCAATCAGGACAATGTTGAACAATGTAAATGTCGAAGTCGTGGAAGCATAACAGTGTCAATATTAAATTCATGAAATCAAGATCAGCATTGAAACAAAGATGGCCAGAGCTAAATTACACAGGGGCCAGAAATTCAAGAAGCCGAAATTACAAAATTGGAACAAGTTAAAAACCAAGTCAATGTCAAACATTATCCAACATCAAGTTCGTGTCAAAATTTCAATGTTGAACAAGTCAAAGTCGAAAGTCATCACGAAATTAATTCAAAGTCGTAACCATCAAGCAACCAGAATATCCACATATGAATTAGTCAGAGAAATCATCAAACATCAGAAATTAATCGAACGGCCGAGGTGAATAATATGACAAATTCAAATAGAGAATATACGACGCAAATCTAGGGTTACAAACCCTATATAAACCACGAAACATCATCGGCAAATTTATTGGAGTTCGAGCATAACAAAGAACAAATCATCCAACTCGAATCACGATCGAGTTCAAGCATCAACCCAGTAAAGCAAAAGGATAAAATTACATACCGAAGCAAGGAGTCGAACTCGATCGAACAACGAAGCAGCCGAAGTAAGCAACAATCGATCAACAGTACACGCGTAGAATCATTGAATCAATCAACAAATTATCGGCACTTCGAAAGCCCCAATTTGATCAAGGACGAAGCCCTAAAAAGGAACGGCCGCCATTACGAACAGAGAAATAAAAGAGACGGGTCGAATAGCAAAGGAGGCCGGCCTACTTTCTAAAGGAGTTTGTTTTAAGGGCTTTAAATTTATAATTAGGGCTTAATTTTATTTTAATTGTTTTTAATTGTATTTTCTTTTTAAACCGTTTTAATTTTCTAGTCGTGTGACTAGGGTACAAACTACGGTGTGTAGTTTGGGAATTCGCAACTCGGTGGTTGAGTTGTGGTCAGGGTTTTGAGCGTAGAGTTAGATTAGTCAATAGCGGGTATAGCGAGTTTACGTGTGTAAGCGAGGGACTATCTAATTTCTAGTAGAAACCTTGGGGGCAGCACGTAGGCAGGGTTTTGCCGAAGCTGGGTAAATTCTGTGTTGTTCTGTTTTATTCTGTTATTTATATTCTGCGATATCTGTGCTGCTATTCTGTGATCCGTGTTAATATTAATTAACTTCTGCAATTAAGTTTTTATAATTTACACTATCACCCTATTCACCCCCCCTCTAGGGTGAAATCGATCCTACAAGTGGTATCAGAGCTAGGAACAAAAGCCATTTTTGTTTTAAAATTTTGATTTTACAAAAACCAATTTTTAATTTAAAAATTCGTGTTTCAAAAATCAATTTTTGTTTTAAAAATTCGTGTTTCAAAAATCAATTTTTGTTTTAAAAATTCGTGTTTCAAAAATCGGTTTTTGTTTTAAAAATTTGAATTTTTTAAAATGGCTTCTTTTAATAATGCTTTTGCAGAAGGACAATCCATAGTTAGACCACCAATGTTCAATGGTGAATATGCTTACTGGAAAAATAGAATGCAAATTTTTCTGAAAACCATTGACGCTTGGAATATTGTTGAGACAGGTTATAGTATACCAACTATAACTGTAGATAATCAGGAAATAGAGAAACCAAAGGAACAATGGACAGAACTAGAAAATAAATTACAGAATACTAATGCCAAAGCTATGAATTCTATTATCTGTTCATTGGATCAATTTGAATTTAATCGTGTCTCACATTGTCTAACTGCGCAGGAAATATGGCACATACTAGAAGTGACTCACGAAGGAACATCTCAAGTCAAAGAATCTCGCCTTGCAATGCTAAGCAGCGAATACGAGAACTTCAAAATGGCGAAGGAAGAAAATGTCAAAGAGATGTACGGACGACTCTCCAATATCGTATACAAATCAAAAGCTCTCGGAAAAACATACACCGAATTAGAAATAGTCCGGAAAATCCTCAGAGTCCTTCCACGAAGCTTTGAAGCAAAAGTTACTGCCATACAAGAATCGAAAGATTTAAAACAACTTAAAGTTGAAGAACTCATCGGAAATCTCACCACTTATGAGCTAGAAATGAAATTCAAAGAAGAGCGTGAAGGAGGTGACACTCAAAAGAAATCAATAGCTCTCAAAGGAACAACCGAAAGTGATGATGATAACGATGAAGATGATGGAGCAGCAGAATTGGAGCTGTTAATAAGGAAATTCAAAAAATGGAATCAAAAACATGGAAATTCAGCTCGAATTCAAAAAGCAAAAAGCAGAATAGCCAAAGCACTAGACTACTCGGAAGAACAAAAGTTTATTTGTTATAATTGCAACAAACCCGGCCATATCAAGCCCAATTGTCCACAAATTAAATCCAGCCACGGAAAGAAACAGAAAAAGAAAAGTTTTGCAGCCACTTGGGATGAAATAGACGAGAATGATCAAAGCACTGGCAGTGAAAGCGAAAAGGCAGAATTGTGTCTTCGAGGTGATACAAATGACAGTGACGATGACGAGCCAAGTGAGGTATCAAAACTTACCCATTCTGAGTTGCTTATATATTTTCATGAAGTAAACGGTTGTTTTGAACGACTTAGGGAAAAATACGCCAAACTTGAATCTCAAAAAGATACTTTGATAGAATGTAATAAACAACTTGATCAATTAGTTAAAACCTATCAAAGTAGGATCCCTAAGTGTGATAAGTGTCCAACATTTGATGAAGAAATTAAAAAATCAGAAATTAAAATAAAATTGCTTGAAAATGAAATTCTGATTTTAAAGGAGAATGAAAATACTAGGAGAGAGAATTCTATCAAAAAGTGCACTCAATTGTTGAATGAAAACGAATCTCTCAAAACACAAGTCCAACATTTGTCAACGACTTTAGATAAATTTTCCAAAAGTGAAAAATCGTTGAATATGCTATTAGGAAAGCAAACTGTTAATACGGTTAGACAAGGACTTGGATATAATAATTCGAAAATTGTTGAAAACAAGATTAATCAAGAAAATTCAATGTGCACGATTTGTAGAAAATTTGGACACGATCGCAATAATTGTTGGTATAGACCCAAACATGTGAGAACTATACCGATTTGGGTTCCAAAAGGCACAAATATAAAATCTCTCAAAGTTAAACAAATTTGGGTGCCAAAGGGAACAATTATAAATAGTTTTGGGTCTCCACAAAATTGTTTTTCAAAATTTTCTGCCACTAACAATCATGGACCTATAAAAACAAATAGGTCACATAAATCTTTCATCGTGTAGGTGTGGTGGCAGGCTAAGGAACAACAACAGTGTTCTCTGGATTTTGGCTGTTCCAGAAACACAACGGGCGACAAAGCAAAGTTCCATAGCCTAGTAAAAAGGTGGAAGAATCACAATGGACAACAACGAAAAATATCGTAAAGGTAAAACAGGTAATGATATGTTTTAAACGATATATTAAATGTGATAATCTGCACCGTATTTTTAATTAAATCAGCCAATATTGAGATTGATGAAAAGATGATGATTTTGACTCTGACTTATTCATCATAGTTGGCCAAGTATATTCTTATGCCAAAAACACTATAATAATCTCTAGATTCTTTGAATTACTTCATATATATCAATTTGAATTAAAAATAGTGTTTTGTTGGATAATACAATTGGTTATAGTTCGACTAACTCTATATTCATGGTTTTTGATTATTTACACGGCTTCAATTCAAATTCAAAAGAATGTCATTTAAATTGCTGAAAAATTGAGTTTGAAATTTTTTAGTGCACACTTCATGGTTTGGTCAATCGAATTCAATTAATGATAATTTTGAGTGAAAAAGAAATTCAGATGCAGATTACACTGGTAATCTAGTTGATAGGAAACTTACTAGTGGAACGTGATTTTTTTTGACACTTAGTAACTGCATCGTTTTTCAAAGAAAATATCTGCATATTCTTCATTTCAAATAATTTTCAAATAGCAGAAAATTTTCTTTTAAAACCCCCCGGAGAAAATCATTTTTGACCATAGTTTCAGATTAGTCATTTTTTTTTTAAAAAAAATCATAATTATTTTTGAATTTGTTTTTAAATGACTATTTTGACTAATCTGACTCCCTAATGTTTATCGAAAAGAAAAATAGTGATTGAAAAAGTGATGAGTGTTAATATTGATCAAATATTATGACTCGAGACGGTATAATTAATAAATTTCTTTAGAAATTTAAACAAGAGTTATAAAACTGTTTTGTTGGTAAAAATTTCATGACCATCTCTATATCTATCATATTTCTAACGACCATCACTCATCAAAATTCTATATAGTTTGTCAATATGTGGTACTTTAAACAGGAATCGTTCGTTTTTTCGTTTTTCACGTTTTTAAAAAAAAAGGTAATAATAATAATAATAAATACCAAAGTATTCACTCTCATTTAAAAGTCCTCACGATTATGCATGCGTGAATTACTTGGAATTTGTTATGTGCTTCCATGCTCATTTAAAAGTCCTCACGGTTATGCATGTATGGAACGCATATCAAAAGTTGATTTTTTAAAATAAACAAGTTGATTCTAATCCCATTTAAAAGTCCTCACGGTTATGCGTGGTTAGAAGATACTTGAATTCATTTTTTTTTTAAAATAAAATTGGAATACTACTAATCTCATTTAAAAGTCCTAACGGTTATTCATGGTTAGTAGATATTCAAATTCCTGATATAAGTATACCACAAATAGACATAATTGAATGGTTTTATATGATGACATCATTTCCATCATTCTAAAAGTGGAATATGCGCCTAATAAAATATTTATGATTTTTGTTTGATTTTTTATTGAAATTTAATATTTATATTCAATTGGGTTTTAATGTTGGATTAATATCGATCACTTTATCTCTATTTTCTCTAACACTATTATTCTTTTGCTGATAACAAAAGGGGGAGAGAAAAGTTAAGATTTTGTCAAATAAAATCTAGCAAAGGTCAAATAATTTTCCATTTTGCATCTAGACTCATTTGCATATATTATTTGTATGCATATATGTAGGGGGAGTTTTGTGTAGAGAGGAAGCAATTAAATAGGGGGAGCAATTAGAATATATCAATGATCAAATATATTTAACATATTCAAAATCTTAAATATATGTTTGTTATCATCAAAAGGGGGAGATTGTTGAATATGCGTTTATATGATTTTTGTTTGATGATAATAAACATATATACATTTGTTTAAATGTATTTGATAATATACTATTTTATTTTATTTTCACATATTAAATAAATATTTGCTGAATAAAATAAATAACACAGAATTTGAATTCAAACGAATATTTTATTCAAATAAATATTTATTACAACTTTGAATAGTACAATTTCAAGCTCTCACTATAACTATACAACTTTGATTACAATTACATCACATTTCATATTTACAGGTCACCTCACTACATATCACTCACACTCGTATTTATCTTCAACTGCATTCCAGTTAGAATCCAGCATCTGAGCAATCTGCAAAAATATAAACTAACGCAGTAAAATTGAAAAAGAAATATTTTTGCAATTCAAAAATAAAATATGGTTTTTGAAAATAATATTTGCCTCAGTTATTTGGGTTGTTCGTCATCATTTAAATTTGAATTCATCATACACGAACAACTTGTGACATACACAGTGTATTACTGTATATGCCACAAGGCCGTGCACACCGATATATACACTTGATCGATTTACAGGGACAGGTGAGCACAGGTCAAACCCAAATGAAAAGCCGGGTTCAACTCACGTGCAATAACATTGAAAATATCGAATCGAGCACAAGGTCAAACCCGAGTTTTTTTGAAAAACTGGATTCAACACAGGGCAGGTCACAAGTCAAAAACAGTGTACAAAACTCAATGCAAGTTCAAGTCATCAAGTTCAAGTCAGACCACTGTAATAAGGCAGTAGTGTACATAGATACAACTACAACAATGACCAAAAGTGTACAGCAATGCAAGTAAAGATGACACAAATTCAAGCAAATGCAACAAAGATGCAAGCTGCAGCATACCAGTGACATGAATGCAGTGTACAACAATGGAACATGACTATCATGGTACAATTCAAAGCTCAAGTTCAATCCCAAAGGAAACTCAACAGTACGGTGAAGTACAAAGCAACTACAACATATGCAGTGAAGCAAGAATATAGCAGCAATGTACATGTACCAATGATACAAGAGAAGTGAACAACAATGCAACAGTGTGGAAGTTAAACAGTGATGAAGCTGGAAATACAAAGACCAGCTACTCAATGCATGCAACATGACTCGACTACAAGAACATCACAAGTAAATCAGCAGGGCAATGCACAAATGCAACAGGTCACAGTGACACCATTAAGCATATGCAAACAAAACAAACTACATCAAGTAGCAAATCAAACCAGAATACATCAGTGTACAGTGAGCCCGACAACAAAGTGATTCAAGACTGCAACAAACATCAGCAGGTGAACAAAAGACAGTGGAAATTACTCAACTATGGATGCGAGTACAAAATGACCAAGCAAGTGCACTAATGAACCATCAAAGTATGCAACAGTTACAAGCTAGAATACACACTGCACTAATCCAGACCAAAGCAACCTTATCTATGCTCAATGTACAGTGCAAACACATCATGTAAATGATACAACATGACACAAATGAAAACTACTCAATGATGCAACATTTTAAAATGCACAAATATGCTATGTAGTGAAGCCAAAGCAATCAGGACAATGTTGAACAATGTAAATGTCGAAGTCGTGGAAGCATAACAGTGTCAATATTAAATTCATGAAATCAAGATCAGCATTGAAACAAAGATGGCCAGAGCTAAATTACACAGGGGCCAGAAATTCAAGAAGCCGAAATTACAAAATTGGAACAAGTTAAAAACCAAGTCAATGTCAAACATTATCCAGCATCAAGTTCGTGTCAAAATTTCAATGTTGAACAAGTCAAAGTCGAAAGTCATCACGAAATTAATTCAAAGTCGTAATCATCAAGCAACCAGAATATCCACATATGAATTAGTCAGAGAAATCATCAAACATCAGAAATTAATCGAACGGCCGAGGCGAATAATATGACAAATTCAAATAGAGAATATACGACGCAAATCTAGGGTTACAAACCCTATATAAACCACGAAACATCATCGGCAAATTTATTGGAGTTCGAGCATAACAAAGAACAAATCATCCAACTCGAATCACGATCGAGTTCAAGCATCAACCCAGTAAAGCAAAAGGATAAAATTACATACCGAAGCAAGGAGTCGAACTCGATCGAACAACGAAGCAGCCGAAGTAAGCAACAATCGATCAACAGTACACGCGAAGAATCATTGAATCAATCAACAAATTATCGGCACTTCGAAAGCCCCAATTTGATCAAGGACGAAGCCCTAAAAAGGAACGGCCGCCATTACGAACAGAGAAATAAAAGAGACGGGTCGAATAGCAAAGGAGGCCGGCCTACTTTCTAAAGGAGTTTGTTTTAAGGGCTTTAAATTTATAATTAGGGCTTAATTTTATTTTAATTGTTTTTAATTGTATTTTCTTTTTAAACCGTTTTAATTTTCTAGTCGTGTGACTAGGGTACAAACTACGGTGTGTAGTTTGGGAATTCGCAACTCGGTGGTTGAGTTGTGGTCAGGGTTTTGAGCGTAGAGTTAGATTAGTCAATAGCGGGTATAGCGAGTTTACGTGTGTAAGCGAGGGACTATCTAATTTCTAGTAGAAACCTTGGGGGCAGCACGTAGGCAGGGTTTTGCCGAAGCTGGGTAAATTCTGTGTTGTTCTGTTTTATTCTGTTATTTATATTCTGCGATATCTGTGCTGTTATTCTGTGATCCGTGTTAATATTAATTAACTTCTGCAATTAAGTTTTTATAATTTACACTATCACCCTATTCACCCCCCCTCTAGGGTGAAATCGATCCTACACAGTCACTGTTTATTCAATTCTGCAGCAACTTTTGATAAAACTAAGTAGTTCACTGATCTTAGTTTTCCTAACTTTGTAAAACTAATGGAGGCACTTATAGTTGAAACGATGCCATTTATTAGTACGAAAAGAGCATTTTCTTGTAGTGTCACCTGCTACAAAATTTCTAAACGAATATGAACAAAAACAAAAAAACCTAAGATTTGCCCGATAAGTACCACCACATCACATTTCAGTTGTCAACCTACACCGAGCTTTGACAATATCATGTGTAACATAAGTTAAACATATTTCTTCTTGATTCTTACCATTTTTGGATCATGGACAGCATACTCGTTGTACTCAAGTGGGCTATCCTTGTACCCGGAATCCATGATGCTCCCACATGGCACTTTCACGTCATCCTTCCATGAGAAATGCTCAGCCTTGTCTGTCTTCTTCCTTCCAATCCCCTTTACTCCTATCTTCTTCTCTTCCAGCTCCTTTGTATTCTAAAAGAAAGGAATAGAGCAGTGGTCAAACTCAAATCATCATATATATGTCTGAAATTACATTAAAAAATGCTTTTACCTCAGGCACAGTTGAGACTTCACAAGTTTGTTCACCTAGAGAGACCACAGCTAACACAAGGAACCTTTCTGGCCTGTCCACTGCAGTAAAACCATACCTAGCTGCCTATGCTGCTGTGTCTGAGCATATTATTGCTTTTCCAAACTGAACCATGTACAGAAATAACCTCAAACAATGAATTCATCATCATGCCATTGTATGTAGAAGTAAAAGTTTTACTTTACCATATAGCCAAGCACTGGAATTGAACAAACTGCAGGCAAGAAGCCTTTGTGCAAGTGCCTCATTAAGTTCGAGCTTCTTGTTCCTGAAAACCTACATTATTGTTTTAGAATTTACAGTGTCTTTTGAAGAAGGAACAAAAAGAATCATGAAGGGAAACTCACCACACCATAAAAGAACCTTGTGAGGTAGCGCCTTTATATCACTGTATGAAGGTCCTTCCTTGGTCTCAACCGAATACACATTCTCAACTGACACATCATAGCTTTGTGTACATCAAATAAATATTTCAATTTCACTTGCCTAATTCTTAATACATACGCATTTCTTGCAACATAAGATATGCCGTAAAAATCTGTTATGCATTTGGTCGTTTCTAAATAAGGAAATATGGTATATAGTTAAGCTTTATATGTACATGACTTTGAGACACCCTCTAGTATAGCCCCTATTTATAAATTTAAGTATAAACGAATATGCATATTTAAGCAATATATATTATTTGGCACTTTGTTCTGACCGTTTATGTTCGACAACTGAGCTGCAAACAAGAAACAAAGAACTAGGTATATGGTAAATTAGGGGTAACGGTAACAAATCTACTTTTGGACTAATTAATTTTATTAAGAAAATAACTACTTAAAATTACAATAACAAAATAACATTTTTAAAATATGGAATAAGCATCAAATAACTCACATTCAGTGCAACTAAATAAGTAAGCTATCTTCCTATAAAGTAGTTCACTCTTTTCAAAGGCATTTTGTTAATCAACAATTGAAGGCACACAATCAAAGCATAGCTATGTATCCCAGTTTATTAGTATGCATTAATATATTTATATAAGTATAACATATCTCTAAGTTTGAGAAATCCGAATCATTTCACTAAGCTTGTCCATGTTATCCCACTATGATAATTAAAGTAATGCATTTAGCACTAAATTATTTTATGATACACCAATTTAAATTTTACGAAGATGGTATCGTCAATGTACCTCAAACAACTCAACCTAGCCATTAGAACAAGCTTTCTTCACATGCTTGCACTGACTTGTAACGCTTCTCTTGTTACTTATGTACTGTTTATAGGCTCAATTTATCATTTCTTACAATTGCTTATCGTATCTGTCAATATACAGTTCATATGAATAAAAAAACAACCAGTAAATCAAATAAGACACAATGAAATTTCTTATGAAAATATCTTTACTCGCCTTCTTTGTTATTCATCTAAATCTGTATTGCTAGGAATATCATTACGAGGTTCTATAGCATAAGCTTCAGCTTCACCATCACTAACTTTAATATCGTCATTTTCCACAACAATCTCTGTAGAATCAGTGATATTTAGGTCTTTTTCCCCTGCAATGCAGTACAATATTCTCAGAAGAAAATTCGTTCAAAAGTAGTGAAATAATTAGTGATGTATTATAGTACAATCTAAAAATTAGTTCGCAGTTACATTTAATGAGCACGAATGAATCAAACTAGGTACGTGCAATATAAGAAAAGCACAAGAAAGTTGGCACCAGATCATGCATACAAACCAAGCATGTATATTCCTCACCCCATCTTTATAGTCATCTTTACAAATAAGCTTTCTTTGTGGGATGTTTTTGCATGCATATTCATTTTGGGAGTAAAGTGGAACAAGCATGTATAAGTTGGCACCAGATAATGCATAGTAACCGATCATGTAGTGAACTTAAAAAAAATAACTTATATATCTTAAACACTGAAAATGACAAATATCAAATGAATATTTCAAAGTATATATGCTTCCACTTTAAAAAATGATAACTTAAGTACCTTATAAGTGGAAAAAGGCAAACATACATTGATGTATATATCATGTATATATGTATCCATATAGGCATCTCAATGAAATATTATACATTTGACCTTAGACTAAAATATATAACTCATATTTTAGCAACATCAATCTTTGTAAATATTGAACAATAAGTAAATATAAGTCTTATTACTACAAAATAATTAAGGATTGTAAACAATAAAATGCTGACTTATTACCACATAAAAAATTGAACATTCCATGCCTATCCAATATTTAGAGCTAGCAATTTTCTCTTTGACTCTAATTTCTCTCCAACCCAAGTATATATTGCTAAGCAATAGTCAAGTATGAAAATACCTTCACCATCAAATCACCTTGAGTGAAACTAAATATTTCTGTCACCTGAACCAGATTTTTCAACGACTTAAACAAATGTTTATAAATGAGTTTATTGCACAAAATCATATACATACATACATACATACATACATATATATATATATATATATATATATACATATATATATATATATATATATTCGAGATGTGTAAGCAAAAACCCTACGGCAATTTAATAGTGCATGCACATGAGTGTATGGACATAAACGTGCATAGAAATTGTTTTCCTCACAATAGTTGTCTATCTGAGAAGGAAACATCAACTATGTTCTAAGTTTGCCTTTCATGGACAAGGTTACAAAATTTAGAAGGTTCTTCTAACAGTGGGTGTTCGTTGTGACCATCATTATGAAGGGGGGATGTAAAATATTATGCAATGAAACTTCTATTTCTTGATGTGATATCACAAATATTCCATTTCGTTCACCTCAAGCCATAATTTAAAACATAAGTTGTTTAACTATACAAAGTTCCATATGCTTTGGATTTCAATTTACCATCGATAAAGACAAAAAAAATCAAATTTGATAGACTATTCTTCATAAACATACCAAAAGTATTCTCACTTGAGTACCATTCACACATCCACTTCAAATGAAGTTACTTTTAGTACATTAGGTAGTTAAAGAAATTATTATTTTTAACACCTAAATTAACAAACTTATATGAAACAGAAAGTTATTGTTTAGAAATGAGCCTAAAAGACTGAAGGATAATCGTTGTGGTGCAAATTGATATGATTAAACAACTAAATTCCAAGAAATGAAAAAAGCCAGGAAAAATTGTTTATGCTACCCTTTCCTACTTTTGTGTGTGTGTGTGTGTATTGCAAACCTAATTTGAGTTATCTTTCTTAACTTCATGATTTAGCTTTATATCTATTCTACTACTGTTCATTAACTATCAAACACAACGATAACTGGTACAAACTCACTGATTATATGGGATGCAAGAGGAAATAAATATAGCGATGAGTATAAAACTCCTGATTCTAAGAAGTGAAATATATAAGCTTAGCTCTAAGTTGATGTTGTCGATAGCCACTGCTCTCTAGCCGTTCTTACCTGGTCAGCCTCCCCTCCACCAAAACCTATCGCGATTACTCCACATGTGTAGCAGCCATCCATATTCAACCTATACATGGGATCCCTATGCCACTTTACATCGTGACTCTCTCTCCTGGACATCGACGATTATGGATACGCTTCCAGATCGCGATGCTTTTTTAATAATTCGATCGTGATTTTTGAATTGGGAAAATTAGGGTTTGGGGGAGTAACTGAAAAGACGAAGACTCTTTCCTGTTCTCATTATAGTTTTGAGAGGAGAAAAAACTGTGAAATGTTAAAAGGACCGATAGCGGCCATAGAAAATTTTAGCATAATTTTCATGAATTATTGGCGGGACTAATAGTGGCGTTTCTATGTTTATTTTTATATTTTAAAATTACCAATAGTTGCATATAGCCTGCAACGCTACCAATTAATGCAACCAAAAGCAAGTTTTGTTGTAATGTCCATTCTTCGATTCGCCTAACTCCGCCTTAAAATTGGAAAACTAGTTTTCAACCTCCGTTCTCCACCATCACGAAATGCCACGAAACTCATACCAAAAATACTACGCCCCGCCCCTATTCCAAGGATGCATATGCTACCTTCTAATTCTAAGCGTATCGCGAGCTATCAATTTTTGAAGTTTTGGTATATTTTTCTTGCTTGCTGTAAAATCGCCATAAATCCTTCGATTTCCAATGAAAACTCAAACGATCAATTTCTAAAAATACTAGAGATCTACATGAATAACTTTTGTGTTTAATGATTAGGCTAAAAGTTGATGGTTAGGGATGTGGTAATTTTTGAAGGTTGAAATGGAATTTTATTTCTTTGTTGTTTGCACATGAACAGAGTTGATGAAATAGCAGTAATAATGGTAGCAGATCAAAAGTGAAAACGGACATGTAAGTGTAAACATATATAAGCAACCAAATCGAACTAAGGAAAAAGGAAAAAAATAAAGAAAAAAACAAGAAGGACAAGGGACTAGGAGACAAGTATGTGAAGGGGAACAATTGATCGGGAAACAAAAGGGTAGGGAGACCCCACCACACCACATCATATCTCATCCATGTACGAACCGTGAACGACGGAAAATAAAATATCGCGTATAGAAATGTGACGCGATTTCAAAACTAAAATAAAACACACCGGATATCAAGGTCTAATAATTTTATAAAAACCAACGTTCGACGTAAAATACATTAAATGACAATTCAAATAATTTCCAAATTAAAATTTATAAAAAATTCCATAAAATCATTTTATTATCAAAATGATTTTCTTTTTTATTTTGAAATCTCAAATCGAATAATTAAAATTAATTAAATATTCCAAAAATCACCATGTAAAATTTTGGGTCATTACATCAACAAAAGAAAAAAAATCCAGTCTTCTCAAATCGCACAGCGGTAAAAAAAATGACCATGCCTGCGTTGCCGGTAGGTCACCCACCTACACCACCCCTCCTTCCTATCCCCGCTTGTATGTGCGGCTATGCTAACTCTCCTATAGTCATGCCTGCAGTGATGGGAGTGATTACCGATTTACCAATTTAGGGTTGATTAATTGATTTTTATTGTTTAAACCAATGTTTATTTAGGATTAAGTATAATTTATTGATTAAACCCATGTTTATTATTATTGAAAAATAATCGGTGAAAGTTTATCGAGATTATTTGAGACTTGAATATGAAGAATAAATAATAGAATTTATATAGTATTTTTATTAAAAAACTTAAATAATACACAATCAAAAATTTCTATATTAATATTGTTTTATAACTTGTTTGAGGTAGGATTTGAAGACAAAATTCTAGATGTCAAAATAAAGAAAAAACAACGGAAAGATGAAGAGGTAAAATCATTAACTGACTCAATATCAACTTTATTTCATGCCAAAGATAGAAAATCTCAGACTTCAAGTCGAATTCAAGAAACCAATTTGGAACCTATAAATAAAGAGCCTATAGATGAAAATGTTGAAGTAGAAATTAATAATCAACATATTGCAGAAATTATGGAGGATGAAAATGTTATTGGTAATTCTAAAGATGAAGATGTTAACGAATTAAGTACAATTGATCTTGAAAAGGATGTCGGTATCAATTATGATCTAGGATTGTGGGGAATAATTAGTGATAACAAAAGAATAATGCTAATTCAATGTGGTACAAATAAGATTATAAAAGAAAATGACACATTTCCATAAAGCAAGATTGATGGTAGACACTTTTCTTGTAGATATTACATTGGTGGTTATCCACGTAGAGAAGAGCATGAAAGAAAATGGCTTGTATATTCAAATGAATGCGATAAAGTTTATTGTTTTTATTGTAAGATTTTTAAGCATGCACAAATGGTATCACAATTTTCAGGTGAAGGATGTGGTGACTGGCATAATTTATCTAAAAAGCTAAAAGAGCATGAAGATAATCCATCACACAATGCAAATCTTATACAATGGGTTGACTTGCACATGGGGTTTCAACAAAAGAAAACGATTAATAAAGCAATGGAAGCTCAAATTGATAAAGAGAGACAACGTTGGAAAAAAGTACTTGTGCGTACAATTAGGTAGTCAAAACCCTTTCTAGAAATAACTTACCATTACGTGAATCAAATGAGAAGATTTATGAGAAAAACAATGGTTTTTTTTACCAACTTATAGAATTTGTAGCTTAGATTGATCCAATTATGGAAAATCATCTTAGATGTGTGGTAAACAATTAAATAAATAATCATTAACCTAGCCACAAAATTCAAAATGAATTGATAAGTGCCAGCCAACAATATCAAAGTAACAACGCTTGTGAAAACATAGAAAGCAAAGTATTTTTTCATCATCCTTGATTGCATTTCGGATTTGAGTCATAAGGAGCAAATGTCTATTACTATAAGTTGTCTGAAAATTGATGACGTAATTGATACCAGGGTGGAAGAATATTTTCTTGAATTCATAACTGTTGATGGTACATCCGGACTTAGCCTTTTTAAAGGATTTGAATTTTTTTTGGATAATCTTCAACTTGATGTTATTGACGTGAGAGGGCAAGGTATGATAATGGTTCAAATATAAAAGGTAAATTAATAAGTTAAATAGGTTAATCTTAAACTTGATTATAAACTCTTGATTATTATTTTGTTAACCATTTTTATTTCATTTGCTATAGGTAAACATCAAGGGGTACAAAAAAGGTTACTTGATGTAAATCCTAAAGCCTTCTACATTTCATTTGGATGTCATAGTCTAAATCTTACTTTATGAGATATGGTCAAATCATGTATGAAAGCTAGAAACTTTTTTGCATATGTACAAAAGATTTATACTTTATTTTCTGGTTGAACTCGTCGATGGGAAATGCTTTGAACTCTGTGAAAGATTTAACTCCAAAATAATTATCCACAACTCATTGGAAAAGTCATATTGAAAGTGTGAAATCATAAGATTTCAATCATTGGAGCTAAAAGATGCTTTGATTGATATCGCAAATAATTCCAAAGATGACGTTGTGATGATAAAGAATAATGATATACAATCAATTGAAGAAAATTTTAGAGTTAATTATTTTCTATATATAATGTATCAGGTTTTAACTTCATTTAAAGACTGATTTGATAAATTTAAACATTATGAAGCAATTTTTGGCTTTTTGTTAAATTTGAAATTCAAATTTCTTAATGACGAGGAATTGAAAGATTACATTGTTAGATAACAAAAGATAGATCTTAAGGCTAATTTAACACTAGAGGGGGGGGGGGTGAAGAGTGTTTATTGATTTTTGTGAATCTTTTAAAATCCTTTTTAGATTAAATTAAACAATGGAAAATCAACAATTAAAGATGCAAACATAGACATATATAAATGCACTAAAAGTAAAAAGTAAAGAGTTGGAGAGATCACACCAGAAATTTTTATATTGGTTCACTGTTATTCTACATCCAGTCCTATATAATTTCTTGTACAGTTTTCTTTTCAAATATCAAAATCAATTCCATCTCAATTTCAAAGTTACGAGACACACCTTTTAGATTTTCTAAGCTCTATGTTACACTCACTAGATTCGGACAGGACATTAGCACCCCTACTTGAATTCTAACGGGACACCATGCAAATCCACTTAATTTAAATGGGGCAAAAGCACACCCACTTGGATTTCAAGGACACCAAGAACATCCAGAGTATAAGAGTATGATTTGATATAGTTTACAGACTCGATTTCTCATATAGTTTACAGACTCGATTTCCTGATCTTAGTACAAATGATCCAATAACCTCATGAATAACACTTTGATCTTGATTTGAGTGAGAGAGATCAGAATGTAAACAATAGAGAATCAAATCTATATATTATAAATTTGATTCAGGATGACTTTGAGAAGATTTTGAGTAGATTTTCGATTAGAATTCAAAAGAGTAAAAGAGGAGAGAAAATATGAGAAAGTAGTTAACAACAATTCGTTTTGAAAACCCTTATTTATAGAGAAACAACATTCATGTCCATTCTTGAAGAGATATGACGAAAACATACTTCCATTTAAACTTGAGTTTTGAACTTCCCGGCCTATATTTCGACATACGTGTAGGGGATATGTTTACAAATTGTTTTGAAAATGTTAGGTTTTGTAAAATGTTTTGATACTTTGTAAAATCATTTAAACATAGTTTATACACGTTTTAATCATAAAAATCTTAAGAAAACTTTATAAAATTATTCTAAAATATTTTTGTATATAAAGTATTTGAATATGAATTTCTTTTGAAAGTGTGTGTGTGCGTGTATAAAGTACATGCGAATATATATTTAAAACCAAAGTTTAATAAATAAATATACTTTTAAATACTATAAGCATTTAGAAAACATAAAATTAAAGCGATATCAAAGTTTAATAGATAAAAACATATCTAAAATAAAATACTTAAAAATTTAATCATTCAAAATATAATAATTTCATAATCAAAAAGTTAGGATTTAAGGCCATTTTGAAAAATCATTTTAAAAACAGAGATTCTTTAAAAATCACTTTTGAAATTCAGAATCATTTAAAATCAAAGAATAGATTTTAAAAACCTTTTTGAAAAATATAAGAGAGATCAAAGAAGTGAAACCAGGGTTTTAACAAAATAATCTGCGATTCTTTAACTTATCTTGATACGTTGAATCTTCAAAACTCACGAGTCTTCAATCTCCAACTCTTGAATCTCTATATCAACCTCTAGAATCTTCTCTTGATATTGTACAGTCTTCAAATCAATGCCTATCTAATATCCCGCACTATATTCTGCATATAACTTGATAAAAACATAAGTATCTATATTTTTTATAATCTCAAATGGTTGGTTTCATCAAAACCAATTCCTAAGGTACTAACAACCTCCCTTTTTTTGATGATGACAACTATGTTTATAAAATATGATATAACTCCCCTTGAATTACAAAACTCCCGCTTAATCTATACCGGATATTTTATATATTTCTCCCCCTTTACCATCAAAAAAATATAACCACAACCCCCCCTCCCCCAAAAGTAAGGTACTATATGGTATATAAAAAGAGATAAAGATGATATATAAGATTGATATGTAAATAAGATGTAATATCACAAACCAATGTTATTAATTACTTCAATCCAATACATACATTCATTCAAAACAATCCAAGTCAATACATCAATTTAATCCAATACAAATATAAATCAAACCAAAGACAAGGCAAATCACAACTAATCCTAAATAAGACAATTCACACCCATCCATACGTGTCATTTTTATATAATATTTTATTATAAAAACTTAAATAAAATCTTAGTAAAACAAACCAATTATTCTAATCTTCCCTAGGAATTTCTACCCAACCATTAGAATCGAAAATCGGATATGCTATGATTACATTCCAATATTCATTGTCTTTGTTAATGATACAATTTGGATTGTTGGTTGGTTCGTCTTTTATAAGGAAAGAAATCATCCATTGAACCGCGTCAAAATGTTTTTCTTGTTCTTTTATCATCTGTATTTGACTCAATTCTAAGCGTCTTTGATTTCTAAGGATAAAAGTAAGAATATTCTTGAACGATTGAAGGGTTTATTCAAGATTTTACACAATTTTTGGTGTAAAGAAGCCATTTTTGAAAAGTTAAGTTTATAAATGAATTAGGAGAAGAAAGAGAGTGGAAATGGTGTTTTTCTGGAGTGAATAGGTTTATATAGGGTGGGAAGTAGTTTGAAATGAATAGGTGTTTGGTAATTGTTTTATTTTGAAAATTAAAAAAAAAAATTGTTTCTGCCCGTTATATGTTGACAAAGATTATACAATGTCAACATATGCACCATATTTTATAAAAAAAACTATCTTGCTATATTTTTGTAAATAGCCTAATCTATTGTACTTTTATGGATTTCAGAGATTAATAATGATATATATCAGCAAGGAACTTGATTTTATTGATGATCATAGTTGAGTACATGGAAATAAACATAAAAATACATGGATTAAAACTAAGATAATTCAAACTAAAAACTAGAAAATCAAAGGAAATACAACTAGGAAGAAGAACCTGAAAATGAAGCTTTTCCACTAATCTTGCGAATGATCTTTCCAAAGTACTTGTCTACTTTGTTGAAAAGAGAAGTGAATTTATTAGATAATGATCCCTTAAGTTTCTTTTGGTTATTGACAATTTTCTCTTGATTTTTGAGAAGTTCTTTGTAGGATCAATGCAATGGAATTTCGACACTTTCCAAAAAAGTATCCTCGTCTTCTTGTTCTTCCTCCTCCATTTCCATTTCTTCTCATTCATCTTCCTCCTCTTCTTTTATTTGATGCTCCTCTTTCCAAGCCAATCTTTTTTCTTTTCTGCAATGTTTCATAAGGCTCAAATTTTGGTGAAATTTGCATGAGTGAGATGTTGGCCTTGTCAAAAAGTTTTCGAGGAATGGTTTCCTCTCCTCTTAGATCAACACCAAAATACATGAATATTCTAGTGAGATACACACAATGAAAAAGAGTGTTCTCGTGCCTAGAGAAATCTTAGGTACGAATTCATCCAAAATAACTTGTGACCAGATTATGTTGTGATTATCATAAATTACAAAAAAAGTGCTTTGAAAACTTTTTGAGTCAAGTTATTATAATTTCCCAACCTCGGGGTTATGTTTTGTTTCCAAAACAAAACTCAAAATTCTTTCTTGTCAATGCAAATTTTTGTTTTTGAACTTAAATCATCATCACTTTCAAAAATATCATGAAGAACTTCACAATTTTGAATATCAATTTTAAATTTCGAAGGTCAATTCCACTAGCTTTGCATCCGAGAATTATACCTAAAATTTCAAAATTTAAAACAATTTGAGTGTCTTTGACACTACTTCAAACTTCACATTCATTGCCTTCATAAACTTTTCTTTCAAATTTGCATAAAACATCTTTAGTAAACTTGGAAAACAAACAAAATCATTTTGGAAAGCATTAATCAAACAATCGATCTACTGATTCTTGCACAAGGGATAAGCCGGATCATATTAAGAAAGAACACACATTTTGTTCGATTAAGTAATTATGGCTTGCTATTTTAACCCTGCTCTTTAGCATACATTTCACTGGAGACTACCTATAGTATTTTTCTCTAACACATAAGACATGTTCCCTAATTTTGGCAGCGACAATTTCATAAACAAACATGCATAAAATTAAGTATTCTGTTTTAACACACATAATGATTTCCCTAATTTGGACGCTGACAATTTCGTAAACAAGCAGGCATAAAATCAAGCTCAAGCGTAATATGTCGATAAACATTAAAAATTATAGCATAAAAGGTGAGGCAATCGTAAGCTTACTTGATTGAAGTTGAAAATCATAGAAAATCAAATGTTTTGAATCGATGGTTCTTTCTTCTCAAAAACATTAAAGATCCGAGATAAGTGAAAATTTTCAATGAGGGAAAGAAGGTGACATTCTTAGAAGAGCTAATAAAATCTTAGCAATCCATCTAGCAAGTGCGAGAATGTTTTAGAGCCCTAGGGTCTTCATCGGATAGTTTTAGAGTTGAAGTTACATCAATAGCTGCCACTGAAATGAAGAGAAATACTAACAACATTTCTCTTCAAAGAGAGCATTAGCATGCTTGCCATCTCATTGGTGTATTTAGCGAGTCCGACGGTGCAATAATTAATTTCAATATGTTTGCTTCGTAGGACCACAAATTTTCACCAATGAAATGACAGGTATAGCGATACTCTTCCTAAGAAAGAGTGTTGCTAGCATTTCCCTTAAGGAAAGCACAACCGCTGATTCACAAGATAGAGACATATTTTCCATGCGTTTAGTTCTTTCGATCCAAAAGCAATGCTCTCCCTTTATATGAGGAAGACCTGAGTTACATGAGTGCAAATTGCCTGATCCTATTTATATGGTTCTCATGGACCACACAAAAATTCATCATTCATTCCTTTTTTTTCATTTATAAAAAAATAAAAATAAAAGTAAAGAATGAATGATTTTTTCAGAAGGTCCATAAGACCATGGAAAATGGGCCTAGGATATTATTTGCCAAGTTATACACATTTTTAGCAAATTTAGCCAATCATAACTAGGATTAAGATAACTGGAACATGGCTTCATTTCAAAGCATCTAATTAGACATCAAAGGAATACTTGGACAAAATCTACTTTATCAAATGTAACATAATGGCCATAGATTTTCTTGTTAAGGCTCTCTATTAAGTGTAATGTCAGTCTACTTCGATACAAGACAAGTCAATGCACAATTATACATGATCTTGATCACCCATGACATGGTCGGAACTCTCCAACCCAGCTTTATTTTACGGTTAATTTACTGAAGATGTCGGTAAATTTACTGTTACTATATTAATTGTAACGATGTACCAAATCTTTTATTATTATTTTCTGTACCAGTGGATTTTTTTTCAATTTGTTTTCGGTTTGTAGACTTATTACGCAAATAGGTCATTTACAAAGCTAATTATAAAAATAGAAGACTTTTGGCCAGCTCAACGCTTTAAGCAAGCATAGTTGGCGTAATTTGAGATAGTGGTCAGTTGGGTTTATTTGCAAAGGTGTCAATTATGTTTTAATGTGTTATTTAGTACAGGTAAGTAGGTGCTTTTTAAAATGCCATTTATTAGGGCTTTTAAAAATAGTGTCCAAATTTCTGACCTTGTAAAAACAACAGTCTTCCCCCTCCCCTCCCCCCGTCCCCGCTTCACTCTAACTTTACCAAACTTCTATCGCAGACCCAATGCCCTCCCTTTTATCTTTTGCAGAAATCTCTTACCATTTGCATTAAAAATAACTAAAACTTATGTTTGAATAAATCTGGTACAAGAATAACATCTCCTTAATTAGGAATTGCTCTATGTTACATATAACGTGAACATCCATAGAACCTGCGACCGTTTTATTTTTATTTTTGGACACGATCACATCATAGTTAACTCCAAAGTGACACCATTTCAAAAGGATGCTCTCCAATAGCTAATTCGTTTTTAAGCTTCGCCGTTCTATCAACACAAGGCTCTTCATTAACGTGTCATGTTTCACTACGACCTTCTATGCCGAATAAACGAACAACTAATTCCGAATCAATACAAACTTCTTTACCCGACCTATACTCAATTGCCTCAACATTCATTTGAGTTTCAGGTACAACACCATAATTTGGGAATGTCGTGATAATTGGATTTTGGGTACAAATTCAACTTCATCGATATTAACATTAAAATCAAACTTCAAATTGTCATAATATTTAAGCAAAGTATTATAATCAATTTCCCAATCATTCATGGCAACTAATAAAAAATAACAACTTTTAGCAACAAATATATAATAATTGAAAATCTACTTTAATTATTGAAAATTAGCTTAGGTAATAAATCAAATCTACTAAAATTACACAATATAGAAGAAAAAAGAAATTGAATTATAAAAGAGAAGAGTGGTGAGGGTTATGGGTTTGTCATTTGGAGTTTGGTAAAGTAGAAACAATGTGAGAGATAGGAAAGATATGGTTGTTTTGTACAACAACATAAAATACACATATAGTAGAAGATGACTTTTCAAAATATCCCCACTGGGACTATTTCAAAATGCGCTTATATGTTTTTGTATTGAAATGAAGTTGGCATTATCTCAAATTGCGCCAACTATGTTTACTTGCAAAAAAATACATGAGGCATCTAAACTACCGTATGTTTTGACTAGCGTAAGACTGAGCTTATCAAAAGTGACATATATTTGTAACTCTGCAAATGATATATTTGCATAATAAGTTTGCAGAAGTGTCCAAATTGATTGAAAAAAAAAATATTTTTGATAATGATAGAATTATATCTTTTAAATGTCATATTTGTCTGCTCACACAACCCGAAAGTTGAGTACTATATAATTTTTTACAATTGACTGTCCACAAATACAGTCTTATCCAAAATGAAGTACTTACATGACCGGCTTAGGAGAAAACCCACCAAGCCCTTGGGCTGGGGAACAACTGACTTAGGACAATTTTATTTTATTTTTTGAATTTTTTTGAAATATGCGTATACAGTGCCTAAATATAAAATCATTCATTCTATAGCATTTGTGAGCAGTTCTATCATCTATGGGTGGCAGATTTATTTATTCAGTGGATTTACTAAAGCAACTTACTGAATTGACATTAGATTACCGTGACAAATTATTTAATTGCAATGAAGAAGACACACATGCAAATGCTTATTCAGATAATAAATAAAACATATAGTATGAATACAGGTAACAAAGCCAATAGGCACTCTTTGTAAATTTAAGAAAAGTTCTAGTTGCTGTCAACCCAAAACTGAGCCTGGAGCCAATCTACTAATTTCTTATCAATCTGAAACGCCTTTGCCAAAACATCGTCAGAAATGGGAGGTTTAGCTCCAAACACAGCATTTGCAATAGTGATAACTCCAGGATTCTGGCTACTAAGTGCCGCTATGGCAACAGCATCTGCATGCCCAACATTAAACTGAAAATGAATAAGTCCTTCTGGAAACACAAACACGTCTCCCTTGTTAAGCAGCTTGGTGAACAATTTGTTGTCAGGGTTTGATGTAACAAATCCAACGTACAGCTGCCCTTCTAGCACTGTTAAGATCTCAGTGGCTCTTGGATGGGTGTGAGGTGCGTTGAGCCCGTACGGTGCATAGTCTATGCGCACTAAGGAGACGCCTAACGTTCACTGCAGTCACGTTCGACCCGACTTGGTTTGCCGTGTTCCCTGGCTTGTCCAGTCCCGAGAAGAAGAAATCTTCTGCTTTTGCTTGCTTTGGATCCTTGCAGAAAAATCCATTCACAAATACTGCATTTTACACCCATCGTGATTACATGTATAAAAAAGAAGTAAAATCAACAAAACATATTTTGCAAACAAAACTTCAGGTAAAACGCGAACGGGTGCGACTTGACTGAAGCAGTGCAGGCGAAACAGTACCAGGCGGTACGAGTGGGTGCAAGCCAGTAGCGAGCGGGTGCGACCCGTTAACGAACAGCAGCGACCAAAAGGCAACGGGTGCGACCTGTCAAGCGGACGCGACTGTTCGAAGGGATGCGGACGAAATTATAAATAGAAGAGAATACTGATCACATTCTCATTCTATTCAAATCTAATTTCTTTTGCTTCTTTGCTCCGTTGCTCTATATTCCATGTATATCACAGAGTTGACATACTCATTACAATCTCGTGCAGATTACGTCTGTTGTATCTTGGGAGAGTTTTGAAATAAAATTCTTAAGGAAATTGTTACGACAAGCCTCAGATGGAATTTCCTTTATATACTGGTTAGATTCACGGTAATCTTTCCCGTTTATAAGTTATACTATTTCTTACAATAGTATAACGTTGTTGTTGTACTTTATTTACAACGTAACTTATTGTTACATTTATCTAATACAGAATTCCAGCGTAGTGGAATTCTAATCAATAAACTTGTGCGACGAGTTTATTGTAGCATGCTATCTGTTTTAGTACACTAGACAAATAACAATTTATCATAAGTCTAACATGAAATTATATATAACTTTATTTAGTTCGGTGTGTTTGGCAGAGAAAAATAAACATAAATACAAGATGAACATATGTGTAAATGAATATGTGAACAATTGTAAAAAGAAATAACAGAAATATTAAACCTTACAAAAGTCAAACAAGATGTTAACCATCGTTATCAATGCTATTAGACATGAAAATATTAAACCCACTCGTACCGCCTGCACTGGTTTGCCTATTGATCCTAGTCCGTGGGATCTCCAGTCGCTAGGATAGGTTTCCGTATAAGGTAACTCTTGTTGGTTTAGGCTTTTAAACCCATTCCCCTCGATGCGCAGTCAATTTTCTCTCTTGATAAACCTTTAGTAAATGGATCCGCTAGGTTATCATTTGTTCTCACATAATCTATGGAAATAGTTCCATTTGAGAGTAACTGCCTAACTGTATTATGGCGTCGACGAATATGTCGTGACTTTTCATTATACACAAAGTTTTGCGCTCTGCTTAGCGCTGCTTGGTTATCACAGTGTATGCATATGGCTGGTACAGGTTTAGGCCGAAACGGAATATCTTCTAAAAAGTGACGAAGCCATTCTGCTTCTTCGCCTGCTTTATCTAATGCAATGAACTCTGATTGCATAGTGGATCGAGCTATGCATGTTTGTTTAGTAGATTTCCATGACACCGCTGCCCCTGCTAGGGTAAAGACATAACCACTCGTTGATTTTGATTCCTCTGAATCTGCAATCCAGTTTGAATCACTATATCCTTCTAAGACGGCAGGATATTTTCCATAATGTAAGAAATAGTTAGTGGTATTTTTTTAAATATCCAAGCACTCTCATTAGTGCTTTCCAGTGTTCCTTCCCTGGATTGCTTGTATACCTGCTCAATCGACTTACTGCATAAGCTATATCTGGTCTGGTTCAATTCATCAGATACATTAAGCATCCTATTACACGAGAGTATTCCAGTTGCATTACACTCTCATCAGTGTTTTTATGCAGTACTTCCGATGGATTAAAAGGTGTCATCACTCCTTTAATTCCATACTCTTGGAATTTTTCAATCACTTTGTCTACATAGTGTGACTGAGTTAGTTCAATTCCATTAGGTGTTCTTATTATTTTGATTCCCAAAATAACGTCCGCAACTCCTAAGTCTTTCATATCGAAATTGTTGATTAACATCTTCTTTATAGTCTCTATTACTTTAGTATTAGGACCAAAGATTAGCATATCGTCTACATATAGACAAATCATCACATATGATTGTCCAACCTGTTTGTAATAAACACATTTATCACATTCATTTATACGAAAACCATTTTTCATCATGACACTATCAAATTTTGTGTGCCATTGCTTTGGAGCTTGTTTTAGTCCGTATAATGATTTGACTAATCTACAGACTTTGTTTTCATTTCCTTTGGAAATAAATCCCTCAGGTTGCTCCATGTAAATCTCCTCATCGAGATTTCCATTTAAGAATGCTGTTTTTACATCCATTTGATGAATCTCTAGATTATAAATGGATGCAATTGCTATTAACATTCTTATAGAGGTTATTCGTGTAACCGGTGAATAGGTATCAAAGAAGTCTACTCCTTCTTTTTGACGATATCCTTTGGCTACTAATCTGGCTTTATACTTGTCGATAGATCCATCTGCTTTCATTTTCTTCTTGAAAATCCATTTGCAGCCAATTGGTTTTATTCCTGGTGGAATATCAACAATTTCCCAAGTTTTATTACTTAGAATTGAATCAATCTCACTTTGAATTGCTTCTTTCCAACATGAAGATTCAGAAGATGACATTGCTTCCTTGTACGTTTGAGGTTCGTGTTCTAACATATAAGTTAAAAAATCCGAACCAAATGTTTTGGAAGTTCTTACCCTTACGCTTCTTCTTGGTTCAACCTCCTCGTTGTCCTGATGAGTTTCATCTTCACATGTCCCATCTCTGTTATCTCTTGTCCTTTTTGGAACAGGATTTTCATCGTTTCTTTTATGTGGAAACACATTTTCAAAGGACGAGGCATCTCTTGATTCCATGATTGTATTTACATGAATATCATTTATATCAGACTTGAATACCAAAAATCTGTAGGCACTACTATTTTGGGATGACCCAAGATAATAACAATCTACTGTTTTTGG
Organism: Allium cepa; assembly: GCA_030765085.1. Classification (NCBI taxonomy): domain Eukaryota; kingdom Viridiplantae; phylum Streptophyta; class Magnoliopsida; order Asparagales; family Amaryllidaceae; genus Allium; species Allium cepa. The sequence continues at coordinate 554,019,256 of CM060938.1, read as the reverse complement.
TCCAAGTTTGACTCTCTTGGGAGGCGGAACTGGAACTTTTGCCAAGCACCCCCACACTTTGAGGTATTTAAAGCTTGGTTTGTGTCCTTTCCATATCTCATATGGAATTGTTCCCGTTTTATTGTGAGGAACTTTGTTTAATATGTGATTAGACATATTTAAGGCTTCCCCCCACAAGTTCGTCGGTAGACCAGAAGTTAAAAGCATGGCAGTAATCATGTCTTTTAACGTTCTGTTCTTCCTCTCGGCTACACCATTTTGTTGTGGTGAATATAGAGCTGTTGTTTGATGAATTATACCATTTTCGGCACAGAACTGTTCAAATGGTGATTCACATTCTCCATCTCGATCAGATCTCAATATCTTGATCTTTTTATTTAACTGATTTTCTACCTCAGTCTTGTATTTTATAAACGCGGTTATTGCTTCATCCTTACTATTTAAAAGATATACATAGCAATATCACGTATAATCGTCAATAAAAGTAATAAAATACTTTTTCCCACCTCTTGTAGGTAGTGATTTAAAATCACATAAATCTGTATGTACCAAACCTAATGGTTCGGTGCTTCTGTCAACAGATTTAAATGGTTGTTTGACCATTTTTGCTTCTACACATGTCTCACATTTGTAGTTCTTATCTACTTGGAAATTTGGAATCAATCCCAAGTTTGATAATTTCTTCATTTTTCGGAAGTTTATGTGTCCTAATCTATCGTGCCATAGTAAAATTTCATGCTCAAGCAAGTAAGAGACTTCAATTTTATTATTAGCACAATCAGAATACATAGATTTATTGCCGGTAACGGCTATATTTGCCTTAAATAGGACATCACATAAATATCCCCTTCCGATATACATTCCAGCTTTGGACAGAACCATCTTGTCTGACTCAAACACCATCTTGAATCCCTTCTTTGATAGGATTGCACCAGAGATGAGATTCTTGCGTATGTCTGGAACGTGAAGCACGTCATTCAATTTGACAGTTTTTCCAGAAGTGAACTTGAGGATAACTGTGCCACTTCCTTCGATCATGGAAACTGCAGAATTACCCATGTAGAGTCTTTCTTTCTGATCGAATTTCTGGTATGTTGAAAACATGGATTTTTCAGAGCAAACATGACGAGTAGCTCCTGTGTCAACCCACCATTGGTTAGGGTTCTGAATCAAATTGCATTCAGAAATAACCGCTGAAAAGTTGGACTTATCCATTTTCATGTTGTCAACTGTTAACATCTCTGTTTTAGTGTAAAACAGTAAAATTCTTAAGATGTTATTTGTCTAGTGCACTAAAACAGATAGCACGCTACAATAAACTCGTCGCACAAGTTTATTGATTAGAATTCCACTACGCTGGAATTCTGTATTAGATAAATGTAACAATAAGTTACGTTGTAAATAAAGTACAACAACAACGTTATACTATTGTAAGAAATAGTATAACTTATAAATGGGAAAGATTACCGTGAATCTAACCAGTATATAAAGGAAATTCCGTCTGAGGCTTGTCGTAACAATTTCCTTAAGAATTTTATTTCAAAACTCTCCCAAGATACAACAGACGTAATCTGCACGAGATTGTAATGAGTATGTCAACTCTGTGATATACATGGAATATAGAGCAACGGAGCAAAGAAGCAGAAGAAATTAGATTGGAATAGAATGAGAATGTGATCAGTATTCTCTTCTATTTATAATTTCGTCCGCATCCCTTCGAACAGTCGCGTCCGCTTGACAGGTCGCACCCGTTGCCTTTTGGTCGCTGCTGTTCGTTAACGGGTCGCACCCGCTCGCTACTGGCTTGCACCCACTCGTACCGCCTGGTACTGTTTCGCCTGCACTGCTTCAGTCAAGTCGCACCCGTTCGCGTTTGGCCGCACCCGTTTGCTTCTAACGGGCCGCACCCGCTACTGAACAGTCGCATCTCCTCTGCGTCTGTTCACCCGCCCGCTTCTCTTTAAATTCCAGGCCCAGCCCAGTTTCAGACGAAGCCCAAAACCGTTAAACAATAGCCTAGTAAAAAGAATGGTCATTTTAGACCCGTACCCGTACCCGAGCCCGGCCTGGCCCGGTTCGGTCGGACGGACGGCGGCGGCGGCGCGCGCGTGTGTGTGGTGGTGATGCATGATCTCCCTCCTCACAACGAAGTATACATTTGGGAGCCCCAGGCCCCCAACCTCCTCATGAGAAAGCTATATTTAAACCAATATAGCTCTCACAATTTGGAGATGTGGGACTTGTATCTTTCATTCACTTTGCTCTTTAGGAATTCCAACATAAATTTTACATGTTCACTAAGAAAAATAAAGATGTACTAGAATATCCTCCATAAGTATTATCACCTTCAGCAGGTACTATACTTCTACATGAATTGAATGCACAAGTTCTATCATATTTTAAAATTGGAGTGCCTCCACGCAGTGTCGGAAGCGACAAAGTCAAGTAGAACCAAGGAGGTTCCTTCAAATTATTTTATTTTTGTCATTAGTGTTTTTCTTTTGTGAGTTTACTATTACTTATCAGGATGTACGAACAACTTATACTTTTCTAATTTCTGAGGAGGCTGGGGTATTTACACTTATTTCTTGTTCCAAACATGTTAGTTTCATTTAAACACTAAAGCTCTAGTTTTGACAAAATGGCTTGCATTCTTAGAATCTAAAAATTGTATTAAGTTTATGTTTAAGTCAAATGAATCTCCATAAGATTACTTCACATGTACTGTACTAGAATAACCATCTGTAATCTTACTTGAAAATTGAAATAATACAGGAGCACAATCATTACTGCTACTGGTATATCTTTACCATTATATATTATACTGTTTTATGTTGTATACTTATTGTTATACATCTAGTATACCAAAACAGAGAATAATCAATTATAAACTCGTCGCACAAGTTCATAACTCAGATTTCCACTGCACTGGAATTCTGTATTAATTATTATAACAATATGAATGTTGTAAATAAGCTACAACAACAGCGTTATACTATTTAGAATAAATAGTATAATCAGAATAACGGATAGAATATAAAATAATGTATATAAATATACAAACAGACTAGAATTCTAACCGGATTATGTCTGAAACTCGTCGTAACGATTTCCTTAAGAATTTTATTTCAAAATTCTTCCAAGATACAACAGACGTATTCTGCTCGAGATTGTAATGAGTATATCACTCTGTGATTTAGAGTATTGTAGCAGAAGAGAAGAAGAAGATTCGGATTCTGAAAAACGAGTGAGGAAAGTGATCAGTTTTCCTTCTTATTTATAGCTGGTCCGTATCTCTTCCGAACGGTCGTGTCTGCACCCGTTCGCCCAAACAGTTGCGTCCGTACCACTTCGTACAGTCGCACCCGTCTGCCCGCGCCTCTTCAGTCCGCTTTATGAACAGTCGCGTCCGTCTTCACCTGCCCGCTTCTCTTTAAATTCCAGGCCCAACCCAGTTTCAACCGAAGCCCAAAACCGTTAAACGATGGCCTAGCAAAAAGAATAGTCATTTTAGACCCGTACCCATACCCGAGCCCGGCCCGGTTCGGTCATTCGGACGGCGGCGGCGCGCGCGCGTGTGGTGGAGATGCATGATCTCCCTCCTCACAACGAAGCATACATTTGGAAGCTCCAGACCCCCAACCTCCTCATGAGAAAGCCATATATAAACCAATATAGCTTCAATAATTTGGCGATGTGAGACTTTGTATATTTCATTCATTTAGTTTGTTAAGGAATTCCAACAATCCCCCACATGAACGATAATATACATATCCCCACAAAAAGCGAAATATCACAGAGTATATATGTAACGACCCACTATTTTGCACCATTCAAATTCGACAATAAATAAACATGTCAAGCTTGAATAGTTCAAAACAATAGATTGTAAATAACTTAGGAGCAAATGAAATCAAATCACAGAATCACAGACACAGATATCAGAAAACTCACAGCGGAATTAAAATACTTAGTGGTTCATGAAGCCACTATAAAATCTCAACCAAATAAAAATTACATAGTTTAGAATCTCCAATACAGTTTTTTTAAAACATAAATAGAAACAGAATCTTCCAAAGTCTTGATTACAAAATAAGATATAGACTGAAAAGCTTCCGGCAGCTCGAAAGGTCTACGGGATGTCCTAGCTCCGGGGAGAAACTGAAGCTGCAACTCAGGCTGACCCGAGCGTAAAATAAAACATAAACACTCGAGTCAGGACATACATACTTATATAGTGTAAGTTAATTCAAGTGTACTGTAATATAGAGCAAGTAACTTAAAGGATGCTTGGGACCGCCCATCCTCTAAGGATCCGTTAAACTATTTACTATGTAGTATATTGCGCTATTATAATAGTGTCTAATTGTAAAATAAACTTACTTTTTAATAGCGTTAAGGGGTTACCCATATAGCCCTTAACACGGAATATATTCCCATAGTCTATACAGTACCGTAATCTCCCCCGTACTGGGCGTCGTCAGAGGGCACTCCATAGGTATGGTACAAAACCAAAATCGTATAAGGCGCGCTAGGGTAGGTGACACGGCACAACTAGGCAATGCCAGGGTAGATATACCAATTACGCTTCCGGACCGATGGAAACGCGTAGCCGCAGCTACCGCCCACCTCGAACAACACTCCCAAATCAAAGGTGCGCACCAAAACAATCACAAAAGTAATAGAATGGCATACGAAGAAGTGCATCCGATCAGAGGTGCTACCTCATTAATCCGTCGATCGCTCCTGTTTTAGCCACCTTATGCCAACTCACGGGAGTCGGGTCCACGTATTTACCTTAAAGAACCGTCACCACCATCCTACTTCATTCTGGAATCTCCACCGCGTACACGGTTGGTAAAGTGGTTTTCGGTATTGACAGAGAGTATGCCAGATATCCGATCCCGGTCTCTTTAACAACCAAACGTTATTATAACCCGTGGTTTACAGCTTTTAAAAAATGGTATTTATACAAATCAAATATATTTCCAATGCTACAATATCAAAATATTGTTTTTAAACATTGGTCATTTTAATATACCATTTAAATCTATTCAATTTATTTAGGAATTAAATTTTCTTTTTACCAAATTTTTAAAGTTAAATTCTTCCTTTAAAACCATCCAAAGACAATTTCTTACTTTTATTAATTACATATTAAATTCCAAAATTTAAACCTCTTTTCCAAAATTTATTTCCATAAATTTATTTTAAACAATCAATTTTCAGTTTCCGTAGCACTTATGAAATGCTACCTAAAGTCTATAGATTAAAACTGTTCAATTATAAAAGACAGCACTTAAATGCTGTAATAGATTTTTCTTAACAATTTAGTTTGAATTCCAAACATAACTTATTATCAATTATTTTCTTAACTGAAATCTTACCTTTATCAAAAATCCAGAATTTCCGCAAAATAAGTTATATTTCAAAATTTTATTTAAACATTCATTTATTTAACGGGTTTGATTCATTCAAAAATTATTATAAAATTTATAAAATCCTTAAATACATTTAAACCAGAATATTATAAACTTCCATTTTAAAATAAATTTAAATTATTTCAGAAAATATTATATAAACCACGGGTCTGTATATAGTTTTCTAGCCTAGGTCAAGTGATACGGATTTATATCATTTCAATCCGCAATTTACAAAACCCCGGGTTCTATCATTTCAAACCCGCAAATCCCAAGTTAAAATTTAAACAGTTAACTGAATAGGTGAATAATACTTATCGTTCAGGCCTATCATTTCAGCCTATAACGATCTAAATTTACAGGGAACTTGCAGTGATGATTTAATCAGTAAATAAACATTAAATAATATAACTGCAGTAATATTACAACAGATAAATAATTGATGAGGTGTCAATTTAAAAATGGGGTTTAACATCATACGTTATTATATTACAGGGAGATAAAATTTTAAGTAATAATTTACAAATACACTTGCGATTATTCACAGAAATATAGGCATGTTTGTCTGGTGAGAAATACTCACCTGGATGCTGCAGAAAATTTTCTATTCAACAACGAATCTACCCGAAATAAGAGTATAGAAAGCACGATCAATTCACAGCGGAAGCAACGACTTGATCAAAATCTAGAAGAAAATCCAAATAAAACCAAAAATGCGACTTCAATTTACGGTCAAAGCAAATATTTAAATAGAACGAGAATTAGTTCGACTTGCTCGACCACTCCACCCCCTACTTGACCCGTACATCCAAGGCTCGGCCTGCTCATGTCACATCCAAGGCGAAAATACTTGACTTATAAATAATTTCTCAGTATCCTAAAACTTATGCACATAATATCTCTGACATGTATCCTCTATACCAATAATAACATCATAAACTACACTAGTACCATAGCCAAAATATTAGAACTCTGTGCTTCCAAATTTCCAGAATCATAACTCCACCTCCTTTCACGAATTCCAGAAGTAAGTATGCAGCTTCTCTATGTTGCAATTCCACTACCCTAACAATATTACAAATGACTCACGCATAAATTTCAAATGGCCACACTTACTATTTGGACCTGTACATGCGTGTGTCACGGCCTTAGAGGGGTATTGCATCTTTTTTTTTTTCCTTTTTCATTTTTTTTTACATATATATGACACGGCATGGGCATCAGTATTAGGTCTTGTCTATCCGAAGGCACACACTTACTAAAACATGCTAGGGAAAACTAGGTATGGATTGGGCATAAAAGTTTACAGTCTACATAATCAAAACTATGCCACTGTCTCATTTCTTTTGAAAACGTGGTGCACGCAACATATATACTATATATATATATATATATATATATATATATATATATATAATTCTACTCTGTTCTACTATATATCCACCTCCCCTTAAAACATCATTTACGCAACATGCGTGGCTAGAGTGGCAACAGACTTCAGGCTTGGTCATATCAATACATGCTGAAACCTTCCTAAATGCGTATCAAGAAGTGATAAAGTGGACACAAGCTTGGCTCGGTCAGTCCTAATGCATGCTTTTATATGCATGCGCACCAGGCAACGGTGATACGGGGGACACGACTGTTGTGGGCACACACACACGAACAGAGCATCAGGGCTCGGCTATGTTATCCCAAACGCATGCTTTTATAAAATGAACGTTTGCCAAAGTTTGCCCAAAAATGGTCGGTCAAAACAAAACAAAACTCGGTATGGCATGACATTGGTCTACCTATAGCCTTAACATCAACGGCCAGGGAAGTAGCCGAGCAAGGAAATCAGAGAACACAAGAAGAAGAAAGTAAAACTGGAAGAAGAAAAGAAAAAGACAAAGAAAAACCATTACCTAATTTGAAGCTCTGTACGCAAGAAGGAGATAATACAAGTTATAGGAGATGCAAAGGTATTTGGAATAGCTGGTATATATAAATGAGCTTCAGGTTTTAAAGTGGTCACGGCAGGGGAAAATTTATAAAGTGGCAACATATCTTGATTGAGAAGCAATAAATTTCGTATTAAACAAAGGAAGGCCGAGTGAGATTTAATTTCCAGTCTTCTTCTTTTGAAAAGATAAGGCTAACTTGATTTACACGTGATGCTAGAAATCAGAGCAAAATTTTTGGCAAAGTAAAATCCAAGCTGCATGCGCTGATTACTTCCCAGTTTATTTTGATTGAACGCTTATATATGCGTGATTTATGCATAGAAGAAATGGCAAGGCAAGGTTTAAAAGCAGGAGTTGATTTTTAGGCAAGAGATTTTGGAATTTAAAGTTTTATACCAAAATTTTAAACCCAATGAAAGCTGTGGAAAAAGGTAACGTTTGCTTTAAAAACTACTGACTGATATCTTAATCCATATAGATATTTAAATATGATTTTTACAATACGCCAAACTGACGCAATACAAAACACCCAAAATTTATATAAAAATAACGTTTTTAATTTATACGTTTATTACGTTACTTATACCATAAATTTTACGCGCCCTTTAAACGCGAAATCCAACAGTTCATAAATACACTAAATTCTTCAAAATTATTACTTAACAAAAATTTTATTGGTTTACATATATTATATATACAAAATTCATTTTATTAACATTGCGAATTGAGTCGTCTTTTAACAAAGTTAAAAACTTCAAAACTTTTAAATTTTATTTTTAGACCTTTGGAAAAAGATTTACATCAAATATATATATATATATATATATATATATTAAAAATAAATTTCAAGATTTAATAATTAAAAGAAATAAATTGCTAGAAAAACTAGGGCTGTTACAATATATGGAATAATGCTTTATCGTGGATAAGTAGATTTTCACTTTGAACTTTCCCTCTTTAAAACTTATCGGATCTACTGGCTAATCGGTGAATTATTTCATCTTGAACCGTCGGCCTTATTGTATATCCAGACAATAAGTTTTACGAAGCATTGATTCCCTTCTCATCCAATCTCTTGGTTGTGTTCATTTTGGTCCTGAACAATTTTTGGTTCTGCGAGTGTTTTAGAGAGTAAAAGCCTTTTAATATTCTCATAGAGCCGACGCAGCTCACACTAGCATAGGTGATCGCAACCATTAAGAGTATCCTACATATACCCCACTTGTTATTTCCAAGATACGGTCATCATTAAAAAACATAGTTTTAACCTTTACATACTTATGTAGGCATGCATTTATGTTGTGCACCATAGGAATGGAGTTGGACTATGTCCATGCAAATGCATTACGTCTTGAGTTATTCAGAACTGGTTTGCTTATTGATCCTAGTCCGTGGGATCTCCAATCGCTAGGATAGGTTTCCGTATAAGATAACTCTTTGTGGTTTATGCTTTTAAACTCATTCCCCTCGATGCGCAGTCAATTTTCTCTCTTGATAAACTTTTAGTAAATGGATCCGCTAGGTTATCATTTGTTCTCACATAGTCTATGGAAATTGTTCCATTTGAGAGTAAATGTCTAACTGTGTTATGACGTCGACGAATATGTCGTGACTTTCCATTATACACAAAGTTGTGCGCTCTACTTAGCGCAGCTTGGTTATCACAGTGTATACATATGGCCGGTACAGGTTTAGGCCAAAATGGAATATCTTCTAAAAAGTGACGAAGTCATTCTGCTTCTTCGTCTGCTTTATCTAATGCAATGAACTCTGATTCCATAGTGGATCGAGCTATGCATGTTTGTTTAGTAGATTTCCATGACACTGCTGCCCCTGCTAGGGTAAAGACATAACCACTTGTTGATTTTGATTCCTCTGAATCTGCAATCCAGTTTGCATCACTATATCCTTCTAAGACGGCAGGATATTTTCCATGATGTAAGGAATAATTATTGGTATTTTTTAAATATCCAAGCACTCTCATTAGTGCTTTCCAGTGTTCCTTCCCTGGATTGCTTGTATACCTGCTCAATCGACTTACTGCATAAGCTATATCCGGTCTTGTGCAATTCATGAGATACATGAGACATCCTATTACACGAGAATATTCCAGTTGCATTACACTCTCATCAGTGTTTTTATGCAGTACTTCTGATGGATTAAAAGGTGTATTTACTCCTTTAATTCCAAAGTTTTGAAATCTTTCAATCACTTTTTCTACATAATGTGATTGAGATAACTCAATTCCATTAGGTGTTCTTATTATTTTTATTCCCAATAACATCTGCAACATCCAAGTCTTTCATGGCGAAATTGTTGATCAACATTTTCTTTATGGTCTCAATTACCTGAGTATTTGGACCGAATATTAGCATATCGTCCACATATAGACAGATCATCACATATGATTGTCCAAGTTGTTTATAATAAACACATTTGTCACATTCATTTATACGAAAACCATTTCTCATCATGACACTATCAAATTTTGCGTGTCATTGCTTTGGAGCTTGTTTTAGTCCGTATAATGATTTGACTAATCTACAGACTTTGTTTTCATTTCCTTTGGAAATAAATCCCTCATGTTACTCCATGTAAATCTCCTCATCGAGATTTTCATTTAAGAATGCTGTTTTTACATCCATCTGATGAATCTCTAGATTATAGATGGATGTAATTGCTATTAGCGTTCTTATAGAGGTTATTCGTGTTACCGGCGAATATGTATCAAAAAAGTCTACTCCTTCTTTTTGACGATATCTTTTGGCTACTAATCTGGCTTTATACTTGTCGATAGAGCCATCTGCTTTCATTTTCTTCTTGAAAATCCATTTGCAGCCAATTGGTTTTATTCCTGGTGGAATATCAACAATTTTCCAAGTTTTATTACTTAGAATTAAATCAATCTCACTTTGGATTGCTTCTTTCCAACATGAGGATTCAGAAGATGAAATTGCTTCCTTGTACGTTTGAGGTTCGTGCTCTAATACATATGTTAAAAAGTCCGAACCAAATGTTTTGGAAGTTCTAGCCCTTACGCTTCTTCTTGGTTCAGCATCCTCAATTTCATGATGAGTTTCATCTTCATGCGAATCGTTTGATTCTTCCCTTGTCCTTTTTGGGACATTATTTCCTTCATTCCTTTTGTGCGGAAACACATCTTCAAAAAATGAGGCATCTTTTGATTCCATGATTGTATTTACATGAATATCAGTTATATCAGACTTGAATACAAAAAATCTGTAGGCACTACTATTTTGGGCTGGCCCAAAATAATAACAATCTACTATTTTTGGTCCAAGTTTGACTCTCTTGGGAGGCGGAACTGGAACTTTTTCCAAGCACCCCCACATTTTGAGGTATTTAAAACTTGATTCGTGTCCTTTCCATATCTCATATGGAATTGTTCCTGTTTTATTGTGAGGAACCTTATTTAATATATGATTAGACATATTTAGTGTTTCCCTCCACAAGTTTGTCGGTAGACCAGAAGTTAAAAGCATTGCAGTAATCATATCTTTTAACGTTCTATTCTTCCTCTCGGCTACACCATTTTGTTGTGGTGAATATGGAGCTGTTGTTTGATGAATTATTTCATTTTCTTCACAGAATTGTTCAAATGGTGATTCATACTCTCCACCTCGATCAGATCTTAATATCTTGATCTTTTTATTTAACTGATTTTCTACCTCAGCCTTGTATTTTATAAACGCTGTTATTGTTCATCTTTACTATTTAAAAGATATACATAGCAATATCGCGTATAATCGTCAATAAAAGTAATGAAATACTTTTTCCCACCTCTTGTAGGTAATGATTTAAAATCACATAAATCTGTGTGAATCAAACCTAGTGGTTCGGTGCTTCTATCAACAGATTGAAATAGTTTTTTAACCATTTTTGCTTCTACACATGTCTCACATTTGTAGTTCTTATCTACTTGGAAATTTGAAATCAATTCCAAGTTTGATAATTTCTTCATTTTTCGGAAGTTTATGTGTCCTAATCTATTGTGCCATAGTAAAATTTCGTGCTCAAGCAAGAAAGAAACTTCAATTTTATTAATAGCACAATCAGAATACATAGATTTATTGCCGATAACGGCTACGTTTGCCTTAAATAGGCCATCACATAAATAACCCATTCCGATATACATTCCAGCTTTGAACATAACCATCTTGTCTGATTCGAACACAATTTTGAATCCTTTTTTTGATATCACTGAGCCGGAGATCAGATTCTTGCGTATGTCTGGAACGTGAAGCACGTCATTCAATTTGACAGTTTTTCCAGAAGTGAACTTGAGGATAACTGTGCCACTGCCTTCGATCATGGAAACTGCAGAATTATCCATGTAGAGTCTTTCTTTCTGATCGAATTTCTGGTATGTTGAAAACATGGTTTTTTCAAAGCAAACATGACGAGTAGCTCCTGTGTCAACCCACCATTGGTTAGGGTTCTGAACCAAATTGCATTCAGAAATAACCGCTGAAAAGGTGGACTTATCCATTTTCATGTTGTCAACTGTTGTCATCTCTGTTTTAGTATAAAACAGTAAAATTCTTAAGATGTTATACGTCTAGTATAACAAAACAGAGAATAATCAATTATAAACTCGTCGCACAAGTTCATAACTCAGATTTCCACTACACTGGAATTTTGTATTAATTATTATAACAATATGAATGTTGTAAATAGGCTACAACAACAGCGTTATACTATTTTGAATAAATAGTATAACCAGAATAACGGATAAAATATAGAATAATATATATAAATATACAAACAGACTAGAATTCTAACCGGATTATGTCTGAGGCTCGTCGTAACGATTTACTTAAGAATTTTATTTCAAAATTCTTCCAAGATACAATAGACGTATTCTGCTCGAGATTGTAATGAGTATATGACTCTGTGATTTAGAGTATTTTAGCAGAAGAGAAGAAGAAGATTCAGATTCTGAAAAACGAGTGAGGAAAGTGATCAGTTTTTCTTCTTATTTATAGTTGGTCTGTATCTCTTCCGAACGGTCGTGTCTGCACCCGTTCGCTCAGACAGTTGCGTCCGTACCACTTCGTACAGTCGCACCCGCCTGCCCGCGCCACTTCAATCGGGTCGCACCTGCTCATGCCGCATCCATTCGCCCGCGTCTGCTTCTCGCACCCCCGCTTCTGTTCGCATCTAACGGGTCGCGCCTCTTCAGTCCGCTTTATGAACAGTCGCATCCGTCTTCACCTGCCCGCTTCTCTTTAAATTTCAGGCCCAGCCCAGTTTCACCCGAAGCCCAAAACCGTTAAAGGATGGCCTAACAAAAAGAATAGTCATTTTAGACCCGTACCCGAGCCCGGTTCGGTTCGGTCGGTCGGACGGCGGCGGCGCGCGCGCGTGTGATGGTTTTGGGCTTCGCGCTCAGGCCCCCAACCTCCTCATGAGAAAGTCATATATAAACCAATATAGCTTCAATAATTTGGCGATGTGAGACTTTGTATATTTCATTCATTTAGTTTGTTAAGGAATTCCAACACTTATACCATCAAATGGACATAATATTATAGTGTTCATATAAAACTTACAGTGAGTTATGATTAGTTAACAATTACAGTTGGACATTGACGCATAGAGTAGTTTGTAGCTGCGCTTATTTATAAATGCATATGCTACTTAATAACAAATAGTGATATAAACTATTTGGTAATGTGTCAAAATCTTTTAATTATGATCAAAACATCATTAAGGGAGAAGGTTGAATTTTAAAAACCGACCCCTCTCATGAGATCCTCTGGCTTGGCCATTGCCACTACATATAGGGATATTATTAGAATATATTGCTTCACTTTTAACTTGCTTCTTCGTGTTTGTCTGCCTGCATGTATACGAAGTTATCAGTGACTACACTGCAATATCCAGACTCCTATCATAATACATTGCTGTCAGACTCTTCTTTCTACTCATTGTATTAGTATAATAAATTACAAAATTTGGTCAAAATAGTGGAAAAGGTCGCCATCTGTTACAGGGTAAGTGGTTTTCTATTAAATGATCTAAAGGTGTGATCATGTCTTGTAAGATACACAATCTACACATCTTGGTCCTTTTAACTAAGCTGAAAATATAATAAAAGATGTACAGAAAAATGACAATCCTTAACCTCACATACTATATTTAATCCACATTACCGTTATTTTAAGTCGCTATTTTTAACAACTTGCAACTATTGTATGTCCTTCGAGCTAATTCAACTATAATATTGTCTCTCGTCTGTCACAAAGGAAGAGAAATAAAATCTCAAGTATATTTAGAAAGATAAATAGATCTACCTAACTACCTTGACTATTTGAATATTCAGCGTGTTAATGTTTCTTAACTTTGATCAATTCAAGAACATGCATGCAGGAGGTCATAACATCTGACCATGCACAAACATTATAAATAGCCATGTAAGTTGTGTTCAAATCCAAACCATTCAAAACATTTCCTAACCTACAGGTGCTAGCTAGTTTCAATTTAAATGACTTCTTATATTATTATTCTAGCTCTCCTTGCAACTGTTGCTTCTGTGGCATTTGCTGCTGATCCTAGTCCTTTGCAGGACCTCTGTGTTGGCATCAAAATGCCTGATGGTACTATTTTACATTTGTTTAAATATATCTACCACCCGTATTGATAATGAATTGCATAGAAAGAAAAAAAAAAACGTGTACCCTTTATTGCAGTATTTGTGAACGGACTAGTATGCAAGGACCCAAAGATGGCAGTAGCGGAAGACTTCTTCTTTCAAGGGCTCGACAAGCCTGGAAATACATACAACAACGTGGGATCAAACGTTACGCTTGTTAACGTAGATAGAATCCTTGGTCTAAACACTCTTGGCATTTCTCTGGCAAGAATAGACTATGCACCTTATGGGCTCAACCCACCACACACTCATCCTCGTGCAAGTGAGATCCTAACCGTGGTTGAAGGAACTCTCTATGTTGGATTTGTCACTTCCAATCCTGACAACAAACTCTTCACCAAGGTAATTAATTGTTTATATTTGTATGATGATCATTCATGAAAATAAATACAGGATTAATATTGATGCTCATTAATTTGATGATAGGTCCTTCAAAAGGGTGATGTGTTTGTGTTCCCGCAAGGACTGATCCATTTTCAGTTCAATCCTGGGCATTCGATGGCGGTTGCATTTGCAGGACTTGGAAGCCAGAATCCGGGTACTATTACAATTGCTAATGCAGTGTTCGGATCTGACCCACCAATCAATGCAGATGTGCTTGCCAAGGCATTTCAACTGGACAAAAAGATTGTTACGGAGCTTCAGGCTAAATTTTGGGCTGACATGAACTGAAGTATATTGATATTTCCCCTGATGTATTCACCCATTATTAATGTCTAAATAATAAGCAAGATATTGTCTCTTGTGTATGCCTGCATCTTTCTAGCGATAATATCATATAATTTAATCATGGGAGCGGCTATTTAAACACAATATGACACACGACAGCATCACCTGTTTCCAAAACTAATCTCCTCTTTCCAAAACTTTCGTGGAACTATAAATCAAAAACACACAACAATCGCTGGAGACCTGGAGTCAGCACCACCTGTAAGCATCACCATCGCCGCTCACCTCCTCGATGATGGTTGAAGTCGCAATTGTTAAAGTGGTGATAGCGTGAGCTGCAGTCCACATAGGCGTCAGAACAAAAATTGATCATGCTATAAGCAAAAAACTGTTGCCTGAACAAAAATTGATGATATAAGAAAAGAACAAAAAAGAAAAAAAAAACATGATGCATTTAGCACCAAACCCTTCGGTGGTGCTAAATGCATCCCGTTTTGTGCTTTTGGCCATACGATCATGGTATTGAAAAGGACAAACAGCAGCCCACTTCAAAAAAGTCTTAAGCGGGTACAAATAAAGATATCCCCCATAACAAATTAATATAATATTACCAAAATTACCCGTTAAACCCTAGTTCTGACTACAATAATTTGTTCGTCCTCCTTAATCAAAATCATTAGTCTAAAATTATGAAAAAATTAAACGTTAATGAAATTTTTTTACAAGAGAAAGAAAACAATATGGTTTTGACTCAAGAAAGTGAACGGGATGTTGAATTTGTTCAACCAAATAATGAAGAGGTAATTTTTTCTTTTGGTTAGGGTTTAACGTGTACTTGCCGTTTTAAGATTTATATTCGAAATTTGGTGTGTGTACCAGCCGATTTTAGAGTTGAAATTCAATTTTTTCATGTCGAAATTAGCAAACTATTGACCCCTCTCGATTTCGAAGCCTACGGGCCGAAATAAAGAAAAATGTTTGACATTTCGGTGTCGAGTTTACGAAATACAAGGTGAACATAACAATTGATGCCACACTGCCAGTAATATTGAATAATTTCGGTGGGCTTTTGGCGAATATTTATAGTTGCCTCAATTTTTTTTAAATGTTAAGATTTTTATTTTTTTTCGTAATATATAACCGTGCATGATGCACGAATGAAGTGGATAATTGCAAAGTATTAGAAAATGCTGAAAATGGTTATTGCACTGAATCAAATGAAGTGGACAATTGCAATGAATCTGAAAACGATGATGGCACTAACGACCAAAATGAGGAAGTCGTCATGTCGCCCTTCGATTACCTCGATTTAACGTCTCATTTCACTACTGATGTGGTACGATAAGATATTTAAATATATGTTCGATTTTTTTTGTTTTGATGTGTGTTACTAATTTATGATGCAGTTGTTCGAATCGAAGGAAAGTGTACGAGATATTTGGTGCATGCAACGCGGGATAAGTCTAAATTGCATTGTTGTGACTAAAAGAACAAGAATGAGAATTGTGCTATGCAACGGAAAAGGATCTTAGATGGTCCTTGTTCGTGAAAGAAGCGGAGAGTATATTGACCACAAAGCAAAGACTTATGTTCCAAAAACTCAAAAAAAGGGCGAAGGTAAGAAAGTAGAAAATGTTGATGTCCATTTGAGTTAAGCGCTCGTGGTACAAATGATGGAAGATGTGCATTGAGTGTGAAGAATGGACGCCACAATCACATGCTTGCTAATGTATTAACAGGGCATCCGTATGTGGCGAGGCTGAAAGATCATGAAGTTAAGACCGTTGAAACAATGACAAATAGTGGTGTTAGGCGTCGAAATATTTTAACTGCTATTAAAATTGACAACCCGAACAACCAGTCAACCATACGAAATGTTTACAATGCAAAAGTTAAGCTCAAACTGCATAAAACGGAAGGTAAATCGATTATGCAGCAGTTTATGAAAATGGCTTCTAGTCATCATTACACGG
Organism: Allium cepa; assembly: GCA_030765085.1. Taxonomy (NCBI): domain Eukaryota; kingdom Viridiplantae; phylum Streptophyta; class Magnoliopsida; order Asparagales; family Amaryllidaceae; genus Allium; species Allium cepa. Next base: position 554,002,572 of record CM060938.1, on the reverse strand, counting down.
TTCACTATAAAGTTGATGGTATAACCAATGAAGTTTCTGATTTATTCTTTAGTCATTCTAGATGTGTTGTTCTTGCATAATGTTTTCATCAAATATTGCTTTTGGATTGCACGTTCAAAATAAACATATACAAGTTACCGTGTTTTCATATGGTGTCGCAATCATCAACGGTGGCATCTTTTGATGTGCCACTTGCTAAGCAGTCATGAGACTACGGAACCCTATACATGGGTGCTTGATTATATTAGAAAGTGTTATAGAGATAAAGAATTTCCAGGTGTTATCATCACAGACGCCGAAATTGCTCTTACGAATGTAGTAGCTATAGTGTTTCCATCGGCACGCCATATTCTATACGCATGACATATTTCGAAGAATGTTCAAGCAAATTGTAAACCTAATTTTATAAAAAAGAAACGTGTTTTGATTAGGGATAAAGAGGTAGTGTTGGAGGATGAGGAAGGCAAAAAGAAGTATGAACTATTTTAGGATGGTTGGATTAATGTGATTAACTCATTGTCCGTAGAAGAGTATCGTCGAAACTTAAAATTATTTCGTGATGCATGGGTTGCGAAACAGAAAAAATCTCTCACATATGTAATAAAAAATTGGCTCAGTAAGTACAAGGAAATGTTTATTTTGGCTTGGACCAACAAAATAAAGCACTATGATAATGTCTCAGTAGCGTAGTTGAAAGTGCACACCATCGTTTAAAATTGTATTTCGATTCAGCTACCGGTAACTTTGTGCAATGTTGATTCGGCTTTGGTGCAAGAGACCACAAGTTCGAAACTTGCTTTCGAACGTTTATTGACATGTGATATCTTGTCCCGATGATTTGTTGTATATAAAAGTACCATTTCAAAAAAGAAAAAAAAAACTTTGTGCAATGTTGGACTAGTGCACATCTTTGTTGTGAAAAATGAATTAGTTGCAATCGAACATGTGTTTGAAATAAGTACATTTAGGACAATGCATAGATTTCGAAGTGAGCCAACGTTCAGAGAACTTTTGGGATTTGTATCTGACAAAGCACTAGATTTACTAGTACATGAATTAGGTAACATTTCAAACGTCGGCTTGACTATCGACAATTGTGGTTGTGTTTTATGGCAAGTTAATGGACTACCATATGCACATATGCTGGCAGACTTTAGACATTCACAAGGTTTCATACAGTTAAACGTTATAGATTCTTATTGGAAGCAATTATTTTGTACTCCTCCTACGTTGCATCGTTCAACTCTTGCTTTTGATGACTTGCCCGAAATAAAAGCATTGAAAAGGTAAACCACTATTTAAGAACCCCCTGTAGCAACTATTAAAAAGGTAAACCATCTAAAAAAGATATGTTAACTAAACGAGAGCCGTCTTATTTGAACATGTTGTAGCATCATTGCCGTGTAGCTCAAATCTTACTCCGGTTGGTCGTCGCTTAAAGAAGCTTGGCATCAAAAGTAAGGCATGTGAGAACAATCAAGTTGACGATGAATATTTGTTGCAAATGCCCAAATGTATAAGACCCTACGTAGTTGGATAGACGATATGCCTAGTGATGGTAATGCGGTTATTGGGTTATGGTTAATCAATTGAATCTCCATAATCGAAGACCAGATAATCCTTGTAATTTTGTATGTGAGTCTATGGTTGACAATTTAGTGCTACATTCTGCAATGTACAAAAGAATGTGGTTGGGTTTGCTGAATGGATGCAGATGCCAGAATCAAGATTTATTATAGCTGAAACATTTGGCACTGTGGTTGTTTTGTTAAGCAAGCATATAAGTTGTTGTTCCCACAACAGTACGTGTGACCATGTTAAACCACGACAGGATGGTAGTTATGGTGTATGTGAACAACTCTCATTTTGTTGGTATTAAACTTAGTTCTGACTCTCCTTTGCCTCCTACACCTCACTTTTTGTATTTTCAATAGTTTTATAATATTAACGTGGAAGATTGGACAAAACCACATATGGAAAGAGTGAATGAGTACTTAGCTTCTTCAAAAGACCATGATTATGGAGGCGGTGTAGTTAAAGTAGAGTAGACTTATTACTTCGTTTGAATTAAATGTAATTTCTTAGCTTATATAGATTGTTCTGACTTTAAGATATATGATTGGAAGTTTTTTTTATTAATATTAATGTATCAAATAGACATAGGTGTGTAACATTACTGGTTAAAGTTAACTTTGAAAAGGATACCTTTTGTTTTTTTCCTTTAAATTTTATTCAATTAATTGAGAGAAGATTTTACTTTAATTGATGAGCGAAACCTTTCATTTCTCTCTCTTTAGTTAAATTGATTGATTTATTAAATGTCATTAATAGGCAATTTACACAACATAAATTGTTGGCATATCCAAATATACTCTAATGCATATTGTGAAAATACAATATATAAGAAGTGTACATAATTAATGTGATCGTATGCAGGTGATGAGATTTACACCGCAATAGACACATTTTTCCATTACATATGTCTTTGTTGTATAGTTTTGAATTAAAAACATGCATAATAAAAGATGTACAATAGCTATCTTGCATATATACATATACATACATACGTATATACAGACATATATATTTATATATTTGGCAAACTTATATAATTTGAAATCAAAATTAACATTAATGTACTAATTTTTTATTAGGGAAAGATTTGAAATCAAGAATTATATTAATGCATATAATCCATCTTATTAATTTTAATTTGGGCAACATAAATGTGTTTCCGTACACATAAAATAGCATGTGATGTTTTAGATCCTAAATTAACTTATTTATGTAAACTCCAATTTAATACATATGTATATGCGTATGTGTGTGTGTGTGCATGCGTGCATTGTTTATATCTTAGGTAGTGATTTTGATGACAATAACCGTATAAAACATAGATCCTAATGTTTTACCAAGTTATATAGTATATAATGCAGAATATTACACAGGTGCTGAATCGAAGACTATACAGTGTAAAAACTTGAGATAAAGATATGAAGACTCATGAGTTCAAAAATAAAGAAATGAAGATCTCACGATTATAACTTAGTGTTTAGAGTCATTAGAATATATTATTAAAGCCCTTGATGGCAATCTCTATCTTTTCTCCAATTTCTAATCTCTGATATTTTGAATAAAAATCAATTATTTTAAATTTTAAAATATATTTTTAAATATTAGTTTATAAAAAAATTTAGTTAAAAATATTTAAAAACTATGTTCAAATTAGTTTACAGACTTTATGATTTTCAAAACAATTTAAAAGAAAAATATTTTCAAAAATTACTAGGATATGTCAGCATGCTTGTTTTGTATATGTCGACATATAGGTTGTTGGATGGTTATTAAATTTTGAATGGAAGTATCTTTTGGACACAACTCTTCATGAATGGATACATCTATTCATTTACTATATAAAGGGAAGTGCAAACAAATTTTTAACTAATTAATTTTGGATGCAATAACATAAAATATTCCACCCAACCACCACTTTATTGATTCACTAAAATTTTATTTACAATTAATATAACAAAGCTAAAGTAAACAAATTACCATTTAATCAATAACCAAATTGAGAAAGGGAGAAAATATCTATAAGGTAAAATTGTTGGAAAAAAAAACAATGACAAAGAAGAGAAAATTAGAAAATAGATTTATCACCACACTTTTACCCTCTCTTCAAATCTCTATTTATATAATCAATTATTTAATGTCCAAGTTAACATTAGATGGCAAAAAATAATTTGATTAACCAATTAGGGAGAGAAATAAACACACTCAAATATGTCTGTTAATTAGAGGAAACAAAATCTTCTCTTTCTTTCTTTTGCATATTTATTTTCCTCTATTTGTGATTTTGTATCACCAAAATTTAGCACTCCACCTTGATGCAAAATCATATATCTCCAACATATCAAGCCCCATATCTAAATCTATCACAAATTCTCATATTTCAACCACACTAAATTACAAATCTCAAGCACCATCTACATGTGATGCATCTCCCACATGAGGTGCATCTCCCACATGAGGTGCACCACACAAATCCGGTCTCAAAAATGTTTGTGATACCACAAAGATCTCTGTCTTGTCTTTGTGGATTTTGCAATTCAACACCCGTCTATCACTGGATCTGAGCTCATTACCCGATCACTGTCACTCCGTCGAGCATCATCAACATGAAGACCCTGTCTAAAATATGATTTTCAATGCTAGAATCATAAGCAGTTACCACACTAACATCTTCACCTTGCCGCGGACTAGGTCCTTCTACCATCATTCGCTTTTCATTGTCGACTATAGAACCAACCAAGCTATAAAGGTTTCCTTCTTCCAATACTCCTCTCATCGACCACCTTTCTTCACTCTCAAAACTCCACCTTGAGTCTCATAAGTGCAACCACGGCAATCCAACCGACCGAGAGAAATAAAATTATGCAAATAAGTGGGTAAATGTCTCACTCCAGAGACTTCTCTAATCACACCATCATGCATACGAAATCAGATAGATCCAATACCACAAATCGGTAGCTCTTCTCCATTGGCTGTCCTAATCATGTCGACACTCTTCACGTAAGAAGAAAAACAATTCACATCTCTATAAATGTAAAAACTGGCTCCCGACCCCTCTTCCAAAGTTTATTTTCACTAAAGAGGACATCATAAGAAGCATCACTATCGGTACCTTCAGCAAAACCTGCATGTGCATCACTATTAGTATCACCATGTGCGGCCTTTTTTGATCTCTTTTATAAGCATAACACTTGCTGCGTATGAGACCTTTCTTATTACAATAATGACAAGTGATAACACTTTTACCATTAGCGACCTTCTTCTTTCAAATTGTATCTTTCTTCGAGTCCCTTGCCACCATAGCCTCACTTTGAATTGATTTCATACCTCACCCTTTTCTTCTAAGCTTCTCATTTAAAAGACTGCTTCGAACAGTTTACAGAGAGATGATTCCATTAGCATTAGAATTATGCAATGAAACAACCAAAGTTTCCCAACTTTCTGAAAGTGAACTCATTAATAAAAGAGCATGTAACTCATCATCAAAATTGACCTTCATATTTACCAATTGATTTATTACATCTTGAAATTCATTCAAATGCTTTGCAAAAGACTTCTCTACTTCTAATCTCAGCTATACCAACTTTTGAACTAGAAAAGCCTCACTAGTATCACTCTTTGACTCATACAAAGATGCCAACTTGTCCCATGATAGCCAAATGATGGAAAAATGAATCATCAAGATACTGGCGAATCAAAGCAATCGCCTTCTTATCCATCTTCTTCCATTTTTCCTCATCTACATTAGAGAACTTCTTTCCATCTCCATCAATCGGATCATGAAGATCATTGAGGTACAGAACATCCTCTATTTTAGGCCTTCAAATACCAAAAAAAATTCCATCCAAGATAGCCATCTTTGAAAACGAAATCATATCCGACATTAATAATTTTTCAAACCAAAATTACTCTAAGCTATCCGATGATCTGTGCTCTGATACTAAACTATTATGAAAATAGCAGCGCTTTGCGGAAACTTTTTCAAAGGATTTTTGTCACTCAAATCACAAAGAGATAACTTGGATTGAAACAAGATGGTATTGAAATCAAAACGCAATAGCACAAAATATTCCACCCAACCACCCACCTTATTGGTTCACCAAAATTTTGTTTATAATTAATAGAACAAAGCTAAAGTAAATAAAATACCATTGAATCAATAACCAAATTGAGGAAGGGAGCAAATATCTATATGGCTAAAATTGTGGGAGAAAAAGAAAAAAGATAAAGAAGAGAAAATTAGCAAATAGATTTTCCACCACATTTTTACCTTCTCTTCTAGTCTCTATTTATATAATCAATTACTTAATGCCTAAGTTAACATTACATGGTAAAAAATAAATTGATTAGCCAATTAGAGAGAGAAATAAACATACTCAAATATGCCTATTAATTAGAGGAAAAAAATCTTCTCTTTTTTTCTTTTGCATATTTATTTCCCTCTATTTGTGATTTTGTATCACCAAAATTTAGCAAGGCCCACCTCAGAGAGAGACTAGGTAAATCATTCAATTGAAACATTCGAAGGAATTGGAGCATTCTACTCGATAATACGAGCTATTGCTCCAAGTTTCTCTTAGTTTCGACTTAAACTGAAAAAGTTATGAAATGAAGAAAACCGATTCAACCTGTTGATTCTATTAGTTAGTGAATAGAATTATACCAGCAGACCAAAATATGCTAATACTATTGGAACTGACCGAGCCAGCATTGGATGAAAAATGTGAATTTAAAAAAAATTCTCTAATTGGAATTTGATGTACCCATGAAGTCTAACATATACAGTTGATCCACTCTAAAAATTAAAATCATATTTTGTTTTAATTATTTTCTTTCTTTAATTATTCCATGATAATTAAACGAATATTTTTATAATTTGAATATATCATTATATATTCTAGTACGTATAATGTGTAATATATGTGTGTGATGTGCAATATATTAAAGGGGTATATTAGTCTGTATTAATGTGTTGATACCAAAAGTGACATTTCAATTTGTTGCTGAACCAAATCAGTTTCAAATGGATCCAAACATTTGAAAAATATATTTAAGGTTAGGAGATGAAACTTGATCCAAACTGCATGTTAAGTCAAGCTACATATTAAAAGATATGATCCTCTTCAAATCAGTCATCTAAATGATTTATGCCCATCTTGAAGAGATACCAAGTACATCATCTAAATGGAACATTCGAAGGTACTGGAGCATTCTACCTAATAATACGAGTTATCGGTTCAAGTTTCACCCCACGACTTAAAATGAAAAGATTATACATGTTGGTTCTGTTAGCTACCGAACCAAATTATACCAGTCGACCAAAATATGTTAAAATTATTGGAACCGGCCCGGTCTGCATTGGGTGAAATAGGCGAATTTTTAAAAAATTCTCTAATTGGATCTTGATGGGCCTATGAAGTCTAATATATATAGGAGATCTGTTCTAATTATTTTAATTAAAATCATATTTTGTTTTTATTATTTTGTTTTTCTAAATTAATCCATAATAGTTAAATGAATATTTGTATAATTTGAATATATTATACGTTCTAGTATGTATAATGTACGATAAATGCAAGTGATGTGCAACATATTAACGGTGTACATAATCAAGTTTGTACATAGATATTGAGATTTACGTCTACTATGTATATACTTAGCACGCACATACGTTCACACACGTATATATGTCATAAATAAATAACTACATATTAATACACACACACACATGTATATAATTTTGAAAATTTATTAAATAGTTAATGAATATAATTTTAAAATTACTTTCATTATATTTTGACTAAGTCTTGAATTTTTAAATTTTAATTTTAAACATAACATCTAATTTGACTTGGTAAACAAATATTAAAATTCCAAAGCTAGATCTAAGATATTTATTTAAAATTGAAAGTATCTTATGTTTGACTTAATAATATTATTGCAAAAGAAATAATATTAAAATGAATTTATTATATGTTATCGAAATAATTTCAATATACATATATACATTGAGTATTTTAACGTAAATAAGTATAGTAAAATATATACAAATATAGTTCGTCCTTAATTTTTTTAACTACCGAAAGGAATTTTAATACACACACAGAAATATATATATATATATATATATATATATATATCATATTTAAACGAATATTTATATAATTTGAATATATCATTATATATTCTAGTACGTATAATGTGTGTTATATGTGTGTGATGTGCAATATACTAAAGGTGTGCATGATCAAGTTTATACATAGATATTGTGATTTACATCTACTACGTATATACTATGCACGTGCACACACACACACACACACACACACACACACACATATATATGCCATAATTAAATAACCATATCTCTACTATTAATAAAGAGAATTTGATAAATAGATTTCCATAGCATCTTTTTGAAATTTCAAAAATGCCCTATATCCATCAATGAAATCTCACCATGGGTTTGCAAGCTCCACCACCACTCTCATCTTAACCATCCATCAATGGAATTTACCATTATTTCTTAAAATAAAAGTACCATGACCACTATAGTTTTTGTACTTATAACACACATTCGTCCTAAATTTTTTATTAAATAAAAAGTAGATATTTCTAACAATTATATACACATATGCATACCACTTTTGAAATTTTATTTATTTTTAAACTTACTTTTGTTATATTTTGATTAAGTCTTGAATTTTTTGTTTGAGTTTTAAGAAAATCTAGTTTGACATGTAAACAAATATTAAAATTTCCAAAGCTAGATCTAAGATATTTATTTAAAATTGGAAATATCTTATGCTCAACTTGATAAAATTATTATAAAATAAATATACCAAAATGAATTTATTTTATGTTGCCAAAATTAATTTTAATACACACACACACACTTTGAATATTTTATGTAAATAAATATTGTAAAATATATATAAATATAGTTCGACGTTAACTTTTTAAACTATCGAAAGGAAATTTAACACATATATATGCAATATTTAATATTTCTCTCTCTTTATTTAAATTTGTTGATTTATTAAATGTCATTAATGAGCAATTTATACACAACATAAATTGTTAGTATATCCAATATACTCTAGTGTATATTATGAAAATACCATATATAAGAAGTGTACATAATTAATGTGATCGTATGCAGGTGATGGGATTTACGCCGCAATGGACACATTTTTCCATTACATATGTCTTTGTTGTATGGTTTTGAATTAAAAACATATATAATAAAAGATGCACGATAGCTAGTTTGCACATATAAATATACATACATATGTAAGTACGAACATACACTACAACAAAAATACCCTATTACAATGCTCTTTTTACAACGGTCATTGACTGTCTGTTGTAATAGAATGATATTACAACGGTCCTTTCAGACCCATTGTAATAGATGCCCTATATAATGCCTGTTTTACAACGGGCTATAACTGCCCGTTGTAATAGAATTCTATTACAACAGTCCTTTCAAGCCCGTTGTAATATATGCCAATTTTTCAACGTTCATAAAATGCATGTTGTAATAAAAGCCAATTTTACAACAGTCACAAAATGCCCGTTGTAAGAGGTTTCAAATTTAAAATGGTCATAATGCCCATTGTAATAGGTGCCAATTTTACAACGGTCAAAAAATGCCCGTTGTAATAGGTGCCAATTTTAAACGGTCATAAAATACCCGTTGTAATCGATGCCAATTTTACAATGATCATAAAATACCTATTGTAATAAATGTCTATTTCCAATTTTTGATAATCAATAATTAATAATTAAAACGCTTTCTTAAAATTAATATTTATAATTTATTAATATTTAATAATTAATCCTTAGTACTATTATATTAATCATATGTTACTAGTTACTAAATGTAATATTATATTACTAATTACTATAATATTATATTATTTGTTAATATTTATAACTAATCATTAATAATATTATATTAATAATTTATAATAATTAATGATTATTAATAAATAATCACTAATTATTAATTATTACATATAATCAGTATTCCAACAGGCTTAATTTTACTCTCTAGTTATTAGTAATTATTATCAAGTAATTAATATTAAATTTATAATAATTTATAATTAATAATAAACAAGGTTTTAAATATCCGATTTCGGTCATGTTTCGTCTCGGAATTTTTACGCAAGTTATCTCGTATCGGGAGAGATCTCGGACGAATGAGTACGTATCGGGTGTACATCTCGGATTGACATCTCGGGTCTTACAATGCATCTCGGGAATATATCGGATGTACTTATGTGTTTAAAATTAATGTGTCAAAAATTTATTTAACGATTATAACTTTCTTAGTAAAAATAAAAATGGTAACATACTTGATTTACATGGAAAAAGAAATATTTTTAGAACAGTAGTAGCTTGATTAGCTTAATTGATTTGGTAATGATTGAATAATATCCTTTTATTTGAACGTAATAAAGAAGTGAAACCTTTCGCATGACTCATTAAGATAAAAAGTAAAGAATATGTTCAAGAAGTTGGTAAATTATAACTGGATTGAGTAGTTTCTTTTGAATCAATATGAAAATAAAAATTATTATGGAAAATAAGAAAAATATATAACTCGGGTGAGATCTCGGATTGAGATTTTGATCAATATATCGGGTGAGATTTGAATATCTCGGACGAGATGAGTGTCGAGGGAGATATGGAGGAGATTTGATGTCTCGTCTCGTTTAAGTGTGAAAATGAGATCTCAGGCGAGATCTTGGGCGAGATATAGGAGATTTAAAACCATGATAATAAATATTAATAATTATGATTAATAATTATTATTAAAAATTAATAATTAATATTAAAAATTTAAAATAAATTTTAAAAATTTGAAATTAATAATATACACATATTAATTATTAACAGTTCATAATTAACAGTAAATTATAATTAATAAATATGAAGTAACATTTAATAAATACCAACATTTATTTGCATTTTTTACTTTTACCACAGTCTTAACCGCGAGGAAGGTTGGTAAAACTGAAAATAAATAAAGAGTGAACGGTTGATAAGTAGTTTCCCATTTAGTTTGTCAAAACCCTATGACTAGCGCTTTTTTCTTACCATGGGACAGTCTTCCCAATTTCTTGTCTTCGTCGTTTTCTATTCCAGTGCTAGTTTTTAAACATTTCAATTTTAATTTTAGCTAGTTAATTTCAAATATATTTTGTTTCGATGATGGAAAGGTGCGCACTTGGATCGGTCGGTTTGGTAATTTACTACGAAATATTATTAGGGTTTCTTAGGAGTTTAGTGAGATTCGACATGATTTGGAGTAGAAATACAAATGCTTTGGGGATTATTAAAAAGTCCTTGGTTTTAGAGGTTTGATTTCTCTCTCCATCGTATTTAGAACAAAACCATATTGACTTAAAATTATAAACAGTAAAAAGAAGATGGAATCGATGGCCTCTCACAGTTTTTATCTTTTGTTTTAGTTCATAAAGATAAAACCACGATGCTTTTCATCCGAATTCGAGCACTCAACATTGAGTTGTTGATGACAAGGATCAAAAAATTAATGGTGGGAATGAGCTTTCTTTTTCCTCCAACTCAGTTAAGTTAGACATTCAAACTGTGTGCGTCCCTCTTCTTCCTCCAATTTGGTGATTTGTTGGGCTGATCTTAAAATTTGGGGTTCGAGACATAAATCAAGGAGAAATAATAACACATGAGTTGGGTAAATTTTTACCTTCTCTTAAATGTTTAATTTTGCTTCAAATTCATTTTATTTTCTACTGCATCAATCCACTTACGAGCTTGAGAAGACTGTGGTAAAAGTAAAAAGTCACATAAACTTGTTTTTTATTTTCTATGTTAGTTTCATTTTTCAAAATTATGTATTTTCCAACAACACATAAGAAATATGTATTTTTGTTTAGAAGAAAACACAAAACTAAAAATAACAAACCAAACGGGGCCTAAATTTTTGAACAAAAACAACAAGTTCAATTTTATATTAAACCTTCTTAGCAAATCCATTTCATTGCATTAAAGTTTGTATATTATAACAATATATTTAAATTTAAAACAATAATACATTTTTTTACAACTCACTACCTGATCATTATTTCATAACAAATTCATTACTAGCGCAAGGATTATGCACTTGTTGAAAACATTCTAAAGCATGTATACATGCATCTAGATTAGAAATTCAAACTCTACTACGGTAAAGTAGACATTTGAATAAAATTTGAATGGGTCGTATAAAGAAAGAAAACTCACTACAAGGCCCGTTACAACCTTCATCTTGGGTTTTACCGATGACCCTATCATGCTAAAGTGTCGCAGCATCATCTTCATCTGTAAAACAATTACCCAAAGTATTCGATTCGTCATTTATTATTCAAATAAATTAAATTATTTATAGATATGGCCGCGAGATCAGCCTTCCGTTCATCTTCCTTCCGTTCCGCCACTGCTAAAATCTCACACAAATCTAAATCCTCTCCCTCGCCCTCTTCCTTCCCCTTTCGCTTCCTGAAGCCTATTGCCACTCCTCGTATTTTGAGGTTATGATGTAAATATGTTTTCTATTTTTTAGTAAGTGTCTTTCATTTTCTTTATTTTTGACGGTTGAACGAATATCTCCCCTGTTGAATCGATCTGTTGTGTTGAATCTCTGATGCCAATGCATAGCGGGACGACAGCAACACTGTTGACTTCCATGTTGTCTGTTACTCGTGGTGATTATGGATGGCTTGCCGAAGGTACTTGTTTATTTTTTTGATGATTTGAGAATATCTTAAAGTTTCAGAAAATGGTTTGCCTCGTACGTGTGCCGTGCATTGATATGGTTGCTTGACATTAACAAAGTTTTTTTAGTTAGGTTATATTGATTAATTACATATTTGAAACTTGTTTCCTCTGTTATTTTTTTGGAATTATCTATGCAAAATGTTGTCTAGGATCTAATGTTTACCCTATTTGTTCTAGCTTTAGACAATACCATCATTTGCATATTGCTGTGTGGATTGAATTATAATTGATTCATAAACTTGTTATTATAAAGAAAAATATTTCACAAACTGAATAATAATTAGAATTTGAACTCCAACTGTGTAATCAAGCGAACAAACTACACCTTTCCAGTGAAATATTCTCAACTATCATGCAAAATAAGACTTACTGGATTTTTCTTTAAATAACCTAAAAATAAACTTTAAGAATAGCCATTTTATAAATATGAAGATATAAACCTCTCTAAACAATGAGAGGCTTCTCCCCTGGATATTATAGTATATAATCATCTGTTTATCATACTCTTATTTTTGTTGTATGGGCTGCAATAAGAGTTTTCCACTTTGTTAGCTCTCGTAGCTAGAATATCTATTTGGCTTGCCAGATCTAATTTACATAAATAGTTTTTATTATCTAAGAAGTCAAAACCTAGGAGAATGCCTAAATGTTCTCAGTTAGAAGTTCGAGCCGTGATTTGGCACCTCTAATTTTATTGTACTAATATCCTTGTATACACTGTTCATAATGTTTATGCCTACATATGCTCTCTAAGTAAAATATGTTCGCCTGTATGCAACAGGGTTCATCTAGGTCTCTTAAAGATGCTTCGATCAAGAGGCTGGCTATCACGACCGAGATTTTCGATCTTCGAAAATCGACATCAATATGCCCACTGTATTACATGCCGAGCAATCGAATGCTGGAAATACTAGATCGTTAGGGAAAAGAAGAAAATAGAAATAAGAACAAAGAATCTCACAATCGCAGCGGAACAATATATAATAGATAACAACTGATCTTTATACAAAAAGAACTATAGCTCTTTTTATGCAATACATCATTAGAGTACAACACATCAATAACATGACATCGGAAAGTTGTTATCTGGATATACAGCCTACAATAAACAGCGGAATATAAATCAGATACGGGTAATACGTCTTCGCCATCCAGCTCATCTCCTGAGCTCCATAGCATCCTATCCTGCATCTGTAATAATCGGTCTGATCCGAGCATTATAATAAAATAATACCCGAGTCAGTCTAGAGAACCAGCATGAGAAAAACACACTCAATTTGGATTATTAAAGTTATCAAATCTTTTGATAATCAAAGCTATCTCGTAAGACCACGCCACACATAAACACGATGGGTTTTTATCTTACGTTAACCAAAACATTTCACATCAAATCCTCTGATATTATAATAGTGTCTAAGTACAAATACTTATTCAAATAGCCGAAATGCTTGCATCTCACGTTTCAACATAGTTGGGCATAATCAAAACCGCATGGCGCTTATTGGAGAATGGATTCCATACGAATAACTAGTCACTGGGGTATCACTTGTCACACTACAAGTCTAGAACAGCGCATCGAGGACCACGTCGAGATCCCCTACAACAAAAGACCGGACTATCCCTTACATGGATAGACCGAATATGCTATCACCTCGGGTATTCCCACGCTTTTCCGAGCTCCTTTCATGAATCATAGTAATGATATTCGAGGGTATCTAGAAAGGTGATAAACATGCCTTAATTTGGTGATACCTACTTAACCTTATTGCATCTCCTCTGCTATTTAGTCATTCCCGGTTGATGAGGCTAGAGGCTACGATTGCCTATTTAAGGAATTTCACTTAGAATGCTCATTGTCCTCCAATGACAATGTACTGATAGCATTCATCCATGCAAGTCCGTTCTGCATCCGAATGGAACCGAAGACAATATTCCTACTACATCCATTCTGGAATAATACTCAGGATTAGTAGTGATTAGCCCTTGCACTTCACTGCTCCATCTTCGACTCCATGCTCTTGTTTTCATATCGAAAATGTACTTATTGGATCGAAGTGGTATTCGGATAACAAATCCGATCTCGGTCTCTTTAAAAACAACGTTCAATATTTTTCGGTAAACTCAACCCCAGTTTTTTAGGAAATAAACAGACGAAAAGATCGGAGATTACCTCCTAACCATTGGTGGACGGATTTCCTTATCAATATCCTAGAAGAACGAAACGAGTTTAAACATGCAGTATAACACCTAGAATGGTAACTGTACTATATAAATCTCATATTTCTCCTTGATATTCCCAAAGTTATATTTTGGGTCCAGATTTTGATAGTCGGTTACTTAACCATCAAATAAAAAATCAATCAACCAAATATCCTATTTTCCACTGAAAAACTCCAAATCTCTTTCTAGTTTAATTTTAACAATCTAAATCTCTTTATCCAAAATATATGCACTTATCTTATCGAATTTAGTAAATTCACAAATTATCTTTCAAAATATATTTGAAACCCCTTTTCAAAAATAATGTGGAAAGTACCACTTCGGTGTCAAACCATGGATTCACAGCTCAATGGTTACGTCTCTATCCCAGAGAAATCCAAGAATTAACTGGAAGCACTCGCTGCCTCCGATTTCGCCATGCGAGTATACTAATACTTCTCGAAAATTTATTTAAAAATTTCAAAATAATATTTATGAAATTTCTATAATAACTTTCCAATTTAATTTTAGGCGGTTACTCTTTTAAAATAAAAGTTATTATAAAATAATATTAATATAGAATAATCTATCTCTTAAATAATAATACCAATTAATTCTTAAATAAAAATTAACTTAATATCAACCATTTCTAAAAACTACTTAATTTATGCTTGAATATACTTTAGAAAATTTTAAACAACTAAATCGTTAATTTTATGAAATATTCTTAACACTTTTAAATTTTCTAATTAATACTTAAAAATCCTCCTTTTAAAACTAATCTTAACTTCTCAGGAGAATATATTTTCAACCCCGATATAGCCAGTATAATCATTTATAAATCCGTTTTGATTTATTTCTAATTTCATTTACGTTCCAGTTCCGTAAATTTCCTTTTCACATTTCCATAAATAAACATATCATTTATTTTTAAATCGATTTGTCCATCCCATTATAGGTCCTCACCATGAATTTATAACTTCAGTTTATCCACTGATAATTACTTCACTTTATCTATAAACTTCTTTTATAAATTCTATAGTCTCATTTCCCTTTGATAACCATTTTAAAATGCTTAAGTCGAATTTAAATCGATTTTCTGAATTAAATTCCATTTTTAAATTAATTCCTTATATAATCCAAATTTATTCCAAAACCCAACTAATTTCAGATCTCACTTCCTTTTTATGATTTAAAATCATATTTAAATATGGAACATTAATTTCATCTTTTATTTTCAATTTTCCCTTTTAATTTTCCCAAACTATTTTAAATCTCGATTTTAAAAATAAATCCATTTTTCACTTAAATAATATTGCTTAAGTTCTATTATTTAAAATCCTTTAATTTAACTTATTTCCAAAATCCCTATTTTCCTTCTTTCAATTTTCAAGCCCAACTTTGGAATCAAACTATTTATTTTTCCTAATATTCATTTCTTTAAATGAATCCAAAATTTAGCTATAAATATTTTTACTTCATCAAATTCTCCTTTTAAATCTCTTTCCAAATTTTAAACATTTACCATTTGTATTTAAAAATTCCAAAATCTAACTAGTAATAATGTGGCATCCAATAAATTCAAATTTCACTAAATCTATCATAAATTATTCTAAACAAATCATATCACCGAATATAAAAATAATTTCAACATTTTGAGGAATCAGGTTGGATCCCTCCAACCTGTTTCCCTACTTCCATAGATGTTAATAAGATATAAAAATATCAATCACACTTCGAGCGAGATATCACGGTATTTAGGGGCATCCGCTATTATGCGGGCGCATATGGTCTCATCCGCTATATTTATGCGGGAATATCAATCACTCCAATATATATATATATATATATATATATATATATTACTATATATAATAGCACATTCAACTGATAATAATATATAAATTCTATCAGTCAATCAATAATTAATTTTAACTAACTAAAATTAATTACGGTAATCCAAAGTTGAGTGAGATTGACTCACCTTCATTTTTCAAATTTGCTACTCGATCCAATTTTAATTTCAGCTTGTATATTTCTCATCTACGAATACAACTTGTCTTGTTTCCATGATTTTTTGGACCTTGTATAAGGTAGATATTTTTTTTTATAAACAATCGATTTTGAAATATCATTAACAGGTCATTTATTATATTAATTAACTTAACAAAAACTCATCACCTTAATCCCGTAATCTTCATCGATCATGGCTAGCTGCCAGGATCGCGACTGCCATGCTCCACAACCACTGCTACAAAACTCCACATTGCCAGCGCCTCAATCTGTACCTCGACCTTGCATGCCAACTGTCCTTCACTAGAGCAACAACCTGCCCTCTAGTGCGCACACGTGCGAGCAGCCCCACTCAGACGAGCCCAAATCCTAATTCGACACTGATCACGAACGCGGTTTTTATACCATGATCCAACCCTGCCTCTTCCTCGTTGACGCTACGGACCTACATTATCCCCACCAATCGCACGCTCGCTCATGAACGTCATCCCCTCTCCTCCGCTGTATCGCTGATGTCAATCGCGATTCACTCGTGAGTTATTATATATATTTTTCTCCATGCGATTTCAGATTGAAAAAAGAAGGGAAGATATACATGACCCTCCCATTTTTTCTTTCAAATGATTAAGTTTTGAAAGGGTACTCAGTGGCATGATTTATAAATCGAACGAAGTATCGGCTAAAAAATTTAAGTGATTTTGAGGAACGAAATATCGGTTTTTGTCTTTGATTTTATTTTCTTTATTCAGTTTTTTTATTTGAATTAAGATGGAAGGGATGATGTGATTAAAAGGGGGGAAACGTGTTTGAGTGCGTTAATGTACAGTGATTGATTGAAGGGGAAAAATTTGATGTGAAGGAATTGCAGCTGAAAGGTTGACTAGAATCTAAATATATTAAATAATTTTTAAATATCCCGTTATACGAAACCCAAAATCTCAAACTCCTACCGAGGCGTGCCACCATACATTTATACTGTTATACCCCTCTTTCGAATGCAATGGAAAAGGATTCGAGTTCTAATTCGATCGTATGGAGAAGATAGCTTTTTTAGACCCAATTAATATATTGAATTTTCGATATAAATTTCAACGCGTTTCTATCCCGTACGGCAAAACGATAACTCCAAATGCTATGAAATTTGAAATCTAATAATAATATGCTATTATGGATCTAATGGATCAAGTTTCTTCGAAATCTGAGACTGTGCCTCTGAAGGCTATTTTTCAATGTCAATTTAAACGATATATTTTTAAAACTGAACAAATCACTTATAAATTCAATTTTAAAACATTTATTATCTTCATTATTATCAATATAAATTTTATAATCCTTTAAATTATTTTTAACAAGCTTAAAACTCCAGATTTAAAATTTTACCCAATTTCTAATTATTAAGTTCAATAATTAAATTGTCCAATACTTAGTTATATTTGAAATTTAAGTTAAAATTTAACTTTTAAATATTTTGAAATAAATTAAACATTCCAATTTCAAATATCCAAAATTTTGGGTCGTTACACTGGCCAAATCAAGTGCAATTATGGTTATTGATTTCGATAGCTCTGCGTGTAGCAATAAAGACTGTAGTTAGTAGTTATGTTAGTTTAGGTTTATATTCGATGTTTTGTAACTATGTAAAACTTTATGAATGATGTGAATAGATAAATCTTTTTGCTAAAATATTAATATCATTTTCTATTTTTAGTAAATACGAATAAATATGGTTGTCATCAGTATAATAATTTTGTTTCTAATTCAAATTAGTTTAAATTTACACATGCATTATAGTAGTTTCTTTTCCCACTTGAATTTTTTTATAAATGGGCAAATATACTTGCTAATGACCCTTTTGCAAAGGGCAAAAACATTTATAAATGGATTAATTGTTGGGCAAAAGCAGTTGTAAAAGACTCTTTTCCAACGGGCAACAACCGTTGCAAAAGACCCCTATTGCAACTGGTAAGAACCGTTATAAAATTCATCTACTCTGTTATAACATCGCACAATACAATAGGCCTAGGTCCGTTGCGAAACCCCTATTACAGTGGGCATTGCCCGTTGTAAAAGGGTTATTTTGTTGTAGTGTAATATATATGTATATATTTTATGTGTGTGTGTGTGTGTGTTTAATGTTTGGCAAACTTAAATAATTTGAAATCAAAAATTAACATGAATGTACTAATTTTTTATTGGGGAAAGATTTTAAATCAACTATTATATTAATGTGTATAATCCATCTTATTAAGTTGAATTAAGGCAATATAACCTTGTTTCCGTACACACGTGTGATGTTTTAGATCCTAAATTAACTTATTTATGTAAACATCTGATTTAATACATATGTGTGTGTGCGCGCGTGCATGCGTGCGTTGTTTATATCTTTGGTATTGATTTTGATGACAACAACCGTGTAAAATATAGATACTAATGTTTTACCAAGTTATATAGTAGTGCAGAATGTTACACAGGTGCCGAATCGAAGACTATACAATGTAAAAACTCGAGATAAAGATATGAAGACTCATGAGTTCAAAAACAAAAAAATGAAGATCTTATGGTTATAACATAGTGTTTAGGTTTATTAGAATATATTGTTCAAGCCCTTGATAAGAATCTCTCGTCTTTATCTCAAATTTCTAATCTCTGATATTCCAAATAAAAATCAATTATTTTAATTTAAAAATATATTTTTAAATAATAATTTACAAAAAACTTTATTTTAAAAATATTTAAAAACTTTGTTCAAATTAATTTACAGACTATAGGATTTTCAAACAATTTAAAAGAGAAATATTTTCAAAAATTACTAGGATATGTCAAAATGCTTGTTTTGTATATGTCGATATATACATTGTTGGATGGTTTTAAATTTTGAATGGAAGTATGTTTTGGACACAAATCTTCACGAATGGATACATCTATTCATTTACTATATAAAGGAAAGTGCAAACAAATTTTTAACCAATTAATTACTTATGTCTTACCCCTCCAAGCTCTCTTGAAAATTCCCTTAAAAAATATACTATATTCTATTCATATAAAATCAATTAATACTTCATTGTATTGATTTAATACTACATTCTTACTAGTTTGGAAACATATATATATCTCTCTCTCTCTCTCTCTTATTTCAAAGATCAAAGTGTTATCCAAGAGGCTATATGTAAGGACCAGTGTTTTCGACCTTCGAAAGTCGACACTAATACATCCTCGTACCCAAATCTATGTGCCGAAAAACCGATTGTTAGGAGGAAAAGAAAATAAAGATAGAATAGAATCTCACACAAATGAAATAACATATATTATATCAATATAATCTTTATAGCGGAAAATTTTGAACAAAATATCAGAGCCTAACCTAGATTCAACCTGGACAGTTATAAATCTCTATCCTTACAAATGCTGACAACCAAACAAAACAATACAGTATATGCAGCGGATAATAGAATATGTCTGTACATAAATGAAGATCTCCAACTCTCCTTTGGAATCGCCAAGCATCTTCAAATAACCTGAAACTACTCAGATCTGACCCGAGTATTAAAATTACGTGGATCAGGCCTTATAAACCAGCATGAGATACTCGAAATTTTAAATGCTGATGTAAATCAAAACCTTTGAAAAGAAGGGTATCTCATAAGACCACGCCCACGCATAAATATAGACAGGTTTTTATCATATGATAACCAAAATACTTTATATCAAAACGTTTGACATTAGTTTGAAAACACTTTCCAAATAAATATATACACAATGAAAGTATCAATACCCAGACTAGGTCAACGGAATATACCTGGACGGAATATATGATACAAAATGGGTAGCTGAAATGTTTACAAATCATTACAACTATTTTGGAAATATAATCAAAAGCCGTAAAGACCGTATTGGAATTGGATTACCAACATTATAGGGGACCAGTGGCCTTTTCCTTCGATCCACGTATAACAATGTAGTTCCTGCGGTGCCTTAATCACTTTTCTCAAGCAAGTCGCTTGGAACTACACTTGCTACACTACCAGTATCCGGTAGCCTTACAAGAAGAATGTCTCTATATTGGGAGCTACCCAGAGAATGTCAACAAGAAGTCCTTCTACTATGAAGATCATCGGTCTTCAATATAACAAAGATTTTCAGAATGTATAAGCCTCTACCATATAAATATAATGTGGGGTAAACCCCTGGGACTCGTGACGCCAATCCTTACATTCTGAAGGTCCCCGGTCTTCAATAATCATCATCGTCAACATGTCTTCACTTTCAAACGCATACTTTAGTTCGAAGTGGTTTTCGGATAGGAGTTACCCAAATCCAACCTCGGTTCCTTCGAACCAATCATCGATTAAAAAGATGTTAAGCTCTTATATGATTATCAACCATCAATCAATTTAATTCATCTTTTTATTTATTCATAAATATCTATTAGTGATATATTCATTAAATTATTCCTTTATCTTCTCAATAGTATATGGAAAAATTAAGCCTCATTTATCAGATCATTTGGTTAATTAAAAAACCTTTTTAATCTTGGAATAATTCCAAATCTTTTCACCTTTATTTAGGAAAACATCTCCAAATATTTTCTACGCAATCCAAGTTATTTAAATTTGGAAAACTATATCTTTTATACTTTGGGAAATTTGGATCCGAGTAAATCAAATTTACAATCTCATTCGTCGAACCAGTCCGGATAGCCATGGAGAGCAAAAACTATTTTTCCAAACTCAAGCCTAGACACTATCTCTCTAACATCCATAATGCAGTCAAGTTATTTGATCGACCCTAAATCATTTACATAGTCTACTAACTTTTGGTCATTTATTTAACCATTCCATACATCCTTCAAATCATTTTTAAAATACTTTATTAAATACTTAAAACGTATACAAAAGATTCGAAAAAGAATGGTTGTATTCAAAACTATAATTAAAAAGCTACAGAAAAGTGCAGCGGAAAGTGCTTTTTAAGCTATATTGATCAATATGACTTTTTATCATTTGAAAATTCATTTTTATAACTCAAATCACTTTTAAAACTTTTTTTTTGCAAGGCAAGCCGGTTTTATAGTGGGCCGTCCACTTTTTATTACGAACGTAATAAAATTTGAAGTACAGGAGTAAGGTAAAAGCACCTTAACTACTTATAAAACATTTTAAACGATCTTTAATATATATTCCATATTTTTAACTATTTTAAAAATATTTATTTAAAACATTTGCGACTTTAGCCACCGGACTATCAAATCGCAATTTTCTTGATAATTTGATTTGCTCATATTTCAATATTTACTAAACAAAATCTCGATACTTCTCTTTTATTTGAAAACAATAGTCATAAGAGTTCAAAAAATTCTTATTGCATAGAAATCCGACTCCTATTCCTAACTATAGAAGGATTTAACTTTTACAGTGTGAAATCGCGAACTATCATTATGCGACGTGCTTATTTTTGACTCCAAATTCATTATTTGAAAAAACTTCTCCAATTTGAATTTTAATGTTTATAAAACAATTATAGACCATTTTCAAACATTTAAACCAATATTTTTCATATTAAATCTCTTTTTCAATTTTAAATCAATTCATAATATTATATGATTATAATATTCGTTTTTAATCTTTTTATATTTTCAAAAACATCAAGGGACTAAATAAACTCCATACACACATCCATATGGATTTATTTTTCATTAATTATTCATCGTTAATTTCTTAACCATTTTTATTATGATTTCTCATAATTTATCATAACCAAGTTATCAACCCTATCAACATCCATATAATCAACCATATAATCAACCAAGTTACCAACCAAGCATTTAAATTTGTAATTTTAAAATTCATATAATTGTTTTCTAAATGTATTTGAAAAACTAGTTTTCACTTATGGTTCCTCTCCACCAATCTTTTCCGTAGCTTCTCGAACCGATTCTGGCATCACTCTGACAACATTTCCTCCCTTTTCCTTACTTTGGAGCTTTTCAAACTCCTTTTCTTCTTGATGAGCTCTGCCTTCCCTAGAAAAGGTGATGAAGCTTGGTCTTGATGGTGATGGTGATGGTCGTGGATGGTGGAAGGGAAGTGGAGGTGATTCACTCTGGTTTTGAGGTGATTTGACTTTGTATATGCATGGATATAATTTTATTTTATTTTCTACTAAAATTTCTTCATAAAGTATTTAAATAAGAAACCACTAAAATTCTGAGGAGGAGCTTAGGTAAAATGAAGAAGAATGTGAATGAAATGGAAGAGTATGCATGAGTATTTATAGGAAAAATTTGTGAAAAAATATCTAAATGTGTATAGGACAAACTACCCTTAGCCCACTCCCCTCCCGTCACATCACAATACACGTTGATATCTCCCCCTCCATTTGCTCCATCACTTCATTCACTTTCAAGCCGTCCATTCATGTCCTTAGTTGACTTAAGGTTGCTTAAAGATAAAGAGAGGTGAAAATAGCAAGATATTTCTAAGATATATGTACTTATACGTGTGCCTATGTCATATGTATATTTATATGTGTTCATGTATATGTTAGTGGAAGTATTTGTATGTTATATATATGCACATAATATAAAAAAAGGTTGCAACGACTTTCGAACAACTTTCGTTTATTAACCGTTAAAAATCGAGAAACCGATTCCCGGTCGCATTTTTATAATTTAAATTACATATATATGTAAACAAATTTAAAAATAAATTTCTAATCATTTTAAATTAATTAATTAAAATGATCTCATTTTATTTATAAAACCATATAAATTTATATCAATAATTATTTACAAAAAATGCATTTATACCGATAAACCGATATCGATTTTCTTCATAATTTCAAATTGCTCAAATATCTTTATAAAACTATTATAAATCATTTATTATCAATTTATAAATATTTGATATGAACTAATATAATTTAAACATAGTTATTTGAATAATTATAATAATTATTAAATCATTAAATCTCAATTTAAAATCATAAATCAATTATTAAATATAAGGGCATCATTGAGGACGCCATGCATACTTTTAATTTCAAAAAGTAAATAAATTAATTTCATTTCATATTCTTATTCAATTATAACAATAAGTTTATGTATCCAGCTCTGTGCGCGAAGTTTTACGATTATAGAGTTGTTTAACGATAAAATGATTTTCGACCATTTTATCGGTATTTTTCCAACGTTCATATTTTTGTTAATACTAATTACCAAAAACATCATAACTTTTGATATAAAACCTTGAATTGGAATATTTTGAAAATAAATATAATTTATGAAATTGATATATTTGCGGGTCGTTACGCTATAGGTCCATTGTATTCAATGTCCAAGAATTTGTCTTTAGTAAAACTATCAACTGTAGTCGTGTCTGTTTGGGTGTGCTTCTAACCCATACAAATCAAATGGGTATGCTTAGTAGTCTAGTAAATCTAGTGGCGATCTTGTAACCCAGTTAAATCAAGAGAGTTTACCTCGTAGTCGAAATACAAGACGGTGTATCTTATAGCCTTGATATTGAGATTGTAATATGGTTTGCCTTCTACCTAGTTTAAAGATTGGCATTTGAAAAAAAAATATGTACAAGAAATTGTATGGGATTTCATATAGGAGAAATACGAACAGGTATGAAATCCTCAGTATCATCTCTCTAACTTGTACTTTACTTTCTGTTATTGCATCTATGATTGATTGTTAGTATAATTCTGTGCTATTAATCTATGATTTAATATTGGACAACAAATCATAAATTCAAAGCAATAACTCCAAGATTCAAATCCTAAGTGAAACATAAAGGTGTAACTATAAACTCGCCAAATACTTACGTAGATCACCTACATAGCAAGGTACATCAGAAGGCAAAAGTCAAGATGCCAAAATCCAAAGCAAGTCTTGGATCGGTACCAAACCAAGCACCTCAGATTGGTACCAATCCATGCTTTCACTTCAACAAATTGTAATGTACTTCACACCGTCCAAAGATCGATGGCAATCCCAAGAAAAACAAACTAAGACCCATGCTCACCACAGATCCATGCCTAGAATTCAAAAAAGCAAGGATTAAGACATACTGAACTAAGGCTCAATTTGCTACCGATCTGGAAGCTTTTAGGCCGACACCAAACCAAGATATCACATGCTGATTTGGCCATGATCTCTTCAGGCAACCTTCTTCAAAGAATGGAGAACATGGAGAGAACGTGGTGGAGGAAAATTCACCGATATTCGTCTATAAATAGGAGATGAGAGATACCATTTCGATATCTTATTTTCCATTCTATAATTTAATAATGATATACTTGGATCATCATAGATCCAAGACTACCAACCCATAAAACCTCACTTGTAAAACTTTGTAGAAATCATTAATAAAGCTTAAGAGAACGTAGGCCAAAATTTAGCCGAACCATTATAAATTGTTATGTGTTGGTTTTACTCATTTTCCTTTTAATTTCCTTATTTTATTTTCTTCTTTTAACTACTTGGGTGTTTATGCCAACTTTAGGTGTAAAAAAATATACTTTAAATACTTTCAACAAAGATGAACATAAAACGGTTTGAATTACTTATGCAAAAATAAACCATTAAAATCACAATAAATCATTTGGAATCCAAACATGTGAATAATCATAAATAAATTAAATTAGATATTACCTTGGAATTTTTCCAAAATCAAACCTAGAATCATGAATCAAAAGCTCCTATATTCTTGAATCAACCTTCAATGTTGCAAAAGTCAAGTGGTACAAACCACAATTGATAAGTGGATTTAATTTGTATTTGATTTTGCAATTTTTAGCCCTATACCACCATGAAAAATTCGACCATTGCTTGATGGAAGAAAGAGAGAAAATTTTGTCAAAAGAGAAATGAATGAATTAGAGATAGTATATTTTGAAGGAAAAGTTGAAACCTTTCAATTTCCTTCTTTAAAATCTTCCATATTTAATTCCTAATCCAGTCTCATCAAATGATCTCTCCCAACCATGTATGGTCAGCTATAGAATGAGGTATGGTGAGCCCAAAAAGTTTCTAAATCCATTCAAGTTTGTTCCCTTTAAATCTAATTTAAATATTCTATTGATATTGTACATTGATATGTGCATTTATTGTTGGATCTGAGCCACTATGCAGCAGGTTAAATGGGTAAATTTCAAAAAATTTATTCCATTTTAGATCTTATTTGGCCTATGAACACTAAATTCATTTAGGTTAGATCTAAATTAATTTTAAATAAATTAAATATTTAATTTAATTTATAAATAAAGTTTTATCTTAATGTTATATCTATATTATGTAATGTAAAATGTGTCTCATAAACACATTGGTGTGCTCACATGTGTGCATGTGTGCATGTACAACATATATTGTGTACATGGTTCAACATGCCTACATATAAGTATTGGGATTTACACCACAATAGACATATTAACTTCTTTGTATACATATGCGTTACTATCATAAATACAAACATATATATAATTTAATATGGTACAATATTATGTTTATAAAAGTATAAATTTGTATAAATATAAATATTTTTACAGTATTTGTAAATTAAATTATTTCTAATTTAACTTAAACATTCAAAGTTTAAATCTCGGATCTAAATCTAGATTTCAAAATATCTTATAATTTGAAATTTAAAAACTATTTCATAACAGAATGTATTTTAATATATATATATATATATATATATATAAGAAAACTATATATATATTTAAATAAAATACGTGTGTATGTATCTTTGTGCATATATTAAAATTAATGTTTAAAATAAATATAAAATGATACTGTTAACTCGCCTTTTGGCAAGGCCACGGACATGCGGATTTAACTAAAACAATTTCACGACCATCGAGTCTGAAATATGATGGGTTTGGTTTAAATGAATGATGTTCACTTGGATAGATGGTAGGTCGTTCAGTCGGAATGAAGTGGTTGGAAGTGTTTGAAGTTCGACCTTGTGGCTCGGCCGTTCGGCATGGCGATGTCCGGTCGAGGTATGGAAGTTCCGGATAGTCGTTTGGTTGCCGTTAGGCACTGGAAGTCTTTCAGCATTGGATGCCGTTTGGCATCGTACCTCGCTCGGCATTGGAAGTCGTTCGGCATTGGATGTCGTTCGTTATCGTACCTCGCTCGGCATTGGAAGTCGTTCGGCATCGTACCTCGCTCGGTATTGGAATTCTTTCGGTATTAGATGTCGTTGGCATCGTACCTTGCTCGGCATTAGAAGTCGTTCGGCATCGTACCTCGCTTGGCATTGGAAGTCGTTCGGCATTAGATGTCGTCCGGCATCGTACCTCGCTTGGCATTGGAAGTCGCTTGGCATTGATTGTCGTTCGGCATCGTACCTTGCTTGGCATTGAAAGTCGCTCGGCGTTGGACGTCGATCGGCATTCCTCCTCTTGGTCGGCATACCTCCCCTCGGTCGGCACACCTCCCTTCGTTCGGCGCACCTCTCCTCGTTCGGCATACCAACTGCTCAGGGTCGGTCGGTATAATGAAGTAGGGTTCGGCTATGGCCTTGGTGGGCCCAAACTACTCAGGAGGCCCAACAACCTGGTTTTGTCTATAAATACAGTGTGTGGGGGTTCAAAAAAGGGATCTTCTTCTCTTCGGTTCTCTGACTTTCTATTCTCTAAGGCTAAGGCTAGTCTACCACTTTGTAACTATAATCGATTATTACAGCAATAAAAAAGATACTTCTAGAGTGGACGTAGGCCGGAGTTTGCCGAACCAGTATAAAATCTGTTATTCTTTACTTCTTTCATTTTAATTTTGACTGTTCTTCACATTATTATTCTCTACATACACTCTATCTATTATCTATGACTGTTAGTCGGTGCTTTCATTTATATTTGGGTGTTAGTGACCAATTTTGGCGCCAACATTTTGGTGCTTTCACTGATAAAGCAAGCACTCAGGGATTTTGGAGCTAGGAACTTGGATAATAGAAAGCAATGGCTATGCCATCGACAAGAAAGAAAGTGACGGAAAGAAGCAATCAAGAGGGAAATCAAGAGGCTTCCTCTGGAGCTAGAGTAGGTCAAGCATCCATCTACATCACCAGAGACGAGATGGAAGCAATGTTGAAAAGACAAGAGGAGATGATGCAGGCTCTTCTTAGGCAATTTGCACAAGCAGGAAATGCAGGAGCTCAGATCCGTGGAGCTAGATCAGAAGCGCTCAACCAGTAAGCAGAGGGAATGGCTCAGTAGGAGGCAGCCCCCAATCAGCGGACGGCTATCAACTTGGATGGATCTAGACTCGAGGGCATACCATCAGGAAATGCTGGACCAATCCATGGAGGGATACCAGATGACGCTGTGCAACCCAACACTAATAGGAATGGAGGAGTATGAGATAAGGAGTATGTGCCAGAGTTCCCTCGTGAACTCTGGGGGCAGACCAGAGGCAACGGACAAGGATTACAGCTCGGGGACAACAACAGATTAACGGAGATGGTCAGACGGGCTGTGAGAGGTGGGTTGGTAAACAAAGACTTGGAGGATGTGAATAGGAGTCCCTTTACTCCTACTATCAGGCAAGCTAGGAATCCATCGGACTTTAAGCTACCAACGTTGGATATGTGTGATGGAAGAACGGATCCCACCGTTCACCTGACAAGGTACATGAGGCATATGGAGGTACTGGGGGAATCAGACGAGGTCATGGCTCGATGTTTCCCATTGTTCTTATTGGATATCGCAGCTATGTGGTTCAGGAAGCTAGAGAGTGGTTCTATCGGCACATGGACAGAGCTGATCGAAAGGTTTATGAGATAATTTTGGGTACACATAGTCAGACCCAAGAACGTGACGACTCTGACATCTATGAAACAATGGAAAGGGGAATCGCTCAGGGACTTCTTAACCAGATTCAATGCAGCGGTAGCCTCAGTGCATTGACCCGATCCTTCAATGGTTTTGATGGCAGCAGTCTCGAAAATCACGGATAATTCGGACTTCAAGATATCGTTGGAAAGGAACCCACCGAGGGATCTCGGGGAGTTCTATCGTGAGGCGAAAATGTTCCTAAGATAAGAGGATGCGCAAGCTGAGAGAGTAAGGAGAAAGGTTGAAGCTTATGCAGTGAGGGGTGGAGGTTCACCCTTCGAGGATCCAAGTAAAGACGATAAAGGAAAAAGGAAAACAAATGGCAACTGTGGCACTTCGAAGAAACCTCGAAGGGAGTCAAAGTTTTCTTCTTACACAGATTTAATTGGGACTATAGAAAGGATTTACCTGGACACTCGAGGGTACCTCCAGTATCGACGGCCGACAAGGAGAGAGCCTTCTGAATACGAGCGGGCATCGGGAAAGCATTGCCTATTCCATGAGCTGGATGGGCATAACACAAACGAATGCAGGCATTTGAGGGATATCATCGGGGAGCATGTAAGGAATGGACATCTACACCAATACATAAGGAATCGAGCTGTAGCAGTGGAATGGGAGCGGCCACCACTTACCACTAACGATGGTGGCACTAGGTCCGGCCAGCGTCGGCTTGTTATAAACTGAATGGTTTGATGGTTCTGAATAAGTAATAGTACCTAAAGTAATATGGATATGTCACTTACACACGTATGGGATCGAGGACGGCCCCTAGGCGTGCTCTGAGATGATGGAAAACCATGCTGCTTGGGTCTATGAAATCCTGTTTTCTTTCTGTTTTTCTGCAAACTTTGGTGCTTTGGACATTTACTTTTCTTAGTATGGTTTTGGAGTTTGAATTGGACTCCCGGTTTGGTTGGTTTTTTGGTTTTCCATGTTGGCTTGGATGTTCAATTTTTGATATGGATTTCTGGTTTTTCGATTGGATTCGAAACAATGTAACATATAGTTCAGGTTTTGCGATTACTGCCCCGACCAGAGAGACGGGGCAATGACCGCAAGTTACGTGTCCCTTCGCCGAAAAGCGATGGAATGGACTCGGACAAAATGTAAAAGTCCTTGGCCGGAGTGCCGAGGCTGGAGAATATAAAAGTCCTTGGCTGGAGTGCCGAGGTCGGAGAATATAAAAGTCCTTGACCAGAGTGCCTAGGTCGGTGAATATCAAAGTGGAGTGCCGAGGTCGGTGAATATCAATGTCCTTGCCGGAGTGCCGAGGCCGGTGAATGTCAATGTCCTTGGCCTGAGTGCCGAGGCCGGTGAATATAAAAGTCCTTGGCCGGAGTGCCGAGGCCGGTGAATATAAAAATCCTTAGCCGGAGTGCCGAGGCCGGTGAATATCAAAGTCCTTTCCGGAGTGCGAAGGCCGTTGAATGTCAAAGTCCTTGGCCAGAGTGTCGTGGCCGGTGAATATAAAAGTCCTTAGCCGGAGTGTCGAGGCCGGTGCGGTGAATATCAAAGTCCTTGGTCGGAGTGCCGAGGCCGGTGAATGTTAAAGTGCTTGGCCGGAGTGCCGTGGCCGGTGAATATAAAAGTCCTTGGCCGGAGTGCCTAGCCCGAAAAATATCAAAGTCCTTGGCCAGAGTGCCAAGGTCGGTGAATATAAAAGTCCTTGGCCGGAGTATCGAGGTCAGAAAATATCAAAGCCTTTGGCCGGAGTGCCGTGGCTGGTGAATACGCAAGCCCTTGGCCGGAGAGTCGAGGCCGGATA
This sequence comes from Allium cepa, assembly GCA_030765085.1. Lineage (NCBI taxonomy): Eukaryota > Viridiplantae > Streptophyta > Magnoliopsida > Asparagales > Amaryllidaceae > Allium > Allium cepa. The sequence goes on along the minus strand of CM060938.1, from coordinate 553,972,373 downwards.
ACATACAAGCCCTTAATGAGAAAGTCGAGGCTGGAACAGGATAACGCGACCCAGAGAGGTCAACGGATTCAAGGTTAAACCCGGAAAGGTCATGGATTTAATAATATGTTATAAACAGGATATGGACTTTGATTATCGGATTTGATGCTATTCAAAACACACCTTCTAATAGCAAGGCATATTTTGGGGGGCAAATGTTAACCCGCCTTTTGGCAAGGCCACGGACAGACGGATTTAACTAAAACAATTTCATGACTATCGAGGCTGAAATATGATGGGTTCGGTTCAAATGGATGATGTTCACTCGGATAGATGGTAGGTCCTTCGGTCGAAATGAAGTGGTTCGAAGTGTTTGGAGTTCGACCGTGTGGCTCGGCCGTTCGGCATGGCAATGTCCGATCGAGGTATGGAAGTTCATGATGGTCGTTTGGTGGCAGCTCGGCATTGGAAGTCATTCATCATTATATGCCGTTCGGCATCGTACCTCGCTCGGCATTGGAAGTCGTTCGGCATTGAATGCCTTTCGGCATCGTACCTCGCTCGGCATTGGAATTCGTTCGGCATTAGATGTCGTTCGGCATCGTACCTCTCTCGGCATTGGAAGTCTTTCGGCATTGGATGCGGTTCGACATCGTACCTCGCTCGGCATTAGAAGTCGTTCGGAATCGTACCTCGCTCGGCATTGGAAGTCGTTCGGCTTTAGATGTCGTTCGGCATCGTACCTCGCTCGGCATTGGAAGTCGCTCGGCATTGAATGTCGTTCGGCATCGTATCTCCCTTCGCATTGAAAGTCGCTCGGCATTGGACGTCGATCAACATACCTCCCCTCGATTGGCACACCTCCTCTCGGTTGGCATACCTCCCCTCGTTCAGGAGGCCCAACAACCTGGTTTTGTCTATAAATACAATGTGCGGGGGTTCAAAAAAGGGATCTTCTTCTCTTCGGTTCTCTGACTTTCTATTCTCTAAGGCTAAGGCTAGTCTACTACTTTGTAACTGTAATCGATTATTACAGCAATGTAAAAGATACTTCTAGAGTGGACGTAGGCCGGAGTTAGCGAACCACTATAAAATATGTTGTTCTTTACTGTTTTCATTTTAATTTTGACTGTTCTTCATGTTATTATTCTCTACATACATTCTATCTATTATCCGTGACTATTAGTCGGTGCTTTCATTTACATTTGGGTGTTAGTGACCAAATTTGGCGCTAACAGGTACTATAAACAAATACATATATATGTATATGCATACTTACGGTCTAAATAAAATTATTATTTTTAATCTACGGTTCTGAATTTTATTTAATAAATTTTTTATTTAACAACTTCTGTACGAAAATTGTTAAAATTATATTTAAATTTTTTCTTTTTGAAATTCTAATTTTATATCATGAAAAATTTCATACTTATTAAGCTTATTTTATGTCTATTACAAAAAAAATATATGTGTATGTTAAGTTATGTAAAACATAATATCGCACACTTACACACACATGTACATACACACACACGGCTTTATTAAGATTTATATAATTTAAATAATATTATGCACTTTTGTTTTTTTATCAAAATTTCATGTGTAATATATATATATATGCATTAAAAACCAAAATTTGATTTAAAAATCGTTTTTAAATATTATTTAAATATTATGGCCGTGAGTTATATATATTTATACATACATACACACACACATACATACATAGGCTCGGCCCAAGTAGTAGGCAACGGAGACCGTTGCCTAGGGCAACGCGAGAGAGGGTGGTAACTGTAACGACCTGCCTTTTCAACCTTCAAAAATCGACACTAATAAATCCATGTTATTCACGTACTTAACATCCAAGTGTCGGAATGACCGATTGTTGGGGTGAAAGAAAGAAAAGACATAACAGAATCTCACACCATGACGAGTAAAAAAATATATAATATACACAAGACCTTTATAAGAGAAATCATCTATATTATACATACATAACACAAATCAGAGTATACTAACCTATTATTAGCCTTGGACAGTTATAACAACAAGTGCTGATAAATAACAAAGAGAAATCAAGACATATAAACAGTGGAAGAATATAAGATACGTGAATACTCTTGAAGAATCTAGCTCGCCTCTTGAAAGCTCCAAAGCATCGAGCAAAATCTAGAAAATATGCTTGGGATAGTCCAAGCATTATAAGAAAATAACGCCTATATCAGCCTGCTAAACCCGTATGAGAAAACTTGAATCAAATCATATTGATTACTATATTTGAAAACCCTTTCCAAATGAAAGGTATCTCGTAAGATCATACCACACACAAATATAGATGGGTTTTTATCTTAAAATAATTAGACCATTTTCTACATATGTTATTACAGATTCATCTGCTATAGTTATAGTCCCGGCTCCTGGCGCCATAGATGGAGCCGTTGTTCTAGATAATCCCACTGATTCACAAGCATCAAAAATTGGAGAAACCGCTCTTCGTCGGTTGTGCTCAATCCATGAAATCCCCTTCGATGATGTTTTAGTTCCGTTAGGCCAAGATCGGCCTCACCTGCCCCCAGCCGGGTATACAACGTGCAATAAATTTATGTGATGGGACAAAAGTGTGCCATATTTTAATTCATTTCTCCGTGAAGTGCTACGGTATATTGGGATTGCTTTGGCACAGCTCCACCATAATAGTAATGCGTTTATTCATGGCACCTGTGTCCCCTTCATGAGCATCTTATTCAGGCTCCCTACCCCAGAGGATATCCACTATATCTATCGCTTCAAAAGACGGTCAGACGGTCCATCCTTCATATTTCTCGAGCTACATTCCAAATGTCAAATCTTGACGGAGGCGTGGAGTAAATTTTCCCAGCATAAGCAAGAGTGGTTTTACGTACGCTACCTCTTGGTTTTGTGAGTAGATGGCTGTAAGGGAGTAACTTTCATTCCTAGACTAATATTTGTCTAAGGCTCGAAGTGCATCCTTTCTAAAATTCCTTCGACTTTTATAGTATCAGCCCATGACCTGAAGGTATTGGGTATTCTAAGGCCGTCGAGGCAATTCGATCTATTCCCGCAAGAGATCGAGAAATTAAATCTTTATTTCCAATGAATTGCTTTCGAAGTTTGGATTATTGATGGAGGGTCATTGAACTAGCCTTCCAATTGGCGCCATTACAACTGGATCGCTATAGAAAAAGGCAAACAACAAGTCGGACCTCCGGTGCCCCCTACTGGAGGGCCCCCCGATACAACTGAGGAAGGTGAAATCAAAGAAACCGAGGTGTCAGAAGTGACCAATGAGAATATAAGTTCTGACTTAGCACCGGTAAATGACGCATCCGACATCGATGAACCACATCCCCCTTTAAAGCGGAAAAAGAGCCTAGCCTACAAGCTAAAAAAGAAAATAGTAGGCAGAGCTTCAAAAGTTACAATTACTCCAGTTGAGAAAGAGTCGTCTCCTTAAAATTTAGAGGGTCCGTTAAAAGGTCTATCTGACCTAACCATCCCAGACGACTTACTAAATTATGGCTTCAATGACCCAGAGGCTATTGGACTTAACTTGTCCGCGAGAAGCATTGAAGGTGATCAGGCCCGTCACCAAGGAGAAAAAACCCAATAAGTAAAGCAAAAAACACTGGTCCATCGGGGGAAAGCACTAGGACACACACAAAAACATACACTTTACCCCACACTTAAATTTTAGTCATCATATGATTCCCACTAACTCGTCCGTACATGGTTTTCCGTGCAGGTGACATGGGGCGTACTCACGGCATTGACCGTCTTCCTGGATCCTCTATCTTCTACATTTCAGTCATGATTCAGGATCAGGTAGACGACGAGATAGAGATGACAGCGGTGATAGAGATTATCGTCCCAGAGAGTCATCGTCTTCTAAAATATTAAATTATAGTCATTCCTCATATCTAAACGATCCTCCCCTTCAGTCAGCAGAGTAGGGAAAAATCTGCTTAGAAGGGATCCCAATTCAAAACTCCCCACGATCAACACTCTGGCTCGTCGAGCACCAAGCAATCTCGTGATCCCCATAAGAAATCCGTGACTCCGACTAAGCAGACTACCCTAGCTTATGCACACGATCCATCAACGGTAGAAAAATTAGTCGAGCTCAAAGCCACATTCCTGAAGATATGCTTTGACGGATTGAAATTTCTTCCTACGATTCATCTATTCCTGGGCATGTCAAATAAAGCACCATCGCCTGCAATAACGATGTTATGTCCAACATGACACATTCGTTCATTTGGCGGTGAAAGTTTAAAAGGTTTCTATTGACATCAACATGAAATTAATCTCTTGAAATTTGAAGCCATTCACGACAGAGATATCATTAGAGCCCAGGATGAAGAGCTATCCTCGTACAAATCTCAACTTGACGCCGCCTATAGAAATGCCAAGGATACAGTCAGGCAGTTAGTCATTTGGAGGCCACTCACAAAAAATAACTTGATGAGGCGATCCAACGTAGCTGCACTCTAGCCTTAGAGATAGATTCCATCTAGAAAGAAAAAGATATTCTCGCTCGACAAGTTAAAGAGCTGGAGGAGCTTCTCCTTAAAGAGAAAAAAGAGAAAACTGTTGCACAGGAAGAGTCATAACGATATTGCAATGAAATTATTGCAACACGACTCCAAATGGTGAAGCTTGATGAGGAACTTTTTAAGGCCAAAAGTGCAAAAGGAGGCAGCTCACGAGGAGGGTAAGAGAATGGCGCTCACAGAAGTTGATTCTCACCTCGAGGCAACTGTTGAAGCCTGAAGGGAAGAAATTAAGTGCTTATTTGATCTGCTCATTACCGAGTATAATGCTCGAGTTCTCATGCACCGTGACCTAACTTTTCTAGGCGAGGGTTACCTCGAATCATTGGCTGAAGCATGAGATACTATAATAAAAATTAAAAGAGTTGATCTGGGCACCGAAGAGGTTGATGAAGAAGCTCATGTGAAGGAAGTGATTTGAGGAAACGAGCCTTCCGACTTATCTACGACGATAGATCTCTTCATAAGAGACTCCTCCTCATCAAAGGGGAAGGACGACATTGTTGGCCCTTTCAAAACTGAGCCTTCGGTTCCTCCTCCCGTTCTGCCGATCATAGCTCGTCACTCGATCCTCTCGGGCAGCATGTTGGTTATGACCCGGAGAAATCTGGGCTCGGTGTTCATATTCTATCCCCTATTCATGAGGGTGAGACTCCCAAGATAGCTGAGAGTCAACTGGAAGCCGGTATGTAGCTTTCCCTTCTATAGTTTAAGAAACCTTCGTTTTTGGTGAATAATAGATGTTTTCTAACATTTATCTTTAATAACTTCATGTAGGCCATTCTGATCCTAAACCGACTCCAAGGAGCGATGTCGCCATGGAGAGGGAAGAGAAAATGGCAAAAGCACTTCACACTGGAGATACTTTTGGACCCGATGCTCAAGTGATCGGAGCGCTCGATGAGGACAAACTCGAGAATCCCTTGCCTGTAGATGAACATGACGAGGTTGAAATCACAGGCGCCGGTGGACCTACTTCAAAACTTAGCATTAGGAAGCGAATCGTGGAAGAGGAGAAAAAGAAGCCGAAGTTAAGATTGAACCTCAGGTGGTGGAACTTGACGATCCTCTAAATAGGCCCCTGAAGGTAATTCTCCCCAGTGGGACCACACCTCTAGAGGTCCCTCTTTCCCTTCCCCTTAGATAACGGTTCATTGGGAAGCAAGGGGTCTAGGAGGAAATGTTCGGCTGAGGAGCCTTCGGAAAAACCGAAGAAGGAGAAAAAGTCAAAGTGGCAGTTACCATCTTGTTACGCTCGCTCAGCTTGAATAAACCTAAATCATGCAGTAGTTTCTATTTCTTTTTTATAGTCGTTGTAGATAGACTTTTGCTCCCAACATTGGAGAAATTGTAATGGAACTTAATCTTCGCTTAGTAAATAAAAGTTTTTTCTTTGTTTTCGATGATTTTCATTGTCTAGCTTATTAACCAACTTGTTATTGAAATCAAAATTTTTTTGGGTCATTTAAGCGCCAGTTCGCTTTCACACGACTTGGAGATTTTTGAATTATTTTTACTTTAGTCCGCACTTCGGGGACTTACAGATTTGATGAATCGTTGATGCTATACTTCGCACTCCGGGGACTTAGAGATTTTTTGAATCGTTTATGCTCTAGTCCACACTTCGGGGACTTAGAGTACTCTAGTCCACGCTACGGGGACTTAAAGATTTTTTGAATCGTTTATACTCTAGTCCGCACTCCGGGGACTCAGAATATTCTAGTCTGTGCTCCGGGGACTTGAAGATTTTTTGAATTGTTTATACTCTAGTCCGTACTCCGGGGACTCAGAGAAATCTAATCCGCTCTACGGGGCATAGAGATTTTTTGAATCGTTTATACCCTCGTCCACACTTCGGGGACTTAGAGATTTTTTAAATCGTTTATACTCTAGTCCGCACTCCAGGGACTCAGAGTACTCTAGTCCACGATTCGGGGACATAGAGATTTTTTGAATGTTTATACTCTATCCGCACTCTGGGGACTCAAAGTACTCTAGCCCGCGCTCTAGGGACTTAGAGATTTTTTGAATCGTTTATACTCTAGTCGCATTCCAGGGACACAGAGTACTCTAGCCTGTGCTCCGAGGACTGAGATATTTTTTGAATCGTTTATACTCTTGTCAGCACTCCGGGGACTCAGAGATTTTTTGAATCGTTTATACTCTAGTCCACAATCCGGGGACTTAGAGTACTCTAGTTCGTGCTTCGGGGAGATTTTTTGACTCGTTATACTCTAGTCCGCACTCCGGGGACTCAGATTACTCTAGTCCACGCTTTGGGGACTTAGATATTATTCAAATCGTTTATACTCTAGTCCGCACTCCGGGGACTCAGAGTACTCTAGTCTGCGCTCCGGGCACTTAGAGATTTTTTGAATCGTTTATACTCTTGTCCGCACTCCGGGGACGTAGAGATTTTTGAATCGTTTATACGCTAGTCCGCAGTCCAGGGACTAAGAGTTATCTAGTCCACGCTCCGGGGACTTAGAGATTTTTTTGAAACGTTTATACTCTAGTCTACCCTTCGGGGACTCAGAGTACTCTAGTCCGCGCTCCGAGGATTTAGAGATTTTTTGAGTCGTTTATACTCTAGTCCGCACTCCAGGGACTCAGAGCAATCTAGTCCGCGCTCCGGGGACATAGACATTTTTTGAATCGTTTATGACATAGAGATTTTATGAATCATTTATACTCTTGTACGCACTCCCGAGACTCAGAGTACTCTAGTCCGTGCTCCGAGGACTTAGAGATTTTTTGAATCGTTTATACTCTAGTCCGAACTCCGAGTACTCAGAGTACTCTATTCTATGCTTCGGGGATTTAGAGGTTTTTTGAATCGTTTATACTCTAGTCCGCACTCTGGAGACTCAGAGTACTCTAGTCCGTGTTTCAGGAACTTAGAGATTTTTTGAATCCTTTATACTCTAGTCCGCACTCTGGGGACTCAGAGTACTCTAGTCCATGCTACGGGGACTTAGAGATTTTTTGAATCGTTTATACTCTAGTCCAAGGAATTAGAGATTTTTTTGAATCGTTTATACTCTAGTCCGCACTCTGGGGACGCAATGTACTCTAATCTACGCTCCTGGATGTTAGATATTTTTTGAATCGTTTATACTCTTGTCCACACTCCGGGGACTCAGATTACTCTAGTCCACGCTCCGAGACTTAGAGATTTTTTGGATCGTTTATACTCTAGCCCGCACTCTGGGGACTCAGAGCACTCTAGTTCGCGCTCCGAGGACTTAGAATTTTTTTGAATCGTTTATACTCTTGTCCGCACTCCGGGGATTCAGAGTACTCTAGTCCGCGCTCAAGGGACTTAGAGATTTTTTGAATCGTTTATACTCTAGTCCACACTCCAGGGACTCAAAGTACTCTAATCCGCGCTCCGGGGACTTAGATATTTTTTGAACCATTTATTGATTGAATTTTAATTTTATGTGTGCGTTCATACACCAGACATATCAATGCAATTTAATTTTGCCATGGAATTGCAATATATGGAACATCAATAGTTCATGGAAAAACAGCTTCAAGCCTTTATTTATTAAAAAAAATAGGGACAAACTGAATTGTCTTGTTACATGTCAGAAACAGAGAACAACAAAAGAAACACATATTGGGAACAATCACTATTAAAATGCAAAACAAATATACTAAGCCTAATAACGACAAAAATTCTCGCTATTCCATGCTCGGGGTAGCATCATGCCATCAATGGTCACTAGCTTGAAGGTTCCTTTACCAAGCTTCCGTTTGATGACGTATGGACCTTCCTATGTGGGGTTCATATGTGACGGGACTAGAAAAGCTCACTTTGAAACAAGGTCACCCACATCAAAGGTTCTCGGTCGAGCTTTTCCATTATAATATCGAGCGACTCGGTGCCGATATACAACCGCCTTCAAATCGGCTTCTTTACGTTTTTCATCGACGAAGTCCGACGATTTCAGTAAGAGATCCTGATTTGTCCTAGGATCATAATGAGTCATTCGGTAAGAGGGAGCTTAAAGTTCCATGGGTATAACAACTTCAGTTCCGTATGCCAAGGTAAATGGAGTGTGGCCAGTCGTAGACTTGTGGGTGGTTCTGTAAGCCAGAGTGCTGTCGAAAGCTTATCCACCCACTTGCCTCTGCCTTCTCCGAAGGTTTATTCAATATGGACTTGATTATTTTATTTATGGCTTCAACTTGTCCATTGGCTTCAGGGTGAGAAACTGCCGCAAACCTTTTCAAAATGCAATATTTTTGAAAAAAATCCTTGAACTCCCTACTCTTAAATTGAGTTCCGTTGTCTGTAATGATAGTTCGTGGAAGGCCAAAATGGCATATAATGTTTCACATAACAAAATTAATGACCTTTTTGGTGGTGATCATAGCTAAGTGCTCAGCTTCTTCCCACTTGGTGAAATAACCAACTGCGACAATTGCATATTTCGCACCACCTTTGGAGATTAACAAGGAGTCGATTATATCGATCCCCCATATTGCAAATGCCCATGGACTAACTATAGGATCGATTTCACCCTAGAAGGGGGGAGTGAATAGGGTGACGCTGTTAATTATAAAAATTATCGCGGAAGCTTATAAAATTATTTCAACATGGATAAATCAAAATTATAGTAGCACAGATAATAGCAGAATAATAAATGCAGAAATAGAACGACACAGAATTTACCCAGCTTCGGAAAAACCCTACCTACGTGCTGCCCCCAAGGTTTCTACTAGAAATTAAGTAGTCACACGCTTACAGACGTAAACTCGCGACACACGCTACTGACTAACCTAACTCTACACTCAAAACCCTGCCACAACTCAGCCACTGAGTTGGAAATTATCAAACTACGCCACGTAGTTTGTCCCCTAGTCACACGACTAGTAATTACACAATTTTCAAAAGAAAATACAAAAGACAACAATTTAAAAACAAAACCCTAATTAACCCTTTTTAATATAAACCAATATTAAAGATAGAAGGGCCGGCCCAATATTATTTATCACTATAATACGCGGCCTCCTTTTTCTCTTTTATCAATGTTGGTCATTCCTTCTTTCGTTCATTCCTTTAGCTTCTGAAATTAGGGCTTGTGAGATAATCGATGAAGCCGATGGGTAGTTAGTTGGTCGATTACAATTTCTATTTCTCTGTCTTGCTTCGGCAATCGACTCCTTCTTCAATTCGAACACGGCTCCTCGATTTGATCGAGTTCGACTTTGACTATGGTACGTAATTTATGCCTTTTGCTCTCCTAGTTGAATGCTTGAACTCGATGCCAGATTTGACGATGATGTTTATTATTTATATACGGTTAGAAACCCTTGATTTACGTTCGTATACATTTATTTGAATTTGTCAATTTTTTTATCTCGGCCATTCGATTTTGTTTTTATGTTGGTGATTTCTCTGACTTTGTCAACTTCGTATAATTTGATGATGGCTTGTTCATCACGGCTTCGAATTTTCCTTGCTCGATTCTTGACCACCACGTCTCTGACTTGTTCATCATATTCTTTGATCACGGCTTTGACTTTACTGTGACGATATTGATTCATTTCATTTCTTTAGCATGTTGGAATTTGACTTGTTTGATTTCTACTTGCCGTCCCATGACTGATGTACCATGAGTTTTGAAACTGTTCAAACTTGCACCTTGGTTGTTTGAGATTGAAATTGGCCTTGACTTTGGTAATGATTTACTCTGGCCATTTTCTGATACTTGATGTTGATCATTGTCTTTGTGACTTCGACGCTGTCACTACTTCCATGTTGCAATTTGTCTTGGATGGAAGCTGCACTGTGACTGATTTGCTTCGTGTTTGAAATGCTTGGAGTCTTTGTACATTTACATAGTATTTGACTTGAGTTTCATTGACGTATATGTTGTAGCTGCGTCATATTGCTTTGAGGCAATTTTCATTGTTTAACTTGGTAGCCTCGAGCTCTGCCTTTACTGCAACCATATGTATGGCTCCGGTCTTTGATGTTGAGACTGTGCCATTGTTTCTTTTGTAGCATTGACTCATGTGTTCATGTTATCTGTGCATCCATGTTGTCCAGTCTTGCATATTTGTTTCATATACAATCTACTTGGTGTCTTTTGCAGCATTGTTCACTTGATTACTGAACAGTTCTGGTTTGGTCGAGGTTTTGTAGTCTTTTGAAACTGTCATATGTATATATGTGCTTTTTGTTCATGTGTTTTCACGTGTACTCAGGTTGAATCCTATTGCACTGCCTTTTTGTTTACTCTTACTAGAAGTGGTCTTGAGATTGTTTGAGCCATTTTTTTCAGCTAGAGTTGTATTTCCTTGTAATGTTCATTTGAAGTTATAGCCTTTGTGATCGAGTCTGATACTTGCACTGTCCAGTTTCACAGTTGCATACATGTTGTATCTTTTGTGCACTTGGTTTGTGATTCACTGGTGCACTTGAGCTTTTCCTGTCCATATTCATTTGAACTTAGTTATATTTGTACATTTTGATTTTGGTCGAGGAAAATTAACATCACTGGTGCACTACCTTGACCTGTTGCAGTGTTCATGTATGGTTGTTTATAGCCATTTCATTATCGAGGCTGTTTCACTAATATTGGATTTGAGCATTGTTCATGTCTGGTTTGAGTTTTGCTTGTATACTTCATGTGTACTTTGGAGTTTTAGTCGAGGCTGCATATATGTATGAGCTGGTACATGTTTGTATACTTTAAAAGGTTGCTCCTGACCATTTTATTAAACTTGTATATTCGAACTGCACCTTGTTGAATCCAACTTGGAGCTCGGGTTTGACCTTGTGCTGATATTGTGACATTATTTTTATTGCACTTGAGTTGAACCCGGTTTGGGTTTGACCTGTGCTCACCTGTCCCTGTAATTTTATCAAGTGTATATATCGGTGTGCACGGCCTTATGGCATATACAGTGATACACTATGTATGTCACCAGGTGTTCGAGTATGGTAAATTCAAAATTAGATGATGACGAACAACCCAAATAACCAGGGCAAATATTATTTCAAAATCCACATTTTATTTTATATTACAAAAATATTTTATTTTCAATTTTACTGCGTCAATGTATATTTCTACAGATTGTTCAGATGCTGGATTCACATTGGAATGAAGTTGAAGATAATGAGTGATATGTAGTGAGGTGCAATGTAAATGTGAAATTGTGATTTAATCAAATTTGTATTGTAATTGAAATTGTATATATATATAGTGAGAGCTTGAAATTTGTACTATTCAAAAATTGTAATAAATATTTGTTTGAATAAAATTTATGTTTGAATTCAAATTCTGTGTTATTTATTTTATTCAGCAAATATTTATTTAATCTATGATATAATAAAATAGCAAATTAACAAATACATTTAAATGAATATATATATATATGTTTACTATCATCAAACAAAAATCATATAATCGCATATTCAACAATCTCCCCCTTTTGATGATAACAAACATATATTTAAGATTTTGAATGTGTTAAATGTATTTGATCGTTTATATACTCTAATTGCTCTCCCTATTGAAATGCTTCCTCTCTACACAAAGCTCCCCCTTCATATAAACATACCATTAAAAATATGCAAATGAGCCTAGATGCAAATATAAAATATTTGACCTTTGCTTGATTTTATTTGACAAAATCTTAACTTTTCTCTCCCCTTTTTGCTATCGGCAAAAGAGTAACAGTGTTAGAAAAATGGAGATAAAGTGATAGATATTAATCCAACATTAAAACTCAATTGAATACAAATACTAAATTTCAATAAAAAATCAAACAAAAATCATAAATACTTTGTTAGGCGCATATTCCACTTTTAAAATGATGGGAATGATGTCATCATATAAAACCATACAGTTGTGTCTATTTCTAGTATTTTTATATCAGGAATTTGAATATCTACCAATCATGCATAACCGCTAGGTCTTTTAAATGAGATTAGTAGTATTCCAATTTTATTTTTAAAAAATGACTTCAAGTATCTTCTAACTACGCATAACCGTGAGGACTTTTAAATTGGATTAGAATCAACTTATTTATATAAAAAAATCAAATTTGATATGCGTTCCATACATGCATAACCGTGGGGACTTTTAAATGAGCATGGAAGCACATAACAAATTCCATGTAATTCACCCATGCATAACCGTGAGGACTTTTAAATGAGAGTGAACACTTTGAATTTTATTTTATTTTATTTTTTATTATTTTTTTTATTTTAAAAAAATGTAAAATGAAAAACGAATGATTCCTGTTTAAAGTACCACATATTGACAAACTATATTGAATTTTGATGGGTAATGGTCGTTAGAAATATGATAGAAATAGAGATGGTAATGGAATTTTTACCAACAAAAAGTTTTATAACTCTAGTTTAAATTTCCAAAGAAATTTACTAATTATACCGTCTCGAGTCATAATGTATGATAAATATCAACACTCATCACTTTTTCAATCACTATTTATCTTTTCGATAATTATTTGGGAGTAGATTAGTCAAAATAGTCATTTAAATCAAATTCAAAAATAATTATAAAATCAATTTTTCAAAATGATTGATCTGAAAACATGGTCAAAAATGATTTTCTAGAAGGGGTTATATGAGAAAAATTTCTGCTATTTGAAAACTATTTGAAATGAAAAATATGCAGATATTTTCTTTGAAAAACGATGTAGTTACTAAATGTCTCAATAAAAATCACGTTCAACTAGTAATTTTTCTATCAACTAGATTACCAGTGTAATGTGCATCTGAATTTCTCTTTCACTCAAAATTATCATTAATTGAATTTGATAGACCAGACCATGAAGTGTGCAACAAAATATCTCATAATCAATTTTAACAGCTTTTTAAATGACATTCTTTTGAATTTGAATTGAAGCCGTGTAAATAATCAAAAACCGTGAATGTAGAGTCAGCCTAAAATAACCAAATGTATTATCATCCAATAAAACACTATCCAAACTAATATATATATATATATATATATATATATATATATATGAAGTAATTCAAAGACTCTTTAGATTTTTATAGTGTTTTTAGCATAAGAATATAATTGGCCAACAATTTTGAATAAGTCAGAATCAAAATCATCATTATTTCATCATCACATTATTGGCTGATTTAACTCAAATTACGGTGCAGATTATCACATTTAATATATCGTTCAAATATTTATACCATTACCTGTTTTACCTTTACGATATTTTTCATTGTTGTCCATTGTGATTCTCTCACCTTTATACTAGGCTAAGGAACTTTGCTTTGTCGCCCGTTGTGTTTCTGGAACAGCCAGAATCCAGATAACACTGTTGTTGTTCCTTAGCCTGCCACCACTCCTACACGATAAAAGATTTTTGTGACCTATTTATTTTTATAGGTCCATGATTGTTAGTGGCAAAATATTTTGAAAAATAATTTTGTGGAAAACTATTTATATATGTTCCTTTCGGCACCCAGATTTGTTTAACTTTGAGAGATTTTATATTTGTGCCTTTTGGAACCCAAATTGGTATAGTTTTCACGTGTTTGGGTCTATACCAACAATTATTGTGATTGTGTCCATATTTTCTACAAATTGTGCTCATAGAATTGAATTGATTAAATTTGCTTTTAACTTTTCCAAATTGATTATATCTAAGTCTTTGTCTAACTGTATTAACAGTTTGCTTCCCTAATAGCATATTTAACGATTTTTCACTTTTTGAAAATTTATCTAAATTCGTTGAGAATTGTTGGACTTGTGTTTTAAGAGACTCATTTTCATTTAACAATTGTGTGCACTTTTTAATAGAATTTTCTCTTCTAGTATTTTCACTCTCTTTCAAAATAAGAATTTCATTTTCAAGTGATGTTATATTAATTTCTGATTTTTTAATTTCTTCTTCGAATGTTGGACACTTATCGCACTTGAGGATCCTACTTTGATAGGTTTTAACTAATTGGTCAAGTTGTTTATCTAAATCTATCAAAGTATCTTTCTGTGATTAAAGTTTGGCACACTTCTCCTTAAGTCGTTCAAAACAGCCATTTATTTCGTGGAAATATGTAAGTAATTCTGAGTGAGTGAGTTTTGATACCTCGCTTGGTTCATCATCGACGCTATCGGTGATATTACCGTGAAGGCACATATTTTCTTTCTCACTCTCACTGCTAGTACTTTGATTACCTTCATCACTTGTATTCCACGTGGCTGCAAAACTTATCCTTTTTGATTTCTTTTCAAAGTTACGTCGATTTTGAGGACAATTGGGCTTGATATGTCAGGTTGGTTGCACTTGTGACAGATGATCTTCTGTTCTTCTGAGTAGTCTAGTGCTTTGGCTATTCTGCTTTTCAATTTTTGATTTCGAGCTGGATTTCCATATTTGTAATTCCACCGTTTAAATTTCTTTATTATCAGCTCCATTTTTGCTGCTCCATCATCATCATCTTCACCATCACTTTCTGTTGTTTCTTTAAGAGCTATTGATTTCTTTCGAGTGTCGCCTCCTTCACGCTCTTCCTTAAATTTCATTTCTAGCTCATAAATGGTGATATTTCCGATGAGTTCTTCAACTTTCATCTGTTTTAAATCTTTTGATTCTTGAATGGCAGTCACTTTGGCTTCAAGACTTCGTGGAAGGACTCTGAGGATTTTTCGGACTATCTCCAACTCTGTGTATGATTTTCCGAGAGCTTTTGTTTTGTATACGATATTGGAAAGTCATCCATACATCTCTTTGACATTTTCTTCCTTCGCCATTGTGAAGTTCTCATATTCGCTGCTTAGCGTGACAAGGCGAGATTCTTTGACTTGAGATGTTCCTTCGTGAGTCACTTCTAGTGTGTGCCATATTTCCTGCGCAGTTAGACAATGTGAGACATGATTAAATTCGAATTGATCCATTGAACAGATAATAGAATTCATAGCTTTAGCATTAGCATTTTTGTTTACTCTTACTAGAAGTGGTCTTAAGATTGTTTGAGCCATTTGTTTCAGCTAGAGTTGTATTTCGTTGTAATGTTCATTTGAAGTTATAGCCTTTATGCTCGAGTCTGATACTTGCACTGTCCAGTTTCACAATTGCATACATGTTGTATCTTTTGTATACTTGGTTTGTGATTCACTGTTGCACTTGGGCCTGTTCTGTCCATATTCATTTGAACTTAGTTGTATTTGTACATTTTGATTTTGGTCGAGGCTTTTTAACATTATTGGTGCACTGCCTTGACCTGTTGCAGTGTTCATGTATGGTTGTTTATAGCCATTTCATTATCGAAGCTGTTTCACTGATATTGGCTTTGAGCATTGCTCATGTATGCTTTGAGTTTTGCTTGTATACTTCATGTGTACTTTGGAGTTTTAGTCGAGGCTACATATATGTATAAGCTGGTTCATGTTTGTATACTTTGACTGGCTTGCTCCTGACCATTTTATTAAACTTGTATATTCGAACTGCACCTGTGTTAAATCCAGCTTGGAGCTCGGGTTTGACCTTGTGCTGATATTGTGACATTATTTTTATTGCACTTGAGTTGAACCCGGCGTTTTGGGTTTGACATGTGCTCACCTGTCCTTGTAATTTTATCAAGTGTATATATCGATGTGCACGGCCTTGTGGCATATACAGTGATACATTGTGTATGTCACAAGCTGTTTGTGTATGATAAAATCAAAATTAGATGATGACGAACAACCCAAATAACCGAGGCAAATATTATTTTCAAAATCCATATTTTATTTTATATTGCAAAAATATTTTATTTTCAATTTTACTGCATCAATGTATATTTCTGCAGATTGCTCATATGCTGGATTCACATTGGAATGAAGTTGAAGATCAGTACAAGTTGAGTGAGTGATATGTAGTGAGGTGCAATGTAAATGTGAAATTGTGATTTTATCAAATTTGTATTGTAATTGAAATTGTGTACATATAAATAGCGAGTGCTTGAAATTTGTGCTATCCAAAAATTGTAATAAATATTTGTTTGCATAAAATTTCCGTTTGAATTCAAATTCTGTGTTATTTATTTTATTCAGCAAATATTTATTTAATCTATGAAAAATACAATAGTACATTAACAAATACATTTAAATGAATATATATATATATATATGTTTATTATCATCAAACAAAAATCATATAATCGCATATTCAACACTAACCATTTGCGTGAGTTCCCTTGGCAGGGCTCTAGGGATTTTTGCTTACTTTTAACATCTGTCTCATCTTCTTACATAGTCCGTGACATGTCGATTCATGGTTGGCCAACATTATTAGGAGCGGAGGATCTTTTTGGCTATTGTCTGCCCCTTAGTATGGTCGCTACATTCTCCTTCATGAACTTCTTTCATGACCCACTTTATCTCATCATGAGTGATGCATCGAAGTAACGAAACTGAGAATCCTTTCCGATACATTACTCTATCCTGCATTATATACCGTGAGGCTTTGCAAGCGACTTGTCATCTTCCATTCTTTCTCTTAGGAAAAGTCAGGTATTCTTTGAACGAGGTCATCCACGACTCCTTTCCATTTTCCATCCCTAACAAAAAATCTGCTTCCATTTCATTTATTCTCGGGGCATGTAAGATTTCGATGGGAACTAAGCCCATCTTCTCTGCATCACCAGTACTTGCAAAATGTGCCAATGAGTCGGATTCCCCATTTTTCACGTGGGATATGCGAAATATCGGCGTATTCTGGGTCTGCCAACAATTTTTGACCCTGAGCAAGGTATGGTGCAAGCCTTTGCCCCTTTTCCTGATAGTCTCCCAGTACTTGGTACACCTCTAATTGTGAGTCATAAAAGATTTCAATTGATTCTACTCTAAATTCCTTGGTAAGTTTTAAGTCGGCAATCAATGCTTCATATTCAGCTTCATTATTCGTAGCTGGAAAATCGAGTTTCAAAGCATAACAAATTGATCGGTTTTCGAGAGTTACAAGAATAACACCAGCTCTAGAACAATGGTCGTTGGATGCCCCATCGGTATATAGCTTCCATCAAACAGCGGGGATTACATCATTACTGCTTGACTCGTCTGATATGTTAAATTCTGCAATGAAGTTTGCCAGCGCTTGCCCTTGCATAGCCCTCCATGGTAGGCAAGTGATATCGAACTGACTCATCTCAATGTTCCATTGAAGTAATCTTCTAGAGGTTTATGGTCGTTGGAGCACCCGTCGTAGAGGTTGATCGGTATAAACACTGATCGGGTGTGCTTGGAAATACGGACGTAGCTTGCATGATGCAATCACCAAACAGTAGGCTAGCTTCTCAATCTTAGAATAATTTCTCTCTGCCCTCGTTAAACGTTTACTGACATAGTACACTGGCTTTTGAATTCGATCCTCTTCACGAACCAAGGCTGTACTGATGGCATGTTGAGATACGGCCAAGTAAACGTACAACTACTCATGGTCTACAAGCTTTGACAGAATCGGAGGCTTCTCCAAGTGTCTCACCAGAGCTCGGAACGCACCCTCATAGTCCGGCGTCCATTCAAAAAAATTCTTCCCTTTCCATATCACATCGAAGAAAGGAATACATTTGTTGTTCGCTCTAGATATGAATCGACTCAACGCGGTGACTTTTCCATTCAGGCTTTGTATTTGCTTTATAGTTCTAGGCGCTTGTATGTCACGAATAACTTGAATTTTTTCTAGGTTGGCTTTGATTCCTCGTGCATTGACAATAAAACCCGAAAATTTACCGACGTAACGCCAAAGGTACATTTTAGTGGATTGATTTTCATTCCGTAGCACCTGAGTATATCAAACATCTCCGCTAAGTCTTGGATGTGGTCATTTGACTGTCATGATTTCACGAGCATGTCATCCACATAGACCTTCATTGTTCTACCAATCTATCTTTAAACGTCTGATTCACCAAACGTTCTCCTGCGTTCTTCAACCCGAAAGGCATCACTATATAATAGTACAGACCAACATCTGTGACAAAACTAGTATATTCCTGATCTGGAATGTGCATCAGTATCTGACTGTATCCCGAATACGCGTCCATAAATGACAATAATTCGTGTCCTGCTGTCGAGTTGACCATGTGATCAATTCTTTTAACTCAACTGGCAATTCAATGAAACCTATCACATCAGTGGTTGCATCATTAAAACCATGAATGTGGGCTTTAGATGGTTTTAGATCCTTCATCTCCATCTTCATTTTGGCATATGCCTTTTTAAAGATAATATTAACAGAACTCTCATAATCAATCATTATCCTTCTCACAAACGCCGGCCCTGTAACGGTCCACAAATCCGTACCCCTTGAATCAACACTATTCAACAACAATCAACTCAAGTTGTAAAGAAATACGAACCATTTGGGTTAAAGAAGAAGAGGTAGAAGAAGAAATAGAAAACAACAGCAGAATCTAACCATCGCAGCGGAATAAAGTATAATAGATAATAAATAAATTTACTCAAAAATCAAATATCTCTTTTACATATTACATCATCAGAGTACATCAATCACAGCTCACATCAATAACATACAACTAGATACATAGCTACTCAACACAGCGGAATATATATATATATAAAACAAGTACGAGAATACGTATCGTCGTCCAGCTCATCTCCTGAGCTTCACAGCAACAAATCCTGTATCCTATAATACTCGGTCTGACCCGAGCATTACAGTTAAATAATACCCTAGTCAATATGGAATACCAGCGTGAGAAAATCATACCCAATTGATTATTAAAGTTTCAAAAATCCTTTAAAAACAAAAGCATCTCGTAAGACCACGCCACAAATAAACATGTCGGGTTTTTACCTTACGATAGCTAAAACAATTTTTATAGAAATCCCCTGATATTATAATAGGGTCTATATACAAATACTTATAAAATAGCCGAAATTGTTACTTCTATTAAATTCCAGCTACTAGCCACAGAGTGGGTAATACAAATAAAACTCGTACAAGGCTCGTAGGGAGAATGGATTTCCAACTAATGACTAGGCACTAGGGTACCACCTGTCAAAGTACGGGGCCTAGATCACCGTACCGAGGAGTACGCCCGCTTCCCTGCAACAAAAGACTGGGAGTACCCCTTACTAGATAATCCCGAGCGAGATCACCCCGCGGTTGGGATCAGCAACCGCCCACTAAGCCGAAATAAAAAGGGACATCTAGACAGGGATGACCTCACCCTGCTTGGGTGCTACCCACCTAGCCTTGCTGCATAACCCCTGATTTTCAGTCATTCCCATTTGAGGGGGCTTGAGGCTAAGCGTTACCTTTTATAGAACATATCCCTTAGAATGCCCATCGTCCACATGACAATGTTTCGCAAGCATTCATCCATACAAGTCCGTCCCGGGTCCGAACGGAACCGAAGGCACTATTCCTACTACATCCATTTTGGAAATATCCTCAGGATTAGTAGCGACTAGCCCTTATACTTCACTGCTCTATCTTCGAATCCAAACTCGTTTCCACGAAACATACAAACTGGATCGAAGTGGTTTTCGAGAAATAAATCTTGATCTCGGTCTCTTCGAAACGATCAACGCATTTGTCCAATATTGATAGTTGGTGATTTAACTATCAATTAATATTCACAAACAACCATCACACAATAAATAATTTCCCAAATTATTTATTTATCTCAAAAATACCTTCACAGGTTATATTTTCACTTTTCAAATTCCTTTGAAAACAGTTTCAAACCATCATTCTTTTCAGGATAAACTTTCCCAAATATTTCCTATCTCCACTGAAATCACTAAGCACAAAACTAGATTTTTAAAATAATTTAAAACATTTTATTGAAAAATACATTTATCATTTAATTTAGAAAAATTACTTTAATACTTAATTTAAAATAATACTCTGGAAATTATTAAAATAAGGTTACCTTATAAATAAACATTAGATTTCTTCTTTAATCAAAATACCAAATCATTCTTTAAATAATTATTACGAAAATAGATTAAACAAACTACTTGTTTTGGAATTTACTTGAAAGCATTTAAGTTAAAACTACTTCAATTATTGGCTAAAATATATACTATATGAATATTTAAAAATAAGGTTACTTTATAAAATATAAAACTAGGTTTTCACTTTTAAAAACATAATACTAAGTCATTCTTTAAATAATTACTGTTATAATAGATTAAAAGGAAATACTTACTTTAGACTTTAAATATTAGAAATAATAAATTTTACAAAACATACTTCTTAAAACAACTTCAAAATCTTTTAACTTATATTTAAAAATTTACTTTGAAAACGTACTTGGTTATCCAGGGAGAATTTCAAATCTCAATCACTTAAATCAATTTCCCAAACTGATTTCCAATTTATTCCATTTGAAATAAATTTCTTTACTTATCAGTTCATTTCAAAATCCATTAGTTATGGACTTTATTATTATTATTTTCGTTTGATTTCAAACCCTTTTAACTAAAATATACAAATTCAGGTTATTCCCAATTTCTTCTTTGTTCTTTCCAATAATTTAAATCCTGAATTTTAATTAATTGTTTTATTCTTTTTTAAATAACAACACTGAATTTCAAAATTCAGTAACTTCCTGTTTATTCAAATTTTCCTTTCTATACTCATAATTTATTTATTAGAAATTTAAAGTCACTTTATTTCTTCTTCAATCCATTCTTAAATTTATTCTATAATTACTTTACTTACAGATTCACTTCTTTTATTTTTCTTCAAAAATCTAATTTTTATATATATTGTTTTGGTAATTCATTATACCCAATTATATCAACCAAGCCATAGCATTCAATACTTCCACATAATTCATTATAGAATATCAAATAATAAGAACAAAGAATATTAAATAATTTAAATAAAAGTTGAGGGGTCCAGTTGGATCCCTCCAACCTATTTTCCCTGCATCCACAGACGTTAGCACAATATAAAATGCCAATTCCAAAATATACCATACTATAGCACATCAATCAACTTAACCATTCAAACAATTATTTAAATTTAATAATTTAAATTTAAATTTAAATTTAACCGAGTGAGATTAACTCACCTTTAATTTTCAATCTTAATCCACTTCAATATTGCCTTGGATTTCCAGATGTTTGACCTTAAATAAACAATTCACAATTTATTACTATTTGAATTATCAAACAATGTATCACCGTTTACATATTTGATTTTAACTTATAATTTGATTTAACTAATTTCCCTTTGAAATCCCTAGTATCTACAATAATTACTTCCTTTCGATAAATTTACTTATGTAATTATTTATTTAAATCAACTTTCCTTAAATAAAAATATCCTTCAGCATCCAAATAATAAATAAGTTTATTAACAGATAAATCTTCCTAGTATATACTTTTCTTCAAAAAAATTAGACCAGTAAACTTAAAGTGTGTTTGTATTAGATATATATATTTATATAAAAATATTGAATACCCCTTTTCTGTTAACATATGTTTTCTTTGATTTCTGTAACCACATATATTAATAAAATCTTGAAAGCAAACTGTAAATATATATATGACTATCCTTGCAGACTTACTGAAAATTTAAAATAAATTTTTCTTCATGTTTGAAATTGACCAGACCATCATATATGAGTTTTAAAATGAATAATAACATCGAGGCATCAACGACAAAAACTCACCATTAAAGCTAAGGTCAAATCTCCCATCAAGATTGCTAGCGCCGCATCCAACATCGCACAACTCCACTCCAGTCCCAATCGCCACTACCTATCGCGAATGCATGCGCCATCAATTACTATGCAATTGCCTCGACAGGAACCCCGAGCGACCCCCTCGCATCAGCCTTCCATCCCCTCTCGTCGGCAACAAATCTTGGCATCGAGTCCCCTATCGCGACCGTCAAAACGAGTAGCCACAACTCCTACTCGCACTCGCGTGTTCCCTGACAGCCACGCCTCACACCACATGAAACCACGTTCGATGAAATCAGACGGCGACGAACGATTTTCTCAAGCCCTAATTGAAAGCGAGACGAGCAAGCAGAAGAAGACATGATTTGATTCGATTTCGAACAGAAGGGAAGAACCGCGATTCCAAACACAAGCCCTCTTCCATTTTTCGATTCAAAGATTATAAACCGGCCATTGATTTATTATCTTGAGATTTTGTTTCGCTCGGCCAATTTATTTTCCTTTGAACAAGACTTCTATTTACTAAAGCTTTACCATTTCTTTTGAATGCGTCAGTTTTTAACGAAAGAATGGGGGACAGGAAAAGATGTAAGCATGCAACTTGTTCCAGCGTGTCGGCTAAAGGAAATACAGGGTGGCTGCTGATTAGATTTTCTTTCAGATAAAGATTTTAAATTAGATCGATAATTATCGTCTAAGCGTTTATACCTCGTACGATCACGCGTTAATTCCGAAAGCTACGAAATTTGAAATCCGGTAATAAATCAATATTACGGACCGAATGGAACTGGTTTCGTCAAATTCCGAGACTGTGCCTCGGAAGGCTATTTTTAAATTCAATTTGAACGATAAAATTTTAAAACTAGACAAACCACTGTTAATTTAAAATTTTCAACTTCTATTATATTCGGTACTATCAATATAAATTTTACAAGCCTTCAAATTATTTTAACACGCTTAAAACTCTAGATTTAACATTTTACCAAACTTAAATTATTTAATCTAATAATTAAATTACCTAAATAAATAGTGATATTTGGAATTCAAGTTAAAAATTAACTTTTAAATATTTCAAATAAATTAAATATTCAAATTTTAAATGCTTAAAAATTCTGGGTCGTCACAGGCCCAGTCATGGCCGAGATGACCATTGGGTCAATGTTAGGTGCCTCTACTTGATCGACATCCCAACTTCTGAATACTATATCGTCCATTATCATTCACTGCTATTTCACTGGTGTCCCGTCCTCTGTGTTCGAGCAGCATTCGAAATCCGCATGCTTTAGGGAACCAGCATAACGTTCCATTTCATGCCAACTCTTGTCTATTGGGTGAGGCCCATTGGCTATCGTGTTTATAACCAGTCTACCACCGATCCGAGCGGGTTCGTCAGGTCGATGTAGAGCCTGCTCGTGATTGGGGTTAGAGATCCCTGTCCGCCTTCCTATGGATTCTTAACAAACCGCTGTAATTCCCTCTGTCGAATCGACTTTTCTATAGCATCATGGAGGTGTCTACATTCTTTAGTATTGTGCTCGTAAGTCTCATGGAAGCGACTTTTGTTCCTTAGTGGATTCCTTTGGGCGCGGCTTTGGGTATTGGAATGTGTTACAAGTTGATAAATAAATATTCTCTAGAGATGTGTTCAGAGGAGTGTATTCGTTATTGGCTGGGATCCTTGGCTTTCACTTTCCTGCTTCCCTCTTTCTTCTAGAATTTCTTTCTCTGGATCCTTTAGACTGCTTCGACTTATGCTAGACATTGACCTGAACCTTGATAGAGTTGTCGTCGGACTGCTTTATCGCAATGTTACTTTGCATTGCTTCCTTGCTAGGTCCTGGCGCGTTTCTTCGCCTCATCCACTTGGCCTCTTCTCCTTTTATGAAATGGTTCTCCTTTGAATAAAAGCATTCTAGGGTGGTCGGTGGTTTTCCTGTCAGCCAATCACCAAATTCTGAATCCGGATCTACATCTCACATCACGGTCATAAGGATAGCATGGTCATTCGGGTTGCTAACTTCGACAGCAGAAACGTGAAATCTTTGCAAATATTCCTTTAACGACTCCCCTGGAGCATGGATTACACTGGATAAAGACATCATATCCTTTGGACGAGTGGTATGGATCCTAAACTGATCCAAAAATTTCATCGCTAACTCATCAAACCTGGAGATCAAATCGCGGAGGAAGTCTAGTGAACCACATGGTAGCGATTACGGATAAGGTTATTGGGAAACGTCTACATTTGGTTGCATCATTCACCCTAGCCGAGTTCATCATCCACTCGTACCACATTAAATGCTGTCGGGGATCAGTGTTCCCTTCATAGGCTGGAATAATCGGCATACTGAACTTCTGGGGGTACTCGGCCTGTAGGATAGCATCTGTGAACGGAGTATGGCTCCTAGATATGCCCCAGTCGTCGTTGGATAAACCTTGATTTTCCCTCATCAACCGTCTGACCATAGCTGATAAATCCGGGGTCTGAATGGGAGGTGGCAAGTTGGAATCCGTCCTACATGGTCACTCCGGCTAGTGCCTCCTTGGTTGGTGATCTCCTAGATGCACGTTCTGGGGACCCGCTTCACTACGACCCTGGCGAGGTGGTGGACCGGCTTCCACCTGTGTTCCAGATCTTAAGTTTTCCCACTCCAACTTGAGTGCGTTTCCTAACTGTAGGTGAGGGGCTACGGTTCCAGGTAGGGAACCCGGACCATTTCTATCGGATTGTTCGGCTATACCTGTTTAGGCCGTTTCAATCCTACGGCGTCTACGCCTGTGATGTTCATCTAACGAATTGGAGCTATCAGATGACAAGTAGGAAGCGGGGCTTCCTCCAGCATTCTGATGCTATTGCTGAGCAATCTGGGTCACAAGGTTGGTGTTAGCTTGAATTTGCTCGTTAAGTTGTTCCTGCTTTCCACGAGTTCTCTCGTCAGCTCATTGAACTCTACTTTGGTGACAACATCAGATTGGTTTAGGATGGTGGCGATCCCTCCACCTGGATTAGCTTGTTGATTATTGGGTCTTACTTGCAAGACATTGGTGGTCTCGTTGACATTCGCATTATGGGAGGCTGATCTGGCACGTTGTCTTCCCATTTTAGAGTTTTCCGTCTGAACTCTGAATAGAATTTATGAACTCTTAAGAGTAAACTTGGATCTCCTTTGGGGGATTTTTTTCAATCTAGTAGCGGCAAAGTAGATCCTAACAGCCTGAGAATGCACGCTTCTCAGTGAAGGTACCAAAATGTTAGCACCATAATTGGTCACTAACACCTTAAATAGAGTTGTGTAGAGAGATTAATGAAGAAGGTAAATTAAAACAGAGGAATAACGCAATTGAATGTAAAAACGAACAACAGAAAATGAAACATCAAATTTATAGTGGTTCGGCGTCATTGCCTACATCCACTTTGAATACGATCTTTATTACTTTACTAATCAGTTGAGCACAGATACAAACCGTAAACAAACAACTTGAATGCAAGTTTAAATAGAAAAGAGATGAATACAAAAAACGACAGAGTCTCCTTGGAGTTTTCGAAAAAAGGTCCCTTCAATTGTACCCCTGCCCCTTTATTTATAGATGAAGATAGGCTGAACTCCCTGCACAGTCCCAAGACCAAGGTAGCTCGGCCTATAGTCGTATGTCAAGTTGACCGAACGAGTCTTGCCGAGCCTCTTCCACTGATCCACCTGTGCTGATCCAGGGGTTATATCGTTGTTGGCTCGAAGTAGGCCTTCAAGGACTCGGAGCAAGCGGTAGTGTAACTCGAAGTATGGAAACATTGGCCGCATCACTCTGTTGTAGTCCAGATAATTTGTCAACCTCCTCAAGCTGCACCGAACCAAATACGCCGATTCGCACGTGCCGAACTACTCTTAACCGAATGACATTAGCTTTCCTACAATGACCGAACGATAACTGCTGAACCATTTACACCGAACCATATTGCCTTTCCTTCCTTGGCCGAGCGATACATAACTTGGTACCTCTATGGCCGGACAACAATTGGTCGAACGACCAAGGCTGATTCCATCTACACCGAGCCATTAAGTCCGAAACCATATCGACCGAACCGCTTTGTCTCATCCATTTTGGGTGACCCACCATGTCTACACTCCAACGTCGAACCACTTTGGCGAGCCAGTGCTAAGCATACCGATCCAGGTGTATAGGACAATCCAAACTTAAGCCACACAGGTCTCTTATACTTTCCATCCTCTCTTAACTTCAGTACCACTATATTCATCCATAGGCTCTACGAATATCGCCATGTAGCCGCGCCAAAGTGCCGGGTAACACTCCTTTTCACCAATAACAAACTATGGCAAGTAGTCGTATCTTCAATATAGATTCTTGCAGATTCGCTACAATGATCCTATAGGCCTCCAATGGTAATATGTCTTGGAATTCTTTGAGGATTAGGAAGAAATCAGAGAGAATAATGTGAATTGAAGTACAACTCTTTGATATTATGTGGTTTGTAAATTGCTGAAGTATTGGAGTGAAATAGTATCGATTTGCAAGGAGATTGGAAGAGCATGCAATGGATTTCTTTTGCAAATGTTTGGAGAAGGAGTAAGAGAAAATGAGAATTCTTGATGTTAAAATTCCTTTTCAGAGGCCTTTATATAGTGGTTGAAGGGACGTGTCTTTTGGTGCATAGGTGGAGGGAAATGTATCTTCATTTAAAATTTGAAATTTTAAAAAATGACTAGCATGTCGACATTCTAAGTGCCCCCATGTCGACATGGTTGTGCTGCAAAATGAACAGCAACACTAATAAGTATTGTAAATTTTCAGCATTTCAAATTACCTTATATTTGTTGATTTTTGACTAGGTTGAGGTCAATGGTTGATGATCTTCAAGTATAATTGCCATGAGATCTTTAACAAGATATTCTAAGGTTTAACCAACTCCTCATCACTTCAAACACCTTTATCCTTCGGCATTCCTCTCTAATTGGGTTTTTTTTCTTCAATTTCTCTAATTAACCTTCTTCTTTAAATCATTTGCTTCCACTGTATTCTTGTGTATCTCTTTAAATGTCTCCATAATATATCTGATATGATTGCATAACTCAAAGATACATTAGTGTTAATATTTATGTGGTTTTTGTCATCAAAATCAATACCTAGGGTATCAACAATCTCCGCCTTTTTAATGATGACAAGTGTATAAATATTTGAGAGATAAAATATAACACTTTTATATTTGACTCCCCAAACTCTATGCACCCCCTATCATTTTGTCTAGTATATTTATACATTTTCTCCCTCTTTGTCATCAACAAAAAAGACGAAAAAAAAGTCGCTTAAATCACTGCTAGACAATTTGTAGAGTTTGTATATAAAGATAAATGCATATAAATAAAACATAAGAGGGGAAATCAAATCAATTCAAAACACAAAATAAACTTATCAAATAATAAGATGAGTTTTAGAGCCACCGACTTTGCCGACGCTAACAACAAATCCTTTTCATATTTATCCAAAGTTCAATAGATTTCTTATCACATGCTTTGAGCATTCGTTATCTGGTATACATTGTTTGGTACCTGAAAAATTATAAAATATGCACACCGGTATCCTTTTATTTTGGGTCCATGGGGTTACATTTTGGGATGCCAAACCCATTAAGAGTTTGAATGTCCTTTCAGAATATAATCATTAGATGAATAAACCTATTAATAAAATTATCAATATATTTTTCTTTTTCAGTATCATCCAACCTTTTTGGTACCCATAAATTAATGAATCTATTTGGAGGTTTTAACTTTAATTTCCTAGGATTTGGTTTGAACTTGGTAGCCTTAACAAACTTAGTACTTTGAATACTATTTTTCTTTGATTTAGCCTTCGGGATGTATCCAAGTCCATGTTTATTCCCAGTGTGTTAAGATGCAGATAATAATTTTTCTAGATTATTTTTCCCTTCGTTATCAATATCAGTTTCATTTTGTCAAATCCTTATTATGATTAAGAATAACATTGTCCAGAGATGTTATTTTGTCATTCAGTTCAGTGATCTATGACTTCAATGAAAGATTTTCTAATTTTAAGGATTCATTTTCACTTTTTGGTTTTTCAAAACTTCTAAGTGTCAAATCCTTTTCATCATTATACCCATTAAGTATTTGGATTTCATCTTCTAAACATTGTTTTTCTTCAATTAACCTTTCATTAAATATTTTAAAGCTATCTATCTCTGCCAAACTATTGTTGTACTCTTTCCTAAGTATTTTATATCCCTAATACATATCATTCAAAACATTAATAATTTCTTTGTCAAAATTCCATACCGGCTCATCCTTTGCCATGAAGCACATGTTGGCATTTTCTATCTCTGAATCACTATTACTTGATGATGTATCTGAATCATCCCATTTTTCATTAAATGCCTGATTCCTCTCCTTATTGAAAGTGCTTGAAAAGAACTTTGATTTCTTTAGGTTGGGATAGTCTCTTTTCAAATGACCTGGTTTATCACATTCGAAACACTTAACAACTTTTCCATTTCTAGAATTATTTCAGTTAGTATTTTGCAATTTCTTTGTTATCCAATACTTCAAGAATTTCTTGAACTTCTTGGTCATAAACTCGATAACATCATCAACAGCATCATCATCTGGTTCATCGTTGTTGAACATAGCATTTAGTGCTAGTGATTTCTTCTCATTTTCCAAATTCTCTTTTCTAATCTGCAATTATACTTCATAGGACATTTCGTTACCAATTAAATCTTCTATTTTCATAGTACTAAAATCATTGGCACCTTTGATTGCCAGAGTCTTCTGATCCCATACACTCGGAAGTGAATTCAAGATCTTTCTGACCTGGTCTTCTTCGGTAATTTTCTTCCCTAATGATATTAAGGCATTTACTATATCTTGAAATCTAGAATATGTCTTAGAAATAGACTCATTTGGTTTCATTCGAAAGAGTTGAACTTGATTATTTAGCATAGATATCTTTGTTTGTTTTACTTTACCATTGTCTTCATGTCTGACTTGCAGTGTTCTCTAAATTTCGTATGCAGAATTGCAAATAGACATTCGATTAAATTCATGTCTATTTAAGGAGCAAAATAAAATGTTCATGGCCTTTGAGTAATTAAGTGCTTGTGTCTTTTGGTCTAGTGTCCATTTCGAATATTCAGTTTGAGGCTCTATGTACTCTATTTGGGTAATGTTCCAAATATCCAAACCATTAGACTGCAAAAAAAATTCATCTTACAAGCCCAATATGCATAACTACTGCCATCAGATAGAGGGGGTCTAGTGGTAGATTTCCCTTCTACAAAAGTGTTAAAAATGTGTTACTAGTAGCATTAGCCATTTATATTTTTCAAAAACCAAGTTATGATTTTTGAAAACCAATGCTCTGGTACCACATGTTGGAAACTTGAGTGTCTACAACATAATGTTGGATCTTAAGGCTATTCAGACACTAGAAGTGGTGAAATACGTATTAACTACTTACTTATGAATATAAAACTGTATTTACTCAAAGTGCAAACAGAAAGAAGTAATCAGAGAATAAGTAAGTAATAAAGTAAAATGCTGTAATGTAAATAACACCAGGATTTTTGTACCCGTTTGGATTAACCAATCCCACATCCAGTCATGCACTCTATCATGTAGAATTCCACTATAATCGCTTACTTTTCATGAGTGGCAAGAACACCTTTACAATCTTGGTTTCACGGGCTACAGGACACAACCTCATGATTTTACAGGCTAGAAGAACACCTTCTCCTTATCACCAACAACAAACTATGGCAAGTAGTAGTATCTTCAATAAAGATTCTTGTAGATTCGGTATAATGATCCTATAGACCTCGAACGACAATTTATCTTTGAATTCTTTGAGGAATAGGATGAAATAAAAGAGAGAATGATGTGAGTTCAAGTACATCTCTATGATATTGTGTGGTTTGTAAATTGGTGAATAATTGGAGTGAAATAGTATCGATTTGCAAGGAGATTGGAAGTGTATGCAATGGATTTCTTTTGCAAATGTTTGGAGAAGAAGGAGTAAGAGAAAATGAGAATTCTTGACGTTGAAATTCGTTTTCAAAGGCATTTATATAGTGCCTGAAGAGACGTGTCTTTTGGTGAAGAGGTGGCGAGAAATGTCTCTTCATTTAAAATTTGAAATTCTGAAAAACAACTAGCATGTCGACAATCTAGGTACCCCCCATGTCGACATGGGCGTGTTGCAAAATGAACAACAACACTAATAAGTGTTGCAAATTTTCAGCATTTCAAATTACCTTATATTTGTGGATTTTTGAGATTCAGTTGAGGTCAATGGTTGATGATCTTCAAGTATAATTGCCATGAGATCTTTAACAAGTTATTCTAAGGTTCAACCAACTCCTCATCACTTTAAAGACCTTTATCCTTCAACATTCTTCTCTAATTGGGTTTTGTTCTTCAATTGCTCTAATTAACCTTCATCTATAATTCATTTGCTTCCACTATATTCTTGTTTATCTCTATAAATGTCTCCACAACATATCTGATATGATTGCATAACTCAGAGATACATTAGTGGTAATATTTATGTGGTTGTTATCATCAAAATCAATACCTAAGGTATCAACACATTTAACAATAATAAGACATTTTAACAATTATTAAAATATAATTGATAAATACTAATTTAACTTCAAACAATATTAATATAAAAATAAATTATCTTTAAAATAATATTAATAAAATAATAAATTACGTGCCAAAAAATATTAATAATTATTTGTCTTTAAAACAATATTATTTAAAAATAAATAAACTTTCAAACAATATTAATATAATAATAAATAGGTTTTGAAATATTTATAATATAACAAATAACTTTGAAATAAAATAATCAAATTTTAATTATAAATAATTAACTTTAAATAATTATTTTACTTTAATATAATAATTAAGTTAAAATAATAATTAACCTTAAAACTAATTATTATAAATAACTTTGGATAATATTAAAGTATAAAATAATTTTAGACCATATTTAGGATATATTTAATTATTTGTATATAAATAAGTTAACTTATAAAACATTGTTAATAAAATAATTATTATATAATACACCTTACTAAAATAATAATTACACTAACAATTATAATTATCTAAAACTGAAGTTGATTTAATCCATAGCGTTCTAAATTCGGAAAATGGCTTAGCCACCACAGTGGTACTTAAACAAGCTACCCTATCATTCAATTTAAGTTTCCAAATTAATTATAGGTATTTACATAATCAACATCAATGTAAATAAATTCAATTAACCTTCACCGATTAACTTATCACTTATTCAAATTGGCATATTAATGAACAGCATATAATTAGACGTCCAAATCTATAAATTAGCAAAACGAGGATTTATTTTGCTAAACAGATGTCCAATAATTTTAATTAGCTGAATGGTGTTTTAACTGCTAAATAGGTGTCCAAATTACTTTATTTAATTTACCTTAACGGAACGATGTTTATTTGGTCAAATGGATAACACCCATGAAGTATAACTAATTAAACTACAATTAACTAAATTAACATAATTTTATCCAATCAGTGTTTACTTATCATTAAATTATCCCAAAACTAACAACAAGTTATATCAAAGCGTTATATTTGTTAATACAAACACAAAGCAAAAGTCCGCAAGTTAATCAGATTCCATATGGGTGAGATATCACAATTTAAAGCTTGCTACTAAATTATTTTGATTAAAAAACAAGAAAATTATTTTCTAACCAACATCAAAATCCATTGCTCATTGCTTTTGCAAACCTGAACCCACTAGCTCCTTCTTCTCCAACACCCCCATCTCCATTGCCAACCTGTAATTCGTGCACACACCGTGCACGTTGCATGCTCCACCACTCATGGAATCAATGAACTAAGACTACCAAAAAGTTTCGCTTCTTGACCTCACCCTACCGCTACACTCAGTTCCACCTTCCACAACCTGAGAAGATATCCGAGCAACCAAACCTGGCTCAAAATCGCGCTCCAACTCTATGTACCACCCAAACTACCACCGAACCCCACCAATCCTGGTCGCTAGGTGCAAAATTCCAAGCTAAAGCCAACTCCATTCTCCAATTCGCCTAACTCTGCCTTAAAATCGAAACCCTTTTTTTCGACCTCCATCCTCGATAATCATGAAATGCCACCAAACTCATACCAAAAATACTATGCCCCGGCCCCAATGATGCATACGTCGCCTTCTAATTCGAAGCGTATTGCACATATCAATTTTTGAAGTTTTGGGTATATTTTTCTCGCTTACTGTAAAATGCCATAACTCATTCGATTTCCGACGAAAACTCGGACGATCAATTTCTGAAAATACTAGAGATCTACACAAATAACTTTTATGTTAAATGATTAGGCTAAAAGCGGAGGGTTTGAGATGTGGTGATTTTTGAAGGTTGAAATGGAATTTTTTTTTGCAAATGAACAGGGATGATGAAGTAGAAATAATAATGGCAGCAGATCAAAAGTGAAAATGAATGTGTATGTGTACACATATATAGGCAACCAAATCTAACTAAGGCAAAAAGAAAAAAACAAGGAGGACAAGGGACAAGGAGACACGTGGGTGAAGGGCGAAAATGGATGGGAAACAAAAGAGCAGGGAGAGTAAATTGCTGCTGCACATTTATTTTGTATCTGAGTTTGGAATAGAAAAGATTGCGAGGCCTCGCCACACTATATCCCTTCCGCGTACGAGCCGCGAATGGCGGAAAATAAAGTAAGACCACGTACAGAAATGTGACACGATTACAAAACAAAAAAATACACCAGATATCAGGTTCTGTTAAATTTTAAAAGTACTAACGTTCGACATAAAATATGTTAAATGACAATTTAGTAATTTCCACATTAAAAATTATGAAAAATTCCATAAAATCATTTTATTGTCAAAATGATTTTCTTTTTTATTTTAAACCTAAAATCGAATAATTAAAATCAAATAAATATTCCAAAAATCAACATGTGAAATTATGGATCGTTGAAGCAACGAAAGAAAAAAAATCGATTTTCTCAAATCGCATAGCAGTAAAAAAAGACCAGACCAACGTTGCCAGCAGGTCAACCACCTCCATCACCCCACCTTTTTATCCCCGCCTTATGAGTAGATATGCTAACTCTCCTATAGTCATACCTACAGCGATGTGAGTGCTTACCAATTTACTGATTTAGGGTTGATTAATTGATTTTTATTTTTTAAACCAATGTTTATTTAGGATTAAGTATAATTTATTGAACTTTATTGTTTAACCTAATGTTTATTGTTATTGAAAATAATCGGTGAAAATTTATCGAGATTATTTGAGATTGGAATATGAAGAATAAATAATAAAATTCATACAGCATTTATATTAAAATTTAAATAATACACAATTAAAATTTTCTATATTAATATTGTTTATAACTAGTTTGAGATAAAAATCGAAGACAAAATTTTGGGTGTCAAAATAAAAAGATAAAACAACAGAAAGGTGAAGAGGCGAAATCATTAGCCGACTCAATATCAATTTTATTTTATGCCAAAAATAAAAAATCTCAAACTTCATGCCGAATTCAAGGAACTAATTTGGAACCTATAAATGAAAAGCCTATCGATGAAAATGTGGATGTTGAAATTGATAATCAACATATTGCAGAAGTTATGGAGGATACGTATACCGAAAATGTGCGAATGCATATTACTAACAGTGTTAAGCAGAGAACAATAATTGAATATAAGATAAATAATAAAAACGATCACACCAGATATTTTATACTAGTTTGGACCTCCCATCCTACGTTCAGTCTCGAAGCTCCCCTTCGGTATTTCCTTTAACCAACTAACCCTCGCTTTGTCCGGAGGAATAGGCTAATACAAAAGTATATCTCTGAAAATCATATGCTCCAACTAACACGGTTTTTGACCAATAGTACAAATCTTCCTATGATCTCCTTTGAGTATGTGAATGTGAATGCTTTGAGTTGTAGGAAGTGGTTTAAATAAATTTATAATGGTTATAATAGATTGAGAGTATGTAAGCAATGTATGCACTAGAGAGCGATAAGAAATCAAGAGAGAATAGATTTGATTAGTTCAATTCAGTTAATGTCTAAATCTCAATCATGATAGTATTTATATATTCAAAAGGATGCAGATGAAGAGTTTTTACTACTAGATAAGGTCTATTCATTTTGATGGCTGCAACCATTAGATAAAGAGGTAATTTCTTTTTTCCAACAGAAGTTTATTCAAAAATATGCAGGTTTTCAAATGACAGACGTCTATGGTAAAACCTCAGACGTTTGTGGCTTCATAAATTTATTTTTATGAATATTTCTTCAAACGTTTGTGATTTTACCTATGACGTCTGCGGTTAGTAAATGTAGCGTTCTACTGTATTGCGAAGTATTTGAACTTTTGTATGATCATGTGTGCATGTATACTCAAGGAGACCTAAACAACATTTTATCTAAAGTCTTTTATAGTAGAATAACCATACTAACTATAGTATGGTCGATAGATCTTCATTTGTTTTTGAGTCTTGATATCTTCGAGCATGATGTATTCTTGTAGTATATACATGTAATCATGATAAAATGCGTGTATGTCTATATATATATATATATATATATGATTGTATAGTTGTTGTCATTGAAACATAAACTGGAGTTTCTAACGTTCTCCTCCTTTTTGATAATGACAACTATACAATCAAGATGGGTGAATCATTGTATTTATTTATTCATAAAGTAAATTTTATCTTCCCTTAAGTATATGCATAAAAATTTTCCCCCTTTGTCATTATCAAAATGAAAGGAATGATATAAGAGATAAAACAAATGTTAAATAGACATTTAATAGCATGTTATAGAAACGATATGAATAATTAAAAACTAAATAAGTAAGTTCAAATAGAAATAGAGACTAGTGTAGCAGGAGGTCTACCAAGGAGCAGAAGTGGGAGGAGTACCATCATGTTCTTGTTGTTGCTGTTGTAAGGACCATTGTTCAAGGGAGATTATTGGGGGTGGCCGTTGGGGAAGGTGCATCAACGATAAAAACCATATATCACTTTCTTTTATGGGGATTTCTTCAAAATGAGAGATATAGGACAGTACCTCGAAAGCATTTAAGAGATTTATAATGTATGGAGCATAGATAATAGTGCGTCGATAAGGAGACTAAAAAATTATGAATGAATTTTGCCCAATTTATTTTTATTCCACCGAAAATAGCATAAAGAGCATTGTTTGTAGATTTGTTCATGACTACCTAGACGTGGAATTATCATATTTATTATCATATGATTTAATAATCTAGTTTATAGACATAAGTAAATGGATTTCCATTAGGGCATGCTATCTTCCCAAATAAGATGAGTTATTTTATCCCGTGGCAAGTTTCTATGGTCGAGAATTTCTTCCAAATCGATCCCAAACGAAGAAAAATGAAGTATGCTTCCAATGGTGTTGATGTTAATTTTTAAAACATGTCTGTAAACACTCGTCCATAACCAACCATTATCATTCTGAGGAGTCCATATATAACTACTACATAAATTAGCGTAAAAAAGAAAATTTGCTAATTGGTCGATTTGTACCTCATTATCGTAAAAATTGATTGAATCCGGACATTCATATGCGATTATAAGTTCTTGATTGCTATATTCTCCAAACTTCCATAATCTATAGAAAGGTCTGGAATGAAGCTTCTATTTAGCTCGTCAAATTACCTGTCGGCAATTGTGCTGTTGCAAAACCATTCTTGAATGAGAGCATCATTAACTAAGGGATTGTGAGAAGAGGATGACTGACCTTTCTTGGAACATTTGTTAACTGGAGTTTTTGGTTTGGGAGCCGTTAGCGAGCAAATAGAGATTGGATGGAGGCTAGGGTTTCAGAATTGGGAGGTAATTTGGAGGTAGATGGTAAAATTGGGGAAAACTTATATATATGACTATTGGAGACAGGGTTTCAGAATAGCGACAAACGTCTGTGGATGTTGCACAGACGTCTGTTCTTTCATTTATAAATAAATAAAAAACATACGATAGACGTTTATGGTTACAGAAAAAATATCCCATGAATTCGGTTCAATCTTTGGGTTGCCAATTAATGGCAGCAGTGGAGACCAACTTGGATGAGCTAAAGTGTCAATCCAATCTTGATTTGATGGTCCTAACTTGCATAGATTTCTTCGAGTAATGTTGTACGCTTTTATAGGAGTTTCTTTTATCGAGTAGATTTTTGACGTATGCAATTTTTCGTTGGTGAATGACCACCAATTACTAGAATACAGTTTTTAAGAAAATTTAAATGAGATCCTTGACGTCGTTGCTCACAATACATTTCACGTTGAACTCCCATCATTTCTTATTGGTAGTGATAGATTTCATCGACTTTATCGGTGAGAGATGTTGATTGTAGATCAATTGATCGTTTGGCTTTCCTTAATTGGAGGAAAAACAAGTGCAATATGTAGGTGATGTAACAATGTTTAGAGAGGCTAAGCGAATTGATGGAGGTGTGGATTTAGTTGGGGAAACGTAAGTGCCATATGACGAGGGTGGTTTATAGTCAATAGTCGAGTAGGTGGAGTCGTGATCGAAGGACATTTTGAGTAATATTTGTCTTAAAAAACTATTTGTACTTAGGAAGAAAATAAGTGATTTATAAGAGAAAGTTTTTACTATACTTAGAAGTTTGGTTGAGGAAAATAAGTTTAATCATATAGCTTTTAACAGAGGGTAGTTAAGTTTTATATGGTTTGTATTAATCTAAGTGTATAGGTTTTATCCCATGCAGTTTTATATGAGCTTTTCTTCCCAAAAAAAATTTAAGTGTACAAAACTAATCATACAAATTTAGATAACCAATTCATTGTAAGAACATATTCGTAGATTTATCTTAATTTAATAAAAGTTATTTCACGCAACAAAATGACATGTGCCACTTGTGCTTTTTCTATTTGTTTTACAACCACCGAAATCAGTATCACTATATAACACTAGTTCGAACGAGCTTCTTTATGGGTAAAGAAGTCCGTAATCTCTAGTATTTATTAAATATCTTAAGATTCATTTTACCACTCGATGATGTAATTCTTTAGGTTGTGCTTGAAACCGAGCACATAAACATACACTCGTTATAATATCTGGTCTACTAGCTGTTAAGTATAACAGAGATCCTATTATACTTCGATATAATTTTCGGTCGAATTTTTTTCCATTTTTATCTTTATCTAAATGTAGTGTAGTACTCATTGGAGTTGATTTACTTGGTATATTTTCCATTCTGAAATGTTTTAATAAATTTTGATAGTATTTTTCTTCATTTATAAAAATTCCATTTTCTAATTATCTTATTTGTTATCCCATGAAACAGTTTAACTATCCCATATGTGACATTTCAAATTCATCTTTCATTAGTTTAGAAAATTCAATTCATAATTTTTCGTCAATGGATCCAAATAAAATGTCGTCAACATATATTTATACGGCTAATATATTATTGTTTTCTAGTTTTATGAATATAGCGGAATCGATTTTACTAATTTGCAAACTGAAACTTTATAAACGAGTTTTTAATCTTTCGTACCACGCACGAGGTGCTTGTTTTAATCCATATAAGGCCTTTTTAAGTTTAAATACATGATCATGATATTTCTCGTGAAAAAATAATGGAGGCTGTTTAACATGCACTTTTTCTTTTATAAATCTGTTAAAAATGCGCATTTTACGTCCATTTGAATTTTTTTTAAATTATGATGACATGCAAAGCCAGTAATGTTCGTAATGCTTCAAGACGTGCTACAGAAGCAAATATTCCATTATAATCAATTCCTTCTTATTGATTATATCCTTGAGCTACTAATCTTTCTTTATTTCGTACAATATTTTCATTTTCATCTGCTTTATTTTTAAACCCATTTCATTCCAATCACAGATTGATTGTCTGGTCTTGGTACAAGTTCCCAAACATCATTTCTTTCAAATCTATTAAGTACTTCTTCATTGCAATAATCCAAAAATCATCCTTTGTTGCTTCTTTATAACTTTTTGGTTCAAAATTTGAAAATGAAACATGACTCATTTGATTTAACTGTTTTCTAGTTGATACTCTTGTATTTAAATCTCCAATAATATCATTTATAGGATGGTCTCTTAATATTATAGGTGATGATGATGTTATTATATTATCATTTTTG
Organism: Allium cepa; assembly: GCA_030765085.1. Taxonomy (NCBI): domain Eukaryota; kingdom Viridiplantae; phylum Streptophyta; class Magnoliopsida; order Asparagales; family Amaryllidaceae; genus Allium; species Allium cepa. The sequence continues at coordinate 553,933,940 of CM060938.1, read as the reverse complement.
TTATTGACATTATTATTACTATTTTATTGTATAAGTATATTAGTTTTATTTTAATTTCTTCATCATCGTCATTTTTATTATCTTTAAACTTTCGTCAAATGAGACATGAAGACTTTCTTCTGTGATATTTTTTCGTTTATTAAAGATTCTATATGCTTTGCTTTGATTTAAGTAGCCAACAAAAATTCCTTCACCAACTTTAGAATTAAATTTTTCCAGATAATCATTAGTGTTTAGTACAAATAATTTTGACCCAAATACACGAATATATGATACTTTTATTTTTTTATTTCACAATACGTGTTTATAGTCACTGGTCTATGTTTTATACCTTTTAATGCATAACAAGCAATAGCAAGGGCTTCGGCCCAAAAATTCTTTGTAAGTTACTACTATTTAATAGAGTTCATGCACATTCTTGTAAAGTTCGATTGTTTTCTTTCTACAACACCTTTTTGTTGTGATGTTCGGGGAAACGAAAAATTATGCCTAATTCCCTTTTTGGTATAAAAATTTGTATATAGTTCATTTTTAAATTCACCTCCACGATCACTTCGTATATTTTTATTTTTTCAATTTATTAATTTCTTTATTCGTTTAGCAAAAATATTGAACATTTCAAAAGTGTCACTTTATGTTTTAAAAATAATGTCTAAGTATATCTTGAAAAATCATTAATAATTACAAAAACATATTTATTATGATTTATTGAACATCTTGAGTTGATTCGAATAAATCAAGATAGAGTAGTTCGAAAGGTTGTTTTGTGGAAATTTCTTTTTCAGATTTAAAGGAGATTTTCTTTAATTTACCAAATTGACAAGTGTCACATAGGTTTTTAACCTTGTAGTTAATTTTAGGTAATCCTTTAACTAATTCATTTTTAGCTAGTTTGTTGATATTTTTAAAACTTATATGACAAAAACATTTATGCCATAACCATGGATCATCACGATTCGCGGCTAAGCATAAATTTGTGTTTTTTTGACATTCATGTATAAAACATATATGTTTTGATTTATAAATCCTTCAAAATTTTAAAAAAAATTACATTTATTTATCTCGAAATCAATTTTAAATCCTTTATCACATAATTGACTTATGCTTAATAAGTTATGTTTCAAATTTTCTACCAATACAATATTAGTAATTATAGGAGAATTAGAAATATCGATATTGATGAGTTCTCCAATGTTGATGACAAATTCTTTTGAGTTATCTCTGGATGTTACAGTCAACCACCGGTACATGTTATATTTGATAACATATTAACATTTCCAGACATGTGCTTAGAACAACCACTATCGAGTATTCATTTCTCTTTATTCTTTATTTTAATTTTCAGCACCTGCAAAAGAAGAAAATTTTAATTGGTACCTACCTTCTTTGACTATGGTCCTACATGTTAGTGAAGGAATGTAGCCATATCCATAAGGACTTGTTTCCTTTGAAACGTAATTTTTGTTACATACAACTTTTTGGAAATATTCATCAATATACTTTTTTCTAATTAGTTTATTATTTGTTTTTGGAATCTATATTTTGACCATATTCGTATATGAATTTTTAAACTTAGTTTCTAATTTTGGCTTTTAGAATTTTTTGTATATTATGCTGTATTTCTTTGACTGTTGTTTGCTTCCAAAACCTAATCTATTTCGATTTCCAAATGGTTTAGATATTGTAATTAAATTTTCTAAGTTTTTTTTCCTTTGTTGAACATTTTCACATTATTTGTTATTTTATCTAATTGACTTTTAAGATCACAAATTTCAATATTTCTAGAATCTAAAATTGCTTGTAATTCTAGTTTTTCGTTTTCCATGCTAACTTTTTCTATCTCACATGTTTCAAAATCATTTAATAATTTGTCATTTTGAGATTATATTGTTACATATTTCTTTTGAAAAAATTCTAATTCTTCTTCTAAGATAATTTTATCAACTTTTAATAATCCGATTTCTAATTTTGATCTAGTTAACTTTTCTACATATTCCTTGTTTGTACCAAAATTGGCCCCAACACTCTTTGGAAGTTTTTTGAAGAGATAATAAATGAAGAATATGAATTGAAAATGAGGATTATCTAACAAAAACTCCAAATAACAGTAAAATAAAAAACAAAGGAAAGCAATTTATAGTGGTTCGGCTCATTGCCTACATCCATTGAGAAGTTTTAGCAATTTTATTGATTCTCTTTCCACATCTACAAGCGATTACAGCAAACAATAGCGAGTTACAACTGAAAATTCGAAATCAGCAGCAAGTATATGATGTAGGACGATGAAGATCCCGATCCGACAGAGTCTGGGCGCTTGAGAGTCAAAAGATCCTTTTTCTGTTGGCTTTGAGGCTCTATTTATAGGCGTAGGATGCTGATATTTCGCTGAAAACTCGGAAGACCTCTTCTAGCACGTGAGGGGGCCTACACGCCCAGCCTCAGAAAATTTGGGCCCACTTTGGCATCGATTCGAACTCCATTCGAATCGATCAAGAATTCATCCAATCGAGGTGAAATTTGGTGTGGACATTCTTCGACATGAATGCAAGCTTCTGTGAAAATTTCGTGGCATTTGGATCAGTGGATTGAGAGATATGATTGATTCGAGATGGGATCCATTGCGTGGCTGTTTGATTCGAAACCATCCATTCGAACCGATGGTTTCGAATTGATGGTGGCACGCGCCTTCGTGGTGACGTGGAGCGCAAACTTCGAACCGATCTGGTCTTCACTCCGAGTTGACCGCTTCGACTCCATGTATCTCGGCGCATTCGAACCGATGGATGACACGTCATCGTGGCTAGTTGACCCAGTGGATTCGAACGAAGCTTCATAGATGGGTTCGAACAAGGCTCCAATAATGGGTTCGAACAACTGATGCTTGGTGGATTCGAACAAGGATTTTTTGATGGATACGAGCTTTGCAACCTCTCCATGGACATGAGGCCCACCGACACGAACTAGATGGGTTCGAAGTTGATGGAGTCGAACCGAGGCACTCCGATGGGTTCGAGGTCCATCGATTCGAAGGTGATCGGTTCGAATGGTGTTTGGTGATGGATTCGAAGATACATATCATGATGGGTTCGAAACCAGTGTTTTTCCCTTCAAGTTGAATCGATTATAACTTGAGCGTATGAACTCGAATTGACTTGAAATTTGAGACGCGGAGTTCTATGATCTTTTCTGTTATATCCTATCAATTGTAGCTTAATATGGACTTGGACAAAATTCAGTGATATCCATAGCAAAACGAAGTATGACCAATCTCTGAGAAGAACTGTTCTCCATTTTCGATCGATCTTTTGGTATCGCGGCTTTTCCAAAAAGCGGGATAACATTTTGCCCCCCAAAGAACGTCTTGTGGGAACATGATGTGCTTTGAATAGCTGCAACTTCTCTCTGAACAATCATTGCTCTTTTTTTGTTGAGACTCATACCCTGTATTGCTGTAACCTTGCGTTGATATGGTTGATTGTTGTATGATAGCGCTTAGCCGTTGGCTGTTGCATTTGTAACAAGATGAATATTCGATCCCTGTAAATGTTTAAAATCGAATGTTAGTTCAACATATATGCACATATGTGCGTTTGACCCTTGTTAACGTCGTGCGTCCACGAGTCGTTGTTAGTTTGGTTTGCTATTGAATTTCGTATCGATTCTTTCCTGAACCGATTTGGAAATTTGAGTTGAGACAACGCTTGATGGTTGTTTTGAAAGGTCCCTTCGTATCGATCCTCTCCTGAACCGATATAGAAGGTCGAAGGAAACTACTTTGGGTTGCGCGAACGTAATACTTTTGAACTGATGCACTTGAGCATCGATGGATTCGAAGTCTACACTCGTATGGATGGAGTACGCCTTTGTTACGATGGGTACGAACCTGACATCCTAACCGATAACTTGGGCGAGTATCAAACGTTCATTCGTACCGATGAGAAAGAATGGGTACGAAATAGTAGTTCGCATCGATAGGAAATGATGGATACGAAATAGTTGTTCGTATCGATAGGTTGTGGATGGAGTCGTGAATCTGCTGATGTGAACAGGGGATTTGAATCGATGTGCCCATTGTTTGTTTCGCATCGATGCAACTCGTCGCCCTGCTGTGTGTTTCGTACCGATGAAGTGTGAGGGTAACTTCGAATCGATAGGGTCTTAGGCCGATGGATTCGAAGGTTGACCTCGAATTGATACGATAATTGACCGGTTGTGACCGGTTGAGTTAACTGGGATGCGAAACGGCCCGATCACTTCCTAGGCTTCATATAAATAGCAGGGGGTCTCACTTTTTTTCACTTTTTACTTTTTACTCTTGCCTTGCGTTTACTGTGTTCTGCCTCGTTTCGAAGTTTCAGAGAAGAAAACACTGTGTCATGTCACCTAATCAATCAAGATTCAAGTCTTCAATTCCTCGAATCCATCATTCAAACTAGGTAATTAGCCTCGAATCCAAAAGGCAAAGTTATTTCGAACCTACCTCTTCTTCATCGATTGGCCACTCTGGTGATTGGTAAAACCAGATCTGGTTTGGGAGAGCTTCGAATCGATTCGTGGACTCAAGTTCGAATCGATTATGGCGGCATCATTTTTCCTTGGACTTCGCATCGATCCCTGGAATGACTTTATGGGGGTGATACAGTTCACTCCGATTGACTATCTTTGATGGGTCCATTCGAATCGATGGATTCGAATCCATCAGCTATCAGTTCAAAGCTCTTGACTTTACATCGATACGGAGGGTATCGATTCGAACGTGGTCGATGTTAAGTTGAAGGCTTCCTTATCGGTTCGAACCAGTTAACCAAGGATCGATTCGAAGTCATCCTTCAATGATCGATTCGAATATGACACCTGATCATCGATTCGAAGCGCGCCTTTCTGCATCGATTCGAAGTGATGTTGGGATGGGTTCGAATGAGCTCCCTGTGATCGGTTCGAACCCTCTACGATGGATAACAAAGTTTGACATTTTCTAAGCATAATTCCGACGAGCTTCATCCTTGCATATCTGGACTTGATAATTAAACTGCATACTTGACCACCTTTCGAAGCTCGTCGATGGAACCATAACAACTTCTATCCATATCAAATTCCATCATACAAACGGTTTAGTGATGACGGTCAGCGATGACGGTCATTACTACTCGGTCTCGTAGCTTTGTCGTTTGCATATTTCCTTTAATTCTGTGATATTTATTCAAGTAATGCATGGCATTGTACAACATACATTCATACATTTTACACTGGGGAACGCACAGGTCCTTTGTAGTCTAACGATGGTTTCTCATGAGTTAGCTAGTCATGGAACCTTCAAGTTCGCAACAGCAGGAGGTTCAAAGCACAGTTACTCCGAGACTAGAGGTTCCAGATATTGAACCTGAGATCGTCGGTCCGGCCCCGGACGAACTTCCCAATGCGTCTTTCATTGCCAATCCGTCGGATTCCGTTCAATCCAATATTTCTGAAGATATGTTGAGGAGAATATGCTTAAGGCACGGCCTGTCGCTGGATGACATGTTATTGTCGGGGCCGAATGATAGACCACACAATCCACCGGAGGGATATACAGCATTTAATCGCCACGCGTGCGCGGCCGGGACGCTTCCCCCGTTCAACGAGTACATGAGGGAAGTACTGTCTTTTTTGAGGATCGCTCCATCTCAACTACACCCGAACGGATATGCTTCCGTGAACAGTTTATTCATCGTCTTCATGGAGTACCTTCATAGACCACCGATCCCGACCGAGATCAGATATCTATTTAATTTCAAAACCCGAGGTGATTACCCTTCCTTCACATTTTTGGAAGCAGTGAGGAATTGCCAAGTGGTCATTGGGTCCTGGACCAGGTTGCGTTACTACAGGACGGAATGGTTCTATGTCAGATGTCCTCCGGGGTTTTCCCGGCGATGGTTATTCAGACGTGAGTGTAGCCGAGTTATCAAATAATTATTAAGGCAATTGCAGTCAAAGTGAAACTTATGTTGTTGTTTTTTTTTACAGCGACGATTCAGCAACCTGAGGGCGAACACTTTAAGGAGATGGAACGAGTACTTCAAGAAGTCCCGAGTGAAGATAGGGATATCGAGTGGCTTTTGACCGATAGGAATCTCCGGACTTACGGGTTGATTGAACGAGGGAAGAGCATAAAGTTCGACGGGGAATTAAGGACCGTTTCTAAGAAACGAGTCAAGCACAAGAAGCCCAAAGTTATTATAGCTGAGGCGGCTGATTCGGAAAGAACTCATACTGGCGACGAGCCGTTGTTGGAGCCTACAGACGTGGTTCAGGATGTCGCAAAGCAAAGAAAAGGCAAGGCAGCCATCGTCACGTCAACTAAGAAGGGGAGATGGAAATCGGTTGTCACGGCCCGATCCTCTCCCGGAGTTAGAATTTCGGAGATGTCTCCTCCGAGAACTGAAGTCTTTATGAAGGGCTCGCTGATATCCAATTCCGGACGATGTGTCCCTACAGCATGATGCCGGATTGGAAGAACTTTCATAAACTTTAGTTTTGAGCGAGTCTTTTCCCACTGGTGTGGCAGACACATCCGGTTGGTCGGGGGGTTGCACATTCATACATATTCTCCCAACACTGCATAACCTTTGACTATAAACCACCTGTATCGAAGAGTGATTAATCCTGCTTTATTTTGTTTTGTAGATACCATGTCCGGGCGAGGTTCTATGTTAGGGAGTCTCTGACACGCGTGCAAATCTTCATATCATGGGTCGCGCAGACGGGAAGGGGACAGAGATTACGACCAGGGACGCTCTGGGTACTCTGGTCAAGAGAGATATGACACAGATAGAGGCTATAAGCGTCGATCCCGATCGCATACTCCTCCTCCTCCCAGAGATCCCATACAACCCACTGTTCATGTCTCCCGTCCTTCTGAATCTTCACACTATATGTCGGCCTCTCAATCTTCTAGGCATGAATCCCGCCATTCTAGGAGTGAAACGATGACTGCTGCCATTACAGAACAGCCCCCCGTGGAAATTTCAGGGGAAGGAGCAATCAAGCTTGCTCAGCTGAAAAGAGATTTCCCAAACATCTGCTTCGACAACTATATCTTTCCTCCACATTTAAAGAAAATCCCGGAGGAAGCTGAGCAATTGGTACATGATTACGTACACGATTTTTACGCTCAGTACAAAGCATGGTCGAAAGCAGCTGACAAAGCGTCGGCATTGGCCTTTGAGCGTGGGGCCACCATCGAGAGATTGCAGGCCGAGCTAGCTCAAAAGATCCGTATTATTGAGGTGCTAAACACTGAGGCTGAATCTTCTCATAAATCTGAAATGGAGGCTATCAAAAAAGCCGACGAAGCCCAAGCAACGATGGATAGGATGAAACGTGAGCATTATGCCACGGTAGAGGATATGGGCCATCGAAACACCCTGGTCACTGCCGAGAGGGATGCAGCCCTGAAGGAGTTAAACGAGCTTAAGTCCAAATTTGCTAAAATCGCCAAGGATAGGGATGATGTGAATAACGTAGCCTAGGAGGCGTGTGAACAAGCTGTGATTCTCCGGACTGAACGGGATGCGGCAGTAGCCAAGGTCCAGGCGGTAGAGACGGAGTTTGAGGAGAAAATTCGACAAGCGGTGGCCAGGCTGGAGGCCGATATTGAAGATTTGCTCATCACTTACAATGCCAATGTGTTGAGATACAGAAATTTGGCCTGGTTCCAAGATTACCCGGTACACCTCCGCAGCGCTTGGGGTAGATTGGTTGAGGAAGAAGAGGAAGCGCATCCGGATGAATCGGTCGATCGATTCGAACTCGAAAACCGGTTGCTGACAGATGATGGGAAGAAGATCCTCCATGACGCTATTATTGCTCATGAGAAGGAGATGATTGGTGGCCGATCTCTGGAGGTTGGAGAGGGATCAGGTGTTGAGCAGCACGCCACTGTTACTGAAATCACCGCTCCACCTCCATTAGAGCCTGTATCTGTGGTTGGTTCACAATCTGTTCTCGCTTATGACCCAGAACATCCACGATTATCTCCCATCCGGGAGCACGTCTCTAAGGCCGTCCAATCGTCAACGAGTCAAACTGAGGAAGGTACTTTGAACATATCTCAAGTGTGCTTCTATTAAAGCGTTTGTTTTGAAGTGATTGCTTATATCTCCTTCTCCTCTTTGCTCAGTAACCGAAACTACTCCAGCATCTTCGGCTCAGGAGTCTATTCAAGGGCAAAAAAACATCACCACTGAAATGACTGTCGTGACGACGGCAGTGTCTACTGAGATGGCGCAGGGGAGATCCTTATCTCTTGACGAACAAATGGTGAGTGAGCTGCTTGGCCAATAGGGTGACTCTTTTACAGATTTTCCATTTATCATCAGTGATCTTCCGTCAACCTCCAGTTTTATGACGCAGACCACGGCTGCCCCCAGCCAGGCCCAATCAGCCCGAGACGAGGAAATCTTGGTCGAGATCAATGCCGAAATAGAGGCTGCGGGGCAAAGTGGTAGTATTGGTGGCGGCACGACGGCGCATAGCCCGGCACCTTTAAGGGTAGTATCATCAGGCGGCATTATCACACCTTCAGTCGCGGGCCCAGTCCCTCCTACTCCTCCGGTGGAAAGCCTTCACGTAGACTCGAGCTCTGAGGAGTACATTGACATTATGCCCCTAGCCGAAGAGCAGCCACCGGAGAGGAAGCGCTCCAAACGAAGGATCTCTGTCTCCGGCGATTCCGAGGACGAACCACTGATAAGAAGGTCGAAAAAGAAGAAATAGGTCGGCCCCTCAAGCAGATTTTTGGTAGATAGGAAGTTTTTTTCGTTCGTTTTTTTTTTGTTAGCAGGCCGTGTATTGATGCAGGTTCGGCCCCTGCTAGTAGGGATTCTTTTTTTTTGGAGGAACATTTTTGCATGTAAGTTCTTGCCTCTAGTTAGTTGAAATAAAATTCAGTTTCGTTGTTTCAATTCTCATTTCATTTGTGCTTAAGTATTTGCAGTGTTTGGTTTTTAGTCCGGTGTACTTATGGTGTTATTACCGTCAAGTAGAGTTCGTTTTATTTGCCAAGCCTGAAAATCTTGGTCACAAGTTGTGATCGATGAATAAGTTGAACTTCAGACATTGTATCGCTTTGGTTAGTGATTGACACTTAGCTTTTTTGCCCCCTAGTCTCGGGGGACAACATTTTCATCTTAATGGTTGGTCGCACTTATCGCACATCTAAGCACATGTCCACGTTCTGGGGACTTAGGATAATTTGAGATCGATAACCCGTTTCGCACTCCGAAAATTTGAGAGTTATCGATGTTTGTAGCACGGTTCGCGCTCCGGGAACCTGGAATTGATGTTTATACTCCACTTCCCATTCTGGGAAATTGGAGTTAGTATTGACACTTCGGTTCGCACTCCGGGAACTTTGACGTAGTATTTATGCTCCAATTCGCACTCTGGGAATTTGGAGACAGCATGTATGTTTGGGTTCATGCTCCGAGAACCTGTAATTTATGTTTGTACTCCATTCAAGCTCTGGGAAGTTGGAGTTGGCCGATAGATGGTCAGTCATACCTATTTGGGCTCTTTAGGAATTCGTTCACACTCTGGGAACGATGGATTTGATGTTTACACTCCAATTCGCAGTTTGGGAATTTGAAGTCCGTTCACACTCTGGGAACGATTCATTGGATGTTTATACTCCAATTCGCACTCTGGGAATTTGGAGTCCGTTCGCACTCTAGGAACGAGTTGCTGAATATTTATACTCCAATTCACACTCTGGGAAGTTGGAGTCCGTTCACATGGGAACGGGTTATTGAATATTTCTACTCCAATTCACACTCTGGGAGTTGGAGCTAGTGTTTACACTCTAGTCCGCGCTCCGGGGACTTAGAGTTATTTCAATGTTTATACTCCAGTTCACACTCTGGGAATCTGGAGTTAGTGTGAGGATTGTCGTGTATCAATCCTTTTAAATATTAACGTGGTGACATGCCCCGGAGCTTGGGCTTCACATAGTGAGTGACCGGTCGTATCACAGTCACTCCCTACTTGAATTAAATCCCACCGTATGATGGAACTTAGCTCTCCGTGCATTGTGATGTTTTGCGGCGTATTCGATAAATCACAGCTCTGGCTTGAAGAGATAGCTGAAATAAGAAAATATGGCAAAGTCAGCTGCCTTATTACAAGTCTAAGTTTCAAAATGCGAAAATAAAATGCAAAGGAAATAACGGGCTAAAACAAATAAAGCCTGTCATGTATAGTAGCGACGGAGACTCTCGCTATTCTAGGCTCTCGGCAGAGTTAGACCGTCAAAGGTCGATAACTTGAATGTGCCATCTCCGAGCTTTTTTGAAATCACATACGGTCCTTCCCAATTTGGCTTCATGTGAGAAGGAACCGGATAAATTCTTTTGAGTACAAGGTCGCCAAGTTCGAAGGTCCGCGGTCGGACCTTGGTATTGTACATTCGGGCGACTCAACACCGATATGCGGCTGCCCTTAAATCAGCCTCTTTGCACCTCTCATCGAGCAAATCCAGGGATTCGGCAAGTAGTATAGCATTCGTTTTCGGATCATAATATGTCACACGATGAGAATGAACTTCCATTTCGACCGGAATAACGGCTTCAGAGCCATAAGATAGAGAAAATGAAGTGTGTCCGGTTGCAGTTTTGTGAGTCGTCCGATAAGCCCATAAGGCCATAGGAAGTTCATCAACCCACTTGCCCCCAGCCCTTTCCAGTCGTTTCTTTAAAATAGACTTGATGACCTTATTAACGGCTTCGACTTGGCCATTGGCTTGTGGGTGTGCAACTGCGGAGAATTTCTTATGGATATGGAATCACAGACAGAAATTCTTGAATTCAGCGCTGTCAAATTGGGCTCCGTTATCGGTGATAATAGTATGCGGGAGACCGAACCGACAGATGATATTGCGTACCACAAAGTTGATAACTTTCTTCGTCATGATTGTTGCAAGAGGTTCGGCTTCCGCCCATTTTGTGAAGTAATCGACTGCGACGATGGCATACTTCGCGCCACCTTTGGCCAAAGGCAACGTACCAATTATATCAATCCCCCATATTGCAAATGGCCATGGACTGACCATTTGGGTTATCTCAGTAGGCGGGGCTCTAGGAATCCGAGCGTGTTTTTGGCATTTGTCACATTTTTTGGCATAGTCCATGGCGTCGCGATTTACGGTAGGCCAATAATATCCATATCGGAGTATTTTCTTGGCAAGTGCTTGCCTCCCAGTGTGATCGCCACATTCTCCCTCGTGCACATCGTGTAACACTCGTTTGATTTCGTCGTGTGCGATACACCGGAGAAGAGGAATAGAATATCCCCTTCGATACATAACTCCACTCTGAATGACGAATCGCGAAGCTTTTCGAAGAATTTGTCTTCTCTCACTTCGATGCTCGGGTAGTATGCCATGCTCAACGTAATCTCGGTAGGGGATCATCCACGATTCCCTCCTGGTAGTAGCCTCAAATGTGCAACCAGTTTCCATCTGACCAATGCTCGGAGAAGATAGAGTTTCAACGGGAACGAGCTCCAACTGTTGAGCTTCGCCCGTACTTGCTAACTTTGCCAATAAATCGGCCTTCTGATTATGCTCCTGGGGAATGTAGAAAATGGAATAATAATCAAACTGATCAAGAACCTCCCGGACTTGAGTTAGGTAAGCAGCTAATCTTCGATCCTTAGCCTGATATTCTCCCCGGACCTGACATACGATTAGTTGGTAGTCACAATAAATTTCCACCGCGGTAATTTTCAGATCGCGGGCCAACTTTAAACCAGCAAGTAGAGCTTCGTATTCGGCTTCATTATTGGTTGCATGGAACTCGAACTTTAAAGCATAACATATGGATCGGCCCTCGGGGGTTTCAAGTATAACCCCAGCGCCCGAGCACCGACCGTTGGATGCACCGTCAGTGTGTAGCTTCCAGATATACTCAGGAGATTTGCTGGTCTCAGGTAAGTCTTCAGGGACAGTGAACTCGGCTATAAAATCTGCTAGGACTTGACCGTGAATAGCTCTCCTTGGAGTGTAAGTAATATCGAATTGACTCAGTTCGATGTTCCATTTGAGTATACTACCAGACGTCTCAGGCCGCGTGAGGACCTGTCGTAACGGCTGATCGGTGTATATAGTAATGGGATGAGCCTGAAAGTATGGACGGAGCTTCCTCGAGGCAATGACTAGGCAGTAGGCTAATTTCTCCAGCTTCAGATAGTTTCTCTCATCTTCGGTGAGTCGTTTGCTAACATAGTAGACCGGTTTCTGCACTCGGTCTTCTTCCCGAACAAGGGCAGCACTGATCGCGTTTTCTGATACCGCCAAGTAAAGATACAACTGTTCGTGGTTGATCGACTTTGAAAGAATCGGCGGTGTGGAAAGATGTTGGTCCAATGACTTGAATGCGTCTTCGCACTCCGAGATCCATTCGAAGTTCCGCTTCCCTTTTCGGATCAAATCGAAGAATGGGATGCATTTATCAGTGGACTTTGAAATGAACCTACTCAGTGCCGCCACCTTTCCGTTGAGATTCTGGACTTGCTTATAGTTCTCGGGGTTTGTAAATTTCTGATGGCCCAGATCTTTTCGGGGTTTCCTCTAGCGTTGACGATGAACCCAAGGAATTTTCCGGATGCGACTCCAAAATGACACTTAAGCGGGTTGAGCTTCATCTCGTATCTTCGAAGGGTATTGAACATCGAATCCAAGTCTTTGACGTGATAGACTATCGTGATTTCACCAACATGTCGTCCACATAAACCTCCATTGTTTTTCCGATCTGGTCAGCGAACATCCGGTTAACTAATCGTTGGTAAGTTGCTCCGGCGTTTTTCAATCCGAAGGGCATGACATTGTAGCAGTATAGTCCCAGATCGGTTACGAAGCTCGTATGCTCTTGGTTGGGCACGTGCATGGGTATTTGGTTATAGCCAGAGTAAGCATCCATGAATGATAGCAATTCATGTCCGGCTGTTGAATCCATAAGTTGATCAATTCGGGGGAGCGGAAATCTGTCTTTCGGACAAGCTTTATTTAAGTCAGAATAATCAATACACGTCCTCCATTTTCCAATTGGTTTTCGGACAAGTACAGGGTTGGATACCCACTTCGAGTATAAAGCGTCTCTAATGAACCCATTTGATTTCAATTTATCGACCTCTTCTTTCAGGGCGGCAGATCTCTCTGGATCCATACCACGCCTTTTTTGCTTGACCGGGACAAACCGTGGGTCAATATTTAGGGTGTGGCTCGCAATGTCCGGCGAGATCCCACACATATCAGAATGCGTCCAAGCAAATACGTCCAGATTTGCTTGGAGAAATTCGACCAATTCCCGTTGTGCTCGTAGGCTCAACTGAGACCCAATTTTTAACATCTTTGAATCATCGTTATCACTGATCGGAATGTCAATTGTTAATTCAGCTGGGGAAGCCTGACTTTCTCTAGATTCATCTTTATTCTCATTGTCTCTGGGTCTAGATCCTTCTGGAATTGGTCGTGGTGCCCGGGACGAGGCCCAGGCTTTAATTGTCAATTGTCGGTAAAACGGACGCAGAGAGATTCCTCTGCACCCTTTCCTTTTTCTTTTTGCTGCGCTTCCCGCAGCTCAGCAACATAGCAAGCTCTCCCCGCAGCTTGATCTCCTTGTACAACCCCTATCCCGCGATCAGTAGGGAACTTAAGGGTCAAACACCATGGGGCAATAACAGCCCTAAATTTAGCAAGGGTCGGTTGGCCCAAGAAAGCATTATACAGAGAAGGAATATCCAAGACAACAAATTGCAACATCCGAACTCTTCGGCATTCTCCCACTCCCAACTCCACCGGCAATTCAACCATTCCCGTTGGTGTCGTCGCACTTCCGTTGAAGCCGTGGACTCATGATTGACAAGGTTTTAAGTCCTTAGCTTCCATCTTCATTAAATCATATGCTCTTTTAAACAGTATGTTCACAGAACTCCCACTGTCTACCAAGATCCTCTTCATCCAAGCAGGACCAACTTGAGCGGATATAACCAGTGGGTCGATTGTGGGGGATTCGACTCTATCAGCATCTCGACTTCTAAACACGATGTCGTCGGTCATCGTCTTCTGTTTTTTAGCCGGAGTCCCATCTTCAGAATTGCTATAACACTCGAAGTCTGCATGCCTGATCGAACTGGCATACGACTCCATTTCCCCCCAGCTTCTGTCTGCCGGATGGGGACCACCACTTATTGTATTGATGACCAACCTCCCGCCCGTACGAGCAGGTTCACCCTGCCTTTCCTGATTCTGCGTACGATTTTGATTGGATGGGCCCGCCCCACCAGACTGCGGCGCCTGAACAAACTGATCCAACTTTCTCTCTCTGATCAACTTTTCAATGAGGTCTTGCAAATGCCTACACTCATTGGTGTTATGTCCATAACTTTCATGAAACCTACAGAATTTTCCTGTTTGAATCTGCCTCTCCGACAAAGGCTTCGGAGCAGGCTTCTTGTATTGCATAGTGTTACAAGTCTGTAGGTATATGTTTTCCAACGACGTGTTAAGTGGTGTATAACTGTCAAACATTGCGGCCTTACGCCTCGGACCACGACTCTGGTCTTTCTTCTTGCTCCGGTTATCACCGTTTCTCTGTTGTTGAGTCTGTTTATTTTGAATATTCAACTGGACTTTTCCTGAACTTTCGCCAGACTATTTAACCGCAACATTACTCTGAATCCCTTCACTGCTGGGCCTTGTATCGTCCTGCTTCCTAGACTGTTTCGCATCCTCTCGCCTCAAGAATTGAGCGGCTTTGGAATAGAAACGGTCCAACGATGCCGGAGGCTTTCCAGCCAACCAATTTCCAAACTCGAAATCAGGGTCGATTCCTTTAGTCAAAGCCATTAAGATAGAATTATCATTGGGGTTGGTGATCTCTGCGCATGCAGCGTTGAACCTCTCCAAATATCGTCTAAGTGTCTCTCCGGGAGCTTGAGTAACACTTGATAAGGTATTAACATCTTTAGGTCTGGCAGTATGCATACGAAACTACTCAACAAATTTGGTAGCTAACTGATCAAATGAAGAGATAGATCGCGGTGGTAGTCGTGTAAACCACATCGTCGCAATTCCCCCTAAGGAAATGGGAAAACTACGGCATTTTACTGCGTCATCAGCTCTCGCAGCAGTCATCGACCATTCGTATTTCAAAATATGTTCATTTGGGTCGGAATTCTCTTCATACATGGGCAGGGTTGGCATCCTGAATCGCCGAGGAGGTTCAGCATATAATATGTAATCGGTGAACGGAGTATGACTTCGGGAGATTCCCCAATTGTCATTCGTTAAGCCCTGACTCTCGCGAATCATTTGGCATACCATGGCTGAGAGGTCTGGCGTTGCTACATTCTGAGGGTGGTGAGCCAAAGTGTGGTCGGGTTCCACAGTGCGAGATGGGATCAGGCGCTGTCGACGATCCATATCTCGCCTCCTTGGCATGATGTCTTCCGGGACATATGGTTCTGGTGCTCGTTCCTGTTGGTGGTAATTCTTGTTGGAGTGATTTCGGGTATCAACTCCTATGTCAACCGCGGCGGCGGCGACATGGTTATCCGCGGTATGTTGCGGAACAACGCCTCCTCGGGATGAGGGCCCTGTATGAAAACTAGCGGATGGGCCGACTCTTATCTGTCCTATGGTCAATGCTGGCTGGTGGTCAACGGCCTGTGCATAATTTCCCTCTAGCCTGGGACGGGTGGATCTGTGATTGTAGTCGGATGAAGCAGAACTCTCCGTGGAGGAACGAGATGCATGATCCCACCTGGATCTTCTACGCCCTTGGCGATCTAGTTGGTTGGCTAACTCAGTGTTAACGCGCAACTGCTCGGCTAGCTGTTGTTGACTTTGAGTTAATTCTTGGAGCAACGTCTGGAACTCTTGCCTGGTAACCGGACCCGATGGGTTGGAATGCCCGGTATCATCTTGGTTAGGTGGAGGCAGTTGCGTGGGATTTTGGCTATCCCGACCTTCTTGACCAGCGGTAGATGCGGTTCTTGTGCTAACCATTTTAGATAGTGAACTCCTTCCCTAGACTTTGGCAAATCTGAATAGAACGGAAGGAATCTGAAACTGAAATTTGGATCTCTCCCTTAGATTTATGCAATCCGGTATCGGCGACAGATCCAAGGAGCAGGAGAAAAACTGGGTTTTCTCAGTGAAAGCACCAAAGTGTTTGTACCAAAATTGGGCACAACACTCTTCGGAAGTTTTTTGAAGAGATAATAAATGAAGAATATGAATTGAAAATGAGGATTATCTAACAAAAACTCCAAATAACAGTAAAATAAAGACAAAGGCAAGCAATTTATAGTGGTTCGGCTCGTTGCCTACGTCCACTGAGAAGTTTTAGCAATTTTATTGATTCTCTTTCCATGTTTACAAGCGATTACAGCAAACAACAACGAGTTACAACTGAAAATTCAAAATCAGCAGCAAGTATATGATGTAGGACGATGAAGATCCCGATCCGACAGAGTCTGGGCGCTTGAGAGTCAAAAGATCCTTTTTCTGTTGGCTCTGGGGCTCTATTTATAGGCATAGGATGCTGATATTTCGCTGAAAACTCGGGAGACCTCTTCTAGCACGTGAGGGGGCCCACACGCCCAGCCTCAGGAAATTTGGGCCCACTTTGGCATCGATTCGAACTCCATCCGAATCGATCAAGAATTCATCCAATCGAGGTGAATTTGGTGTGGACATTCTTCGACATGAATGCAAGCTTCTGTAAAAATTTCGTGGCATTTGGATCAGTGGATTGAGAGATATGATGGATTCGAGATGGGATCCATTGCGTGGCTGTTTGGTTCGAAACCATCCATTCGAACCGATGGTTTCGAATCGATGGTGGCACGTGCCTTCGTGGTGACGTGGAGCGCAAACTTCGAACTGATCCGGTCTTCACTCCGAGTTGACCGCTTCGACTCCATGTATCTCGACACATTCGAACCGATGGATGACACGTCATCGTGGCTAGTTGACCCAGTGGATTCGAACGAAGCTTCACAGATGGGTTCGAACAAGGCTCCAATAATGGGTTCGAACAACTGATGGTTGGTGGATTCGAACAAGGATTTTTTGATGGATACGAGCTTTGCAACCTCTCCATGGACATGAGGCCCACCGACACGAACTAGATGGGTTCGAAGTTGATGGAGTCGAACCGAGGCACTCCGATGGGTTCGAGGTCCATCGATTCGAAGGTGATCGGTTCGAATGGTGTTTGGTGATGGATTCGAAGATACCTATCATGATGGGTTCGAAACCAGTGTTTTTCCCTTCAAGTTGAATCGATTATAACTTGAGCGTATGAACTCGGATTGACTTGAAATTTGAGACGCGGACTTCTATGATCTTTTCTGTCATGTCCTATCAATTGTAGCTTAATCTGGACTTGGACAAAATTCAGTGATATCCATAGCGAAACGAAGTATGACCAATCTCTGAGAAGAACTGTTCTCCATTTTCGATCGATCTTTTGGTATCGCGGCTTTGCCAAAAAGCGGGATAACATTCCTTATTTAATTTTTCTATTTCTCTATATTTATCATCTACTTCAATACATATTTCCATTATTTCATCATAAGTAAGTTCAGGACGTACCTCATTAGTGTTAGCCATAAAACACACATTTGCTTGTTTCGAATCGCTTTCACTATCATTATCACTATGTGAAGAAGAAGATGAATTCAAATCATTTCGTGTTACTTGAAAATCTCTTTTCTTTTTCTTGAATTTCTCGAATTTGCTTTTCTTTTTATCATTATTGAGCCATGGATAGTCTTTCTTCATGTGGCCAAAATTTTCACACTCATAGCATTTAATCGATGTTTGATTTGAGGAATTTCGTTTGCCACTATTTTGAAATTTGGTCATCTTCTTGAAATTCTTGAATTTGTTATTGTTCTTGGCAACAAGACAATCTCCTCTTAATCAAAGTTTGAATCTTTGGTACTTAGTTGGAATGCTATGTTTATCCTTTTCATGATTTTGATCCATTCTTGCTTGCAATTTAGCTTCATACGACATTGGATTTCCTATTAGCTCATCGACTTTAAGTTGATAGAGATCGTTAACTTCTTCGATGGCTAAAACTTTTCTTTTCCTATTCATTTGTCAAAGAGTTTAAAATTCGCGTGACTAAAGCAAAATCTATGAATTTGACTCCAAGTGCCACGAGATCATGTTGAATGGTTTGAAATCTTGCATATATATCAATAATTAATTCACTTATTTTCATTTTGAAAAATGAAACTATTTTTAAAAAAGTGAAATTTTAGTTTGCTTGACTTTATTTATCCCTTTATGTGTGATTTGTAAAATGCGTTGTATATCATATGCAGTCCTGCAAAGCATGACATATGAAAACTAATTTTTGTCAAGTAAGCAAAATGATACATTTATAGTTTTGGCATTATTAGATGCCTCTGCTTTTTGTACATCGGTCCATGTGCTAATATTTGTGTCAGGTGCTTCATATTTTTTTTGAATTGCTAGCCATATTTCTTAGTCATTGGCTTCCATAAAAATTCGCATACATGTTGACCTATAAACATAATTAGAACTAGTAAATAGTGAGTGACAAGTAGTTGATTGGTCTTCTTGAAATGTGCTTGCCATTTTAATGATTTTTTCAACCACATGTTATTATAGATTGAAATGACCTTGCTTTTATGAAACTTACACACACACACACACACACACTGTGTGTATTACTAATTATGTTAAGCAGAGAATGATAATTGAATATAAGATAAATAATAAAAACGGCTACACCATATATTATATTTGTTCGGACCCCCGTCCTACATCTAGTCCCGAAGCTCCCCTTCGGTATTTCCTTTAACCAACCAACTCTCGCTTCAATTAGAGGAATAAGGTAATATAAAAGTATATCTTTGACAATCTTTATTCCAAATAACACGGTTTTTGATTGATAGTAAAAATCTTCCTATAATCTCCTTTTATTATGTGAATGTAAATGCTTTGAGTTGTTGAAAGTGGTTTAACCGTTATAATAGATTGAGAGTATATAAGTAATGAATACACAAGAGAATGATAAGAAATCAAGAGAGAATAGATTTAATTAATTCAATTAATTTAATGTCTAAATCTAAATCATGGTAGGATTTATATATTAAAAAGGATGAAGATGAAGAGTTGTTACTATTAGATAAGGTCTATTCATTTTAATGGCTGCAACATTTCAATGAGGAGGTAACTTCTTTTTGTTCAATAGAAGTGTCTATTCAGAAATACGCAGTCAGATGACAGAGGTTTTTGTTAAACCCCAGATGTTTGTGGCTTCATAAATTTATTTTCCCGAGTATCTTCTTAGTTGTCCGTGGTTTTACCTCGGATGCCTGTGGTTAGTAAATGCAGGTTTCTACTGTATTGTGAAGTATTTGAATTTGTGTATGATCATGTATGCATATATACTCAAGAAGACCTTAACAACATTTTATCTAAGACTCTTTTATTGTAGAATAACTTTAGTAACTATAGTATGGTCGATAGGTCTTCGTTTGTCTTCTTGTCTCAATATCGTCGAGCCTGATGTCTTCTTGTAGTACATACCTATAATCTTGATAAAATGTGTGTGTGTGTGTGTGTGTGTGTGTGTGTGTATATATATATAATTGTATCGTTGTTGTCATTGAGACATAAACTGAAGGTTCTAACCACATACCCATTTGATTTAAACGGGGCACAAGCACACTCATTTGGATTTCAAGGACACCAAGAACACCAAAGAGTATAAGAGTATGATTTAATATAGTTTACAGACTCAATTTCCTAATCTTGAGTATAAAAAATCCCATAACCTTTTGAATAACACTTTGATCTTGATTTGAGTGGGAGAGATCAGAGAGTAAACAATAGAGAATCAAATCAATCGAGTTTAAATTTAATTCTGCTTGAAATTTGAGAAAATTTTGAGTACATTTTCTTTTAGAATTCAAAAGAGAAAAGGATGAGAGAAAATATGAGAAAGTAGTTAATAAAAATTCGTTTGTAAAATCCCTATTTATAGAGAAACAATAGTCATGTCTATTGTGAAAAGATATGACGAAAAGATACATCCATTTAAATTTGAAATTTGAAATTCCCTACCAATATGTCAATATACATGTAGGGGATATGTCGACATATCCATTGTAATTTCGAAAAACCATTAAATAAAAATTTGTTTTGAAAACTTTAGGTTTTGCAAAATATTTCACTACAAGAAATTTGATTTTTAGTGGCGCTCAAAAAACGCAACAAAAAGTTTTAGTGGCGTTTTGATAAACGCCGCTAGAAAACATGCGAGTAAAAATCCATGATTTTTTATTGCATTTATTTTAACGCCACTATAAATGAATTTTTGGCAGCGTTTTTTAAACGTTACTAAAGATATTTTTTACAGCATTTAAGAAACGCCAACGAAAAGGTGTCGTTTACTATCTTATTTTGTTGTCGCACTTATTATTATTTTTGCAGCGTTTTTTGAACACCGTGGAGATTATCTGAGTTACTATAATTGCTGATTCTGTAGTGCTTTTTAAACGCTACAAAAAAATATTTTTGGTGGCGTTTTTTCTCCGCCACCATATGTCTCGATTTTATTGCCTGCTGTTCCACGACTACACCTGATTTTGCCTCCAATTCAAGTACTTCAAAAGTTATACAATAATGTAATATATAAACACATACACATTCAAAAATAACACATTCAATGAACCACAATAGCACAAACAAAAGCAATTACATAATCACCACTATATCAAAACATTAGTGTTAAGACAAAAGGTTAACCATACGTTTACACAACCAAACTACCATAAACAGTTTCATAATAGTACATGCAGCTAAAGTAGTGTTGCTACCATACATACTAGTTTCATAATAGTTTCATAACAGTTTTAATCAACTTAACTACATATATGTGCTGCTACCATACCAAAAACCGGTGCTGCTGCTTGAATTCTTCACAAACGTTTATCTACTTGTAAACAATAATAATCATGTTACTAAATATTTGTGAGGTGAAGGTATCAAAGATCAAAAATGAACAAATATAGAAGTCCTTAGACTATAATACTTCAAACAAATATGCCTCTGCGTATTAACCACTGATGTGAGCACATTGTAATCGTCCAACAACATTTACATTATATTTGTGAAGTCAGTGCACTAGACTTGCCATACGACAACCATCCTCTTCAACCATGCACTCCATTCAAAACAGCAAGTTCACCTGATAACATCCCCATTTCCTTCCTTCATTACCTCTACTTGTACACTACTTGTTCACACCAACTTCTAACACAACACAGTCAACTTCTCCACCAAAACTTCCTCACAATCATATTTGATACAAACTTCCGACCATACCCACAACTAAATACGAAGAAACAGATATCAAGTGAGCACAAGAAACATATATGTAAAAATGAAAACTAAAATCTAAGATGCAATGCAATGTTTTTTGTTTTATTTTTGTTTTTGGGTATATGCAATGCAAGCTTGTTGAAGTATGAATGCAACAACAATGTAAAACAGAAAACGAAATGCAAAAGCCAGAAAATGAAATGTAATAGCAAACTAGTTGAAAATTCCAATCCAAGATGAAAACAAATCCAACAATTTTTTTAATGCAAGATAACACAATACAAAACCAAACACACAGCACTAAACTGAACTGAATTCAAGTGAACAAGAAATGTGTACAGAATGAACAAAGTGAAAATGGAAAGGGTTGAGTTGACATGCACACAAGAACAAAGAACAAAAATGCACAGTCAACAAAGTTAATTTTTATTAACTTGGTTAACTTAGTTAATTTACTATTATTATTATTTATAAAACTCAATAAACTTAATTATGTTGTTATTATTACTATTACTGCTACTATTGCTATTTATAAAACTCAGTTTTCTTATATTACTATTACAAATGTTTTTTTTTTAAATGGTACTTTATATACAACAAATCATTAGGACAACATATCCAATGTCAATAAACGTTCGAAAGCAAGTTTCGAACTTGTGACCTCTTGCACCAAAGCCGAATCAATTTACCACTTGGACAATGATGCTTGTCAACCATAAACAAAACAATATAAATGATGAGCGTTGCTAATAGATAAAACAATAAAATAAATCTTATGGTTAATGTTTACCTGCATTTTTGATATTTAAGAAAAATCCAATGCTCGGAAGCAATTTACATAAGTGTAACAACAGTAGAAAGTAGAAAATAGGTAATTGGTTTGAAGCAAAACTGAACCAAGCATCATAAACTGAACCACCATGCCAAAGGAAACTCTTCATACTAAAAGATATCTGCAATTCAAATATCTACAATTCAACAAAGCAAAAATTGTGAACCGGCACAAAATAGGTTTAAATGAAGTTGGATGTTATGTTATTGAAAAAATTAGTAATAATCACCATACAAACCACAATATACCTTACTATTTCTCACTTACCAATCAACGACAACACATGCCAATAGCCTATTCAATTGCACCCCGCCCCCCCGCCACTTCATCTCGAACAGCAACCCAAGCAACTCCTGCCTCCTTCACAAACACAACATTTGCAGCCTTATTACAGTACATACCATCAACTTCCATGTTCAACAACTGCACATCATTTGTAACTCTCTACCCCTGCAAATGTTCAACCGCATCTCCATTCTTCGTCTGCCTTAACATTCACATTCTACATATTTCTTCCTCGCTTCTATGGTTTTTCCCAATTGTACAGCTTTATACTCTTCACACGCTCCTTCCCACATCACCATTACCATATACAGACAAAGAGCTTAAGGTTTCAGATTTTTTAACGTCTGTAGTAATCTAACGCTTGGAAATTTTTCATCCCCAACTGATGATAAACGAGAACCGTACAGTGGTTGTGTCACTTAGGTAACTGTCATTTCCAATCATTGTTAAGAATTTGGCCAAACATAAACACCAATTTGTGCTTTAGTTTTACTGTGCTGCCGACTACATCCTATTTTTTTTTTCAAACTTGTCCTCCTCCCATTAACAATAGTTATGTAGTAAATTAGTAACCCACCTTCTTTATAACTCATGGAAACAGTTTAAATTTGTCCAATACTCATTCCAACCCTCATTAGTTACATATACCAACTGCCTACTTTACTGGATTTCTGTATAAAAAAGTTCACACAGTCATCAACTAGCGATGTTATGGAAAACAGTTTTTTCCACAGTACTGAAAACATATACCATACAAAGTGTCAATTTTTACTACAAAATACTTTTACCTCTGCTTGAAAAAATTTTAGTTCAACTTGATTTACCTTCTGCTCAGTTTGATCTGTTAGTAAATAGACATTTTGTTATTGCACTTTCTTTTTTCCTCTGCTTTGCATCCTACACACTGTATTCATCTCCCCTCTGTGTCCATAAACCATCAGCAATTTCAAACTCCATACTTCCTACAACTTCATCCTTCACATCCCGAACAACTTACCATCGTACAACTTCAAGAAAACGACCAAATTGAGGGAAGACAACAATTCCCTGTATAGTGGAATTTATTTAGCAACTACATAAATATTTACAAAAAATATAGTTGTTCTGTCAAACTAAAGAAGTCAGTTAATCAAAACATAACCTACCCTAACCCATCTGTGAAATGGTTGATACAAGAAATAACTAAGTGGAAGGTGTTTTAATGTTGTCGTAAGGCTCTAGTCCCAAAAATCTGACCTGTTGAAATTACAAGTTTCTAATTTCTTCAGTATGCATATTCCTTCTTTCCATTCCATCCATCCTCATGCAAGTTCCAATACAGTGCAATGACATTGTTTGATTTGCATGACACAATAAGTAGGCGTGTACTATGCTTTTGTAACTATCAAAGTTTATTACAGAAAAGGTGTTAGCATTCATTTGAGAATAATTGTCTCTATTAAAAGTTTTTTTTTGAAAAAAGGTACTTTATTAACAAAGAAGAGCATATATTTTTATGATATGCCTCATTAAAACCTTGTAACCCCTCTAACCTAGTCGGGTACCTTACAAGCAAAAAGAGTACATATCACTTCCATATATTAACGATACAATACGGAGAAAACGGATCCAAGTTGTTGAACATATGGAGGAGTTGAAACAAAGTTTATGATGTACTCAAAAACATCCGTAATAACAACTTGGACCGATAAAAAACTAAACAGAAAAAACAAAAACAACAATAGCAATCTAAAATACATCCTTCTCAAGGAGTCAATCCAGAACCTTCTAAAAGAAAGTGTGAAACCACTTCTGTCTCGTTAGGGGAGCAAAAGACATATGCCAAGTAAAGGCACTAACGGGTCTGGAAACACAAGTGGACAATAATCTCATCAACGGGGAGTTGCCAGAAGAAACCCTCTAGTGTAAAAGCAGGTCAGGGGGGATGCGGAGGAACCTGGATCCTGCTGACAATGTTCCAGTTTTCATAGATGATTTTTGCTTCTCTACTAACTTCTCTATCTTGGATTAAGTGTTGCGTAAGCATTTTAACATCATGATTTATCAGGGTGTTTCTAACTGATGTTGGCATTTCAATACCTCTGAAGATCCGGTTGTTTCTTTCACACCAAATGTTCCAAATCAGGGAAGTAAACGCTATGTTGATGATTTGGTTGTCTAAATTTTGATTCTTGTTGCTGTTGTTTATGCATTCCATAATTTGGTTAATGTTGAAATTTAGATTGATGTCTAATTTCAATTTTTGCATGGTATTTTCCAGCAACTTGTTAGAATACGTGCAGTTGAAAAATAGATGGTCTCTATCTTCTATATGGCTTGCGCATAAATTGCATTGTTGGTCCATGTCTGTATTCCATTTGCTAATACGGACCTTGGTTTTCAATTTGTTTTGGATGGCCAGGAGAGTACATATTGACATTTTGGGGGCACATCCCTTACCCCATATGATTTTTGTCCAGAAATATTCTGGGCACTTATTTCTTAAATGATTCCATGCTGACTTTAGTGTAAATTGTCCATTATTACTTGGTAGCCAATTCCAATAATCTTTTTCATACTGAGGTTGAATGGTAACATTGTATATGGTTTGATGGAACTGAGTAGGGACATAATTGATGTTTTGTTTCCATTTATGGTTGGAGATCAATTCAGACACTTTTCTGTTATGTCCTCTAATCATAGACATGGTATTCCATCCTATGTCGTCTATTAATGAGGTTCCATTGATCCAAGGGTCAAACCATAGGCTTGTGTCATCCCCATTGACTATGTTTTTGTTAATGAGACCTTTGCACCACTGTCTTGCTCGAAGTAATGTTTTCCAGGTGTTAGATGCAGTAAGATCAGTGCTAGCATTCCAGAAGTTTGTATTTCTACCATATTTGTTTTGCATCCATTTAGCCCATGTGGTTTCACGATTGATAAATTTCCACAAAAGATTTGAGGCCACTGCTTTAGAGATATCTTCAATTTTTCTGATGCCAAAACCACCTTCAGTTTTAGTTCTGCACACTTCTTCCCATTTCATTTGGTGAGCTTTAGATTTCCATAAAAAATTTGCACATAAGCTATCAATTCTTTGCATAACTGACAGTGGAAATGGAGAAAATTGCAGCCAGAAGTGCAATATAGGGTGGATTACAGTTTTAATTAGTTCAGCTCTACCACTAATGTTCAGAAATTTGCTGTGCCAATGATTGAATTTTTTATTAATTTGATCAATTAACCCTCCAAAATCCCTTTTTTTCAGTTTGTTGTTTGATAAAGGAATACCAAGATAGATGATTGGCAATTTACCAATATGAATATTAAGTATGTTGGCTATCTGGTCTTTATTTGTGGCACCTTACTAAAAAATAGAGAGGATTTGTTGGGATTTAACTCCAGACCTGTAGTGTTGCACAGATTTTGAAAACTTTGCTTGATGCAGGTAGCATTTTGAATTGTGGCTTTAGTTAATATCAAAATGTCATCTGCATAAATCAGATGAGTGATCACTGGTTCATTTTGAATAATGGGGGTTAAAATGCCTTTGTGAAATTCCATGTCCAGAATAATAGTCAAGTATTCCATAGCTATGGCAAAAAGGTAAGGTGAGAGGGGGTCACCTTGTCGTAATCCTCTTGAGCTATTAATAAAACCATGTGGTGACCCTTCTACTAACACCGAGAAAGTGGGTGTAGTAATACATTCATATATGAGATCCACAAATCTGGAGGGAAAGTTCATTGAGATCAGCACATGATGAATAAAATCTCTATTAATTTTATCATACGCCTTATGCAGGTCAATTTTCAGACATAATTCATTGGATTTTTTCCTGTTGAACCCTCTTATCATTTCATAAGCTAGGAGTGAGTTATCTGTGATAACTCTTCCAGGAATGAAAGCATTCTGGTTATAGGAGATTAGATCATTCATGAGGATTTTCATTCTATTGCATAAAAGATTTGCAAGTATTTTATAGGATACATTGCATAGGGAGATAGGTCTGAAGTCAGTCATGTCCACTGCATTTGGATTTTTAGGGATAAGACAAATGAATGTATGATTGATTTCTTTAATGATTTTCCCTGCTTGTACTGTACTGTTCATAGCATTACATATGTCGTGTTTGATTTGTTCCCAGTGAATTTTATAGAATTTAGAGTTAATTCCATCCGGTCCTGGGGAACTATTGTCATTGATTTGAAAAACTGCATCTTTAACTTCTTCGAGGAGAAAAGGCTTGCAGAGGTTTTCTTTTGCTTTTTCTGAGAGGATTTTTTTGCATATTATGTCTGGAAACTGAGTTTTGCCTGTAGGTGATGAAAAGAGATTTGTGAAATATGTTGTGGCTGCTCCACCAATAGTTTCTGATGCTGGATACCAATCTCCATTCTCTTGAATGATGAATTTGTTTCCCCTTGGTGGTTTAATTTTATTG
This sequence comes from Allium cepa, assembly GCA_030765085.1. Lineage (NCBI taxonomy): Eukaryota > Viridiplantae > Streptophyta > Magnoliopsida > Asparagales > Amaryllidaceae > Allium > Allium cepa. Next base: position 553,906,991 of record CM060938.1, on the reverse strand, counting down.
TTTTTTGAGAAGAAAAATTCAGTTGGTTTGTCTCCTTTTGTCAACCAGTTTATTTTCATCCTTTGTTCATTGTCTATCGCAATATTCCTCATAATATCATAAATCTGTGCATTTTTCGAGCTATATTCTTCAATGAGATAGTTGTTAAGAGGCTCACAAACTAATTTCTTGTATATATCATTTGTTTCCTCTTTTAACGTATTTAATTCAGAGTATATATTGCTTTTATTTGCTATCCAGTTTTTCAGAGTAACTTTCACAGTTTTTAATTTACATAGGAGATTGTAGAGAGCATTCCCTGGAAATTCTTGCGCCAGAACTGGTTGGACGATGCTCTGGTATCCACTTTGTCGATGCCACGAATTTTTATATTTGAAAGGTATGGGCTTTCTTCTCGTGTTCTGGGTTATTAAATTAATCATGATAGGGGTGTGATCACTAATGGAATGATTTCCAAAGTGTATACCATAATGTTTGAACTTTTCGGACCATAGAGAATTGACGAAAACTCTGTCTATTTTGCTATGAATTGAAAATTGCAGACCCCCTCTCCAAGTATAAAAATTTCCTGAATACATTGGTTCAGTAAGCCGAGAATTGTTAATGCAGTTCATAAAATCAAGGTCTCCCATATCAGTGTAATTACCATTATTTATTCTTTCCGTAGAAGATAATATTGAATTAAAGTCTCCTGCTAGAAGCCAAGGCAGATTAATACGCATAGACTGTTCATTAATGTATGTCCATAGGTCCTTCCTCTTCATTTCATCATTATGACCATACACAGATGCGCATATCACACTGAGGCCATTATAATTGTGAAGGATACTTGTGATGTACTGTTCATTCGTGTGGAGAATTATATTTGACCATTGACTTGAATCCCAGATTATAAGAATACGACATTTCTGACCATCTAATATATTATGTGTAAATTTCCATTTAGTGTGGATTTTATTCATGAATCTATCAATATTACTTGCCGAGAGTCTATTTTCAAGCATGCAAATAAAAGAAAACTTATTACTATTCACTAATCTCACCATTTCCATTTGCTTGGCTGGGGAATTCATACCCCTTATGTTCCAAAAGAGGAACTCCATCTAAATATTGTTTTCGGGGTAGCTACTGATTTCTGGAGTAGTAGCATTCACCAATAACTTCGCTTTTTTTGATTTTTTATTTTTTCCTTTTAGTTGATTCACCATGGTGTGCCATGCAGGATTGTCGACGACATTAGAATCTGCTGAAGCTTTAAATTCAAAAGGGGTTTCATCTGTTCTTATTTTTCGCGTGTTGCTGGTTTTGGAGTTATGTGAAGAGTTAGTGATTTGTTCTGTAGGGTCAGACATACTGGACACTTCAGATTGGACCATGCATATATCTCTGGAGTCATGAAGGAGTGAATCTGTATCGGCGTTTGTCATTTGTATACTTGATGTTGTTTCTGTCTCATTAGGAATAATGCTTGAACTTGTAGTTTTATTCAGGACTGTAACTATATGATGTGATAACTGTGTTTGCTTTGAATGTTCCTGTGTGGAGTCTTCAATAACAGTGTGATGAGGATTAGAGTCTGCTGGTATTGTTTGTTGTATTGTTTCAGAGATATTCTGAAAGGTAGTCACTGTTTCATCGATATTATGGTTGTTGTTTACTACATCCTCCACGTTATTCTCTCTGTTGTCTATCAACATGTCTGCGTTGTTCTCTTTAGATGGAACCGCACCTGTTTTTGGTTGCCACGCTTTATTAAATTGACAGTTGATTTCAGCATGTCCAAAACTCGAACAGTTCATACATAACGATGGTTTCCATTCGTAACTCACTTCTTGCCATATCATTTTATTGTCTTCAGTTATTATGGGAATCTTACTAGGGAATTTGAACGAGTTATTTATTTCAACTAGAACTCTCGCGTATGCTATTTTGATGATGCCTTCAGTAGCCTTATCCAGTTTGATTGGGGAGCCAAGCACTGAGGCAATCCTACTAATTCCTTCTTCTGTCCAATAATCCAGAGGGAGATTGGGGAGGCGTATCCAGATTGGGATTGTGTGCAGGAGTTCTTTGCTGAGGTGCATTCCCAGAGACCATGTTTTCATCATCATTGGTTTTTTATTATAGAAATAAGGACCCCCTTCTAGAATTTTGTCACAATCTTGTTTTTTGTTGAACTTTATAACATAGAATCCGTTTTCCTTCGAGTAAATTGAGAATTCATCTTCTGGTTTCCATACTCTAATAATATATTCTTTGAAATACGGATAATACGGCTTCGGACCTACTACATATACCACTATGGCGTTGTCCCATTGCTTTTTAGCCTTTAGCACCACTTCTTCTGACATTTTGGCACATTGTAGTGAGTTTAGTTCTCGTGGTTGATAGAATTTCAATGGAATAGTGACAGGGATATTGTTGCCTTTAACTACTTTGTTCCAAGCACGACTGGATGTGGTGGAAAAATTCCACCTTTTCAGGACGGAATTGTTTGCGGTCTGGGGAGTTTGAGGAGTATTAAGGCGAGACGAATTTTGACTAGTGTTATTAACATTTGTAACAGTGGGTGGACGAGACGGAAAAGGGGTTTTCTGATGTAAATCTTTAACATTAGGGTTACCTGTACGTGAATTAGGCATAATAGTAGGGGTACGTTTCCATTTACGTCGACTCACCAAGGTGAAACCATCGTTGTCGGCAGGGTTCCGTTCTTTGGAAGCTAAGGCAGGAAGCCTGGAGGAGGTTCTACATCGGAGGGAGGGGGATCTGGAGGGCGAGTGGCTTGTGGTTCCATTGTTATGGAATAGGTGCGGTGTCGATGAGGAGAGGGGAGTCAAACTGAGGAGATACGAATTGGGAGGCCGAACGAAGAGGGGGACGGCGGCGGTTTCAGATCTCACGAAGTTTCAGATAGCATAGAAAAAAGAATCATTATGTGATCTCTATTAAAAGTTAGAGTAAGCATTTATAATGGATGACTAAATTTATTGTTTTCTATAGTTGAGAAAGGCATCATTATGTGATTTTTTTTTTCTCAAAATATTTTTGTAAATCATATTAATCCACTTGACAGATTTATGATGGTACTCGTATGGAAACCAACGTTATCTATGACTCAGTGTCATGATAATAATATTTTATTATACATTACCTCATAAGGAAAAGCATTATAACAGTGCAATATGAGGTTGAAGGGTAGAAATAGTAGTTATTATTATCCATTAATTCATGTTTTTCTAACGTACTATACCTTTTTTCTTTTTGTCAAATCTCAAAATTGTATAATTAGGAAGAATATGTTCTGACTCTCAATTATACTTTATGTATTAGTTGTTAATTGAAAATATCATAAATACTTCTATGCCAACAAAGTGAAAATTTTATTATGACAATTAATTGTGCATGATATATATCACGCTAACCATATTTTGAACTTGATGATCCATCTAATGTGCTTTTGCAATTAGTTGTTGAAGGTCAATTTTCTTCGTAGTTGTATTACTGAATGGGATGATTAATATGAGGCGCTTAACCAACATGTATTTAACTTCGAAATGTTCCTATTCAAAATTTAAAAATTAACCTTTGGACGACAATAAGAATCCACTGTATAGTCAAATTTCATATATTTATATAAATATTACAACTGCATATTTTATTTTCATGAAGTTATTTTAACCACATCAGATTTATGGAATGCACGTTTTAGAAATTCCCAATCAGTTAACAATATATTACACTAGCAATTGTCAAAGAAACATGTCTAAATGTAAGAAATAATGTGCCACATTTCAGAACACTTCGGGCTTCTCAAAATGTCAGGCGGAAGGGATAATTCCGGATACATACACAGCTTTATCGTACAACTTTATTTTTACTGATGGAGTGTATGCTTTTTTTTTATAACGTTTTTCCATATATAATAAAATTTGTTGATGTTGAAATATATACAGTTGCCAAAAGAGCTTTGTATACATTTGAAATATATTGCTTATGTTTTTGAAGTATAAAGCAGATATTTTGAACTCATAGCGATATGATGATTTAGTATGTCTATTCTCTAACGTCATGAGCGATGTATGGTATAATTAATGTAGTATGTACGAAGCAAACAAAACATATAAAACTCTGTTGCTATCTTGAAATTTTCAATGATCAATTACCATCTTTTCTCACTTTTGTTGGAAAAGAACACACCGAAAATAGTTTTCGGTAAATCATCATCGATTTTTTTTTCATTTTTTGATATGTCGCCAAATTTTGTTTTGCAGGAGTGGTAAATTGTAAACTATTGTATTCGAGTGGGATCCCATAAAAGTATTTTTGCTAGGTGGAGTCCCCATAAAATTTTCCCTTCCATATTAACAATACCCGACTTATAAAGATTGCTAACAATAAGGAATGACTCGTGTGAACGTTGGAAAGTCAATGAACATTTATTATTTCATTTCCATTTATATTGATCAGCCATTACAATTAATATTAAGCAATTGTTAGGTGTATTCTATATAACCTTTTTTTTCCTCACTCTCTTTATGATTGAAATAATGACGACAGTTTCTGAATTTACTTGGCATTAGATAGATCAAATCAGTTTGATCTACTAAACAAGTCTCCTAAGCTTCCAACTTGCCTTCTTAGTTTTCACATGTAATTATAGATTTGCTAAGCAACAAACTTATCTATATATAGCCAGTGAAAATGGTTAATCAATAAGAGGTTGCTTGTTTAAACCCACTGGACTAAGATACATTAGGTGGTACGATTATCATAATTTTCAAATTCAGAAACCAATTTTTATATGAAAGATTTTTAGCAGTTCATCCCTTTCTTCAAACGATTCATTTTGAATAAGAAACCATCATTATACATTTCAGATTACACAAATGGAGGATCAATCTTTCCAACGTTAAACGTGAAATATTCTTCTAGGACATGCATTCTTCAAGAGACATTCAAATGAACTGGTTTAAAAACATCATATTACATTAAATGTGGTGCAATAGAATAGAATCATGTTATGTAACAAGCACACTAAGCATTGAACATTATATTAGAACTAAAAATCAACATAATTGTAATAATAACAGGGACTAAACATAATCCAAAACAACTTGGTAAATAAACATTCGTTCTTAGAACTACAACATCTTTTTAGAAAATTGCCTTATCGAGTAAAATAATCAAAGGACATAATATAACAATTATCACACGTGATTGCATCTACTATTTTAACTGCACATTTTATCACTATAACGCGGTAAACTACACCAGTAAAGAACACATTTTAACACCTACACCAATTTTCCCCATCTATACTCAACCAATAGACATGTTACAAATTTTAACACAATACACTAAAAAAACATGTCGATGAGAAAAAGGAAAGACATAACGATTATCCACACTTTCACAAATCCCTCCAACTAGGGCTCAAAATTGGAAAAAACCCAAAAGGTGACTGTGGAAACATCAAAATTGGAGACTGCGGGTATGGGCCTGGCCCTAGAATACCAGGAGAAAACATAAAATTCGGTGACAATATAAGTAGATTCAAACGAGCTATAATATCAACAATCGACCATAACTTATTTCGGTACCAAATCGACGCAAGCGTACCAATAACCTCACCATGACTCAGATTCCGATGGCTTCTAGATCTAACATGGCAGTGGTCTCTTCCAATTCGTGATCAACCCAAAAATGAGCAGTTTTCGAATCAAAATCCTTGATGATGGTGAGGCAGCATTGCGAGGTCATAAAGCAGCAAAGGAAGCATGGAAAAAAAATTAAGGTTGTAGATTTTTTTTTAGAGAGAATTATTGGTTTATGATATAGGAAGATAAAAATGTTTTTAAGTGTTACGAGGGAGAAAAAAGAGTGGTGGAAATAAAATTTTACCAAAAATTCACAAAAAGATTGGCGGGATAAGTTGGCAGCGTTTATTTATTTTTATTTTTCTAAATGACTAGCAGTTGCATTTAGCATTAAACGTTGCTAATTAATATAATAACAATTTTTCTTGTAGTGTTTTGATACTTTGTAAATCATTTATACATAATTTATGCACATTTTAATCATAATGAATCTTAAGATAACTTTATAAAATGATTTTGAAATATTTCAATACATAAAGTATTTAAATATCAATTTCTTTTGAAAGAGTGTGTGTGTGCATAAAGTATAAGCGGATATATATTCAAAACCAAAGATTAATAAATATCAAAGTATAGTTTTAAATACTATAAGCATTTAGAAAACATAAAAGTAAAACTATATCAAAATATAATAGATTAAAAGTATATTTAAAATAAAATACTTAAAAATTTAATTACTTAAAATATAATAATCTCATAATCAAAAATTTAGGATTTTGAAAAATCATTTTTAAAACAGGAATTCTATCAAAATCATTTTTGAAATTCAGAATCATTTAAAATCAAAGAATAGATTTTAAAAACCTTTTTAAGAAATGGAAGAGAGATCAAAGAGGTGCAACCAGGGTTTTAACAAAATAATTTATGACTCTATAACTTATCTTGATATCTTGAATCTTCAAAACTCTTGATTCTTCAATCATTAACTCTTGAATCTCTATATCAGCCTCTTGAATCTTCTCTTGATATTGTATAGTCTTCTAAATCAAAACGTGTCTAATATCTTGCATTATATACTATGTATAAGTTGATAAAAACATTAATATCTATATTTTGCGTAATGTCAAATGGTTGGTGTCATCAAAACTAATGCCTAAGGTACTAACAATCTCTCTCTTTTTGATGATGACAACCATGTTTATAAAATATAATATAGCTCCCATTGAGTTACAAAACTCCCCTTTAATCTATGCCTAGATATTTTACACATTTCTCTCGATTTGTCGTCAAAAAAATGTAATCACAACTTCCCTTAACTAAGGTACTATATTATATATAAAAAGGGATAAGGATGATATATAAGATTGATATTTAAATAAGATGTAATTTCACAAACCAATTTTATTAATTTCTTTAATCCAATATATACATTCGTTCAAATCAATCCAAGTCAATACAAACACACTTTCAATTTAATCCAATACAAACATAAATGAAACCAAAGTCAAACCAAATCACAACAAATCCTAAATAAGCCAATTACACCAATTCATATGTGTTATTCTTATATAATATTTTATTATACAAACTTAAATTAAAACTTAATAAATAAACCAATTATTTTACACTTCCTTAGGAACTTCTAAAACCACCAGAATCGAAAATTGGACATGCTTTGATTGATATTTCAATCTTTACTGTTTTTGTTGCTGGCACATTCTAGATTATTGGTTGGTTCGTCTTTGATAAGGGAAGAAATAATCCATCGAATCACGTCAAAATGCTTTTCTTGTTCTTTTATCATCCGCGTTTGACTCAATTCTACGTGTCTTTGAATTCTTGGGGTAAAAGTAAGAATATCCTTGAATGATTGAAGAGTTTGTTCTAGATTTTCACACAATGTTTGGTCCGGAGAAGTCATTTTTGAAAAGTTAAGTTTATAAATGAAGTAGGACAAGAAAGAGAGTGGAAATGGTGTTTTTCTGGAGTAAATAGGTTTATATTGGGGTGGGAAGTCATTTGAAATGAATATGACTGTGGTAGTTCTTTTATGTTGAAAATTAAAAAAAAAATTGGTTTTTTGTTATACGTTGACATATAGGTTATGCATATGTAGACAAATGTGCCATTTTTGCAAAAATAACTATCTTGCCATATTTTTATAGATTTTCAAAGACTAATAATAATATATAATAGCAAGGAACTTAGTTTTATTGATGATCAGAATCAGATACATGGAAATAAACTTAAAGATACATGGATTAAAACTAAGATAATTCAAACTAAAAGCTAGAAAATCAATGGAAATACAACTAGGAAGAACAAAATGGAGATGAAGTTTTTCCAGTAATCTTGCGAATGATCTTTCCAAAGTACTTGTCTACTTTGTTGGAAAGAGAAATGAAATTCTTAGAAAATGATATCTTGAGCTTCTTTTGGTTATTAATAATTTTCTCTTGATTTTTGAGAAGTTCTTTGTTGGATGTAGAGATGACAATGGGGGCGGTTGGGGTAGGTTTTTCATGCCACATACCTGACTCGAGTTTTTTAAAGCCCACTCCATAGACCCAATGTGGGTCCAGATTTTCGTCCCAACCCGAGACCCATGTGGGTCAGGGTAGGACCCGACCTACCCCAAAACCTGGTGCATCTTTATTTATTCTCTCAAAAGCCGATTCTAATTTGCAAACATTAATACTTTTATGTGTAAGAAAGATAGATATTAAAAAATATGTTGATTATAGATAATAGTGACTGTAAATTAAAGAAAAAAAATTAAAGTGTTCAATTAGAATTCAAACGATATGTATTTTTGTTTATACAATTAGTAATAATTCAATTAGTATTTCAAAATAATAGAACTTATTGAATAAAACATTATGATATCTTCATTATAGAAAATTTTGTTAAATAGATCAAAAAATCATAATTAGTAGATATTATGAGCTTCAATTATAAGGATCGGGTTGGGGCGGGTTTACCATGCCCCAACCCGACCCGAGAACCGGAGTTTTCATAAGCGGGTCATGGGTCTGCCCACCTCGATGACCCAATGGGGCGAGTCTTGATGGGTCAAATAGGGACGGGTTTACAGGGTTTGGACTCCATACATGCCTCATTGCCATTCCTAGTTGGATGGATGAGATGGCATTTCAATACTTTCCAAAGAAGTATTTCCCTCTTCTTCTTGTTCTTCCTCCTCTATTTTCATTTCTTCCTCTTCCTCCTCTTCTTTTATTCCATGCTCCTCTTCCCAAGCCAATCCTTTTTCCTTTTATACAAGTGTTTCATAAGGCTCAAAGGTGGAATTTCAAGATTTCCACACAATCTTTGGTATGGAGAAGCATTTTTGAAAAGTTAAGTTTATAAATGAAATAGGAGAAGAAAGTGAGTGGAAATGGTGTTTTTCTACAGTTGAATGGGTTTATATAAGGGTGGGAAGTCATTTGAAATGAATAGGTGTTTGGTAAGTATTTTATTTTGAAAATTAAAAAATTTCTGCCCGTTATATTTAGACATATAGATTATACATATGTCGACATATGTACCATTTTCTGAAAATATAATTATCTTGCTATATTTTTGTAATTAGCCAAAACTATTGTACTTTTATGGATTTTCAGAGACTGATAACAATATATAACAGCAAGGAACTTGATTTTTTTGATAATTATAGTTCAGTATATGGAGATAAACATAAAGACACATGGATTAAAACAAAGATAATTCAAACTAAAAACTAGAAAATCAAAGGAAATACAACTAGGAAGAAGAAGACGAAGATGAAGTTTTTCCACTAATCTTGCGAATGATCTTTCCAAAGTATTTATCTACTTGTTAGAAAAGGAAGTGAATTTCTTAGAAAATGATCTCTTATTCTTTTTTTGATTATTAACAATATTCTCTTAATTTTTGAGAAGTTCTTTGTTAGATGGATGAGATGACATTTCGACACTTTCCAAAGAGGCATCCAATACAAGGATTTTTTTTTGGTTTTCTAACGCCAATTTGGCGTAACAATCTATACTATTATATTAATAGTGAGTTCAGTTTCAAGCTCACAGAAGCCTCCAACAATTTTTGGAAATGAACAGTCTTTTTATTTTATTTTTTCCCTTTTCGCTTCTGTCCTTCCTCCGTGCAATTCTAAACAAAAATTTCGCCATACATACTTACTCCTTTCTCTCCCCCATTTCCGGCTCAGTTCTCCCACCGCCCCTCCCTTTCGGTTTCCGCTTCCCACTTCGTACTCTAATCTCAAGACAAACACAGATCAAATCCACCGTGATTCATACTTAACTCAGTTCGAATCCAGAGATTATATTCCAAGACAAACACCGATCCCAGAACTTCGACGACTTCGCAGCTCTTATGGCGGCCTTGGATTACGGCAGGAAGGAAATGGATTATGACGCCATTCAAATCAGCATTAATCGGGTCCAGATCTGCTAAACCATTATCGTTTGAAGACGTTTTTCGGTTCCTCCAAAACACCAACAAATAGATCCAGTTCTGGTATGATTTTTCCCTAATTCGAACTTTTTGATTATTATTTTTGAACTCCATATATTGGTTGTCCTTGAAAACTTTATTCAAATTTAATATCGGCTTCCTTCAGTTTGTTGTACCTTTTCTGTTTGCAGCGTTGGTGGAACAACTGTTCATTTCCTATTTGAAACTAAGAACTTCGATATTGAGCTTCTATCCAAATGATGTTGATGTGTTTTTAATATTGTTCATGTTAGCATTAGTGATTTTGGCTACCGCATTATAGATTACAATTTACATGTTATTCATAAAAAGGGATTTTCTCTAGGTTTCAGTAAGAATAATGTGGATTGTATGTGTATAGTTAATTTTTGTGTAAAATTTCATAGTTTTAAATTCAAGAAAATTTCATTGTATGTGTACTTGAACTGTTCGTTTCAAGTACGCAGAAGTCTCCAGGTATTTTGTCAACTCAACAGTCGCAATTTCATACATCGTATTTTCAAGTACCCTTTGTTGCCACTTCTCCATCGCATTTTCATCCATTCCTCCCTTCGTACCCAAACACTAGCTATTTACGTTCCTCAGGTAACTCTTCGAGCATGTGATTGGTGCTCCACTAATCGCCAATAGTTATCTTCCAACGTAGGTTGCTCCCGGTCATTTCCCTGCATCGTTATTTGCAGCTTCTCTTTGATGCAAACTATTCCTCTTATTTCCTATCATCGTTGTCCAGTGGATTTCCTGCCCTAGGTCAGCCTCTTCTCTCGCAGCATGTCATTCTCTGGATCGATTTGGCGTGTGTTGCCTTTGGTAGCCCGATTACTTCACAGCTTCAACCCTACCGATTCACTTCATCCCTTTTTTGTTTGGAGCAGATATCTGGTATGTATGTTGACACTATCAAGCTTTCAACTGTTTATTCCATGGTAGAATTAGACATTCGTTGTTCTGTTTTTTAGAAATGAATTTTTACACTTTTTGCTCCACTTGATAATATTCGCACTGCTGGTGTCCTACAATCGACTGCGCAGTTGATTTGGATTCTAGGGTTTGAGTTTAGATTTGAATGTTTTAATTCATTAAACTAAAGTTTTATATATACATAACGTTTTCTACAGATCACTAAACGTATCTTCCATTTGTAGAATAGTTATTCAAATGACTTATTTACTACAACAAGTAATTTCACAGCCGATGTCCTAAACGGACAACTCGTTTGATTTGGATTATAGGGTTTGAGTTTGGATTATAGGATTTGATTTTTTTTTTTTAAATTCACTAAACTGTAGTTTTACATAAACAATTTTTTTTGGAGATCATTAGATGTATTTTCCATTTGTACATTACGTATTCGAATGACTTATTCACAAGGAAGCTCATGCAACCCAAAAGACATCGATTATGTTTGCTCATCTCAAATATGAGCCTTTGTATATGCGATCGAACATCGGTCGAGTCACTTACTCCTTATAATATTCTTTGAAAATCTAGGCATGATGTCATTAGATGTCTATGATTGAACTTTATACTTTTAGAATTAATGATTCCTTGGGGAGCACAATCTTCTTTTTATGGTCTGATGTTCTGCTAATTGAAGTCATGGTCAGTCTTCTATAAGAATATCTCTTTTTGATTAATTTTCCCACTACTGGCACAGTAAAAAGAGTGAAGAAAAAAGAGAATATGAAAGCTATAGTATATAGCTTACTTTTAGCCTTAGATGTTTGGAACAAAATTTCCATTTCATGATAAAAAGGTTTAATGCCAGAATTCATTATCCTTTCTTTTATCCTCTATACTTACCACAAATCCTAGGTGTACAATCAACTAGGAATACACACACACACACACATACATATATATATTGAATTAACCCAAGTTTGAATTTCACCAATTTTTGCTACAAATTGGAAATTGTGCAGCCGCTATTTCCATGAGCATTGGGACATGAAGTAGTAGGGTATTTGGGTTATTGGCCTTGGTGGAGTTGGCATTGGGGTAACTGACATTCTTCTCAATGTAGAACTAATTTCTGCGCATATAGTGTATATGAGGACGCTTATTTTTCAAATTTTAGAATTGGTCCACATTCATATTTCAATAAAATGATTGAACAGGTTGCATTACAAGTTATAAAGTACTGGACATTATATTTCTGAATATGTCTCAGGTCTAGGTATACTTTATCTATATAAGTTTGCTGGTCTTGGATGTTATTTATAACAAGTAATACATGAAGCCCATTGTAGAAGACCTTAATTTTTCTATTGATGAAAACATATTAGTTATGTGACAATGATATATTGAACCCTTCTTCTACATACAACTGTATTTTAGTATGACTCAATTACAATCATTGACTACTATTGTATAGAGTTTCATATGGACAAGGAAAGCATATACTATTCCGCTTGCTCAGCACAACGATTCATTCATATTCATCAATGTGTGTTACTATTTCCATTCGAAGTCAAGAAAAAAATGGCATAAGCATGTGCTTATTGTTGCCTGTTATAAAAGCAAAGAACTTCAAATTCTGTTATAGAAAATTGCATTGTTCATGTTAAATTAGTAGAAAAGGCACCGCAAAATTCAACATTTTCATCAATTGCAACCCAATTAGTTATCAGTTATAAAGTTTTTTTTTTGCCAGATTCCAAAATCCTAATGAATAATAGTATGATAAATGAACTAATGTTAAGCAAAGCTAATATCGTCAAAGTCAAAGAGCCAGAGGGATATAACAATAGCATTTTCACCCAAATTTCATAAGGCAGTTGAGGAACGAATGTCTAAAAAATTAAGATTTCATTATATAAACTTAATAGAACTCAATTTTAATCGCTCACCATTTGTTTGTCCCCAATCTATGTCAGTACCCTGAAACACTTCAAAATCGAGGGAATTGCTATACAATATCTTCTGAAAACGAAGGTAAGAGGGTCTGCAGATTAGGTAAGGAGTCGCAAAAGCTGTAAGCAAGGGTGAATTAGATGATTCGTACCTAAATCAAAATAGAATCACAAAGTCGAATCACAAAATCGATTTAGACGATTCGTACCTAAATATACTTAAGCTATTGCTGGCTGCCGTGAGGATGTTGAGTAATGCCGCGAGGACGTTGAGCAAGGACGGAGTGGACGATAAAAAGGGGAACTTCATCTTCAGTTTATGAAATTTGAGTGATTGCTGGCTGCCGCGAGGATTGAAAAGAAGAAAAAAATTTCTGCAGAAGTAGATCGAAATGAGAAGAGAGTTTTCTAAGTATACGTGAGATGGAAAACAATGACTGGTTATGTTTATTTTTGGCTAGGCGGAAAAGGTTTTCTAAGGAGCGGGAACAAAAAATATTTGGTCACGAAACATATTTTGGAAAAAATATTTTTGGTTACATTTATGATAAAACGCCACAGTTTTTTGCAACCGTAAATGGTTTTTCTTGTAGTGATCCTTTTTAAACACAACTGTCTAATACCCATGATGGTATAAGAATCCCCATGTTGGCTAATTTATTGGCCATTTCTATGCAACAATGAAGAGAAATAAATGTCGTATGTATCTTCCTTTTATATTTGAATGATCTTTGCATGTTCTATATTTTGTGTTCTTTTGGAGTTTCAGTTTCAATTGGTAATAAAGAGTATCAATAATTTACATGGACACTTGCAATTTTACAAATTTTGCATGTCTGCGGTTGGTACGAATTTGGCTTGGACAACATGTTTGCAACTAGGCCATACAAAGTGTGAGTACGCATGACAGTGTGTTTGTAAGTATGTTGAGTGAGTGTAAATTGCGGGTTGAACTATGTTTGCAGTAGTGACAACTGCTAGTTGAGTGTGCTAATCACTTTTAGGGTGAGAATAGATTGTTGGCGTAAAAGTTGATAGACTGGACTGTGTATATGCATGCACATACCAATATTGGTGTTGCTACATCAGGAGGTAATTTGATATTGTGTGGTAAAGCGGCAATACTATAGTTGTATTGATATCGACAAGAAGTGCGTATCCACTTATCCTATGGTTGTTATTCTAAGTGCATCCTTCTTCTCACTCATTGTATTAGCTTCAAAATTTTTAGCTGCATTAATTTTATAGGTTGCATAAAGATTACGGGAGAGACTTGCTAAATGGATGGTTACTGCAGCTAGGATTTAGTGAAGCTGGTCTGATGAAGAGCTCGACTGTGTCCACTGTCATGGCTATTATATCCCATTGTAAATTTTTTTTGAAATGATTCAGAGCCTGTATTAATAAGTGGCTATTATATCCCATTGTAAATTTTTTTTGAAATGATTCAGAGCCTGTATTAATAACGGTAAAAAAATATGCACAAAAAATATTCTGATGTGTGCACAAACAAAAGCATGCAACCCTGTGCGTAAACAAAATCATTCAACCTCACTAACTCAGCTGGAAAAAAACGAATAAGATCACAGATCCAAACACATCTCATGTTAACAGTCCACACTCATAAATAAACAACACTGCTCAAATTCAAACAGGAATAAAGATGTGAGCTCCTAAAAGTCTACAAAAATGTTGACACCACCTTCATGGGATAAGAGAAACTGAATTCCAAAGCCACAACAGCAAAGAAGACAGCTCCATGAACATAAAACCACCTCCGGCACCAGAAGAACACTCACAGAACAAGCTTAGTTATGAGAATGTTGTAGCACAAATAGAATGAGATGAGTACAATTTTTTAGCTTCGAATTTCCCAGCTCAATTCACTTGAATCATTGACTTTATTCTATACCCGTAATAAAGTTACGATAAAAAAGAACTGTAATCTAATAAAGGTCCACCATTGTAATTATTAAGCAAGAATAGGTAACCGTTTAGTCTGAGCCTTTTCTATCTAACCCACTGTGTTCTGCATTACTCTTCAATTTTTACTAATATTAATTATTGATAAGTTGTAGCAAAAGCAATCCAGCTGTTTAGAGTTATTAGTTTTATTAGACTTCTTTCGTCGGCCCTTGTGCGAAGCACGGGTTCGCACTAGTGATATAGAAAAGCTGAGTTTTCTACCCCTTGCCTAGCCTAATGAAAAGTTGGAGATTTTAGCATGGAAAAATAGTATCCTACGACATTCCAACTCCACGCGTAGTACAGTTTCCTACGTCCTTCCTACTCCATAATTTCTCACACCTTTTCTACGTCCAGAATTCATATGCCCTTCTTACGCCAAATATTTGCATACGGATTTCCTACGTCTACTATTTACTGGAACTTTTTCAATGCCAGATGTTTGTCTACGTCTTCTCTACGCCCAAAATTCATACGCTCTTCTTACGCCAAATATTTGTGTATGGATTCCTGCATCTACTATTTATCGATAACTTTTCTACACCAAGTGTTTGTCTACGTCTTCTCTACGCCTAAAATTTCCGCATTACCTACGCCTACCATACGCGGTTTTAAAAATTACCAATTTTAGAATTTCCTACGTCTTTCCTACACCCTACCTACATCATTTTTAAATCTTTTTTTTATATTACCGCTACTTTTGCTTCCCACTACCGCAAAATTATACAATAAAATCATATACACTCGAGCCAGCAATATTATTAATATATATCAACAAAAGCAATTTCATAATCATTGAAATACTATATAATATCTAATTAATTAAATCCAAACACCGCTACATTCACAAGTTTAAAATAACATCAATATGTTTCAATACAACATAGCATGATTAAACCAAATGCTAACTTACATATATAAGCATAAAAAGAATAACTTCAATGATTGGCTCTTTGGCTTGGATCTCCATGAAAACACATACACAATATTTTTAAACTCTAAAAAGAAATTCTTAAGTTCTTAAAGCTCATTTTTGGTATGCTTTAGTTCCTCCTCCAACTCAATTCTTTTTTGTGCATCACTCTCACTTATGCTATAAGTAGTGTCTCTATACCTCTGCATTTTGTTAAACTTTGCATTAAACAAGAATCTTTTTACCACACCAAACATTTAACGATATAGAATAATTTATTACGGAATAAAATGATAAGTTAATAATGAAACATGATCATCGTATGAAATAATAACTTTGTTTATGGCACACTAACTTTCCAAAAAAATAGCAAAGGGATGAATGACTAAGAAAGAAACACAAAAAACAAACTCGATAAACACACAAATAATTACTTATGAATGTAAATGATAAAAATCATGACCTTTTGCACCCTCATTCTATGCAGCTTCATGTCGATAAAGTTAAGCAAAAAATAGACCGACATTAGCAGTTTTAGTTACTTATATTTTAATATATGGTGCCCATTTTGTCAAAAACCAGAACCATACTTTATTTTCCTTGTTTATTTTTTTAGGCTGATCTTTTGAGGCAGCAAACATTACATCAATGCATCACATGCTTACCATACATCAGGCAGCAAGAGCTTTGCTTGTAATCAAAGGAATTTTAGTTTCTAAAGCACATAACCCTCAGACAATAGTGAGCACGCTAACTTGCTTTGTCAGATAAATGAGTATTTTCTTATGCACAAGTATACTTTCTTGTTTTACAGAGTGAAACCAATAGAAGAGACAGAATTTTATACTCAATTAGGTTGTTCTTACTTCTAATAACAGCATACCAAACCACAGGATGCCAATAGATTACATCATGATGTAGTTGTCTAATTTTTTTTTTGGATTAATGATCAATACTTGTTCATAATTACCTTTGTTAAGAAGAAAATCAATTTTTGGCTACAGTTTATTTTAGTACAAATGACAGCATACTTTAAACGTTATACAGAACATATAAATGTGTAACATTTTCTTAGCACTTTCATTTTAAAACCATGTTATACAGTTCCATTTTTTATGAGTAAAATATGTCTATGAAGACAACACAGCTAGCACTTATCATTACAAAGTATTTGATGCATATTATATCTAATAAGCAATCCATACTCAATAAAAGATATTGACATCAGCCTATTCCTTCCAAGGAAATCCTCATTGGAGGTACATAACATGAAATAAAGTAGTAAAAATAAAGGACACGTCTCTAAAATCAAACTTAATACACAAAACATCATCCTCATAAAAAAGAAATAAATCACATCCCTTTTTTAAAACACTACAATTTTCTTCCCTACAATGTTGATTCTTCATATATAGATGTTATTCACACATCCATAATTAAAATTTGCACCACATTAATTATCAATCTTTAAAACACAATAACTTCTTGCAAAATCGACGGATTAACAAACCATTTTCACCATTAAATCAAAAAAATTATAATCTGTCTAACGAGTGGCATTGTACGTATGTAAAAACAATGGCATGACATTTCTACAACTATATGCAATAATTGCATATTCCTTATAATTGCAGATATTTCTGCAACTATATGCAATAGTTGTAGACATTTCTCCAACTACTGCAAGTATATCATATAATTGCAAACATGTCTGCAATTATATGCAATAGTTGCAGACTTTTCTTCAACTACTGACATTTCTTCAACTATATGTAATAATTGCAGACATATCTGCAATTGTACCATATAATTGCAGAAATGTCTACAATTATATGCAATAGTTGTAGACATTTCTTTAAATATATGCAATATTGCAGCAGCCATGTCTGCAATTATACCATATAATTGCAGAAATGTCTGTACTTATACGCAATAGTTGCAGAATTGAAGAAAAATCGAAGATGTTTAAAATTTGTAGAATTGTCTGCAAATATATGAAATAATTGCACCTTTGCTGCAAATATGATTTTTTTTGGTATCAACAATGGATCTTATTTTAAAGATCATAATTTTTTTGATTTTTTGGTGAAAATGGTATACTGATCCAATGCTTCTGCAGAAAGTTATACGCATTTGAAAAGTTAAAAACGTAAAAGGTATTTGGGTTTTTGTATGTGCATGAATTTGGAAACAGGGTCCGGAAACTTATTAAAAAACGAAGGGATGTTTTGCATATTTTGAAATCTTACCAGGAATGTATGTCAAACGCTTCTAATAAACTATCCCATAACAAACAAGATGTCGCTGAATCCAAGTACATATCACATACAATATATTACGATTCATGTTTGAATCTTCATGGATTGAAATAGAGAAAATAAAGAATCTTTCTGTATTCATGTTTGGTAGGATGTTATTTTAAATTCCAAAGGCTTTGTGCATTTGTACCAAACGTAGCTAAAAAAGCTAATCTCAAACAACAACCCCGCCTCATATTTTAACTATTTAGTAGGTTGTTATTTTAACATTTATTCATGTTTTTGTATAACTTGACAATGTATATTTAAGTTAAATGTATTATTAAGAAAAAAATATCTAGTCTCAAAATATCCCATGAGATTTACATATTGTTGGATATAATAAGCTCAGAATTGCAAACAAGTTCCCTATGATGTTTGGTATATACATCTTCATTGGTCACAAGTTATAACCATTTTTGAAGCCAACGTATTCATTATTATACTTGTTAATCTTCTTTTTTGAGTTAATGAAACTTATGGAGAATGCTCTTATAGACGAAAACTTGCTCATAAAAAATTGTAATAAAATTGGATGGATGTAATACATAGTATATAATATATAAGATATATTGGATCGATCAATATTATTAAAGACGCCCTTAGACAAAATTCGTTGAAGAAACAATGAAAATAAGACCCTAGCATATGAAACTAAGAAGTAAAAAACAACAAAGAAAAGCACGGATTTCTTTCACAAATTTTGAAGTGATTTTCTAAAGATTTAAAATTAATTTTGTTCTTTTTCTTTTTATAACAGTGAATCGGTAAGGAGTAAAGACCTCATATTGCAGCTTTACCAAAACATCCTTATTCTGAATAAAAATGGCGAAAAGAACACTGATACGTCAAATCCGAAACCATTCCTTGCAAGCAGCAATAATAAATAATGACAAAAATTTGCTCCAAAACAGATAAGTGCAAATTCGATCAAAATGGTACTGAGGGAAGATCTTATGAAATGGAAAGTAACCATTTTATAAAGAAGGTTAAAGAGAGTCAATTCTCAAATATATAACAATTTGTATTCTTGAACCAGATTCCAGTATCCAGTAAAATGTGAAGATGTAATTTGAAAATTTTCAAATAGAGAAAGGCATGTTATGTAGTTGATTACCTTATCAATCTTACTTTTGAAGTGATGTCAATTTGCATCTGAAGGTCAGCCTCAATTATGTATCCTCTGATGAAAAACCTGTAAAATAAAAGGAAAAAAAACGTGCTTTGATGGATAACAACCAAACTGGTTAACAAAACTGTAATCAAAATGGAAGACCTGGATGCATATACATAAATATACAATAATAACATACACCATAAAATTCAGATATTGCATATCGTATTTCAACTGAAAAACATGTTTAGTTTTTCAAACAATCAGTAACATTTTGTACTGTTGCGCTTATCAATGATATCTATTTTTAAATAAATCTGAAATCAAAATAGTTAAACCTGGTAGAAAGTGAAATTTTATTCTATTGTGATAACTGAAAATGATAGTCGAAGAATACCAAATTACCGAGGAACAACAACCGATCAAGTAATGTGTCGAAGAATTTATGAGTTAAACTGAAGGAGTCAATGAAAAAGATTTGGTTTGTTGGTACCACTGCATATTATTGGGGTGAAGAATTAAAAGTAAAACCGTCAAATTTATTACGAAGCCTTAACAATTTTGCAATAGAAACTGCAATTTGTGTTAGTGTGTTCTCTATAATTTATGAGAACAAAATCAAATATCTCAAGTTGGAATACAATCTCTGTCTGAAGAGCATTGCGTTACACGGAGTGAGTAACAGAGAGCGTATAATAATAATTAGTTGTACAATTCCTTTATTTTGCAGTGCATCAAGCAAATGCGATTTATAATGTAGAGCAGGAAAGACCCAAATACAAAATCAATCAAATTTTACAGTTACATTTTATCAATAAATATAAAATTTATTAAGACAAATTTGTTACCGTGATGGTGAAACAAAGCAGATGCGGCGATGATGAAGCGGAGCAGATGCAACGACGGTTTAGCGGATGCGATCAACGGGGAGCAAAGATTGATGAAGGAGAACTAGGGTTTTCTTTTAATTTGGGTATTTCCTATACAATTTTTTTTGCGTTGGTAGATAGGGATATAGGGTTTTGGACAACACGTAGTCGTGGCGTAGGGAGCCTTTAATTTAATTATTTTAAGTTAATCTATATTTTTTACGAAAGGGTAGGTGAAAAATCTAGGCATATTTATATTAGGGGTTTTTAGACTCAGGAAAAAAGTTGGAGAAAAATTTAGTTTCAGGGACATGAAGTTTGCCTGAAAGACAATTTTTAGTGTAATTCACAAAATGATAGTTGCAACTATCATTTTCTGTTTATATTATAAAGTTTCATTCAGACTAATAAAACAAACCTTTTGTCTCTGAGACAGTTTTTTTTTTTTTTTGCAACTTCTTCCTTATGACTATTTTCCTGTTTATATATTAATAATGTTATTTTTCATATAATATAAATTAAAAAATAATTCATTTGATTTGGTTAGTATAGTTGAGGTTTTGACATATTCAACCATTAGACTGTTAACGGAATAATATTCGATTCATTCAAAATCAAATAACATAAATTGAGATGAACTATCTACGAACAAAGCAATAATCATGTATGTACCATCCAACAGTTCGTGGGTTAAATTTAAAAAAAAACATATATTTTTTATACATGTCTTTACTAAATATTGTTTAATTGAAAAAATAACATTATTATATTATTAAAACTATAGAACTATATAAAAACTATACCAAATTTTCTATCACTAACCGGTCATATAAAAAAACCATAATATATAATAAAATAATATTTATTATTTATTGAATTATCATAGTCAATTAGAAATGCGCATTGTTTTCTAGTGTTTTAAATTTGGTAGATTATTATTTTATTTTATTTTGAAGTGATTTGGTACATTATTATGAAATAATAATAATAATATATATAGCAAAAGTAAAAAATTAATGAAATAAAATTTTATTTAATAACATTGATTTTAGTTTTATGCAAGGAGATTTAGTAGGGGTAGAAAAGGGGATGAGAATTTAAACGTCGCCTATAGTTGTAGGCAAGAAGTAGGAAATTCCCTACGCCTATCCCCCTCCCAGTTGAATCCATTGAAAAGTAGCCGAGGCATAGGAAAGGATTAAAAAGCTTCATATGCCTATCCGACTTCAAACTTTTTGTAGTAGGAAATTTCTTACGCTTTTCTTACCCCATATTTAATTTTGTACAAGTTTAGAACGTTGTAGGAAGGGCGTAGGAAACTGCGTACATCTTTCATACGCCATTAACTTTTTCTACGTCTACCCTACGCTTGTCCACCCTTCGTCTTGTGCCATAGGAAAGACATAGGAAATTCACCGTAGGAAATTAAATGTTTTCCTGTAGTGATCTTCTTCCTCTTCTTGTTCTTCCTCCTCTATTTCCATTTCTTCTCCTTCCTTTACCTCCCCTTCTCTTATTTCACGCCCCTCTTCCAAGCCAAATTTTCCCTTTTCCACAAGTGTTTCATAAGGCACAAATATGAGTGAAATTTGCATTAGAGAGATGTTGGCCTTGTCAAGAAGTTTTCAAGGAATGGTTTCCTCTCCTCTTAGGTCAACACCAAAATTTATCAATATTCTAGTAGGGTACACACCATGAAAAAGTGTGATCTCGTGCCTAGAGATATTCTTAGAAACGAATTCATTTAAAATAACTTGTGATCAATTAATGTTGTAATTATCATAAAATGCAAAAAGTGCTTTGAAAACTTTTTGAGTCGGGTTATTTTAATTCTCCATCCTCGGGGTTATGTTTTATTGCAAAACAAGACTCAAATTTTTTTCTCTATGATGCAAATTTTTATTTTTGAACTCAAAATCATCATCACTTTCAAAAATATCGTGAAGAACTTCATGATTTTGAAAATCAATTCTAAAAGACGAAAGGTCAATTTCATTGGATTTGCATTCGAGAATGTTACTTAAAATTTCACAATTTAGAATAATTTGAGTGTCTTTGACACTACTCCAAACTTCATATTCATTTCCTTCATAAAACTTTCCATTCAAATTTGCATAAAACATCTTTATTAAATTTGAAAAACATACGAAATCGTTTTGGAAAGCATTAACCAAACAATCGATCTAGTTATTCTTGCATAAGGATAAACTGGATCATCTTGAGAAAAACACACATTTTGTTGAACTAAATAATTATGGATTGCTATTTTATCCCTACTCTTTAGCATAAATTTCAGTAGAGACTACCTATAGTATTTTTCTCTAACATATATGACATGTCCCCTAATTTTGGCAGCGACAATTTCATAAACAAACATGTATAAAATCAAGTATTCTGCTTTGACACATGTAATGATTTCTCTAACTTGGATGATGACAATTTCATAAACAAGCATGCTTGAAATCAAGCTTAAGCATAACATTTCGATAAACTTTAAAAATTATAACGCAAAAGGTGAGGCAATCGTAAGCTTAGTTGGTTGATGTTGAAAAATCAAAGATTTTGAATCGATTATTTTTTCTTCTCAAAAACATTAAAGATCTCGGATAAGTGAAAATTTTCAATGAGGCAATGAAGGAAATATTCATAAGAGAGCTAATAAAATCTCAACAATCCATCCGGCAAGTGCAAGAATGTTTTAGAGCTATAGGATCTTGATAAGGTAGTTTTAGAGTTGAAGTGACATCAATAGCTTCCATTAAAAAGTATAGAAATGCTAACAATTTTCTTCAAAGAGAGTATTTTTTTTTAAAATGGTATTAGTGCAGTTAAAGCGCTCGGCAGATTCAAAGCGGTGTAGGACCATATATTTTCACTAGTGAAATAAAAAATATAGCAATACCCTCCCTAAGCTAGAGTGTTGCTAGCATTTCCATTTATAAAAGCACAATTGTTGATTCACAAGATAGAGATATATTTTCCATGCATTTAGTTCTTTTGACCCAAAAGCAATATCGAACAATTAAAGCAAAATTCTACTCTCCCTTCATATGTGGAAGACCTGAGACGAGTGCAAATAACATGGTCCTATTTTATATGGCCCACGTGGACCATACAAAAATCCACCATTCATTCTCATTTATTCATTTATAAAAAAATAAAAATTAAATTAAATAATGGATGGATTTCAAGTGGTCCATGAGACCATGGAAAATGGGCCTAGGTGATTATTTGGCAAGTTACACACATTTTTAGCAAATAAAATTTAGCCAATCATAACTAGGATTAAGATAACAGGAACATGGGCTTCATTTCAAAGCATCTACTTAGACGTCAAAGGACTACTTGGACAAAATCTACTTTATCAAGGTAATATAACGACCATAGATTTTCATGTTAATGCTCTCTATTAAGTATAACGTCAGCCTACTTCGATAAAAGACGAGTCAATGCATAATAGTACATGATCTTGATAAACCATGACATGGTCGGAACTCTCCAACCCAGCTTTATTTTACTGTTAATTTACCAAAGATGTCGGTAAATTTACAGTTACTATATTAGTTGTGACAATGTACCAAATCTTTTATTATCATTGTCTGTACCGTTCGATTTTGGCCAGCTCGACTTCTAGCCAGCTCGACTCCCTAAGTAAACATAGTTGACGCAATTTGAGATAATGCCAATTGGGGCTATTTGCAAAGGCTTCAACTATGTTTTAATATTTGTTGTTTGGTACAAGTAAGTAGGCGCATTTTGAAATGCCACCTATTAGGACTTTTAAAATAGTGCCCAAATGTCTGTCCCTGTAAAAACAGTAGCCCTCCTCTCTCTCTCTCTCTTCACTCTAACTTTACCAAATTTCTATCAAAACTCCAATACTCTCCCTTTTATCTTTTGCAGAAATCTCTTACCATTTCCATCAAAAATAATTAAAACTTGTAATTGAATATATCTAGTTCACGTATAACATCTCGTTGATTAGGCATCGCTCCGTGTCATATATAACATGAATATCCATAGAACCTATGACCTAAATTATTTTATTTTTGCACATGGTCACATCGTTTGTAACTCGAAGATGACATCATACATCATTTCAGAAATGATGCTCTCAAATAGCTAATTCTTTCTTAGCTTCACCATCCTATCGACACAAGGCTCTTCTTCACTAACATGTCATGTTTCACTACGACCTTCTACGCCGAACAACTAATTCCGAATCAATATAAACTTCTTTACCCAGCCTATACTCAATTGCCTCAACATTCATTTGAGTTTCAGGTACAACATCATAATTTTGGAAATTGTGATAATTGGGTTTTGGGTACGAATTCAACATCATCGATATTGACATTACAATCAAACTTCAAATTTCCATAATATTTTAACAAAATATCATGATCAATTTCCCAATTATTCATGGCAACAAAAAATAACAACTTTTACCAACAAAGATATAATGATGGAAAATCAACTTTAATTATTGAAAATTATTTTAGATAGTAAAGCAAACCTACTAAAATTGCACAATATAGAAGTGAAAAGAAATGAAATTATGGAAGAGAAGAGTGGTGAGGGTTACGTATTTGTTATTTGGAGTTTGGTAAAGCAGAAATATGGAGAGAGGGAAATAATATGTGATGTTTTGTACGGCAACATAAAATACACATAAAGTAGAAGGTGACTTTTTAAGATACCCCCTCTGGCTTCATTTCAAAATGTGCTCATATGTTTTTGTATTAAAATGAATTTGGCTATATCTCAAATTGTGCGAACTATGTTTATTTGCAAGAAAATACAAGCGGCGTTTGAAATGCCGTTGGTAAACTTTTGATCAGCGTGGGACTGAGCTGACCAAAAGTGGCATATATTTGTAACTAGTTTGCAAATTAGTTGGCAAAAGTGCTCCAAATCGAAGATATATATATATATATATATATATATATATATATATATATATATATATATTCTTGGTGATGGTGGAATCGCTATTTTTAAATGTCATATTTGTTTGCACATACAACCCAAAAGCGCAGTACTAAATGATTTGTTTACAATTGACTGTCCACAGATACAATCTTACCCAAAAGGAGGTATCTACATGACCGGCCTAGGAGAAAACCCACCAACCCTTGGGCTGAGGGAACACCCTAAGTCAGAAAAACTTTTTTTTAAAATATGAGTATATGCCTAAATAAAAAAACATTCATATTATAGCATTTGTGAACTGTTCTATGGTTTGGTGGATAAGTTTGTTCTCTTCTTTCTTGAATCGTCGGGCTTAAATCTGGAGGCAGTCATTTATAGTGTTTTATCATTCATCCAATTTCCTAGTTGTAAGAAATCTTGAGCCGAGCCTGGGTGCTTATAAAGTACTTTTAAATCTTATTAAGTTTATTAATTAGCGCTCTTTCACAACTTCCAACTACTATACGATTTTATGTCCTTTGAGCTAATTCGACCACGATATTGCCTCTCATTAGTCCTATAATAAGATATATTAAATTAATCCATATTGAAAAGGTAAATAGAATTGCCAAACCTTAAATGGATTTGAATATCCAACTTTTCTTATTACTTAACTTACTTAAGTTTATCCTGAACTCGTCTTTGCCTTTGACTATTTCAAATTACACTAGCAGTTTTATATAGTATATGCTTGTTGCTAATTTTATTTTACATCTTATAAAAATAAAATTACTTCAACATAGGAAATCTTCTTTGTTATTGCAGAAGACATATTTTACCATTATAATGTTCTTCTTTGAATTTCAGTTATAAGTAAAGGAATAAAGAAGAAACAGTATTACTTGTACTGATCCCAAATTTCAACTGCTTACGACCCCAAAATTTTTATATAATAAAAATTAATTCAATGACTGTTGGGGAAAATCACTTCATATGATCAGTCTAAAGGAATAAAAAACAAAACACAGCGGAAAACAACTGGATCATGATTGTAGTGAGACGATATAAACAAAGATAAACACCAGAACCGATAATCATAGATCGATGCAACGCAGAAAACAAATTAATAACACCAGTATTTATAGTGATTCCACTACCGCGAGGCAGTGTCGTCCATTTGGAAATAGAAGATTTTATTAATCACCGAAAGATTAGAGTTACAAGATTGATTCACTTTTAGAGGCTATACATAAGAAGAATTAACAATACAGACAAAATTCAGCAAAGTTTCAGCTCTCTAGGATGGCTCTGAAATTGGCTGAAATTAGCTCCTAATTTCGACCGTCATTGTTGTCCAGAATCTCCACTATTTATATAGTGAAGAAATGAGGAGTGGTAGCTGCTATATAGTAGCTCTGGGGTTTGGTTCAACAAAATGCCGAGCAAAAATTTGGACCGACACGCTTTTGGTTCGGCAAATACTGAACGAGACATTTTGTTCGGCATTACCAAATTACTGAATGAAATCTTCCATTCGGTCTTCTTCACCGCTTCAATGCCATGTTGCTCCACAACATCATCGCTCTAAAACATTCTCACTACCGAATGAAAATGTTGCCCCTCTTCACCGAACAAAATAAAGAATTTCCCCTCATCAACACCGGACGAGATTTGTTTTATCTTCACCGAACGAAGCCCTCTTCCCAAAATCAGCACCAAACGCTTTTTCTCTCCGACGTCATTACTTAGTTCTGGGGTTTCAGCTTGCTTCTTCTGCTCCGCGACTTCTTCAATGGCTTCTCGAATTCAGGTATCATTTCTAATAATCTCCACCCCGAGTTTCATACAAGCCTTCCATCTCCATCTGCACCTTTATGCTCCAAGCAATATATACTTATCCAATGAGCTTCGGCAATGCCATCACCCATTACATTCTGTCAACGAACGTCGGGAAAGCCACTGCCCGCCAACAAAGTGTTCGAAATACTCATTCTATGTAGAACCAGTCAATCTCCACCATGAAAACAAATTCATGAACCATCTCAACTCTTCCCTCGTGCCACCCCGTGGCACCTAGCACTTTATTAAGCGAATCAAGTCTGAGAAATGCTCGAACTTAGCAACAAGCAACGACTTGGTAAACATGTCTGTTGCATTCTTCTTTGTGTGAACTTTCTTAAGACGAACTAGCTTCTTTTCACTCATCGAGACAAGGAACGATCCTCTCACCTCAATATGCATCGTCCTCGAGCTGAAAATCAGATTTTCAGCTAAGTGAATTGCACTCTAACTGTCACAGTACACATCCACGCCTTCATATGCGAAACCCAAATCACACAACAATCGCCTCAAATAAATCGCCTTTTAACTGCTTCAACCGCAGCTATGAGCTCTGCCTCTGTAGTAGACAAAGCCACAACCGTCTACAACCTCGCTCTCCAACTGATTGTTATCCCACCAATGGTGAACACATATCCAGAGGTTGACTTCCTTCGATCTCTATCACCGGCATAGTTAGAGT
Source organism: Allium cepa (assembly GCA_030765085.1). Classification (NCBI taxonomy): domain Eukaryota; kingdom Viridiplantae; phylum Streptophyta; class Magnoliopsida; order Asparagales; family Amaryllidaceae; genus Allium; species Allium cepa. The sequence continues at coordinate 553,879,458 of CM060938.1, read as the reverse complement.
CACAAAATCCTAACAAGCTGAAATCTTTTCTTCTTCCGCCAAAGAAAATTCCATGGTTTGGAGTTCCTACAAGGTATTTGAAGATACACTTCACTTCTTCCCAATACGTCTTTCTTAGATTCTCCATGAATCTACTCACCAATCCAACCGCATATCAATGTCAGACCTAATGCAGACATAGCATACGTCAAGCTGCCAACTGCACTTGCATATGGGACCTTCATCATATAAGCCTTGTTCTTTTCTATGATTGGAGAGCCTTTATTAGAAAGCCTCTAGACAAGTCCGCCGTCAATCTCAGGTAACGAGCCTTCTCCAGTAGAGTCTCGTTCATCCTTTCTGCAACCCCATTGGACTGTGGATCGCCGGGTGTGGCGAAATATCTCTAAATGTCATGCTATCTACAAAAGTCGAGGAACTCCCTAGAGACAAATTAACCACCATTATCAGATCTCAGCACCATCAACCTAGAACCAGATTGATTCTCAGCAAGCATTTTTCAGTCTTTGAACTTTTCAAAGCTCTCTGATTTGGTCATCATCACATACACCCATATTTTTCGAGAAATATCATCAATGAAGGAGATAAAGTAAATAACACTATTATTTACAGTGGTTCAACTACCATAAGGCAGTGTACGTCCACTTGGAAAGAGGTGATTTTATTAACCACTGAAAGATTAGCGTTACAAGATTGATTCACTTTTGGAGGCTATACATGAGAAAAATTAACAATACAGACAAAATTCTGCAAAGTTTAAGCACTCTACGATGGCTCTGAAATTGGCTGAAATTAGCTCTCAATTTCGGCTGTCATTGTTGTCCAGAAGCTTCACTATTTATATAGTGAAGAAATGAGGAGGGGTGACACCTATATAGTAGCTCTGGGATTTGGTTCGACATATATCTGGTTTGGTTCGGCAAAACGCCGAGCGAAAAATTTGAACCAACATGCTTTTGGTTTGGCAAATACCGAATGAAACATTTCGTTGGGCATTACCAAATTACCGAATGAAATCTTTCAGTCGGTCTTCTTCACCGCTTCAACGCCATGCTACTCCACAACATCACCGCTCCAAAACATTCTCACTACCGGATGAAAACGTTACCCCTCTTCATCGAACCAAATTACCATCTCCCCCATCAACACTGAACGAGATTTGTTTTCTTTTCACTGAACGAAGCCCTCTTCCCAAAATCATCACCGAACGCTTCTTCTCTCCGACATCGTCACTTAGTTCTAGGGTTTTGGCCTGCTTCTCTTCCTCCTTGAATTCTTCAATGGCTTCTCGAATTCAGGTATCATTTCTAACATGAATAATACTGAATACGTACCTGAAAATGAGCGCTAAAATACATGTACATTTGAATTGATGTGTACTTCAAGGAAGAAATCTTCTAGATGCAACTTCAAGAATATTATATAAATTGAAGCGGTTAAAGCTAAAGCATATGTGAGTGGACTTTGTAGGGGGAATGACATTGTCCTGAGTGACATAATATATCTAGCAAATATTGTATTATGGATTCAGGATTATTATATATAGTTGTTGTATCGTCGCGTGCTCAGTCATTTAAACTTTCTTATATTTTCACTTTTAAACTACCTGTTCTTTCATACATGAGATTTCACTCAAACAACACCTGCACACATTTGATTTTTGATCACATATAGCCTTCAATGATTGGTTATTGATGTATATGTTAATACTGCTTTATTTTCATGTCTAATAGCATTGATAATGATAGTTAACATCTTGTTTGACTATTATAAGGTTTAATATTTCTGTTATTTCTTTTTACAATTGTCCACATATTCATTTACACGTATGTTCATCTTATATTAATGTTTATTTTTCTCTGCCAAACACACCGAAATAGCCATGTAAGTTGTGTTCATGTCTTGTAAGATACACAATCTGTTACAGGGTAAGTGGTTTTCTATTAAATGATCTAAAGGTGTGATCATGTCTTGTAAGATACACAATCTACACATCTTGGTCCTTTTAACTAAGCTGAAAATATAATAAAAGATGTGCAGAAAAATGACAATCCTTAACCTCACATACTATATTTAATCCACATTACCGTTATTTTAAGTCGCTATTTTTAACAACTTGCAACTATTGTACAATTTTATGTCCTTCGAGCTAATTCAACTATAATATTGTCTCTCTTCTGTCACAAAGGAAGAGAAATAAAATTTCAAGTATATTTAGAAAGATAAATAGATCTACCTAATTACCTTGACTATTTGAATATTCAGCGTGTTAATGTTTCTTAACTTTGATCAATTCAAGAACATGCATGCAGGAGGTCATAACATCTGACCATGCACAAACATTATAAATAGCCATGTAATTAGTTGTGTTCAAATCCAAACCACATTCAAAACATTTCCTAACCTACAGGTGCTAGCTAGCTTCAATTTAAATGACTTCTTATATTATTATTCTAGCTCTCCTTGCAACTGTTGCTTCTGTGGCATTTGCTGCTGATCCTAGTCCTTTGCAGGACTTCTGTGTTGGCATCAAAATGCCCGATGGTACCATTTTACATTTGTTTAAATATATCTACCCGTATTGATAATGAATTGCATAGAAAGAAAAAAAAAAACGTGTACCCTTTATTGCAGTATTTGTGAACGGACTAGTATGCAAGGACCCAAAGATGGCAGTAGCGGAAGACTTCTTCTTTCAAGGGCTCGACAAGCCTGGAAATACATACAACAACGTGGGATCAAACGTTACGCTTGTTAACGTAGATAGAATCCTTGGTCTAAACACTCTTGGCATTTCTCTGGCAAGAATAGACTATGCACCTTATGGGCTCAACCCACCACACACTCATCCTCGTGCAAGTGAGATCCTAACCGTGGTTGAAGGAACTCTCTATGTTGGATTTGTCACTTCCAATCCTGACAACAAACTCTTCACCAAGGTAATTAATTGTTTATATTTGTATGATGATCATTCATGAAAATAAATACATGATTAATATTGATGCTCATTAATTTGATGATAGGTCCTTCAAAAGGGTGATGTGTTTGTGTTCCCGCAAGGACTGATCCATTTTCAGTTCAATCCTGGGCATTCGATGGCGGTTGCATTTGCAGGACTTGGAAGCCAGAATCCGGGTACTATTACAATTGCTAATGCAGTGTTCGGATCTGACCCACCAATCAATGCAGATGTGCTTGCCAAGGCATTTCAACTGGACAAAAAGATTGTTACGGAGCTTCAGGCTAAATTTTGGGCTGACATGAACTGAAGTATATTGATATTTCCCCTGATGTATTCACCCATTATTAATGTCTAAATAATAAGCAAGATATTGTCTCTTGTGTATGCCTGCATCTTTCTAGCGATAATATCATATAATTTAATCATAGGAGCGGCTATTTAAATTTTAAACACAATATGACACACAACAGCATCGGATTTGATTTATCTCTCCCACTGAAAATAATTAAGAAACTAATCTCCTCTTTCCAAAACTTTCGTGGAATTAGAAATCAAAAACACACAACAATCGCTGGAGACCTGGAGTCAGCACCACCTGTAAGCATCACCATCGCCGCTCACCTCCTCGATGATGGTTGAAGTCGCAATCGTCAAAGTGGTGATAGCGTGAGCTGCAGTCCACATAGGCGTCGGAACAAAAATTGATGCTATAAGCAAAAAACTGTCACGGTGTCACCTGAACAAAAATTGATGACATAGGGAGGAGGGGCCAAAAAAAAAAAAACACACACACACACACTGGCGCCTTTCAATATGAATTAACAAAAATCGAGGCTGTTTGAAACTTTCATGGCAAAAATTGGGGCAATAGCAAAAGTTGCACTTAAAGGGTATATTTGTCCGTATTAATGCGTGATTCCAAAAGTGACATTTTAATTTGTTGCAAAACCAAATACCTTAAAAGTAAATTTGGAACAATTTGAAATGTATCCAAACATCGGAAAAATATACTTAAGTTAGAAAATGAAACTTGATCCAAATCGCTTTGTTAATCCAAGCTACATATCGAAAGATGCGATCATTTTCAAATCAGTCATCTATCTATATGATTTAGGCATGTTTTGAAGAGATACTAGGTACATCATCTAATTGGAACATTCAAAGGCATTGTAGCGTTCTACTCGACAGTACGAGCTATCGCTCCAAGTTTCTCTCAAATCCGACTTAAAATGAAAAAGTTATGAAACGAAGAAGACCGATTCAACTTGTTGATTCTATTAGGTACCGAACAGAATTATACCAACCGACCAAAATATGCTAAAACTATTGGAACTAACCCGGTCTGCATCGTATGAAAAATGTGAATTTAAAAAAAAAATCTCTAATTGGAACTTGATGGACCTATGAAGTCTAATATATACAGCAGATCCAATCTAATTATTCTAATTAAAATCATATTTTGTTTTAATTAGTTTGTTTTTTGTAATTATTCCATGATAATTAAACGAATATTTGTATAATTTGAATATATAATATAACATTATATATTCTAGTACGTATAATGTGTGATATATGTGTGTGATGTGCAGTATACTAAAGGTGTGCATGATCAAGTTTATGCAGTGATATTGTGATTTACGTCTACTATGTATATACCATGCACGTGCATACACGGATATATGTGCCATAAATAAATGACCGTTTTTCTACTATTAGTAAAGAGAATTCGATGAATAGATTTTCACGGCGTCTTTTTAAAATTTTAAAATGCCATACATCCATTAACGGAATCTCACAATCGATTTGTAATCTCCACCACCACTCCCATCTTAATCATCCATCAACGGAATTCACCATCAATATGTTTAAAATAAAAGTACCGTGACCACTAAAGTTTTGCACTTATAGCACACATCCGTCCTAAAAATTTTATTAAATAAAAAGTAAAAATTTCTAGCTACTGGATGCATATACGTATGATTTACGCTAGTATATATAATGTATGTGTGTATGTACTACGTAAATATACAATTTTTGAAATTTTATTAAATAATTAATAGATATAATTCTAAAATTACTTTTATTATATTTTGACTAAGACTTGAATTTTTGAATTCGAGTTTTAAAAAAAAAATCTAATTTCCCACGCATAAAAAAAAATCTAATTTCCCACGCATATAAATGTTACCGAGTTTTATAAATGTACAGACCGCTAACAGTAAAAAAGTGTTAGGATACCTAAAAAGTGTTAGTAAAAATAAATGGTCTTCTGCATTAATTTTGCCAACGCATATAAGTGTTACAACAATCGGTAAAAATGTAAATAATTTAATAACAAAAGGAGTCTTTTGTAATTTGTAAATAAAATCTCTTTTCCCACGCTTGTCCATTCCTAAACAGATTCTGGCCACTTAAAATTTAATTTAGGGTTTAACGTCCTTCTTCTTCTCAATCGCACTGAATTAAATCCAAGCCCAGAAATCGTTTCAGTCGCTCCCATTGTGAGATATGTCTAATTGTTTCAGCCGCTCGTAGAAATTATTTCAATCGCACTCAATCGCAACGTCCAATTATGAGATTTGTCGTATGAGATTGTAAGCCTTGTTACAGAATTATGTTTTACATGTTTTCTTATTCTTGCTGTTATTTCAACTCTAGTCAGACTCTCTATTTACAGAATCTCGTATGCGATCGGTTTTGAGTTGGAGTCGATGTTTGGTTGTCAGGCGGTTTTAGAAAAGGAGCTTGTTCGCGATTGTTTGAGTGAGGAGGTGGATTGGGTTTGATTCGTGTCGATTGCTATTGATTCGGTTTTCGATTTGAATTTGGGGATGAGGCGTTCTATTGACGTCGAGTTCGATTGGGGTTTAGGTTCATTTGCATCAGAGGAATTTGCAGTGATTCGTCTGGGTGAAGGCGAAAGGGTTCTCAATTATGGTTTATCATCTTACTATTTTTTTATCATTGTATTTTATTGAATAATATTGTTTCAGTACTCTCTTTTGTTACGATAACATGTTTTCTGTATACAAGTAGAGGATTTAAACTTGCGCAATGGTAACCGTAGGCTCTTGGTTGACAAACATAGGTCATTTACATTGTTATTCTCTGTTAAAACTCACAGCTTGTATTTCTAATACTACTTGAGGATCATGGGGACGTGATTCTTTCACTATCTATTGCCAAATAAACGTTGCATAAACTTTTTATGTCAAGTTGATAGTTTGGATATGTCCATTTTTAAATGTGATTTGAATGTCTCATTGTTTAACCAAATAGGTAAAATAAAAATGAAGGTAACTTGCATGATTCAGACTACAGAACTATGTGCCGGCCTGTAGGAATCGAGAAAATGTTACATTGGATTTGTTTAATTGGTATTTTTATTAATTTAGTTAAAAATAAGTGTGATGTAACTATATATATTAGTTTGTCATTCCATTCATAACAGGTTGAGAAAACTTTAAGGAAAAAGTTTAAATAGAAAGCTTGCAGAAATAAGCAGATCTTGACATCTTGTTACTCGGGGAATATATATTTACAGGTTTCTTGCTTTTTTTTCTTCATTTTTGTTATCTGTAGAAATTAATTCTGTAAATCTAGATACCTGAGAAGAAGAAGAAGGGCTAAATGAAAAAAACATAAAAGAAAAGGAAAAAAAAAATGACACACACAAACAATATTTTGCATTCAGGTTGAAAGGAGGCTACACTATAGTCACTCATAAAACGTAAAATCAAATCAAGCAATAATGTATCTTCTTTTGAATAAAATATTGCCAAATTGAAGATTTATAATATATATATATCTAATTATTCTTCCGAAAGCAATGGATTAGTTCAAGTCACATAAATAATAATATTTGTTATCTTACCACGGCTTTATTTACGAAGCTTGTTGATAGAGATTTGTATATATCAATCCCTTTAAAAATAGAGTTAGCTTAATCTCAAACGCTACTTTCAAAAAGAGACAATTGACAGGTCATTGCACTTCTTAAAGAAACTTTTCCATTGACTTAACTCTTTGTTATATTCATCCTTTTTTCAGGCTGTTGCCAATGTAAACACTATCATTGGGCCTGCATTGGTTGGCAAGGTATGTGAAACTTTTAGATATACAAGTTTTATATACAGTTCATTTTATGTAAATAGGAAGATCAACATTATGTGTGTTTTTAAAAAAAATTGTTTACAGGACCCAACAGAGCAAACCCAAATTGATAACTTCATGGTACAAGAGCTTGATGGAACAAAAAATGAATGGGGTTGGTGCAAACAAAAGGTAGCGTTGATGATTATTCATCCGTTGATTGTGTTTTTTTTCTTTGGGTGCAACTATATTGATATATGAAGTTAATAATATTCCATGTCCCATCTCATTTTCAGCTTGGTGAAAATGCTATTCTTGCTATGTCACTTGCCGTATGCAAAGCTGGTGCCGGCGTTAAGAAGATTCCACTGTACCAGGTTTGTTACTTCTTCCTTATTGTCACATGCTAGTATGCTATTTCATGCAATATTATATTGACTAAAATCGCTTTCATGATAAATCACGTACATAGTGCAAGTCTAACATGATATGCATTAACATCAATTAGTGATTCATCAGAAACGTATTTGAAGTTCCTTATTAATTTCTTGTTATATGTTACCTTGCGGCACATTGCCAATCTTTCCGGGAACAAGAACTTGGTCTTGCCTGTTCCAGCATTTAATGTTATCAATGGATCACATGCTGGAAACAAGCTCTCCATGCAGGTAAGCAACCTTTTCATCATTGGACCTTGTTAATTTTTTTAGCTAGTTTCACTGTTTTTGATGTTTGTATCATTTGAAACTTAACAGGAATTTATGATCCTCCCTACTGGTGCCTCTTCATTCAAGGAAGCCATGAAAATGGGAGTTGAAGTATACCATAACTTGAAGGTGATTAATTTGTTTAGTAATACGGTCATTTCCAATCTTCTTGTATAAGTTTCATTTTTATATGCCATGTATTTTTTGCAGTCCGTGATCAAGAAGAAGTATGGACAAGATGCTACTAATGTTAGAGATGAGGGTGGCTTTGCTCCTAACATTCAGGTTCGTTATGCTTTATTTAGTTGTACTTTTTGTTATTGGTACAAGGGCTGATGTTGCTACATGCGTAATGAAACATATATATCAATATTATTGAAAAATCATGCATAATCAACTCTATGTTTGTCCTTTTTATTTTTTGAGTCTGCATTATTGTTGGTTTTTTTGCTTTATCTGCGCTCTTAAAAATCTTCTTGAATGATGTTGGTACAATTTTGCTTGGATTTGTACCATGTTGCGATATATACTATTCCAATATGATTTTATGCAGTGATTTTAGGAATGTATGAGCTAAATTGTGGTTATTAGGTTGATAAAGTTATTTTGGTTTTTTCCTTAAAACCTTCCTTTATAGCGGTAGATCTTATTCCAATTTGTACAATGTCGTTTGGATTATGTTGAACAACACTATTTATTTCCCCCCATTTTGACTCATTAATTCGAAACTTCTAACTTAACCATTCCCATATGTTATTTGACAATAAAATGTCATTGTTTTGAAACTGTCCAATTCACATAGCACTAAAACTTAAATAGTTGATGTATTTGTTTCCCTATCCTTATTATTTCAATCATGGCTTTAGAGTTCCAAATAACCAAAAATGCATAGGTTTACAATATGATCAGTTTCTTCCATTACTTTCATCAGACCATAAATCAGATTCAACCTACCATTTGTTGTAAGAAATTCAAGTCAATAAATAATGCAATATTTCATTAATTTCATCAATCAAAATTGGTAACTTGCCCTACACAATATAATTTTTTGGTCAATTATTATTATTCAACAAACGCATCTGTTAAAACATAATCAGTACTTTTCATTTTGTAGCAAATGATAGAATTCATTTACAACTTTGAACACACACACATGCGCACAAACACACATAAGTACGAGTATACAGTTAGTTCGGTCGGTCATAAGGTATAAATTATAAAACTGAATTGAAATTCAAAAAAAATTCAAAATCAAATTGAGTCCAATTAATTTCGGATAATTCGATCGATAAACAATTTAACCGAATTATAAAAGTATGTTATTATACAAATGAATGATTACTTAAAGGAAAACATAAATTTATGTTTATAAGGAGATTTTATTAACTTTTATGTCTGTATAAAAAATTGACTGACTTACCAAGCAAGCTTATTTTTCTATTAGTTTATATATATGCTTAATATACTCATATCAACCATTTATAGAATAAACTTCTACTGCATTCTTGGTATTTGGATATTTGACAACTTCAGATAGTTTTCCTTATTTATTACTTAGAGGCAATGTGTTTCCAACAATTATTTTTACAACTTTATTTGCAATATTAATATAGTGGAATTTTATGATATTTCCTTTTGGATACTTAACACTTTTTGACAGGTTTTACATTTTAGTTACTTGAAGCTTTTGTTTTTGATAAATAAATTGAATTATGCTTGAAGCTCCATATACCAAAGATACCAAATTTAACCTTACCATTTTCAAAAGCATGCAACTCCTTGGTTAAAAGGTGATATTTTAGTAGATCATCTATACTTATATGCATGTACTATCTTAATATTTCTAATATCTTATTGCCAATGAATATATCATTATTGTGCAATTTTACTTGAATTTGTAAAGTGTTGCATTGCCTTTGTGATTTCAAAACCGTACATGTTGTTGTTAACAATTGATTGTTGTTTTTCATTATTTTTTGGAAATTCAATTTTGGGTTTAGGAAATCTCATCATCATTTAAAATAAATTGGTTAGATTGATTGTCAACTGCATTTCATTTTTATACATAATTGATGTGTTTTATCATGTAAAAAATCTTCTTGAATGATATTGGTAAAATACAATAGCCTCTAATACATTGACATTTGTTTTTAATCTATTCAGTATGTATTGTGGATTAATTCATTAAGCTTTGGACTGAAGATTTGAGGCAATTTTTGCCGAATCTAGAGTAGTTGCTGATGCTATTACTGACATGACATGGATGTTGTTTCGAAAACATATCAACTATATTACTATTCATTCACTATATCATTACTGAGTGGTAATCCATTTATATTTCGTTGTGGAAAGACTGTTACAAAGGGTAATAAATGCAGTCATTATTTCCTTATGTTTAGCATATTGTACATTACTATAAAATAAATAGTCGGTGAATTAACAGTAACTGCAAGGCATAACTGTTTCTTTCATGTACCTTCTCTAACCATATCTTGCTATCTCACTGTTTTAAGGTTGAATACTATTTTTATACTTCTGTAAAAAATTCCTTTTTTACTACAACGAAGCTTTTCTCAAGTTACCATAAACAATCATGATTATTTTCCAGTTCTCCGTGCAAAATTTTTATATCTAATTTTGTGCAGGGTTTTTTGTTAAACTACAGTATGTTTATAAATGCCTTTGGGATGTTTCCATGTGTGTCTATCCCCATCTCCGACTCCAATCGCTCCAAATTGTGTGTGCGCCTCCTCATGTTGTGTCTGATTCCAACCATTCCAGATTGTTTTGTCTCTATGTGTTCATGTCCGACCCTGACTCCACCACTCCAGATTTGGTTACGTATAAGACCACTTGAAGTTTTATGAATTAATATGATTTGGATGACTTTGAGATATTTATCAGCATTTCTTGTTAGAAGATAAAACCAATAACGAAGTTGAATATTACAAAATGATGCAGTGATGGTAGAATATTTGGATGAATAAGCTTTTGACATTAAGATCTAAAATTTAGACGATTGTGCTGATTTCTTTAATTTCATGTTACTTTGTATTTTTAGAATTTATACCCATATATGATTTGAATTACTACATAGTTGAGATAGCAAAGATTTTACAACTTGTGATTAACTAATAATTAATCTTTTCATCTAACTGAAGCCATACAACAGGATGGTTGTGGAGTACTTCTTCAGTACCTCTATAGCACTTTGACCTGACAAAGTCGGCTTTCCTCCAGATCATGCAGTACAGAGTCAGCGGCGCTCCAGTGGGTTGCATGAGAAAGTAAGGCATCATGTTCATGATCAACGAACATGATTATTTCAAATTGGTATTGGTGAGCAATAGAGTACTGTATTTTTTTTAAATTCCAATATATGGCAATAGAAGTGTAAGGCATTCCACTATCCAATCTACTCAGTTTACAAATGTCATAATGGACTCATGCAGAAACTTGTATTAGATTGTTTTATAGTCTTATATTTTGTAAAATTCCAATATATGTACAAACTAAGATAATATGAGTTACTTATTGCCATTTCAAAAATAGGCAAATTTATAGTATAATAATTATGAAAACTGTAGTTCAAGAGTGTTACATTTTTTTATGTGATTTTACATGAAAATGGCTTAACAAAATTCCATAATATTTTATTAAAGTTGTGAGAGCTAATGTTGCTTCTGAGCTCTGACGGGTAAATTTCAAAACCAACATTACCAACAAAGCTTTTAACTCCAAGAAGAATAACCAAAGGTAGAGTAGGTACAGCAAATTCCTGGAGGTATAGCAAATACCTAGCCTGCACAAGCAGGTGAGTATATCTTACCTGCTTGAGCAGGTGAAATATAAATCTCACGTGCGTGACCAGAAGAGGTGTTCTCACTGATATAAGTCGCGCCTATGATTCTACTTATCCAAATTGTTGGATATCTACCACGACCACGGCCACATGGATGAAGGAAAAAAAAGTCACTTGAACACTACTGCTTATTAATACCATGCCTTTGGTGCATGCATAAATTTCTTTAAATTAGTGGTTACGTCATAATGACATTGTCTCCCACAAATACAAAGAGTGCATTCACCTTCCATTTTCTTAATAAATATATCCGCAGTTGGTCCCGGAACAATAGACCTAAAAACACACAAAACTTTCTCAATCGGCCAATGGTGTAAAGATGGATAATAAGCATGTAGCATTTTAAAATGAATATCCTTGCCTTTTTTATGTTATATATTTTTAATGAAGTATACCTTGAGTTCAATAGAACTGTGTACATATGATATTAATGCTACATTTTGTTATGTCTAAGTTTTGCTATATTTTGTTTACGTGTGTGAGTACGCATTTGATAATTTATAGCTTTTTGGATGTTAGATGGTGCAACCTAAAAAAGAGAATTATCCAAAAGTTGTGAGATGAGGTTTCATTTTGATTAGTTGCATTGTTAAGCTACCGTATTTCATGGTTCCTATCACAAACTATTTTACCTCAAATGTGTAATATGCATGTTATTTACAATAATTATTTCGTGCTTCGCATGCTTCTTTTTTACATAATTTTTCCATGTCTTACATGTTATTAAATTTTTTTTGAGCTTAATCTTAGATTACTCCTCATTTCAATAATTTTCACCCCAAACTCATTACTGATTTCAGTTTTTTTCCTACTACACTGCTAACAAACGGTGAATAGGAAAAACTTATTAAATATGGTCAAAATTTGTCTTCCTTTTGTTTGAATCCCCACATTTTGATATAAAGTGTTAGACCATATGAGAATTACTTTTAAATTGTCCTTTTGCCTTGATCATGTTAAAATTCATATTGTAAAACAATTTTAGTTTCTTTATAATTTCATTTATTAAATATAATCTTTTGACAAAAAACTTTAATAACTAATTGACATTTTTGGTATCTAAGTTACTAACAATTCTAATAGAACACATAGTAGTCCTAGTGTTTAAACTAACATTAACATATTTCTTAGTTGCAGAACAACAATGGATCTCAGAAAATTTCAGGAGATAGTTTGGCTAATATGTACAAATCATTTGTGGCTGACTACCCCATTGTATCAATTGAAGACCCATTTGACCAAGATGATTGGACCACCTATGCTAAAATGACTGTAGAAATTGGTCAACAAGTTCAAATTGTTGGTGACGATCTTCTTGTCACCAACCCAGCTGTAAGTTTAAAATGTATCAATATCCAAAAAATAATTTGCTTGACGCCAGGATTGCTCAATATTAGATTAGGTATTATGCTATTTAAGTGTAATCTCACATGAATATGTTTGTTTACACCAGAGGGTTGCCAAGGATATCAAGGAAAAGAACTGCAATGCCCTTCTTTTGAAGGTAATGTTCTCATCATGTTAATTCCCCACTATATGATTGTGACGAAGTTGCGGTGGTGGTTTTCTTGTATGAAGTCCAGTGAAGTTTTTTTTTTAATTTTTTTGATGGGGTTAGGCAGGAAGGATGATGAATTATGACGTGTGTGTATGTATCAGAGGTTGAATGAATGTGGATGGATTGTTTAGGTGCTGTATTCAGGGTTGTGTGCAGGAGATGCACAGCTTGATTGAGCAGGGTGGCAGATTGCAGTAGTGGTGAGATAAAAAAGATGTGCAGTGTGTTGACAGTGAATGGAAAAGGTATGTTGAGGGTGGTCTGTTGATGAATGTGATGCAGGGTGGTTTGTTGAGGGTCAGGTGGTTGTGACAAGGGAAGGAAGACAGTCGTACAGGGTAGTTAGGGGAATGATGACTGGAGCAGGTTGCAAGATGGATGAGATAGTTATGAGTTGTAGCAGTGTGTTGACAAGGAAGAGGTAATGATTTGTTGTCTGTGGTGGGAAGGTTGTGGTGGATGTGGTTAGTTGGAATTTTCAGGTGAAAGAAGTTAATACTTTGTCTATATGTATGGCTGCCCCATTTTATCTTCATGTAGTTTGATTAACATGTATTTTGCATACTAAGATCTGCTGTAGTTTGATTAACATGTATTTTGCATACTAAGTTTGTGAATTCATAAATAGAACCTGAGTTGTAACTCAGTCTTTAACCTTTTGATTTTGAAGTATAAGTTTTTATCGAGTGTTTATATTAAATGCAGGAACTTGAAGAAGGATGCTTTGAATTGTTGTATTGGACGTTGAAGAATATTCAAAACCATTAGAGTTTGGAGTGGATGATCAGGAATGGTTAGGTTAACCGTAAGTCAAACTTTAAGTGTATTTTGAAATATATTTTTTGAAGCTTATGTTGTAATAATATCTGAATATATGACATTGTGGTATTTTAGATATGTAAATAATTGTTTATGATATATTATACTATATTTGCAGAGCGTTTAAACTTTGCATTGAATATGTATGATGAATTATTTGTGATATGGAAACCATTATTTGCAGTGTGTTTATATTTAAACTTTGCGTTTAAGTTTTGGTGTATATATATATATGTGTTACTAAATAATCATTTTCCAACACTTATAAGTGTTACCGTGTATTTCTATACCAACACTATAATTGTTACCGTATATTTCGTTACCAACACTTATAAGCGTTACCGTATATTTCTATACCAACACTTATAAGTGTTACCGTATATTTCGTTACCAACACTTATAAGCGTTACCGTATATTTCTGTACCAATACTTATAAGTGTTACCGTATATTTCGTTACCAACAGTTATAAGTGTTACCGTATATTTAGGTACCAACACTTATAAATGTTAGTAATACGTATGTTTGTAACACTTATAGGTGTAACAAATCTGGCCGCTCCATTCCTCACAGTCCATTAGTAACACTTAAAAAGTGTTACTGAAATTATTTGTAACACCTATAAATCTTAGAATTTGCCTGTTTTGGTGTAGTGTAAGATATTTATTTAAAATTGAAAATAACTTATGCTCAACTTGATAAAAATATTATAAAATATATATATTAAAATGAATTTCTTATATGTTGCTGAAAGTAATTTTAATATATACACACACACACACACACTTTGAATATTTTATGTAAATAAATATTGTAAATATATATAAATATAGTTTGGCCTTGATTTTTTAAACCGCCGAAAGGAAATTTAACATATATGTATACAATATTTATTATTTTAAAATGAATTTAATTTATTACTATAATTTAAATCATTTAACCAAAAAGTTATAGTTTAAAAATAAGAGAAATATGCTTCACATTTGAAAATTATTTTGCATATTTTATAATAATTATGGCCAAAAATAAATTTATAAATGAACATATGTGTGTGTGAGTGTGTGGATAAAGGAACCAAGCTAATCAGAAGCGGGTGGAATGAGCGAATTTCAATAAAATAATTTTGATCTTTGTTAAGTCTATAAAGGCTAGATGGACTTTAGATCCAATCTAATTACTTTAAGCAAAATCTTTATTTTATTTTATTTTGTTTGGAAGTTTTTGTTTAAATGTATGAGTGTATCTAATAGACATATGTGTGTAACATTACTGGTTAAAGCTAATTTTGAGAAGGAAACCTTTCTTTTTTCCTTTAAAATTTAAGCAACTAATAGAGAGAAGATTTTACTTTAATGATGAGTGAAACCTTTCGGTTCTCTCTCTTTATTTAAATTGATTTATTTATTAAATGTCATTAATAAGCAATTTATCCACAACATAAATTGTTAGTATATCTAAATACACTCAAGTTGTAACGGTCCGGTATTTTCAACCATTCGCATCTGCACATGTCGGACTTGAATTGTTCGAAATACCGCGTTGTAAATAAAATTTGGCAATTCTCAGGATATACAGTAAATAAATAATCACAGGTCACAGACAAAGAGTAAGAAATGCAGTGGAAGTAGAGAAAATAGTAGTGGTTCATGAGGCCATTATCACATAGTCTCAAAATAAGTATAAATTACATAGTCTTAAAACCAAATACAGTTTGAAACAGCCACAAAAAATCCCAAATTTATTTGTCTCAAACACATAGGCTAAGATAAAAGACTGAATAGAAAATAGATAGGAGCTCGAAAAGATGATCTTCAAAAGTCCTAGCTCCAGGAAATGAAGTTCGAACTAATACTCAGGCTGACCCGAGCGTAAAATAAAATATAAACACTCGAGTCAGGACATACATACTTATACAGTGTAAGCTAATTCAAGTGAACTTTAATATAAAGCAAGTAACTTAAAGGATGTTTGGGACCGTCCATCCTCTAAGGATCCGTTAAACTATTTACTATGTAGTAATAATTTCGCTATTATAATAGTGTCTATATGAAAATAAACTTACTTTTAGATAGTGTTAAGGAGTTATCCAATCTTCCCCTTAAAACAATAATAGTCCCAGTATCAGTATCAGCGCATCTCCAAATAGGAAGACTACCCTAAATACTCCACGGGCTACGGGAGAAAATCGAACTCGTATAATGGCTCGCTTGGGTAGGTGACACGATACAACTAGGCAATGCCAGGGTAGATATACAAATTACGCATCCGGACTGGTGGTAACGCGTAGCTTCTACTACCGCCCACCTCGAACAACACTTCCAAAATCAAAGGTTTGCACCAAACAATCACAAAGTAATAGAATGGAATACGAAGAAGTGCATCCGATCAAAGGTGCTACCTCATTAGTCCGTCAATCGTTCCTGTTTTAGCCACCTTTTGCCAACTCACGGGAGTCGGGTCCACGTTCATACCTTAATAGAACGTCGCCACCATCCTACTTCATTCTGGAATCTCCACCGCGTACACGATTGTCAAAGTGGTTTTCGGTATCGACAGAGAGTATGCCCATATCCGATCCCGGTCTCTTTAACAACCAACGTTATTATCACCCGTGGTTATAAATTACAAAAATAGTTTGTATTTCAATCAAATTACTTCATTTTAAACTATTTAAAGGTGAAGTTATTTCTCTTACAAAATCCAATATAAATCCCAAAGGTTTAGCCTTAGTTCATTTGCATCAACTACAGTACTTGCACGGTGCGGTAATATCCTTTACAGCAGATTTAAGTAAATTAAATTTCAGACTTCAATATAATTTCAGCAATAATTAAACCTTACTTTAAACCAATTTAACTTATAAAATCATATTTTTCCCTTTGAAATAGTCATTTAAATTACTCAACAATTTATAATTTTTATGAAGTAAATTTCGCAAATAAATATCAAACTTCTCTATGCTTTACTTATTAAAATCAAGTACACAACTTGGAGTCCTTCTGTGGAACGAGCGAAAGAACAAGTTTTATCTATTCCTGTCTGGGAATATTTTTGTCATATTCCATCTGTTCTCCAGCCTCTTATCGGGATTGACTGGCTTGATGGTCTTGTTGGCAAGGTGATATGCTATGATGCAAATAATGTGGCCAGGAAAAAGCTAGTTTATGCCAAAGCTCTTATTGAGATCACTCCTGACAAACCTTTGCCTTCTGTATTGAATTTCAGATTGGACGAGAGCCACGTTGCTGAGGTTAGAGTTCGCTATAGTTGGAAACCTGAGATTTGCACGTCATGTCAGACCTTTAGCCATTGTGTTGATGCTTGTTCTCGTCTGATTGTTCCCCTTGTTGACCGGACTCCTCCTCGTCCGCCTGTCCAGAAGTGGGTTAAGAAGGTAGCACCTGTAGTTCCCGTAGTTGATACCCCTGTATCCCCCATTGTTATAGCCTCAAATGTGGATCCTCCTGCTGTTGCTTCGGTTTGCGTAGCTCCTCCTATTTTAGTGCCTGTTATTGCCCTATCTTTTGGTTCTCCTCCTTCGGCCCTAGAGGAGGATCTTTCTGTTTCCGCATCTGATATCATTTCTTGGAACTCTATTGAACGTTCTTGGGTTCATGCTCCTTTTGATATGAGATATTTGCTAGAGAGGGATACCTTTTATGCATTTATTAGTGAAATTGGGGGTGAAAGTCGTTACCTTATATACCACATTGAGGGTGATGGTTTGTGCCTCACTAGGGATGGTGAGATTGGTGAGGAGAATAAAAGTAAGTTTTATGATGTCACTTGGGATAGGAAAGTTATTTACACTCCTAACTCGGTTGGATTTGATCCTCGTATGGCTGCTCTCTTCTCAGGGTTTTCGCATGTAATTGGACCTTTGTCGTTGTTGGTCATGATTGTTCTTCCTCTTCGGAGGAAGATTAGTCATGCTCTTATAGTAGTTTAGGCTCTTTTTTCTAGCTCATGTGCTTTCAAATTTTGCCCTATTAGTTGCTTTGTGCATGTGCAGGGCACCTGTTTTCACATTATTTATACAGTGGCATAGCCCACTTTAAAGCCGGCTAGCTTTGCTAAAAAAAAAAAAATTCAAGTACACAATTTTCTATAAATTTTTACTTAACAATTAAGTTTAATTACCATTTCAAAATAAACCTAATTTCCAATTTATATCTTAACTTACCTTTATTCTAAAATCAACTTCACATATCTAAATTAAGTTATATTTCAACTTCCATTTTTAAGCATTCACCTATTTAACCATTTAATTCATAGAAAACTTAAACCTTTATTTATTCACTTTATATTCAAATTTATACCAAATTATCATATTTTATTTCTTAACTTGAATTCCATTTTATTTTACAAAATCAAAATTTACAAAAAGAAAATTATGCTTCAAATTCTAACTTAACCATTCATTTATTTACAAATTTAATTTGTACAAAATCACTATACTTTATAAAAATCATTTTTTTAATCCAATTTTAAACAAAATATTATAATATACTAATAAAAAAATTAATATTTCCAGAAAATATATATAATAACCATGGGTCTGTATAATATTTTCTAACCTAGGTCAAGTGATACGGATAATATATCATTTCGATCCGTAATTTACAAAGAAAACCCCGGGTTCTATCATTTCAAACCCGCAATCCCAAGTTAAATAAATAAATACATATGGTTCAGGCCTATCATTTCAGCCTATAACGATTCTACTCTACAGAGAACTTGCAGTGTGCTGAACAGTAATAAATAAACAGTATAATAGCATAAAATATAACAGTAGAGCATATAATATAATGGGTGATGTGAAAATTTTATAATAGGGTTTAATCATCATAAATTTATATCACAGGCAAGTAAAATAAAATATAATCATTCTACAATTTCACTTGTTATTAATTTACGATTCTGTAAGTATGTTTGTCAAACGTGAATACTCACCTCTATGACGCTGGAGGTTAGATTCAAAACGATATCCACACTGGAACAAACGTACAGAAGGCATGATCAAATTTTAGCAGGTGCGATGATCAGATTCAAATCTTGAAACAAAACGAATAAAACTAATTACGCGAATTCAATTACGATCATATCAAATTTAATAAAGCAAAACTGAAAAGCTAGATTGAATAAAATGATACGATTAACCAATAGCTCGGTCCCTTCACCACACGATTTAACCCACACCTCAAGTCTTGGCTATTTACCATATTCAAGGCTAGAGAAGCACGTACGTAGAGGGATGCTGAGGTATATAGGCTGAGATTTAATTATGCACAGGTGGCGCATGCATTAATATATAATAAAAAAATATTTATAGCCTAAAACACGCAAGCAGTGGGAGATTGGAAAATTTAGGTTGGGGTTAAAACTCAAAGGTGGTGGAGGGCCGAGTACTTGGTGTAGCAAAATAATGGACAAAAGAAACACAAGAAAAAGAAAAAGAAAGAAAATAAATAAAAGAAGGAAGAAAATTTTTGCAGCCATTACCTGAAGCAGAGAGCTCACGCAAGAGAAGGATGAAAACAATTTGATGTGGTTGGAATTTTGTACGTGACTAGTATTTAAGAGGGAGGTATTTGCGTTGATTAGGTGAAAAAAATGGCAAGAAAATACAAATTGATTTTTGAAATGGCTATGGGAATTTATTACTATCGATTACAAAGAAGAAAAAGGGAAAGAGGATATCCACGCACGCGAATGACAAGGCAAGTAATCTTTGTTTGAAACGGCAAGATGAAATAAGGCATTTATTCCTATTAAATATAAGAAAGCAACGGAAGGGAATATTTTTACACACGAATGGTAAGGCATGGTTTGAATTGATTTTTATTAGCCGCGGGAAGAAATTAATGAGCGCGTATTATAGAAGCAATAATTAATCGAAACATACGTCCAAATTGATAACAAAATAATGTATTTAAATTTTATTTGTTTCTTATTTATTCGCTTCTTATATATGTTTAGTAAAATATATGCTAAAGAATATTTCCTCAAATAACGCCCCATTTAACGCCAACTAAATAAAACGAGAACTTATATAAACGTACCAATTTAAAACGTGTAATTAAATAGCTTATTTATACACTATTTATTACTAAATTTAAAATTTGATTTGTTTACATTCATTTGATATATGTATCATTTAACTAAAAAATTGATGTATATACGTATAAAAGAACGTAAAATTTTATTTCTTTTTACACAATATTTATTACTTAATTTAAAAAGTTTATAACCAATTTTAAATTAAATAAAAGCGGAACTGATGTTGTACATACAGTTTAAATAAAAGTTTGAAAGAAGAAAAAAGTAGAAAAAAAGAGGAGGCAATTACAATATGCCTAGCCGTGAGAAATAAAAATGGGAGGAGATATTTTTACGTGAGAAATAAAGCGAGAAAACTCACGGCAATCAAGTGGAAGAAACGGTCAAGCAATCAATGTTTAAAACGGCAAGAAAAAACGAAGGGATTTGATTCCTATTTAATAAAAAGAATAAGTGGAAAATGAGAACTCTTCCTATCTTCACGTGAATTGATAGGCTACTTGTAAGGAACGACTATGGATTTTGAGGAATAAGTTAAGGCAGGAAATAAATAAATGATTTCAAGAAAAAAATGGAAAAGAATTAAAGAAATAGTTTATTAAATTGAAACAAGGTTTAAAATTTTACATACAATACCACTAGCTTTGGAAAAAT
The DNA here is from genome assembly GCA_030765085.1 of Allium cepa. Lineage (NCBI taxonomy): Eukaryota > Viridiplantae > Streptophyta > Magnoliopsida > Asparagales > Amaryllidaceae > Allium > Allium cepa. The sequence goes on along the minus strand of CM060938.1, from coordinate 553,858,745 downwards.
TTCTACCACACTTTAAAACAAATAAAAATCAGTGAATAAAATAAAACAAACAGAAATAAAGTGAAAAAGATAATAAATAATTATATTTTAGGAAAATAGAAAGATAAATAAAGAAAATAGCTTAATTTATTGAAACTAGCTTAAGAAAATTGCAAACATAATCCACTTAACTTTGGAAAATTACAACTCTTCTTAAAAATGGTTTAAAATAAATCTTTGAGAAACAAAATAAAGTGAGAATGAGAATAAAATAAGTTCTTAAGAAAAATATAAAAATAAATAAAGAATTTCTTAAATTAATTGAAGTTGGAAACTAGAAATTGTAAACAAAATACAACTGACACTGGAAATGTCAATTACACTTTTAAAAATGTTTTAAAACAAAAATATATACAAAAAAAGTTATTTTACCCCTGAAAACATAAATTAGAACATTATATGACCAAATAAAATATTATTTATATAATTTAAAGTAAACAATTTTGTTAAATACAACAAATTACAAACAACAGTTAAAAAGGCATAACTTTCACATTATATATCAGATTTCAACGAAATGAAAAGTAGTATTCTTAAAATTTTATTTATTTTCAAAATAAAAAATAAAATTCAAGTTTTCAAACTTTTAAATTTTTAAATTTAAAAGTCAAAATTTGACCATATTGACAAAATTCACATTTTCGGAAAATATTCTATTAATTCATGTATGAAATTCTAATCCACACCAAAATTTATATTTTAAATAAAAAAATTATCTAAACTAAATAAATAAAACATTTATTAAAATTTTTGGGTTGATACATAGATGGTTTGGCTGGCAAGCAAAGTGAGAGTAAATGCTAAGAACAGAAAAGACATAAGTTAAGGAGAAAGAAACGTATATATGTTTTATTCTTAAATGCAAATGAAAATGAGGAGTTTTGAAATGAAAAATAAATCTTCTTATACATGATTTGAAAATGAGAAATACACGGCTAGGAAAAGAGTTTGTATGGCTAAAGCAAGAAATAAAAAGGCCATGTAGAAAAAGGCAAGAAATCAAACAATGACCTGATGAATTTAATTAATTTCTTTCCTTTGTATTAACAGTTGTTCTTAATTATATTGAATTTATTAAATGTATACATTTATTATGATTGAATCCTCAAATAAATTCATTCAGATAAGTTTCATTCTTTTATATTACCTTATGAATAAAATATGCATTTCCACTTTAACATTCCTTCCTTATTTATTACAAAGTTTATTTTTCTTCATATTAAATTACCAAAATTTTATCAGTTTAACAATTTTAATTATTAAAAATTTATGGATCGTTACACTCTCCCTCACTCCAAACTTTTTGTCCTCGAAAAGGAAGAAGGTAGGGGAATAGAAACAACCTGAAAGAAAACTAATTGAAACTCAAAATAGAATCATTAATCTAAACCATACAAATTCAATTTTAAATTAATAATTGATTTTATCTATTTAATTTCACTTAAGTTAAATTTAACTATTTCAAATTTCATTACTTCATCTTCCAGTTATCTTAAAATAAAAATTTCTAAAATCATAAGTTTGAAAATCATTTGTTATACTCGAAAATGTGTTCAACAAATTAATTTCTTCTTATTCCTAGTTATAATTAAATTTATTTCTCTCAATATATTTTTATCACCTATGTTAAATACGTTTACACTTATTACAACTGCTTAAATTTATTCTTAGTTCCTTTAACATCATTTTATATTGTAAACTATTCCATTACCCTTTTATTCTATTTACCTCTGTTAATCTTTTTATAACTAGAATTTAAGTCTATAACGTTTATTATAACCACTCAAATTTTATTTATAAAGTCTTTTTATATTGTATATTATCCAATTACATTGTTAACTTCTGAAAATCAAGGTAACTTATATTGAAATGCAATTGAGTATTATGCAAATAAAACTTCGAATTCAATTATCTCAAGTTTGAATCATTTATTCAAAATTTTGATTTTCTTTTTATAATTGAAATTATTCTTCAAGATAAAATTTAAGAATTAAATTTCCGGTTACTTTCAAACCATTTAGAGATAAATAAATATATGTACATAATATGTCAAATCAAATTTAAATCATATATCGATATATTATAAATCAAGTCATATTTTAGAGATACAAATCAATTAAATTCTCAAGGTAACACTACAGCCAGACTACAGAATGGTTTCTTCACTTCGAAACACGAAAATGAATGTTGATGATGTTGCAGTCATCACCAAATTATTTCCCAGTGATAAAGGGAAGAGCACTAATTTTTAAACCTTTAAAATTCTTTGGAAACAAATTTCTATTCGAAAATAATTTAAATAATATATCCTTTTAAAACTTTAAACACAAGGTTTCAAACCATCGGAAATTGAATTCTCAAGTTCTTGTTTTAAATTCATTTCTGTTTCCAAATTAATTTATAACCATTGTTTATAGTTCACTTATTTATATGAGACAAAACCCATGGTTTACAAGACCATAAATAAAATCAAAGACTATTATCTCTTGACAACTAGTTAAATTAATTATAAAAATTCTGAAAATTATACATATACATATAATATTAGATTTTTTCCAAATATAGGAATAAATTTTTCAAAACAAGGATAGAGATTCAAATTTGATGGACTCAAATCAAAGAGAATTTTGATTTGAAGATAAGTTGGAATCAGAAGATCCGATGATTAAATAATAGAATAAGGAACTGGATAAGTTTATATAAATCACGGGCAACCTTAACCGAGTCAACCGTGACTTAAAGAATAAGATCGATGTGGGCTTTCTGGGGTAAATCTACATTTGATCTAAAGTGATAGAGTTCGGAATAACCAAAGATACTTGTGAGGAACCGGTACTTCGACTTACGAAAACCGACATTAATACGTCCACTGTATCAACTGCCGAGCAATCGAAGGCCGAAAAATCGAACCCTTAGGGTTTAAGAAAAAGAAAGAGGTAGAAGAAGAGAGAAAAGGGTAGAGCAGAACAGAAAGAAACAACAGAACAATATCAGAATCTCACAATCGCAGCGGAACAACATATAATAGATAAATGAATAATCTTTAAACAAAGAACTATATCAGTTATTACATTACATCATATTACATTACATTACCTCATCAGAGTGTACAACAACAAACAACAACAAACAGCGGAAAAGAAATACTATATACTCGTGAATACGCTATGCCATCCAGCTTGCCTCCAGCAACTCCTGAATTCCAGAATATCCTGATAACCTTACTCTTGACTACCCGTGTGGAAATTGGTGGGCACCCAGAGTTTAGGAAGAAAAACAATAAACTCCGAGTCAGTCATGTGACTGGTGTGTGAGAACTAAAACAATTTATTTTTAAAACAAAGAACAGGATAATTTTAAAATAGATTCGCAATGCTTTTTACAAAATGAGACTACCATAAGGCCTCCCGCACACACACACAATGCAAACGCAGAATCGGAGGAGATTTCTCCTTATGATAGTCAAAGATGCTTGATATGCATTAAAAAGAAACATTTGATATTATTATTAGTGCATAGTGTAGGAAAAATTATTTCGAAAGTAAAGATATAAATCTTAGCCAGCATGGGCATTTCGCACTTATGCCTACTATAGCTACCATGTTCAATAGCAGGTTACCGCCACATTCCATGCAGGTTATACAACTAAAACCTTACAGGGTTCGTATTGTTTCTTTGGATTTCCAACAAATGATCAGACCAAGGAACTTCACATTGCCACATGGGTACGCCTCAGGAAAGACGACCAGAGAACCTAACCGGATCTCTGCCAACACAAGGCCGGCTTACCTTTCAAACTAGGTAACTACTGACACGAATATGTCATTCCCCGATCGTAACCGATCTATATCCGAGGATCCTCGATTTCCAACAACCACAAAGCAATAAATTTACAGCAACAACATAGGTTAAGTATCTGGGCTCCATACCATGATACCACCTCTATCCAGAAGGAATGACATAGACTAAAGGGGCGCTACCTCCTAATAACCTTGCTGCATCCTTCCTGTTTTAACCATTTCCGGGGTGTGAGGTCCGACGAAGTCTCGTCCACAAAGCCACGCTTTATACAAAAGCTGTGCTTTGTTCAACAAATGCTCAACATCACTTTGTATGCCACATTACCAATTTGGGAATGTATCACTAGTAACCATCAACTACATAACCTCTAAGAGTGTTAAGCTAAGAGAATAAATTCTCCGCCACCAACGGAAATATATTTGATAGAAACCAGCTTTACATCTCAAATTGCAACGTCAGACACACATCCATACAAGTCCGTTCCGGGATCGAACGGAACCGAAGGCACTTACAAAGAAGTCCTTGCAATCCGAATATTCACTAATCACGACCGGACTTCCCATCACAAAGGGTAATAAATTTCTATATCGGAGATCAGCATGCAGAAACATTCGACGGTAATCCTTCCGTTTTCATAAATATTCGGTCTTCAACACCGGTCATCAAATGCAACCCATAACGACGTATCACATATTCGAAATGGGTTATACGACCCCAAGGTCCTTTCTCGGCTAACCCGAATAGTGAGCGCTTATTTCAAAAATAAGTGTAGCATTCAAATTCAAACAAATCACAACAAATACCTATTTAAAGGTAAATATTAATAGTCGATTATTTAACTATCAATAGGTATGCTCAACATCACCAGATTCCAAATTATTTTTTTTCCAAAATATCTTTAAAAGATATATTATTTCCACACTTCAACCATTTGAAAACAAATTTCAAATCATTTTTCACCTTTCAATCTTTGAAAACAAATTTCAAATCAATTTCCTTAAACGTAAACACTTCCTAAAATTTATCCATTTTAAATTTAAAATGGTTCATTTAAATCAATCAAATAAATCCTTACTGATTTATTTTAAACTTACGTTCCAAATCCGTAAATTTATTTCCACACTTCAAAAATAAATCAACGTTTATTTTTAAACAAATTTCCCTTTTCTTTTATAAATTCCATAGTGAATTTACAATTCCAAAATATCTATGAATATACGATTTCCAAATCGATTTCTAATATTCATTTTCAATTTATCTTTAAAAGATAAAATCTCAAAACATTCACTTCATATTGGAAAACATTGCCATACTTATTTAATAAGTAATTCACAAATATTTTTATTTTCTACACTTGGAAAATATTCAATATACTTAAATCGAAATTAAGTATATATTTCATTCTTTAAAGAAAACGTGCGCTTAAACACATTTATTTGGGCCTAAAACGAATGTTGCGTAAAACATCGTTACGACGACCCAAAATCACTAGTATAGGGATTCGAAATTAAGATAGATATATAAATCCCAATACTATATAAAACATTTCCTTTCGGAAATCATTTACTATAACAACAGTGTTATAGTCCATCATTTCCTTCTATTTCCCGAAAACGTCTATTTCAACAATGAATGTTGAAATCTATGGTTTCGACACTTAATGCATTTTAATTCAAATCGTTTTAATTCTATTTAAAATATCACTTCCCAAAACACTTTAATATATTATTCACTATCCTAAAATCGTGAATACTCTTTGTTAACCAAATTCAACATTTTTCTACACATTTTGTTTTAAAGGATTATCCACCTTATATCTCCTTTAAAAATCAAAAATAATTTACTTATCAAAATAAGTCGGTTTCGGATTTATAAAACAATATTTATAAATCCCCATTTATATTTTTATAAGGACTTCAATTTACAAGATTTAAAAATCTTACTACTTATAAAATTCCATTTATAACCTCATTTGCAGCATTAACAGAACTTCTTTTATAATTCCATTATTTCGATTTATAAAATATATATTTTATAAATCTCATCTATAAACCATTTATACTTATTCGAAAAACTCAATTAAAATGCCAAAATCCAATTTATAAGTTAATTACTTATAAATCTTTTATTTTACAAAAATCTATTCATTTTATAATTTCACAATTTATAAATCTATAAATTTTATTCACTTGTGAAATCCATTTATACTTCATTTTAACACTTATAAAAACTTGTTTTATAATTCCTATATTTTTTTATTTATAAATATTAATATTAGAAATCTTTTATATAAACCGATTATAATGATTCAAAAATCTCAATTTAAATAAACCAATCCTTTTAATAATTTACAAAACGTTATTTAAAACTTATATAACTCCAAAATCATACTTAAGTACTATTTTCCAAAATATAACTTTTATAACAATAAAATTATAATGTTTATTTATTTTAACAATTCAAAATTTATTAAAACGTATACTTTCAAAAATCACTTTAAAATTCTTTTTAAAATCAAAATCATTATTTTAAAACTTCAAAAATGGATCCAATGATGCAACGACACCAAATAGTCAATCACGACAACAAAGACATCATATATCATTATACGATAATCAACAAATATCACAATATCTGTGAATAAATCAATATTGTTGAGAATCCAGTTGGATCCCTCCAACCTGTTTCTCTGCATCCAAAGATATTAGCACAATACCAATTCCGTTCCAATACGGAATATCGCGGTATATGGGATTTATAAAATATTATCCGCTATTATGCGGCGCAATAGGGTCTCATCCGCTATATAATGCGGGAAAATCAACTCCAAGTACATAAATAATACCAATTTCACTTTGCAGTGAAATATTCTCGTATATGTTTTTAATAAATAACCTCCGCTTAATAACAGCGTTTAATGTCTATTTCAATCATCAACAGATAATAATTTATCATCCAGGCATATAATCAACAATTTTAAATCTAACTATTTAAAATTTAAAACGAAACTATTCGATTGAGTGAGAAGTTCTCACCTTGCTTTCAATTTAGTTTTCGCGTTTTATTTCGAATAAAATTAAACACGCGTTTAATTTTACCTAAAATTTTCACTAGCTCCAAATGATTCCAATCCAGTTCCATAGCGTAGTATCCGACCATACAAATGCAACGCAAGTCGTTTCATCAGATTCCGACCTCGTACGAACAAGTTATGACATTTATAAGTTAATACAAATTTTTATATAAATAATTATACAATTCCTTTTTAATTTTAAACCTCAGCTCACATCATCACCGTAGATCTCAAGCAAGCAATCAGGGCCGAACGCATCTTCCTTCTCCCCTACGTGAATATCAAACGCAGGAAACCCATTTAGGCCGCCTCAAGCCCTAATTCACGCATCCTATCCATTGACTTCCGCCACGATCAGCTTATGCCATTCCAAAGTTCGTCACACAAGCTACCTTTGGCTAGAACCATGTAGAGCTCGGCCCCCCCATGGCCAAGAAAAACGTGCACAAAGTCGCGGCCTTCATCTCCATTTTGCCGTCGGTTGGCAGCTTCATTTACGATCATAGCCGTTGAATAGCTAGATCTCGCTACCCTCTTCAACGTTGTAGTTGAGCATTTTTGGTAATAGTCGAGAGATTGGATGAAATTGGAGGAATAAAATCAAGCGATTTCGGCCATTGAATTTGCAGCCGGCGGCTACCAATTAGGGTTTAGGGTTTGAGCTAATGAAAGGCTAAGGCTCCTTTTATAGAAATTTTACCAAAAACACTATTCATTTCCAATTTTCCGAACTTCAAATCTCGCGCGATGACCGGAGTTTCTAGGGTTTAACCTGCGTTCCGAACACAATGGAATAGGTTTCGGGAGCTAGTTCGATCAGCTATGCGAGTTACGGCAATAAACGATCGATTTAAAATTAAATCGGTTAACCAAATTTCTGTGCGTTCTGGCTTGCCCCGGACAAATGGTAAATCCGATTGACACAAAATTTGAAACCGTACAATAATATCACATTACGGATCCGATGAAACTAGTTTCGTCAAAATCCGAGACTGTTTGAAAAATGGCTATTTTAACCCGTCAATTAAATATTAAAATATTCAATTTTCACAAATTAACTTTAAATTTGATTTTAAAAGTTCTACAATGTTATTCTAACTTCAATATGATAAAATAAAATTTTACAAATCAATTTTAACCATATTAAACCCAATTTCCAATTATTTCTATAATTTGAAATATTAAATTATCGATTTAATTATCCAATTAAATCCAGATATTCGAAATAAAATTATTCAACTTATAAATTTCACTTATTTATATTTAAAATCAATTAAATATACAAATTTTAAATTGACAGAAATTATGGGTTGTTATAAACTCCCCTCCTTAAATAAATTTCGTCCTCGAAATTACCAAGTAAGAAAATTCACGAAATCCATTAACTTTTCAAAAACAAACCATTCAAATTGGAATTTTTTTTTCAAATCTCTTAAGTGTTTAACTTTCCCAAAATTCATAGTTAAACTTCTTACAAAATCTTTACTAAGTTTCCAAATCCAAACTTAGTTTCAAAAATTTCGCAAATTTCTCAAAAATATTCTAACGCCTTAAATTTTCGGAAAAATTCGCCAGAGTCTCCTTTGCGCGGCTCGATCCAAAAAAAATGACAGTATATATATCATAAATATACATCTCATTAAGTGATGAGGCATCCCGTAGGGAAAAAAGTGTAAAAGTACGATATTTAATCCGAGATATGTACCTTATATATTGTTAGCGAGCGTATACGGCTAATATAGCGCGAAAGCGAGCTCCAAATGCGAAGCAAGCGCAATCCGCACCTACTAAACACTCAACAACAACATGAGAAACATGTATATATGAAAGTAATATCAATATACAACATATATCACTACAACAACTACATATGCCAATATAGCAAATGCAACAAAAGCAATAAATGCAACCACCAAACAAATAGCATCCAACTAACATCCATAACGAAATCAATTTCATTCACTTCTCATTAATATTCAATGAATTGGTTTTCCAATTTAAATAACATTTGATTCATTAACATTGGATGTTTTTACTAACATTCATTCATATTCAATTTCAATTAGTTTGCATTCACTAATTTATATTCAAGTTAGTTCACTTCCAAATCAAATTCAACTCTATTCAAGTTCATTTTCTTCCAAGTTGGTTCAATTACTTTAGCTTCCAATTTCGCTAATTCGATTTCATTTAACACTTAATGAGCTATATACAATCAACTAACAATCATGTAACAACCAAATCATAACCATCATAACCAAATTATTTAATTCACATTCTATTTGGTTTACACTTTTAATTCCAATTGGTTGATATTAAATTGACTTCCATTCAATTTGTTCAGTTTCTCAACTTCATTAGCTTCTAATGAATTAACACTTACATTCATTATCTCATATCAATTTTTTTTACATTCGAGTGATTAGCATTCAATCCATTTATTAATTCAATTGCTAATTTATTTAACAAATATAAAGTTGAATTTCATTTATATAACTCAAGTTCATATTCTTAATGACTTCATCTCATTAATTCACTTATTAAATTACTTCGACACCAAAATCAACTTCATTCAACATCCCTTAAGTTATATTCCATTTCAACCATCATTTGTTTAACTTAACTTATATTTCCATTTCTCAATTTCAAATTCCAATTTTATTCAACTCATCTTAAGTTAAATTCAAATATATTTTTATTCACTTCCATTCATTCAAGTTAAACTTTAATTCCAGGATTAAAATTTTCATTCATCTTCATTTGTTTATTTTATTAATATCAACATCACTTAATAGGTTCAATAGTTGGTTCATTTTAACTTTTCACATTATCTAGATAGAGCTTCCAGAATTCAATTACCCGGTTTTACTCCAAAACCATTTTTTTGAAATTATAATCAATTCTAACCCAATTTCCTATGGAAGCAATCCATCACTTTAGAAACTCGAAAATGAATTCTAATGATGTGGCCATCATCATCAGGATTATTTTCCAGCGACCGAAGTGAGTTCAGTGCTTCCTCACTTCCACGAATTCATTTTAAAACAATTCTCATTCAAAAATATTTCCTAAAATAATATTCAATCGTTTCCTTCAAACACTTTGGAAAACATTTCAACCTTCCCAAGAGTTTTAGATCCCCAAACCTTTGTTTTCATTACATTTAAAACACTTTTCAAAATTATCGGGATTTAAATTCTGGTTTAAATCAAATTTAGTTATTCTTCCTTTGGATAAATCGTACTTATAGAATTTTTTTTGGTTATAAACCCTTTCAAACTCTAGGTTCTTATATTTGATTATTTCATTAACAACCAAACATCCAAAGATATATAATATTTTCAGAAAATTATTCGTTCTATATCAAAATAAAATTTTCGGGCAAAAGTATTTCCTTTACCCGCTTTAAAACAATATCGTGTCAAATTGTTCCGCACAAGTGTTTAGAGATCCCTATCAACAACGTTAATTACTCTTGTTGATCAAAATCCATATACCACTCAACAAACCAATCATCACAATATAAAAAAATTTCATATTCACTAACAAATACGCGCTCGTATCTATTATTACACTCAAACACATTCTAGAGTACTACTGACTCCATCTCTAATGAGTAATTCCCAACAGAGCCATGGTTGTCGCTTAACCATATGCTCTGATACCAAATGTGAGGAACCGGTTCTTCGACTTACGAAAACCGACATCAATACGTCCACTGTATCAACTGCCGAGCAATCGAAGGCCGGAAAACCGAACCCTTAGGGTTTAAGAAAAAGAAAGAGGTAGAAGAAGAGAGAAAATGGTAGAGCAGAACAGAAAGAAACAACAGAACAATATCAGAATCTCACAATCGCAGCGGAATAACATATAATAGATAAATGAATAATCTTTAAACAAAGAACTATATCAGTTATTATATTACATCATATTACATTACATTACCTCATCAGAGTGTACAACAACAAACAACAACAAACAGCGAAAAAGAAATACTATATACTAGTGAATACGCCATGCCATCCAGCTTGCCTCCAGCAACTCCTGAATTCCAGAATATCCTGATAACCTTACTCTTGACTGCCTGTGTGGAAATTGGTGGGCACCCAGAGTTTAGGAAGGAAAACAATAAACTTCGAGTCAGTCATGTGACTGGTGTGAGAACTAAAACAGTTTATTTTTAAAACAAAGAACAGGATAATTTTAAAATAGATTCGCAATGCTTTTTAGAAAATGAGACTACCATAAGGCCTCCCGCACACACACACACACACACACAATGCAAACGCAGAATCGGAGGAGATTTCTCCTTATGATAGTCAAAGATGCTTGATATGCATTAAAAAGAAACATTTGATATTATTATTAGTGCATGGTGTAGGAAAACTTATTTCGAAAGTAAAGATATAAATCTTAGCCAGCATAGGCATTTCGCACTTATGCCTACTATAGCTACCATGTTCAATAGCAGGTTACCGCCACATTCTATGGCAGGTTATACAACTAAAAGCTTACAGGGTTCGTATTGTTTCTTTAGATTTCCAACAAATGGTCGGGCAAAGGAACTTCCCATTGCCACATGGGTACGCCTCTGGAAAGACGACTGGAGAACCTAACCGGATCTCTCCCAACACAAGGCCGGGTTACCTTTCAAATTAGGTAACTACTGACACAAATATGTCATTCCCCGATCGTAACCGATTTATATCCGAGGACCTCGATTTACAACAACCACAAAGCAATAAATTTACAGCAACAACATAAGTTAAGTATCTGGGCTCCATATCATGATACCACCTCTATCCAGAAGGAATGACATACACTAAAGGGGCGCTACCCCCTAATAACCTTGCTGCATCCTTCCTGTTTTGACCATTTCCGGGGTGTGAGGTCCGACGAAGTCTCGTCCACAAAGCCACGCTTTATACAAAAGTTGTGTTTTGTTCAACAAATGCTCAACAGCACTTCGTATGCCACATTACCAATTTGGGAATGTATCACTAGTAACCATCAACTACATAACCTCTAAGGGTGTTAAGCTAAGAGAATAAATTCTCCGCCACCAACGAAAATATATTTGATAGAAACCAGCTTTACATCTCAAATTGTAACGTCAGACACACATCCATACAAGTCCGTTCCGGGATCGAACGGAACCGAAGGCACTTACAAAGAAGTCCTTGCAATCTGGATATTCACTAATCACGACCGAACTTCCCATCACAAAGGGTAATGAATTTCTATATCGGAGATCAGCCGATGTAGAAACATTCGACGGTAATCCTTCCGTTTTCATAAATATCCGGTCTTCAACACCGGTCATCAAATGCAATCCATAACGACGTATCACATATTCGGAATGGGTTATACGACCCCAAGGTCCTTTCCCGACTAACCCGAATAGTGAGCGCTTATTTCAAAAATAAGTGTAGCATTCAAATTCAAACAAATCACAACAAATACCAATTTAAAGGTAAATATTAATAGTCGATTATTTAACTATCAATAGGTATGCTCAACATCACCAGATTCCAAATAATTTTCCAAATTATTTACTTTCCAAAATATCTTTACAAGATATATAATTTCCACACTTCAACCATTTAAAAACAAATTTCAAATCATTTTTCACCTTTTAATCTTTGAAAACAAATTTCAAATCAATTTCCTTAAACGGAAACACTTCCTAATATTTATCCATTTTAAATTTAAAATGGTTCATTTAAATCAATCAAATAAATCCTTACCGATTTATTTTAAACTTACGTTCCAAATCCGTAAATTTATTTCCACGCTTCAAAAGTAAATCAACGTTTATTTTTAAACAAATTTCCCTTTTCTTTTATAAATTCAATAGTGAATTTACAATTCCAAAATATCTATGAATATACGATTTCCAAATCGATTTCTAATATTCATTTTCAATTTATCTTTAAAAGATAAAATCTCAAAACATTCACTTCATATTGGAAAACATTTCCATACTTATTTAATAAGTAGTTCACAAATCTTTTTATTTTCTACACTTCGAAAATATTCAATATACTTAAATCGAAATTAAGTATATATTTCATTCTTTAAAGAAAACGTGCGCTTAAACACATTTATTTGGGCCCAAAACGAATGTTGCGTAAAACATCATTACGACGACTCAAAATCACTAGTATAGGGATTGAAAATTAATATAGATATATAAATCCCAATACTATATAAAACATTTCCTTTCGGAAATCATTTACTATAACAACAGTGTTATAGTCCATCATTTCCTTCTATTTCCCGAAAACGTCTATTTCAACAATGAATGTTGAAACCTATGGTTTCGACACTTAATGCATTTTAAAACAACTTCAAATCGTTTTAATTCTATTTAAAATATCACTTCCGCAAAACTCTTTAATATATTATTCACTATCCTAAAATCGTGAATATTCTTCGTTAACCAAATTCAACATTGTTCTACGCATTTTGTTTTAAAAGATTATCCATCGTCCAAAATCGTGAATATATCTCCTTTAAAAATCTAAAATAATCGACTTATCAAAATAAGTCGGTTCGGATTTATAAAATGATGTTTATAAATCCCCATTTATATTTTTATAAGGACTTCAATTTACAAGATTTAAAAATCTTACTACTTATAAAATTCCATTTATAACCTCATTTTCAGCATTAACAGAACTTCTTTTATAATTCCATTATTTAGATTTATAAAATATATATTTTATAAATCTCATCTATAAACCATTTATACTTATTCGAAAATCTCAATTAAAATGCCAAAATCCAATTTATAAGTTAATTACTTATAAATCTTTTATTTTACAAAAATCTATTCATTTTATAATTTCACAATTTATAAATCAATAAATTTTATTCACTTGTGAAATCCATTTATACTTCATTTTAACACTTATAAAAACTCGTTTTATAATTCCTATATTTTTTATTTATAGATATTAATCTTAGAAATCTTTTATATAAACCGATTATAATGATTCAAAAATCTCAATTTAAATAAACCAATCCTTTTAATAATTTACAAAACGTTATTTAAAACTTATATAACTCCAAAATCATACTTAAGTACTATTTTCCAAAAATATAACTTTTATAACAATAAAATTATAATGTTTATTTATTTTAACAATTCAAAATTTAGTAAAACGTATACTTTCAAAAATCACTTTAAAATTCTTTTTAAAATCAAAATCATTATTTAAAAACTTCAAAAATGGATCCGATGATGCAACGGCACCAAATAGTCAATCACGACAACAAAGACATCATATATCATTATATGTAATCAACAAATATCACAATATCTGTAAATAAATCAATATTGTTGAGGAATCCAGTTGGATCCCTCCAACCTGTTTCCCTGCATCCAAAGATGTTAGCACAATACCAATTCCGTTCCAATACGGAATATCGCGGTATATGGGATTTATAAAATATTATCCGCTATTATGCGGCGCAATAGGGTCTCATCCACTATATAGTGTGGGAAAATCAACTCCAAGTACATAAATAATACCAATTTCACTTTGCAGTGAAATATTCGCAGTATATGTTTTTAATAAATAACCTCCGCTTAATAACGGCGTATAATGTCTATTTCAATCATCAATAGATAATAATTTATCATCCAGGCATATAATCAATAATTTTAAATCTAACTATTTAAAATTTAAATCGAAACTATTCGATTGAGTGAGAAGTTCTCACCTTGCTTTCAATTCAGTTTTCGCGTTTTATTTCGAATAAAATTAAACACGCGTTTAATTTTACCCGAAATTTTCACTAACTCCAAACGATTCCAATCCAGTTCCATAGCGTAGTATTCGACTATACGAACGCAACGCAATCATTTCGTCAGATTCCGACCTCGTACGAACAAGTTATGACATTTATAAGTTAATACAAATTTTTATATAAATAATTATACAATTCCTTTTTAATTTTAAACCTCAGCTCACATCATCACCGTAGATCTCAAGCAAGCAATCAGGGCCGCACGCGTCTTCCTTCTCTCCTACGTGAATATCGAACGCAGGAAACCCATTTAGGCCGCCTCAAGCCCTAATTCACGCATCCTATCCATTGACTTCCACCACGATCAGCTGATGTCATACCAAAGTTCGTCACACAAGCTACCTTCGGCTAGAACCATGTAGAGCTCAGCCCCCCCATGGCCTAGAAAAACGTGCACAAAGTTGCGTCCTTCATCTCCATTTTGCCGTCGGTCGGCAGCTTCATTTACGATCATGGCCGTTGAATAGCTAGATCTCGCTGCCCTCTTCAACGTTGTAGTTGAGCATTTTCGGTAATAGTCGAGAGATTGGATGAAATTGGAGGAAGAAAATCAAGCGATTTCAGCCATTGAATTTGCAACTGGCGGCTACCAATTAGGGTTTAGGGTTTGAGCTAATGAAAGGCTAAGGCTCCTTTTATAGAAATTTTACCAAAAACACTATTCATTTCTAATTTTCCGAACTCCAAATCTCGTGTGGTGACTGGCGTTTTTAGAGTTTAACCCGCGTTCCGGACACAATGGAATAGGTTTAGGGAGCTAATTCGATCATCTGTACGAGTTACGGCAATAAACGATCGATTTAAAATTAAATCGGTTAACCAAATTTCTATGCGTTTTAGCTTGCCCCGGACAAATGGTAAATCCGATTGACACGAAATTTGAAACCATACATTAATATCACATTACGGATCCGATGAAACTAGTTTCGTCGAAATCCAAGATTGTTTGAAAAATGGCTATTTTAACCCGTCAATTAAATATTAAAATATTCAATTTTCACAAATTAACTTTAAATTTGATTTTAAAAGTTCTATAATATTATTCTAACTTCAATATGATAAAATAAAATTTTAAAAATCAATTTTAACCATATTAAACCCAATTTCCAATTATTTCTGTAATTTGAAATATTAAATTATCGATTTAATTATCCAATTAAATCCAGATATTCGAAATAAAATTATTCAACTTATAAATTTCACTTATTTATATATAAAATCAATTAAATATACAAATTTTAAATTGGCAAAAATTATGGGTCGTTACAATACTAGCATCTAAACCGAGGATAAATATAAATATCCGGTGAATCAATGCTAATTGTAAAGGAGTTTCACCCCTTTATTAGAATATTGGCGAGACCGTCAATTCGCTATAAAGATCATCCGAATTGGGGTTATAGGATACTCCAGAATCGAAAGAAGATGAATAGTGAGGGACACGAATGAACTTTGGAACCACAGGGAACATTCCATAATTCAAAGGAAATCGAATAAAAAGGAAGAGATTCAAGCTCGAATGAAAGTAATTCCGTAAATCAAATTTACCATACATGCTAAGTTTTTCCTAGAGCCAAAGCTCTGATACCAAATGTAACGACCCGGTATTTTCAACCATTCGCATCCGCACATGTCGGACTTGAATTGTTCAAAATATCGCGTTGTAAATAAAATTTGGCAAATCTCAGAATATACAGTAAATAAATAATCACAGGTCACGGACACAGAGTAAGAAATGCAGCAGAAGTAGAGAAAATAATAGTGGTTCATGAGGCCACTATCACATAGTCTCAAAATAAGTATAAATTACATAGTCTTAAAGCCAAATACAGTTTGAAACAACCACAGAAAATCCCAAATTTATTTGTCACAAACATATAGGCTAAGGTAAAAGACTGAATAGAAAATAGACAGCAGCTCGAAAAGATGATCTTCAGAAGTCCTAGCTCCAGGAAATGAAGTCCAAACTGATAATCAGGCTGACCCGAGTGTAAAAAAAAACATAAACACTCGAGTCGGGACATATATACTTGTACAGTTTAATTCAAGTGAACTGTAATATAAAGCAAGCAACTTAAAGGATGCTTGGGACCGTCCATCCTCTAAGGATCCGTTAAACTATTTACTATGTAGTAATAATTTCGCTATTATAATAGTGTCTATATGAAAATAAACTTACTTTTAAATAGCGTTAAGGAGTTACCCAATCTCTACGTTAACACAATAATAGTCCTAGTAGTCCATTCAGTATCAGCGCATCTCCAGATTGGGAGACTACCCTAAATACTCCACGGGCTATGGGAGAAAATCAAACTCGTATAATGGCTCGGTAGGGTAGGTGACACGGCACAACTAGGCAATGCCAGGGTAGATATAACAATTACGCATCCGGACCGATGGTAACGTGTAGCTGCTACTACCGCCCACCTCGAACAACACTCCCAAAATCAAAGGTGTGCACCAAACAATCACAAAGTAATAGAATGACATATGAAGAAGTGTATCCGATTAAAGGTGCTACCTCATTAGTCCGTCAATCGCTCCTGTTTTAGCCACCTTATGCCAACTCACGGGTGTCGGGTCCACGTCCATACCTCAATAGAATGTCGCCACCATCCTATTTCATTTTGGAATCTCCACCGCGTACATGGTTGTCAAAGTGGTTTTTGGTATCGACAGAGAGTATGCCCATATCCGATCCCGGTCTCTTTAACAACCAACGTTATTATTACCCGTGGTTATAAATTCCAAAAATAGTTTATATTTCAATCAAATTACTTCATTTTAAACTATTTAAAGGTGAAGTTATTTCCCTTACAAAATCCAATATAAATCCCAAAGGTTTAGCCTTAGTACATTTGCATCAACTACAACACTTGCACGGTGCGGTAATTTACTTTACAACAGATTTAAGTAAATTAAATTTCATACTTCAATATAATTTTAGCAATAATTAAACCTTAATTTAAACCAATTTAACTTATAAAATCATATTTTCCCCTTTGAAATAGTCATTTAAATTACTCAACAATTTGTGATTTTTATAAAGTAAATTTCACAAATAAATATCAAACTTCTCTATGCTTTACTTATTAAAATCAAGTACACAGTTTTCTATAAAAATTTACTTAACAATTAAGTTTAATTACCATTTCAAAATAAACTTAATTTCCAATTTATTTCTTAACTTACCTTTATTCTAAAATCAACTTCACATTTCTAAATTAAGTTATATTTCATTTTTAAGCATTCACCTATTTAACCATTTAATTAATAGAAAACTTAACCCTTTATTTATTCACTTTATATTCAAATTTATACCAAATTATCATACTTCATTTCTTAACTTGAATTCCATTTTATTTTACAAAATCAAAATTTACAAAATAAATTTATGCTTCAAATTCTAACTTAACCATTCATTTATTTACATATTTAATTTGTACAAAATCACTATACTTTATAAAAATCAACCTTTTTAATCCAATTTTAAACAAAATACTATAATATAATATAAAAAATTAATATTTCCAAAAAATATATATAATAACCACGGGTCTGTATAATATTTTCTAACCTAGGTCAAGTGATACGGATAATATATCATTTCGATCCGTAATTTACAAAGAAAACCCCAGGTTCTATCATTTCAAACCCGCAATCTCAAGTTAAATAAAAAAATAAATATGGTTCAGGCCTATCATTTCAGCCTATAATGATTCTACTCTACAGGAAACTTGCAGTGTGATGAACAGTAATAAATAAACAGTATAACAGCATAAAATATAACATCATAGCATATAATATAACGGGTGATGTGAAAATTTTATAACAGGGTTTTAATCGTCATAAATTTATATCACAGGCAAGTAAAATAAAATATAATCATTCTACAATTTCACTTGTTATTAATTTACGATTCTATAAGTACGTTTGTCAAACGTGAATACTCACCTCTACGACGCTGAAGGTTAGATTCAAAACGATATCCACACCGGAACAAACGTATAGAAAGCACGATCAAATTTTAGTACATGCGATGATCAGATTCAAATTTTGAAATGAAACGAATAAAACTATCAAATTTAATAAAGAAAAACTGAAAAGCTAGTTTGAATAAAATGATATGATTAACAATAACTCGGTCCCTTCACCACACGATTTAACCCACACCTCAAGTCTCGGCTATTCACTATATTCAAGGCTAGTGAAGCACGTACGTAGAGGGATGCTGAGGTATATAGGCTGAGATTTAATTATGCACAGGTGGTGCATGCATTAATATATAAAACAAAATTTATAGCCTGGAACACGCAAGCAGTGGGAGATTGGAAAATTTAGGCTGGGGTTAAAACCCAAAGGTTGTGGAGGGCCGAGTACTTGGTGTAGCAAAACAATGGACAAAAGAAACACAACAAAAAGAAAAAGAAAGAAAATAAAAAAAAAAAGGAAGAAAAATTTTGCAGCCATTACCTGAAGCAGAGAGCTTACACAAGAGAACGATGAAAACAATTTGATGTGGTGATGGAATTTTATATGTGACTAGTATTTAAGAGGGAGGTATTTGCGTTGACTAGGTGAAAAAAAGGGCAAGAAAATATAATTTGATTTTTGAAACGGCTATGGAAATTTATTACTATCAATTACAAATAAGAAAAAGGGAAAGAGGATATCCACGCACGCGAATGACAAGGCAAGTATTCTTTGTTTAAAACGGCAAGATGAAATAAGGCATTTATTCCTATTAAATATAAGGAAGCAACGGAAAGGAATATTTTTACACGCGAATGGTAAGGAATGGTTTGAATTGATTTTTATTAGCTGCGGTAAGAAATTAATGAGCTCGTATTATTGATGCAATAGTTAATCGAAACATATGTCCAAATTTATAACAAAAGTAACGTATTTAAATTTTATTCGTTTCTTATTTATTCGCTTCTTATATGTATTTAGTAAAATATTCTAAAGAATATTTCATCAACTAACGCCACATTTAACGCCAACTAAATAAAACGAGAATGGATATAAAAGTATCAATTTATAACGTGTAATTAAATAGCTTATTTATACACTATTTATTATTATATTTAAAATTTGATTTGTTTACATTCATTTGATTTATTTATCATTTAACTAAGAAACTGATATATATATATATATATATATATATATACGTATAAAAGAACGAAAAAATTTATTTCTTTTTACATAATATTTATTTCTTGATTTAAAAAGTTTATAACCAATTTTAAAATAAACAAAAGCAGAAAAGATGTTGTACATGCAGTTTAAATAAAAGTTTGGAAGAAGAAAAAAGTAGAAAAAAAAGATGAGGCCATTACAATATTCCTAGCTGTGAGAAATAAAAATGAAAGGAGATGTTTTTGCATGAGAAATAAAGTGAGAAAACTCACGGCATTCAAGTGGAAGAAGCGGTCAGGCAATCAATGTTTAAAACGGCAAGAGAAAATAAAGGGATTTGATTCCTATTTAATAAAAAGAATAAGTGGAAAATGAGAACTCTTCCTATCTTCACGCGAATTGATAGGCTACATGTAAGGAACGGCTATGGATTTTGAGGAATAAGTTAAGGTAGAAAATAAATAAATGATTTCAAGAAAAAAAAAAGGAAAAGAATTAAAGAAATATTTTATTAAATTGAAACAAGGCTTAAAAATTTACACACAATACCACTAGCTTTGGAAAAATTTCTACCACACTTTAAATCAAATAAAAATCGGTGAATAAAATAAAACAAACTGAAATAAAGTGATAAACAAAATAAATAATTATATTTTAGGAAAATAGAAAGATAAATAAATAAAATAGCGTAATTTATTGAAACTAGCTTAAGAAAATTGCAAACATAATCCACTTAACTTTGGGAAATTACGACTGACACTGGAAAATGTCAATTACACTTTTAAAAAATGTTTTAAAACCAAAATATATACAAAAAGGTTATTTTACCCCTGAAAACATAAATTAGAACATTACGTGACCAAATAAAATATTTATATAATCTATACTATAATATTATTATTGAGTTAGATTTCAAGAGCACACAGGCCTCCTTCATATTTTGGAAAATGAACAGTCACGTTTTTATTTTCTTTCTATACCAAACTTTGAAATGTGATAACTTTTTCTATATTAATTGGATTTATGAATCGATTTCACTATTAAATATCAAATTTAATATGTTTACCAATGATATCCATTGTTGATAGCTAAAAACAAGTTTTTTAAAATCATAGTTTTTTGGATTATTCATATTATTAAAGTTATTAAATCTGTTTGACTTTCTTTCTTTTAACTAATCTATGTCGTTGATTATTTTGAAAATTTCCAGCCTCTGATTCTACTATCACAAATTGCAGTCAAGTCTGGTGAAATCCAACATTACCAAAATACAACAACAATGCTAGATGGAATTAGAAATGGAACCAGAAAGCTCAAAAGCATTAAATATAATTAGATGCTTCTTATTATACTGAATTTGCTTTGACTATAAAAGAAATACAATGATATTCTTCACATTAAAATAAATATTGCTGAATAATGGTTGTTAGTTCCAACACTTCAGACATAAAATATGTACGCTTTAGATTTAGCATATTTATAAAAAGAATCGTTCAAAATAGAAATAAATCTTTTTATCCTCTAATCTTATCATTCTACAATAATATGATACTGCATAATGTGTTCCTAGACATAGTCAGTTATGGGATCATCATCAACACTTGCGTTCTTATGAATCATGTCAACGTTGCTTTTGGCATTTTTGGATCAATGGTCAAGTGTAAACCAAATGTTGTTACCTGCATTGCTCTTGTAGATAGTTATTACCGAAGCAGTGAGAAAGGTATCTCACCAAATGAAGTTACATATAATACGACTAATGCATGGAGCAACAACTGATGCACACAATAAATTTATATGTGTATTGTATGGAAATTTTATCATTGAAATCATTTTTGCTCGATATTTTGCAATTGTTTATCAAGCACCAATACTATCTGCATTACTGTTTTCAAAGATTTATACACAAGTTTTAGACAAAATGCAAACTTATTTGAAAATTGATAAAAAGATCACTATTTATTAATCGATGAACCATATAAATCATTTAAACATGTTATGTTGATAAGAGGTTGAGTGCGGTCCGTATGCGAAGCACGGGTTCACACTAGTTTAAAGTAAACAATTTTGTTAAATACAGCAAATTACACACAATAGTTAAAAAGACATAACTTTCACATTATAAATCAGATTTCAACGAAACGAAAAGCAGTATTCTTAAAATTTTATTTACTTTAAAAATAAAAATAAAATTCAAATTTTCAAACTTATAAATTTTTAAATTTAAAAGTCAAAGTTTGACCATATTGCCAAAATTCACATTTGAGAAAAATATTCTATTAATTCATGTGTGGAATTCTAATCCACACCAAAATTTATATTTTAAATAACAAAATTATCTAAATTAAATAAATAAAACATTTATTAAAAATTTAGGGTTGATACATAGATGGTTTGGATGGCAAGCAAAGTGAGAGTAAATGCTAAGAACAGAAAAGGCATAAGTTAAGGAGAAAGAAACATATGTATGTTTTACTCTTAAATGCAAATGAAAATGAGGAGTTTTGAAATGAGGAATAGATCTTTTTGTACATGATTTGCAAATGAGAAATACACGGCTAGGAAAAGAGTTTGTATGGCTAAAGCAAGAACTAAAGAGGCCATGTAGAAAAAGGCAAGAAATCAAGCAATGATCTGATGGATTTAATTAATTTCTTTCCTTTGTATTAACAGTTGTTCTTAATTATATTGAATTTGCTAAATGTGTACATTTATTATGATTGAATCCTCAAATAAATTCATTCGGATAAGTTTCATTCTTTTATATTACCTTATGAATAAAATATGCATTTGCACTTTAACATTCCTTTCTTATTTTATTACAAAGTTTATTTTTCTTCATATTAAATTACCAAAATTTTATTAATTTAACAATTTTAATTATTAAAAATTTATGGGTCGTTACACCAGTGTATATTGTGAAAATACAATATATAAGAAGTGTACGTAATTAATGAGATCGTTTGTAACTAATGAGATTTACACTACAATAGGCACATTTTTTCTTTACATCTGCCTTTGTTGTATGGTTTTGAATTGAAAACATACATGATAATAGATGTACAATAGTTTGCATGTATACGTATACATACATACATATATTATATTTGGTAAACTTATATAATTTGAAATCAAAAATTAACATTAATGTATTAATTTTTCATTAGGAAAACATTTGAAATCGGGATTATATTAATGCATAGAATCCATCTTATTAATTTGAATTGGGGCAACATAAAAGTGTTTCATTACACATAAAATAGCATGTGATTTTATAGATCCTAAATTAACTTATTTATGTAAACATCCAATTTAATACATATACGCGTGCGAGTATGCGTACACACACACACACACATATATGTGTGTGTGTGTATTATTTATATCTCAGGTATTGATTTTGATGACAACAACCACATAAAATATAGATATTAATGTTTTACCAAGTTATATAGTATATAGTGCAAAATATTACACAGATGCTGAATCGAAGACTATATAGTGTAAAAATAAGATATGAACACTTATGAGTTCAAAAACAAAGAAATGAAGAACTCAAGTTTATAATTTAGTGTTTAGAGTCAATAGAATATATTATCAAAGTAGCGATCTCTGATCTTTGTCTCCAATTTCTAATCTTTGATGTTTAAATAAAAATCAATTATTATAATTTCAAAATATATTTTTAAATAATAGTTTATAAAATATTTTAAGTTAAAATTATTTAAACCTATGTTCAAATTAATTCACAAACTATAGTATTTTCAAAACATTTTAAAAGAAAAGTATTTTCAATAATTACTAGGATATGTTAGCATGCTTTTTTTTGCATATGTCGACATATAGACCATTGGATGGTTTTTAAATTTTTAATGGAAGTGTCTTTTGGGCACAAATCTTTACGAATGGATACATCTATTCATTTACTATATAAAGGGAAGTGCAAACAAGTTTTTAACTAATTAATTACTCACCGTTTTTCTCACTCCTTGCTCTCTTAAAAATGCACTTGAAAAATATACTCTATTCTATTCAAAATCGTATAGAATCAATTCATACTTCATTGTATTGATTCAATACTACTTTCTTACTGTTTTGGAAACATATCCCTCTTCCTCGTTTCAAAGATCAAAGTGCTATTCAAGAGGCTATATGATTCATTGTATTCAGAGTATAAGAATTTGTCTTTGGAAAAACTATCAACTGTACTCGTATTTGTTTGAGTGTGCTTGTAGCCTATTCAAATCAAGTGGGTGTGCTTAGTAGTCTGGAAAATCTAGTGGGTGATCTTGTAACCCAATTAAATTAGGAGAGTTTACTTCAGACTCAGAATACAAGAGGGTGTATCTCGTAGCCTTGAAATCGAGATTGTAATTTTGTTTGCCTTCTACCTAGATTAAAGGTTGGCATTTTAAAAAAAAAATTGTACAAGAAATTGTACGGGATTTCATGTAGGAGAAATCCTAACAGGTATAAAATTCCTAGTGTCATCTCTCTAACTTTTACTTTATTTTATTGCTTTTATATTTATCTGTGATTGCATCTGTGACTACTTGTTTGTATAATTTTGTGTTGTTAATCTATGATTTAATATTAGTCTTGAAAGAATTTTAAAATATTTACATAAAATGAAAAAAATTATTCACCACCCGCTAGTTTTAAATTAGCCTTAAGATCCATTATTCTGCAGCCCATATGTGTGTGTAGGGATTTGTTAAGACTTAAAGATAACAATATTGAAAAACATTTAATTTAAAAGAAAAACAATAAATATATAATTTTATGCAATGCATCATTTAGAAAGGAAATGAAGATGTTGGACTTTAAGTATAAATCCACATATTAGTACAAAAAAATTCTTCATTTTTTATGAAAACAATACCCAGAACAATTGTATTCAAAACATTGATCACTGTAACAAAAAAAATAGTTTTCAATACAAATATAAATTATATATATATATATATATATATATATTATAAAGATGGTTTCTAAACGGAATCAAGTTCTTTTTGCAAAATAGCAAATGGAAAAACAACAAGGATTTGGACAAATTGAGCATATGTACATTCATGGTAGAATATTCACATCAAAACAATGTAGTGAACAACTACAGAATTAACAAGGAGAAAGAAAGTCTAAATCATATAAAAAATAATGAATATATTTAAAAAATTGATAAAGAGAAAACTAGATCTGAATTAAATAAACATTGCTATCTTGCCTTTTAGCCAAGCCTTATTTAGACGAGTCAGAACGATCGAGTGGCTAGATAGCGAACCAGAAATTCAGAGCAATAACTCCAAGATTCAAATCCTAAGTGAAGCATAAGGTATAACTATATACTTGCTAAATACCTATGAAGATCACCTACATAGAAAAGTACTTCAGAAGGCAAAAGTCAAGGTGCCAATATCCAAAGCCAAGTCTTGGATCAGTACCAAACCAAGCACCTCAAATTGGTACTAATCCATGCCTTGACTTTAAAAAATTGCAATGTCCTTTACACCATCCAAAGATCGATGGCAATCCAAAGAAATATGAACTAAGACCCATGCTCGCCACTGATCCATGCCCAAGAATTCAATAAAGAAAGGATTAAGACATATTGAACTAAGGCTCAGGTCGCTACAGATCTAAGGCTCTCAGGGCGGTACTGAACCAAGAAACCAACTGCTGAGTTAGCAACAATGTCTGCAACCTTTTTAAAAGCATGAAGAGCATGGTGAGGACATGGTGGAGAAAAATTTCGATGTCATTATTTTCCATTCTATAATTTTATATTGATATAGCGATTCCTTGGATCATTATAGATCCAAGACTACAACCCATAAAACATCACTTGTAAAACTTTACAGAAATCAATAACAAAGCTTAAGTGGATATCAGCCAAAGTTTAGCCAAACCATTATAAATTGTTATGTGTTGATTTACTCGTTTTCCTTTAAATTTCTTGATTTTATTCTCTTCTTTTAACCATTTGGGCGTTTATGCCAACTTTAGGTAGAAACAAACATATTTTAAATACTTTCAACTGAGATGAACATAAAGGGTTTGAATTACTTGTTCAAAAATAAACCATTAAAATCCCAATAAATCATTTGGAATCCAAACATGTGAATAATCATAAATTAAATCAGATCATTACTAAATTTTGCTAAAGCCAAACCCAGAATTATGAATCAAAAACTCTTAGATTCTTGAATCAACCTTCAAATGTTGCTAAGTTCAAGTGGTACAAACCATAATTGATAAATGGATTTAATTTGTATTTGATTTTGGAAATTTTAGCCATATACCATCATGAAAAATTCGTCCATTGCTTGATGGGAGGAAGGGAGAAAACTTTGTTAGAAGAGAATAATCATGAATGAATGAGAGATAATATGTTTTAAAGGAAAGTTGAAACTTTTCAATTCTCTCCTTTAAAACCTTCCATATTTAATTCCCAGTTAAGTATCATCAAATGATCTTCCCCTACCATGCATGGTTGGCTATAGAATGAGGTGCGGTGAGCCTAGAAAGTTTCTAAATCCATTCAGCTTTGTTCCATTTTAATCCAATTTAAATATTATATTAATATTGTATATCGATATGTACGTTTATTGTTGGATCTAGGCCAATATGCAGCAGGTTATATGGGTAAATTTTGAAAAATTTATTCCATTTTTGATCATTTTTTGGTCCATGAGTCTAAATTCATTTAGGCCAGAACTAAATTAATTTTAAATAAATTCAATACTTTATTTAATTTATAAATAAAGTTTTATCTTAATGTTATATATGTATTATATAATATAAAATGTGTATCATATACACATGTGTGTGTGCATGCACGCGCGTGTATGCGTGTGTGCATGTACAATATATACAGTGCACAAGGTTCAACGTGTCCGTATATAAGTACTGGGATTTACACAACAAATATATTAACCTCTTCGTATACATACGTGTTTTCTAATCTTATATATAAAGAAAATACTTGGTCAACGCAGTCAAAGTGAAGCCTTTTTGGCATTTCCTAATATGACCTTCCCTCCCCTTCCCATGTCAAAACCATGTAGGGATAATTATGTCATTAGTCTTTCCATACTAGAACAGTTTCCCATTTTTCCACGATTATCCCACATCTCCCCCAGCTTTCTTCTCAATCCATCTTCCTCAACTTCCCACTTTCTAACGAGCAAGCATGTTCATCAAAATATTTTCTCTAATTGGGTTCTTCCCAGCCACCCACTGTCCCTCATATTTTTCTTTGAAAAGGTATGTTTTGAAATGGTTTTAAATGATATCTGGATTCCCCCAATCTGTGAATTGATTTCGATTCAATGCCTATTTGAATTTTATAGGAAATCAAAGTTCCCAAATTTTCCTTTCCGCCGTCGTCAAATCGACCCATCAATAAGAGATTTCTACTATTACAATTTTGACTCTTTCGCTTGACACGTGGCGTCCGACGAAGCTTAGAAGGACGCACGGCGTAGCGCCAACGACGGGCTCAAGCATTTTGCTTTAGAAGCCATAAGAGCTGCCGACCGCAAGTAATTTGTTTATCGATGCTTCGATTCTCTACCAGCATCGCATTGGTTGGAGCATGTGAGATCATTCGGGATGTGACGACCCGGATTTTTGGACATCTATTAATCGAAAAATTAACTGATTTTGTTATTGAAATATTAATATTAACTAATCAAACAAATGAATTTCTGATCATTAAAGATATTTGAATATACATGTGGATTTGGAACTAAAATAAGCATTGAATTAAAAACTATATTAGATATTTAATTTTTAAAATCTCTGGGTATGATAAATCCTATAAAAAGAAAATAAACTTTTCGTATAGATAAACTTCACCATTTATATTGACATAAGATATCCATAAAAACTTAGATACGATTTTTTATGTTAGATGATATATGTGTGTGTGTGTGTGTGTGTGTGTGATATTCAAAAAAAATGGATATGCATAAGTAACAGATATGGAAAGATGTATAAATACAAATATATACATAAAAACAAATGGATATACACATACATCAATTCCCATAAAATGCATGTAAACAAAAGAGGGAACAAGCATTTGTGCGTAGCATACAAATATTGTATCAGGTCATAACAAATCAAAATCAAGTCAAATATATGAGATAGCAAATCAAACTTTTCACAAAGAAAAGATCTCAGCTGTACAAAATCTGCAGCCACACTATTGCTTGCTTGATACACTTCCTCCTCTTCTATATAAATATAACTACTAATCCCTGCCTGGTTCATACCACTCGAGCATAATAAAGCAAAGTTCTTTCATTTAAATCAAAGCAAGAAAACCTGGAGCGAATCAAAACTACTTCCAGGAGAAAGAAAAAAAAAGCTTCTCTGCTCTTCTTTAAAACTGTGAGTAACATCACTTTTGAATGTTTAAGTTTATGAATATGGTTGCATGATTAAATCTAAAATATGTATGTTTGTGTATATATATGGTTGTATTTTTGGATGTATGGTATGCATGTTGTATTCATCAGAGTACTCTCTGGTTATAGCTTCAGTTTTCATGTATTAGTTTATATTCAAAATCTTTGATTTTGAGTAGGTTTAAACTCAAGATGTAAATGAAACTTGTTTGTTCCATCACAAACTTTAGATTAAAATTGTACTTAAGTTAAATAATAGATAAATGTCTTTGGAAATTATCTGGAAACCAAATTGACCGAGCATATTTAATATAAGTCAAAACCCAAACTTAGTAGTTCATTAATTCAGGATTGTAAATCAAATCCTTAAACTAAAACATGATTTTTGAAACAAGAATCATAATTTTTAGAGCTATTTGGAAGGTGCAGTTCTTATTTGAATTGAATGTGGTAATTTGGGGTTTCCTGATGATCTCCAGGATCTGGGAGATTGAATCTTTCAGAGGTGATGAGGGAATGATTGGGGGTTTGAGGAAAATTGGCAGGAAGATGTTTAATTCATAGTGGAGGTAGCAGTGATGGATTCTTGTTTGTAACCCTAGTTTTAACTAGGTTTAATGATTCGATCGCCACGGCTTCTACAGTTGGTCGAGTTCAACGGGATTTTGTGTGATGAAAGCTTGGTCGTTGATGAGGTCAGGGCTGGAGTTGCAGATTTTTCTGGTGGTCGGAGATTTGAGGACGAGGCGTTTCCAGGTTTGGGATGGGGTTGTTTAAGTTTGGTTACAGGTTTGGTATTCACAGCTCGAATTTAATTTCGAGTTGATGATGATGTTTTGATGTTTGCGAGAGGGTGTTTGGGTGGTGGTTGATGTGGGAAGATCGTCGTCGATGATCAGAGACGATCAACATCACCGTGTATGTGCATGGTGCACTGATGTTCTGGTGAAGTTAGTTTTGGGTTGTACTCGAGTTACTTGATGTGTTGACTCGAAGTATTGGGTAGTTTTTCTCGAGGCAATGGGGTTTTGGACTCGAAGCAAAATCGGGTTGCCTCGGGTTAATGTTTTGCTACAGGTTTTAAAGAAACCTGTTTTTTTTCTGTTTTTAAATGTTTAAAATAAAATTTAAAAACTGAGTTTAAAATGTAAGTAAAGTTTAAATCTAAATTTTAAATCTGATTCAAGTTTAAATCTCGGTTTTAAAAGTAAAATAAAGTTTATAAATTTAAATTGTTTTAACAACCTTAAATGCTTTGAATTTCAAAATGAAGTTTTAAAATGTAAGTAAAGTTTTTAATCAAAGTTTAACATGGAATCAAATTTAAATCTGTATTCTAGTTTTGAAATAAATGAAAGTTTTTAAATTTAAAGGGATTTAAACAACTTTGAATGTTAAAGTGTATTTTTAAATTGATTTGAATTTAAAAATAAATTTGGTTTAAATTTCTTTTAGCTTCTTTATAAGATAAATATTTCTTTAACTTATAAAATAAAAAGGTTTTTGAATTGTTTTAAAACTTTGTTAAGTTAATTAAAGAAAAACGAGTTCAGATTTTACAAAAAAAAAAAGCAAAGTTGTGTAAAAAGAAAATCAAGTAAATTTCACAAGCAAGTTTCTTTTCAAAGTAATGAAAAAATCAAGATTTTGAAGAAGTTTAAGATTTGTAATTTTAAATTACCTTAACTATCATTCTAAATAGTAATTGTTTAAAATTGGGAAATTTATTTTAACTTTAATTAATAAAGTTAATTCTTAAGTTGTTTTTAAAACTTAATTAATAATGTAATTAAGAAGTAATGAAGAAAATAAAATGTTTTATCTTTAACTAAACTTAAGATCTTGAGTAATTAAAGTTAATTAACCAAAGTAATTAAGTAAGGATAAAATTAATAAGTTATTAAAGAGAAATTAATTAATTAATAATCGAGAATTAATTAATTAAGGGAATATAAATTAATTAATTAAAGGTTAATTACTTGGTAATTAGGGATTAGTTAATTACTTAAATGATAAATTACTTAATGGAAGTAATTGAGAATTAATTACTTTGTGTAACTAATTAAAGTATGGATTAAATAAGATAATTTATTAAGGGTTAATAAATTATAAGTGTGATTAATTGAAGGATAAATAATCAATGGAAGTGATTAAAGGATAATTAATTTGAGTAATTAATGAGAATGGGTGAAGGTTAATTAATCTTTGTAATTAATTAAGAGTTAATTACTTATTGTAATTAAAGTATAATTAATCAAGGACGATTAATTAAGATGGATAATAAAAAGAGGATTAATTAATTTGTTTGTAATTAGTTAATGTTAAGTAAGGTTAATCTAAGTGATTAAAGGTTAGTAATTAATTTTGGGAGTGATCAATTGCTTATGAATGATTGAATGTTGTTTTAATGCCTTGAATCGGTTGATATCTCTGATATGAAATGTTTTGTGATATGATATGTTTGAATGGATAGTAATAAATGTGTTTATCTATCAATGATGAATTGCTGCGATAAGAAGAGACATCCTATATTTAATGTTTGAATTGTTTTTCATTTGAATAACTTGGGTTTAGATGATAATGGATTCGAAGAGACCGGGGTCGGGTATTAGTAAATACCCGAAACCACTTCGATACTTTATAGATTGATATGTGAAATTAATAAGCTGGAACGAAATGATTAAGTGAATTGGACTATTTAATCTAAGTTTGGTACTTAGAAATTTGTGAGCGAAATAAGTAATGTCTATAACAATTTGTGAACTTGTAATTGATGCAAGTTACCCGGGTTATACACACACACACACACACATATATATATATATATATATATATATATATATATAGGTTGGCACGTGCGATGCACGTGCGCAAAAGGAACTGGTGTTAAGAAACATTGTGTGTGGGGTATGTTGAATTTTGTAAAATGACATTGGCGTACACGTAATGGTGCATGTTTTGGATACTGACTTTCAGAATGCGTACACGGTCGATGGACATGTAAATGGAATGTTTGTATCAAACATGGAAAGAAGCTTTATATTAGACCTAAATTATGTGGGCAAAAAGAAAAGTAATAAACGTATGGAATTAGGAATTTTACATACATGCTCATGCAAGCCGTAGACAACCACTGTGATTCGTAACGGAAATAGAATATGTTCTTCGTTACATATAGTAAGTAATTAGAAATAGATATGTTAGCATTTTGTGGTGAGAAGGAAACAAAATGCATATTGTAGCTCACAACTATTTGACAGTAAATTGTAAGTACTAAGTGTAGTTGTCCTAATCGTTTTCCCTCCTCCTTGTTCCGGGCTTAGGACTGGTATCAGTAATAAGTTGATGGCAGAGTTAAAAATGTTTTATAGGGAATTTTTTATGTTAACGGCAAATAAGTAGTAATAGAAAAGGTGGAAATTTTTGTTCGTACTGTTGTATAGAAAAAACTAACTCGGTGTTGCATTTGGTAGGAGCTATAGTTGAATATGTCACCAAAAAATAATAAAATGGAGAAAATGATTTACATGCAATTATTACTCATTTATGGTCGTATAGAAAAACCCTTATTTAAATAAAGTAATAACACATATGTGCAGAGCATATGTGTAATGTATTGGTATGAAAGTATTTATAGATGTGAGTTACTGTGCATAAGAAAATGTGGGCATGGAGCTAGTCAATAAAGTGATGTATTATAACGATCATTTTTTTGATTGCAAAAGGATACACTAGCCGGGTCTATACCTAAATAGTAGCAGCATTAATATGGTGGAACGTGGTAGAGTGCAGATGGCAGAGGAAAAAGGATATTTTTGTATGGCATACATAGTATAGAAAAAAGGTGCAATTCTTGTATAACGTGTTCCATATACGTACTTTTCATTTAAAATAATGTTCACGTGCGATGCACATGCGTAGGTGTAATTGATATTAAAAATCACCATTTGTAGGTTTTCTTGGATTTTACAACATGAATTTGAAGTATGCAAAATTTTGTATATTTTCATGACATATATTCACAAATCAATAGTTTGTCGAAACACAAATGATTGATAAATGGTTTTGGTTTTTCATTTAGTTCGTTTTTTTCTAAATATTGTGGTGGTTTCATGCTTGATATATTTTGTCAGTATGTGAATAATGCTTGATAAATGGTATAATGTTTGATAAATAAATGGTAATAAAGTAAGCATATGAATAACTTCACTGAGTTTGTAATGCAATTTTAATTAATTTATTGTTTCCGAGGCAGTTTGTTCTAATACTTATTTTAGCAACACAATAATTTAGGGGAAATAATTGCTTTAACACAACTTTTTTAAAATCCAATAAAAATCCACATAGCAACAAACTGTTAGAATTTCAAGGTAATGGTGCAATTATAAGTGCGTAGTATGTTGAACATGCTGTAAAGTGATATACTGTACTGCCAAATACACTATTTTGTAATAAAAAACAAACGCATTATATCATAGGCTGATAACAGATGTAGGTGCAAACTGCAGGAAAGTTGCATGGACAGAGATAAAGATAGATTTTTACAAAATAAGCAAATCAATACATAGTACATAAATCACAAACTAAATAGAAAAGTGAAGGAAGAAGAAACAAACAAATCAAATGTGTATATAATAGAACCTATCCCATGTAGGTATTTGGAAGCCCATTCAATTCAGCACCTATTGTGTAGCCTGGTCGGGCACGTACATCACACACAACACATGTCTTGCCGACCGTTTGCTCCAGTCTTCAGCCCGGACTTATCATATTGTCCATTGAACTTCAATTTCTCACAGCAGGCCAGCTTCATTCTCCAGCTCGCCTTGGCCATTTCATCGTCAACAGGTTCATGAACGTGCACCCTAGACCATGCTTCTCCCATTAGTTTGCACACGCGCCTGTTAATTGAACTCCAAATCATGCAGTGTGCGTTGAAGCTACTCCCTGTCTTTCACCTATTATTTGAAGCCTGCAAGCATTATTTTGAAGCCTACAACCATTACTGCAACACATGTATTATTTGAAACCTACAACCATTATCAAATGATGCCAATTATTTAATGTTGTCACTATAAGACATTAATTTCTAAAAAAATTCCACTATCCGGGTGACACATCCAGCTAATTTGCTAGCAGTAAGTACAATAGTAGAAACAAACATGACCATATTTGATAATCATAACTTAATCCTGTAAATAATAACTAATTCTTATTTTAGTATGTGTGCATAGAAACTGAAGGAATAAAAACAGAAAATTTTCATTTAAATGTAGCTTAATCTAATTAACCTCCATATTGGACATGGTTTTCTGGTATATGTTTAAATCAAAAATTTGAAATACATATAGCTTAAAAAATCAAATCCAAAAATAGTTAAATATCAAATCTAATTAACCTTTGAAATTAAATTGTTTACCATTGACTAATTCGAGATCTTACCACGCTTTTTTCCCCACCTCCTTTCTAATCTTATTCAATTTTCTTATGATAATGTTTTGTTTCCTAAGTTGTTCCAGTTGTGAAAAATAAAAGAAATGACTGTGCTTAAATAGTGGGGAATAAAGTGTGATAGCAGTAACCTTAAATTGAAGTCTCAAATAAATAAATATAAGATTATATAGTTTTACCCTATAAGTAACTGTACGTATATCAAAAAAATTACAACAATTCCTACAACAATTTAACTAAGCTCTTTAACCCAATTTCAATTTGGTTCCACTTTTTTTCCTTCAAATATCCTAAACACCCTAATTATTCGTACATGTTTATGAAAGAATGAAAGAATAACAAAGAAACTGGAGTTTCGATTAGCTTATATTATAAAAAAAGCCTTTGACAATATGTATTCAAGTAAACTATTTTGTAATAAAAACCATGGTAAGCAATACAACAATTACTGAAGTTGTATACATAAAGCTTACAACCGTTTGTATTGATTAGAATAGTCATGAATTTTGAAAGCCTTGGTTGCCTAGTTCCTCCTCCTCCAATGGATCGTTCGAGCTCCAGTCAAAAACCAACTGTTATGGGATGAATATCCTACAAAATTAAAATGATGAAATTTTTAGAAGCAAAGCAGGGAATAAATAAATCAAAATTAATTGACAAATTAGTCGTCGATAAAAGAATGCAACCATATAATAACTCAGATTTCAGATTTGGTATGAGGTTGAGAAAAAAAACTGTGCTTATTACTGATCAGAACAAATTAAATCGAAACATCTATAGATTTCTATATGTATATTTAACCAAACAATCATGCATCAAGCTAATTAGGCGAATAGTCCATATCCAAAAGAACATAATGATAACTTAAGTATATCTACACATAAAAGTTGAGTGCGTTTACATCTGTACTATCATGCCAATAATACACTAATGAAACCATTTCGACTGTAGAAGTAAAGAAGTCATGTCATCACTGTTGTTGCAAATTAAAGTATCTATCAAGAACATGAAAATTCCTATCGAATTCAGATCGGCTTCTTTAGAAGCAAAATTGTGTACAATAAATAGTGAATGAATAGCATCCAAAAATGAATCGCCTAAATTATTTTATACTATAAGTGATTGAAAACTCAGCTTCTATTCACAAACCACAAATCAATAAACATTACCTAAAAAGATTTCTTCGATTGTAGCTTGCTACCAAATTGAATCCACTCAAAAGCCGAGGGATTTGGAATTGCAAACTGAGCGGTTGAGCGACTGACCGAACGTTGGTGGATCCGTGGCTGAAGTCAACTTGGGGGGAACTCAAATTATCGTCAGTAGAGTGTCGAATATCATTGGAGTAGAAAATTCAGTGGAGCTAGCAGTTGAATTGCTAATTTGGTACATCCTGGTTAGTTTGATTTTCGCCGGTCTAAGGCTTGGGATTGTGGAAGTGATAAGAGACAAAGATACGATTGAGAAGAAATTATGGAAGAAAGTGGTAGGAAAAGTGGGGTAGGGAAAGTGAAACATGATGGATTAGAAAGAAAAGGACAAAGAGACTCATACTCAACGTGGAGAAGAAATTTCTTAACCGAAAGAGTTGAAGGATAATTTTTCCAATTCAAAAAAGGCTTCACTTGCTCAAGTATTTGCTTTATATATAAGATATATATATATATATTGTTTTGTGCTATTGTATTCCATGTTAGATGAGTTTGCTCACGCTGGTTTCCAGCCTGATCCGGGTGTTACTTTGATGTAATGCTCGGGTCAGACCGAGTATAACAGATTTTCAGGAAAGGACGTTCTGGAGCTCAGAAGACGAGTTGGAGGGCAGGAACGTATGGAGTGTTTTCCGCTGTGATATATTGTTATTTATCTGGGACAAGTTATTTTAACTGTCCAGTGATTGTGAAATGTTGTAACTCTGATGTATTAATGTAAATTAACTGTTATGGTTTTTCTTATACAACTATTATTTTTATTTGATATTATATTTTGATCCGCTGCGAATGTGAGATTCTGTGTCTCATTTCTGTTTCTTCTTCTATCCCTTTTCTTCTTTTCCCTAACTATCTGGAATCTTTGGGATCGAAAATTCCGGGTCATTACATTTGGTATCAGAGCCAGGTTAAGCGAGAACCTTGGCTCTATTGGGTTTACTCATTAAGGATAGGGTAAGTGGTACCCTAAAATGAATTGAGTGTGTGTGTATATATATATGAGAGCGTACTTGTTATCTTTATATAATGGTTTTAAAAGTTAAGGATTTTTATATAAGTTTATATATAAAGCATTGGTTGTTGGATATTGAAATTAAATAGGAATTTAAGTGGTAAATATATATATATATCTAAATAGGAATTGAATAGAATGAACCATTCAAATAAGGATAATTAATTTCAAACCAAAATAAAATAAAATGGTTATTGTATCAAATATTGGGATGATTGTTTCATAATAATGATAAAGCAAATGAAATATGTTAAGGGAGTAAACTTTTAGATAAGTATGACTTGTAAATTGAAGTGGGGTTTTAAATTGTGAAGTTAGAATCCTATGATTTAAAAACATTTGAAATTTGTTTTCAAACTGTTAAAAGGAACGATAAATAATATTATTCAGAATATTTTTGAAAGTGATCTTATTTTGAAATAAGAAATTGTTTGAAAACTTTATTTGGTATTAAAAACCAAAGGTGTTAAAACATAAGGTATAACTTGGTAAGCAAATTGATATATATATATATATATATATATATATAAGAGTAAAAATTGAATTCTTCTAATTAAGTCTAATTTATAGGTTAGGAAATCCCTCTAGAATTCAGTCTTTGAAAGAGATGACTAAGAGTGAAGAATGGAAGGTTAGACGCAGAGAGCAAAGAGCAGCTGCACATAAGGATCGAGAAGAAGCAATTCAAGAGTATGAGAAACGGGTTAAGGAAAGGTCTAAATCAGGGCATTATGATAATGTCATATGCTACAGATGTTTCAATAAGGGTCATTACGCAGCCAAGTGCAGTAAAACAAGGGAGGAATTGAAGGGTACATTCCAACGGCTTCGCTCTGAGATCTTATGCTTTAAGTGTCATAAGAAAGGACATTTCCTAAATCATTGCCCTGAAGTGAGATGCGAAGCATAAACCAGTTGAACCGGTCAATGAGCCGACTATTTGCTATCATTGTAAGAAGACGGGACACGTCGCTAGGAATTGTTCCGAGAGGCAGAAGAGGAGTAAAGCTATGGAACGTACTATTGGAGGCGTGAAGGTTATCCAGATTGATGACAAGGTAGAAATATTTTATGGTAAATGTTATAAGTGGAGACACCCTGTTGAGAAGTGTATGTTCGAGCTTTTCCCTTTGGAAGGAAGTCCATAGAAAGGATTCTTGTAAGAATATTATGGCTCTGTTCTTTCCAAACCTCTAGGTAATAGAAAAGGCATCTAGATTTATGACTTCTGTAAGACTCTTATTTTGGATAAATGTATGTAACATATGCACTACTAGTGTGTAGTCAATTAATGTATGGAATATTTTGTGGTAGTACAATCTAATATAAAATTTTCTTTATCTATTGAGAATAGAATTGAAATTAATTCAAAAATGGAATTGTAAGGAATTAATTGAAATTGAAATTTGAATTGAATTAATTTGAAATAAAATTGAAGTTGAATGAGTTCAAATTCAAAAGGAAATTTGACTTTGAATTTGGAAAGAAATTGAGGTTAATTCAACTTGATTTGGGGTTAAATATGGAAATTGAAGTTATGTAAATTGGAATTGAGTCAATTTAAATGGAAGTGGGAATTTAAATTGAACTGATTATAAATGGAGGGTGGGAATTGAAAAGTTTGGCTTAGAACTATTTTCAAAATAAATTGTTTTAATATAAATCTACTTTTCCAAGCTACTTACTGTACAATCTTTATTTTTAAAGCTAAACTATCTTACACTTATTTTACAATTATTTTGGAACTATTTAACAAATTTTCAACTGTTTTATAAACTAATTACTGTTTTTCAACTACTCTATAACTAATTACTGTTTTATAACTATTTTGTAATAATTTAAAATTTCCATAACTATTTGACTATTTTCCAAATATTCTACAATTATTTAACTATTTTACAGCTATTTTACAAACTAATAATTATTTTTCAACTACTTGTCTATTTTTAATTTTTCAAGCTATTTTCTAAATTCAAGATGGACAGAGTTCAAACTGTTTATGGTTAAATACCCAATCGAGGTAAGAATTAAAGTGATAATCCAAATGGAATTGAAGCAATTGTGAATAAGTGTATAGAAATCATAAGTGAATGTGAATAGAAAAGAGAATTGATTTGGTTAATAATCAATGGAGATAAATATGTAGGATGTACGTATATTATTCTATTCGCATAGTGATTTGATCCAGATTCGAGCACAGAATTTCGAGATAGTATATCGATCCGAGTTGGAATTATTCGCTCGATTTTCGACGGCGAACCTGGATATGGATTGTTGATTGGTTCTGGATATTCTCTATCATAGCTAGGCTATGCAAGGAGAATGATGGTTTCTGATCAAGAAACCAGATCTATGTCTGCACTAGGAAGTCGGGTGGACGATACTAGTTTGGAAGTGAAATTGTGTCATCGAGCGAGCGATCAGATTGGTATAGCATACGGATGATATGTGTACATCGTACGGATTTGAATGAAATTGATATTGGAAATTTGTGGATAAGAAATGTGAAATGGTTTTTGAAATGAAAGGTATATTTTGTGAAACATATGATGAAGTAAAGTGGAAATTGGATATTTCTATGGTAAAAATTTACTTTATGGAAGTAAGTAAAATGGTAAGTGACTTTATAGAGTAATCAAATTTGAATATTTTATTTTGAATAAACAAAGTTATATATCTTTGTTATATAAGAAAAATCTCCCATTGTTGAATCTATTGCCGGAAGAAAAGGATTTTGAAAGTGTTTGAAGTATAAAAGGAGTTTTATACAAGTTTGAAATTATCCAAAGTTTTTAAAAATTATATATGTATATATATAAAGGATCTTATGAGGATATTGGAAAAAGGTTTTGGGAACCTTTGGATTTGGAAAGGCTTTTGATTTTTGGGTAAAATCGATACTGGAATTCGGAAAGCCTAGTTTGAGAATTATCGATTTTGG
Source organism: Allium cepa (assembly GCA_030765085.1). Classification (NCBI taxonomy): domain Eukaryota; kingdom Viridiplantae; phylum Streptophyta; class Magnoliopsida; order Asparagales; family Amaryllidaceae; genus Allium; species Allium cepa. Next base: position 553,819,849 of record CM060938.1, on the reverse strand, counting down.
GATAATTGATTTTGTGTAAAGGAACTTTGTATGAGATCATACTAGGTGTATGATTTGGAAGATACTATATGTGTATAGTATAAAGTGTCTTGAAAATGTCTCTAGAGAAAAAGGCGCTCCCTTGAAATGAACTTCTCAGGAGTACTATAGGTTGGTACTGCCTTGAACCCTAAGGGGGGATTCTAAAGTTGATCCTGTGAGGAGTCCGGACAAAACTAGTTCCTGAGGATTTTGTGTAGTGTGTAGCGAAATTCGAGGGCGCTGAGGCCTACAGAGGCATTTGGGTATGTTGTGACGACAGTGTAACTCGATGTCACTACGATCTACTACAGACCATAGCGAAAGTCTTGTGTGCCGCTGAGAGCCAACAGACTACGTTTGATTCTATATCAGTAGACTGCGACCAATGGTGACATAGCGAAAGTCGTGTGTGCCGCTGAGAGCCAACAGTCTACGTTTGATTTTATATCGATGGACTGCGACCTATGTGGGAGTGGAGAAGTTTCATTTTTAGTAGCGAAAATCGAGGGTGCTGATACCCACAGTTACATGGACTTTTGCTGTGATGGCAACATAACCCTGAAATGTAACTGCGATTTGTTGTAGGTTTCATGGCATAATCGAGGGGCGCGGAGTGCCTGCAGTTACATGGACTTTTGCTGCGATGGCAACTTAACCTAGGATGTAACTGCGACCATGGATGGGGTGATGATTTCCAGAGCATTCTCACCAAAGATATTTCCTCTATTTTCAAAAAACTGTTTCTATATTTTCAATAAAATTATTTTTTCAAGTATTTTCACTGGGTGTTGAAAACGGGTGTACCAAGTACTTATAGATTTTCAGTCCTACATCTGATCAAAGTATGAACGAATTTCTGTGAGAACAAGGGTTGACTTGATGAGACATCAAGTTATAAAAAGTGTTTTTATAAAAGCTATTTTGGTCATATTATGTAAATTCTAAAGTGTTTTAAAATTTTAGAATAAAAGAGTAAAGAGTTAAAATGCATAGGTGGATTTAACTAATAATAATACTCATCAAATTTAATTTCTCGTTTCATTCTTTTTGAGGGCGAAAAATTCTTAAGGGGGAAGGAATGTGACGACCCAGATTTTTGGACGTCTGTTAATCGAAAAATTAACTGATTTTGTTATTGAAATATTAATATTAACAAATCAAACAAATGAATTTCTGATAATTAAAGATATTTGAATATACATGTGGATTTGGAACTAAATAAGCATTGAATTAAAAACTATATTAGATATTTAATTTTTAAAATCTCTGGGTATGATAAATCCTATAAAAAAAAGAAAATAAACTTTTTGTATAGATAAACTTCACCATTTATATTGAGATAAGATATCCACAAAAATTTAGATACGAGTTTTTATGTTAGATGATATATATATATATATATATATATATGATATTTTAAAAAAATGGATATGCACAAGTAATAGATATGGAAAGATGTATAAGTACAAATATAAACAAAAGAGGGGACAAGCATTTAAGCATAGCATACAAATATTATATCAGGTCATAACAAATCAAAATCAAGTCAAATATATGAGATAGCAAATCAAACTTTCAAAAAGAAAAGATCTCAGCTGTACAAAATCTACAGCCACACTATTGCTTGCTTAATACACTTCCTCCTCTTCTATATAAATATAACTACTAATCCCTACCTGGTTCATACCACTCGAACATAATAAAGCAAAGTTCTTTCATTTAAGTCAAAGCAAAAAAACCTGAAGCAAATCAAAACTACTTCTATGAGGAAAAAAAAGCTTCTCTGCTCTTCTTTAAAACTGTGTGTAACATCACTTTTGAATGTTTAAGTTTATGAATATGGTTGCATGATTAATATCTGAAATATGTATGTTTGTGTATATATATGGTTGTATTTTTGGATGAATGGTATGCATGTTGTATTCATCAGAGTACTCTTTGGTTATAGCTTTAATTTTAATGTATTAGTTTAAATTCAAAACCTTTAATTTTGACTAGGTTTAAACTCAAGATGTAAATGAAACTTGTTTGTTCCACCACAAACTTTAGATTAAAATTATACTTAAATTAAATAGTAGAGAAATGTCTTTGGAAATTATCTAGAAATCAAATTGACTAAGCATATTTAATATAAGTCAAAACCTAAACTTAGTAGTTCGTTAGTTCAGAATTATAAATTAAATCATTAAACTAAAACATGATTTTTGAAACAAGAATCATAATTTTTAGAGCTAGTTGGAAGGTGGAGTTCTTGTTTGAACTGAATGTGGTAATTTGGGGTTTCCTGATGATCTCGAGGATCTGGGAGATTGAATCTTTCTGAGGTGATGAGGGAATGATTAGGGGTTTGAGGAATATTGTCAGGAAGATGTTTAATTCATGGTGGAGGTAGCATTGATGGATTCTTGTTTGAAACCTTTGTTTTAACTAGGTTTAATTATTTGATCGCCATGGCTTCTTGACGCAGCGGATATAAACTTTGACGTGCTAATAGTGTTTGATACCAATTTGGCGCAGCTTTCTTCCTCACGAAATGATTTCGTTTCAAATAAACCTGATAGAACGATAAATGCCCAATTCTGTTGATCGCGACGATACTGGGATCTAACTATCTCCAACCCGTTGATCTCGCAAGATACTGAGTTGAAAGATCTACAATTCGATCCTTGATCACTCGCAAGTGATACCGAGAATTGGCTTCTACTTCGTTGATTCGCGCACGAATATCCCCAAGAAGGAAAGAAGAAGGAGATCACACTCAACTTCAACAATGGTGGCAAAAGCACATACACAAATTTTATTCAAAAATCAACTCCCTTTACAAATGACATCACATCCCTATTTATAGGAATTTACAACACACACGTGACTTACATTTGCGATTCACGACCTACGACCTAACAACACTTACAAGCGACTCATCATCATAGGCGACTTAACAACAACACACGACCTAACAATACAACACCAGCGACTTAACAATAAATCATACACATATGACATAACGAAATACGACATAACGAAATAACGATATACAACACATGACCTAATATCAGCGACATAAGCAAATATGTGACTTAAGGAAGCAGGCGACTTAAGAGAAGCGGCTATAGTGATGTGGCATAAGCAAGCGACTTAAGAAACCAGCGACTTATCAGAGCAACTTAAGAAATGTGGCATAGGTTGGTTAGCTCGCGAACGACTTAAGAGGTGCCAGCGACTTACGACTTAAGAAGAATGCGGGCTTGTAAACGACTTATTGAAACACAGCATAAGTGAACGGCTTATAGAGCCGCGGCATACGACCTATGACTTATAAGATGGGCGACTTAAAGCAATGAGCGACTTAAGGTCGTTGAGCGACTCTTGAGCCGTTATCTGCAAGGCATGCAACTTATGCTGGTTGCGACTTAAGGAAGTGCACGACTTAAGGATGGCGAGCGACGTAAGATGGTCATGGTGCACTGCATCATCCTCCATTGGTTGAAAAGAATTCGACCCTGAATTCACACTTTCCTCTTCTTCGACATACTTATTCTCATGATATGGAATCAAGTGTTTGACGTTGAAAACGTCAGCAGTATGGATATGATCCAGCAGTCTTAACTGATAAGCATTCTCATTAATCTTCTTTACGACTTCCAAAGGACCAATCTTTCTAGCAGCTAGCTTGTTGTAAGCACCAATAGGAAATCGATCCTTAGTCAATACTGCATATACAAAATCTCCTTCTTTGAATTCAACATTTCGTCGTTTAATATCTGCAGATTGCTTGTATTTCTCATTCGCCTTAAGCAATCTTTCCTGCACAACCTTGTGGCATTCTTTCAATTCATTCACAAATTCACTAGCTCGCTTGATCACTCCTTTCTGCTGTGGTACTGTAGATAAATCTAATGGTCCTTTAGGAATTGTTGAGTAAACGATATGGAATGGACTGAACCCAGTGCTACGATTAACTGCATCTATCGTCTTCTTGCACGCAATAAAATGTACCATTTTTGAAAACCAATCAACCACCACATAGATAGAATCATTGCCATGTTGCGTCCTTGACAAACCCAATACAAAGTCCATACTAACATCCACCCATGGTTTAGTAGGTATAGGCAACGGCATATATAAACCTGCATTAGTCGCGGTCCCCTTTGAAACTTGACAAATATGGCACCTCTGAACAAACTTTTCAACCTCCTTCCTCATTCACGGCCAAAAATAAGACTTTGAGATCAACTGCATAGTACGGTCGCGACCCACATGTCCTTCTTCATGTAATTCTTTGATGATCTTCATTCGTAAACTGCAATCTGGAATACACAACTGATTTCCCTTGAATAGAAAACCTTCAACCAACATATAACCATCCATGCTTCCCTGTTTGACTTTGTCTAGGATTTCAGAAAAAATATAAATCTGTAGTAAGCAAATCTAGAAGTAAGTCAAAACTCATCACCTTTACTTGCATAGTTGTTAGTAAACAACTCCTTCGACTCAATGCATCGGCAACGCGATTAGTTACTCCAGACTTGTGCTTTACGACGAATGTAAATTGTTGCAAATAAGCTATCCACGATGCATGCCTAGCTGCAATTTTATTCTTCCCTTGTAAATGTTTCAATTCTTCATGGTCCGTATACAAAACAAATTCTTTGTGGAACAAGTAATGTCTCCAATGCTTCACAGCCTGCACAATAGCATAAAACACCGCATCATAAGTATTGTATCTCATCTTTGCTCTCGAAAGCTTTTCACTGAAATAGGCAATTGGACGTCCCTTCTGACTCAACAGTCCTCCAATTCCAACTTTCGATGCATCCGTATGTAACTCAAATAGTAACTGAAAATCCGACAACACTAGAATCAGTGTTGAGGTTAAAAATTCCTTGATTTATTCAAAAGCATATCCTGCCTCTTTCGTTTATGAAAACTGCTTTCCTTTCATACAATCAGTAACAGAGGCCATTACACTACTAAAGTGCGGTATAAATGTTTGATAAAATGAAGCTAACCCATGAAAACTTCTGACTTCTGTGATAGTTTTGGGTTGTGGCCAATTTCTGATTGCGGCTATTTTACTCTGATCCACCTGTATCCCTTCCTTAGACACGACATATCCCAGAAATAAAACACTTGGCGTCATGAACACGCATTTCTTCATCTCTGCATAGAATTGTTCTTGACGAAGAATAGTTAACACCTTTCGCAAGTGTTGAATGTGCTCCTCCGTGCTAGCACTATATATCAAGATATCATCAAAGTAGACTTCAACAAACTTCCCGATGTAAGGTCTGAAAATTTGATTCATCACCCTCATAAATGTACTTGGTGCATTAGATAGACCAAATGGCATGACCAGCCATTCATATAGTCATTCCCGAGTCTTGAATGATGTCTTCCATTCATCACCTGGTCTAATGCGAATCTGATGATATCCACTCTTAAGATCGATCTTCGAAAAAATTACAGACCCGCTAAGTTGATCCAATAGATAATTAAGTCTTGGCATAGAAAATCTGTATCTGACAGTTATTTTGTTGAGTGCCCTATTGTCGGTACACATTCTCCATGAACCATCTTTCTTTGGTACCAACAGAGCTGGTACATCACAAGGACTGAGACTTTCTCGAACATGCCCATGCTCAAGCAACTCCTCAACCTGTCTCCTCAACTCTTCATGCTCCTTTGGACTCATACGATAATGCGGCCTATGCAGTAAAACAGCACCTGGCACTAGATCAATCTGATGTTGTATATCCCTCAGTGGCGGTAATTCCTTGGGTAATTCCGCGGGAAAGACATCTTCAAATTCATTTAACACCGGTCTAACTTCCGCGGGAACTTCACGATCTTTACTTGTTTCATACCCAATCAACATAAACATTTCAGCACTATCTTCCACTTCTTCAACAAATTCTCTCGAGAATAATAGACTGGTTGATTCCACTTTCTTCTCTGATTTGCTTTCACTTTGCTCACGCTTCTTAAGAACTAATGTAATTTGAGTACCTTCGAACATGAAACTTCAGCTGTTGGTGCGACCATTATGTTGTACAGCTCTATCATATTGCCATGGTCTTCCCAATAGTAAGTGACACACATCCATGTCAACAACATCACACCATATGTCATCTTTGTACTTCTTCCCAATAGAAAATGTAACAAATGCTCGTCTTCCCACTGTCACTTCTCCACCGTTCTTTGGCCATGCTATTTTATAAGGTCTAGAGTTTTTTTCAGTCTTCAACCCTAACTTCGTAACGGCTTCTTCAGAAATTATGTTATCGCAGGTTCCCACATCAATAACAAATCGACAAACCTTTTCCAAGATAGTACATGTAGACTGAAAAATATTGCTCCTCAGCCAACTAGAATCATTCTCATGCTTTGGCACTAAACAAGACCTTCTTATCATCAAATTACACCCTTCATCTCCTGACACAACTTCTTCATCTTCATCAAACTTCGATGGTTGAGAATAATCAATTTCAGCTTCCACATCTATAACGTCCCGCCTTTTCGCACGCTTAAAATCGACACACGTGCCAATTCAAACCATACGGAAGGGCGGATTGTTATGGGTAAATAAGAAAAACAAGAAAGAAATAAAAAGAAAATTGAATCTCACAGTGGAAGGATAAAATATAATAATCAAATATACTGTTTATAAATCTGTTTACAAAAACATTTGATTTTTCTTTATACAATAAGTATCAGAGTTCACATACCAATAAATATCAATGCAGCGGAATCAAATGGTGTAGTGGAATAATATAATAGATAGTAATACAACAAATCTTCTTCTTCGTCCTCCAGAATAAAATCTTCAAATCCTGAAACGCTCGGACTGACCCGAGCGAATTGAAAAGACAAAACACTCGAGTCAGAACTAAAAGATCTTATGCAAGTTAAATCAACAGAGATAAATATGAGTGCAGTAACTTAAGAGATGCTCGGGATTTACATCTCCTAAGGATCCGTCAAACTATTTACTATGTAGTATATTTCGCTATTATAATAGTGTCTAATTGTAAATAAACTTACTTTTTAATAGCGTTAAGGGGTTACCCATATAGCCCTTAATACAAATAATGCCAATAGTCTATGCAGTACCGTAATACCTCCTGATCGGGAGGCTACCAGAGGATACTCCATAGGTACGACACAAATAGAAACTCGTAGTAAAGGCTCGGTATGGTAGGTGACATGGCACAACTAGGCAATGCCAGGGTAGATATACCAATTACGCATACGGGCTGGTGGAAACGCGCAGCGCACAACTACCGCCCACCTCTAACAAGCTCCCCCAAAATCAAAAATAAAGGTAGCCACCGAATCAATCCAAAGTCAAAGTATAGTATCGAAGAGGAGTGTCCGATCAGAGGAATGACTTCATTGGCCCAAGAATCGCTTCTGTTTTAGCCACCTTATGCCAACTCACGGGAGTCGGGTCCACGTATTTACCTTAAAGGAAACGCCGCCACCATCCTACTTCATTCTGGAATCTACACCGCGTACACGGTTGTTAAAGTGGTTTTCGGAATTGGCAGAGAGTATGACAACTTCCGATCCCGGTCTCTTCAACAACCAAACGTTATTATAACACTGCGGTCTAAAAAAATAGTTTGTACTTTAAAAGGCAGAATAAAATTTACCATTTCAAACCCATAAATACGATATCATTTCCATTTCCAAAACAAATTCATTTTGATATTTTTCTCATAAAACCCAAATCAATTATATCATTTATTTTAAATATATTTCTCTTCCAAAATCATACTGCTTTAAAAAAATTAATATCTGAAAACCAAACGTTTGAATTATTGCTTTCAAAACATAATACTGTGAAATTCATAGCTTTAAAACCATAACTTCTGAAACTTGAATGGTTTGGATATCCAACAGTATATAGAATAAAATAGTTGATTTTATATTACTTTATAAAATAATTTCTGCAAGTTCATAATTTATCCATTTAAAATTTTAGGTCTAAACCCCATAAATTTAGATTCACCTTTAGTTTCAATAAAACACTTCAATATATTCCAACTTCGAGTATTTGATAATTTCAAAACTAAGGTTGGAATTTATATTCAACAATTTATTATCCTATTATTTAGTTTTGAACAGTCACAAAATAAATCCATAAAATTAAACTCAAATTTCTAACAATTTAATTTTTTCTTCAATTTAATTATACTAGAACATTCATTTAATTTATCTTGTATAAAAATCCAGTTATAAATATCATACCTTTTAAAATTTCCAAGCTTTAATAAGTTTTACATCAACTTATGGAGTGAAAATTTTAAATAAGTTCCATTTAATAAATTTCAAATTTTACCTTCCAATCTTAATTTATTTAAATCATTAAACTCCATTATTCAACTTATTTATTTTATTTAACAAATTCATAGCTTAAATTCAATAATTTAACTATATATGTATATAAAATAAGATTTTATATAAGATCAAAATTTAATATTTATTAAACTGTATCATATCCAAACCATAAAATCATTTCAAAAATAATTATATATATATATACCGCGGTGCCTGTATATAATTTTCTATCCTATGGTCAAGTGATACGTATATTTATCATTTCAATCCACAATTTAAAAAAATAAAAATGCAGTTATATATCATTTCAAACTGCAATCCCGAATGAAATGAAAATGCATAATAACTTGCAGTTTATACAAAATAAGAAAAATAGCATGCATTCATCCAAATATCAATCATCAACCATTTTTCCAATCATCGTCTAATTTAAACAAACATCAATATAGAGCATATAAAATATAACTGGTAATAAATAAAAGGTATAACCAACAGTTTATATTCAATAATAAATTTAATAACTGTTTAACTAGCAGTTTATATGCAAATAAATAAATTATAATTGTCAATTTATATGCAAAAATAAAATTAATTAATAGTTAAACTAAATAAATGCGATTTAACTGAGATGATGAATAAAACATGCCAAACAGTCATAAATAAATTTCTACTCATATCCTAAATCAATTTAACAAACATAGGAAATTTTAGAAGTTGTGAGTGGGTTAAAACACTCACCTTTTGAATTTAAATTCAATTTAAACCCAAATTTTTAACCGTCTCAGAATTCTTCCACATCAGCGTCATAAAGTCCGGAATTTCAATACAATCCTAACAAAAAAAATCGTGTGTGAAACGGAGTTCGTATGCGAAAGTTATTCAATTTTAACGAGTTGAAACAAAAATTAAATTAAAAAACTTAACTAATTCTACCTCACCCACTTTCCACGTCAGCACATCATCCCCCAGATACTCATGAACTAGAACGAGAAACGCACGCACCTATTTCCTTCCTCCCGCACGACCGCGCATATACGAGCCGCCGCACCTCGCTTCGCCAGGTCATCGCCGCCCCCCCCCCCCAAGCTCGTGCCTCCATCAGCCGCCGAGACGTGAATTTCCAAAACCCTAGTTCGATTTTAATCGCACGATCTAGCCGTTGATTCGATGCAATAACTACATAGATGAGGTCCCCTCAGCATTCTCCACAGCCCCATGCCCTCAGATCGATGATCCGACGAAGATGATCAAGACACTACGAACGGCTGTGAACGTTTTAAGAAAATTTTGACCAAACCGCAAATCAAATGGAAGAACGAATCATATATTTGACTTGCTCTTGTCGAGAGCTTCAGATCCATATAAAATAGGATATTATTTGAGGAGGTTGAATTTCCAATTTGATTTTTGAATGCATTTGAATTCAGGGTTTGTAGCCATTGGGAAGAGGAAGAGCTGAGGAAGTGAACGCACAAACAAATGAGCATAGATGGAGGCTAGGGTTTATAACTGGGTTTATATAGGTAGGTTAGAAATAGAGTAGATGGATCCGATAAACAAACATGCTGAACGATAATTGGCCCAAAAAGCCCGTTCTGACTCCGGAACGAAATTGGGTCAACCCATATATCTAAATAGGTATTTAAAAATATTCTAAACGTGATGGAAAAAGTTTCATGTCCAAATTCCATCGTATGAAGAAGTTGTGCTGAAATCAATATTTTCAAATTGATTTCAAATTGATTTCAATTAATCGATTTCAAGGCGTTTCGCGTTCGTACGATCAAACGACAAGTCCGATCGCTACGAAACTTGAAACCCTACAAAAATTCGCTGTTACGGATCCGATGAAACCGGTTTCGTCGAAATCCGAGTCCGTGACCAAAATGGCTATTTTTATATTAATTAAATAAATTTAAAATAAATAAATTAAATCAATTTTCGAGTTGAAATTTCTAATTCCATTAACAAATAAGCAGGTACTTTATAATATATGTTTACAAGCCATATGTTACAAATTTTGAATTCATCCCAATTCCTTATTATTGACTTAAATTAGCATTACTTACATTGCATTAACATTGTTACTTAAAATCTCTATCCAATTGTAATTACTCTAAATAAATACATTTACTCCTTTCGTTATTTTATTAATTACAATTAAGGTACATCTAATTATCTTTATTGGTAAATGATTGAATTTACTAGTAACCCACTATGTTAACCTTTAATATAGTTGTATATTTATTCTTCACAACAACTACTACCTATCAATATTATATCGCCCCTATATACAAAATTAGAAATTGTTCTTATTATCATATTCCATTTACTAATTCATAACATTCGAATTAATTTATTAAATTGAAATGTTCATTCAAGTTTATAGATTATTACCTGCATTAACATAATCCCTTAATTTATTCCAATTATTGTTAACAATGTTTATTACATTAAATCAGTTTAATCCTTTCCTTAAATTTCTCATATTCAATTTATATACAGGTAAAATTCTTTTCACTACTTAAAATCATTTGAATCAACTTCAAATTACTATAAGTAGTGTAACGACCCGTAAGTTTCATAGATTTAAATTTGGGTAAATATATAAGTTTACAATTAAAGGTTAACAATTTAAAAATGATATTCCAATTCCATAAAATAATGTAAAAAGTTGTGATTTGATTTTAATGGAATATGAGGAAACAAGAGTAAGTATTGAATAATAAGTTATTTATGTAGGGTATTGAAAAATTTGGTAAGCCAATTGTAATTAATGGTAATATTGTGATATAAGCAAATAAGTAGATTTCAATGCAACACCCATTAATGAATGTAATGAAATAGGATTTAGGAAAATGTATGCTAGGTTATAAATTAAATAGAAGAAAACAAGCGTATATATCAAATTGATTTATGAATAAATACTTTGATTAGTAATTGAATGTACAGTTAATGGTAATTTAAAACTTATTTATAGTAAAATAGCATAAGACTCAATAAATTTAAAGAATTATGCAAGCGGATCATTTATAAACTAAAATGAAACATTCCAATTTAGTAGAGATATTCAAATGTTAAGACTTATTTTAAGGGTAATAAATTGGATTTAATTGGAATTTGTTATATTTGGTTTAAATAGGAAAGGAGTATACAAAGGTAACTGTGAATAGTGATGTCGCAACTGTAAATGGAAGAAACTGAAATAAGTGGCAGTAAACATTGAATAAATTAATAGTAATAAATGCCAACATTGAATTGTAACAAATATAATTAATATTACAAGTGGGTGAACGTAAAGATAAGGGTTAAGAGTGTTGGAATAGGTATATTAGAATAACTATAAAGTGTAAATGTAAGTATTTATAGCGACATGAATTATTGAAGGAAAATAATTGAAAAACGGGGTTTGGGCTAAGGAAATGTTATTGATTGTTTTGAAACCTTATTTATTAAAATTATTTTAGCATAAGCAAAACACTTGCAATTATTTAATTTATCAATAATAAACAGTAACCAATGCAAATTTATGTAACAATAGAATGTGAAGTTTGGGGAATAGATGCAAAGTTATAAATGAGTTGTTAAATAAGTATGCATAATAAGTGCAAATTTAATAAATCAATGGGAGTATAGATTTAAAGTATAGAAAGTGATATTTTTAGTTTAATTTAAAGTATTGCAAAAGGAATGAAATTAACATTTAAATATTACGTTTATAGAGATTAAACTAAAATTCAAGGACTTTAAAAAATATAGATTTTGAATCCAACATGGAATCCATCTACTTAAAAACTTATAGATGGGATAAACATTGATTTTTTTAATTTAATAGGAATTTTTGGGAACTTAATTTATAACTTTGAATATAAATGGAATTGAAGATGGGACACTGCAATTAATAAATTTATCTTCTCTAAATTGATAATAAAATTTTGTTTAAATAATTGCATATGATTTGAAAAGTATATAGGTGATAAATTGTCGATTCTATAACTGAAATATTTAATTTGGATTTATTTACAAATTCTTAATTTATTTAATTAATATAAAAATAGCTATTTTGGTCACGGACTCGGATTTCGACGAAACCAGTTTCATCGGATCCGTATCGGTGAATTATTGCAGGTTTCAAGTTTCGTAGCGATCGGACTTGTCGTTTGATCGTACGAACGCGAAACGCCTTGAAATCGATTTAATTGAAATCAATTTGAAATCAATTTGAGAATTTTGTTTTCAGCATAACTTCTTCATACGATCAAATTTGGACGTGAAATCTTTTCCATCGCGTTCAGAATATTTTAAAATACCTATTTCGATATATGGGTTGACCCAATTTCGTTCCGGGGTCAGAACGGGCTTTTTGGGCCAACTATCGTTTAGCACGTTTATAATTCGTGTTCACCTATTCTATTGCAGTTTGTCTATAAATAGGCTGTGATAAACCCTAGCCTCCATTCTATTCTCGTTTGTTGTACGTTCATTTCTTCAACTCTTTCTCTTCCTCAATGGATGCAATTCTAGATGCAAATTCAAAATTCAAATCAGATCCAAAGATAAAAATTAAAAGTCTTCAGAAAATTCTAAAAAAAATATATGTTGTAGCTATCGATGTATACGTCACAAATCCGTGATTCGTTTCTCGATTCAGTTGTTCGTTCGTCTAGAAAAATTCAAAATAATTCCGGCCGTTCATATGTGGTTGTCGGTTTGTACGGTGGATCTTCGTCATAGGTTCGATCGGAAGGTAAGGGATTGTTAAGTTCGTCGAGCTATGGGCATCCAACGGCTTCATTCGCCTCGAAAGGGGTCTAATCGACAGAAATGGTGGCTTTTAAGGTGATGGAGGCGGACCGGTTGGGGGCACCATAGTAAGGCGCGCGACCACCAGAGGGTGCGCCCCGAGGTACGCGTGGCGAAGGCACTGCCTGATCGGGGTTTTGGAGTTCGTGCGGTGGCAAAAAAATTGGATGAAGTTGAAGATTGGTGGTGGCCTGGGAAACGTGCGTGCGTGCGTTAGGGCTTGGAGCCGTGTTTCACGGGTCTAGGATTGAGAAGAAGGTGACGTGGCCAGAGAGATTGTGGCAAGTATTGTTTTGTTTTATAATTTAATTTCGATTTCAAATACAATTTTCGCTATAACTTTCTCATACGACCTCGTTTTCACGCGAGATTTTTTTTGTTAGGATTGTAATAAAATTTCAGACGCGTTGGATGAATTTGGAGACTGTTGAATTTTGGGTTTAAATCGGATTTAAATTCGATTTAAATTCAAAAGGTGAGTGTTTTAACCCACTCACAATTTCTAAAATTTCTTGTGTTTGTTAAATTAATTTAGATGTGGGTAGAAATTTTTATGACTGTTTGGCATGTTTTATTCCCTATTTCTGTTTAAACGCATTTATTTAATATAACTGTAAATTTATTTATTTATTGCATATAAATTTGACAGTTAGAATTTATTTATTTCATATTAACTGCCAGGCATAGTTATGTTAAATTTTATTTCATATTAACTGTCAGTTAAGTTTACGTTTATTTTTGCATATAAACTGCCAATTAATAGTTATTAAATTTATTTTGAGTATAAACTGATAATTGATATCATTATTTATCACCTGTTATATATTGATGATTGTTTGAAATTGGATGATGACTGTGATAAATGATGTATGATTTGATGGATGAATGGATGATTTATTCTATTAATTGCAAGTTGCTATGCATTTCATTCATTCGGGATTGCGGTTTGAAATGATATACAACCGCATTTTATTTTAAATTGCGGATTGAGATGATAAACATCCGTATCACTTGACCATAGGGTAGAAAATTCTATACAGGCACCGCGGTATACATATAATATATTTTGGAATGTTTTTATGGTTTTGTAAAGCTATATATATATGGTTTATGGGATATTGAATTAGTTATTTATATATATATATATATATATATATATATATTTGGGTTTAAGCTTTGTATAAATTTGATTTGAAGTATAAAATAAAGTTTGATTTTCAAGATCAAATACGATTAAGCATTTATTTAAAATCTAATTTCTGGAGTTTTTATGACTTAAATGAGAATAAGATTTGGAAGATGAATATTAAGTTAAATTGAAATTTAATAAAAAATAAATTTTTTAAAGGATATGATTTTTATAACTTGATTTTGTGTAAAGTGGTTTAAATGAATATCAGGTTGATTTAAATGAATATATCAAGTTTAATAAATTGAAAGATTTTCCAATTATGTGAAGTTAAAGGTTTTACTTAAATTATATTGAATTCATTAAGTAAACATTTCAAGTCTGAATAATAAGTAATTGAATTTGATATATATGGGTTTGTCAAATGAGTTTGTTTTTGAAATGGTGAAATATTAAAGCTTTGAAACATAAGAATTGAAATGGTATTTGGTAGTTTAAATCGATATTTGAAATTGATTTGTGAAATCTAAAGAAGCTATTTTGGTTTATAACGGAAATTTAATATTTAACCATTTGAGAAATGGAACTTGTTTCAAAGTTATGGTTTTCAAGATAGTATAATTTGAAAATATTATATTCAAGAGTTTTGATTTCTAAATATTTTACTTTGAAAATCCTATGATTTTGGAAAAGAATATATTGGAAAATAAAGATGATATCATATTATTTTGGGTTTCAAAAGGAAATGATATCATATTATATGGTTTTGAAATGGATATTTTATTTTGGTTTTAAAAGAATAATTATTTTTAGAATGACCGCGGTGTTATAATAACGATTGGTTGGCAAAGAGACCGGGATCGGATATGGACATACTCTCTGTCGATACCGAAAATCACTTTGACTAACCGTGTATGCGGTGGAGATTCCAGAATGAAGTAGGTTGGTGGCGGCGTTTCCTGTAAGGTAAATACGTGGACCCGACTCCCGTGAGTTGGCATAAGGTGGCTAAAACAGGAGTGATTCTCGGGCCAATGAGGTCATTCCTCTGATCGGGCACTCCTCTTCGATGTTATACTTTGACTTTGGATTGATTCAGTGGCCACTTTTATTTTTGTTTGGGGGGAGTTTGTTCAAGGTGGGCGGTAGCTGCGCACTGCGCGTTTCCACCAGCCCGGATAGCAATTGGTATATCTACCCTGGCATTGCCTAGTTGTGCCATGTCACCTACCCTATCGCGCCTTGTACGAGTTTGGATTTCTCCCGTAACCCGTGTGGTATTCTCTGGTGGCTTCCCGATCAGGAGGGACCATGATATTGGATGGACTACTGGGACTATTACGTGTTAAGGTGGAAAATGTAAAGCCTTAACACTGTTTAAAAGTAAGTTTATTTTACAAATAGATACTATTATAATAGCGCAATATACTACTTAGTAAATAGTTTAACGGATCCTTAGGAGATGTAAATCCCGAGCATCTCTTGAGTTACTGCACTCATATTTATTTCTGTTAATTTAACTCACATAAGATCTTTTAGTTCTGACTCGGGTGTTTTTGTCTTTTCAAATTCGCTCGGGTCAGTCCAACCGTTTCCGGATTTGAAGATTTAGCTCTGGAGGACGAAGACGAAAATTTATAATATTATTATTTATACTAGTGCACTACACACTGTTCCGTTGCATTATTATTGGTATGTGTAACTCTGATATGTATTATATAAATGGTTTTGTAAACAGATTTATAAACTGTATATTTGATTATTATATTTTATCCTTCCGCTGTGAGATTCTGTTTAGTTTTTTTTCTTCTCTATTTTTTCTTATTTACCCCATAACAATCCGCCCTTCCGTATGGTTTGAATTGGCACGTGTGTCGATTTAAGTGTGCGAAAAAGCGGGACGTTACAAGTAGGTTTTAATTTATTTTCTTTTTTCTACTAAATTTAATTACAAACTTATTAACTTAACCAAATTAAATCCACGAAATTTACGGGTCGTTACAACATCCTCATACTCACACTCCTCTGCAACTAATGCTCTCTTCTTCTTTGGCTTTGTACATTGATTGCTTTTATGGCCAAACTCCTGACAATTATAGCACTTGATACTGCTATTGACCTTTGCTTTAGCGGCTTCGTTGACAATTGGTTTACTGACTGCCTTGGAAACATTAGCACTGCTACTAGCACCCTTAGTCTAGTTGTTAGAACCTGCAAACACACCAATTCCTCGTCTCCCTTGTTTCTCCCTAGCTAGAGCTTTCTGATGTGCTTCAGCAACAGACATTGGATTAAACATATTGACCATGTCCTGAATTTGCATTCGTAGCCCTCCAATATATCTAGCCGTTAGCTGTTCCTCTGTTTCCATAATATCATTCCTTGCAATCAATTGATAGAATTCATTTGCATAATCATTCACTGTCCTCGTCCCTTGTCTTAAATTCTACAAACGTTGATACATAAGAGATTGATAATTGTACGGCAAGAAAGTTGCTTTCATCATCTTCTCCCAAGTGACAACCTTTGATTTTCCCATTCTCTCCCGAGTTAGTTTAGTTTGTTGCCACCAAGCCATAGCTCTTCCCCTTAGTCTTGTAGCAACTAATTGAACTCTGCGATTCTCTGGTACATCCTTGAATTCCAAAATTTCTTCAACATTTGACAACCAATCAAGAAATTCTTCTACTTGCATACCAAATTTAAATTCTGGAATTTCCATTCTCATACCCGACTCCCATTTACGATCATTTTCTGAATCCGGATATTGATTTCGCACTTGGCCTCGATTTCAATAATGAATACTACCTCCATCACCATCCTCCTCAAAATCATATGTATGTCGATATCGATCCCGACCATCTACATCTCTATGATCACACATGTCCCTTCTACCCTGTCTTTCAGCATCACTGTAAGGTTCATTCTCATACCCATGTTGAGTTCTTCTCTCTTCATTTCGATACCCATGGTGGTATCGCATCATTGAAACTGATGATTCTCTCCTATCTCGACAAGATAGGGGTGACATCCTCCTTTCTATCGAAATCGATGGTGAAATCTTGTTTCCACTCTGGTTCGAAACTGGTGACGTTCTCCTTTGATTGTGATTCATGTCTTTCATCAACTTCTCCAATTTCTCAATACCCTCATTGAACTTTTCATTGATACGTTGCTTTGTCTGCTCAGCTTCTTGTCTTCTATACACATCCTCAACATTATGATAGCGATTAGCACGTCCCAGAGGGATGATCTAGCTTTGATCTGGCTCGATACGACTTTGATATGGTTCGACTTAGCTCCGACTCGGCTAGGATCTGATATGACTCCGACCTAACTTCCTTTAACTCGGCTTTTACTTAGCTTCAACTTGATCTTACTTGGCTCCAATCCGGCCTTGATCTTACTTAGTCTGATACCAAAAAGTGACGCAGCGGATATAAACTTTGACGTGCTAATAATGTTTGATACCAATTTGGCGCAGCTTTCTTCCTCACGAAATGATTTCGTGTCAAATAAACCTGATAGAACGATAAATGCCCAATTCTGTTGATCGTGATGATACTGGAATCTAGCTATCTCCAACCCGTTGATCTCGTAGGATACCGAGTTGAAAGATCCACAATTCGATCGTTGATCACTCGCAAGTGATACCGAGAATTGGCTTCTACTTCGTTGATTCGCGCACGAATAACCCGAAGAAGAGAAAGAAGAAGGAGATCACACTCAACTTCAACAATGGAGGCAAAAGCACACGCACAAATTTTATTCAAAAATCAACTCCCTTTACAAATAACATCACATCCCTATTTATAGGAATTTACAACACACACGTGACTTACATATGCAACTCACGACCTACGACCTAACAACACTTACAAGCGACTCATCATCATAGGCGACTTAACAACAACACACGACCTAACAATACAACACCAACGACTTAATAGTAAATCATACACATACGACATAACGAAATACGACATAACGACATAACGATATACAACACATGACCTAATATCAGCGACATAAGCAAATATGCGACTTAAGGAAGCAGGCGACTTAAGAGAAGCGGCTATAGTGATGCGACATAAGCAAGTGACTTAAGAAACCAGCGACCTATCGGAGCGACTTAAGAAATGCGGCATAGGTTGGTCAGTTCGCGAACGACTTAAGAGATGCCAACGACTTACGACTTAAGAAGAATGCAGACTTGTAAACGACTTATTGAAGCACAGCATAAGTGAACCGCTTATAGAGCCGCGACATACGACCTATGACTTATAAGATGGGCGACTTAAGGCAATGAGCGACTTAGGGTCGTTGAGCGTCTCTTGAGCCGTTATCTGCAAGGCATGCGACTTATGCTGGTTGCGACTTAAGGAAGTGCACGACTTAAGGATGGCGAGCGACGTAAGATGGTCATGGTGCGCTGCATCACTTCTACAGTTGATCAAGTTCAATGGGGTTTTGTGTGATGGAAGCTTGGTCGTTGACGAGGTCAGGGCCGGAGTTGCAGATTTTTCTGGTGGTCGGAGATTTAGGGACGAGGCATTTCCAGGTTTGGGATCTGGTAGTTCCAGTTTGGTTACAAGTTTGATTTTCACATCTCGAATTCAATTTCGAGTTGATTATGATGTTTTGATGTTTGCGAGAGGGTGTTTGGGTGATGGTTGATGTGGGAAGATCATCGTTGATGATCAGAGACGATCAACGTCACCGTGTATGTGCACGGTGCACTGATGTTCTGGTGAAGTTGGTTTTGGGTTGTACTCGAGTTACTTGATGTGTTGACTTGAAGTATTGGATAGTTTTGCTCGAGGCAGTGGGGTTTTGGACTCAAAGCAAAATCGGGTTGCCTCAGGTTAATGTTTTGTTACAGGTTTTAAAGAAACCTGTTTTGGTCTGTTTTTAAAATTTTAAAATAAAATGTAAAAACTGAGTTTAAAATGTAAGTAAAGTTTAAATCTAAGTTTTAAATATGATTCAAGTTTAAATCTCAGTTTTAAAAGTAAAATAAAGTTTATAAATTTAAATTGTTTTGGCAACCTTAATGGTTAAATGGTTTGAATTTTAAAATGAAGTTTTAAAATGTAAGTAAAGTTTTTAATCAAAGTTTAATCTGGAATCAAATTTAAATCTTTATTCTAGTTTTGAAATAAATGGAAGTTTTTAAATTTAAAGGGATTTAAACAACTTTGAATGTTAAAGTGTATTTTTAAATTGATTTGAATTTAAAAGTAAATTTGGTTTAAATTTCTTTTAAGCTTCTTTATAAGATAAATATTTCTTTAACTTATAAAATAAAAAGGATTTTGAATTGTTTTAAAACTTTATTAATTTAATTAAAGAAAAACGAGTTCAAATTTTACAAAAACAAAAGCAAAGTTGTGTAAAAAGAAAATCAAGTAAATTTCAAAAGCAAGTTTCTTTTCAAAGTAACGAAAAAATAAAGATTTTGAGGATGTTTAAATTTAATATGTTTCAAGATTTGTAATTTTAAATTACCTTAACTATCATTCTAAATAGTAATTGTTTAAAATTAGGAAATTTATTTTAACTTTAGTTAATAAAATTAATTCTTAAGTTGTTTTTAAAACTTAATTAATAATGTAATTAAGAAAAAATTAAGGAAATAAAATGTTTTATCTTTAATTAAACTTAAGATCTTGAGTAATTAAAGTAAATTAACTAAGTAATTAAGTAAGGATAAAATTAATAAGTTATTAAAGAGGAATTAAATTAATGATTGAGAATTAATTAATTAAGGGAATATAAATTAATTAATTGAAGGTTAATTACTTGGTAATTAGGGATTAGTTAATTACTTAAATGATAAATTACTTAATGGAGGTAATTGAGAATTAATTACTTTGTGTAATTAATTAAAGTATGGATTAAATAAGATAATTTATTAAGGGTTAATAAATTATAAGTGTGATTAATTGAAGGATAATTAATCAATGGAAGTGATTAAAGGATAATTAATTTGAGTAATTAATGAGAATGGGTGAAGGTTAATTAATTTTTGTAATTAATTAAGAGTTAATTACTTATTGTAATTAAAGTATAATTGATCAAGGATGATTAATTAAGATGAATAATAAAAAGAGGATTAATTAAGTTGTTTGTAATTAGTTAATTTAAGTAAGGTTAATCTAAGTGATTAAAGGTTAGTAATTAATTTTGGGAGTGATCAATTGCTTATGAATGATTGAATGTTGTTTCAATGCTTTGAATTGGTTGATATCTCTGATATGAAATGTTTTGTGATATGATATGTTTGAATGGATAGTAATAAATGTGTTTATCTAACAATGATGAATTGCTATGATAAAAAGAGACATCCTATATTTAAAGTTTGAATTGTTTTTCATTTGAATAACTTGGGTTTAGATGACATTGGATTCGAAGAGACCGGGGTCGGGTATTAGTAAATACCCGAAACCACTTCGATACTTTATAGATTGATATGTGAAATTAATAAGTTGGAATGAAATGATTTAAGTGAATTGGACTATTTAATCTAAGTTTGATACTTAGAAATTTGTGAGCGAGATAAGTAATGTCTATAACTATTTGTGAACTTGTAATTGATGCAAGTTACCCGGGTTATATATATATATATATATATATATATATAGTTTTGTGCTGTTGTATTCCATGTTAGATGAGTTTACTCACGCTGGTTTCCAGCCTGACCCGGGTGTTACTTTGATGTAATGCTCGGGTCAGACCGAGTATTACAGATTTTCAGGAAAGGACGTTCTGGAGCTCAGAAGACGAGTTGGAGGGTAGGAATGTATGGAGTGTTTTTCACTGTGATAGATTGTTATTTATCTAGGACAAGTTATTTTAACTGTCTAGTCATTGTGAAATGTTGTAACTCTAGTGTATTAATGTAAATTAACTGATACAGTTTTTCTTGTATAACTGTTATTTTTATTTGATTTATATTTTGATCCGCCGTGAATGTGAGATTCTGTGTTTCATTTCTGTTTCTTCTTCTATCTCTTTTCTTCTTTTTCCTAACTATATGGAATCTTCGAGATCGAAAATTCCAGGTCGTTACATAGGAGCTTGGGATTACTAGAAGATGGTGGATTTTCTCTCTAAATTTTTTCCAGAAATTGGCCTACGGTTAGCTATTTCTACACCTTGCTATGTACTTTTGTATGAAGTGCCTTTCTGTTTAACTAATTTATTGTGTATTAATGTTTTTGTAGTATAGAAAAGAGTTGATTGATTTTCTTGAAACACTCCTTAGAAGAGGATGCGCTATGATTTTTTCTTTATCCCTGACTATTTAAAGCCTAAGATATACAAAATCCGAAAGCCAGCTTACTTTACCTACTTTATTAATATTGGGAACTATACCAAGCATGACTGAAATTGCTTAACTGCTGGAATATAACATTACACATTTTGAATTTATTTTTGTAACCTTTCACTAGGCATAAATGGGAGAAATTTTGATAGTTGGTAAAATTAAAACTTAGGAATATAAAGAACAAAAAATTTAAGTCCTCATGGTAAATCAATGTATATACTACATTTAGTATCTTTTTGTTACCTTTAAATTTCATTTATTTGTCCACTGCAATTAATGCTACTATTAAATTAGCATTTACTTTTCAAAGCCTAGGTTATAATGTGTTAAAAAAAATTCTGTCCCCTGATATGGAATGTAGTTAATCATTAAGAACATCTTTGGATTTTGGTTTGTTATTATTTCATTCATTTTGGTCAGCTTTTATTTTTGCATGAATAAGACTTTATAATGCACTTTTCCATAGAGTTTGTTATAAGGCAAATTGACAGTATCCAATCAATTTTTGGTATTTAGGAATTTACAAATCACTCCACTAATGATGAAGTCACAATAGTTTCTAACTTTTAAAACTAATGTTCGTTATTGTATTTGGGAAATTTGATTACAAATCATGTGCTTAATATGTAGAGTTTTTTTTACCTAGTTAGATTGATACTTCATGTTCACTGAAAAATATAGCATTTCAAGAAAAATTGCATTTTATACTTATTTTTGCCAATTAGTATACGAAATTTTCTAATTCTATAATTGTTAGCAAGTTAATCATTTAGTTTACTCCGTATTTTTATGTGGTTAACTTGAGTTTCTACATTCATATTTCATACAAAATTTGTTGTTATAGAAGTATATGTTCACTTTATTGGAACAAACAAAATTACTGTAGATTTGAATTTTCATCGAAATTATTGTTTACTAATTTATCCATTGACTCAACCATTTGTTAAGGTAAATTTTTCATGGTCTTCCATAAATGGATAAATAATGAAATGCTGGCTATATTATCAAATGAACTATCATAGGTATGGCTATATTATCAAATGAACCATTATAGATATTTTGACATTAAAATAAAATTTGTTTTTTATTATTTTAATCTCAAAGTAGTAAATTATGACACCATAGTCCTTTAACTATTATGCTTCATTTAGCAATTATTTGTCTTGAATGCTTATCCTTTTATATTTTGCATGTAGAACTATTTAAAAACTACAACATTGGGTTAGTTATAGGTAGATAGTGAAAAAATGTAGTCAAATTTATTACCCATCCAATATTGTGGTTACCTCGAACTGTATTTAGCTCTGCCAATATGTGTTACTAATGATAGTTCCAAATCTGTAAAAATGTGAAGAGAACAATTCTTGTAGAAATAACCTACTTCTTAAAAAACAAATTTTACAACAGTAATTTGGTTCCTTTGGATAATTTTTACCTACTAAAGTCGTCCTTCAAGAATCAAATGATCTTATTTGCCTTATTATGATAGTGATATGCACAATATTATCAAGATTATATACATTGGAAACTACTACCTAAGCTAATATTTCATGCAAGTTATCTATGCATTATGATAATGGTTACGTTTGCCTAATGTTTTGATTATAAGAAATTGGTTTGTATGCATATCAGATCACAGTCACTTTTCTATTATATTTTTCTAAACTACACATAAGAGTGTACACTTCCAACCAATCCACTATGAACTAATTTAAGATACAATCATAGAGCATAAGCTGAATTGATGAACCATGTGAAGTTTCACTCTATTTCGTTGGATAATCACTTTATGTAATACACTATGAATAATTGTCTATATTTAGTTTATCTTTATTTTAGTATGGACTTGGAATTTTTATTGAAGTTGTATTTTTGTTTATGCTAAATGGTAAATTTACAACGTTATTGTGTTTTATCTGCTATTTACTAAATTACATAAAGAAGTTGTCTCATCATATATTGATATTGTTTGTTCGATAGTTACTTCACTACTATATTATGCAGTCAGCGGATCTTCTTCTCATACTCTTGCTTGGCTCAAAACTAAGTATTAATTTGTGTAGCTTAACATTTTCGACCAATCTATAAGATAATCAATGTTTGTTTTCTTTGGATTTACATATTTAAACTTTAGCTTTAAATGACTACCAAATAATGCTTAACTATGGAGGTCCATATTTGAACATATTGTTTTTCCATAAAGAAAATATTAATTCTAAAATATTTCACACATTAATGATTAACTATCATGGATCACACAATTGGAAATCTCCCATTGAAATCTCCCTCCTTTTCTATGAAGAGAAAACATCTATTTTGATAGGTGATTTATTTACTTTTCATTATGAAATTATTGTTCAATGATGATTTAAATTGATTATTTGAATGTTTTATCAAGTTTATAGTTTTTAATTAGAAATTTTTTGCTTTGATTTTTAAGTTTTTTTTGCTTTCATTTCTTATAATGTCTATTTGAAAAAGCATGCATTGATTTCTCTTTACGTTGATATTTTGCATGCTTAACTTATTTGTAATGATATTCAATTTTATATTTCAGAATTATGTCAGGTAATTGTTGAATTATTATTATCATTATTTAATTTTTTAACATCCAACTAAGTTAAGGAGGCTAGCACCTTGATGGTGTATCATGTTCCTCTTATAATTATTTTCCCTTCAAAATTTATATTTAACCAGCTTATATTCTTTAGATTTGTGGCTATGCACTGACAATTTTAACCATATTTGAGTTACTTTCCTATATAGAAATCATATGTATAATATGTTTCTCTTCTGAAAATTCTGGTATTTGAGGATATACTAATCACTATATTGGATAAGCTTTTCCTAATGTTCTAAAGTAATACTAATTACTTTTGGGAATTCCTAACTATTGAATTTGATTAATACTTGCCATTGTTAAAAATAGAGTCCAAAAAAGAATCACTTTCCTTACTTATTTCGAACATTTAGTACATGGTTAAGTTCAATTTGAACTTTTTTTATATTTTGTTGTTATGGAAATTTTCCTCCACTTTGTTAAAAACAAAATTATAGCAATTTATCACTTTTTGTCTAAACTATTGTCCACTGATTTGAAAATCAATTCTAAAAATTTAATATTTAATTCACTAATTTAGTAGGATTGTGAATTTTGGTAATAGTGCATAATGCCAACGGCAGGATCGAGCGGATTTTAGTTTACAGAAATAATTTTTTTGTTAGGTAATAGTAATTTGTATAATCACAAATGATTGAGGGTTTTATTATATAGCTCGAATCTATATGAAACGATGGAAAAAAGGCAGATTGATTTTTGTTTAAAATTTACAAACCTGTTTCATAGAATTAAGATTATTAATTTATGAGTTTGATTTCTGATTAACTCAAAATCCATATGAAATCTAAAGTGCGTTTGTAACAAAGTGTATCTTGCTTGCCTTATTTAAGGAATCTGTAAATTTGGATGTCAGTGAGTTTTCCTGATGCACATAGTCCTTTCTTTAATTGGTATTAACATAGTTCAATTTTTTTTTATAGAAAAAGGAACGTATACACAATGGTGTAAACATATTAAGCCTTGCTACATATGATTAGTGGCAAAGCCACCTAGTAAATTCAGGTATGGAATGTCTTTAATACAGTTTCAGAAAGTAAAAGTTTATCATTATAAAGAAATGTTTTGGCTTAACATATAAATCTTTATCCATTAGTAATATTGATGTTTTTGTTAAAAAAAGATAGGATGTACCAGGCTGCAAACACAAGAATTAATACCGTACAATAATTTATGTAATAATTAATGATTTCTTATTAGATTGAACTACTAGACTTTATGGATGATTATAACAATTAGTTGGCCAATTGATGAAATGTTAGGATAAACAAGAGTATTGTACATTCTATTGTGGCCTAAGTTTTGATTTATGTATTATTCAACTTGTGTTGTGTATCATTTGTAAAGATTATGCTGGATTCAAATAGGAAAGCTTCCATAGCTAAAAGCTAAGGCAAGCCTTTGTATGAGTCAATCTATGATTGATAAAAATAAATAAGCTTGAAATTTATTTTGAAATTTATTTTGAAGCTTGAAATTGAATTGGCATGGGTTATACTCGAAATCATTTGAATTTTGAAGTGAATTATTTTGAAAATTTTGACTTGAGTTATCACACAAATAAGAATTACACAAATCATTTATCATTTGATTTTGTTGTGTAGAGATTTCAAGTAGAGATGAAATGCTATTTTCGAGATTCGAGGATTGGTCATCGTTTTGAAAAAATTGTTTTTCAAAATTCGAATTGTCTAAAGAATAGTTGTCGTTAAAATATTCATACGAATTCGGAGTGAAATCGTATGGATTATATTGATTTTCACAACTATTGTAAAATTCAAGTGAGTATGGAAAAGGAAACTCAGACATTTTCAAGATTTTTTTTTTTATATAGAGGAAATATGTTTACAAACAGAATTTATTTTTCAAAAGGGAAATTGATTTTTGTTTTGTTTTATGGTTTTCCAATATATTTTTTTGGCTTTTTTTTTAAGAAAAAGTTTTATATATTTTTTTTGGATTTTTGTTTTTTTTTTATAGATTTTTTGGATTTTTGAAATTTCAAAGGAAAAGGATTTAAAGATTTCAAATAAAAGGAATATTTACAATTTTTTTTTTTTTTGAAATTTTTTTAGTTTTTTTTTTAAATATGCATGAACTAATGCTACTAAATGAATGCAAGCGTTAATTACAAATGATTTATCCTAAGTTAACCTAAAATTGTATAATCACAAATTGTCTTAAATCAACAAGATAGTTCTCAGCCAGGTAACGGACAGGATTTATCGGTACACCACGAATCACCGTAGCAATGCAGCCGAAGGTTTAAGTACCTTCAGAGAAACAATTCAGTATAATATTTACGAATCACCGTAATATTTATAACTGATTATTGCTCTGCCATAGCTTAGACACCAAGAATTTAAATTGTTCAAAGAAGACAAATTGTTAATATACAATTAAGTGTTATCTAACCGTTATTTAAAAAAAAAATTCTATGATGAAATACAAAGCAGAAATTAAACGTGTACTAACAATGCAACTATGAATGGATTTTTTTTTTCAATTTTCAAATTTTTTTTTAAATATATGCAAACAAACATCAATGCAAGGCAAATAAAAACAATAGATATAGCAAGCAAGCAGTTTTCTTTTTTTAGCAAGCAAAGTGAAGCAATTATTTTTGGCAAGCGGTCTTCTTTTGAGTCCCTGATTCTACAACCTGAAAAATAAAAATGAGATATATACAAGTATTTTTTTTGTATATTTTTTTTTTGATTTTTTTTTTGTATAGTTAAACAAAACAGAACCAAAAGAAAAACCACAAATCAACAAAGACAAAGACTCTTTCTTTTTTTTTAAAAAAAAAACTAAACTAATTAAGAAACTAAAACAACTAATTAAAAAAAACTAAAAGAAAGCAAAACTAACCTAAAACAACTCTCTTTTTTTAAAAAAAACCAAATCAGGGCCCGACCCAAAATAATTAAAACTCCAGGAAATAAAAAGCATCAGAGGAAAAATTCGTTGACCAATTCTTATTCAAAAACTTATTCTTCCTTTCAAAAACTAGTGCGAACCAAATTCCCCTAAAAACTAGACCAAATTGAATTACAACAGAAGACGAAAAAAAAGAAAATTAAATAAATAAATAAAAGAATTTGGTGGTCGCGTGAATTCGTCGCGGTTGATGGAGGATTGACGATTGGGGTAGGGGCTAGATTGGTACGCCGACTGAGGAGGTAGCGAGTTTCGATTCAAGAGGGGGGTGGGGGGTGTTACAGGCGGAGTTTGAAGAGGGAGTGAGGTTGTTTCTGGTTCAGGCGAGTTTGGGTGGAAGGTGGCTACGATGACTACAGTTTGTTGTTTGGTTCGATGTGGGTGGTCTCGTTCGATGTTGTCATGGTTGATGAATTGGTGTGTGGTTCAGATAAGTTGTGTTGTTCGCAACAGTGAAAGGAAGGGTGAGGCAATGGGCAGTGAGACAAGATGGTAACTGTTGTTTTGATGTTATGGATGGCCAGAAGGGATATGTAGTTGAAAGTATTGCAGCAGATTTCAAAGGAAGGCAGTCGAAGTGGGTTGGTGCACAGCAGAGTGATGGGTGGTTAGCGAGGAGGAGCAGTTGTGGAAGTATAGATGGAGGATATGAGGTGACACTGTGATAACGGGAGGAGGACAGGTGATTGAAGAAGTTGTTATGGTAGCGTATGGGGTATTTGGCAAGGCAGAAGGGGGAGTGGTCAGTGATGAAGTCAGAATTCTTTTTTTTTATTGGATGACAGTATCGGTAAGTATTGGTGAGTGAAAATACTGATGTTTTGAAGGTGGATGTATGGAAGATGTTGGTCGTAGAGGCTGCTGGCAGGAGATTATTGAAGTGTAGGAAGTAAATGTTGTTGAAGTAAAGGAAAATGAAGGTGATGTTGACAGTGAATGGTTTAGAAGTGGTTCAAGTGATACCAGAAGTGTGGTAACTGTAAGTGGGTGGTATTGGGTGATGTAATGGAATGGTATGTGGTTAATGGATGAGTATGATGAAGAATTTGCACAGTTTGCAGAAATGATGTGCACAGTTTTGTACAAAGAAAAATTGTAAATGTAATGTGTGAATCGTAAGTGTAGGGGTATGCAGCTAGCTGATAGAGGATTGTACTAGCTTGTTTGGAGATGAAGATTGGTGGTTTTGTGGTGTTTGAGTGGTAGTTGAGGAGCAGAAGCAGGGGAAGGTGGTTGTAGCTGAAGGTAGAGTGTGATGGATTCGGTATGTTGTGACTGTAATGTAGTAAGGCAGGGTTATGGTGTTGCTTTGTTTGAGACAGTGGCACAGGTGGTTTTGGGATTGAATGCTGGAGCTATCGGAAACTACACGTGTTTTGAATTTATACATCTTTGTTTGCTTACTAATCATGTTATGAATGCCTGCTCTTGAAGAATCATGTGTTTTTTCTTATACAAGTGGGATGTTAGATGAGAAACAGCCAAAAAAATTTAACAAATATTTTATTCATTTATTTATAAAACTTTAAGGTTTTATATTACAAAAGTTTGAACTTTTAAATTAATTATATATCATTGCCCAAAATTTTATGAATATAAGAAATTTCTATAATTCTTATTTCGGTTAAAATTTAACTTTAATTGGAATTTTAAAATTTTAAATTCTAACTTCCAAATCTTTTAATTTAACGGTATATATTTGTACAACATTTTATTCCACTTTTGTCTCTTTTAAAAAATTGGTTATATACCTTTTAAATAAAGTAATTATTATTGTGAAAAGAAATAAATTTTATGTTTCTTTTATACGTATATACATCAATTCTTAGTTAAATGATAAATGAATCAAATGGATGTAAGTAAATCAAATTTTAAATTTAGTAATAAATAGTGTACAAATAAGCTATTTAACTACACGTTATAATTGGTACGTTTATATCCGTTTTTGTTTGATTTAGTTGGCATATAAATGGTACGTTATTTGATGAAATATTCTTTAAACGTATATTTTACTAAATATAAGAAGCGGATAAAATAAGAAACGAATAAATAAAATACGTTATTTTGTTATAAATTGGACGAATGTTTCGTTTATTTATTGCGTCTATAGTACGCACTCCTAAATTTATTACCTTAGCTATAAATAAATCAATCAATCAGTAGACGTGCATTTCAAAAGAGGGAAGGAATTAACTATAGCTGTTCAAATTTATTTCTTGCTTTGTCATTCACGTGTAAACTTTCTACACTTTCCATTACCTCTCGTATATAATAGGAACAAAATCTTCCAACTCCTACAGATGTTTCAAAAATCAGTTACTCTTGTCGTTTTCTCTCACAAAATTTACGCAACTCATCTTATAAATTAAAACCCACGTACCCAACGTAAATTGCATCCCATTTTGGTTCAGTCTAATTCTTCCTTGCGTGAGAAAGCTTCTCTGAAGATATGGCCGCGTGTACTTCTTTTTCTTTTCTTGTCTTTTTTCTTGTGTTTTTCTAATTTATCAAAGCAAACTTCACTGTAATACTCGTACAACACCTTACGGCATAATATTAGTTCCATTTTCTCTTGCGTGTGTTCTTGGCTTCACGTAATGGCCATTGAATATTTTTGTTTCTTTTTTTTTCTCTTTCATTCTTTGTTTTCTTCATTCCTATCCGCCGTTCAACACCAGTGCTCAACCCTCCATCACTATACACGACCAGCCTGCACACTACTCCTCCGTCACCTCCTCTAGCTTCAACGTCGTCCTGACCTTGCCTCGCCTCCAGTCGATGATGGCCGAGCCATGCAGTTGTCGAGCCTTCAGATGATGATGCACAGACATGTGCATATACAGGCCGAGCATCGTTGATGCATATGACCAAACCTTGAACCAAAATTTTTCGCCACCTTTGCTTATGAAATCACAGCCTAAACTTTCCAACCTCACTGCCTTTGCACGCGTGCATGACAGTCATTGGATCTGGACAAGGCCGAGTACGTGGAGTGGGGTTGAGTCGTGTGGTGAAGGGGCTGCATTATTAATTTATCATATCATTTTTCCAATCTAGCTATTCAGTTCTGCTTATATGTTCGTATTTGAATCTTTCGTAATTAGTTTTATATGTTTGTTTCAAGATCTGAATTCGATCGTCGCCTCCGCAAAAATTTGAACGTGCCTCCTGTACGTTTTTCCGGTATGGTTATCGTTGTTTTGAATCTAATCTTCAGTGTCATAGAGGTGAGTATTCACATCTGACAAACATACTTATAGATCTGTAAATTATTAACAAGTGAAATTGTAGAATGATTATATTATATTTTACTTGCCTGTGATACAAATTTTATGATGTTAAAACCATGTTATTAAAATTGTCCCATCACCCGTTATATTATTTATATGCTGTTATACTATTTATTTATTTACTATTTATTACACCGCAAGTTCCCTATAGAGTAGAATAGTTACGGGCAGAAATAATAGGCCTGAACGATATTTATTTATTTATTTATTTATTTATTTACTTGGGATTGCAGGTTTGAAATGATAAGACTCGGGTTTTTCTTTGTAAATTACGAATTTGAAATGATATATTATCCGTATCACTTGACCTAGGGTAGAAAATATTATACGAACCCGTGGTTATTTATATACATATTTTTCTAGAAATTTTAAGTAATTTAAATTTATATATTATAATATTTTGACTTAAATTAAATTAAAAGTGATTGTTAGTGATTTTATACAAGAAATGAATGTTAAAGTTGGAATTTGACGTATAAATTTATTTTGGAAATTTTAATGGAATGCAAGTCAAGTAAATAAATATTATAATTTAATATAAACTAGAATTTAAAATAAATTAATAAAGTGTTATTATGTTTTCTATGAATTAAATGGTTAAAGAAATGAATACTTAAAAATGAAATTTGAAATATATCTTAACTTAGAAATGGAAGTTTGGTTTAAGAATAAAAGGTAAGTTAAGAAAAAAATTGAAAATTTAGTTATATTTTGAAATGGGAATTTAACTTAATTGTTAAGAAATTTTTGAATACAAAGAATAGAAAATTTTATATTTGACTTTAATAAGTGAAGCCTTGAGAAATTGATATTTATTGTGAAATTTACTTTATAAAATCATAAAATTTTGGGAAATATAAATGACTATTTCAAAGTCGAAAATATGATTTTTATAAGAAAATTGGTTTTAATTAAAGTTTAATTATTGATGAATTTATATTAAAGTCTTAAATTTAATTAACTTAAAATCTGTTGTAAGGGATATTACCGCACTTTGTAAGTGTCGTAGTCGATGCAAAGGAATCAAAGGCTAAAATTAATTAATGGCTATTGCGGTACTTGGTAAGTGCTGTGGTCGCGAAATTTAAAACTAAACCTGAATAAATAAAAGGTTACAATAGCACTTGTTAACTGTTGCAGTGGCTGAAATTAAGATTTTTGGATATTTGATTTGTAGATATAATAACTTCACTTTTAAAGATTAAAATGAAGTATTTTGATGAAATATTAACTATTTTGGAATTTATAACCACGCGTATTAATAACGTTGGTTGTTAAAGAGACCGGGAACGGATATTGGCATACTCTCTGTCGATACCGAAAACCACTTTAACAATCGTGAGCGAAGTGGAGATTCCAGAATGAAGTAGGATGGTGGCGATATTCTTTTGAGGTATGTACGTGGACCCGACTCCCGTGAGTTGGCATAAGGTGGCTAAAACAGGAGCAATTGACGAATAAGAAGGTAGCACCTTTTATCGGATGCACTTCTTCGTATGCCATACTATTACTTTGTGATTGTTTGGTGTGCACCTTTGATTTGGGAGTGTTGTTCGAGATGGGCGATAGTAGCAGCTACGCGCTACCACCGGTCCGGAAGCGTAAATTGGTATATCTACCCGGGCATTGCCTAGTTTTGACGTGTCACCTACCATAGCGAGCCTTGTATGAGTTTGGTTTTCTCTCATAGTCCGTGGAGTATTTAGGGTAATCTCCCGATCTAGAGATGCGCTGATACTGAATGGATTACTGACTATTACGTGTTAAGGGCTATATGGGTAACCCCTTAACGCTATTTAAAAGTAAGTTTATTTTAATTATAGACATTATTATAATAGCGAAATATTACTACATAGTAAATAGTTTAACGGAACCTTAAAGGATGGGCGGTCCCAAGCATTCTTTAAGTTACTTGTCTTTATATTACAGTTCACTTGAATTAGTTTACACTGTATAAGTATGTATGTCCTGACTCGAGTGTTTATGTTTTATTTTACGCTCGGGTCAGCCTGAATATCAGTTCGGACTTCATTTCCCGGAGCTAGGACTTCTGAAGATCATCTTTATCAAGCTGCTGTCAGTTTTCTATTCAGTCTTTTATCTTAGCCTATGTAATTGAGACAATTGAATTTAGGCTTTTCTGTGGTTGTTTCAAACTGTATTGGTTTAAACTATGTAATTTTGTACTTATTTTGAGACTATGTGTTAGTGGCTTCATAACCACCAAGTTAATTTAAATTCCGCTGCGAGTATTCTGATTCTGTATCTGTGATTCTGTGATTTGATTTCATTTGCTCCAATTTTATTTACAATCTATTGTTTTGAACTATTCAAGTTTGATATGTTTTAAATTTATTTTTGAATTTGAATGGTGCAAAATAGTGGGTCGTTACAAGTTGAATCGGAGCTTTGGTTTCTAGGCAAACCATAGTCTGCGGAGCAAAAACTCATTAGAGATAGGGTAGAAATACCCTAGAATGAGTGAAATCAATCTTAGAATCCTTTACTTGTGAGAGAACGTCTTTTTAAGTATAAAATGATTTTTTTTTAAAAAGGATTTTCAAAGAAGTATTTTGATATAAAATTTTCTTGTTTTGAAATCAAATTTTTCCAACTACTTCTTTTCCTTTCTCCACCCTATGTAATTAGGTCCTTTGTTAAATGCCTGTTCTAGTTGAAATTTGTCTTATCTAGTCTATCTTGGTCTCTATTTTTCCTCTGTCCT
Source organism: Allium cepa (assembly GCA_030765085.1). Taxonomy (NCBI): domain Eukaryota; kingdom Viridiplantae; phylum Streptophyta; class Magnoliopsida; order Asparagales; family Amaryllidaceae; genus Allium; species Allium cepa. The sequence continues at coordinate 553,786,654 of CM060938.1, read as the reverse complement.
TAAATTCATTCTTGATTTCTCAGGATGAATCGAGGAAATGCTAGAGTTAGGGGACGAGGTGTTGCCCCAGCTCCTGCACCCGCTGCCCCAGTTAGGTTTACTAAGCTTTGCAAGGAATATACCGAGATTGGTGGCACCAAGTTCATGGGATCTGAGAGCATAATTGAAGCTCAACAGTGGTTGAGAGACTTGGAGAGAATCTTCTCCGGTCTTGAGATCACTAATGCCCAGCAACGTCAGTTGGCAACTTGGGAATTGAAAGGAACCGCTTTGGATTGGTGGCTGTCCATTACAGCTCACACCGCTGAGGCTGACATCACTTGGAAACAATTTAGGGATGCTTTCCTCGCGAAATGGATGCCCGACGCAGGCAAGTCTCAGCTGTATCGGGAATTCATGGATTTGAGGAAAGGTGATATGTCCTTTACTGAATATGAAAGCAAATTCAATGAGCTATCGCAATATGGCCTTAATCTGATAGACACTCCTCTGAAGAAAAACAAGAAGTTTATTGCTGGTGCATGCCCCGAGTACTACGATCTCCTCATTACCCACGTGCATGGTACGTTCACCGCTCTGATGGACATGGCTATCAGATATGAGAACCCCACCTCTAGGAACCCTCCAACTGCCCAGTCTGTCCCATCTCAGTATTCGGGAAATTCCAAGAAAAGGAAGCCCCACTTTTAGCATCAACAAAAGAATAAGAATAGGACTCCGGGTTTAGGATCGTCTTCTTCATCTCAGAGGCAGCCTGTAGATCTTTCTGCCATTACTTGCCATAGATGCCACCAGAAGGGACACTATGCTAATAACTGTCCTACTTTGGGTGCTGCGTTCCCTCCTCCAGCTCAGTTGGCCAGACGAGACCTCTACCATATTTGCCTTCAGCCGGGACGCCCTACTCAGAAGAAGGGCAAGGCATCAGGGATTTTTGTTGTAACTTCGGCATCTTCTCCAGCTCCCCCGCCAGCCCCTGCACTCGCTCCTGCTCCTAGTGACTCTCAAGGTACACTTCAGGGATCTTTTACCTTGTTTTATTTTCCTGTATGTGTTCTCTTTGATACCGGAGTTTCCCATAGCTTTATCTTAGTAGATCTTTGTAATAAATTTGAGAATCTTCTTTCTCCCGAGTTTTCTTCTGTGCCTCTATGTGTTTCAAACCCTATCGGTGGTCCTGCAAACCTTAGTAAGGTTTGTAGGGATGTGAAACTCTTCCATGATAGTTATCGATTCATTGGTGATTTTTATGTCTTGGGTTTTGACGCTTTCGATCTACTTCTTGGGAGTGATTGGTTAGATAGGCATGATGCCCATATCTCGTGTAGTTCTCGAACTGTTACCCTTAAGGATGATTTTGGTAATTCATTAGAGATCCAGTGTAGTTTGCCCCAGGATTTCGCTGGTAGTTTCATTTATTCTCTGGATTCATCCCCTGGTGACCTTGACTCGACTCATGTGGTCAGACTTTATTCCGATGTATTTGGTGAAGTCACTTCTTTACGTCCTAAACGGTAAATTGACTTCCGCATCGACCTTATTCCGGGAGCTCGACCTGTAGTTCTTCCGCCCAGAAGAATGGCACCCTGCGAGATGGTTGAGTTAAGGAAGCAAATTCAGGATTTGTTCGCCAAGGGTCTGATCAGACCAAACTATTCTGAATGAGGAGCAGCTATAGTTTCATCACCAAATCTGATGGGTCCCTCCGAATGAGTGTTGACTATAGGGAGTTGAACAATCTTACTATAAAGAACAGATATCCTATGCCTCAAATAAATGATATGTTTGATCATCTCTATGGAGCTACTGTTTTCTCTCAACTGGACCTTGCCACGGGTTTTCACCAACTCAGAGTTGCTGAGGAGAGCATTCCAAAAACTGCTTTCCGTACTGATAATGGCTTCTTCGAATGGCTAGTTATGCCTTTTGGTTTAACTAACGCTCCCGCTTTCTTTGTCGATTTGATGAATCGTGTCTTTCGGGATGTGCTCAATAAGCTTGTTCTAATCTTTATTGATGATATCCTTGTTTTCTCAAAGACAAAGGAAGAGCACGAGTCACTTTTGAAGTATGTTCTTGAGACTCTTCGAAAACATCAATTGAAGGAAAAATTCTCAAATTGCCATTTCTGGGAAGAGGAAGTCCGATTTCTTGGACATATTGTTTCTAGTGATAGGGTTTCAGTTGATCCAGTCAAGATCGCTACGATCGATGTAAGTCTTTCCCTTCTTTCCCTTTCTAAACTGATCACTCTGTTTTTCTGGGATTCTTATTTCTCCCTATTCTGTTACAGGATTGGGAAACTCCTAAGACTCCAACTGATATTTGCAGTTTTCTGGGCCTTGCCGGTTACTATCGGAGGTTCATTGAGAACTTTGTCTGAATTTCTGCACCTCGCACTGCTCTGACTCGAAAGAATGCTAAGTTTATATGGAGCGATAAGTGTAAAGCGGCATTCCAAGAGTTAAAGAATAAGCTTACTTCCGCACCAGTGCTTACCGTTCCGAATGGAAATGAGAGACTAACGATATACACCGATGCTTGTCGCGAGGGTTTGGGAGCGGTGTTGATGCAAGATGGGAGGGTGATTGCCTATGCTAGTTATCAGCTGAAGACCCATGAAGCCAACTATGCTGCTCATGATTTAAAATTGCTGGTTGTTGTCTTTGCATTGAAGCTCTGGAGACATCATCTTTTGGGTGCTAAGTTTGACCTTTTCACTGATCATCAGTCTTTGAAGTATATCTTCACCCAAAAGTATTTAAATCAACGTCAAGTTCGGTGGCTTGAGTTTCTCGCTTCTTACGATCTTGACATTAACTATACCCCTGGGAAAGCTAATGTTGTGGCGGATGCTTTAAGTAGGAAGAAGTCCTTGTTGTGCCAGCTTGTTGTTTCTTCTCCTCTTTTGGATCGTATCATGGCTAAGCAGGAAAAGGATGAGATGCTTAGGCATATGAAGGGAAGTGTTCGTAACCGGGTAGGTGGTAGCAGTACTGATGCTAGCGGAGCTCACATTGATGATAGAGGAATTTTGAGGATTAATAATAGGGTTTATGTGCCCAATGTTGGTGGTTTGAGGCAGGAGTTACTTCGGGAACATCATCAATCCAGACTTTCCATTCATCCTGGTGTGGCAAAAATGTTCCAGGATTTGAAAAAGCTCTATTGGTGGAAGGATATGAAGCAGAATGTCTCTATCTTTGTTAGTAGTTGTGCGACTTGTCAGCAAGTCAAAGTGGATCATCACAAGACCCCAGGTTTGTTGCAGCCTCTGGAGATTCCCAATTGGAAGTGGAAGCAAGTTTCTATGGATTTCATCGATGATTTACCAAGATCTAGGAAGGGAAATAAGAGCATCTGGGTTATCGTGGATAGGCTGACCAAGTCCGCTCATTTTATTCCGGTCAAGTCTACCCGTACGGCTTCAAGCTTATCTGAGATTTATATGAGGGAGATTGTTCGCCTCCACGGTGTTCCCCTTAGCATTGTTTACGATCGAGACCCTATCTTCACTAGTCAGTTTTGGAAAGCTTTCCAGGAATCCTTGGGTACTCGACTGAATCTGAGCACCGCTTACCACCCACAGACTGACGGTCAAACGGAAAGGGTGAATCGCATTCTAGAGGATCTTCTCCGCGCATGCATTTTGGATTATGGAGATCTTGGAAAGATCATCTCCACCATATGGAATTCCCCTATAACAATAGTTATTAGGTATAATTCTAATCCTCTGTTCTTGTCTTATCTTAACCCTCTAGCTGTTTCATTCTAACTTTTGTTCAGTCTAGTCTTAAGATGTCTCTGTTTGATTCCCTTTACGGGCGACCCTGTAGATCTCCATCTTGCTGGATTGAATCCGGAAATCGTTTGGTTCTTGGTCCCGATATGATTTTGGAAGCTTTGGAGAAAGTCGAATAGATTAAGAGAAGGTTAAAGATTGCCCAGGATAGGCAGAAGAAGTACGCTGATCGTCGTAGAAGGAGTTTGTAGTTTGAAGTTGGTGATCTGGTCTTCCTTAAGGTCTCTCCCTTAAGGAATGTGGTTCGGTTTGGGCGTAGAGGGAAGCTTGCTCCTAGGTTCATCGGTCCATTCCGCATCTTGGAACGGATTGGGTCTCTTGCTTATTGACTAGACTTGCCCGAGAAGTTTGCTGGAGTACATAATGTATTCCACGTATCCCACCTTCGTCGCTGTTTGCATGATCCATCTCTTATTACCCAACTTATTCTCTTGATAGTTTAGATATCGAGCCTAATCTAACTATTGAGAGGAAGCCACTTCGTATCATTGATCGAGGTACGAAACAGCTAAGAAGGAGATCTGTCTGCCTGGTCAAAGTGCAGTGGAGCACTAATGAACGGGATTGCACCTGGAAGACGGAGGAGAGCATACGTGCTTCGAATGCGGAATAATTTATTTTAGGTACTTTGCTCTATTTTCTTACCTTCCTTCGTTTTTTCCTTCTTCCGTTCCTTTTCGAGGACGAAAAGTTTTGAGCAGTGGAGAGTGTAACGGCCAAAAAATTTTAACAAATATTTTATTCATTTATTCATAAAACTTTGGGGTTTTATATTACAAAAGATTGAACTTTTAAATTAATTATATATCATTGCCCAAAATTTTATAAATATAAGAAATTTTTATAATTCTTATTTTAGTTAAAATTTAACTTTAATTGGAATTTTAAATTTTTAAATTCTAACTTCCAAATCTTTTAATTTAACAGTATATATTTGTACACATTTTATTCCACTTTTGGCTCTTTTAAAAAATTGGTTATATACCTTTTAAATTAAGTGATTAATATTGTGAAAAGGAAATAAATTTTACGTTTCTTTTATACGTATATACATCGGTTCTTAGTTAAATGATAAATGAATCAAATGGATGTAAGTAAATCAAATTTTAAATTTAGTAATAAAAAGTGTATAAATAAGCTATTTAATTACACGTTTTAATTGGTACGTTTATATCCGTTTTTATTTAATTTAGTTGGCGTATAAATGGTACGTTATTTGATGAAATATTTTTTAAACGTATATTTTACTAAATATAAGAAGCGAATAAAATAAGAAACGAATAAATAAAATACGTTACTTTTGTTATAAATTGAACGTACGTTTCGTTTATTTATTGCGTCTATAGTACGCACTCCTAAATTTATTACCTTAGCTATAAATAAATCAATCAATCAGTAGACGTGCATTTCAAAAGAGGGAAGGATTTAACTATAGTCGTTCAAATTTATTTCTTGCTTTGTCATTCACGTGTAAACTTTCTACACTTTGCATTACCTCTCGTATATAATAGGAACAAAATCTTCCAATTCCTATAGACGTTTCAAAAATCAATTACTCTTGCCGTTTTCACTCACAAAATTTATGCAAGTCATCTTATAAATTAAAACCCACGTACCCAACATAAATTGCATCTCATTTTGGTTCAGTCTTCTTCTTCCTTGCGTGAGAAAGCTTCTCTGAAGGTATGGCCGCATGTACTTCTTTTATCTTTTCTTGTCTTTTTTCTTGCGTTTTTCTAATTTATCAAAGCAAACTTCACTGTAATACTCGTACAACACCTTACAGTATAATATTGGTTCCATTTTCTCTTGCGTGTGTTCTCGGCTTCAGTAATGGCCGTTGAATTTCTGTTTTTCTTTTTTTCCTTCATGCTTTGTTTTCTTCATTCCTATCGGCCATTCAACACCAGTGCTCAACCCTCCATCACTGTACACGACTGGCCAGCACACTACTCCTCTGTCACCTCCTCCGGCTTCAACGCCGTCCTGACCTTGCCTCGCCTCCAGTCGATGATGGCCGAGCCATGCAGTTGCCGAGCCTTCAGATGATGATGCATAGACATGTGCATGTACAGGCCGAGCATCGTTGATGCATATGACCAAACCTTGAACTAAAATTTGTCGCCACCTTTGCTTATGAAATCGCAGCCTAAACTTTCCAACCTCACTGCCTTTGCACGCGTGCATGACAGTCATTGGATCTGGACAAGGCCGAGTACGTGGAGTGGGGGTTGAGTCGTGTGGTGAAGGGGCAGCATTATTAATATCATATCATTTTTTCCAATCTAGCTATTCAGTTTTTCTTATATGATCGTATTTGAATCTTTCGTAATTAGTTTTATTTGTTTGTTTCAAGATCTCAATTCGATCGTCGCCTCCGTAAAAATTTAATCGTGCCTTCTGTACATTTTTCCGGTGTGGTTATCGTTGTTTTGAATCTAATCTTCAGCGTCGTAGAGGTGAGTATTCACATCTGACAAACATACTTATAGATCTGTAAATTATTAACAGGTGAAATTGTAGAATGATTATATTATATTTACTTGCCTGTGATATAAATTTTATGATGTTAAAACCCTGTTATTAAAATTGTCCCATCACCCGTTATATTATTTATATGCTGTTATATTTTATGATGTTATATTATTTATTTATTTATTGTTTATCACACTGCAAGTTCCCTGTAGAGTAGAATAGTTATGGGATGAAATGATAGGCTTGAACGATATTAATTTAATTATTTATTTATTTACTTGGGATTGCGGGTTTGAAATGATAAGACCCGGGTTTTTCTTTGTAAATTGCGGATTTGGAATGATATATTATCCGTATCACTTGACCTAGGGTAGAAAATATTATACAGACCTGTGGTTATTTATATATATATTTTTCTAGAAATTTTAAGTAATTTAATTCTATATATTATAATATTTTGATTTAAATTAAAAGTGATTATTAGTGATTTTATACAAGAAATGAATGTTTAAGTTGGAATTTGTAGTATAAATTTATTTTGGAAATTTTAATGGAATTCAAGTTAAGTAAATAAATATTATAATTTAATATAAATTATAATTTAAAATAAATTAATAAAGTGCTATTATGTTTTCTATGAATTAAATGGTTAAAGAAATGAATACTTAAAAATGAAATTTGAAATATATCTTAATTTAGAAATGGAAGTTTGGTTTAAGAATAAAAGGTAAGTTAAGAAAAAAATTGAAAATTTAGTTATATTTTGAAATGGGAATTTAACTTAATTGTTAAGAAATTTTTGAATACAAAGAATAGAAAATTTTATATTTGACTTTAATAAGTGAAGCCTTGAGAAATTGATATTTATTGTGAAATTTACTTTATAAAATCATAAAATTTTGAGAAATATAAATGACTATTTCAAAGTATAAAATATGATTTTTATAAGAAAATTGGTTTTAATTAAAGTTTCATTATTGATGAATTTATATTAAAGTCTTAAACTTAATTAACTTAAAATCTATTGTAAGGGATATTACCGCACTTTGTAGGTGTCGTAGTTGATGCAAATGAATTAAAGGCTAAAATTAATTAATGGCTATTGCGGTACTTGGTAAGTGTTGTGGTCGCGAAATTTAAAACTAAACCCGATAAATAAAAGGTTACAGTAGCACTTGTTAAGTGTTGCAGTGGCTGAAATTGAGATTTTTGGATATTTGATTTGTAGATATAATAACTACACTTTGAAAGGTTAAAATGAAGTATTTTGATGAAATATTAACTATTTTGGAATTTATAACCACGGGTAAAAATAACTTGGTTGTTAAAGAGACCGAGATCGGATATGGACATACTCTCTGTCGATACTGAAAACCACTTTAACAACCGTGGGCGCGGTGGAGATTGCAGAATGAAGTAGGATGGTGGCGACGTTCTTTTGAGGTATGTACGTGGACCCGACTCCCGTGAGTTGGCATAAGATGGCTAAAACAGGAGCGATTGACAGACTAAGAAGGTAGCACCTTTTATCGGACGCACTTCTTCGTATGCCATACTATTACTTTGTGATTGTTTGGTGCGCTCCTTTGATTTGGGAGTGTTTTTCGGGGTGGACGGTAGTAGCAGCTACGTGCTACCACCGATCCTGAAGCGTAAATTGGTATATCTACCCTGGCATTGCGTAGTCGTGTCGTGTCACCTACCATAGCGAACCTTGTACGAGTTTGGTTTTCTCCCGTAGCCCGTGGAGTATTTAGGGTAGTCTCCCGATCTGGAGATGCGCTGATACTGGATGGACTACTGAGACTATTACGTGTTAAGGGCTATATGGGTAACCCCTTAACGCTATTTAAAAGTAAGTTTATTCTAATTATAGACATTATTATAATAGCGAAATATTACTACATAGTAAATAGTTTAACGGATCCTTAGAGGATGGGCGGTCCCAAGCATCCTTTAAGTTACTTGTCTTTATATTACAGCTCACTTGAATTAGCTTACACTGTATAAGTATGTATGTCCTGACTCGAGTGTTTATGTTTCATTTTACGTTCGGGTCAGCCTGAGTATCAGTTCGGACTTCATTTCCCGGAGCTAGGTCTTCTGAAGATCATCTTTATAAAGCTGCTATCTATTTTCTATTCAGTCTTTTATCTTAGCCTATGTAATTGAGACAATTGAATTTGGGATTTTCTGTGGTTGTTTCAAACTGTATTGGTTTAAACTATGTAATTTTGTACTTATTTTGAGACTATGTGATAGTGGTTTCATGAACCACTAAGTTATTTTAGATTCCGCTGCGAGTATTCTGGTTCTATATCTGTGATTTTGTGATTTGATTTCATTTGCCCCAATTTTATTTACAATCTATTGTTTTGAACTATTCAAGTTTAACATGTTTTAAATTTATTGTTGAATTTGAGTGGGGCAAAATAGTGGATCGTTACAAGTTGTCTCATAAGACTGAACAATGGGAATATCAGTATAAATTGCACATTTCTCCCCTAGTTGAAGAAGATTGTAGAATGTATGAAGCATGCTTTAACGTCGTATCTTATTTTAAGCTAATATTGGTATATTATTATTAGTGAATATTTAATGTCAAATATTGGCAATACTGTTATTATATAATGTAAGTAAATATTAATAATTTAATTACCATTATTCTTCATTATCGGTACTCCTATGGACAATATTAGAGATATGTAAAAAATAACACACACGTATAATTTAATTACAATAAAAGATTTCAAACATCTTATAAGTTTGAATCTGTTCATGCTCTCCTCACATTTGATATACATGCACAAACTATTTAAAATAGTACACGCATATCTATGATTATTCTACTTTTCATCGAATAATATGGAATTTACAATCTTGAACATAAAATAATAAAATCTTTCATCCAAACGCGAAGCACATGTTATTTGTTTAATAAATATTACATTTCTCTATATATCGGTGTAATAATTGATTACTTTCTTTACCCGTTTAATTATTTTCTAAAATAATTTAATCTCATCAATGTTTCAATAAACGTTTGATTTGTGCATGTACACAATAAAAAATGCAACATTACTTACATATCAACGTCATTTTGTATGATAACCTTACATCTGGTGTTTTTAATACCAATTCCTCCTGCGCACGTGCATCGCACGTGCCAAAGTACTCGTATGTGTATACACACACACACACACACACATATAATTTAACATGATATAAGATTATATTTATAGAAGTATAAATTTGTATAAATATAAATATTTATATAGTATTTGTAAATTCAAATAATTTTCTAAATTAAATTTAATATTGAATTCAAATTTTAAATCTCGGATCTAGAACTGGATTTCAAAATATCTTATAATTTAAAATTTGTAAAATAGTTTATAACCTCAAATCCAGATCTAGATTTCTAAATATCTTGTAATTTAAAATTTAAAAACTATTTCATAACAGACTGTATTTTAATATGTATGTATGTATGTATTTATATGTACACTTTATATTTATATAAAATATGTGTGTGTGTATCTTTGTGCATATATTATAATAATTGTTTAAAATAAATATAAAATGATTTAGATATAAACAAATACATATATATATATATATATATATATATATATGCATATATGTATATACATACCTTCGGCCTACATAAAATTATTATCTTTAACTTACGGTTTTAAATTTTTTTAATATAAATTTTTTTATTTAACAATTCCGTATGAAATTGTTAAAACTATATTTAATTTTTTCCTTTTCAAAATTCTAATTTTGCAGCGTGCATAATTTCATTCTTATTAAACTTATTTTACATATATTACAAAAAAATATTTGTGTGTGTGTTAAGTTATGTAAAACATAATATCACACACACACACATATATATACACGGTTATATATATATATATGCATTAAAAACAAAATTTCACTACAACAAAGAAGATTTTTTACAGCGTTCTAAAAATGCTATCATAAACATTAGCAGCGTTTCAAAGAAGGCTACCTAATGACATGCTGCAATAAAGTCAGGAAATACAGCAGCATTTTAAAACTGTTGTTAAAAAGGAGGCTACCGCAGCTTTTAGAAAACGTTGTATTATATTAATTTTGCAGCGTTTATTAAACGATGCAAACTCATCAGATACGCTGCGGTATACCACTTTTTCACATGCTACACCTATTGCAACGTTTTCGAAATGCTGCAGTATATCAACTTTTTTGCAACATTTTACCTTTATGGTAGCAGTTTTAAAGCAATAATAAAAGCCGTGAATAACATATTCAAAAGGAAACAGTAAATATATAAAACACTAATAAATATAATCTGATATTATAACCAATTGTGAAGATTAAACATAATCAAATCTACATCAATTTCATACACCATAAAACAATATTTCATGAACAATGTTTTAAGCAAAAATATTAGCGACATAAAATCTTGCAAAAAAAGCTTGCTAAAAGAGAAAATATAAATTGTTGAAAAGTCCAAGCTTGTCTCCTTAAAATGTCCAATATGCCTACAAGAAGAAAAAAAAGCAATTAGAGATCGACGATAGAAGAGAAATATAAATTTATTTAGCATCAAATATAACAAGTTAAAGTAAATTTGACTAGCTCAAACTATAAAAAATCTCGTCCCTATTATTGGCCAAACAACCCAAGTGAAAAACAACCTAAATTCAATACGGTTCTTTCAGTTGAAGCGACACTACCATCCAACAAAGAAGGCCGTCATTTTCTACATAACAATAGCACTCATATGTACACGAAGGAAGAGGCATGCATCAACTTACCACATTCCTCGCATAAATACGATATTGCTTATCCTGCGTTGAACTTGAAATTGAATATATAGTTAGAAAGATGCAACTCTACATAACAAAATTTACAACATATAAAGATATGCATACATGAAAGGATCTGAGTGGTCAATTGTATCCATGGGACTAACATCCTCACAATCCACTTCGTATGATGCTAGCAACATTCTCTATCAAATTGAAAAATGATAGCCCGTTGTTAAAATAATAATTACAACATATTGTTTAATAAATGTAAAACTAAATGCTCAATAAACTTCATACACAAATAATACAGAGCAATTGCAATTTAACCTTATAATATTCACTCAAAAGATTCAAAAATATCTAAAGGTTAAAAGGTAGATTAATAAACAAATTAGTATCAAACAAGCTCTAAGTAACATACTATATAAGTTGCATAGTACAAGCACGTAAAATGGTGGCGGGTTTAAATGAGTATTAGATTAATTTCTTCACATCATGTTGGCTAATTTCTTCGAATATAGCAAAGCTTTCCTAATCATTTTACACATGTTTCTTGAAAATTATTTTCTTAATGGCATTTTATTATTTTATCACGTATTATTTATCACACTACACATTACAATATATGAGTATTAGTTTTATAATACTTAGTTAATATTTATGAACTTATTGAATTTTTATAAAACTTAGTTAATTTTTATAAACTTAGTTAATTTATTATTATTATTATTATAGACTCGTTTAATTATTATTATTATTATTATTATAAACCATAGTTAACTTATTATTTATTATCATTCTAAATCTTTGTTAATTTTTGTAAAACTATTTTTTATTATTATTATACTTAGTTAATTTTTCATAAAATTTATTATTATCGTAATAATTTAGTTATATTTTTATAACTCTTGGTTAATTTTTATAAACTTATTAGATTTTTATAAAACTTGGTTAATTTTTATAAATTAGTTAATTTATTATTATAATTAATATAATACTATTATTATAGACTCATTTAAATTTTATTATTATTATTATTATAAAATCTTAATTAACTTATTATTATATGTTTTAGTTAATTTTTATAAAATTATTTATTAGTATTATTATTATTATTATACTTAGTTAATATTTTTCACAAAATTTATTATTATTTTTATTATTTAGTTATATTTTTATAATACTTAGTTAATTTTTATAAACTTATCGAATTTTTATAAACTTATTGAATTGGGGTTTTTAGGCTAAAGGAAAAACTTAGAAAAAAGTTTAGTTTCAGGGACAAGAAGTTTGTTTTTTAAGCTGAAAGACACTTTTTAGTTTAAATCACAGAATGATAGTTGTAGTTATCATTTTCAGTTTACACTAAAAAGTGTCATTCAGGCTAAAAAGCAAACTTGTTGTGACTAATTTTTTTTGCAACTTCTTCCTTGTGCCTATTTACCTGTATTGAATTTTTATAAAACTTAGCTAATTTTTATAAATTAGTTATTTTATTATTATTATAGACTCTTTTAATTATTATTATTATTTATTATTATAAATCTTAACTAATTACTTATTATTATTATAAATCTTAGTTAATTTTTATGAAATTATTTTTTATTATTATTATACTTAGTTAATTTTTCATAAAATTTATTATTATTATTATTATTTAGTTATATTTTTATAATATTAGTTATTTTTTGTAACCTTTTTGAATTTTTATAAACTTTTTGAATTTTTATAAATTAGTTAATTTATTATTATTATTATAGACTCGTTTAATTTTTATAAAACGTAGTTAACTAGTTATTTATGAAATTGTTATATTGATATGCCCCAAAAGAATATTGACATCCATAAAAGAACTACAAATAATATACTCGCTTTGCTCACTTAGTTAAATTCAACATAATTAAAGATTATACAACATACTTGTTTTTATAAGTTATGTATATATTTGAAAACCATCAATAGAAATATCTCCAAAAAAATAACATTTATTTACCTTATATTGTAGTTGCCTTCCTATAACTGTTTGGAACTAAAAGATCAAAGAAGAAATAACAATATCAATATTCACATCTGCGGCCATGAACCAATCTCATCTGCCATCTTTTTAGCTCGTGATCTTGTATCTTCAAAACTGCATCAAACAGTTAACTAGTTTAGCCAAATATCATATGATGTAAAGGCATGTCTCAAAAATACACCATGTAATAAATCCATGTTGCAAAAGGATTTTTTTTTCCCCTTCTTGGTGCTGATAACAAATAAAGCTAGAGATGTACAACGGTTACAAAAAACGTGACCGTGCTCAAGCTTTTTCCTTGGTACAAGCACTTGACATTTTCTACCAAAATTTTCTTATATTGTCTCAATGTAGACTTGTATGGTTGTCATGCTAACTTATCCCCCAACTCGGAAATTTCTCTTTGCGCCAACTAAGAAAAAATCAACTACATATACAAGAAAATATTATGAGTAACAGTTATGGTTGGTTCTTAGCTCATTCCCCAACTTAGAAAAAACTTATCCCATGCAACAAGTTTACGTTTAAGGAAATTTCATATATGCTTCTGCGATCAGCCATGAAATTTAGGACAGAACATTTTTAAAAAAAAAACTGAAAAAAAGAACGATTGAAAGATGAACCAATAAAATTTTAAATTTTACTTGCCTACTTGTGGTTGCATGTCCACAGTCCATGCTCGTCCATCCGTAGTATACATCTGCACAGTCTACGCTGGCCTATCCACTTGACAATTCTAGTTGCAATTCACACCACAGTGTTGCATTGCTCTCTTTATTCCGGTCTGTCATTTTTTCTGGACTGTCTCATTGTTGCTTTGCTGCAAGCTTTGACTTCGTCTTTTGCTTATAGCTTGCCTGTCCACGTTGCTCTACATGCTGCATTGCCTGTTGCATTACATGCCTGCCTATCCTCTTTTGTCCTTCCATGTAACTTCTTCTGTTTTCGCTTCGTTTAACTTACCTGTGTCAGCTATAGCTCGCTTTTTCCTTCATTCTTGGCAGTCCTGCAGTACACTTTCATGATATTGGATAGAAAATAATTATTTTCAGTTTTTGAGCAAATGCAATGAGCAATAGCGTATACTTACAGCAAAAATATTAAAGTTAACTACAACAAAAAAGTTGTTTGTTGGATTAATCATGTATCAGCCATGCCATTGTGTACTTACAATATATAGCTTCAGTATTAAAAATTATTTTGTGGAAGTACTAGCCAATCAGTTTGTGTTCCACAATTGATATTTGTAAATGCAAGAGTTTCTAACTCTTGTCATTGATGATATTTTCATGAAATATATGCACTGCAATAAAAAAATTATCCTTCCATGGGCATGGTTTGAATCCGGGATATGGTACGCGTATCAAGTACCTTTCAGCCTTTAGAATCCGAAGTAAGAAGCTCCATTTGAACAATCTGATTTGGCTGCAACTTGAAAATCCAATAATGCAACAACAGAATTAGACCTTGATTTTGTTAAGTGCACAGATGGCTGAAGTGCACAGATGGCTGAAGCAATCTGCGCAAATATGCATCTAAACCACGATTCACCGTATCAACAATAGAATCATCAGGTGCAACGAACCTTATTTCTTCAGGTTAGCTTCCAAATACTTTGCCAAATCACTTGAATCAGGGAGTTCATTGTTTTTTTTTTTTTTAAACAAATTCCCACTTCACTGTGACACACTACTTTATTCTGAGATTTAGAAGGAATATTATCAAACATTAACCCTAATGGAGCAGTTATTGGGCTTCTACTTTGATAACCTAGACTGTTTTTCTTCTATTCAACTTCCTCACCATCTTCAACTGATATAACTTCTAATGGAACTTTGCTACCATTAGATAATATTACAGGACCATTTTGAATATCACAAGGATTAGAGAATACTAGTATGTTACTATTTGGATTTTTTCCACACTACTTGATGCTAGATCAGCACTTTGTACACTTACAATGCCTTCATCGTTTGTGTGCTCCATTATGTTTGAGATTAAAGTTGATAATGTGTATCAAGTGATTTCTTTTTCTTGTAAGTAATATTTTTTAACAGACATGGCTGGCCTCTCACAAAATGATCCTTTGTGTACTCCATTATGTTTAGACCAAGGTTCCAGATTCCGTTTGGCACGTTAGAACTCCGGCCATCTCGGCCCGGTTCCAGTGGTGACCGGAACGGAATTCGTTCAATTATCCGTTCCGCTATCTAAGGTTCTAAAAATTACAACAAGATAAAAATTAAAAAAACATAAAACAAATAACTTTAATCCGTTCAACAAGCGAGAATCTCAGCACGCTCTACTCGATTTCAAATTATCGTTTTGCAAAGAAAATTAGATAAGAAATCTCAAAGAAGAAACTGTGCTTCAAACTTCCAATCAATGAAATTATTGCAAAAGAATCAATATTTACCTATAAATACCATAACAATCTTACAAAAATACACAAAAACATACAAATTCAAAGCCCTTTGGAATCACAGCTAACTCCAGAAATCCTTAAATTTTAATCGCAGCATACTCCGAGCAATTGCTGCTTACTCCGTGGAACAAATCAAGGCGTCGAGCTTGTAGCAGCTGGTATCTGATTTTTGTTTCCTCTCCAGATCCACGAATTTGAAATTGAGGCCAATTTTTTTTCATGTCTGAGCGGTAATGAACTAGGGCACGGAGTAAATATTAGCTAAAATTGGCATAGAGTATAATGTATTAAAGCGTAACGGATTAGATGGTCCACACTGGGCTGGGCAATCAGATTTAGCAAATAGATTTAAGGAAGCAACTGTAGACTGGGCTGGTCAATCAGATTTAGCAATTAGATTTAAGGAAGCAACTCTAAACTGGGCTGGGCCATAATTAAAAATTTGTTCCATTTTTAATTTACTATTACATGGAACTCATTGTTAACATGGTGTAAATATTAATAAATTTAAGGACACGACAATCATTAGTATTGCATATTTATTGACATATTTACAAATAAAGTATCAGAATTTGCAAACTGGAACTAAAGCGGAATTTTCGAAACGGAACCGAAACTTTTAAAAAATTTAATAACCGGAACGGAAATGAAAAACAGAATTTTAAACCTTGGTTTAGACTGCTCCTTAATCTTGTTCTATCTGGAACTTTTCTGAATCCCTGTTTCGACATTAAAATGCGAATGAATGAATTATGGTGGATTCTACTCTTAGAGATTCATAGGGGTACAGGCAAGATAGCACAACATTATGTAAAACAAATATCAATTCATAGTAAATTCATCAACTTTGTAAAAGCAATTTGCACAAAACAAGTTGATCGAATGAAAATTTATATGTGCTAAAGGCCGGAGAATTATGTGAACACACGTGAATCCACGTTCAGTTTGGGTCCTTTGTCAGGATTTCTCCAAGTTGTTATATACATTAATAATCCTAAAACTAATGCATTATAGATTGAGTAGAAGCCATGTCATTTTTGTTTTGTCTCATTAATTGGCCAGCTTCTTTCCGCATTATTTAATTGCTATTATCATTTAAAAAAAGAAACTCAGATGCTAGTGTTCATTTGTTTGTGGAAAAATAACTGATTCTGTTCTGATGGCAATGTGTCAGATTGTTGTGCAGTGCACGTTACTTTTGTCCCAAAGGTAAATAAGTTCCGTGCTAAAAAATTAGCTACTGTATGCAGCAAGAAGAAGAATGTAATGTTTGGTTAACATAAATGAATTTTAGAATCGAACTTTAGCATGATGATAACACCCTACTTGGTAGCTAATCAGTATTGGAATGAAACATACCATACCTCTTTCCTAACATACACGATCCATGGCCATCTAATTCTAAGAATATATAACATAAAAGATGTTACGTATATCTTCCTTTTCGACATTGTTGGAGCAGTCCGCTCCCGTTGTTCATAAAAGATGTAAAACAAATCTCAATTCATAGTAAATTCAACTTTGTAATATCAATTCACAGTAACTTAAGTATGCTTGCACCGGATGTGATATTTACAACACGGTTTAGACAGAAGAACACTTTCTTTCCATTACTTCCTAGCTTTTGTTTCGATGTATATTAAATACCAGACGTCAAACAATTGACTTAAAATTTTACTTTTAAATTTCATTTATAAATAACTCCATACATTATCCCATTATCCCACTCTCTCATATGTCTGCTATACTTTAAATTACATTTCTGCACCTACACACTTTCTTCCGCTGCAGTAGGCCCAAACAAAAAAAATCAATAATTAATAATTAAATTTTTTGGATTTCCGAGTTGTCCACATTTCTTGCCATAGCAGGGGCCAAGGAGCTTGCACCCACTAATCAGAGAGTGAATTGTCGATAAATTCAATTTTTAAAGAAGAACTGATAGGTCTAGTTGTGTCAAAAACACTATTGTTGGCAAGGACCAATAATATATAGGTCTAGTTGTGCTAAGTCATGGTTTTATACAAAAGAATTCATAAACAGCGATAGAACAATTACTAACATTTCCTTTGCAATTAAAAGAAATTAGATAGAATTATGTTGAAATGAAGGGAGATCGACAGTCTTAAGAGAATATTTTTCAACTTATGGCCATCAGCAAACACATTGTGATCTCAACGCAAACTAATGTGGGTGCAAAATAAATGAAGTTGACGATGATCCTACTCCTGTCAATGTCCATAGCCTCAAATCCTATTCTCGAAGGCATTTGGGAGGGAGATCCCCTCTCAAGTGAGTGGTCTGTCTGATCCACCCAACCTACCCGTCCCACCAAATGAATTTATTCCGAGTAAGCCTGCTTTTGATTATATGGATACTTCGTCTTCGAGTTGACGTCCTGTTCGAGCTTAGCTTGCTACTCGTTTTAACAAAATACGTTTAGATACTGTATTTTACAAGAGTATCCGCAAGGTGGTAGGATTGCTGGGTAGAAGGATACGTTCAGATACTGTACTTTTTTATTATAAAAAATTGTACCTTTCTCACGCTCTTCATCTGCCAGCTGAGGGTCGAAGTATTCCTGTTATTCTAGTTCCTTCTTTGCTCTTTCCGCATCGTTCAGTTTTTTCAGTGTTTTCGGATTACGATGCTCTCTCAATGCTTTCTGAAATGTTTCTATGGCAGGATCCAAGTCCTTTGAAGTCTTTGCCAGTTTCACTAATGCCCTTCCCTTTTTGGTCAGCGCTCTTGCTATCATCTTGAAGTTTGAACGAAGCTCTCTCCCTCCCTCCACTGCTTTGTCGCAGTCTTTGATGCACTCTTCATACTATTGCACACAAAAAATAAGCATTAATCGAGCTATAATTAGTTTGGAGCAATTGACCATTTGATACAAAAATGAATAATTTTTTGACTCATATACAACCAGATCACAATTACAAGCCAAGAGTGGCAACCTGCCTGAACAGAATGCCTAGCATAGTTCTATCATATGACGCTACTCAAGGAAAAACTAATCATAGACAAGGTGTGTTTAGTTCTCTAAGTTTATCCCTAAAACAAATTCTCTCCCGTTCCTGCTATTATTTCCATGTATTGAATGTTTGTTTACGAACCACAGTTATACACAGATAGCCATGGTACAAAATGCATTCCAATAATGTTTCACTTATCCCCTTTAGATACACCCACAAACACAAAGATGTTTCAATATTACATGGAAATCACGAAATATTTCTTTCAATAAATAAAGCAATTCATAGTTGCCTTATTAGATAAACAAAGCACTGGGCTTTCTTCCTTGCAAGTTTTCTATATGAGAATGTAAATGGTGCAGCTTTTAAATTTTGAATGTAAGTATTAATCTTTTTTCTTGGATTCCATTAGTATAGGTTTGAACAAAAAGTACACGAATATGAGCACCAACTGACTTTTAAAAGAAAGACATTATTGTTAAAATAGATAACAATGGATATTTGAACCCAAAAAAAAGTGAAAAACAATTGAAAGAGAGCATAATGAATGTTACAAGATAGAGATATGCATTGCCAGCTACTCTTTCAATTCTTCCTTGCCATCAACCATGTTGATGATGTCTATAAAACAGACAAGCCAAATTAATCATCAATGTGAAAAAAATTCATATCAATTTATCAAACAAAAAGTGACAAAAATACCTGATAACTCCTCTGTATATAGAAGCACCTCTAGAGAACCCACTGCTCTTTTTATTGAGTATAAAAATATTGATCAACTAAAATGATCCATAACAACAGTAAATACAAATCAAGAATTAATAATAAAACCTGAAACTGTATCCATTTTCTAAGGGTGCAACGAACTCTTGATGAGTCGTGTGTTCATTATCTCTTCAAGTTCGTTTTCATAATTGTATACCTGAATATGTGAATAAATGCATTTAATTTGTATCATTCAATGTTGTTCACCTAGATAAGCTGTAGGATGATCAACCATAATTGCCACTCTGCCCTTGCTAGTCGTATAAAAATGGGATTTGATTTAAAATTTTAAGCAGCGAAGACATATAACTGTAGTAGCAAAATATAACCTGTCTTCCTTTGCGACTCTGCCCATCGCGCCTAAATCTACTATCCCAAAGATAAGCCTCTTACCTTCCAGTCCATCTATGCCTGCATCCCAATTTTCCATCAATAAATCAAAAAAAGGAATCATTTTTATTTATTTTAAATTTTACATGGAGAAATTATGATTAATACCAAGTCATTATTAGCTTGTATATGATAGATGATCAACACATAACTTAGTAATAGTACATATACCTAGTGACTCCACAATAAATAGAAGTTCTCTGACCAAAAGTATCGACAGGCTTTTTGACCTCTGCCACAACGATCTTGCTATCATCAATGTCACAGTCAGCGGGCAACATGGAAGCACCTGCATGCAAGAAACCAGCTGTGGCTATACTTCTCAACTCATCATTACTGTCCACGTGAATCTCATTCACTCATTGTTACCGTTGTTGGCATCCGCTTCTCCGCCAGTGAACTTAACCTATTAGTTACCGCCACCGCTCTCGATTCACAAGGTTAGGCAATTATCAATTGCATTTACTTGTATAATTTGGGGTCTTTCTAAGAAATACATGATCAAATAGTACCTTGAATGTTGCAAAAGAAATAGTTTACACCTGACCAAGCCATACGTTATGCTGGCAAACTTAATAATCATGTAGAGAAAAACATTCAAAGTATGTGAATTAAATTATCTCCTTAGCACAAATATAAGGAAAAAAAATTGTTCAAGTACCAACAACATCACACAGGAAACTATTGATTTCATAGGAATAAGACCTGCTTATCGACAGATTGTAATGTTCAAAATCAATATCTAAAATGTCCATATCAGACAAATTTTCATAACCCTCTTTAATTGCGCAACAAGAAAAGATTATTAAAAGTTGTTGAAATGAATAGCATTATTATAGGAAGTGATGAACAAACTTGAGAAATAAAAATTTTGACTACACCAACTAACAATTAACAACAATGTCATACTGCTGAAGCAAGCCAACACAAACAGGTTATCATGCTACAGCTTACACATTTCTAATCGGTATACTTTGTTATTTTGTGTGTTTTTAATAGTAATGGTCATACTATATTCAACAGCAGTGCTATGTCTTATTTACTTAGAGATAAACCACATGTTAACGATAGATGTTCATCCATATGGTTTTAAGAAATCATATCAAACTTCAAATACATATGCTTACCTCTCAACTATATAATATATAATGCCTCTCAAATATATCATCTCCACTATATTAACGGTAATTACACATGCATAATGCTTGCCTCTCAACTATTCAAATTGCAATTCAGAATTTCTTGGAGGCATATATCTGGCATTCGAAATTATGTAAATGCTTGCCTGTCTCAACTATTCAACCTAATGCCTATCTCAACTATCTCTGGCATTTGAATAGTTGAGATATTTATTAACGGTAATTATATGTGCTTCGTCGAATGGTGGATGTTCAGATAATCATATCAAAGTGCAATTCAATATTTCAAATTCACATCAGAAATCAATTTAACATTAAAATGCAATAAAGGTACAATTCAAACGAAAGACCAAACATGAAACAAACAACAATCAAGTTAATCAAACGATAAAATCAAATTAATTGGCATAAACAATAACTGAAATATTAAAATGTAACTTGAATTTGTGATTTATTGTGCTCTATGGTTCTTAGTTGGGATAGTTAATTTGACTACATGGGGAGGAGGGACGCTGCACCAAAGGAGAAGAAGGCTGCGAAAAGGAGGTCTCAACTGGTGAAAAGGAAGAAGTAGACTGGCGACTCGAATCAAAGAAGAGGGGAGGGGAGCAGCATTCGTTGGAGGAGGGAAAAGAGGTGTAGTGTTGATCGACATGTTTTGGGGAAAGTAATTAGAATGTTTGAGAGGGAAAAAAAAATTGGGGAAAAGTGGAAAAGTAATTAGGGCATTTGGGAGGGAAAGCAATTTGCGTACAAAGACTTGGGGAAAAGTTGATCGACCCGCGTACTAGTGCATTTGGGAGGGAAAGTAGTGAGACATAACAAGTAGCATTTTGTACTAAAACGCTGCATACTAGGGCTGCCAAAAATGCATTTTCTTGTAGTGTTTTGTTGTAAAAATCGTTTTTAAATATTATTTAATTTGATTTTTTTTTATAGTCTTATATACACGTATACATATGTGCACACACACATACATATATTTTGGCTCGGCTCAATCAGTAGGAAATAGAGACCGTTGCCTAGGGCAACGCGAAAAAGGATAGTAACTATAATGTGATGCCTTTTCGACCTTCAGAAATCAACACTAATACATCCATGTGAATAATCCATCTTATTCACAAGCCGAACATCCAAGTTCCGAAAAGACAGATGTTGGCGTGAAAGAAAGAAAACATAGAACAGAATCTCACATCGTGACTAGAAAAAACATATAATATACAAAAGATCTTTATAAGAGAAATCATCTATATTATACATAACACAAATCAGAGTATACTAACATATTATCAGCCTTGGATAGTTATGTCTGTTGAATATGCGATTATATGATTTTTGTTTGATGATAATAAACATATATATTCATTTAAATGTATTTGTTAATGTACTATTTTATTTTCACAAATTAAATAAATATTTGCTGAATAAAATAAATAACACAGAATTTGAATTCAAACGGATATTTTATTCAAACAACTATTTATTATAATTTTGAATAGCACAAATTTCAAGCTTTCACTATATATATATATATATATATATATATATATATAATTTCAATTACAATACAAATTTGATTACATCACGAATCACATTTACATTTGCACCTCACTACATATCACTCGTACTCATATTTATCTTCAACTTTATTCCAATGTGAATCCAGCATTTAAGCAATCTGCAAAAATATACATTGACGCAGTAAAATTGAAAATAAAATATCTTTGCGGTATAAATAAAATGTGGATTTTGAAAATAATATTTGCCTCGGTTATTTGGGTTGTTCGTCATCATTTAAATTAGAATTCATCATACACGAACAGCTTGTGACATGCATAGTGTATCACTGTACATGCCACAAGGTCGTGCACACCGATATATACACTTGATAAAATTACAGGGGCAGGTGAGCATAGGTCAAACCCAAAACGCCGGGTTCAACTCAAGTGCAATAAAAATAATGTCACGACACGAGCACAAGGTCAAACCCGAAGCTGGATTCAACACAGATGCAGTCCAAAAATATAAGTACAATAAAATGATCGAAACAACTGCACATGAACACTTGCAACAAAAGAAGGCCATAGTACAGGCAAAATGAAAACAGGCTAGAGGAATCACAGTGCAATGAAGATTACAAGGAAATACAACACATATATACATACATAGATGTATGTATACACATGGTAGTTGAAACAAATGCCTCAAACTCAACTACAACCAGATTTCATGAAACCAGAGTAGTTTAACTGCATGAAGCAATACAAAGGCAGTTCAGTAAACAAGTGAACACAATACACAATGAACACAACACAAATATACTCAATTCAACTACAAATGCACAGCACACATCAAGTATACATGAAGGCCAGAGTGTGCATTAACAATATACAAACTACAACTGACAGTGAAATTCAAGTTACAACTTGAATACGCAACAGCGATGCAACATACATATGCACAATGATATATGATATGGATGTGTACAAGAAGTCCAACGGTAACATAAGACCACTATAAGTCGAGAACTCAAGACTATAACTACAAAGAGCAAATATACAGCATACATATGATTGCAGTTACAACCTAAGCATGCAAATACGACATGAACCAGACTCAAGCACAGTTGAATTTCAAGGTAAACTAGAGGTAACAACATGAAGCAAAAGTTAACAAGCACAAAACTCAAAATAGGCAAAGGCTATAGTAAAACAGTAAATGCAACTGTATGTCAAACTGCAGCATACCAGTTCAAACATGCAGCGACAACAAATGTATAGACCAACAATGCAACTGTATAGAGTACAAGTTAAAGAGTGCAACTGGCCTCTACATCAAATGACAAATCCTGTATGTACATATATGATGAATGAAATTTCAACTACTAAAACATACGGTGCGAACTCAAGGAAATAAGAAATACAACAAAGTAAACAAGTGACTGTGATCAAGCAGAGCAACCCAAAGCTATGCCAAAAAAATATAAAAAAGTGCAAACCATGATAAATAAGTTAATGCCAAAATCAACATAATCAAATCAAGTGACCGAAGTCAACAAAAATCGAAATCGTGGGGACACAAACGAAATCAACATCATCAAACCAGAATCGAAACCGTGATGACCAAGAAAAATGAACAGTTCAAAATCAACACCGTGTTATTCAAGTAAATTGAAAAAGTCGGTAATCATCTCAAGCATCCAAACGAAGATCAATGGCCAACGCAAATCAATTGACAAATTCAACTCGAACCCTGTATAAACATTAACATCATCAGCAAATTTCATCATCCGAGTTCGAGCAAAACAGAGAACGGTAATCATTCAACTCGAATCATCAGTCGAGTTCAAGTATGCAAAATCAGAAGAAGCAAAAGCAAAAATCACATACTGGAGCAAGATCGAACTCGATCATCGAAGGAGCCGTGAGCGAAGTGAAGAGATGATCGATCGACAGAGCAAGAGAGCGAAATCCTAATTCGATCGATCAATTTAAAGTCGGCACTTCAAAAAGCCCTGTTTTTTAGAAACGAACGAGCAACGAAGAAGCTAATATTTTTCACAAGGAACGGCCGGCGTTTTCACAAAAGAAAGGAACGGAGCAAATAAAACAGGAACCAGGTCGATAAAGAAATAAAAGAAAAGGGGATGGCCTTTATTGTTTACAATTATATTTGGGCTTAATTTTTCAATTAGGGTTTTTGATTGTTTTAAAATTTTTTAAATTTAAATTCTTCTTTTAAACGTTGTAATTTCTAGTCATGTGACTAGGGGATAAACTACGTAGCGTAGTTTGAGAATTCGCAACTCGGTGGTTGAGTTGTGGCAGAATTTTGAGCGTAGAGTTAAGGCTAGTCGATAGCGGGTGTCGCGAGTTTACGTGTGTAAGCGTATGACTGCTTAATTTTTAGTAGAAACCTTAAGGGCAGCACGTAGGCAGGGTTTTGCCGAAGCTGGGTAAATTCTTAGTCATTTTATTTCTGCATTTATTATTCTGCTATTATCTATGTTGCTATTGTTTTGATATATCTGTGTAGAAATAATTTTATAAGCTTCCGCAATAATTTTTATAATTGATAGCATCACCCTATTCACCCCCCTCTAGGGTGAAATCGATCCTACAAGTAGTATCAGAGCCAGGTTCAAAAGCCATTTTGTTTTAAAAAATAATTTGAATTTTTCAAAAACCAATTTTTGTTTTAAAAATTGGAATTTTTAAAATGGCTTCTTTTAATACTGCTTTTGCTGAGGGTCAATTCATAGTTAGACCGCCAATGTTCAATGGTGAATATGCTTACTGGAAAAATAGGATGGAAATTTTTCTGAAAACCATTGACGCTTGGGATATTGTTGAGACAGAGTATAGAGCACCAACTATAATTGTAAATAATCAGGAAATAAATAAACTGAAAGATCAATAGACAGATCTAGAAAATAAGTTACATAATACTAATGCCAAAGCTATGAATTCGATTATTTGTTCATTGGATCAATTTGAATTTAATCGTGTCTCACATTGTCTAACTGCACAGGAAATATGGCACGCACTAGAAGTGACTCACGAAGGAACATCTCAAGTCAGGGAATCTCGCCTTGCCATGCTGAGTAGTGAGTACGAGAACTTTACAATGGCCAAGGAAGAAAATGTTAAAGAGATGTACAGACGGCTTTCCAATATCGTATACAAATCAAAAGCTCTCGAAAAATCATACACGGAATTGAGAATAGTCCGAAAAATCCTCAGAGTTCTCCCACGAAGATTTGAAGCAAAAGTGACTGCCATTCTAGAATCGAAAGATTTAAAACAAATGAAAGTTTAAGAACTCATCGGAAATCTCACCACTTATGAGCTAGAAATGAAATTCAAGGAAGAGCGTGAACGAGGAGATACTCGAAAGAAATCAATAGCTCTCAAAGGAACAGCTGAAAGTGATGATGATGATGGAGCAGCGGAATTGGAGCTGATAATAAAGAAATTCAAAAGGTAGAATTACAAATATGGAAATCCGGCTCTAAATCAAAAATTGAAAGCAGAATAGTCAAAGCACTAGACAACTCAGACGAACAGAAGATCATCTGTCACAAGTGCAACCAACCCGGACACATCAAGCCCAATTGTCCTCAAAACCGACACGACTTTTGAAAAGAAATCAAAAAGGAGAAATTTTGCAGCCACGTGGAATACAAGTGATGAAGATAATCAAAGCACTAGCAGTGAGAGTGAGAAAGCAGATATGTGCCTTCAAGGTAATATAACTGATAGCGACGATGACGAGCCAAGCGAGGTATCAAAACTCGGCTATTTTGGACAACTTAGAGAGAACTATGCTAAAATTGAATCACAAAGAGATAGTTTGATTGAAGTAAATGATCAGCTTGAACAATTAGTCAAAACCTATCAAAGTAGGATCCCTAAGTGTGATAAGTGTCCAACATTCGAAGAAGAGATTAAAAAAAATCAGAAATTAAAATTAGATCGCTTGAAAATGAAATTCTGATTTTAAAGGAAAGTGAAAATACCATGAGAGAGAAATCTATTAAAAAATGCACACAATTGTTAAACGAAAATGAATCTCTCAAAACATAAGTCCAACAACTGTCAACGACTTTAGATAAATTTTCAAAAAGTGAAAAATCGTTGAATATGCTATTAGGAAAACAAACTAAGTTAGACAAGGACTTGGATATAATCAATCTAAAAATGTTAAAAATGAAATTAATCAAGTCGATTCAATGTGCACAATTTGTAGAAAATTTAGACACAATCAAAACATTTGTTGGTATAGACCCAAACATGTGAAAACTATACCAATTTGGGTTCCAAAAGACACAAATATAAAACCTCTCAAAGTTAAACAAATCTGGGTGTCGAAAGGAACATATATAAATAGTTTTGGGTCTCCACACAATTATTTTTCAAAATATTCTGCCACTAAAAATCGTGGGCCTATAAAAACAAATAGGTCACAAAAATCTTTTATCGTGTAGGAGTGGTGGCAGGCTAAGGAACAACAACAGTGTTATCTGGACTCTGGCTGTTCCAGAAACACAACGGACGACAAAACAAAGTTCCTTAGCCTAGTACAAAGGTGACAGAATCACAATGGGAAACCACGAAAAATTATCATAAGGGTAAAACAGTTAATGGTATATTTTATATTAAATGTGATAATCCGCACCGTAGTCTGAATTAAATCAGCCAATAATGTGATGACGAAATAAATAATGATATTGATTCTGACTTATTTAAAAGTATTGGCCAATTATATTCTTATGCCAAGAACACTATAAAAATCTCTAGAATCTTCAAACTACATCATATATATTTGTTTGGATTAATAATAATGATTTATTGGATGATAATATATTTGGTTATTTTACTGCCGACTCCATATTCATGGTTTTTGATTATTTACACGGCTTCAATTCAAATTCAAGAGAATTTCTTTTAAAAAGTTGTTAAAAAATGATTTTGAGATATTTTGATGCACACTTCATGGTCTGGTCTATCAAATTCAATTAATGATAATTTTGAGTGAAAGAAAATTTCAGATGTAGATTACACCGGTAATCTAGTTGATAGAAAAATTACTAGTGGAACGTGATTTATGTTGAGACATTTAGTAACAGCATCGTTTTTCAAAGAAAATATCTGCATATTTTTCATTTCAAATAGCAGAAATTTTTCTCATAAAATCCCTTCTAGAAAATCATTTATGACATTATTTATAGATTAGTCATTTTGGAAAATTTGGTTTTATAATTATTTTTGAATACGATTTTAAATGATTACACTGACTAATCTGACTCCCTAATGATTATCGAAAAGATAAATAGTGATTGAAAAAGTGATGAGTGTTAATAATAATCATATATTATAACTTGAGACGGTATATTTAGTAAATATCTTTAGAAATTTGAACAAGAGTTATAAAAACTTTTTGTTAGTAAAATTCCATGACCATCTCTATTTCCATCATATTTCTAACGACCATCACTCATCAAAATTCAATATAGTTTGTCGGTATGTGGTACTTTAAACAGGAACCATTCGTTTTTCATTTTATATTTTTTTAATAAAAAAATAATAATAAAATAAAATAAAATCCAAATTATTCACTCTCATTTAAAAGTCCTCACGGTTATGCATGGGTGAATTACTTGGAACTTGTTATGTGCTTCCATGCTCATTTAAAAGTCCTCACGGTTATGCATGTATGGAACGCAAATCAAAATTGATTTTTTAAATAAACAAGTTGATTCTAATCCCATTTAAAAGTCGTTACGGTTATGCGTGGTTAGAAGATACTTGAATTCATTTTTTTAAAAATAAAATTGGAATACTACTAATCTCGTTTAAAAGTCCTAACGGTTATGCATGGTTGGTAGATATTCATATTCCTGATATAAATTTACCACAAATAGACACAACGTTATGGTTTTATATGATGATATCATTCTCATCATTCTAAAAGTGGAATATGCGCCTAATAGAGTATTTATGATTTTTGTTTGATTTTATATTGAAATTTAATATTTATATTCGATTGAGTTTTAATGTTGTATTAATATCTATCACTTTATTTCTATTTTTTCTAACACTGTTACTCTTTTGCTGATAACAAAAGGGGGAGAGAAAAGTCAAGATTTTGACAAATAAAGGTCAAATATTTTCTATTTGCATCTAGACTCATTTGCATATTTTTAATTGTATGCATATATGAAGGGGGAGCTTTGTGTAGAGAGGGAGCATTCAAATAGGGGGAGCAAATTGAATGATCAAATGCATTTAATAAATTCAAAATCTTAAATATATGTTTGTTATCATCAAAAGGGGGAGATTGTTGAATATGCGATTATATGATTTTTGTTTGATGATTATAAACATATATATATTCATTTAAATGTATTTGTTAATGTACTATTTTATTTTCACATATTAAATAAATATTTGCTGAATAAAATAAATAACACAGAATTTGAATTCAAACGGATATTTTATTCAAACAAATATTTATTACAATTTTGAATAGTACAGATTTCAAGCTCTCACTATATATATATATATATATATATATATATAATTTCAATTACAATACGAATTTGATTACATCAGGATTCAAATTTACATTTGCACTTCACTACATATCACTCACACTCGTATTTATCTTCAACTTCATTCCAATGTGAATCCAGCATCTGAGCAATCTGCAAAAATATACATTGACGCGGTAAAATTGAAAATAAAATTTTTTTTGCAGTATAAAATAAAATGTGGATTTTGAAAATAATATTTGCCTCAGTTATTCGGGTTGTTCGTCATCAATTAAATTTGAATTCATCATACACGAACAACTTGTGACATGCACAGTGTATCACTGTACATGCCATAAAGCCGTTCACACCGATATATACACTTGATAAAATTACAGGGACAGGTGAGCATAGGTCAAACCCAAAACGTCGGGTTCAACCCAAGTGCAATAAAAATAATGTCACAACACGAGCACAAGGTCAAACCCGAAGCTGGATTCAACACAGGTGCAGTCCAAAAATATAAGTACGATAAAATGATCGAAACAACTGTACATGAACACTTGCAACAGAAGAAGGCCAGAGTACAGGCAAAATGAAAACAGGCTAGAGGAATCACAGTGCAATGAAGATTACAAGGAAATACAACACATATATACATACATAGATGCATGTATGCACATGGTAGTTGAAACAAATGCCTCAAACTCAACTACAACCAGATTTCATGAAACCAGAGTAGTTCAACTGCATGAACACACAACTCAGAGGCATGAAGGAATACAAATGCAGTTCAGTAATCAAGTGAACACAATACACAATGAACACAACACAAATGTACTCAATTCAACTACAAATGCACAACACGCATCAAGTATACATGAAGGTCAGAGTGTGCAGTAACAATATACAAACTACAACTAACAATGGAATTCAAGTTACAACTTGAATATGCAACAGCGATGCAACATACATATGCACAATGATATATGATATGGATATGTACAAGAAGTCCAACAGTAACATAAGACCACTACAAGTCTAGAACTCAAGACTACAACTACAAAGAGAAAATATACAGCATACATATGGTTGCAGTTACAACCTAAGCATGCAAATACGACACGAACCAGACTCGAGCACAGTTGAAGTTCAAGGTAAAATAGAGGCAACAACATGAAGCAGAAGTTAACAAGCATAAAACTCAAAACATGCAAAGGCTACAGTAAAACAGTAAATGCAACTGTATGTCAAACTACACCATACCACTTCAAACATGCAGTGACAACAAATATGTAGACCAACAATGCAACTGTATAGAGTACAAGTTAAAAAGTGCAACTAGCCTCTACATCAAATGACAAACCCTGTATGTACATATATGATGAATGAAATTTCAGCTACTAAAACATACAGTGCAAACTCAAGGAAATAAGAAATACAACAAAGTAAACAAGTGACCGTGATCAAGCAATGCAACCCGAAGCTATGCCAAAAAAATATAAAACAGTGCAAATCATGATGAACAAGTTAATGCCAAATCAACATAATCAAATCAAGTGACCAAAGTCAACAGAAATTAAAATCGTGGTGGACACAAACGAAATCAACATCGTCAAATCATAATCGAAGCCATGATGACCAATAAAAATGAATATTTTAAATTCAACACCGTGTTATTCAAGTAAATTGAAAAAGTCAGTAATCATCTCAAGCATCCAAACGAAGATCAATGGCCAACGCAAATCAATTGAGAAATTCAAACAAATATATACAAACAAGAAAATAGGGATTTGAACCCTGTATAAACATCAACATCATCGGCAAATTTCATCATCCGAGTTCGAGCAAAACAGAGAACAATAATCATTCAACTCGAATCATCATTCGATTCAAGTATGCAAAATCATAAGAAGCAAAAGCAAAAATACATACCGGAGCAAGATCGAACTCGATCATCGAAGGAACCGTGAGCCAAGTGAAGAGACGATCGATCGACAGAGCAAGAGAGCGAAATCCCAATTCGATCGATCAATTTAAATTCGACACTTTAAAAAGTCCTAATTTTTAGAAACGAACAAGCAACGAAGAAGCTAATATTTTTCACAAGGAACGGCCGTCATTTTTACAAAAGAAAGTAATCGAGCAAATAAAACAGGAGCCAGGCCGATAAAGAAATAAAAGGAAAGGGGCCGACCTTTATTGTTTACAATTATATTTGGGATTAATTTTTCAATTAAGGTTTTTGATTGTTTTAAATTTGTTTTAAATTTAAATTCTTCTTTTGAACGTTGTAATTTCTAGTCCTGTGACTAGGGGACAAATTACGTGGTGTAGTTTGAGAATTCGCAACTCGGTGGCTGAGTTGTGGCAGGGTTTTGAGCGTAGAGTTAAGGCTAGTCAATAACGGGTGTCGCGAGTTTACGTGTGTAGGTGTCTGACTGCTTAATTTTTAGTAGAAACCTTGGGGGCAGCATGTAGGCAGGGTTCTGTCGAAGCTGGGTAAATTATGAGTCATTTTATTTCTGCATTTATTATTTTGCTATTATCTGTGTTGCTATTATTTTGATATATCTGTGTTGAAATAATTTTATAAGCTTCTTCTATAATTTTAATAATTGATAGCATCACCATATTCATCCCCCTCTAGGGTGAAATCGATCTACAATAACAACCTGTCCTTATAATTGCTGATAAATAGTAAACAGAAATCAAGACAAGCAAACAATGAATGAACGTAAGATACGTGAATATGTCTTGGAAAATCAAGCTTTCTCCTGAAAGCTCCAAAGCATCCAGCTAAATCTAAAAAATATGCTCGGGCTGACCTGAGCATTATAAGAAATAACGCCCAAACCAGTCTGGTAAACAAGCATGGGGAAACTTGAATCAAATCATATTGATTACTATATTTGAAAACCATTTACAAATAAAAGGTATCTCATAAAACCACAGCACACATAGATACAAGTGGGTTTTTATCTTACAATAATCAAACCGTTTATATCAGAAAATCAAATAATATTATAATAATGTCTAACAGTGAAAATATCAATAATCAAGTAGTTGTGATGCTCGTGAGTGTACATCAGAACAATAATATGTATATAATAAAAAACCATTAAGGCACGTTCCCTAATTGTGTCGGATTCCACGGCGGGGACTTCGGTACCTCGAGAACAGTCCTCCTGCATAAGTATCAGAGTTATCCTTATGAAGCAACAATACATCCCTGGTGATGTGCAATAGAAAATACATAGTTGGCCACGTAGGCTGAATGCATCACTCCATGCATGCATGATAACTGTTTGTAACTCTAGGAAGGAGATGATTGCACCTTATGTATTAGTTAAACCCTTGGCTATGCACCCTAATCTATTTTTAATCAATACCTCTAGTGAGTCTACGTCCGACATTCCAGCACATGAGTCTCCATTCGAACAGATCTCGAAATCACACATGGAATCTCATACCTCAGTAGGTCTTAGAATCATACACGTATTCCCACATCTCATCAAAGATCTTGGAATCACAAATGGGTTACCATACCCCCATGGATCTTGGAATCACACATGAATTCCTACATCGAGTTTAGAATCACACATTGATTCCCATACCCCAACGGATCTCGGAATCATAAATAGATTCCCACATCTTAATCTCGAAATCACACATGGATTCCCGTACCCAATGGGTCTATACATAAATTCCAACATCTCGAACTTCACTCAAATCTCCTCCAAGAGTAGAACCCGTATATGGTTTTGGAGTGCTTACGGTTTCAAGTCATCTCATATAAGTACACTCCTCCATTTATCAAGTGTTCCAAAACCATCATTCGATTTTTGGAATACTCAATACTGGTTCTTTTGGAAATAATCAAACAGTACATAAGAGCATAAGTAACCTCCTAACCGTTCAAGCGAACAGATTTCCTTATCAATCGTCCTAGTAGAACAAAACAAGTTTATATGTACAGTACTGCATCACCGACTATAACCGTACCATATAACCTCCGTGTTCCTTCTAGATATTTCCAAAGTCTAATCCTTCAGTGTGAAGTAGGAAATATTTTCGTACCACCATAATAAAGAAGGATTATATATTTAGATCAAGATTTGATAGGTGGTTATTTAGCTACCAAATAAACAAACATTCACTATAAAGATTGCATTTCTCATGGAAACCATTAAGCATCTTAAATTAATCTTTCATTAATTTAAAATCGCCTTTCAAATATTTATTAAACTATTCACTTACTTATCTCATCGGTATAAGTATATTCACAAAACCATTCACTTTCAAACTTGGAAATTTTTTCCATACTTGCACGATGATATATGTATATTCACATAACATTTAACAAATATTATTTATTTCAAAATCATATTAAAATGATCAAACCCATATGTCACTAAATAGAGATATTAATAGCCCAAGACACTATTCCCTTTTAGAAATTTCTTTTATTTTATGAATATCTCTTTTATAAATCTCCAATTCTCTATACAAACTTTCTTTTATAAACCTTCAAGTGTATTTATAAAACTTGATTTATAAATCTCCAAAATCATTTATAGAACTTCTATTATAAATCTCAAAAACCATTAAACCAAACTTTAATCCAATTTCCAAAATCTTTTTCCAAATTTATAAATTCCTTTAATGAAATTATTTTCATTAAATAAGACCCTTATATAAGTCTTTCCATTTAAAGTGATTCCTTTATAAATAAATAGTTTATTATTTTTATGCAGCTTTTATAAAACAATTAATCATATTTAAACAACATTAGTAAAATAATATTTTAAACAATCACTGATAAAATAATAAACTTTAAACAAAATATATTAATGTAATAAAAGCTAAAATAAAATTAATATCAAATAATAATAATAAGATATTTGAATAATCATTAAAATATAATTTGATTAATTTTTAAATCATTATTGGTAAATACTAATTTAACTTCAAACAATATTAATATAAAAATAAATTATCTTTAAAATAACATTAATATAATAATAAATTATCTTTAAAATAATATTAATAATAATTTATCTTTAAAACGACATTATTATAAAAATAAATAAAATTTTAAAAATATTATTATAATACTTAATAGCTTTTAATTAAAATATTTATAATATAACAAATAACTTTGAAATAAAATAATCAACTTTTAAATATAAAATAATTAGCTTTAAATATTCAACTTTAAATAATTGTTTAACTTTAATCTAATAATTAATTTTAAAAATAATTGACCTTAAAACTAATTATTATAAATAACTTTGAATAATATTAAAGTATAAAATAACTTTGAACCATATTTAGAATATAATTTAATAATTTTAAGCAATATTTAGAATATAAATAAGTTAAGTCGTAAAACATTGTAGAATAATTATTATATAAAACTCCTTACTAAAATAATAATTATATAAACATTTATAATTATCTAAAATTGAAGTTGATTTAAATCCATAACTTTCTAAATTCGAAAAATTGCTTAGCGACTACAATAGTACTTAAACAAGCTACTCTGTCATTCAATTTAAGTTTCCAAATTAATTACGTGCATTTACATAATCGACATCTATGTAAATAAATTCAATAATTAACCATCTATGATTAACTCATCACTTATTCAAATCGGCATATCAATTAACAATATCTAATTAGATTTCCAAATCTATAAAATAGTTTAACAATGATTTATTCTGCTAATCAGATTTCCAATCAATTTAATTAACAGAATGATTTTTTTTCTGCTAAATAGATATCCAAATTACTTTATTTAATTTACATCAATAGAACGATGTTTATTCGGCCAAAAATAGATGACACCCATGAAGTATAACTAATTAAACTACGTAGTCGACTAAATTAATGTAATTTTATCCAATCAACATCTATTTATCATAAATTTATATTATCCCAAAACTAACAACATGTTATATTCAAGCTTTGTATTCGCTAATATGAACCCAACACAAAAATCCGTGAGTTAATCAGATTCTTATGGGTGAGATATCATAATTTAAATTTCGCTACTAAATTATTTTGATTAAACAAAGCAAGAAATTATTTTCTCACCAACATCAAAACCCATGGCCCGTTGCTTTTCCAAACCCGAACCCACTAACTACTTCTTCCCCAATACCCCATCTCCGTTGCCTGCACATAATTTGTGCATGCATCATGTAGGTTACACGCTCCACTACTTACCGAATCGACGAACTAAGACCACCAGCAAGTATCTCTTTATGACTCACCCTACCGCCACACTCAGTTTCACCTTCCACCACCTGAGGCGAAATCCGACAAACCAAAACTGCTTCAAAATCACATTCTAGATTTTCCACATATTGTGACCACCCAACCATCCGGACACCACCAATCTTGGCCACAAGGTGCAAATCCCATGCCTAAAGCCAACTCCACTCTTTGATTTGCCTAACTCGGCCTTGAAATCGAAACCCTTGCTTTCAACCTCCATCTATAGCCATCATGAAATGACATCAAACTCATACCAAAAATACTACACCCTCTCTGACTCCAACGATGCATACGCCGCCTTCTAATTCGAAGCGTGTCGCGAGAAATTTATTTTTGATGTTTTGGGTTTGTTTTTCTCGCTTACTGTAAAATCTCCATAACTCACTCGATTTTGACGAAAACTCGGATGATTGATTTCTAAAAATACTATAGATCTACATGCATAATTTTCGTGTCGAACGATTATGCTAAAAGTGGATGGTTGGAGATGTGGTGATTTTTGATGGTTGAGATGGAATTTTATTTCTTTGTTTTTTGCAAATGATCAGAGATAATGAAGTAGCAATAATATCAAAAGTGAAAAAGGACGTTTATGTGCACACATATGTGGGCAACCAAATCTAACTAAGGCAGAAGGAAAAAAAGAAAATAAACAAGGAGGATAAAGGATAGGGAGACAAATAGATGAAGG
The DNA here is from genome assembly GCA_030765085.1 of Allium cepa. Lineage (NCBI taxonomy): Eukaryota > Viridiplantae > Streptophyta > Magnoliopsida > Asparagales > Amaryllidaceae > Allium > Allium cepa. The sequence goes on along the minus strand of CM060938.1, from coordinate 553,750,856 downwards.
GGAACAGTGGATGGGGAAACAAAAGGGCAGGAAGACAACATTATTGTTGCACATTGATTTTGTTTTGGAGTTTGAAATATAAAAGATTGTGATAACCCACCACACTATATCTCGTCCATGTAAGAGCTGCAAACGACAGAAAATAAAATATGATCGCGTACATAAATATGACGTAATCACAAAACAAAAACAAAACACACCAGTTTCAAGTTCTGTTAAATTTTAAAAATACCAGCGTTCGATGTAAAATATGTAAAATTACAATTTAAATAATTTCCAAATTAAAAATTATGAAAGAATTCCATAAAACCATTTTATTATCAAAATGATTTTGTTTTTTTATTTTAAAAATCTCAAATCAACTAACTAAAATTAATTAAATATTTCAAAAATCACCATGTAAAATTCCGGGTTGTTACAGCAACGAAAGAAAAAAAATCCGCTCTTCTCAAACCGCACAATGGTTCAACAAGGAGCAGGAAAGGAACTCTTCATACTTCTCTATAACCCGCATGATTTCACACCAATCAGCTGCCTGGAACATAAGAGGAGCTCATTGCATGGAAAAACTTGACCACATCAAAACTCTTATACGAACTCACAGCCTTGACTTAATAGCTATTCTCGAAACCAAGCTTGATCTCTCTCGTACCCTTTCTACACGCAAATACATCAACAGTAACAGGGCTCTGCACCATAATCTCCTTGAAGCCCCCTATGGGAGAATTATGGTGATCTATAACCCACTAAAGTACACTCTGTCTCCTATCCTAGCCTCCCCTTAATTTTTCCACTTCCATGCTTCTTTCATCCCTGACTCCTCTTCCTTCTGCCTCGCCATAGTATATGCTTCCAATTCCCCTTCTATCAGACAGTCCCTCCTACACCTAATTCCTGCTTTTCATATAAGAATCTCACCCCTGGCTAATTCTTAGTGATTTTAACAGTTGTTTAAACCTTGACGACAAACATGGTGGCTTGCCTCTAGCTCCTAAATATATTCAGCCTCTAAACATTGCCATTGAAGATGCTAATCTAATGACAATCTACAAATCTGGATCTAAGTTTTCTTGGAACAATTGTAGTCGGTCTGGGTGTAGAATTCTGACCACTATCGATCACTCTTTTTGCAACTTAAAATCTTTGTCAACATGGCCCTCCCTTTCTGCTCACCTTCCTCTTCCAATTCTGTCTAACCACTCCCCCATCATTCTCTCTATTGGTCGCCCGCCATGCATGAGAAAAGAAGTTTTAAATACCATATATCTGGTCTAATGAACCAGGGTTTAATAATATAATAAAAGAGGCATGGTCCTCCTCATTTTATGGTAATCCCATGTTTAAATTTTGCAGGAAATTGGAGCAGGTAAAACATTCTCTCGGATGTTGGGCCAAGAGTAACTTTGGGAAGGGATGTCTGAAATTCGCTACCACAAGAAGCAACTGGAAGAAGTCCAAGAAAAAATGACAACAATCCTGATGATGTTGATAATGCAGCTCAGGAAAGTGTTTTTTTCTAGCTCTATCTGATGCCTTAAAGATGGAATGCTCAATGAGGAGATAACAACTTAATAATAAATGGATAAAAGATGGAGATAGTAACATGGCGTATTTCCATGCGGCAATAAAAGAAAAGCATGCTCATGAGCAAATATATCGAATTCATGCTGTTAATGGTGATCTGCACACTTCTCCTCTTGAGATAGACAATGCTTTGGTTAAGTTCTTCTCTTGCCATCCTGGTAACTCTAAGAACTTTGAGCCCGACCTACATCCTATAGACATCATCGACCTCCCCTCCATAAATCCTTCTCAAGCTGATCAACTAATCTCCTTAGTTACCGATGGTTAAATAAAAAATACTCTCTTCGATATGAATAAGAATTCGAGTGAAGGTCCTGATGGATTTAATGTGCATCTCTTCATTCACAACTGGGAAGTCATAAAATCTAATTTTTGCCTTGCTGTCCAAAATTTCTTTTCTAAATTCAAGCTGCTTAATAAAGTCAACGCTACCAACCTGTTCCTCATTCACGAAACCCTCCCTCCTACCAATGTTTCCTTGTTTAAACCCATATCTTTCTGCAACGTGATATACAAGTGCATTGCCAAGATCATCGCTACAAGACTTCAATCCGTTTTGCCTGACCTAGTTTCTTCTAATCAAGCAGCTTTACTGCCTAAAAGAAACTCCCTTGATAAGGTGATGGTAGCTCATGAGCTTCTCAAGGGGTATGGTCGCGCTCATGCAACTCCGAGTGCAATGATGAAACTTGATTTTTCTAAGGCTTATGATAGTGTTCAATGGTCTACAATTGTGAGGTTCATGGCCCTGATGGGTTTCCCGAAGCCTTGCGCAGCTTGGATTTACATTTGCATTTCCTCTCCCTACTTTCTCTCTTAAGTACAATGGTAAAGTGACTGGGTACTTTAAAAGCAAACAAGGCATTCGCCAAGGTGATCCGCTATCTTCATACTTATTCCTCTTACTTATGGAGATTCTGACAAGTATGCTCAATGCCAGATATCGCAGCAAAGAGATAAAATACCATCCTAAATGTAAACAAACTAAAATCACATCCCTTCTCTTTGCTGATGACATAATGATCTTCACTTCCCCTGACAGTGAGTCCATTGCCAATATAAAAAGAACCCTTGACACCTTTTACTCTTGCACTGGTCTCAAGCTAAACCTCTCCAAATCCTTCATCTTGTTTGTTGGAATTTCTCGCACCTTATCTGTTGAGATGACTGCTTCCTCTGGATTACAACCCATGCAGGGTGATATGATATGTGTGGGCATCCCCCTTTGCTCTTCAAGGGTCACAATAGCCAACTGCCTTCTATTCTACAATAAGATAACTAGTGTGCTAGATTATTGGGCCAATCATTTTCTCTCTCAGGCTGACAGAATTGTCTTGATGAAATCGGTGTGCTTCACCTTAATGGTTTACTAGGCTAGAACCTTTCTTCTACCCAAAAAGCTTCTTCGAATGGTCAGACGTGCAATGTTATGGTTCTTATGGACTGGTAGCATTCACAACGGGAAACCTATTCCATGCTCCTTTGAATTTATCGAAAAACCTCTGTCCAATGAAGGGTTGGGAACCCTTAGCATTGAGAGATGGAATATTGCTGCTATTAGTCATCATTTCAATTCTTTACTAACTAATAAAAAAAGCCTTTGAGTTCAGTGGACCATCACTCACAATATAGGAAAGAAAAGTTTCTGGACTATGGAAGCCTCCTCTGGATGCAGTTGGATTTGGAGAAAGATCCTGTCTTTGAGAATCATTTTCCTTCCTTATCTCAAATATTCTCTCTCTCGACAAAGCAATAAGTAGTTCTAGAATGATCCGTGGATAAGTGATGGTCTTATTCTGTCTGTAGTCTTATCTCAACAGCAAAAATTTCAATCTGGAATAAATATTAATGCTAAAGTTATTGACTTCATCGTCGATAATAAGCTGACCCTCCCTTATACTAGCAATCGGAATTTGAGAGATTTCTGGGCTGGTTTGAGCCACTATCACAACTCCTTCCCGGATGTTGATGAGCTTCTTCGGAATGGCAAGCCCCACTCAATAAGGCATGTATGCCACATGATATCCAAAACTCAACGTATGCCAAAGTATCCATGGCACAAGATTGTCTGGAATAAATAGTCCACATCCTCTGACAACCTTATGCTATAGAGAGTTTTAAATAATGCAATCATGACTAAAGACGGGATGTTTGGGTTTGTGATGGTATCTGACCACTTGTGTGTTTTCTGCAATAGTGATATTGAGAGTGGTAAACGCCTATTTTTTGAATGCAGTATTCTGCATCGTATATAGGGGAGGTTGATAGTCAATCTTGGTAGGACTTGCGTGCCTTTACAGTTTTCAATTGAGTGGGATTTGATTCTTAAGTCCACAAGAAGGAAAGATGATGCGGGCGCTTTGCTTTGTTTTTGTCTAAAGAAATATATCCAACTTATTTGGAGGGAGAGAAATCAGAGAAGCTTTAACAATGTGGTGCGAACCCATCTTCAGTTGTGGATTGTGCTGAAGCATAACATCATGAACGATTTACAGGCATGCAAGTCCAACCCGTTCACTATGCTACGAGATTGGTAAAGTTTGGTTACCACCTTGATTACTTCGGGGATTTCTTCGGGTTGTCCCTCCAAGTTCTTCGAGTCGTCGCAACAGTCTGCTGTGTTTCTTGGCTTTGCACTGTTTTTGATTTTTCCTGAGTCGTGCTTGTGGTCAGCTCCATGTCATCTGTTTTTATGTTAGTGTCTATGTTTTCTATTTTTGTTTCTTTTGCCCTGTTCTTTGTTTCTCTTTTGTCTTCTCCTGCTTAAAGCATGTTTTGAGTAGTTTTCTTTTCTTCTGCAATAAAATCTGGTAGGGGACCAGTCAACCTCGCTAGCTTTGATTAAAAAAAGACCGGACCAGTGCTTCCAGTAGGTCACTCACCTACACCACCCCTCCTTCTAGTGCCCGCCTGTATTTGCGGTTGTGCTAAGCCTCCTACAATCATGCTTGAATGATGTGAGTGATTATTGGTTTACTAATTGAAGGTTAATTAACTGATTTTTATTCTTTAAACCAATGTTTATTTAGGATTAAGTATAATTTACCCATTTTTGTTGTTTAAACCAATGTTTACTATTATTGAAAAATAATTGGTGAAAGTTTATCGAGATTATTTGAGATGGGAATATGAAGAATAAATAATAAATTTATATTGTATTTTATTAAAAAGTTTAAATAACACACAATTAAAATTTTCTATATTAATATTGTTTTATAACTTGTTTGAGATAGGAACCGAAGACAAAATTTTGGATGTCAAAATGGAAAGAAAAAATAATGGAAAGATGAAGAGGCGAAATCATTAGCTTATTTGATATCTACTTTATTTCATGCTTAAAATAGAAAATTTCAAACTTCAAGTCGAATCGAAGAAACCAATTTGGAACCTATAAATGATGGGCCAATAGATGAAAATGTTGAGGTAGAAATTGATAATCAACATATTGCAGAAGTTGTAGAGGATACGTATACTAAAAATGTTACTGGTAATTCTAATGATGAAGACGTTAATGGTTTAAGTACAATTGATCTTGAAAAGGACGTTGATATCAGTTATGATCTAGGATTATGAGGAATAACTAGTGATACCAAAAGAATAATGCTAATTCAGCATGGTTCAAATAAGATTATAAAAGAAAATGATGTGTTTCCCAAAACAATATTAATGGTAGACACTTTTCTTTAACTTGAAAATGTTTTGGATAATCTTCAACTCGATATTAATAAAGGAGAGGACCATGTATGATAATAGTATAAATATGAAAGATACATTATTAAGTTAAATAGGTTAATCTCTAACTTGATTTTAAACTCTGGATTATTATTTTATTAACCATTTTCATTTAATATGCTATAGGTAAACATCAAGGGGTACAAAAAAGGTTACTTGATGTAAATCCTAAAGCCTTCTACATTTCATGTGGATGTCATGGTCTAAATCTTAATTTATGTGATATGGCCAAATCATGTAAGAAAGCTAGAAACTTTGTTGCATATGCACAAAAGATTTATACTTTATTTTCCAGTTCAACTCGTCAATGGAAAATACTTTGAACACATGTGAAAGGTTTGACTCCAAAACGATTATCCACAACACGTTGGGAAAGTCATTTTGAAAGTGCTAAATCAATAAGATTGCAATCATTGGAGCTAGGAGATGCTTTGATTATTATTGTAATAATTCCAAAGATGACATTGTAATGATAGGCAATCAATTAAAGAAAATTACAGAGTTAATTGTTTTCTACATATAATAGATCAAGATTTGATTTCACTTAGAGACCGATTTGAGAAACTTAAACATTATGAAGCAAATTTTGGCTTTTTGTTAAATTTGAAATTCAGATCTCTTAATGATGTTGAAGGACTATTACATTATTAGATTACAGAAGATGGAATTAAGGTTAATTTAACACTAAAAGGGGTGAAAAGTATTTACTAATTTTTGTGAATTTTTTAAAATTGTTTTAAGATTATAGTTAAACAATGCAAAATCAACAATCATAGATACAAACATAGACAGATATAAATGCAGTAAAAGTAAAAAGTAAGGAGTTGAGGAGAACACACCATGAATTTTCATACTGGTTTGGAGTTATCCTACATCCAATTCTATACAATTTCTTATACGGATTTCTTTTAAATATCAAAATCAATACAGTCTAGATTTCAAGGCCACGAGACACATCCTTTAGATTTTTTGAGCTCTACGTACACTCACCGGATTTGGACGGGACAACAACACACCTACTTGGATTCAAATGGGACACCAAGAACACCCACTTGATTTAGATGAGACACAGGCACACCCATTTGGATTTCAAGGACACCAAATACACCAAAGAGTATAAGTATGATTTGATATGTTACAGACTCAATTTCAAGATCTTGAGTACAAATAATCCTATAACCTCTTGGACAGTGCTTTTATCTTGATTTGAGTGAAAGAGATCAGAGAGTGAATAATAAAGAATCAAACCAATAGAGTTTAAATTTAATTCTAATTGAATTTGAGACGATTTTGAGTAGATTTTCTTTTATTCAAAAGAGTAAAAGAGGAGATAAAGTATGAGAAAGTAGTTAAAATAGTCATTTGGAAAATCCCTATTTATAGAGAAACAACAGTCATGTCCATTAGTGAAGAGATCTAACAAAAAGAAACTTCCATTTAAATTTGAATTTTGAAATTTAAGGCCTATATATTGACATACATGAAAGGGATATGTCATATGTCCTTTGTAATTTTGAAAACCCGTTAAATGAAAGTTGTTTTGAAAATGTTAGTTTTGTAAAATATTTTGATACTTTACGAAATCATTTAAACATATATCATACACCTTTTAAGCATAATAAATCTTATGAAAATTTTATTAAATTATTTTGAAATATTATAATATGTAATATATTATTTAAACATGAATTTCTTTTGAAAGTGTGTGTGTATAAAGTATAAGCGAATATATATTTAAAACCAAAGTTTAATAAATATCAAAATATACTTTTAAATACTATAAGCATTTTGAAAATATAAAACTATATCAAAGTATAATAGATTAAAATAAAATACTTAAAAATTTAGTTACTTAAAATATAATAGTCTCATAACCAAAGAGTTAGGAATCATTTAAGGACATTTTGAAAAATCATTTTAAAAATAGAGATTCTTTAAAAATCATTTTTGAAATTCAAAATAATTGAAAATCATTTAAAATCAGAGAATAGATCTTAGAAACCTTTTTGAAAATAGAAGAGAGATCAAAGAAGTGCTACTAGAGTTTTAACAAAATAATATGACTTTATAACTTATCTTGATATCTTGAATCTTCAAAACTCATGAGTCTTCAATCTCTAACTCTTGAATCTCTATATCAGCCTCTTGAATCTTCTCTTGATATTGTATAGTCTTCTAAATTGACAATTGTCTAATATTCTGCTCTATATACTATATATAACTTAATAAAAACATTAATATCTATATTTTATATAATGTCAAATGGTTGGTGTCATCAAAACCAATGCTAAAGGTACTAGCAATCTCCCACTTTTTAATGATGACAAACATGTTTATAAAATATGATATAACTTCCCTTGAGTTGCAAAATCCCCCTTAATCTATGCTTGGATATTTTATATATTTCTCCCACTTTATCATCAACAAAAATAAAACCATAACTTCCCTTAACTAAGGTACTATATGGTATATAAAAAGGGATAAGGATGATATATTAAATTGATATGTAAATAAGATGTAATATCACAAACCAATTTTATACTTTAATCCAATACATACATTCATTCCAATCAATCCAATTCAATACAAACACACTTTCAATTTAATCCAAAACAAACATAAAGCAAACCAAAGTCGCCAAATCACAACTATAAGTTAATTCACACCAATCCATACGTGTTATTCTTATATAATATTTTATTATACAAACTTTAATTAAATCTTAATAAAGCAAACTAATTATTTTAATCTTCCCTAGGAACTTCTACCCAAACATCAGAATTGAAAATCGGATATGCTTTGATTACATTCCAATCTACATTGTCTTTGTTGATGGCAAAATCTGGATTGTTGGTTGGTTCATCTTTGATAGGGAAGAAATCATCCATTAAATCGCATCAAAATGCTTTTCTTATTCTTTTATCATTTGCATTTGACTCAATTCTAAGTGTCTTTGATTTCTAAGGACAAAAGTAAGAATATCTTAAATGGTTGAAGGGTTTGTTTAAGATTTTCACACAATTTTTGGCATGGAAAAGCCATTTTTGCAAAGCTAAGTTTACAGGTGAAACAGAGAAGAAAGAGAGTGGAAATGGTGTTTTTCTAGAGTGAATATGTTTATATAGGGGTGAGAAGTCGTTTGGAATGAAAATGACTTTAGTGGTTATTTTATTTTGAAATTTTTTTTGTTTATGCTCGTTATATGTTGACATATAGGTTGTACATATGTCGACATATGTACCATTTTTTAGAAAAATAACTATCTTTCTATATTTTTGTAATTAGCCTAAAATATTGTACTTCCATGGATTTTCAGAGACCAATAACGATATATAACAGCTAGGAACTTTGTTTTATTGATGATCATAGTTGAGTACATGGAAATAAACATAAAGACACATGGATTAAAATTAAGATAATACAAACTAAAAACTAGAAAATAAAAGGAAATACAAATACGAAGATGAAGATGAAGATGAAGCATTTCCGCTAATCTTGCGAATGATCTTTCCAAAGTACTTACCTACTTTGTTGGAAAGAGAAGTAAGTTTCTTAGAAAATAATCTCTTATGCTTCTTTTGGTTATTAACAATTTTCTCTTGATTTTTGAGAATATCTTTGTTGGATGGATGAGATGGCATTTCGATACTTTCCAAAGAAGTATATTCCTCGTCTTCTTGTTCTTCCTCCTCCTCCATTTTCGTTTCTTCTCCTTTCATTTCCTCCTCTTCTCTTATTTCACGCTCCTCTTTCTAGCCAATCTTTTTTTCATTTCCACAAGTGTTTCATAAGGCTTAAATATGGGTGAAATTTGCATAAGAGAGACGTTGACCTTGTCGAAATGTTTTTGAGGAATGGTTTTGTAACGGCCCGTAATTTCGCTACTTCGAAAATGAGAGATTTTGCTTATTTTAAATTTAAAAGAATTTAAAACTTTAATAAATATGTTATATATAATAAATAATAATAGAGAAATTATATATTCTTACAATTACTAATTAAAAAGTATAAACTTGAATTTTAGAACAAATCAGTAAAAGTTAAGTTTTGTTAAAAATAAATAAAGCCTAAATAAATGGATTTAAATATTTCTTTGAAAATATGAATCTTATTAAAAACATCTAATAAAGATTATAAAAGTATATTAAAAGATTTAAAAATGTATTAATAACCGTTTTACAAAAATAAGCAAATTTTGTCGAATTTTGTCAATTTTACATACACTGTAAAACTAGAGATTTTAATATTTTTTAATTTAAAATACAAAGAGACGTATTTTAGTTTGTTTAAAAGGGTAAAAAGTTCATTTTAAAGTTTGGTTTACATCAATATATAGCTTAACAAAAAGGTCAAATTTTGATTGTAAAATTTGTCAATAAAAACACCGTTTTCAAACAAAACAAGTTGTCGTTAAGTTTTTGCAACATAATATGTTTTCTAGCTCTATGTGCACTTAACAAACTATGTAACATGTACATTTACCATAATAAATACAAAAGAATTCAAATTGGTATAAATAAATATTACAAAACATGATTTGACAAATTTAAAATTAAATTGAACTTTATGAAATAACTTCATTACTTTATCTCTTATCTCATTAATGAGATGGTATGTATATGCATGGAAAAGAAGCAAAGTTATATGTTTTAATATTGGTAATCAAGGAAATGGTGACACCTCTCTTACTACTTACACACTTTTCCTTAACATCATTTCCACCATTAATGCATATGCTAATTTGTTAACAAGTGTCATGTGTAATCAAATCAAAGCAAAAGTCTTCTCTTCAAAATACAAAGTTTAAGAAAGAAAAGAGAGTGATCATTTCACAAATTCAAATCACATTAATTAGCCATCCTTTCCTTTCATAAATGCATGTCCTTAAGGGTTTAATCAAAGATTAAAAAAAACGCAAAAGTAGAGAAGGTTAGTATGGTCTTTTGCCAAGCAAGCTTCATCTATAAATAGCCATGCCATTCACAAAAAAATTAACAAATCTTTCTCTTTATTTCCTTAAGTTCTTCCCTCATTCCTCTTCCACCTCCAAGCCATTCACCATCTACTACCTATACCCCTCCTCCAAGCCACCAAAACACCTTCCACTCTCAGCCAGACCACCCTACACGCCTTCCCCCCCAAACTCACGCACACCCCACCTACCCAAAGCCATACACCCCCATATCCAAGGTCGTACCCTCCTCCCTTGGCCATGCACCCCCCTAGCCGAGCCATACACCCTCCTCTCTTATAAAAAAGAACAAAAAAAGGAAAATAAAGGAAAGGAAAAAAGGTGAAGGAAAGGAAAGCGATAAATTCAAGATGCTCGGAAAATAGCATGTTAGTTCATTAGCCGTAAGCACGCCAATTCGCCTAAAGATTGACGGAGTGAAAATCAAGGTGAGAAAAATTCTCACCGCTATATAATCTATATTGATTTTTGAGTTGATTTGCAGTGTTAGATAATCACCATTTTATGATATGGATGTTTGAATAATTGTTTGAATGTTGGATAATCCATAGTAATATTATGACATTTACCATATTAAATATGTTAATGTCAATTGTGAATGTTTTCAAAAGAAAAACTAAATGTTTAAAAGATAATTTGGAATATTTAAAATTAATTCTAAAATAAAGTTGATAACCGAGTAGTAATTTGTCCCGCTTGTGAGATCTGGAAATATAAAATAAGATGTTTAAATAAGGTTAGGGAGGAGCAACCAGTGCCCTGAACTTACCTGGCCTCTGTTTTCTTTTCTTAAGCGCAACATGGAACAGATCGAAAGGAAAGCTCAGATGCTCTAAAAAGATCGTATTAAGTTTTCAAAATTAAAAAAGATTGGTATTATTCAAAAAACAAGCAATCTCCCAAATAAATAATTTCTATGATCATATTTACTCAAAAATATTTGCTAAGATTGATTTAAGGTTTATCGTAAACAATGTCTTAGATAACATTGTTTTTGACCCGCCTAAAAGTTAAGGAATTTGGATCGAGAGTTAAGTCGGGAAATTTGAGATATTATCTAAAGAAAAAGAATAAATTAATTAGAATTATTCTAAGTCAAAAGAAAAGAGATTTTGAAATCATCCGAAAAGAATTGAAGTGAAAAGAGACTTAATAAATCCCGTATACTCATACTCACTTTTTATCGATGATTGGCTTCGAAGGAACCGGGGTCGGATTCAGGAGATTCATATCCAAAAAACCACTTCGAACCAATGTATACGTTCGAATGTAAAGACATGTTGAAGATTATGATTATTGAAGACTGTAGATCTTCATAGCATGAGGATTGCTTGTTGGCATGCTCTGGGAATCTTCCATTATAGAATTATTTATAGTAGTGGTCTCCTCGTTGTGGAGATTTTTCGGATTGCAAGGACTACTCACTACTAGTGGTAGTAGGAGAGTGCCTTTGGTTTGTTTCGTTCCTAGACAACTTGTATGGATGTTTGTTTGACATTGCATTTTTAAAGATTACGTACATTAGGTTTTTACAAACATACATCTGTGGTGGCGGAGAAGGCAACTTCTTTCAGCTTAACATCCTCCTTGAGACATACGAGCTTAAGTATTGTATTTTTGTAGAAGGCAATTAGTAGTCAAGGGGAATGTCAATGTGGCATTCAAAGATGTGATATGTGCTATGTGAAAAGGTAATCATTGCCTCAAGCCTCATCAACCGGAAATGACCGAAACATGGTTAGATGCGGCAAGGCTAAGTGAGTTATTTCCAGTTGGGGTATGATCATCCCCTTTTAGACATATTTCTTCTCGCTATGACATTCAGATGTAAGTTAATGTGGTTTGTATGCTCGGACGCTCGGTTTAAAGGTCGACTATGACCGGGGGATGATATATTTGGTATTATCTAGTTACAGAGATAGGACAGTCTCTTGTTGGTAGAGGATCCTTTTTGATGGACCTCGGGATAATTATCTAGATGTGTACCCATCGGAAGGTAGTCCCTTCACTTGGTCATTTGTATGAAAATCCATTCTCCAATAAGAACCTACAGTTTTGTTTGTAGAACCTAGTATGCTAGAATTTAATAAAAGTAGCAGTTTCGGCTAAGATTAATAAGTTTATTTGCAAATGTTTTCAAGGAATGTCATTAAAAATAATATCAAATGTCTTGATATATTAAAGTATTTTAGTTATCATAAGGTAAAAACCCGTCGGTGTTTATGTATGGGCGTTGTCTTATGAGATACTCTTTCTTTTCAAAGGATTTTATTTAAAGGCCGATATATGACACTGTCATTTATTATTGAGTTTTTCTCACGCTGGTTTATCAAGCCTGATCTGGGTATTTTCAACACCCGGGTCAGATCCGAGTAGTTTCAGGTTTAGTCGAAGACGGTTGTAGTTTCGAGAGGAGAGCTGGAGATATTCATCTATGTATGGACTTATTCTGTTATCCGCTTTGCGTTGTTTGTTTGTTTTAGTTTGATGTTTTTCAGCAATTGTAAGGACAAATGTTTGTAACTGTCCAAACTAAATTTAGGGTAGATTCTGATATATGTATTTAGAAGTTTTCTGCTGTAAAGATATTTGTTCAATATTATATGTTATTCCATTCGTGTGAGATCTGTTATGTCTATTTTTCTTTATTACCCCTGAAAATCCACAATTCCATGCAATTTGGATCTGACATGTGCCGTTTATTGTCTGCACAAAGGGTACGGAATTTTGGGTCACCGCATATGGTATCACAGCTTTTGGTTGAGCGAACACCGAAGCCTGATAGGGGTAAAGCTCATCAAATATAGGATTAGTAATATCCTAGGATAAGTAACTCATTAGAGATAGGGTTAGTAACACCATAGAATGAGTTATGAGAGTGTTATATATTGAGTGTATATTTGTCAATTTTATAAAAATGTTTTGTTTTTAAAGATGGTAAATGAAATAATTTTACCTTGGGTTTATATTTTAAATATTAAAGGGGATATTATTATTTTTGGGTTAGAAATTAAGGATTGTTTGAAATTTGGCTTAATAAAAGTAAAATATGAATATCTTGTGATTAGAATTGCACGATTTGACTATAAGATATTCCATATAGAATCAATTAGCTGGAAGCTAGAATTTAGAACTTTAACCATATACCCCTAGACATTTAGTTTTTAAGATATAATGATTTAATGATCATCACAATAGATGGATTTAAAAGCTAAGTACAAATATCTTGTGAAGTAAAATTCATGATTTGACTATAAGATATTTGATGATAATATTAAAGCTAGAAGTTGTAATTAGAGAAAATAAAAAGGAAATGCACACTTTGAAAAATTCTTATCAATGAAATATTAAAAAAAAAACTTAAAACGAGACTTTTGGAAAAATATAATATGAAAGGGTAAATTCTATAACTTATAAAGAAGATAAGGCAATTTGAAATTTAGACACTTTGATTATGTTAAAATTAAGGTGAAATTTAGGAATAAGAGATGTAAGAAATATCATCCTAATATAAAACTTTGAATTAGTGATACATTTAGGATAACGTTTGTAATTTAGAATAAAGTAAGATTAGAAATGGATAGTTATGAATAATATGGTTAGTAGGTTGATTGTTGGATGAAAATGTTTAAGTAACAAATACCATGTGAGTTAAGTTTTACAATTTGACTATAAGGTATTTGATGGATTTAAGGTCAAGAAATTTGATTTTTAAAAAATGGATAGGTGAATAAGTTAAGTAGATAATCATAGGATTTGTAACAAAAAGATGTACACTTAGCAAATTTGTCTTATTAGTATATGGTTAAGATAAATAATATTAGCTAAATTAGGACCTTAGATAAATAAAGCTAAGGATTAAGTTTCATAACTTATTGATTTGATATAATAGTAGAATTCCACATTTGTCAAACCCCCTAATAGAATTAATAACGGTTTGAAGTTTGGGGACATGTATATATACTCTTAGGAAGTAAAGGTATATTATACAAGTTTAATTCATATTTGTAAGCTTAACTAATAATGGATCTAGTAGAAAGTAAATGGTTGTGAGATAAACTTAGATTAATAGAAATTTTTGAAGAAATAAATTAGGTAAAAATGAATGTGAATAAGTACAAAAGTTAAGCGTAGATCATTTCGGCACATAAATTTTAATCTAATATTTGAGTACAGAACTTTGAGGTGTTTACACTAATCCGAGAAAGATTTATCACTCGATTCTTAACGGCAAACATCGATAAGAGTTTATGATTATGTACTCAAGTTTTCTATCATAGTTGAGAGCTATGCAAGGAAAGAAAAAGTTTGTGATCAAGAAAGTCCTATCAAAGTCCACACTAGAAAATCGAGGGTTCGATACTAGTTCGAAAGTAAAGTTTTGGATTTGAATAATAGATCGAATCATATATCACATATAGAATGATGTTCTGGGACTGTCTACATTGTGATTGGATAGTTATCTTAAATAGTAGACACTAAGATATAGAGGTTGGACTGATGTTTTGGTATATAAATATATATAGACCTCAGGTATAGTACATGCTCAGGGCAGGGAATGAGTTATGTGGATGTATTCGCTTATGCCGATATAGCATTAGTTTTGTTGTTTTTGAATGTATAGTCTTGTTTGGTTGTTGTATATATTATCTTAAGTGTGCAGTACGCACTAGGATGGGTAGGATAGAAGTCTGACTTGATGTATGTATATATAACCTTAAGTACATGATAAGTACTCAGGTTAGTATGGGAGTCTAAGTACTCAGGTTAGTATGGGAGTCTCTGTATGTATGATTGGTATCCTTTGTTTCAGTACGTTATGATATCGACCTTCTTATATGCATTTTCTTTCCATCATTGGTATAAATAAGTCAAAATGTTTGATGATACGAGTATGAGATAGATTCCTTTATCTAACTTTCATTTCGAGGATGAAATGCATTTAAGTAGGGGAGAATGTAACGACCCGTAATTTCGCTTCGTCGAAAATGAGAGATTTTGCTTATTTTAAATTTAAAAGAACTTAAAACTTTAATAAATATGTTATATATAATAAACAATAATAGATAAATTATTCATTCTTATAATTACTAATTAAAAATTAAAATTTTGAATTTTAGAATAAATCAGCAAAAGTTAAGTTTTGATAAAAGTAAATAAAGGCTTAAATAAATGGATTTAAATATTTGTTTGAAAAGACGAATCTTATTAAAAACATCTAATAAAGATTATAAAAGTATATTAAAAAAGATTTAAAAATGTGTTAATAACCGTTTACCAAAATAACCAAATTTTGTCGCATTTTGTCAGTTTTACATACAATGTAAAAATAGAGATTTTGATTTTATTTAAATATGTAAAATATAAAGAGACGTGTTTTAATTTATTTAAAAAGGTAAAATGTTTATTTTAAAGTTTGGTTTACATCAATATATAGCTTAACAAAAAGTCAAATTTTGACTGTAAAATTTGTTAACAAAAACACTGTTTTCAACCAAAACAAGTTATGTTAAGTTTTTGCAACATGATATGTTTTCTAGCTTATATGTACACTTAAAAAACTACGTAAGATGTACATTTACCATAATAAAAATAAAAGAATTCAAATCGGTATAAATAAAGATTACAAAACATGATTTGAAAATTTTGAAATTAAATTGAACTTTATAAAACAACATCATTACTTTATCTCTTATCTCATTAATGAGATGGTACGTATATTCATGGAAAAGGAGCAAATTTATATGCTTTAATATTGGTAACCATGGAAATGGTGACACATCTCTTTATTACTTACATACTTTTGCTTAACATCGTTTCCACCATTAATACGTATGCTAATTTGTTAACAAGGGTCATGTGTAATCAAATCAAAGCAAAAGTCTTCTCTTTAAAATACAAAGTTTAAGAAAGAAGAAAGAGCAATCATTTCAAAAATTAAAATCACATTAATGAGTCATCCTTTCCTTTCATAAATGCAGGTCCTTAAGGGTTTAATCAAAGATGTAAAAAAATGCAAAAGTAGAGAAGGTTAGTATGGTCATTTGCCAAGCAAGCTTCATCTATAAATAGCCATGCCATTCTCATAAAAATTAACAAATCTTTCTCATTATTTCCTTAAGTTCTACCCCGATTCCTCTTCCACCTCCAAGCCATTCACCCTCTACCACCTATACCCCTCCTCCCAGCCACCAAAACGCCTTCCACTCTCGGCCAAACCCCCCTACACGCCTCCAACCCCCCCAAACTCACGCACACCCCACCTACCCAAAGCCACACACCCCCGTATCTAAGGCCGTACCTTCCTCCCTAGGCTATGCACCCCTTTAGCCGAGCCGTACACCCTCCTCTCTTACAAAAAAAGAAAAAGAAAAGAAAAAGAAAGGAAAGAAAAAAAGGAGAAGGAAAGGAAAGCGATGAATTCAAGACGCTTGGAAAATAACACGTTAGCCGTAAGCACGCCAATTCGCCTAAAGATTGATGGAGTGGAAATGAAGGTGAGAAAAATTCTCACCGCTATATAATTTATATTGATTTTTGAGTTGATTTGCTATGTTAAATAATCACCATTTTATGATATGGATGTCTGAATAATCGTTTGAAGGTTGATAACTCATAGTAATGTTATGACATTTACCGTATTGAATATGTTAATGTCATATGATTGTTTGTTTAGTTGCGATGTTAATATGGACATCAATTTTCTATCATTTTTGATTAAGTGATTGCTTTGTTAGAGACCCAATTTTGATGATATGAGATACTTTAGAAAAATGAGTCTCTTTACAATTGAAATTGAAATTAAAGTAGAAATAAAAGAGAGTTTGAAATTTGAAGTGAAATGGGATTAAAAAGGATAGTTAAAGTAAAATTGAAATTGAGATGAATAGCGAAACTGAAATTGAAATCGAACTTTAAAATTGAAAGTGAAATTAATGTTAAAATATAAGTTAAAATTGAAATTAGATTTGAAATCTAAGTTTAATTTGAGTTTAATCTGAAGTTAGAGTTGAAATTGATTTGAAATTGGAATCTAAAATTTAATATTAAAATAATAGGAATAAAATAATATAATAATATATGGAAATAGTGAAAATATATTTTAAAAGCTTTAAAAATGAAAATATTGATTTAAAATGATTTGTAATGACTTTATAAGTGGTAAAATTCAATTCGAATAGATTAATCCAAGTGTTGAAAAATAAGTTAAAACTATGTGCATCGCGCAACGGTAGTTCGCGATTACGCGTCGAAAAGTTCAAATTAGAGTATAGAGTAGAATATAGCTCGGAATTCTTCGAGATAAGAAAATCCATACTATTATATCCATATCTTATAAAAAAATAAAATCAAAATTTCGTTGAGTAGATTCTGAATTAAGTCCAAATCAATTTTCTAGAAAAATCGCGCTACTGCATTTAAGTGACCATAAAGGGAAATCGGTTTAAATGGACGTTTTTAAGTAAGGAAAAATACAGAATAAATTTGATAAATCCATTTAAATAACTTAGAAGAGATTTGAAATGATAATATGAATTATCAAATGTTTAAAAGTTGTTTAAATTAAATAAGCTTATATAGCACTTTCCGCGACACTTTTATGTTGCGTATTCTATAACTTTTTTGAATATGAGTTTAAACGTGACGATTTTTCCCGGAATCAATTGTGAATGTTTATAAAAGAAAAACTAAATGTTTAAAAAATAATTTGGAAAATTTAAAATCAATTCCAAAATAAAGTTGATAACTGAGTAGTACATATGTCCCGCATGTGTGATCTGGGAATATAAAATAAGTTTTTAAATAAGGTTAGGGATGGAGCAAGCAGTGCCCTGAACTTACATGGCCTCTGTTTTCTTTTCTTAGGCGAGGGGTGGAAAAGATCGAAAGGAAATCTCAGATGCTCTAAAAAGATCGTAATAAGTTTCTAAAATAAAAGAAGATTGGCATTATTCAAAAATATTAAGCAATCTCCAAAATAAATAATTTCTATGATCTTATTTACTCAAAAATGTTTGCTAAGATTGATTTTAGAGTTTATCGTAAACGATGTCTTAAATAACATTATTTTGACATGACTAAAAGTTAAGGAATTTGGATCGAGAGTTAAGTGAGGAAATTTGAGATATTATCTAATGAAAAAGAATAAATTACTTAGAATTATTTTAAGTAAAAAGAAAGAGATTTTGAAATCATCTGAAAAGAATTAAAGTGAAAAGAGACTTGATAAATCCTACATACTCATATTCACTTCGAAGGAACCGAGTCAGATTTGGGCAATTCCTATCCAAAAAACCACTTTGAACCAATGTATACGTTCGAATGTGAACACATATTGAAGATGATTATTATTGAAGACCGTGGATCTTTATAGCCTGAGGGCTGCTTGTTGACATGCTATGAGTATCTTCCATTATAGAGTTATTTATAGCAGTGGTCTTCTCGTTGTGGATATTTTTCGGATTACAAGGACTATTCGCTACTAGTGGTAGTAGGAGAGTGCCTTCGGTTTGTCCTATTTCTGGACAACTTGTATGGACGTTTGTCTGACATTGCATTTCTAAATATTACGTACATTGGTTTTAACAAACATACATCTATGGTGGCGGATAAGGCAACTTAATTTAGCTTAACACGCTTCTTGATACATACGATCTTAAGGGTTGTATTTTTGTGGAAGACAATTAGTTGTCAACGGAAATGGTAATTGGCATTCAGAGATGTGATATGTGCTATATAAAAAGGTAATCGTTGCCTTAAGTCTCATCAACCAGAAATGACCGAAACAGTGTTAGACGAGGCAAGGCTAAGTGGGTCATTCCCAATCATGGTATGATCATCCCCTTCTAGATATATTTCTTCCTGCTATTACATTCGAGATGTAAATTAATACGGTTTGTATGCTCGAGCACACGGTTTAAAGGTCGGTAAAGATCGAGGGATGATATATTCAGTACTATCTAGTTACAGAGATAGGCCGGTCTTGTGCTGGTGGAGGATCCTTTGTGATGGTCCTCGAGACGTCCATCTAGAGATGTACCCATCGAAAGGTAGTCCCTTCACCTGGTTATTTAAATGGAAATCCATTCTTCAATAAGAACCTACGATTTTGTTTGTAGAGCCTAGTATGATGGTATTTAATAATGGCAACAATTTTAGCTAAGATTAATAAGTTTATTTGCAAATATTTTCAAGGAATGTCATTATAAATAATATCAAACGTCTTGATAAATAAAAGTATTTTAGTTATCATAAGGTAAAAAACTCGTCCTTGTTTATGTATGGGCGTGGTCTTATGAGATACTTTTTCTTTTTAAAGGATTTTATATAAAGGCTGATATATGACACCGTCATTTATTATTGAGTTTTTCTCACGCTGGTTTATCTGATCCGGGTATTTTCAATATTCGGGTCAGATCCGAATAGTTTCAGGTTTAGTCGAAGACGGTTGAAGTTTCCAAAGGAGAGCTGGAGATATTCATCTACCCATGGACTTATTTTATTATCTGCTTTGCGCTATTTGTTTGTTTGTTTGTTTGTTTGTTTTAGTTTGATGTTTGTCAGCAATTGTAAGGAAAGATGTTTATAACTATCCAAGTTGAATTTAGGTTAGACTCTGATATATGTATTTAAAAGTTTTCCGCTGTAAAGATATTTGTCCAATATTATATGTTATCTCATTCGTGTGAGATTCCGTTCTGTCTATTTTTCTTTATTACCCTCTGATAATCCACAATTCCATGTAATTTGAGTCTGACATGTGTGGTTTATTGTCGGCACAAAGGGTACAGAATTTTGGATCGTCACAAGTCTCCTCTCATCTTAGGTCGACACCAAAATATATGAATATTCTAGTGAAATACACACCATAAAAAAGTGTATTCTCGTGCCTAGAGTTATTCTTAGGAACGAATCCATTCAAAATAACTAGTTACCAATTTATGTTGTAATTACCATATATTGCAAAAGGTGCTTTGAAAACCTTTTGAGTCATGTTATTATAATTTCTTATCCTCGGTGTTATGCTTCATTGGAAAAGAAGACTCAAAATTCTTGCTTTAGGATGCAAAATTTTAAGAAATCTTCATCACTTTCAAAACTATCATGAAGAACTTCACGGTTTTAAATATCAATTTTGAAAGTCGAAAGGTCAATTCCACTAGATTTGCATTCGAGAATGTTACCTAAAATTTCATAATTTAAAACAATCTAGTGTCTTAGACACTACTCTAAATTTCACAGTCATTTCTTTCGTAAAACTTTCCTTTCAAATTTCAGTAAACATCTTTACTAAATTTGGAAAACAAACAAAATCATTTTGGAAAGCATTAATCAAACAACTGATCTACTTATTCTTGCACAATGGATAAACTAGATCATCATGAGAAAGAACACACATTTTGTTCAATTAAATAATTATGCCTTACTATTTAAACCTGCTCTTTAGCATATATTTCAGTAGAGACTACCTATAGTATTTTTCTCTAACATATATGACTTGTTTCCTAAATTTTGTACAAAAACATGCATAAAATCAAGAAGTCTACTTTGACACACATAACGATTTCC
Source organism: Allium cepa (assembly GCA_030765085.1). NCBI lineage: Eukaryota > Viridiplantae > Streptophyta > Magnoliopsida > Asparagales > Amaryllidaceae > Allium > Allium cepa. The sequence goes on along the minus strand of CM060938.1, from coordinate 553,729,999 downwards.
CTAATTTGGACGATGATAATTTCATAAACAAGCATGCATAAGATCAATCTCAAACATAATATGTCAATAAACTTTAATAATTACAGTGTGAAAGGTGAGACAATTGTAAGCTTACTGAGTTGAAGTTGAAAATCATAGAAAATCGAAGGTTTTGAATCGGTGGTTCTTTCTTCTCAAAAACATTAAAGATCTTGAATAAGGGAAAATTTCAAATGAGGGAAAGAAGAAGATATTCATAGGAGAGCTAATAAAATCTCAACAATCCATCCGGTAAGTGCAAGAATGTTTCGGAGCCATAGGATCTTGATCAGGTAATTTTAGAGTTAAAGTGACATCAATAGCTGCCGTTAAAAAGAAGAGAAATGCTAACAACATTCTTCTTCAAAGAGAGTATTGCTATGCTTACCATCTCATTGATGGAAATTAGTGAGTTCGACAATGCAATAATTAATTTCAATATATTTGCTTTATAGGATCATAAAATTTCACTAATGAAATGACAAGTATAGCAATACTCTCCCTAAGCTATTTAAGTTGCTAGCATTTCCCATAAGAAAAGCATAACCGTTGATTCACAAGATAGAGACATATTTCCATGCATTTAGTTCTTTTGACAAAAAGAAATATTGCACTAATAGAGCAAAATTCTTCTCTTCCTTCGTATGAGGAAGACCTGAGTTACACAAGTGCAAATCACCTAGTCCTATTTTATATGGTCTCCGTGGACCACTCAAAAATCCACCATTCATTCTCTTTTTTTTTTACTTATAAAATAGTAAAAGTAAAAGTAAAAAAAAACGAACGGATGGATTTTAGAGGGTCCATGAGACCATGGAAAATGGGCCTAGGTGATTATTTGCCAAGTTACGCACATTTTTAGCAAATAAAATTTAGCCAATCATAACTAGGATTAAGATAGCAAGAACTTGGCTTCATTTCAAAGCATCTAATACGACATCAATGAAATACTTAGACAAAATCTAACGTAACATAATGGCCATAGATTTTCTTGTCAAGGCTCTCTATTAAGTATAATATCTGTCAACTTCAGTATAAGATAATTCAACGCATAATTGTGCATGATCTTGATCGACCATGACATAGTTGGAACCCTTCAACCCGGCTTTATTTTTTTATTAATTTACCGAAGATATCGGTAAGTTTACTATTACTATATTAATTGTAGCGATGTACCAAACCTTTTACTATTATTTTTTGCGCCAATGATTTTGGTTTTTTTCCAATTTGTTTTCATTTTTGCAAACATATTACACAAATAGGTTATTTACAACTAGCTACAAATATAGAAGACTTTTGGCCAGCTAATTGCCTTAGGTAAACATAGTTGGCGCAGTTTGAGATAATGCCAGTTGGGGCTATTTGCAAAGGCATCTACTATGTTTTAATATGTGTTGTTTTGTATAGGTAAGTAGGCGCTTCTTCAAATGCCACTTATTAGGGCTTTTTAAAGTAGTGCCCAAATTTCTGACCCTGTAAAAACAACAGCCTTCCCCTTTCTCTCTTTATCTTTTTCACTCTAACTTTACCAAACTTCTATCACAAACCCACTACTCTCCCTTTTATTTTTGCAGAAATCTCTTGCTGTTTGCATTAAAAATAATTAATACCTGCGTTTGAATAGATCAAGTTCAAGAATAACATCTCCTTATTTAGACATCGCTCCATGTCACATATAACATGAACATTCATAGAACTTACGACCTTCATTCTTTTATTTTTGCACACGATCACATCATACATAACTCCAAAGTGACATCATACATCATTTCAGAGGGGATGCTCTCCAATAGCTAATTCTTTCTTATGCTTTGCCGTTCTGTCGACACAAGACTCTTCTTCATGAAAGTGTCATGTTTCACCACCACCTTCTACGCCGGATAAATGAACAACTAATCCTGAATCAATACAAACCTCTTTACCCGGCCTATACTCAACTGACTCAACATTCATTTGAGTTTCAGATACAACACCATAATTTTGTTGTGATAATTGGGTTTTGGGTACAAATTCAACATCATCGATACTGACATTACAATCAAACTTCAAATTTCGATAATATCTAAGCAAAGTATCATGATCAATTTCCCAATTATTCATGGAAACTAACAAAAAAACAACTTTTAGTAACGAACATATAATAATCGAAAATTAACTTTAATTATTGAAAATATTTTAGATAATAAAGAAAATCCGCTAAAATTACATAATGCAGATGGGAAATGAAATGGAATTATGTAAGAGAAGAATGGCGAAGGTTACGAGTATGTGATTTGGAGTTTGGTAAAGTAGAAATAAGGAGAGAGGGGAATGATATATGCTGTTATGTACAGTGACATAAAATACACATAAAGTGTTGTAAGTCTATGACAGAAACAGAATAGCAACAGTTTTACTATATTCTATATTGTATCATGGCTATTGAACTGCAAAGCAGTCAATGAAACAGCATGCATACAAACTCCTAACCCAAGTTTGCAATAGCAACAGATGGAAACAATAATGATACAATCAAAACTGCGAAAAACATAGTAAACTGAAGTGAACGAAGGCAGTATGATACCGAGATCGTCTGAGGCCTGAAACGTGACAGTTTCCTTAAGACTTTTAGTTGAAGCCTCCCAGGATACAGTAGACGATGACTGCTCGAAATTGTAATGATTCTGTCAGTCTGACGGCAACAGATTTGAACCAGGGAAGAGGAATCTGTTTCCAAGGGTCGCACCCGATTCCTTCCAACGGTCGTAGCCGTTTTTCAAATCCGCTACCGTATTAAAAAAAAACTTGCTACAAAATTGCAGTATTTTTCGTAGCAAAAATAAGGTTTCTTACCCGAACCCGAACCCGACACGGCACGGCTCGGATCGGTCGGTCGGATGGGCGGTGCGCGCGCGCGTGTGTGTTCATCAGATTTAGGTCCTCCCTCTCGCACAAAATTACCTAACCCTAAGGGCCAATATAAGGAATGATGATTTAGTATATATACCCAAATCTTACCTCTTATTTTGCTAATGTGGGACTAATGTATATTTGATTCAAACTCTTTAGGAACTCTAACAATCCCCCACATGAATGATAATATACTATCCCCCACAAAAAGTGGAATATGTCAGACTATATATGGAACATTGCTTTATTAAGGACAAGTACATATTTCGCTTTGAACTTTCCCTAGTCAAAACTCATCGGATATACTTGGCTAATCGGTGAATTTTCTTTTTTCATCTTGAACCGTCAGCCGTTATTGTATAGCCAGACAATAAGTTTAACAAAGCATTGTTTCCCTTCTCATCCAATCTCTTGGTTGTGTTCATTTTGGTCCTGAACAATTTCTGGTTCTGCGAGTGCATATAGAGAATAAAAAAGCCTATAATATTCTCGTAGAGCCGACCCAGCTCACACTTACATAGGTGATCGCAACCATTAGGAGTATCCTACATATACCCCACTTGTTGTTTCTGCAAGATATGGTCATCATTAAAAAATATAGTTTTAACCTGTTAATACTTCTGTAGGCATGCATTTTATATTGTGCATCATAGGAATGGAGTTGTACTATGTCCGAACAAATGCATTACGTCTTGAGTTACTCAGAACTAGTTTGCCTATTGATCCTAGTCCGTGGGATCTCCAGTCGCTAGGATAGGTTTCCGTATAAGGTAACTCTTGTTGGTTTAGGCTTTTAAACCCATTCCCCTCGATGCGTAGTCAATTTTCTCTCTTGATAAACCTTTAGTAAATGGATCCGATAGGTTATCATTTGTCCTCACATAATCAATGGAAATAGTTCCATTAGAGAGTAACTGCCTAATTGTGTTATGGCGTCGACGAATGTGTCTTGATTTGCCATTATACACAAAGTTTTTCGCTCTACTTAGCGCTGCTTGATTGTCGCAGTGAATACATATGGCTGTTACAGGTTTAGGCCAAAACGGAATATCTTCTACAAAATGATGAAGCCATTCTGCTTCTTCGCCAGCTTTATCTAATGCAATAAACTCAGACTCCATCATGGATCGGGCTATGCATGTTTGTTTAGTAGATTTCCATGACACTGCTGCTCCTGCTTGAGTGAAAACATAACCACTTGTGGATTTGGATTCCTATGAATCGGCAATCCAGTTTGCATCACTATATCCTTCTAAGACAGCCGGATATTTTCCGTAATGCAAAGAATAATTTGTGGTGTTCTTCAAGTATCATAACACTCTCAACAGTGCTTTCCAGTGTTCTTTGCCTGGATTACTTGCATACCTGCTTAGTCGACTTACTGCATAAGCTATGTCTGGTCTTGTACAATTCATGAGATACATTAGACATCCTATTACACGAGAGTATTCTAGTTGCTTTACACTCTCTTTAGTGTTTTTATGCAGTACTTCTGATGGATTAAAAGGTGTTCTTACTCCTTTAATTCCAAGATTTTGAAAATTTTCAATTACTTTGTCTACATAGTGTGACTGAGATAATTCAATTCCATTCGGTATTCTTATTATTTTGATTCCCAAAATAACATCTGCAACTCCTAAATCTTTCATATCGAAATTGTTGATCAGTATTTTCTTTATGGTCTCTATAACTTTGACGTTAGGACCAAAGATTAACATATCGTCCACATATAAACAAATCATGACATATGATTGTCCCACTCGTTTATAATAAACACATTTATCACATTCGTTTATACGAAAACCATTTTTCAACATGACACTATCAAATTTTTCGGGCCATTGTTTTGGAGCATGTTTGAGTCCATATAATGATTATACCAATTTACAGACCTTATTTTCATTTCCCTTGGATATAAAACCTTCGGGTTGCTCCATGTAGATTTCCTCGTCGAGATCTCCATTCAAGAATGCTGTCGTTACATCCATTTGATGAATTTCAAGATTATAAATTGATGCAATAGCTACTAGCATTCTTATAGAGGTTATTCGTGTTACCGGCGAATATGTATTATAAAAGTCTACTCCTTCTTTTTGACGATATCCTTTGGCTACCAATCTAGCTTTATACTTGTCGATAGAGCCATCTGCTTTCATTTTCTTTTTGAAAATCCATTTACACCCAATAGGTTTTATTCCAGGTGGAATATCAACAATTTCCCAAGTTTTATTACTTAGAATTGAATCAATCTCACTTTGGATTGCTTCTTTCCAACACGAAGATTCAGAAGATGACATGGCTTCTTTATATGTTTGAGGTTCATGTTCAAGTCGTAAGTGAGGAATTCCGAGCCAAATGACTTGGAAGTTCTGGTCCTTACGCTTCTTCTTGGTTCAGCTTCATCAACTTCACGATGAGTTTCATCTTCATGTGGGTTAGTTGATTCTTCTCGTATCCTTTTAGGAACATTATTCCCTTCATTCCTTTTGTGTGGAAACACGTCTTCAAAGAATGACGCATCTCTTGATTCCATGATTGTATTTACATGAATATCGGGTATATTAGACTTGAATACCAAAAATCTGTAGGCACTTCTATTTTGGGCTGGCCCTAGATAGTAACAATCTACTGTTTTTGGTCCAAGTTTGACTCTCTTGGGAGGCGGAACTGGAACTTTTGCCAAGAACCCCCACACATTAAGGTATTTAAAACTTGGTTTATGTCCTTTCCATAATTCATATGGAATTGTTCCTGTTTTATTGTGAGGAACCTTGTTTAATATGTGATTAGACATATTTAAGGTTTCCCCCCACAAGTTTGTTGGTAGACCAGAAGTTAAAAGCAACGCATTAATCATATCCTTTAACGTTCTGTTCTTCCTTTCGGCTATACCATTTTGTTGTGGTGAATATGGTGCTGTCGTTTGATGAATTATTCCATTTTATACACAGAATTGTTCAAACGGCAATTCATATTCTCCACCTCGATCAGATCTCAATATCTTGATCTTCTTATTTAGCTGATTTTCTACTTCAGATTTATATTTTATAAATGATGTGATTGCTTCATCTTTACTGTTTAAAAGATATACGTAGCAATACTGTGTATAATCATCAATAAATGTGATAAAATACCTTTTCCCACCTCTTGTAGGTAAGTTTTTGAAATCACATAAGTCGGTATGAATCATTCTCAATGGTTCAATACTTCTATCAACGGAATGAAATGGTTTCTTAACCATTTTTGCTTTTACGCATGTCTCACATTTGTAGTTTTTATCCACTTGAAATTTAGGAATTAACTCCAAATTTGCAAGTTTATTCATTTTTCGGAAATTTATGTATCCTAATCTACCATGCCATAATAAGGTTTCATGCTCAACGATATAAGAAACTTCCTTTTTATTCATAGCATTATCAGAATACATATTATTATTGCCGGCTACGGCTACATTTGCCTTAAATAGGCCATCACATAAGTAACCCCTTCCTATGTAGATTCCTGCCTTGGACAAAACCATCTTGTCTTACTCGAAGACCATCTTGAATCGCTTCTTTGAATGCACGGACCCAGAAATGAGATTCTTGCGGATATCTGGAACATGAAGGACATCATTCAGTTTAACAGTTTTTCCAGAAGTGAACTTGAGGGTGACTGTTCCTTTGCCTTCAACCATGGAAACCGATGAATTGCCCATATAGAGTTTCTCATCTTGATCCAATTTGTTGTAGGTTGAAAATACGGATTTGTCAGAGCATATATGCCTAGTAGCACCCGTGTCCAACCACCATTGTACAGAATTCTGGATCAAGTTGCATTTGGACACAACTCATGAAAAATTGGATTCATCAATATCCTTATTTTCCAGCGCATTTGCTTCTGAATTATTCTACTTTTTGAATCCGCAATCCTTCGCTGCATGTCCAGTTTTGCCACAAACCCAACATTGCCCATTGAACTTCTTGGACTGCTTCTGGTTATTCTGCTTATTTTTTGGCGCCTTCCTTTTCTTGTTTTTGTTGAAGTTCTTTTTCTTCTTTGACCCTTCTGCGACAAAGGCCTCTTCGCTTTTAGGTATGGTGACTCCACGATTATCTGCCTCTATCTTCAATCTGACGATGAGGTCTTGCAAGGATATTTCCTTCTCCTTGTGTTTCAAGTAGTTGCGGTAATCCCTCCACGATGGGGGCAATTTTCCAGTGATTGCTTCAACCAAGAATGATTCACCGACTTTGTGGCCTTCTGCTTCCATTTCATGGATAATAATTTGCAACTCTTGCACTTGAGAAGTCACCGATTTTGAATCCACCATTTTATAATCCATAAACTTGTCAACGATGAACTTTTTTAAACTTACAATCCATGTTTTGTACTTTGCAGCCAATGCATTCCAAAGAGCTTTTGCACTCTTTATGGGCTGGTACACTTTGTACAGGACCTTATCAAGGCAGTTGAGAATGTAGTTTTTGCATAAAAAATCCGAGTGCCTCCACGCATCAATAGTTGGACCAGTATGCTGATTTGTAGCGTTGGTGTTTCCCGGTGTAGGCGGCACCGGTTCATCTTCTTCAAGATATTTCTGCAAGCCTAGGGTGGTGAGATAGAATAGCATCTGACTCTGCCATGTCAGAAAATCATCACCTTCACCTTTGAACAGATCTGGTTTGTTCAAATTGGCTGTTTTAATAGTCATTTGTTCTGTTGCCATCTCTATTTTGTCAAACAAACAACTAAAAGTCTTAAGATGTTGTAAGTCTATGACAGAAACAGAATAGCAATAGTTTTACTATATTCTATACTGTATAATGGCTATTGAACTGCACAACAGTCAATGAAACAACATGCATACAAACTCCTAACCCAAGTTTGCAATTGCAACAGATGGAAACAGTAATGATACAATCAAAACTGCGAAAAACAGAGTAAACTGAAGTGAACGAAGGCAGTATGATACCGAGATCGTCTGAGGCCTGAAACGTGACAGTTCCTTAAGGCTTTTAGTTGAAGCCTCCCAGGATATAGTAGACGATGACTGCTCGAAATTGTAATGATTATGTCAGTCTGACGGCAACAGATTTGAACCAGGGAAGTGGAAGAATTTGGACGGAGAAAAGAAAAAATAAGCAAGTAAATTTGATCAGAATTCATCACTTATTTATAGTGTTCAAACGGTCGCGTCTGTTGAGTTTAATTTCAAAAGACCCGCCGCTTGCTAACAGGTCGCACCCGTTCTGTCTCCAAGGGTCGCACTCGATTCCTTCAAACGGTCGTAGCCGTATTTCAAATCCGCTACCGTATTAAAAAAAAAATTGCTAAAAAATTGCAGTGTTTTTCATAACAAAAATAAGGTTTCTTACCCGAACCCGACAAGGCGCGGCTCGGATCGGTCGGTCGGACGGGCGGGCGGTGCGCGCGCGCGTGTGTGTTCATCAGATTTAGGTCCTCCCTCTCGCACAAAATTACCTGACCCTAAGGGCCAATATAGGGAATGAGGATTTAGTATTTATACCCAAATCTTACCTCTTATTTTGCTAATGTGGGACTAATGTATATTTCATTCAAACTCTTTAGGAACTCTAACAATCCCCCACATGAATGATAATATACTATCCCCCACACAAAGTGGAATATGTCAGACTACATATGGAACATTGTTAAGGACAAGTAGATATTTCACTTTAAACTTTCCCTAGTCAAAACTCATCGGATATACTTGGCTAATCGGTGAATTTTCTTTTTTCATCTTGAACCGTCAGTCGTTATTGTATAACCAGACAATAAGTTTAACAAAGCATTGTTTCCCTTCTCATCCAAACTATTGGTTGTGTTCATTTTGGTCTTGAACAATTTCTGGTTCTGCGAGTGCATATAGAGAATAAAAAAGCCTATAATATTCTCGTAGAGCCGACCCAGCTCACACTTACATAGGTGATCGCAACCATTAGGAGTATCCTACATATACCCCACTTGTTGTTTTTACAAGATATGGTCATCATTAAAGAACATAGTTTTAACCTGTTAATACTTCTGTAGGCATGCATTTTATATTGTGCATCATAGGAATGGAGTTGTACTATGTCCGAAAAAATTGATTACGTCTTGAGTTACTCAAAACTGGTTTGCCTATTGATCCTAGTCCGTGGGATCTCCAGTCGCTAGGATAGGTTTCCGTATAAGGTAACTCTTGTTGGTTTAGGCTTTTAAACCCATTCCCCTCGATGTGCAGTCAATTTTCTCTCTTGATAAACCTTTAGTAAATGGATCCGCTAGGTTATCATTTGTCCTCACATAATCAATGGAAATAGTTCCATTAGAGAGTAACTGCCTAATTGTGTTATGGCGTCGACGAATGTGTCTTGATTTGCCATTATACACAAAGTTTTTCGCTCTACTTAGCGCTGCTTGATTGTCACAGTGAATACATATGGCCGTTACAGGTTTAGGCCAAAACGGAATATCTTCTAAAAAATGACGAAGCCATTCTGCTTCTTCGCCAGCTTTATCTTATGCAATAAACTCAGACTCCATCGTGGATCGGGCTATGCATGTTTGTTTAGTAGATTTCCATGACACTGCTGCTCCTGGTAGAGTGAAAACATAACCACTTGGGGATTTGGATTCCTCTGAATCGGTAATCAAGTTTGCATCACTATATCCTTCTAAGATAGCCGGATATTTTCCGTAATGCAAAGAATAATTTGTGGTGTTCTTCAAGTATCCTAGCACTCTCAACAGTGCTTTCCAGTGTTCTTTACCTGGATTACTTGTATACCTGCTTAATCGACTAACTGCATAAGCTATGTCTGGTCTTGTACAATTCATGAGATACATTAGACATCCTATTACACGAGAGTATTCCAGTTGCTTTACACTCTCTTTAGTGTTTTTATGCAGTACTTCTGATGGATTAAAAGGTGTTCTTACTCCTTTAATTCCAAGATTTTGAAAATTTTCAATTACTTTGTCTACATTGTGTGACAGAGATAATTCAATTCCATTCGGTGTTCTTATTATTTTGATTCCCAAAATAACATCTGCAACTCCTAAATCTTTCATATCGAAATTGTTAATCAGTATTTTCTTTATGGTCTCTATAACTTTGACGTTAGGACCAAAGACTAACATATCGTCCACATATAAACAAATCATGACATATGATTGTCCCACTCGTTTATAATAAACACATTTATCACATTCGTTTATACGAAAACCATTTTTCATCATGACACTATCAAATTTTTCGTGCCATTGTTTTGGAGCTTGTTTGAGTCCATATAATGATTTTACCAATTTACATACCTTATTTTCATTTCCCTTGGATATAAAACCTTCGGGTTGCTCCATGTAGATTTCCTCGTCGAGATCTCCATTCAAGAATGCTGTCTTTACATCCATTTGATTAATTTCTAGATAATAAATTGATGCAATTGCTATTAGCATTCTTATAGAGGTTATTCGTGTTACCGGCGAATATGTATCAAAGAAGTCTACTCCTTCTTTTTGACGATATCCTTTGGCTACCAATCTAGCTTTATACTTGTCGATAGAGCCATCTGCTTTCATTTTCTTTTTGAAAATCCATTTACAGCCAATAGGTTTTGTTCCAGGTGGAATATCAACAATTTCCCAAGTTTTGTTAATTAGAATTGAATCAATCTCACTTTGGATTGCTTCTTTCCAACACGAAGATTCAGAAGATGACATGGCTTCTTTATATGTTTGAGGTTCATGTTCAAGTACGTAAGTGGGGAATTCCGAGCCAAATGACTTGGAAGTTCTGGCCCTTACGCTTCTTATTTCAGCTTCATCAACTTCACGATGAGTTTCATCTTCATGTGGGTTAGTTGATTCTTCTCGTATCCTTTTAGGAACATTATTCCCTTCATATCTTTTGTATGGAAACACGTCTTCAAAGAATGAGGCATCTCTTGATTCCATGATTGTATTTACATGAATATCAGGTATATTAGACTTGAATACCAAAAATTTGTAGGCACTGCTATTTTGGGCTGGCCCTAGATAGTAACAATCTACTGTTTTTGGTCCATGTTTGACTCTCTTGGGAGGCAGAACTGGAACTTTTGCCAAGCACCCACACACTTTAAGGTATTTAAAACTTAGTTTATGTCCTTTCCATAATTCATATGGAATTGTTCCTGTTTTATTGTGAGGAACCTTGTTTAATATGTGATTAGACATATTTAAGGCTTCCCCTCATAAGTTCGTTGATAGACCAGAAGTTAAAAGCAACGCATTAATCATATCCTTTAACGTTCTGTTCTTCCTTTCGGCTATACCATTTTGTAGTGGTGAATATGGTGCTGTCGTGTGATGAATTATTCCATTTTCTGCACAGAATTGTTCAAACGGCGATTCACATTCTCCACCTCGATCAGATCTCAATGTCTTGATCTTCTTATTTAGCTGATTTTCTACTTCAGATTTATATTTTATAAATGATGTGATTGCCTCATCTTTATTGTTTAAAAGATATACGTAGCATGCTACTGTGTATAATCATCAATAAATGTGATAAAATACTTTTTCCCACTTCTTGTAGGTAAGTTTTTGAAATCACATAAGTCGGCATGAATCATTCTCAATGGTTCAGTACTTCTATCAACGGAATGAAATGGTTTCTTAACCATTTTTGCTTCTACGCATGTCTCAAATTTGTAGTTTTTATCCACTTGAAATTTAGGAATTAACTCTAAATTTGCAAGTTTTTTCATTTTTCGGAAATTTATGTGTCCTAATCTATCATGCCATAATAAGGTTTCATGCTCAACGATATAAGAAACTTCCTTTTTATTCATAGCATTATCAGAATACATATTATTATTGCCGACTACGGCAACATTTGCCTTAAATAGGCCATCACATAAGTAACCCCTTCCTATGTAGATTCCTGCCTTGGACAAAACCATTTTGTCTGACTCGAAGACCATCTTGAATCCCTTCTTTGAAAGCACGGAGCCAGAAATGAGATTCTTGCGGATATCTAGAACATGAAGGACATCATTCAGTTTAACAGTTTTTCCAGAAGTGAACTTGAGGGTGACTGCTCCTTTCCCTTCAACCATGGAAACCGATGAATTGCCCATATAGAGTTTCTCATCTTGATCCAATTTGTTGTAGGTTGAAAATACGGATTTGTCAGAGCATATATGCCTGGTAGCACCCGTGTCCAACCACCATTGTGCAGAATTCTGGATCAAGTTGCATTTGGACACAACTCCTGAAAAATTGGATTCATCAATATCCTTATTTTCCACAGCATTTTCTTCTGAATTATTCTGCTTTTTGAATCTGCAATCCTTCGCTGCATGTCCAGTTTTTCCACAAACCCAACATTTCCCATTGAACTTCTTGGACTGCTTCTGGTTATTCTGCTTATTTTCTAGCACCTTCCTTTTCTTGTTTTTGTTGAAATTCTTTTTCTTCTTTGACCCTTCTGCAACAAAGGCCACTTCGCTTTTAGGTATGGTGACTCCACGATTATCTGCCTCTATCTTCAATCTGACGATGAGGTCTTGCGAGGATATTTCCTTCTTCTTGTGTTTCAAGTAGTTGCGGTAATCCCTCCAAGATGGTGGAAATTTTCCAGTGATTGCTTCAACCAAGAATGATTCACCGACTTTGTGGCCTTCTGCTTCCATTTCATGGATAATAATTTGCAACTCTTGCACTTGAGAAGTCACCGACTTTGAATCCACCATTTTATAATCCATAAACTTGTCAACGATGAACTTTCTTAAACTTACATTCTGTGTTTTGTACTTTGCAGCCAATGCATTCCAAAGAGCTTTTGCACTCTTTATGGGCTGGTACACTTTGTACAGGACCTTATCAAGGCAGTTGAGAATGTAGTTTCTGCATAAAAAATCCGAGTGCCTCCACGCATCAATAGTTGGACCAGTATGCTGATTTGTAGCGTTGGTGTTTCCCGGTGTAGGCGGCACCGGTTCATCTTCTTCAAGATATTTCTGCAAGCCTAGGGTGGTGAGATAGAATAGCATCTGACTCTGCCATGTCAGAAAATCATCACCTTCACCTTTGAACAGATCTGGTTTGTTCAAATTGGCTGTTTTAATAGTCATTTGTTCCGTTGCCATCTCTGTTTTGTCAAAACAAACAACTAAAAGTCTTAATATGTTGTAAGTCTATGACAGAAACAGAATAGCAACAGTTTTACTATATTCTATACTGTATAATGGCTATTGAACTGCACAACAGTCAATGAAACAGCATGCATACAAACTCCTAACCCAAGTTTGCAATAGCAACAGATGGAAACAGTAATGATACAATCAAAACTGCGAAAACAGAGTAAACTGAAGTGAACGAAGGCAGTATGATACCGAGATCGTCTGAGGCCTGAAACGTGACAGTTTCCTTAAGACTTTTAGTTGAAGCCTCCCAGGATACAGCGGACGATGACCGCTCGAAATTATAATGATTATGTCAGTCTGACAGCAACAGATTTGAACCAGGGAAGAGGAAGAATTTGGACGGAGAAAAGAAAAAATAAGCAAGTAAATTTGATCAGAATTCATCACTTATTTATAGTGTTCAAACCGTCGCGTCTGTTGAGTTTATTTTCAAAAAACCCGCCGCTTGCTAACGGGTCGAACCCTTTCTGTCTCCAAGGGTCGCACCCGATTCCTTCCAACGGTCGTAGCCGTATTTCAAATCCGCTACCGTATTAAAAAAAACTTGCTGAAAAATTGTAGTGTTTTTCGTAGCTAAAACAAGGTTTCTTACCCGAACCCGACACAGCACGGCTCGGATCGGTCGGTCGGACGGGCGGGCGGTGCGCGCGCGCGTGTGTTCATCAGATTTAGGTCCTCCCTCTCGCACAAAATTACCTGACCCTAAGGGCCAATATAGGGAATGAGGATTTAGTATTTATACCCAAATCTTACCTCTTATTTTGCTAATGTGGGACTAATGTATATTTCATTCAAACTCTTTAGGAACTCTAACAATCCCCCACATGAATGATAATATACTATCCCCCACACAAAGTGGAATATGTCAGACTACATATGGAACATTGCTTTATTAAGGACAAGTAGATATTTCACTTTGAACTTTCCCTAGTCAAAACTCATCGGATATACTTGGCTAATCGGTGAATTTTCTTTTTTCATCTTGAACCGTCAGCCGTTATTGTATAATCAGACAATAAGTTTAACAAAGCATTGTTTCCCTTCTCATCCAATCTCTTGGTTGTGTTCATTTTGGTCCTGAACAGTTTCTGGTTCTGCAAGTGCATATAGAGAATAAAAAAGCCTATAGTATTCTCATAGAGCCGACCCAGCTCACACTTACATAGGTGATCGCAACCATTAGGAGTATCCTATATATACCCCACTTGTTGTTTTTACAAGATATGGTCATCATTAAAAAACATAGTTTTAACCTGTTAATACTTCTGTAGGCATGCATTTTATATTGTGCATCATAGGAATGGAGTTGTACTATGTCCGAACAAATGCATTACATCTTGAGTTACTCAGAACTGGTTTGCCAATTGATCCTAGTCCGTAGGATCTCCAGTCGCTAGGATAGGTTTCCGTATAAGGTAACTCTTGTTGGTTTAGGCTTTTAAACCCATTCCCCTCGATGCGCAGTCAATTTTCTCTCTTGATAAACCTTTAGTAAATGGATCCGCTAGGTTATCATTTGTCCTCACATAATCAATGGAAATAGTTCCATTAGAGAGTAACTGCCTAATTGTGTTATGGCGTCGACGAATGTGTCTTGATTTGCCATTATACACAAAGTTTTTCGCTCTACTTAGCGCTGCTTGATTGTCGCAGTGAATACATATGGCTGTTGCTTTACACGAGAGTATTCCAGTTGCTTTACACTCTCTTTAGTGTTTTTATGCAGTACTTCTGATGGATTAAAAGGTGTTCTTACTCTTTTAATTCCTAGATTTTGAAAATTTTCAATTACTTTGTCTACATAGTGTGACTGAGATAATTCAATTCCATTCGGTGTTCTTATTATTTTGATTCCCAAAATAACATCTGCAACTCCTAAATCTTTCATATCGAAATTGTTGATCAGTATTTTCTTTATGGTCTCTATAACTTTGACGTTAGGACCAAAGATTAACATATCGTCCACATATAAACAAATCAAGACATATGATTGTCCCACACGTTTATAATGAACACATTTATCACATTCGTTTATACGAAAACCATTTTTGATCATGACACTATCAAATTTTTCGTGCTATTGTTTTGGAGCTTGTTTGAGTCCATATAATGATTTTACCAATTTACAGACCTTATTTTCATTTCCCTTGGATATAAAACCTTCGGGTTGCTCCATGTAGATTTCCTCGTCGAGATCTCCATTCAAGAATGCTGTCTTTACATCCATTTGATGAATTTCTAGATTATAAATTGATGCAATTGCTATTAGCATTTTTATAGAGGTTATTCGTGTTACCGGCAAATATGTATCAAAGAAGTCTACTCCTTCTTTTTGACGATATCCTTTGGCTACCAATCTAGATTTATACTTGTCGATAGAGCCATCTGCTTTCATTTTCTTTTGGAAAATCCATTTACAGCCAATAGGTTTTATTCCAGGTGGAATATCAACAATTTCCCAAGTTTTATTACTTAGAATTGAATCAATCTCACTTTGGATTGCTTCTTTCCAACACGAAGATTTAGATGATGACATGGCTTCTTTATATGTTTGAGGTTCATGTTCAAGTACGTAAGTGAGGAATTCCGAGCGAAATGACTTGGAAGTTCTGGCCCTTACGCTTCTTCTAGGTTCAGCTTCATCAACTTCACGATGAGTTTCATCTTCATGTGGGTTAGTTGATTGTTCTCGTATCCTTTTAGGAACATTATTCCCTTCATTCCTTTTGTGTGGAAACACGTCTTCAAAGAATGAGGCATCTCTTGATTCCATGATTGTATTTACATGAATATCAGGTATATTAGACTTGAATACCAAAAATCTGCAGGCACTGCTATTTTGGGCTGGCCCTAGATAGTAACAATCTACTGTTTTTGGTCCAAGTTTGACTCTCTTGGGAGGCGGAACTGGAACTTTTGCCAAGCACCCCCACACTTTAAGGTATTTAAAACTTGGTTTATGTCCTTTCCATAATTCATATGGAATTGTTCCTGTTTTATTGTGAGGAACCTTGTTTAATATGTGATTAGACATATTTAAGGCTTCCCCCCACAAGTTCGTTGGTAGACCAAAAGTAAAAAACAACGCATTAATCATATCCTTTAACGTTCTGGTCTTCCTTTCGGCTATACCATTTTGTTGTGGTGAATATGGTGCTGTCGTTTGATGAATTATTCCATTTTCTGCACAGAATTGTTCAAACGGCGATTCATATTCTCCACCTCGATCAGATCTCAATATCTTGATCTTCTTATTTAGATGATTTCTACTTCAGATTTATATTTTATAAATGATGTGATTGCTTCATCTTTACTTTTTAAAAGATATACGTAGCAATACTGTGTATAATCATCAATAAATGTGATAAAATACTTTTTCCCACCTTTTGTAGGTAAGTTTTTGAAATCACATAAGTCGGTATGAATCATTCTCAATGGTTAAGTACTTCTGTCAACGGAATGAAATGGTTTCTTAACCATTTTTGCTTCTACGCATGTCTCACATTTGTAGTTTTTATCCACTTGAAATTTAGGAATTAGCTCTAAATTTGCAAGTTTTTTCATTTTTCGGAAATTTATGTGTCCTAATCTATCATGCCGTAATAAGGTTTCATGCTCAACGATATAAGAAACTTCCTTTTTATTCATACCATTATCAGAATACATATTATTATTGCCGACTACGGCTACATTTGCCTTAAATAGGCCATCACATAAGTAACCCCTTCCTATGTAGATTCCTGCCTTGGACAAAACCATCTTGTCTGACTCGAAGATCATCTTGAATCCCTTCTTTGAAAGCACGGACCCAGAAATGAGATTCTTGCGGATATCTGGAACATGAAGGACATCATTCAGTTTAACAGTTTTCCCAGAAGTGAACTTGAGGGTGACTGTTCCTTTGCCTTCAACCATGGAAACCGATGAATTGCCCATATAGAATTTCTCATCTTGATCCAATTTGTTGTAGGTTGAAAATACAGATTTGTCAGAGCATATATGCCTAGTAGCACCCGTGTCCGACCACCATTGTGCAGAATTCTGGATCAAGTTGCATTCGGACACAACTCCTGAAAAATTGGATTCATCAATATCCTTATTTTCCACAGCATTTGCTTCTGAATTATTCTGCTTTTTGAATCTGCAATCCTTCGCTGCATGTCTAGTTTTGCCACAAACCCAACATTGCTCATTGAACTTCTTGGACTACTTCTGGTTATTCTGCTTATTTTCTAGCGCCTTCCTTTTCTTGTTTTTGTTGAAGTTCTTTTTCTTCTTTGACCCTTCTGCAACAAAGGCCTCTTCGCTTTTAGGTATAGTGACTCCATGATTATCTGCCTCTATCTTCAATCTGACGATGAGGTCTTGACAGGATATTTCCTTCTTCTTGTGTTTCAAGTAGTTGCGGTAATCCCTCCAAGATGGTGGCAATTTTCCAGTGATTGCTTCAACCAAGAATAATTCACCGACTTTGTGGCCTTCTGCTTCCATTTCATGGATAATAATTTACAACTCTTGCACTTGAGAAGTCACCGACTTTGAATCCACCGTTTTATAATCCATAAACTTGTCAACGATGAACTTTTTTAAAATTACATTCTGTGTTTTGTACTTTGCAGCCAATGCATTCCAAAGAGCTTTTGCACTCTTTATGGGCTGGTACACTTTGTACACGACCTTATCAAGGCAGTTGAGAATGTAGTTTCTGCATAAAAAATCCGAGTGCCTCCACGCATCAATAGTTGGACCAGTATGCTGATTTGTAGCGTTGGTGTTTCCCGGTGTAGGCGGCACCGTTTCATCATCTTCAAGATATTTCTGCAAGCCTAGGGTGGTGAGATAGAATAGCATCTGACTCTGCCATATCAGAAAATCATCACCTTCACCTTTGAACAGATCTGGTTTGTTCAAATTGGCTATTTTAATAGTCATTTGTTTCGTTGCCATCTCTGTTTTGTCAAACAAACAACTAAAAGTCTTAAGATGTTGTAAGTCTATGACGGAAACAGAATAGCAACAGTTTCACTATATTCTATACTGTATAATGGCTATTGAACTGCACAACAGTCAATGAAACAGCATGCATACAAACTCCTTACCCAAGTTTGCAATAGCAACAGATGGAAACAGTAATGATACAATCAAAACTGCGAAAAACAGAGTAAACTGAAGTGAATGAAGGCAGTATGATACCGAGATCGTCTAAGGCCTGAAACGTGACAGTTTCCTTAAGACTTTTAGTTGAAGCCTCCCAGGATACAACAGACGATGACTGCTCGAAATTGTAATGATTATGTCAGTCTGACGGCAACATATTTGAACCAGGGAAGAGGAAGAATTTGGACGGAGAAAAGAAAAAATAAGCAAGTAAATTTGATCAGAATTCATCACTTATTTATAGTGTTCAAACGGTCGCGTCTGTTGAGTTTAATTTCAAAAGACCTGCCGCTTGCTAACGGGTCGCACCGGTTCTGTCTCCAATGGTCGCACCTGATTCCTTCCAACGGTCGTAGCCGTATTCCAAATCCGCTACCGTATTAAGAAAAAACTTTCAAAAAAATTGCAGTGTTTTTCGTAGCAAAAATAAGGTTTCTTACCCGAACCCGACAAGGCACGGCTCGGATCGGTCGGTCGGTCGGACGGGCATGCGATGCTCGCGCGCGCGGGTGTTCATTAGATTTAGGTCCTCCCTCTCGCACAAAATTACCTGACCCTAAGGGCCAATATAGGGAATGAGGATTTAGTATATATACCCAAATCTTACCCCTTATTTTGCTAATGTGGGACTAATGTATATTTCATTCAAACTCTTTAGGAACTCTAACATCCACCACTTGAATGATAATATACTATCCCCCACACAAAGTGGAATATGTCAGACTACATATGAAACATTGCTTTATTAAGGACAAGTAGATATTTCACTTTGAACTTTCCCTGGTCAAAACTCATCGGATATACTTGGCTAATCGGTGAATTTTTTTTTTCATCTTGAACCGTCAGCCGTTATTGTATAACAAGACAATAAGTTTAACAAAGCATTGTTTCCCTTCTCATCCAATCTCTTGGTTGTGTTCATTTTGGTCCTGAACAATTTCTAGTTCTGCGAGCGCATATAGAGAATAAAAAGCCTATAATATTCTCGTAGAGCTGACCCAGCTCACACTTACATAGGTGATCGCAACCATTAGGAGTATCCTACATATACCCCACTTGTTGTTTTTACAAGATATGGTCATCATTAAAAAACATAGTTTTAATCTGTTAATACTTCTGTAGGCATGCATTTTATATTGTGCATCATAGGAATGGAGTTGTACTATGTCCGAACAAATGCATTACGTCTGGAGTTACTCAGAACTGGTTTGCCTATTGATCCTAGTCCGTGAGATCTCCAGTCGCTAGGATAGGTTTCCGTATAAGGTAACCCTTGTTGGTTTAGGCTTTTAAACCCATTCCCCTCGATGCTCAGTCAATTTTCTCTCTTGATAAACCTTTAGTAAATGGATCCGCTAGGTTATCAATTGTCCTCACATAATTAATGGAAATAGTTCCATTAGAGAGTAACTGCCTAATTGTGTTATGGCGTCGACGAATGTGTCTTGATTTGCCATTATACACAAAGTTTTTCGCTCTACTTAGAGCTGCTTGATTGTCGCAGTGAATACATATGGTCGTTACAGGTTTAGGCCAAAACGGAATATCATCTAAAAAATGACGAAGCCATTCTGCTTCTTCGCCAGCTTTATCTTATGCAATAAACTCAGACTCCATCGTGGATCGGGCTATGCATGTTTGTTTAGTAGATTTCCATGACACTGCTGCTCCTGCTAGAGTGAAAACATAACCACTTGTGGATTTGGATTCCTCAGAATCGGAAATACAGTTTGCATCACTATATCCTTCTTAGACAGCCGGATATTTTCCGTAATGCAAAGAATAATTTGTGGTGTTCTTCCAGTATCCTAGCACTCTCAACAGTGCTTTCCAGTGTTCTTTGCCTGGATTACTTGTATACCTGCTTACTCGACTTACTACACAAGCTATGTCTGGTCTTGTACAATTCATGAGATGCATTAGACATCCTATTACACGAGAGTATTCTAGTTGCTTTACACTCTCTTTAGTGTTTTTATGCAGTACTTCTGATGGATTAAAAGGTGTTCTTACTCCTTTAATTCCAAGATTTTGAAAATTTTCAGTTACTTTGTCTACATAGTGTGACTGAGATAATTCAATTCCATTCGGTGTTCTTATTATTTTGATTCCCAAAATAACATCTGCAACTCCTAAATCTTTCATATCGAAATTGTTGATCAGTATTTTCTTTATGGTCTCTATAACTTTGACGTTAGGACCAAAGATTAACATATCGTCCACATATAAACAAATCATGACATATGATTGTCCCACTCGTTTATAATAAACACATTTATCACATTCGTTTATACGAAAACCATTTTTCATCATGACACTATCAAATTTTTCGTGCCATTGTTTTGGAGCTTGTTTGAGTCCATATAATGATTTTACCAATTTACAGACCTTATTTTCATTTCCCTTGGATATAAAACCTTCGGGTTGCTCCATGTAGATTTCCTCGCCGAGATCTCCATTTAAGAATGCTGTCTTTACATCCATTTGATGAATTTCTAGATTATAAATTGATGCAATTGCTATTAGCATTCTTATAGAGGTTATTCGTGTTACCGGCGAATATGTATCAAAGAAGTCTACTCCTTCATTTTGACGATATCCTTTGGCTACCAATCTAGCTTTATACTTGTCGATAGAGCCATCTGCTTTCATTTTCTTTTTGAAATTCCATTTACAGCCAATAGGTTTTATTCCAGGTGGAATATCAACAATTTCCCAAGTTTTATTACTTAGAATTGAATCAATCTCACTTTGGATTGCTTCTTTCCAACACGAAGATTCAGAAGATGACATGGCTTCTTTATATGTTTGAGGTTCATGTTCAAGTACGTAAGTGAGGAATTCCGAGCCAAATGACTTGGAAGTTCTGGCCCTTACGCTTCTTCTTGGTTCAGCTTCATCAACTTCACGATGAGTTTCATCTTCATGTGGGTTAGTTGATTCTTCTCGTATCCTTTTAGGAACATTATTCCCTTTATTCCTTTTGTGTGGAAACACGTCTTCAAAGAATGAGGCATCTCTTGATTCCATGATTGTATTTACATGAATATCAGGTATATTAGATTTGAATACCAAAAATCTGTAGGCACTACTATTTTGGGCTGGCCTTAGATAGTGACATTCTACTGTTTTTGGTCCAAGTTTGATTCTCTTGGGAGGCGGAACTGGAACTTTTGCCAAGCACCCCCACACTTTAAGGTATTTAAAACCTGGTTTATGTCCTTTCCATAATTCATATGGAATTGTTCCTGTTTTATTGTGAGGAACCTTGTTTAATATGTGATTAGACATATTTAAGGCTTCCCCCCACAAGTTCGTTGGTAGACCAGAAGTTAAAAGCAACGCATTAATCATATCCTTTAACGTTCTGTTCTTCCTTTCGGCTATACCATTTTGTTGTGGCGAATATGGTGCTGTCGTTTGATGAATTATTCCATTTTCTGCACAGAATTGTTCAAACGGCGATTCATATTCTCCACCTCGATCAGATCTCAATATCTTGATCTTCTTATTTAGCTGATTTCCTACTTCAGATTTATATTTTATAAATGATGTGATTGCTTCATCTTTACTGTTTAAAAGATATACGTAGCAAAACTGTGTATAATCATCAATAAATGTGGTAAAATACTTTTTCCCACCTCTTGTAGGTAAGTTTTTGAAATCACATAAGTCGGTATGAATCATTCTCAATGGTTCAGTACTTCTATCAACGGAATGAAATGGTTTCTTAACCATTTTTGCTTCTACGCATGTCTCACATTTGTTGTTTTTATCCACTTGAAATTTAGGAATTAGCTCTAAATTTGCAAGTTTTTTCATTTTTCGGAAATTTATGTGTCCTAATCTATCATGCCATAATAAGGTTTCATGCTCAACGATATATGAAACGTCCTTTTTATTCATAGCATTATCAGAATACATATTATTATTTCCGACTACGGCTACATTTGCCTTAAATAGGCCATCACATAAGTAACCCCTTCCTATGTAGATTCCTGCCTTAGACAAAACCATCTTGTCTGACTCGAAGACCATCTTGAATCCCTTCTTTGAAAGCACGGACCTAGAAATGAGATTCTTGCGGATATCTGGAACATGAAGGACATCATTCAGTTTAACAGTTTTTCCAGAAGTGAACTTGAGGGTGACTGTTCCTTTGCCTTCAACCAT
Source organism: Allium cepa (assembly GCA_030765085.1). Taxonomy (NCBI): domain Eukaryota; kingdom Viridiplantae; phylum Streptophyta; class Magnoliopsida; order Asparagales; family Amaryllidaceae; genus Allium; species Allium cepa. The sequence continues at coordinate 553,707,590 of CM060938.1, read as the reverse complement.
GGAAACCGATGAATTGCCCATATAGAGTTTCTCATCTAGATCCAATTTGTTGTAGGTTGAAAATACGGATTTGTCAGAGCATATATGCCTAGTAGCACCCGTGTCCAACCACCATTGTGTAGAATTCTGGATCAAGTTGCATTCAGACACAACTCCTGAAAAATTGGATTCATCAATATCCTTATTTTCCACAGCATTTGCTTCTGAATTATTCTGCTTTTTGAATCTGCAATCCTTCGCTGCATGTCCAGTTTTTCCACAAACCCAACATTGCCCATTGAACTTCTTAGACTGCTTCTGGTTATTCTGCTTATTTTCTGGCGCATTCCTTTTCTTGTTTTTGTTGAAGTTCCTTTTCTTCTTTGACCCTTCTGCAACAAAGGCCTCTTCGCTTTTAGGTATGGTGACTCCACAATTATCTGCCTCTATCTTCAATCTGACGATGAGGTCTTGCAAGGATATTTCCTTCTTCTTGTGTTTCAAGTAGTTGCGGTAATCCCTCCAAGATGGTGGCAATTTTTCAGTGATTACTTCAACCAAGAATGATTCACCGACTTTGTGGCCTTCTGCTTCCATTTCATGGATAATAATTTGCAACTCTTGCACTTGAGAAGTCACCGACTTTGAATCCACCATTTTATAATCCATAAACTTGTCAACGATGAACTTTTTTAAACTTACATTCTGTGTTTTGTATTTCGCAGCCAATGCATTCCAAAGAGCTTTTGCACTCTTAATGGGCTGGTACACTTTGTACAGGACCTTATCAAGGCAGTTGAGAATGTAGTTTCTGCATAAAAAATCTGAGTGCCTCCACGCATCAATAGTTGGACCAGTATGCTGATTTGTAGCGTTGGTGTTTCCCGGTGTAGGCGACACCGGTTCATCTTCTTCAAGGTATTTCTGCAAGCCTAGGGTGGTGAGATAGAATAGCATCTGACTCTGCCATGTCATAAAATCATCACCTTCACCTTTGAGCAGATCTGGTTTGTTCAAATTGGCTGTTTTAATAGTCATTTGTTCTGTTGCCATCTCTGTTTTGTCAAAACAAACAACTAAAAGTCTTAAGATGTTGTAAGTCTATGACAGAAACAGAATAGCAACAGTTTTACTATATTCTATACTGTATAATGGCTATTGAACTGCAAAGCAGTCAATGAAACAGCATGCATACAAACTCCTAACCCAAGTTTGCAATAGCAACAGATGGAAACAGTAATGATACAATCAAAACTGTGAAAAACAGAGTAAACTGAAGTGAACGAAGGCAGTATGATACCGAGATCGTCTGAGGCCTGAAACGTGACAGTTTCCTTAAGACTTTTAGTTGAAGCCTCCTAGGATACAGCAGACGATGGCTGCCCGAAATTGTAATGATTATATCAGTCTGACGGCAACAGATTTGAACCAGGGAAGAGGAAGAATTTGGACGGAGAAAAGAAAAAATAAGCAAGTAAATTTGATAAGAATTCATCACTTATTTATAGTGTTCAAACGGTCGCGTCTGTTGAGTTTAATTTCAAAAGACCCGCCGCTTGCTAAAGGGTCGCATCCGTTCTGTCTCCAAGGGTCGCACCCGATTCCTTCCAACGGTTGTAGCCGTATTTCAAATCCGCTACCGTATTAAAAAAAAACTTGCTAAAAAATTGCAGTGTTTTTCGTAGCAAAAATAAGGTTTCTTACCCGAAACCGACACGGCATGGCTCGGATCGGTCGGTCGGACGGGCGGGCGGTGCGCGCGCGCGTGTTCATCAGATTTAGGTCCTCCCTCTCGCACAAAATTACCTGACCCTAAGGGCTAATATAGGGAATGAGGATTTAGTATATATACCCAAATCTTACCTCTTATTTTGCTAATGTGGGACTAATGTATATTTCATTCAAACTCTTTAGGAACTCTAACAATCCACCACATGAATGATAATATATTATCCCCCACACAAAGTGGAATATGTCAGACTACATATGGAGCATTGCTTTATTAAGGACACGTAGATATTTCACTTTGAACTTTCCCTAGTCAAAACTCATCGGATATACTTGGCTAATCGCTGGATTTTCTTTTTTCATCTTGAACCGTCAGCCGTTATTGTATAACCGGACAATAAGTTTAACAAAGCATTGTTTCCCTTCTCATCCAATCTCTTGGTTGTGTTCATTTTGGTCCTGAACAATTTCTGGTTCTGCGAGTGCATATAGAGAATAAAAAAGCCTATAATATTCTCGTAGAGCTGACCCAGCTCACACTTACATAGGTGATCGCAACCATTAGGAGTATCCTACATATACCCCACTTGTTGTTTTTACAAGATATGGTCATCATTAAAAAACATAGTTTTAACCTGTTAATACTTCTGTAGGCATGCATTTTATATTGTGTATCATAGGAATGGAGTTGTACTATGTCCGAACAAATGCATTACGTCTTGAGTTACTCAGAACTGGTTTGCCTATTGATCCTAGTCCGTGGGATCTACAGTCGCTAGGATAGGTTTCCGTATAAGGTAACTCTTGTTGGTTTAGGCTTTTAAACCCATTCCCCTCGATGCACAGTCAATTTTCTCTATTGATAAACCTTTAGTAAATGGATCCGCTAGGTTATCATTTGTCCTCATATAATCAATGGAAATAGTTCCATTAGAGAGTAACTGCCTAATTGTGTTATGGCGTCGACGAATGTGTCTTGATTGCCATTATACACAAAGTTTTTCGCTCTACTTAGCGCTGCTTGATTGTCGCAGTGAATACATATGGCCGTTACAGGTTTAGGCCAAAACGGAATATCATCTAAAAAATAACGAAACCATTCTACTTCTTCGCCAGCTTTATCTAATGCAATAAACTCAAACTCCATCGTGGATCGGGCTATGCATGTTTGTTTAGTAGATTTCCATGACACTGCTACTCCTGCTGGAGTGAAAACATAACCACTTGTGGATTTGGATTCCTCTGAATCGGCAATCCAGTTTGCTTCACTATATCCTTCTAAGACAACCGGATATTTTCTGTAATGCAAAGAATAATTTGTGGTGTTCTTCAAGTATCCTAGCACTCTCAACAGTGCTTTCCAGTGTTCTTTGCCTGGATTACTTGTATACCTGCTTAATCGACTTACTGCATAAGCTATGTCTGGTCTTGTACAATTCATGAGATACATTATACATCCTATTACACGAGAGTATTCCAGTTGCTTTACACTCTCTTTAGTGTTTTTATTCAGTACTTCTGATGGATTAAAATGTGTTCTTACTCCTTTAATTCCAAGATTTTGAAAATTTTCAATTACTTTGTCTACATAGTGTGACTGAGATAATTCAATTCCATTCGGTGTTCTTATTATTTTGATTCCCAAAATAACATCTGCAACTCCTAAATCTTTCATATCGAAATTGTTGATCAGTATTTTCTTTATGGTGTCTATAACTTTGACGTTAGGACCAAAGATTAACATATCGTCCACATATAAACAAATCATGACATATGATTGTCCCATTCGTTTATAATAAACACATTTATCACATTCGTTTATACGAAAACCATTTTTCATCATGACACTATCAAATTTTTCGTGCCATTGTTTTGGAGCTTGTTTGAGTCCATATAATGATTTTACCAATTTACAAACCTTATTTTCATTTCTCTTGGATATAAAACCTTTGGGTTTCTCCATGTAGATTTCCTCGTCGAGATCTCCATTCAAGAATGCTGTCTTTACATCCATTTGATGAATTTCTAGATTATAAATTGATGCAATTTCTATTAGCATTCTTATAGAAGTTATTCGTGTTACCGACGAATATGTATCAAAGAAGTCTACTCCTTCTTTTTGACGATATCCTTTGGCTACCAATCTAGCTTTATACTCGTCGATAGAGCCATCTGCTTTCATTTTCTTTTTGAAAATCCATTTACATCCAATAGGTTTTATTCCAGGTGGAATATCAACAATTTCCCAAGTTTTATTACTTAGAATTGAATCAATCTCACTTTGGATTGCTTCTTTCCAAAACGAAGATTCAGAAGATGACATGGCTTCTTTATATGTTTGAGGTTCATGTTCAAGTACGTAAGTGAGGAATTCCGAGCCAAATGACTTGGAAGTTCTGGCCCTTACGCTTCTTCTTGGTTCAGCTTCATCAACTTCACGATGAGTTTCATCTTCATGTGGGTTAGTTGATTCTTCTCGTATCCTTTTAGGAACATTATTCCCTTCATTCCTTTTGTGTGGAAATACGTCTTCAAAGAATGAGGCATCTCTTGATTCCATGATTGTATTTACATGAATATCAGGTATATTAGACTTGAATACCGAAAATCTATAGGCACTGCTATTTTGGGATGGCCCTAGATAGTAACAATCTACTGTTTTTGGTCCAAGTTTGACTCTCTTGGAAGGCGGAACTGGAACTTTTGCCAAGAACCCCCACACTTTAAGGTATTTAAAGCTTGGTTTATGTCCTTTCCATAATTCATATGGAATTGTTCCTGTTTTATTGTGAGGAACCTTGTTTAATATGTGATTAGACATATTTAAGGCTTCCCCCCACAAGTTCGTTGGTAGACCAGAAGTTAAAAGCAACGCATTAATCATATCCTTTAACATTCTGTTCTTCCTTTCGGCTATACCATTTTGTTGTGGTGAATATGGTGCTGTCTTTTGATGAATTATTCCATTTTCTGCACAGAATTGTTCAAACGGCGATTCATATTCTCGACCTCGATCAGATCTCAATATCTTGATCTTCTTATTTAGCTGATTTTCTACTTCAGATTTATATTTTATAAATGATGTGATTGCTTCATCTTTACTGTTTAAAAGATATACGTAGCAATACTGTGTATAATCATCAATAAATGTGATAAAATACTTTTTCCCACCTCTTGTAGGTAAGTTTTTGAAATCACATAAGTCGGTATGAATCATTCTCAATGGTTCAGTACTTCTATCAACGGAATGAAATGGTTTCTTAACCCTTTTTGCTTCTACGCATGTCTCACATTTGTAGTTTTTATCCACTTGAAATTTAGGAATTAACTCTAAATTTGCAAGTTTTTTCATTTTTCGGAAATTTATGTGCCCTAATCTATCATGCCATAATAAGGTTTCATGCTCAACGATATAAGAAACTTCCTTTTTATTCATAGCATTATCAGAATACATATTATTATTGCCGACTACGGCTACATTTGCCTTGGATCGGCCATCACGTAAGTAACCCCTTCCTATGTAGATTCCTGCCTTGGACAAAACCATCTTGTCTGACTCGAAGACCATCTTGAATCCCTTCTTTGAAAGCACAGACCCAGAAATGAGATTCTTGCGGATATCTGGAACATGCAGGACATCATTCAGTTTAACAGTTTTTCCAGAAGTGAACTTGAGGGTGACTGTTCCTTTGCCTTCAACCATGGAAACCGATGAATTGCCCATATAGAGTTTCTCATCTTGATCCAATTTGTTGTAGGTTGAAAATATGGATTTGTCAGAGCATATATGCCTATTAGCACCCGTGCCCAACCACCATTGTGCAGAATTCTGGATCAAGGTTCATTCGGACACAACTCATGAAAAATTGGATTCATCAATATCCTTATTTTCCACAGCATTTGCTTCTGAATTATTCTGCCTTTTGAATCTGTAATCCTTCGCTGCATGTCCAGTTTTGCCACAAACCCAACATTGCCCATTGAACTTCTTGGACTGCTTCTGGTTATTCTGCTTATTTTCTGGCGCCTTCCTTTTCTTGTTTTTGTTGAAGTTCTTTTTCTTCTTTGACCCTTCTGCGACAAAGGCCTCTTCGCTTTTAGGTATGGTGACTCCACGATTATCTGCCTCTATCTTCAATCTGACGATGAGGTCTTGCAAGGGTATTTCCTTCTCCTTGTGTTTCAAGTAGTTGCGGTAATCCCTCCAAGATGGTGGCAATTTTCCAGTGATTGCTTCAACCAAGAATGATTCACCGACTTTGTGGCCTTCTGCTTCCATTTCATGGATAATAATTTGCAACTCTTGCACTTGAGAAGTCACCGACTTTGAATCCACCATTTTATAATCCATAAACTTGTCAACGATGAGCTTTTTTAAACTTACATTCTGTGTTTTGTACTTTGCAGCCAATGCATTCCAAAGAGCTTTTGCACTCTTTGTGGGCTGGTACACTTTGTACAGGACCTTATCAAGGCAGTTGAGAATGTAGTTTCTGCATAAAAAATCCGAGTGCCTCCACGCATCAATAGTTGGACCAGTATGCTGATTTGTAGCGTTGGTGTTTCTCGGTGTAGGCGGCACCGGTTCATCTTCTTCAAGATATTTCTACAAGCCTAGGGTGGTGAGATAGAATAGCACCTGACTCTGCCATGTCAGAAAATCATCACCTTCACCTTTGAACAGATCTGGTTTGTTCAAATTGGCTGTTTTAATAGTCATTTGTTCCGTTGCCATCTCTTTTTGTCAAAACAAACAACTAAAAGTCTTAATATGTTGTAAGTCTATGTCAGAAACAGAATAGCAATAGTTTTACTATATTCTATACTGTATAATGGCTATTGAACTGCACAATAGTCAATGAAACAGCATGCATACAAACTCCTAACCCAAGTTTGCAATAGCAACAGATGGAAACAATAATGATACAACCAAAACAGCGAAAAACAGAGTAAACTGAAGTGAACGAAGGCAGTATGATACCGAGATCGTCTGAGGCCTGAAACATGACAGTTTCCTTAAGACTTTTAGTTGAAGCCTCCCAGGATACAGCAGACGATGACTGCTCGAAATTGTAATGATTATGTTAGTCTGACGGCAACAGATTTGAACCAGGGAAGAGGAAGAATTTGGACGGAGAAAAGAAAAAATAAGCAAGTAAATTTGATCAGAATTCATCACTTATTTATAGTGTTCAAACGGTCGCGTCTGTTGAGTTTAATTTCAAAAGACCCGCCGCTTGCTAACGAGTCGCACCCGTTCTGTCTCCAAGGGTCGCACCCGATTCCTTCCAACGGTCGTAGCCGTATTTCAAATCCTCTACCGTATTAAAAAAAAAACTTGCTAAAAAATTGCAAGCAGAAATAAGGTTTCTTACCCGAACCCGACACGGCACGGCTCGGATCGGTCGGTCGGACGGGCGGGCGATGCCCGCGCGCGCGCGTGTTAATCAGATTTATGTCCTCCCTCTCGCACAAAATTACCTGACCCTAAGGGCCAATATAGGGAATGAGGATTTAGTATATATACCCAAATCTTTCCTCTTATTTTGCTAATGTGGGACTAATGTATATTTCATTCGAACTCTTTAGGGACTCTAACAATCCCCCACATGAATGATAATATACTATCCCCCACATAAACTGGAATATGTCAGACTACATATGGAACATTGCTTTATTAAGGACAAGTAGATATTTCACTTTGAACTTTCCCTAGTCAAAAATCATCGGATATACTTGGCTAATCGGTGAGTTTTCTTTTTTCATCTTGAACCGTCAGCCGTTATTGTATAACCAGACAATAAGTTTAACAAAGCATTGTTTCCCTTCTCATCCAATCTCTTGGTTGTGTTCATTTTGGTCCTGAACAATTTCTGGTTCTGCGAGTGCATATAGAGAATAAAAAAGACTATAATATTCTCGTAGAGCCGACCCATCTCACACTTACATAGGTGATCGCAACCATTAGGAGTATCCTACATATACCCCACTTGTTGTTTTTACAAGATATGGTCATCATTAAAAAACATAGTTTTAACCTGTTAATACTTCTGTAGGCACGCATTTTATATTGTGCATCATAGGAATGGAGTTGTACTATGTCCGAACAAATGCATTACGTCTTGAGTTACTCAGAACTGGTTTTCCTATTGATCCAAGTCCGTGGGATCTTCAGTCGCTAGGATAGGTTTCTGTATATGGTAACTCTTGTTGGTTTAGGCTTTTAAACCCATTCCACTCGATGCGCATTCAATTTTCTCTCGTGATAAACCTTTAGTAAATGGATCCTCTAGGTTATTATTTGTCCTCACATAATCAATGGAAATAGTTCCATTAGAGAGTAACTGTCTAATTGTGTTATGGCATCGACGAATGTGTCTTGATTTGCCATTATACACAAAGTTTTTCGCTGTACTTAGCGTTGCTTGATTGTCGCAGTGAATACATATGGCCGCTACAGGTTTAGGCAAAAACGGAATATCATCTAAAAAACGACGAAGCCAATCTGCTTCTTCGCCAGCTTTATCTAATGCAATAAACTCAGACTCCATCGTGGATCGGGCTATGCATGTTTGTTTAGTAGATTTCCATGACACTGCTGCTCCTGCTAGAGTGAAAACATAACCACTTATGGATTTGGATTCCTTTGAATCGGCAATCCAGTTTGCATCACTATATCCTTCTAAGACAGCCGGATATTTTCCGTAATGCAAAGAATAATTTGTGGTGTTCTTCAAGTATCCTAGCACTCTCAACAGTGTTTTCCAGTGTTCTTTGCCTGGATTACTTGTATACCTGCTTAATCGACTTACTGCGTAAGCTATGTCTGGCATTGTACAATTCATGAGATACATTATACATCCTATTACACGAGAGTATTCCAGTTGCTTTACACTCTCTTTAGTGTTTTTATGCAGTACTTCTGATGGATTAAAAGGTGTTCTTACTCCTTTAATTCCAAGATTTTGAAAATTTCAATTACTTTGTCTACATATTGTGACTGAGATAATTCAATTCCATTCGGTGTTCTTATTATTTTGATTCCCAAAATAACATCTGCAACTCCTAAATCTTTCATATCGAAATTGTTGATAAGTATTTTCTTTATGGTCTCTATAACTTTGACGTTAGGACCAAAGATTAACATATCGTCCACATATAAACAAATCATGACATATGATTGTCCCATTCGTTTATAATAAACACATTTATCACATTCGTTTATACGAAAACCATTTTTCATCATGACACTATCAAATTTTTCGTGCCATTGTTTTGGAGCTTGTTTGAGTCCATATAATGATTTTACCAATTTACAGATCTTATTTTCATTTCCCTTGGATATAAAACCTTTGGGTTTCTCCATGTAGATTTCCTCGTCGAGATCTCCATTCAAGAATGCTGTCTTTACATCCGTTTGATGAATTTCTAGATTATAAATTGATGCAATTGCTATTAGCATTCTTATAGAGGTTATTCGTGTTACCGACGAATATGTATCAAAGAAGTCTACTCCTTCTTTTTGACGATATTCTTTGGCTACCAATCTAGCTTTATACTTGTCGATAGAGCCATCTGCTTTCATTTTCTTTTTGAAAATCCATTTACAGCCAATAGGTTTTATTCCAGGTGGAATATCAACAATTTCCCAAGTTTTATTACTTAGAATTGAATCAATCTCACTTTGGATTGCTTCTTTCCAACACGAAGATTCAGAAGATGACATGGCTTCTTTATATGTTTGAGGTTCATGTTCAAGTACGTAAGTGAGGAATTCCAAACCAAACGACTTGGAAGTTCTGGCCCTTACGCTTCTTCTTGGTTCAGCTTCATCAACTTCACGATGAGTTTCATCTTCATGTGGGTTAGTTGATTCTTCTCGTATCCTTTTAGGAACATTATTCCCTTCATTCCTTTTGTGTGGAAACACGTCTTCAAAGAATGAGGCACCTCTTGATTCCATGATTGTATTTACATGAATATCAGGTATATTAGACTTGAATACCAAAAATCTGTAGGCACTGCTATTTTGGGATGGCCCTAGATAGTAACAATCTACTGTTTTTGGTCCAAGTTTGACTCTCTTGGGAGGCGGAACTGGAACTTTTGCCAAGCACCCCCACACTTTAAGGTATTTAAAACTTGGTTTTTGTCTTTTCCATAATTCATATGGAATTATTCCTATTTTATTGTGAGGAACCTTGTTTAATATGTGATTAGACATATTTAAGGCTTCCCCCCACAAGTTCGTTGGTAGACCAGAAGTTAAAAGCACGCATTAATCATATCCTTTAACGTTCTGTTCTTCCTTTCGGCTATACCATTTTGTTGTGGTGAATATGGTGCTGTCGTTTGATGAATTATTCCATTTTCTGCACAGAATTGTTCAAACGGCGATTCATATTCTCCACCTCGATCAGATCTCAATATCTTGATCTTCTTATTTAGCTGATTTTCTACTTCAGATTTATATTTTATAAATGATGTGATTGCTTCATCTTTACTGTTTAAAAGATATACGTAGCAATACTGTGTATAATCATCAATAATTGTGATAAAATACTTTTTCCCACCTCTTGTAGGTAAGTTTTTGAAATCACATAAGTCGATATGAATCATTCTCAATGGTTCAGTACTTCTATCAACGGAATGAAATGGTTTCTTAACCATTTTTGCTTCTACGCATGTCTCACATTTGTTGTTTTTATCCACTTGAAATTTAGGAATTAACTCTAAATTTGCAAGTTTTTTCATTTTTCGAAAATTTACGTGTCCTAATCTATCATGCCATAATAAGGTTTCATGCTCAACGATATAAGAAACTTCCTTTTTATTCATAGCATTATCAGAATACATATTATTATTGCCGACTACGACTACATTTGCCTTAAATAGGCCATCACATAAGTAACCCCTTCCTATGTAGATTCCTGCCTTGGACAAAACCATCTTGTCTGACTCGAAGACCATCTTGAATCACTTCTTTGAAAGCACGGACCTAGAAATGAGATTCTTGCGGATATCTGGAACATGAAGGACATCATTCAGTTTAACAGTTTTTCCAGAAGTGAACTTGAGGGTGACTGTTCCTTTGCCTTCAACCATGGAAACCGATGAATTGCCCATATAGAGTTTCTCATCTTGATCCAATTTGTTGTAGGTTGAAAATACGGATTTGTCAGAGCATATATGCCTAGTAGCACCCGTGTCCAACCACCATTGTGCAGAATTCTGGATCAAGTTGCATTCGGACACAACTCCTGAAAAATTGGATTCATCAATATCCTTATTTTCCACAGCATTTTCTTCTGAATTATTCTGCTTTTTGAATCTGCAATCCTTCGCTGCATGTCCAGTTTTGCCACAAACCCAACATTGCCCATTGAACTTCTTGGACTGCTTCCGGTTATTCTGCTTATTTTCTGGCGCCTTCCTTTTCTTGTTTTTGTTGAAGTTATTTTTCTTCTTTGACCCTTCTGCGACAAAGGCCTCTTCGCTTTTAGGTATGGTGACTCCACGATTATCTGCCTCTATCTTCAATTTGACGATGAGGTCTTGCAAGGATATTTCCTTCTCCTTGTGTTTCAAGTAGTTGCGGTAATCCCTCCACGATGGGGGCAATTTTCCAGTGATTGCTTCAACCAAGAATGATTCACCGACTTTGTGGCCTTCTGCTTCCATTTCATGGATAATAATTTGCAACTCTTGCACTTGAGAAGTCACCGATTTTGAATCCACCATTTTATAATCCATAAACTTGTCAACGATGAACTTTTTTAAACTTACATTCTGTGTTTTGTACTTTGCAGCCAATGCATTCCAAAGAGCTTTTGCACTCTTTATGGGCTGGTACACTTTGTACAGGACCTTATCAAGGCAGTTGAGAATGTAGTTTCTGCATAAAAAATCCGAGTGCCTCCACGCATCAATAGTTGGACCAGTATGCTGATTTGTAGCGTTGGTGTTTCCCGGTGTAGGCGGCACCGGTTCATCTTCTTCAAGATATTTCTACAAGCCTAGGGTGGTGAGATAGAATAGCATCTGACTCTGCCATGTCAGAAAATCATCACCTTCACCTTTGAATAGATCTAGTTTGTTCAAATTGGCTGTTTTAATAGTCATTTGTTCCGTTGCCATCTCTGTTTTGTCAAAACAAACAACTAAAAGTCTTAAGATGTTGTAAGTCTATGACAGAAACAGAATAGCAATAGTTTTACTATATTCTATACTATATAATGGCTATTGAACTGCAAAGCAGTCAATGAAACAACATGCATACAAACTCCTAACCCAAGTTTACAATAGCAACAGATGGTAACAGTAATGATACAATCAAAACTGCGAAAAACAGAGTAATATGAAGTGAACGAAGGCAGTATGATACCGAGATCGTCTGAGGCTTGAAACGTGACAGTTTCCTTAAGACTTTTAGTTGAAGCCTCCCAGGATACAGCAGACGATGACTGCCCGAAATTGTAATGATTATGTCAGTCTGACGGCAACAGATTTGAACCAGGAAAGAGGAAGAATTTGGGCGGAGAAAAGAAAAAATAAGCAAGTAAATTTGATAAGAATTCATCACTTATTTATAGTATTCAAACGATCGCGTCTGTTGAGTTTAATTTCAAAAGACCCGCCGCTTGCTAACGGGTCGCACCCGTTCTGTCTCCAAGGGTCGCACCCGATTCCTTCCAACGGTCGTAGCCGTATTTCAAATCCGCTACCGTATTAAAAAAAAAATTGCTAAAAAATTGCAGTCTTTTTTGTAGCAAAAATAAGGTTTCTTACCCGAACCCGAACCCGACATGGCACGGCTCGGATCGGTCGGTCGGACAGGCGGGCGGTTCGCGCGCGCGTGTGTGTTCATCAGATTTAGGTCCTCCCTCTCGCACAAAATTACATGACTCTAAGGGCCAATATAGGGAATGAGGATTTAGTATATATACCCAAATCTTACCTCTTATTTTGCTAATGTGGGACTAATGTATATTTCATTCAAGCTCTTTAGGAACTCTAACAATCCCCCACATGAATGATAATATACTATTCCCCACACAAAGTGGAATATGTCAGACTACATATGAAACATTGCTTTATTAAGGACAGGTAGATATTTCAATTTGAACTTTCCCTAGTCAAAACTCATCGGATATACTTGGCTAATCGGTGAATTTTCTTTTTTCATCTTGAACCGTCAACCGTTATTGTATAACCTGACAATAAGTTTAACAAAGCATTGTTTCCCTTCTCATCCAATCTCTTGGTTGTGTTCATTTTGGTCCTGAACAATTTCTGGTTCTGCGAGTGCATATAGGGAATAAAAAAGCCTATAATATTCTCGTAGAGCCGACCCAGCTCACACTTACATAGGTGATCGCAACCATTAGGAGTATCCTATATATACCCCACTTGTTGTTTTTACAAGATATGGTCATCATTAAAAAACATAGTTTTAACCTGTTAATACTTCTGTAGGCATGCATTTTATATTGTGCATAATAGGAATGGAGTTGTACTATGTCCGAACAAATGCATTACGTCTTGAGTTACTCAGAACTGGTTTTCCTATTGATCCTAGTCCGTGGGATCTCTAGTCGCTAGGATAGGTTTCCGTATAAGGTAACTCTTGTTGGTTTAGACTTTTAAACCCATTCCCCTCGATGCGCAGTCAATTTTCTCTTTTGATAAACCTTTAGTAAATGGATCATCTAGGTTATCATTTGTCCTCACATAATCAATGGAAATAGTTCCATTAGAGAGTAACTGCCTAATTGTGTTATGGTGTCGACGAATGTGTCTTGATTTTCCATTATACACAAAGTTTTTCGCTCTACTTAGCGCTGCTTGATTGTCGTAGTGAATACATATGGCCGTTACAGGTTTAGGCCAAAACGGAATATCATCTAAAAGATGACGAAGCCATTCTGCTTCTTCGCCAGCTTTTTCTACTGCAATAAACCCAGACTCCATCGTGGATCGGGCTATGCATGTTTGTTTAGTAGATTTCCATGACACTGCTGCTCCTGCTAGAGTGAAAACATAACCACTAGTGGATTTGGATTCCTCTGAATCGGCAATCCAGTTTGCATCACTATATCCGTCTAAGACAGCCGGATATTTTCCGTAATGCAAAGAATAATTTGTGGTGTTCTTCAAGTATCCTAACACTCTCAACAGTGAGTTCCAGTGTTCTTTGCCTTGATTACTTGTATACCTGCTTAATCGACTTACTGCATAAGCTATGTCTGGTCTTGTATAATTCATGAGATACATTAGACATCCTATTACACGAGAGTATTCTAGTTGCTTTACACTCTCTTTAGTGTTTTTATGCAGTACTTCTGATGGATTAAAAGGTGTTCTTACTCCTTTAATTCCAAGATTTTGAAAATTTTCAATTACTTTCTATACATAGTGTGACTGAGATAATTCAATTCCATTCTGTGTTCTTATTATTTTGATTCCCAAAATAACATCTGCAACTCCTAAATCTTTCATATCGAAATTGTTGATCAGTATTTTCTTTATGGTCTCTATAACTTTGACGTTTGGACCAAAGATTAACATATCGTCCATATATAAACAAATCATGACATATGATTGTCCCACTCGTTTATAATAAACACATTTATCACATTCGTTTATACGAAAACCATTTTTCATCATGACACTATCAAATTTTTCGTGCCATTGTTTTGGAGCTTGTTTGAGTCCATATGATGATTTTACCAATTTACAGACCTTATTTTCATTTCCCTTGGATATAAAACCTTGGGGTTCTCCATGTAGATTTCCTCATCGAGATCTCCATTCAAGAATGCTGTCTTTACATCCGTTTGATGAATTTCTAGATTATAAATTGATGCAATTGCTATTAGCATTCTTATAGAGGTTATTCGTGTTACCGACGAATATGTATCAAAGAAGTCTACTCCTTCTTTTTGACGATATCCTTTCGCTACCAATCTAGCTTTATACTTGTCGATAGAGCCATCTGCTTTCATTTTCTTTTTGAAAATCCATTTACAGCCAATAGGTTTTATTCCAGGTGGAATATCAACAATTTCCCAAGTTTTATTACTTAGAATTGAATCAATCTCACTTTGGATTGCTTCTTTCCAACACGAAGATTCAGAAGATGACATGGCTTCTTTATATGTTTGAGGTTCATGTTCAAGTACGTAAGTGAGGAATTCCGAGCCAAATGACTTAGAAGTTCTGGCCCTTACGCTTCTTCTTGGTTCAGCTTCATCAACTTCACGATGAGTTTCATCTTCATGTGGGTTAGTTGATTCTTCTCGTATCCTTTTAGGAACATTATTCCCTTCATTCCTTTTGTGTGGAAACACGTCTTCAAAGAATGAGGCATCTCTTGATTCCATGATTGTATTTACATGAATATCAGGTATATTAGACTTGAATACCAAAAATCTGTAGGCACTACTATTTTGGGATGGCCCTAGATGGTAACAATCTACTGTTTTTGGTCCAAGTTTGACTCTCTTGGGAGGCGGAACTGGAACTTTTGCCAAGCACCCCCACACTTTAAGGTATTTAAAACTTGGTTTATGTCCTTTCCATAATTCATATGGAATTATTCCTGTTTTATTGTGAGGAACCTTGTTTAATATGTGATTAGACATATTTAAGGCTTCCCCCCACATGTTCGTTGGTAGACCAGAAGTTAAAAGCAACGCATTAATCATATCCTTTAACGTTCTGTTCTTCCTTTCGGCCATACCATTTTGTTGTGGTGAATATGGTGCTGTCGTTTGATGAATTATTCCATTTTCTACACAGAATTGTTCAAACGGCTATTCATATTCTCCACCTCGATCAGATCTCAATATCTTGATCTTCTTATTTAGCTGATTTTCTACTTTAGATTTATATTTTATAAGTGATGTGATTTCTTCATCTTTACTGTTTAAAAGATATACGTAGCAATACTGTATATAATCATCAATAAATGTGATAAAATACTTTTTCCCACCTCTTGTAGGTAAGTTTTCGAAATCACATAAGTCGGTATGAATGATTCTCAATGGTTCAGTACTTCTATCAACGGAATGAAATGGTTTCTTAACCATTTTTGCTTCTACGCATGTCTCACATTTGTAGTTTCTATCCACTTGAAATTTAGGAATTAACTCTAAATTTGCAAGTTTTTTCATTTTTCGAAAATTTATGTGTCCTAATCTATCATGCCATAATAAGGTTTCATGCTCAACAATATAAGAAACTTCCTTTTTATTCATAACATTATCAGAATACATATTATTATTGCCGACTACGGCTACATTTGCCTTAAATAGGCCATTACATAAGTAACCCCTTCCTATGTAGATTCCTGCCTTGGCAAAACCATCTTGTCTGACTCGAAGACCATCTTGAATCCCTTCTTTGAAAGCACGGACCCAGAAATGAGATTCTTGCGGATATCTGGAACATGAAGGACATCATTCAGTTTAACTGTTTTTCCAGAAGTGAACTTGAGGGTGACTGTTCCTTTGCCTTCAACCATGGAAACCGATGAATTGCCCATATAGAGTTTCTCATCTTGATCCAATTTGTTGTAGGTTGAAAATACGGATTTTTCAGAGCATATATGCCCAGTAGCACCCGTGTCCAACCACCATTGTGCAGAATTCTGGATCGAGTTGCATTCGAACACAACTCCTGAAAAATTGGATTCATCAATATCCTTATTTTCCACAGCATTTGCTTCTGAATTATTCTGCTTTTTGAATCTGCAATCCTTCGCTGCATGTCCAGTTTTGCCACAAACCTAACATTGCCCATTGAACTTCTTGGACTGCTTCTGGTTATTCTGCTTATTTTCTGGTGCCTTCCTTTTCTTGTTTTTGTTGAAGTTCTTTTTCTTCTTTGACCCTTCTGCAACAAAGGCCTCTTCGCTTTTAGGTATGGTGACTCCACGATTATCTGCCTCTATCTTCAATCTGACGATGAGGTCTTGCAAGGATATTTCCTTCTTCTTGTGTTTCAAGTAGTTGCGGTAATCCCTCCAAGATGGTGGTAATTTTCCAGTGATTGCTTCAACCAAGAATGATTCACCGACTTTGTGGCCTTCTGCTTCAATTTCAAGGATAATAATTTGCAACTCTTGCACTTGAGAAGTCACCGAGTTTGAATCCACCATTTTATAATCCATAAACTTGTCAACGATGAACTTTTTTAAACTTACGTTCTGTGTTTTGTACTTTGCAGCCATTGCATTCCAAAGAGCTTTTGTACTCTTTATGGGCTGGTACACTTTGTGCAGGACCTTATCAAGGCAGTTGAGAATGTAGTTTCTGCATAAAAAATCCAAGTGCCTCCACGCATCAATAGTTGGACCAGTATGCTGATTTGTAGCGTTGGTGTTTCCCAGTGTAGGCGGCACCGGTTCATCTTCTTCAAGGTATTTCTGCAAACCTAGGGCGGTGAGATAGAATAGCATCTAACTCTGCCATGTCAGAAAATCATCACCTTCACCTTTGAACAGATCCGGTTTGTTCAAATTGGCTGTTTTAATAGTCATTTGTTCCGTTGCCATCTCTGTTTTGTCAAAACAAACAACTAAAAGTCTTAAGATGTTGTAAGTCTATGACAGAAACAGAATAGCAACAGTTTTACTATATTCTATACTGTATAATGGCTATTGAACTACAAAGCAGTCAATGAAACAGCATGCATACAAACTCCTAACCCAAGTTTGCAATAGCAACAGATGGAAACAGTAATGATACAATCAAAACTGCGAAAAACAGAGTAAACTGAAGTGAACGAAGGCAGTATGATACCGAGATCGTTTGAGGCCTGAAACGTGATAGTTTCCTTAAGACTTTTAGTTGAAGCCTCCCAGGATACAGCAGACGATGACTGCCCGAAATTGTAATGATTATGTCAGTCTGGCGGCAACAGATTTGAACCAGGGAAGAGGAAGAATTTGGACGGAGAAAAGAAAAAATAAGCAAGTAAATTTGATCAGAATTCATCACTTATTTATAGTGTTCAAACGGTCGCGTCTGTTGAGTTTAATTTCAAAAGACCCGCCGCTTGCTAACGGGTCGCACCCGTTCTGTCTCCAAGGGTCGCACCTGATTCCTTCCAACGGTCGTAGCCGTATTTCAAATCCGCTACCGTATTTAAAAAAAACTTGCTAAAAAATTGCAGTGTTTTTCGTAGCAAAAATAAGGTTTCTTACCCGAACCCGAACCCGAACCCGAACCCGACATGGCACGGCTCGGATCGGTCGGTCGGACGGGCGGGCGGTGCGCGCGTGTCTGTTCATCAAATTTAGGTCCTCCCTCTCGCGTAAAATTACATGACCCTAAGGGCCAATATAGGGAATGAGGATTTAATATATATACCCAAATCTTACCTCTTATTTTGCTAATGTGGGACTAATGTATATTTCATTCAAGCTCTTAAGCAACTCTAACAATCCCCCACATGAATGATAATATACTATCCCCCACACAAAGTGGAATATGTCAGACTACATATGGAACATTGCTTTATTAAGGACAGGTAGATATTTCACTTTGAACTTTCCCTAGTCAAAACTCATCGGATATACTTGGCTAATCGGTGAATTTTCTTTTTCATCTTGAACCGTCAACCGTTATTGTATAACCAGACAATAAGTTTAACAAAGCATTGTTTCCCTTCTCATCCAATCTCTTGGTTGTGTTCATTTGGGTCCTGAACAATTTCTGGTTCTGCGAGTGCATATAGGGAATAAAAAAGCCTATAATATTCTCGTAGAGCCGACCCAGCTCACACTTACATAGGTGATCGCAACCATTAGGAGTATCCTACATATACCCCACTTGTTGTTTTTACAAGATATGGTCATCATTAAAAAACATAGTTTTAACCTGTTAATACTTCTGTAGGCATGCATTTTATATTGTGCATCATAGGAATGGAGTTGTACTATGTCCGAACAAATGCATTATGTCTTGAGTTACTCAGAACTGGTTTTCCTATTGATCCTAGTCCGTGGGATCTCCAGTCGCTAGGATAGGTTTCCGTATAAGGTAACTCTTGTTGGTTTAGGCTTTTAAACCCATTCCCCTCGATGCGCAGTCAATTTTCTCTCTTGATAAACCTTTAGTAAATGGATACTCTAGGTTATCATTTGTCCTCACATAATCAATGGAAATAGTTCCATTAGAGAGTAACTGCCTAATTGTGTTATGGCGTCGACAAGTGTGTCTTGATTTTCCATTATACCCAAAGTTTTTCGCTCTACTTAGCGCTGCTTGATTGTCCAATGAATACATATGGCCGTTACAGGTTTAGGCCAAAATGGAATATCATCTAAAAGATGACGAAGCCATTCTGCTTCTTCACCAGCTTTATCTAATGCAATAAACTCAGACTCCATCGTGGATCGGGCTATGCATGTTTGTTTAGTAGATTTCCATGACACTGCTGCTCCTGCTAGAGTGAAAACATAACTACTTGTGGATTTGGATTCCTCTGAATCGGCAATCCAGTTTGCATCACTATATCCTTCTAAGACAGCCGGATATTTTCCGTAATGCAAAGAATAATTTGTGGTGTTCTTCAAGTATCCTAACACTCTCAACAGTGATTTCCAGTGTTCTTTGCCTTGATTACTTGTATACCTGCTTAATCGACTTACAACATAAGCTATGTCTGGTCTTGTATAATTCATGAGATACATTAGACATCCTATTACACGAGAGTATTCCTGTTGCTTTACACTCTCTTTAGTGTTTTTATGCAGTACTTCTGATGGATTAAAAGGTGTTCTTACTCCTTTAATTTCAAGATTTTGAAAATTTTCAATTACTTTCTATACATAGTGTGAATGAGATAATTCAATTCCATTCGGCGTTCTTATTATTTTGATTCCCAAAATAACATCTGCAACTCCTAAATCTTTTATATCGAAATTGTTGATCAGTATTTTCTTTATGGTCTCTATAACTTTGACGTTAGGACCAAAGATTAACATATCGTCCACATATAAACAAATCATGACAAATGATTGTCCCACTCGTTTATAATAAACACATTTATCACATTCGTTTATACGAAAACCATTTTTCATCATGACACTATCAAATTTTTCGTGCCATTGTTTTGGAGCTTGTTTGAGTCCATATAATGATTTTACCAATTTACAGACCTTATTTTCATTTCCCTTGGATATAAAACCTTCGGGTTGCTCCATGTAGATTTCCTCGTCGAGATCTCCATTCAAGAATGCTGTCTTTACATCCGTTTGATGAATTTCTAGATTATACATTGATGCAATTGCTATTAGCATTCTTATAGAGGTTATTCGTGTTACCGACGAATATGTATCAAAGAAGTCTACTCCTTCTTTTTGACGATATCCTTTGGCTACCAATCTAGCTTTATACTTGTCGATAGAGCCATCTGCTTTCATTTTCTCTTTGAAAATCCATTTACAGCCAATCTGTAGGCACTACTATTTTGGGATGGCCCTAGATAGTAATAATCTACTGTTTTCGGTCCAAGTTTGACTCTCTTGGGAGGCGGAACTGGAACTTTTGCCAAGCACCCCCACACTTTAAGGTATTTAAAACTTGGTTTATGTCCTTTCCATAATTCATATGGAATTATTCCTGTTTTATTGTGAGGAACCTTGTTTAATATGTGATTAGACATATTTAAGGCTTTCCCCCACAAGTTCGTTGGTAGACCAGAAGTTAAAAGCAACGCATTAATCATATCCTTTAACGTTCTGTTCTTCCTTTCGGCTATACCATTTTGTTGTGGCGAATATGGTGCTGTCGTTTGATGAATTATTCCATTTTCTGCACAGAATTGTTCAAACGGCGATTCATATTCTCGACCTCGATCAGATCTCAATATCTTGATCTTCTTATTTAGCTGATTTTCTACTTCAGATTTATATTTTATAAATGATGTGATTGCTTCATCTTTACTGTTTAAAAGATATACGTAGCAATACTGTGTATAATCATCAATAAATGTGATTAAATACTTTTTCCCACCTCTTGTAGGTAAGTTTTTGAAATCACGTAAGTTGGTATGAATGATTCTCAATGGTTCAGTACTTCTATCAACGGAATGAAATGGTTTCTTAACCATTTTTGCTTCTACGCATGTCTCACATTTGTAGTTTTTATCCACTTGAAATTTAGGAATTAACTCTAAATTTGCAAGTTTTTTCATTTTTTGGAAATTTATGTGTCCTGATCTATCATGCCATAATAAGGTTTCATGCTCAACGATATAAGAAACTTCCTTTTTATTCATAGCATTATCAGAATACATATTATTATTGCCGACTACGGCTACATTTTCCTTAAATAGGCCATCACATAAGTAACCCCTTCCTATGTAGATTCCTGCCTTGGACAAAACCATCTTGTCTGACTCGAAGACCATCTTGAATCCCTTCTTTGAAAGCCCGGACCCAGATATGAGATTCTTGTGGATATCTGGAACATGAAGGACATCATTCAGTTTAACAGTTTTTCCAGAAGTGAACTTGAGGGTGATTGTTCCTTTGCCTTCGACCATGGAAACCGATGAATTGCCCACATAGAGTTTCTCATCTTGATCCAATTTGTTGTAGGTTGAAAATACGGATTTGTCAGAGCATATATGCCTAGTAGCACCCGTGTCCAACCACCATTGTGCAGAATTCTGGATCGAGTTGCATTCGGACACAACTCCTGAAAAATTGGATTCATCAATATCCTTATTTTCCACAGCATTTGCTTCTGAATTATTCCGCTTTTTGAATCTGCAATCCTTCGCTGCATGTCCAGTTTTGCCACAAACCCAACATTGCCCATTGAACTTCTTGGACTGCTTCTGGTTATTCTGCTTATTTTCTGGCGCCTTCCTTTTCTTGTTTTTGTTGAAGTTCTTTTTCTTCTTTGACCCTTCTGCAACAAAGGCCTCTTCGCTTTTAGGTATGGTGACTCCACGATTATCTGCCTCTATCTTCAATTTGACGATGAGGTCTTGCAAGGATATTTCCTTCTTCTTGTGTTTCAAGTAGTTGCGGTAATCCCTCCAAGATGGTGGCAATTTTCCAGTGATTGCTTCAACCAAGAATGATTCACCGACTTTGTGGCCTTCTGCTTCAATTTCATGGATAATAATTTGCAACTCTTGCACTTGAGAAGTCACCGACTTTGAATCCACTATTTTATAATCCATAAACTTGTCAACGATGAACCTTTTTAAACTTACGTTCTGTGTTTTGGACTTTGCAGCCAATGCATTCCAAAGAGCTTTTGCACTCTTTATGGGCTGGTACACTTTGTACATGACCTTATCAAGGCAGTTGAGAATGTAGTTTCTGCATAAAAAATCCAAGTGCCTCCACGCATCAATAGTTGGACCAGTATGCTGATTTGTAGCGTTGGTGTTTCCCAGTGTAGACGGCACCGGTTCATCTTCTTCAAGATATTTCTGCAAGCCTAGGGCGGTGAGATAGAATAGCATCTGGCTCTGCCATGTCAGAAAATCATCACCTTCACCTTTGAACAGATCTGGTTTGTTCAAATTGGCTGTTTTAATAGTCATTTGTTCCGTTGCCATCTCTGTTTTGTCAAAACAAACAACTAAAAGTCTTAAGATGTTGTAAGTCTATGATAGAAACAGAACAACAACAGTTTTACTATATTCTATACTGTATAATGGCTATTGAACTGCAAAGCAGTCAATGAAACAGCATGCACACAAACTCCTAATCCAAGTTTGCAATAGCAACAGATGGAAACAGTAATGATACAATCAAAACTGCGAAAAACAGAGTAAACTAAAGTGAACGAAGGCAGTATGATACCGAGATCGTTTGAGGCCTGAAACGTGACAGTTTCCTTAAGACTTTTTGCTGAAGCCTCCCAGGATACAGCAGACGATGACTGCTCGAAATTGTAATGATTATGTCAGTCGGACGGCAACAGATTTGAACCAAGGAAGAGGAAGAATTTGGACGGATACAAGAAAAAATAAGCAAGTAAATTTGATCAGAATTCATCACTTATCTATAGTGTTCAAACGGTCGCGTCTGCTGAGTTTTATTTCAAAAGACCCGCCGCTAGCTAACGGGTCGCACCCGTTCTGTCTCAAAGGGTCGCACCCGATTTCTTCCAACGGTCGTAGCCGTATTTCAAAAAAATTATGCATGATAGATTTATTTATTCAGTGGATTTAATAGAGCAACTTACGGAATTGACATTAGATTACCATGACAAATTATTTCATTGCAATAAAGAAGACACGCATGAAAAAAATATCATATTGCTTATTATGACAATAAAACATATTATATGAATACAAGTAACAAGGCCAATAGGCATTCTTTGTAGATTTCAGGAAAGTTCTAGTTGTTGTCAACCCAAGACTGAGCCTGGAGCCAATTAACTAATTTCTTATCAATCTGAAATGCCTTTGCCAACACATCATCAGATATGGGAGGATTAGCACCAAACACAGCTTTTACAACAGTGATAACTTAGGATTCTGGATACTTAGTGTCGTTATGGCAACGACATCAGTGTGCCTAAACATGAAACTGAAAATGAACGTGTCCTTCTGGAAACACAAACATGTCTCCCTTGTTAAGTAGCATAGTGAACAATTTGCTGTCAGGGTTTGATGTAAAAATCCTACGTACTACTTCCCTTGTAGCACTATTAAGATCTCAGTGGCTCTTGGATGGCGTGAGGTGCATTGAGCCCGTACAATGCATAGTCTATGCGCACTAGGGAGACGCCTAACGTGTTCAACCCTAGAATTTGCATCACATTCACTACGGTGCATAGTCTATGCTCTTGGATTTGTCTTGTTCTCTAGCATGTCCAGTCCCGAGAAGAAGAAATCTTCAGCTTTTGCTTGCTTTGGATCCTTATAGAAAAATCTATTCACAAATACTGCATTTTAACCCATCATGATCATATGCATAAAAAGAGTAAATTAACATAACATATTTTGTAACAAAACTTCATTAAAAACTTAAAACTAAAATCGAAATCAAGATTTGTAGTGAAATTACTATTAGGCAACTTCTGAGCAACACAGAAGTCCTGGAGTTGACTAGGATCTGAAGCAAACACTTGACATGATGATGTTAATGCTATAATGAACACAATTACTATGTTTATTCCTATTACTACCTAAGGTTTCTTTTAGATACAAATAACTTGAATATGAAGAAGGCTTGGAGATGTTCTTGTACTGCACCAGATATATATAGAGGCAAGGAGCAAGAGTAATTTTGAATCTTATTAAGTTTATTAATTTTCTCTCTTCAACAACTTCCAACTACTGTATGATTTTATGTCCTTCTAGCTAATTTAACTATGATATTATCTCTCATTAGTTATATATTAGATATATTAAATTAATCTATATTGAAAAGGTAAATAGAATTACCTAACCTTGACTGGATTTCAATATGTAAGAAATAAGATGAGAATGGTTGAAGATTTATTTCTTTAATAATATTGGTCAATGTACATCAAATACAAGATGAATACATCGATTTATATAATGGTTACATAGTTCTTTTGAGAGCAACTACTATATATGGGCTTTGGGCTTTCATAATCCATAACCGCTAACTCAAAGATAAAACATTTCGATACTTGTTATTTCCTTCTCATTCTATTATTTGCTCTGACACACCTCCTCAATTAAAACTAGGTTTTTCAATTGCTCCTCGGTTTGCTCTTAATTTCTCATTTTCAATCAGATAATGAAATTTCCTTTCAAATTTATTTCAAGATTGCTTTAATTCATCATGATGGCTGCTTAATTGAGCAAAGAGTTCTTTAGAACTTGTCAGATCTCCTCAACTAGAACTAAAATTTTCAAATTTCTTTGATTTGAAGTCGACTTCTTCGACATTTAGCTCAAGCTTTAGTAGAATGAAGTTTTTGGCTGATAATGGTTTTTGGTGAGGATGTCGAGCCTTTGGTAAGTATTGGGTAAGTGATTTACTTAAAGCTTTCCACTTATTACTTGCTCTTTGACAAAGTACAAGTCTAACTCCATGTGCTTTGTTCTTGAATGTAATACTAGATTTGCTGTTAATGACACTACATTGAGATTATCACACCATAGTATTGTTTTTCTATTGATACTGATTTTGAGTTCACTGAGTAGGGACTTGATCCCCATTATCTTTGCTATAGCACTTGCTATGCTTCTGTATTTGGCTTTTGTACTTGATCTTGAGATAGTTGATTGTTTTTTTGAACACCATAACACTGGGTTTTGTCCTAAGTATATGCAGTTACCAGTGGTTGATCTTCTATCATCTGGATCAGTAGCCTGGTCAGCATCTATAAAGCCAAATAAACTAAGATTAGTGCTGGTTTTTAAAGTTAAGCCAAATTTATAGTCCCTTTTAAATATTTCAGGATCCTCCTAACAGCTTTTGAATGGTCATTAAGAGGATTTTGTATAAATTGGTAACTTTATTTACACTATAAGCTATTTTTGGTCTAGTTATAGTTACAATGTAGAACTCCTACAGTGCTTCTGTATTGTTTTGCATTTGTAATTTATTCTCCTTTCCTTTTTGAGAAATGTAGGTTGGTTATCATTGGTGTAGGTAGACTATTTTCTTGGTCCATTTTTGCCTTGGTGGGAATTTTAGATATATATTTCCTTTGATTCAGACGCATTTCTAAACAGATGTTTTTCTTACTTTTATCACCAAGAAATAATTTAAATCACCAAGATCTTTAATAGAAAATCCTTTTTCTAATTGTTGTATAAGATTGTTGATTTCACTTTGATTGCTTCCAGCGATGACAAAGTCATCCACATACGCCCGCACATAAGTCACGACATCTTTATAAATTTTGGTAAATAGTGAATTGTCTAACTTTGTGGGATTGTAACCAAAGTTAACAAAAGTATTCATCAATTTCTCAAACCATACTCTTGATGCTTGTTTGAGATCATAGATAGCTTTGTTTAGTTTGCACGCAAGTTATATATTTCCAAACTTTTTGAAACCAAGTGGTTGTTCAATGTATACTTCTTCTTTTAGAACACCACTTAGAAATGTATTGTTGACATCTAATTGTCTCATACTCCAATTCTTATGCAAGGTAATAGTGAGTATAATTTTGATTGATGAAGGTTTTACTACCGGTGAAAATGTTTCTTTGAAATCAAATCCTTATTGTTGTGAAAAACCTTTTGCTACAGGCCTGGCATTGTATTTTAAATTGTTCCATCAGGATTTCTTTTTAATCTATAAGTTTATTTGCATCCAATAATATTTTTGTGATCTGGTTGAGGGACAAGATTCCATGTGTTGTTTCTAAGGAGTGCATTGTATTCTTTATTCACATCAGTTTTCCATTTCTCACTTTGTATTGCTTGCTGATATGTGCATGGCTCATTGGTATCCAAATTTGTGATGAATATCTTTGGTTTGAATATACCACCTTTTGCTCTAATGACCATATGCTGGCTAGTTCTTGTAGGAACCGGTTGATAACTTGAGGTATTGTCCTCTGTTTCAGACTGAATGATAGGTGATTGATCTTAATCATGAACTTGATGAGGTTCTAAGTGATGACTGTAACTCTGTTGAGATGAGAGGATTGGACTTCTGAATTGTTCAATTGACTCCTGACTTAGTCTGGAATTGGACAATGTGAGTTGAGGTACTGTTCCATTCATATAATCTTCTCCTTGCAATTGGTTATTTTCCTCATGATTTGAAGGTAATGGTAGTATGGAAAATTTTGAGTTATAGATTTTCTGTGTAGTCTTGATTTCCTTTTCCCTAATGGAAATACATGTTCATTGAAGATAACATGTCTTGATATGAAGACTCTTCCTTTACTGTCCGGGCACTTATATTGTAACGCCCCACCCCGAGACCCACCTTAGTAAGGAGAATTAACTAGTAATTCCATCTACTAAAGCGGAGAATAGGGCTGGTTAAGGGGGAGCATCTATAACTTTGTCTTAAACATCTACCGAGTACGTCGATAAATGCAATATGATTTTTCTTTTCTATCTCAATGGATCGACATACCTAGTAAACGCTTAATCCAAAACTATAGATGGCTAACGGATCTATCAGAACAAAATACAATAATTAAATGTATAACACATCACAGAACAGTAATCAACCTCATACACACACACACACATATACACCGATACATGTTTAGTACAATACAATATGAATACATGGTACTCGACCATACCATGTACATTGAATCAAATATAAATACATCAGAGTATGTGAAAGAACAGAAATTACTCAAGAGATTGGAGAGCTGATATCCAGCATCAACTACAAGCTAATTCCAATAGATGATACCTGAAATAACTCGGTCTGTCCCGAATATAAATACATGGGTCAGTCTAGCTACACAAATCAGTCAATATCAGTAATACGAAGCAGAATAGATGTAAAGATGCTTCTTCTTGAAAGAGAAGAATGAATTGATAAACTCATAAGCTCAATTCTTAAGTAACAAATGCTATTTAAGTGAACAAATACCTCGAAGGAGCTAACTCAAACTCAATACTCAAATCAAACACAAGTGCCTCATATCATCGGTGACATCCCAAAATGTCTACATGGTTTCCATGAACCATATCTCCTCAAAAGGAGAAACATCAATACAAACTCCCGCCAAAATGGCAAACATAAAACATTCTCAAATAGGATGATCCAAGATTCAATTACAGATGAATCTTCAAATTCAATTATACCTCATCTCATTGGTATAAATGTCTATAAATCTCAATCTCAACTCACCAAAATGGAAAACCCAGAATATCCTATAAAATCTTGAAATTATCCAAACTCATAACTCAAGGAACTCGATAAGAGTTCAAAACATCATAATTGAAATCACCATATATATAACATCTCATATAGCACTAGGCTATCGATGTAATAAAACATCTTAAAACGGTGAAATCACAATAAAACAGAAAACTTAGAAAATCCGGATTGGCCAAATCCCCGATTGTAATGCCGAAGCAATGCTGCACGTGCTAAACTCAGATGGCCAAAGCCTCAGACAAGGTCGCTAACACCTCCTAAAGCAGTTCGTCCTTATGACAAGGTTGCTAACACCTCTCTAAGCCATTTTGTCAGCCCTAACAAGGTCGCTAACACCTCCCAAAGCATTTCGTCCTCATGACAAGGTCGCTAACACCTTTCAAAGCAGTTATGTTAGGTAAACATCATGAATGTGTCACAAACTCACGGATAGAAACACAAAAA
This sequence comes from Allium cepa, assembly GCA_030765085.1. Lineage (NCBI taxonomy): Eukaryota > Viridiplantae > Streptophyta > Magnoliopsida > Asparagales > Amaryllidaceae > Allium > Allium cepa. The sequence goes on along the minus strand of CM060938.1, from coordinate 553,679,620 downwards.
GTGTTAACGTGTGTCCCATACCACACATTCGCACTTAGCGGTTTACTAGCTGTTAGTCAATGCCACACTAGAAACGTCACAAGACTCAGGAAATTATATCTCGCCTAGTCTCATTAGCGAGTGATAAAGAGACACCATACTTGTCTCATCTCATCGACAAGTATTAAATGGCATCCTAACTTGGCTCATCTCATTGACAAGTGGAACATCATGATGGTTCCTCATAAACCATAAATCTCAAAATATGAAATCATAAACCCAAGACTTGCCTTATATCATTGGCAAGTAAACAAAACATCGTGATGGTTCTCATCGGCCATACTCCTGCATAAGAGATCTCAAATCATAATACTTGCCAAATATTGGCCATCTTAATTAATTCCAATAAACAGAAATTATAAAACTCAAAATACGCCGTAAAATGGCAAAACATCTCAGAATCAATATTCTCAAATAACTTCGATCGTACAAGTCCGAAATTAACCGAAATAGTAAACGCACATGTCCCATACCACGCTTTTTAGTAAATCGTTTAATTCTCTTTCTCATACTTTAGAATAGTATAAAAGTGTGTGTTATATATATTAAATAATTATAAATTTTTGTAAAACATTTAATTCGAAATCTTTTCCATTTTAAAAATCATTTCGAAAACGGTTTAGAAAACACGTGTACAGAAACAACAAAAATCGATGAAAATTCGATAAAATTAACATACGATAAAACCCAAATAAACCGTCAATTCGTAGTGCGAATTGATGTTAATGTCGGCTTTTATATTAGTAGGAGTTGGCCTTTTAGAACTATCTCAAAAAAAAATTCTCGAAATCATCGAATTCAAAAACAATTCAACGGAAAATGCCAAATATTGCAAAAGAACTCAACCCAGCGGCTTGTTTTGCCAGTTCACCCCTTTTAAACTCAGAATTTGAGAAAATATGAAACATAAAAGTTGAATATGATTGTTACAGATCAAAGTCAGAAAAAGAATCATCTAATTCGGATACTCGAATCAAAAGTTATGGCAATTTCAATTCTTAGGTCTAAAATTACAAAACTGTGAATAATTGAAATAACGACAGGGCTGCGGCTTAACATGCCATTTGGACCCTGTAGAACCCAGAATTTGATAAATCATAAAAGATGAATTACAAGTATTTCCAAAGCTAGAAGTCGGGAAAAGAATCATCTGATTTGGGCGCTCGAGTCAAAAGTTATGGCAATTTCAATTCTCGGGTCTAAAATTACAAAACCGTGAATAATCGAAATAACGACAAGGCTGCGGCTTAAAGTTCCATTTAGACCCTGTAGCACCTAGAATTTGATAAATTATAAAACATGAAAGTTTAAGAGTATTACCAAATCTAAAAGTCAGAAAAAGACTCATCTAATTCAGACGCTCGAGTCAGAAGTTAGGGCAATTTCAATTCTCTAGTCTAAAATTACAAAACTGTGAATAATTGAAATAACGACAGGGCTGCGGCTTAAAGTGCCATTTAGACCCTGTAGAACCTAGCATTTGATAAATCATAAAAGATAGTTTAAGAGTATTTCCAAAACTAGAAGTCAGAAAAAGAATCATCTAATTCGGGTGCTCGAGTCAAAAGTTATGGCAATTTCAATTCTCAGGTCTAAAATTACAAATCTGTGAATAATTGAAATAACGACAGGGCTGCGGCTTAAAGTGCCATTTAGACCCTGTAGAACCCAGAATTTGATAAATTATAAAACATGAAATCTAAGAGTATTGCCAAAGCTAGAAGTAAGAAAAAGGCTCATCTAATTCGGACGCTCGAGTCAAAAGTTATGCTAATTTCAATTCTCATGTCTAAAATTACAAAACTGTGAATAATTGAAATAACGACAGGGCTGCGGCTTAAAGTATCATTTAGTCCCTGTAGAACCTAGAATTTTCTAAATCATAAAATATAAAAGTTTCAGAGTATTGCCAAATCTAGAAGTTAGAAAAATAATTATCTAATTCGGGTGCTCGAGTCGAAAGTTATGGTAATTTCAATTCTCAGGTCTAAAATTACAAATCTGTGAATAATTGAAATAACGACAGGGCTGTGGCTTAAAGTGCCATTTAGACCCTGTAGAACCCAGAATTTGATAAATTATAAAACATGAAAGTTTAATAGTATTGCCAAAGTTAGAAGTAAGAAAAAGTCTCATCTAATTCGGACGCTCGAATCAAAAGTTGTTGTAATTTCAATTCTCAGGTCTAAAATTACAAAACCGTGAATAATTAAAATAATGACAGGGCTACGGCTTAAAGTGCCATTTAGACCCTGTAGAACCCAGAATTTGATAAATCATAAAACATGAATGTTTAAGATAATTTCCATAGCTAGGAGTCAGAAAAAGGATTATCCAATTCGGACGTTGCAGTCAAAAGTTATTGCGATTTCAATTCTCAAGTCTCAAATTACTATCGCTGTCACTTTGCTCTCGGGATAGTAAGACAGAAGTGCAATTTTAACTAACTTAACTTTAAAATTTCACAAAATCCAAAACAATAAACTGGTAGAAAAATGTCTAAGCGTTTCAAAACGTAAAAAATTATCCAATTTGGATAAGCAATGTAAAAGATGTGGCAAAATATATTACAGGTATAAACTCAGGAAATTTTCTTTAAGGACAGAGTTGCACTTTTACTTTCAATTCTATTTTAGGTCAATCAAACTTCCATAAATCGAAATGCAACCAAAAGAGAAATTGTTTCTCCTTGAGTCTAGTTTTTACCCAAAAAGAGTGAGCTCAAACGGGTAAGAAACATGCATGATATCACTATTTTACTTCCGTGCATTTTTCTAATTCATTTTCAGCAAGCATAGAAGCCCAAAAATCATCTTTCAAATTCACAAAATATGTTAGTCCGTGAGATAATGATTTTGATGACAAAAACCTTAGAATAGATTATAAAATATAAATACTTACATTATAAGTTTAGATATATATGTATATGCAGGATTTAACCATGCAGGTACCAAGAATAAAGACTGTTTAGAACATAGATTCAAGATATCGAGATAGAAGACTCATGAGTATCAAGATTATCAAGAGTTCAAGATTTCAAGCATAAGTAATTTTATTAGAAATTTATGTTAAAACTCGTAGAAAAACACTGGCATCTTAAAATCCAATTTATTCATGAAATGGAATCCACTTCGAGCCTGTTAAAGGGATGGAATCCTAAGTAGGAGGGAACCTACGAAAATCTAGGGGAACATTGTTTTGTATCCACTAATTTTAATTCAAATGATTTTACAAAATTATCTTGTTTTCAAAATGATTTCAAAACTTTCCTTTTAAAAACATCAAAACCCTCTATCCTGATTTTAAATAGTTTTAGCCTCAAAATTATCTTTAATTTCAAAGTCAAATTACTCCTGATTTTAAACTATCTTTTAATATAATATATTTAACTTTTAAATATTTATACTTAGATTTAAATATAAAATTATAGTTAAATTCTATATATATTATTCTCTATATTTACTTATGAATTTTAACTATAGTCAAGTATATTTATAAAGTTTAAAATAGCTTTAATATAAAATAAAAGATATTTTCGAAGAAAATCAAAGCACCAAAAAATCCTTTGGGATGTCGACATGCCCAAGTACCCCATGTCGACATGGTATCAGTTGAGTTCAAAATTTAAATTTCAAAAGAAGTGTCCATTCGCTATAACTCTTCGTGAATGGACATGTCTGTTGTTCTTCTATAAATAGGGGTTAGTTTCAACGAATTTTATATCAGATTTTCTGGTTTTTCGCTTCTCTTCTTCTTCCATATTTCTTAATACATATTCTTACCATTGCTCTGCCGAAATCAACATTGAATCAAACTCGATTACTTCTAGTTTGATTCTCTATCACTATCTCTACAAGATTCTCAGTGCTATTCAGAGTTATAGATTTCTTTATAATCTATTAAGCGAGAAAAGGTGTGATTGTAGCCTTGGAAATCAATCAAGAGAAAAAAGGTGTGATTGTAGCCTTGGTAAATCAATTGGGTAAGCTTGTGGCCCAGAAATCAAATATCTATACCCGGAGGATAGAAATTCCGGAGGGTGTATCTCGTAGCCTTGAAACCGACGGTGTGATTGTAAAATTGCTTTTGAAAGGAAATCCGTATTTGTGTTGCGAGACTGGATGTAGGGTAACTCCGAACCAGTATAAAATCCGGTGTGTTCTTTCCTTTACTGCTTTTATTTTAGTTTTGCATCTGTGTTTGTTTCTTTGATCATATCTGTGTCTGTATATTGCATACACTGGTGTCTAAATTAACATAAACTCAAAAAGATTTAGTAATTCTTTATTAACACTATTCACCCCCGCTCTAGTGTTAATCCTAGCCTTAAGATCCATAATCCGCATTTCTTTCAATTGGTATCAAAGCCAGGTTTTCAAAGTTTCATAATCTGATTTTTGAAAAAGTTTTTAAAATGGCTATATTTGTTAATACTAGTTTAGAAATATTCAAACCATCATTGTTTCTTGAGTCTACATATAATCAATATTCAAATTCAAGTTGTCTACCAAGATTGTTTGATCTGCAGGAATCATGCTTTATGGGTGTTGAGGAATCAATCCACAACGGACAAACTGTGCAGATCAGAAAGAACAAATGGATACTTGATAGTGGATGTTCTAGGCACATGAATGGCAATCCAGATATACTGAATGATATAATATACAAAGACGGAGGACTGGTTAACTTTAGAGACAATTCAAAAAGATATGTGATTGGCATCGACAAAATCGGTAATTCTAAAACTCCTACTATTACTAATGTTTTGCTAGTTAAGAATCTGAAACATAATCTGCTAAGTATAAGTCAACCGTGTGATAAACGATATAAAATTAAATTTGAAAAAGATAAATGTCACATTGAAGATAATAATTCAACCATTATATTTGAGGGAGTTAGGAAAAAGAATATTTATATTCTTAGTATGAAAGTTTCAAATGATAACCTGTGTCTGTTGGCAAATACAAGTTACCCTTGGATTTGGAATAAGAGATTTGGGTATTTGAATTTAAAACTCTTATCTAGACTGTCAAAATATGATCTAGTAAAAGGTCTCCCTAATATGAATTTTAAAGTAGATAGTTTATGTGATGCTTATCAATTAGGAAAACTTAGAAAAAGTTCCTTCAAGTCAAAAGATATGATTTCAACTTCAAAACCTCTTGAATTACTTCATCTTGATATATTTTGTCCATCTCAAATTCTTTCAATAAATCATAGTAAATATGTTTTTGTAGTTGTAGATGATTATTTTAGATTTACATGGACAATATTTTTGAAACATAAAAATGATACTTTTGAATGTTTCAAGACATTTTCAAAAAGAATTCAAAATCAATTTTCTCTAAAAATTATAACTACTCAAAGTGATCACGGTGGTGAATTTGAAAATGAAAAGTTTGAGGAATTTTGCAATAAAAAGGGAATAACTCACAATTTTTCATTTCTAAGAACTCCATAAAAAAATATAGTAGAATGTAAAAATAGGACGATTCAAGAGTGTGCGAGAACTATGCTTACAGATAGTAATTTACTAAAGAATTTTTGGGCAGAAGCAGTTGCTACCTCCTGTTATATTTTAAATAGAATTTTAATTAGACCTCTAACTGATAAGACATCTTATGAACTTCTTTATTCAAAGAAACCTAAGGTATCTTATTTCATAATTTTTGGAAGTAAATGCTTTATTTTAAATACAAAAGATAATTTAGATAAATTTGATCCTAAATCCAACAAAGGTATCTTTATCGGATATTCTAATAGAAGTAAAGCGTACAGAGTGTTTAATTTAACAACTAATTCATTGAAGAAAAAATGCATGTTTCATTTGGTGAAAATTTTAAAATTTTTGAAAATACAAATGACGAAGAGGATTTAATCACTCAAAATCAAGAATCAATTGAAACTAATAATGAAATTAATCATCCTAGTAAAAGGAATTTTTTTTTAAAAGATCATCCTATAGAAAATATACTGGGAGATATGCAATCTATTGTTAAAACTAGAAATCAACTAAGCCAAATGAGTAATGAAGCTTTTATATCAACTACTGAACCTAAAAATCCAAAAGAAGCATCAACTGATGATTCATGGATTTTGGCTACGCAAGAAGAATTAAATCAATTTACTAGAAAATATGTTTGGGAACTTGTTCTTAGACCAGAAAATAAAACTATAATTGGAACTAAATGGGTTTATAAAAATAAAATGAATGAACAAGGAGAAGTAGTTAGAAATAAAACTCGATTAGTTGCTCAAGGTTATTGTCAAGAAGAAGGAATAGATTTTGATGAAACCTTTGCTCCCATAGCAAGATTAGAAGCCATTAGGATTCTACTTGCTTTCGCAAATCATAATAATTTCAAATTATTTCAAATGGATGTTAAAAGTGCCTTTTTAAATGGATTGGTAAAATAAGAAGTATATGTTGAACAACCACCACTTTTTGAAAATGATAAATTACAAATCATGTTTACAAACTTAAGAAAGCATTATATGGTCTAAAACAAGCTCCTAGAGCCTGGTATGATAGACTAAGATCTTACTTATTGCAATCTAATTTTGAATTAGTAAAGTAGATAATACTCTTTTTATTAAAAGAAATAAAAATGATATTCAACTAGTACAAGTTTACGTAGATGATATCATTTTTGGTTCAACTAATTTTGAAATGAATAAAGAATTTTCTGAAATAATGACAAAAGAGTTTGAGATGAGTCATATGAGTGAATTAAATTTCTTTTTAGGATTACAAATAAAACAATTAGATAATGGTATCTTCATTAGTCAAGAAAAATATGCTAAAGACCTAATTAGTAAATTTGGTTTGACTACTACGAGTGGAAAACCCACTCCCATTGCAACCAATGAGTACCTTAGTAAAGAAGATCTCTCTAAAGATGTAGATCAAAAACTATATAGAGGAATGATTGGATCACTACTCTATATTACTGCTAGTAGACCTGATATCATGCATAGTGTTTGTCTCTGTGCCAGTTATCAATCCCAACCTAAAGAGATCCACTTAAAAGCCGTAAAACGAATCATAAGATATGTTAAACACACATCTGATTATGGTTTATTCTACCCTAAAAATGATTCTTTTGACTTAATATCTTACTGTGATGCTGACTATACTGGTTGTAAATCAGACCGAAAAAGTACAAGTAGGACTTGTCACTTTTTGGGGCATTCTCTGATTTCTTGGCTTAGTAAAAAGCAAAACATAGTTTCTTTATCAACAACTGAAGCAGAGTATATTTCTGCTGCTTTGGCTTGTTCTCAAGTAATACATATGCAACAAACCTTAAAAGATTTTGGTTTAAAATTTTCAAAATCACCAATTTATTGTGACAATACGAGTGCGATAAATTTATCCAAATACACTACTCAACATGCTCAAACTAAACATATTGATATCAGACACCATTTTATCAGAGATAATATAAGTAAGGAAGTAGTTACTCTCGATTATATCAATTCTGAGAATCAAATTGCTGATATCTTAATAAAACCCTTAAATGAATCAATATTTACTAAATTAAGAAGAGAATTAGGTATTTGTTCTATAACTAAAATATAAAATATAAATAACAAGTATAATTAATAATTAATATTAAAATAATTCAAAGAGTTAAAATATAAAAGACCATGTCGACATCCTCCATATACCCATGTCGACATGCAACGTTTTTAAATTTTGAAATTTTTCCCACCAAAATTCAAAATAATTGGTTATAAATTCTTCACATTTTCAAAATTTTATTCATCCTTTCTATTATCTCTTTGTTCTTCTCTCTGAAATCAAATAATCAATGGCCTCCACTTCCAAATCAAATATAAAATCAACCTTTTCATTCCCCTTTCCTACGTCTGGTCCATTTCAACGTACTACTCTCGCTCGTGTGACTAACATAGAGGACTCTCTAAAGGATGCACTTCAGATGATGACTGAAATTCAAGTGACTCAACTTCGTATGGCAAAGGAATAAGAGAGGCAAGGCAAGATTCTTAGGAATTTACAAAAATTCCTAATGGATAACCAAATCAATCCATTCTTGATTGATGAAGACTCTTCACTCAATCAAGAACAAGAAGCCAGTGAAGAAGAAGAAGAACCCATGGAAGAAGAAGCGCAAGCAGAAGATGATGACCAAGTCGTGTGTGTTGGAGAAGTGTGTTTTGACAAAAATGGAAATCTTGTCGAACAACGTGGAAATTTCTGTTTCCACTATCCAAACTGTTCCATTCATAGATCTCCTATGTTTAAAAACACACAACAGTTTCTTTTCTTTCTTTTCCATTGTTGTTTGTGTTTCTTCATGCTTTCTATACGCTCATGTATATACAACTTCATACGTAATAAATAACTCGTGTTCTTATATGTGTTTTAATTATAAGTACTATCGTGAATTCTTAGTTAGGATAGTTAATTTTTTAGGACTATGTTTTAGTATTAGATTTAAGTGAGGATTACTTATGATAACACTATCATTATAATCACATGTCATAAAGTGTCAGTTTTAGGGGGAGTTATATAATTTGGAGTGAGTTTTTGTTGATGACAAAGGGGGAGAAATATAAAATAGGGTAGTTAGGCATAAATTAAGGGGGAGTTATTAGTTTTAGGGGGAGTTATTAGGATAGAAATAATATTTTATAAACAAAGGTTGTCATCATCAAAAAGGGGAAGATTGTTAGTCCGTGAGATGATGGTTTTGATGACAACAACCTTAGAATAGATTATAAAATATAAATACTGACATTATAAGTTTAGATATATATGTATATGCAGGATTTAACCATGCAGGTACCAAGAATGAAGACTGTACAGTACAGAGATTCAAGATATCGAGATAGAAGACTCATGAGTATCAAGATTATCAAGAGTTCAAGATTTCAAGCATAAGTGTTTTTATTAGGAATTTTTGTTAAAACTCGTAGAAAAGCACTGGCATCTTAAAATCCAATTTATTCGTGGAATGGAATCCACTTCGAGCCTGTTAAAGGGATGGAACCCTAAGTAGGATGGAACCTACGAAAATCTAGTGGAATATTGTTTTGTACCCACTTATTTTAATTCAAACGATTTTACAAAATTATCTTGTTTTCAAAATGATTTCAAAACTTTCCTTTTAAAAACATCAAAACCCTCTATCCTGATTTTAAATAGTTTTAGCCTCAAAATTATCTTTAGTTTCAAAGTCAAATTACTCCTGATTTTAAGCTATCTTTTAATATAAATATTTAACTTTTAAATATTTATACTTAGATTTAAATATAAAATTATAGTTAAATTCTATATATATTATTCTCTATATTTACTTATGAATTTTAACTATAGTCAAGTATATTTAAAAAGTTTAAAATGGTTTTAATATAAAATGAAAGATATTTTCAAAGAAAATCAAAACATCAAAAAATCCTTTGGGATGTCGACATGCCCAAGTACCCCATGTCGACATGGTGTTAGTTGAGTTCAAAATTTAAATTTCAACAGAAGTGTCTATTCGCCATAACTCTTCATGAATGAACATGGCCGTTGTTCTTCTATAAATAGGGGTTAGTTTCAATGAATTTTATATCAGATTTTCTGGTTTTTCACTCCTCTTCTTCTTCCACATTTCTTAATACATATTCTTACCATTACTCTACCGAAATCAACATTTAATCGAACTTGATTACTTCTAGTTTGATTCTCTATCACTATCTCTACAAGGTTCTCCGTGCTATTCAAAGTTATAGACTTCTTTGTAATCTATTAAGCGAGAAAAGGTGTGATTGTAGCCTTGAAAATCAATTAAGAGAGAAAATGTGTGATTGTAGCCTTGGTAAATCAATTGGGTAAACTTATGTCCCGAAAATCAAGTATCTCTACCCAGAGGATAGAAATTCTAGAGGGTGTACCTCGTAGCCTTGAAACCGACGGTGTAATTGTGCAATTGCTTTTGAAAGGAAATCCGTACTTGTGTTGCGGGACTGGATGTAGGGTAACTCCGAACCAGTATAAAATCCGGTGTGTTATTTCCTTTACTGCTTTTATTTTATTTCTGCATCAATGTTCGTTTCTATGATCAATCTGTGTCTGTATATTGCATACACTGGTGTCTAAATTAACATAAACTCAAAAAGATTTAGTAATTCTGTATTAACACTATTCACCCCCCCTCTAGTGTTAATCCTAGCCTTAAGATCCGTAATCCGCATTTCTTTCAAATTCAACCAAAGATTCATCTAATACAACCAAAAACAAACATGAAAACTTGAATAAACTAGAAAAGTGAGTGTTTAAACTCACCTTAAGATTTATTTGCAGCAAATTAGCGGATTTAGCAAGCAAAGTAGGAAACTTTGGCCTTGATTTGGAGTTAGAAACCCGAAAGAGGAGAAAATAGAAACATACAAAGAAGGAAATGAAGTTACAGACAATCAACTTTTGAAAATCAAATTTTGATGAAATAGAGATGGTTTCTATAGTGATTACTTGAGAAAAATATTTTCAATTTGATTGAAAACAATAATAACTAGATTAATTTGAAGAACCTTTTTTTTAGCTAGGCTTGAAAGAGGAATGGTTTTTTTTTAAGTTTCTTTCTTCTGTTTTCTTTTACCGTGAGCAAGAAAACGTACAGTGAAGGAGAAGTGAAACTCCTTCTCATTTCTGGTTTGTTTTGTTAAGTGGGCTTGGACCCAAAACCAAATAATTAGCTTAAGTGAAATAACTTAGCTCTAAAACACATATACACTATGTTAATAAATCAAAACATCATGTTTTTATAAAGTTTCAACAGAAAAAATTAACAAAAATATATTTTCATGTTTAATAAAACATTATACAACTAATAAAAAGAAAATTTTATTATATAAATTATTTATATTATCAAAAACTCTCATTTTTAAATAAATATTAAGTTTACACAAATACTTCCACAAAACACTATTTTTAATACCAAGAATTGTACAAAAATTATTTTCCTGCATAATAAAATGCAATAAAGCATTGTAACATCAATTTTATGCCTAAACTTATTTTAAACAAAATTCCATCTTTTTATAACATACACATATTAAAACAAATTCTTCTTTTAAAAATTAATAAAAGAAGCATTTGGCAATAATTACAAGAATTATTGCATTTTCACTAAATAAAAATTATTTTCCACTCATTATTAACCCAAACAGATAAAATAAGGCTTTTACATTTTATTTTAACATTTTATTTCCTAAAATTCATTGTTTATTCCAAATAAGCAATTTAAAATCTCCAACTTTATCTTAGTTCACAATATTAAATCATAACTACCGTTATAATTTAATATTTACAGGTAATCTCCAAAACCAGGGTTGTTACATATATCCCTTTATGTTATTAGGGTATCCAAGAAATGTGCATGGGGATGATCTGTAGTCTAACTTGTGAGCATTATATTGTCTTAGACAGGGAAAGCACAGACAACCAAATACTCTTAAAGTTGATAATCTGGCTAAGCTTTATGTAGCACTTCCTTTGGACTTTTGCCTTGTAAAACTTTTGTTGGTAGCTGATTATTAGATATACTGTAGTTGTAAGGCATCTGGGCATAATTTAAATGGTAAAGATGCTTGAGCTAGCATGGTAAGTCCATTTTCTACTATGTGTCTATGCTTTCTTTCAATTAGTCCATTTTGTTCTGATGTATATGGATATGTGACCCACTGAACTATTCCCTTCTTTTGAAAGTACTCTTTGAGTGTTTGAATTCACCTCCTCAATCTATTTGTATGATTCTTACTTGAGAGTTAGTTTGTCTTTCTGCTTGAGCCATAAATTGTAACACTGCATGACATGTTTCAGACTTTGCCTTTAAAAAATAAATCCAAACATATCTAGAATATGCATCTATAAATGATATGTAGTATTTGAAACCATAATCAGTGTCAGTAGGTGCAGGTCCCCAAAGATCAACAACAATAAGTTCTAAAGGTTTAACACATTTTGTCTCAGAATTTTGAAATGCTAACTTATGGCTTTTTCTCATTTGACAATATGTACAAACATAAAGAGTAGATGTAAAATCATAAGGAATATTATTGCTACTTAGAATTTTCTTTACAGTTTCAACACTGGGATGAGCTAATTTATAGTGCAAGATATCAAAAGTACTCATACTGTTTTTACTTTGAGTTTTAGAAACATTACAACGCATTTCTGTATTTCCTGAATTTCTTGAATCAACAAGAGTAAATCTTTAGAGTCCCTTTACTGCTCTACCCTGCAAAAGAATTTTCTTAGTTAGTAAAACAAGCAATATTTTGGAAGGTATACATCATTATCACTAGCAAATTGAGATACACTAATTAGATTCTTTTTTATTTGAAGGAATCTTAATAGATTATTAAGATAAAGTTGTCTTACACGTTGTATGCAAGCATTTCCTGTATGAGTTATTTTAGTTGATTGACCATTAACCGTGTATATACACTATTTACCTTTGTATTCCCTATTGCCAAGATTTGGATTGCCGAGATTATTACTCACATGATTTGTTGCTCCTGAGTCAGGATACCATATTTCATCTTGTATATCTTCTGGTTTGGTAGAATCATTATGAATATTTCTTGTGGTTTCATGCTGATTTCTTGGCTCTTGCTGAATATTTTCCAGATTTGCACTTGGGTTGTAAGTTCTTTGATTACCTTGTTGCCCTAATTGGTAATTTGTATCGAATATGAAATAACATTTATTAGCAGCCATTATTTGGGTTTCTATCCAAGCCGAATTCAAAGGAACTCGGGGGAACTTGGTCAAGTTAGAATAGCTTAAGAATCAACCAAAAGGACCAAAATAGCAAGGCAAGAGAAGTCAGAGGAGAAGAAAGAAAAAACACTAAAGACATGGATCGCTAGCGATCCATGGTATTTGCTCGTTGGTTCGTCGATCTTCTTGCACAATGATCCAACCTGAATTCTAAGAACAATGGCTAAGTTTGATGAGATTCCGAGCTAGTTATATCAAGAGACAAGCTTCGCCTAGTTCAATCAGCAGCCTATTGTAACTAGTACGCAAATCGTCATCAAAACAAGGCAAAATGCTACGAGACTATATGGAAAACATCAACACGAGACAATAAATGCTATCTAGAAGACAAAGTCCAAAAACTGGCTATGCATATGGATCGCTAGCGATCCATATATTTTCATCAGTTTGTTGCGATCCGTATGGAATGAAGCAAGGGAAGTATATTAAGGCATGCGATGGCCTTCAAGCCTAATCTATGGATCGCTAGTGATCCATAGCCTATAGATCGTTAGCGATCCATCGTTTTATCTAGAATCATGATGCAATTTTCAGTGCGCCTTCATGTGATCGTTAGCAAGCATTTGGCAAACAGGCTTGGTCCAGTAGCTCTCCAACCTCTATAAATACTCTCCTACCTGCAACATAAAGAGGATCCTCTGGATTGGCTCTGAAACACTGCTGAAGTTATTCTTCATTCTTCTCTTTCTCCCTCATAATAGTCATTCAAGGAGTTTACCAGTGAACTCCAACACTGGGGGCTTAGTCTAATTAAAAATATTCAACAACTTTTTAATCCAATTCACCTTGTAACAGCAATCAGTCAATAATAAAAGCCATAAAGTGGACGTAGGCTTCATTAACAGCCAAACCACTTTAAAAATCTTCTTATCTCCTTTCTATATCTACTTCTTAGATATTATTCTCTATATTATTGTTCTGTAAGAACACGGCTGGTGCTTTTACACTCAATCCAAGGTGTTGATCCATTTTTTAGACTAACATTTTGGTGCTTTCACTGATAACCGAACTCAAGGTTTAGATCTAGCTATCTACTTTGGATCAGACAAGTTCAGAAGTTAGATCCTCACCCTTTACTTAAAAAAATATTTCTTGGAACCATGGCTTCAGAAAGGAAAAGAACCGCTTCTGAAAGATCCATAGGAGCAATAATAACCGAAGAAGAGATGAATCATCAGTAAATCAAAGTAAACGGCGCCAATGTAGGAGATTAGGCGCCAGGATCCTCAAATCAATGTGAAGCCATTATAAGAGATGAGTTGAATAAAATGGTAGATGAAATCAATCAGAAAATAGAAAGTAGTTAGAGAGCTCTGATGGATAAGCTTAACGCCCTCTTGACCATACAGTCACATCCTGCACTAAGAATTATGGACGAACCTACGGCTGCCGTGGAACAAGAAAGTTCTTTCGTTTTAGGTCTAAACAGAAGAGACGGAAAGCAGCCACAAAAAGAAGTGACAGCTGGAACATTGGGAGTGAACGTAGAAGGAAACACTAGTTCCCCACAAACAGCAAGGCAGCCAACAACAAACTTGAATCAAGGAGTGAAGACCCCACTAGAGGATATCACCACGGATCTCTCCGACTTAGAAGATGGGGAGAAATTTAAAAATGGCAAGTTGGAAGGAAATACCAGTCTACTCGATAACACTAGGAATGTCCAAACTATCCCAATAAGGCTAACCGTAAGCCAACGGGATCCAAAGGGAGTGGCTCTTCCAAAGACATGAGGGCCTAGGATTCAACCCACTCGCCAAGACGTTTGCAAAGCCAAACACTTAGTGTAGTACCTAATAGCCGATCCCAGGTCTACCAAACATCAGAGGCATTTATCACGGATATGGTCAAGCGGTTGATGGACGAGAATAAGAATAGGAGAGATAATGAATGGGAATCCGCTCCAAGTCGCCTTTGCTGATGAGATCTTGAATGAGTGATATGCAGAAAAGTTCACAATGCCAACTATTCCATCCCATGACTGAACAAAATACCCGAAACCTCATCTTTGTAGGTATGGTTGGTACATGGAGGGAGCAAACGCTTCAGATGTTGTTCGCTGTAGGTATTTTCTCATTTTTTGGAAGGAATTGTTTCCATATGGTTCACCAGACTTCCGTCGAGATCCGTCTCCGCTTTTAACCAGCTAGCAACAAGATTCCTCGATTAGTTCAGGTTTCAGATTGCATAGCCTAAGGATGTAATGTCCTTATCTGTACTGTTCCAGGGGCGAAACAAATAGTTTAAATCTTTTACAAACTGGTTTAATAATGTAGCGACAGAAGTAAGTAATCCGAACGAGGATACGTTCTTTACAGCTTTGGTCCATGCCATCCACCCCGAAACCGAATTTAGAAAGTGGATCAAAATGAAGCAACCCACCACAAGGAAGGACTTCAATCGCAAAGCAAGTCAATTCTTGAGGTTGGAGAAAGCGCAGGAGTTGGAAAGGAAGTCTGCTAGCATACAACCAACGAACGTCGGGCAAAGCGATATGGCAGTGAACTAGAACATAAATGCTTTCAGGATTGTTGAAGGAAGCACAGGGAAAGAAGTAAATCAAAAAGGATGAACCAAAATTCCAATAAAAGAAATGGAACAATAAATGACTTAAAGACTTTAGCCCCGAGGATTACATCCCGCTCAACGACACTCCAGAAAACATCTATCTCACAACCCAGGGAACAGAGGAGTATAAAAAAACCCCTAAGAAGGAAGCAACTTAATAGCAAAAGTGCCCAGGAAGTTCTGTCGCTTCCATAAGATGCATGGTCACAAGATAGATGAGTGCCGCCATCTAAAGAACTTAATTGAAGTGCTGACCTAGGAAAATAACCTTAAGTAATATATGCGAAAATCATAGAACCCTGACCAGCCCGCGGCTTCCCAAGCTCCTAGGGACCGCAGAAACTAAGCCGGAACCTGTAAAGAGGGATTGAAGCGAACTGACAAAAGACTCATCACAGGAATGATATTTGGAGGACCGCATCCCGTGCAGAGAAGTTGGGGAGAGATGGAGCGATATGCGAGTTCATTAAAGCACGCTCTGAAGCAATCATTTCTCACAATCGAAGATCGGGCTCCAACATAGAAGTAGAAAACATTGAATGATGATATAGTATTCTGAAATCGAGATACCGAAAGGATCCAAGCTCTAACTCTCGAACCAATGGTGGTGACAGTGGGGATCAGGCCAGTTGTGGTTTTGAAGAGTATAGTTGATTGCAGAAGTTCTATGAATATTGTTTTTAAAAGTACCTTTGACCAAATGAAGATCATCATGAAAAACGTATCTGGATACCAAACAAAAATCCAAGGGTTCACTAGCGAACCCAAACAAACTGTAGGACGATTGACTTGCCGATAGAACTTGAGGAGGGCGACCGAAGAGTCACCATCATTCAGAATTTCGTAATTGTGGATGAAACTTCCGCGTATAACGTCTTCTTAGGACGGCCTGCACTGGCATATTTCAAAATTTCTCTAGCCCAGTGGTGCCTCACCGTGAAGTTCCTAACGGCAAATGGGATCGGGGTGGTCAAAGGAGATCAATGCACCACCAGAGAATGTTACATTGCAGAGTTACGCGAATCTAAAAGAAGGGAAAATGGGAAGGATATGGGGAGAACTCTCTACATTCGTGAACCTACCGAATAACAACTACAGAACCACCTCTGGCTTGGGGACTATAGCCAATTCAACAAGGCTTTAGACCCTAGAAAGAAGAGTTTAAGAGAGGATAGGGCAGCACCGGTGGAACTGGCGGTGTCTGTACTAGTCGACATGGATGGCCCAATGCAGGTCTTGAAAATTGGATCGCACCTTGGAAACAAAATGCGATTGGAACTCTCTAAATTTCTTTGCGCCAACTTCGATGTGTTCACCTGGACATATTTCGATATGTGTAGGGTATCACCATAAATTGCATGCCATGTAAAACAAAAGAGGTGCAGCCTGGGCCCTGAGCTCTAGGGCATTAAGAGAAGAAGTAGACAAGTTAATGGCCAAAAGTTTTATCCATGACGCGAATTACCCTGAATGGGTACCTAACCCAGTCTTAGTCAAAAAGTCCAGTGGGAAGTGACGAACTTGTATCGACTACATGGACTTAAACAAAGCTTGCCCGAAAGATAGCTTCTCTCTGCCCAAAGTTGACAGCTTGTGGACGGAATGGCGGGACATGAACTGCTATCATTCATGGATGCATACTCGGGGTACAACCCGATCTCGATGCACGGACCTGATCAGGAAAACACTAGCTTCAGGACCAATCTAGGATTGTACTGCTATAGGGTAATGCTATTCGGTTTAAAGAATGCTGGTGCAACCTATCAAAGGTTAGTAGATATCATGTTCAAGTGTCAGATCAGGAAAACCATGGAGCTCTATGTGGATGACATGTCGGTCAAATCACGTGTAGTTTCTAGCCACCTGGATAACCTTGCTGAAATGTTTGAAACACTCCGAAAGTATGGAATGAAACTCAATCAACTCAAATGTCACTTCAGGGTAGCTGCCAAAAAGTTATTAGGATTCATAGTAGGTGACAGGGGCATTGAAGCAAATCCATAGGAAATAAACGCCATATGAGAAGTCCATGCCCCAAAGGACAAGGAATTACAAAGCCTGAATAGGAAAGTTGCAGCACTAAGCCAATTTATCTCAAAAGCCACCGACAAGTTCATAACATTCTTTGATGCATTAAAGAAAGGGAAGAAGAACTTCGAATGGAGTGAAGTTAGCCAAACCGCATTCGAAGAATTTCTACGACACATGGAAGCCCTGCCAATCCTGTCAAAGCCAATAGACGGAGAGGACCTCTTCATTTACTTAGAAATCTCACCTCACGTGTTGAGCGCTGCCCTTGTGCGTGAAGAAGTAAAAATATAGCGACCCATGTACTACATTAGCAAGCAGTTTACTGGAGCCGAGAAAAATTACCTGAATTGTAAAAGCTAGTGTGTTGCCTCTTGATTGCATCTAGGAAGTTACGACTGTATTTCTAGGTGCATCCGATCAAAGTACCGACTGATTAACCTCTGAAGCAAATATTGTACCGACCTGAACTTCTAGGCAACCCCACGAATGGAATATCGACTTGAGCCAATATGATATCACTTACCACCCAAGAAAGGCAATCAATAGGCAAGCGTTAGCAAATTTCATCGTTGAGTTTACCATATGGGATAGCGAAAAAGAAATAATGTACGGAGTGCAAACAAAATGGAACCTCTTCGTCAATGGCGAATCAAACAATGTAGGGGTAGTGCTTGAAACCCCCAAAGGATGAGCCATTTGCTACTCCTTACGCTTTGAATTTCCTGCAACAAATAATGCAGTGGAATACAAGGCGTTGCTAGTAAGACTGAAGGCCGTGAAGGAACTCAAAATAAAGTCCATCCACATTTACAGTGACTCTCAGCTAGTCGACTGCCAGGTGAAAGGCGAATACCAGGCTTGAGGGGAGAACCTTGCCCCATATGTATCTAAAGTACATGAGTTGCTAAACCACATCGAACATTACACCATAACTCATGTCCCGCATGAGAAAAACACCATGTTTGACTACTTAGCAAAACTGGCAAGCTCTAGAGAGCCCAATCATTAGGACTAGTCCTGGTTGAGACCCTGACTGCTCCAAGTATAGACAAAATGGATGTCGATTGGATTTTTGAGACCACCGTCGAACCAAAAACGTGGATGACACCAATCAAAGACTACTTGCTTATAGGTACCCTTCCAATTGACAGGGACCAATGGAAAAACCTCCTCCAGAAAGCACCGCAATTCATAATACAGGATGGAATACTCTACCAAAGGGGATTCTCTACCCCCTTTCTTAGATGCATAACCGATGATGGAGTTTGATAGATCCTGAAGGAGGTTCATGAAGGCGATTGTAGAGACCATACTAGGGGTCAAACCCTTGCGAAAAAGTCCTTCGATATGGATATTTCTGGCCTAGTAAACCATGATGCAGCAGACTACGCCAGACGGTGTCATCGTTGCCAAAGATTTGGCAAGATTAAAAGAACTCCATTAACTAAGCTAACGTATATAGTCAGTCCATGGATGTTTGCTGTATGGGGAATTGACTTGATTGGCGTACTGTCAATAGCAAAAGGAGGGGCCAAATACACTATAGTTGTCGTTGATTATTTCATGAAATGGGCAGACGCGGAACCACTGGCTGCCATTACAACAAATAAAGTCATTAATTTTGTTACTAAAAACATTATTTGTAGGTTTGGTGTGCCACATAAAATCATCACTGATGACAGAACCCAATTTGAAAGCACCAAGTTCAAAGATTTTGCAGATGCTTCCGAATCGAGAAGATGTTTTCTACGGTTGCTCTCCTGCAAGCAAACGGGCAAGTAGAAGAAATAAACAAGATCATCAAGTCCACTATCAAAAAGAGATTAACTAAAGCAAAAGGGAGCTGGGTTGATGAACTTCCACTTGCACTATGGGCTTATAGAACAACACAGAAAGCAGGAACCAGACATACTCCATTCGCCTTGGCATATGGTTCAGAGGCAATGATTCTCATCAAACTAGAATTCCCTCCCATTGAAGGAAAAATTTCAAACGCAAACAAAACAAGAAGCTCCTACTCGAGTCGCTTAATACGATTGACGAAAGGAGGGAAGAAGTCGAATTGAGGGCTACTGCTCACATAAAAAGGGTCGCACTGTGCTTCAACTCCAATGTTCACAAAAAAACCTTTGAAGTGGGTGACCTGGTCCTCAAACGAGTCTATCCCATCTCGGGAGCCTTTGGACCAAATTGAAAAGGTTCGTATGTGATCAATCAAAAGCTAAGGGACAGAACTTTCAAACTGACAACCACTGACCGAATCCGAATTCCCAGAGCATGGAACAACAAATTACTGCACCGTTACTTTATCTGAAAACTACCCTATGTACTTTCTATTTTTCAGCAAATAAACCATCCTAGGATATCGAGGGCATTGTAAATAGGCAGAACTTGCCAAACTTTCCTTAATAAAATTGATTTTCTTTCTGAACCAAAAAAACCGTGTTCATAGTAGTAACCTGCCGAGTCGACGGGGTCAAATCGGCTCAAAACCACTCAAATGCTACTTGAGATAATGGAATCAAGCTCAAGTATGCCCCCACTTATCCATTGGGTCGAAAAAAGCAAATTGACTCAAACCATTAGAACGGCGGAACCCGATCCCCGCCTTTTAAGAACCGATGTTGCTTTGGCAACATCGGGAAGGCCCAAATTAAAAGGCCCACATCCCATAAGCCATGCACTAACTCTTCGAGCCATGGAATCACGCTCTTAAAGCATAAACTCCTCACGTTGCCCCAAGATTGGCAACGTTGAGAAGTTTCACAACCGTTCTGGATCGACGGGTCATATCGGTCCCAAAATCCATGCGTCCCAAAAGCCGCGCATACTTCTAAAAAGCCACGCACTTAATAAGCCGCTCACACTTTCAAATACCGAAATTTCCCTGGCAATACCGGAAAACTTATCCATTGTAGAAATAAAAAGGATCAACCCACTCCCATTACCAAGAGTAATAGGCATGAATCCAACAAAATCAAAGTGGTACTTAAATCAAAGTGCTATAAATCGGTAGAAAACTTCATTTGTTGACCAACAATAGTTCATTAATTAGGCCATTCAAATCATAAGTTCTCAAGGATGGGAACCATAAAGCAAGTACGATAAATAAAGAAGACAATAATAAGCAAACACCCGCACTAATCGATCGTTTATCAAGTGTTCGGAGTAAACAACCCAATGAATTAAAGGGAATACACAGGTACTTAAATAAAAATGCTCAAAAAAACACATCACAAGTTTTGTTACACCAAACAAAGAATTTTGGCAGTAATCATAGGGCTAGATAAAATAGAATAGAAGTAAAAAAAATAGTCATAAGTAAACAAAACAATAGAAAATGCCTCAAAATAAACTCAACTACCTTCCGAGCTTCTCAACGCCTTTTTTCGCCACTTCCCTTCCCGCCTTTGGTTGGAAGTTTTTGCTTTCCCTCAGGGGTACTGTTGTTGCTGGTGATGTCGACTATCTCCTTGGTGCTAACATCTCCCTTCTTCTCTTTAACTTTCTTGGAAATCTCGCCTTTCGTCTTGTGCCATCGGGATTTGCAAAAGCTCTTCGAGGACTTTATCGCTTTAACTTTTTCTTTCTTGATAGCAAATAGTTGT
The DNA here is from genome assembly GCA_030765085.1 of Allium cepa. Lineage (NCBI taxonomy): Eukaryota > Viridiplantae > Streptophyta > Magnoliopsida > Asparagales > Amaryllidaceae > Allium > Allium cepa. The sequence goes on along the minus strand of CM060938.1, from coordinate 553,658,578 downwards.
TGTTGGAATTTACACAGCTGCTCAATTTGGATGTCTTGCTCTCGAACCTCGGCTACGGTAAAGTCACCCTTAAAGACACAGAAGGGTCATTTAAGCCATGCAATGCAGCAATTTTCTCAAACTCCAGTCCCGGTTGAGAACCGAACACAGACATGACAACAGAAGCAGCTATGGAGACATGCACGAAAGGGGTTGAAATAGCAATGGGTTCGGGTATCAAGGAAACCGGTGGATTGGCAAATAAGGAAGACAGACCTATAAGATCAAAAACGAAAGCGTTAAATTTGTCTTGCTCTTGCGGCGTGAGTTGAAAATTCTCGAACTCAGGAGAAACAAGAAGATTACCTGCACCATAGGAGTGACCGAGAATGTCGATCTCATATTCATCGCTTTCTCCTTCCTTGGATGATTACACATTCTACGGAGAAGCTTTAGGCCCAGGACTTGCCAATGGATTGCGAGGTTGCCTCGACGATTCGCCAAGTCCAGAAACAAGGGTCTCCGGCAACATTTTGATAGTTGCCGCCGTAGCAACATCAGCAGCTTCCTGTTCCCTTTCAACTCGTAGAATTTCCCGGCCTTCTATCAACGATTTCTTTAATTCTTCATTAAGGTAGGCATTCTCTAGCTCCCGATCAGTGCAGACATCCCCGCTATCTTGGAAGCATGTCAAAATTTCCTCACAAACCACGGCGAGAGTGCATGGGAGCTTGGGGCACAAGTAACTGAGACTCCCCTGGTGCAACAGGGAGTTGACGTAGAAGTTTAAGATGGTATCATCCATCTTTTCCATTTTTCTCTCAAAGGTGTCTTGCAGCTCCAAATAATTCGCCGTAACGGTGGCCATTCAACTTCAACACGATTTTTATTGACGCTAAGCTACGCAACTCTGTCCTGGAGCATGGCGATCATCTGGGCCTAATTGGAGATGGTCTTATAACATGTCTTCATGACATCCTCATATTCTGTGATTGTTTTGTCATACCCTTAGACAATCTTGTCGTTATAAGCAATGGTCTTCTACTGGACCTCAATAATCACGCTGCAAGCTTCTAGCTCCTCTTTTAGCTTGACTTCTTCTGCATAGGCCTTCTTAGTTTCATCTCTGCAGACATTCTCTATTCTCTCATGGGCCTCTTTCAACTCTTTTAGCAAGCCGGCGTTACTCTTGCTCTCTCGAAGTGCAACATCCCTTTCTTCTACCAGTCGTTTAATTCTGGCATCGCGTTCCATCAACGCTTTCTCGAAGTCATCCTTCTCTGATTCAAAGGAGAGGATTTCTTGATAGTTATTGCGATTCGTATCCGATAGCTGTTTGCATAGTTCTTCTCATCTCACGGCTTGCTCCAAATCACTCTGGATCACTTGAAGGTGGGGGCATATATGAATCTTTGCGAACTGGATGAAGATCGTTCAAATTTAACCCCTCTTAGAAACCACCCAGGAAGCGCTGCTTCAAGCCTAGGAGGATCAAACGGAAGAATATAGGCCGTTCTCCAATGAGGATGTAAAAAACCAAGGGCAATCGCCATATGGGAAGATGGAACTTGAGAAGAAGATGGAACATGAACAGAAGAAACTGGAACTTCGAGATTGACTGAAGCCGGGGCCGTGGCGAAGGCCTATTGCTATGAAAAATGAGAACTGCAATTGATCTTTGACTTTTTGGACGGTTCCTCTCGCTCATTAATAGTCTTTCTTTTCTCGTAACTTCCTTTGTACATTCGACTCTGTTCCCTCTCGTCTCAGCGACGAGCTTCAGCTTCCAAATTCTTCTATTTTCTCCACTCCTTCTTTGTTTCATGAGGCTGATGACGGGTAGAGGATCGTTTCGAATAGCGTTGCGAGTCGGTGAACTCCTCAAGATCATCTCAGTAACCATGTCCTCTCATGGTACCTAAAATGATGTATAGATAAAGAGCTCTAGCGACAGAGAATAGGCTTGAATAATATGTTTATAAGTGAGTGTGACTCTAGTGAAAAGTCTAGGAAAGGGCCTAAAATGATGTCATAAACCAAATTAGGCAGCCATTATGGTAGAAATCGGACTGGTTTCGGATCCCACCTGGCCTGGGCGAGGAGACATCTCTTCAAATCAAAAATCTTCCCCCATAAGCGCATCAAAATCGACTTAAACGTTGCTCAGATCCCTAAAGTCTACGCCGGCATCTTTAATCGAGGAATCCGGATGTCGCTTGACTTCTAGGGCAACATCTTTATTATGGGTCTTTTGGGGAGGTGAGCTCGGAATAACGGGACTCGTCCCCATAGTCTCGTCGCATGATTCGAAATCTCCATCATTGGAATCTGCATTGAAATAATCATCATCACTGGAGGAGAATTCATCGCTAATACTCCCAATTTCACCCTCCTTAATTTCCGTTGCTATTTCAGCCTTGCCTTCTTGTTTTTTAAACACTTCTTCCCCTTCCTTCGGAATTGGAGGCATCCTAGTTGGGCAGCTGGCTTCGGTTGTGGCATCTTTTCCCTCATGAGTTTCTTCAGCCGGTTCACCGGACAAGCCTCCCCTCTCTTGAAAAGCACCCTCTTCAGAACCATGGGAAGAAGAAGCAGAGCGCGCTCGTATTCCAGAACGAGAAGGAGATGGGACCTTAACTGCTACAGTAGATCGCCTGGATGCAACAGCCCATACTGAAGCAAGTTTTCATCCATCAGCAAGAATTTAACCGATCTTTCCCCGATGTCTATAGCCTTCAGGGTATGGAAAGTTTCGTCAAGGTATAGGTCTTTGTTTGGCCTCAAAATAACTATAGGATGTATTTGATTTTTTAGAAATTCCATAGCGACATATTAGAACTTATAAGTAAGAAAGAGGACTTACCCCCCATTGTCCAAAGATGATTGAACCCTTCGGGACATCTAACGAAGAAGTATTGAGTTTTGAATTGAGATAAATTGTTCTGTAGTTACAACACGATTTTGTGGTTTCTTTGATCTTTAATCATAACTAGAGATGGGCACTCATCTCTGCTTTTAAACAAGAGAAAATATCTCAGCTCATCGAAAATCGAAGCACGGTTGAGTGTCCGCATAAACAGAACGTGCAGGGAAGTTAAGATGGCATATCCGTTAGGGTGAATCTGAAACAGGGCAATTCCCAAGTTAGAAAGGGGTTCTCTCAAGAAATCATTAAAAGGGGGCACTGATTTATTTTGGCACATATAACGATGATAAGCAGTATATCCCAGAGGTGGCATATGGGCGAATTCATTATTTTTCAAGAGACGCACATCGTTCTCTAGAATGCCATGTTGCAAGAAAATGTCCTGCTAAACCTTAGCAGAAATCACGGAGGAGGCTCTCTTAGCTGGATTAAGAAGAACTTTTATGTTCGGAGGAGTTCAGTCCACTACCAGACCAACTGGGACTAGTTAATCATATTTAGCCTGTGAAGCAAAAGAAGAAGGGGAGAGAGGACGACTCAGCTTCTGAAAGTGCTAGGCTTCCTCCATTGGACTTATGAAGAGAAGATGGATACCTCATTTTAAACAATAAGACTCGCGTCCAAAGCGGTCATGTAATTCTACTTTTAACTAAAAAACTCCCCTATAACACTTGAATTCCGAAAGAATATCGATTCACGCCGACATGCCGGATTTCAAGTATGTACCAGGGTAAGTGCAGTGTGTTATCTATAAGGGGTGAACTCGGCATCGTGAACACTACAAACGCTCTATCCCGTGTAGATAGCTTACTCGTAGTGGAAAGTGAAAAGGACTTTTCGTATCGTTTCTTGGAATTACTTCTTCTACACTTACCCGTTATCGATCAACGATTGATAACAGATCCGTAGTCCAAAGTGACGTGGAAAGTTCTTCCCAGTACTTGTACACCGAGAGTGCAAAGGAAAAAATAATCCAAATCCTCCGAAAGGGTGAAACCAATTCATGATGCGTCGTGCGTTATCGACAATGTAACTTAGTACAATTAATTCTAGTTCAATGGACGAAGACAGCAAAACATGTCATGCACCGGGGTGAGGCTTGAATGTCGTTCCGTGAAGAACTCAAGACTCAATTTATTATCTTCCTCTATTAAATTGCAATAAAATTAGACTCTTTGCTATAATCATCACCAATACACTACGTCATCGAATCAATAAATGAACGTCATAATTAGCATAACCCACCTCAAACTAAGGATCAAAAGGCAAAGATAGTCGAAGTTTTCAATTCAGCGATCCAAACACGATGGGTCGATGGCGATCCAAAAAAACCAATAAAAGGCTAGGGTTTGGTCGACGACGATCCAAAAGAAGCGCGGTAGAAATCAAGGTGGTGGCGAGGTTCTGGTGTCAACGGCAAAGAGGATGATCGACGGTGTTGATGGATCGAATGGAGTTTGGACTTGGTCAAAATTGGATCGAATCATTGGATGTAGCTCAAGTCGCAGGATGAAAGCTTGGTTCGCAAGATGGAACTGAAATAGGTCGGCTCAAAGCATTTAAATAGGGGCGAATGAGAAGGAGAAAATGCCTAAGTCATTGGATCGCTAGCGATCCATCGATCTGCTTCTATTTGATCTCAAATTTGTCTAGCGAAATCCACATGATACTACAAGGCATTCTAGAAAGCTATAAAGTAAAATTTGGTCTGCTATGACAAGCAAAGACAGTCCAGGTCAAAACTTAACGAGAAGCTATATAGCCAAAGTGTCAAATTTGTGTGGCCCTAACATGATTACTTGAAACTCGACAAGCAGAAACTGGAAAGCAATTATTTCTAGATCAAGCCTTGTTTTCAAAAAAGACATGCTCCAGAGGAAAATGTTTTTCGAGTTTCTAACCCAGCAGAATTCTATTTAAAGTTTTGAAACTTGGTCGAGTCAGAATTGCTTAAGAGTCAACCAAAAGGACCGGAACAACAAGGCAAGAGAAGTCAGAGGAGAAGAAAGCAAAAATACTAAGGACATAGATCTCTAGCGAGCGATCCATGGCCTATGGATCACTAGCGATCCATGGTTTTTGCTCATTAGTTCATCGACCTTCTTGCATCATGATCCAACTAGAATTCTAAGAATAATGGCTAAGTCCAATGAGATTCCGAGCTAGTTAAATCAAGAGACAAGCTTTGCCTAGTTCAATCAGCAGCCTAATGATGCCAGTACGCAAACCCTCATCAAAAAAAGGAAACATGCTACGTGACTATATGGAAATCATCAACATGAGACAAAAAATGCTATCCAGAAGATAAAGTCCAAAAACTGGCTAAATATACGTATCGCTAGCGATCCATATATTTTCATCAGTTTGCTGCGATCCATATGGAACGAAGCAATGGAAGTTTACTAAGGCATTGGATCGCCTTCGAGCCTAATTAATGGATCGCTAGCGATCCATCATTTTAGCTAGAATCATGACGCAATTTTCAATGTGCCTTCCTGTGATCGTTAGCAAGCATCTGGCAAATAGGCCTGGCCCAATAGCTCTTCAACCTTTACTCTTCTACCTGCAACATAAAGGGGATTCTCTGGATTAGCTGCTGACACAGTGCTGAAGTTATTCTTCACTCTTCTATTTCTCCCTCACAATAGTCATCCAAGGAGTTTACAGTGATTCTCTAGTGAACTCCAACATTGGAGGCTTAGTCTGATTAAAAATATTCAATAATTTTGTAATCCAATTCACCTTGTAACGGCAATCAGTCAATAATAGAAGCTATAAAGTGGACGTAGGCTTCATTAACAGGCAAACCACTATAAAAATCTTCTTGTCTCCTTTCTATTTATGCTTCTTAGATATTTATTCTCTATATTATTGCTCTGTAAGAACATGGCTGGTGCTTTCACACTCAATCAAAGGTGTTGATCCATTTTTTGGGTTAACAGTAGCATGACCAAATCTTTCACAAATTTGACATCTAAATCTATTACTGCTCTTATTACTCCATCTTCGTCCCCTGCCTCTATATCTATATGATGAACCTTCTCTTTGCTTGTTGTTTCCTTCATTTTTAGGTGCATAAGGCTTTTCTTGATTCTTGATTTTGTTTTTTGAGGGATAATTGACTGAAAATCAGAGACCATTGGTTTCTTTTGCTTTATTCTACCTGCATGAGCAAGAATGGTAGAATGCACGTATGATATGATGGTGTAACATCCTTTGATGATATTACTGCACCTATAGATTCATAATCATCATCTAGACCACTTAATATGGACAAGATTCGTTCTGTATCAGAAATGGCATATCCCGCACTACCAAGTAAGTCACTAATGTTTTTACTTTTGCCAAATACCATCTCATTGGCAAACTTTGTTCTTTGAACTTTACAACTGCCTTTTGTAGTACACAACTTCTGCTGCTGATTGTGAGTTGAAAATTTGCTCTATTGTAGACCAAATATCACTTGCTGTTTTGCATCCAATCAATTGTGGTAACAAATTAGCACTGATAGTAGATAACAACCATGAACTCAACAAACTATCTTGTCTTTGATAAATTGTGTCTTCTGTATTATTCACACTATTTCCTTCATCATATGTTTGCACTTTTTTGGCGTTGATATTGTTCCAAGAAAATAATCCTCCAATCCATACCCTCTAACTGCAGTTTTAATTTGAAATTTCCATAATAAAAAGTTTGTTTCATCTAGTTGTATTGGTACCAATTGAGTTTGAGGACTGATGAAGACTTTTGAAAGGTTTTCATTTATTGCTTGTTATGCAGGATATGATCTTAGATTTGATGATGTGGATGGCTTATTATCAATGTCACCTTCTGTGATGGGTGAGATCCAAGATGACCAACTTTAATGATTGATTCAACGGATTTTTCTTGATTTGAATTCAAGCAAGAAAATAAATTTCCCAGATTCAAGAATTTGAATTAACCACAAAATTCTGAAAGCAACCAAAAAATAGAATGATGAAATAATTTTGACTATTTTCTAGGCAAGGCTTAATGATGAATTTGAATAAAAGTTTAAGAAAAGACTAAGAAAAGTGAGTTAAAGGATCAAGAACTTAGCAGTTTCAAATGAAGAGATACTTCTCAAATGAACTGCATCTACTCCAGCCTGCTTCAAATGATAAAATATGATCTGATGAAGTAATGTCGTGACAGTTAGCTTGTCGTTAGACTGATTTTCTATGATACCATGTAAGAAATAAGATGAGAATGGTTGAAGATTTAATTGTTTATTGATATTGATCAATATACATCCAATACATGATGAATACATCGGTTTATGTAATGGTTACACTGTTCTTTTGAGAGCAACTAGTATATATGGTCTTTAGACTTTTACAATCCACAACCGCTAACTCAAAGATAAAACAATTCGATACTTGTTACTTCCATTTCATTATATCATTTGCTCTGATAGAATATCTAGTTTTTTATTACTTAACTTACATAAGTTTATCCTGAACTCGTCTTTGCCTTTGATTATTTCAAATTACACTGGTTGTTTTATATAGTATATGCTTGTTGCTAACTTTATTTTACATCTTATAAAAATAAAACTACTTTAGCATAGGAAATCTACTTCGTTATTGCAGGATACATATTTTTATCATTATAACGTTCTTCTTCGAATTTCAGCTTATAAGATGGGTTTTTATCTTACGATAATCAAGTTATTTACATCATAAAATCCAGGGATATTATAGTAATGTTTTAAGGGTGAAAATATAAATAATCAAGTAGTCGTAATGCTCGTGAGTGTACATCACAACAACAGGTATATAACCAAAAACCGTTAAGGCGTGTTTGCTAATTGTGTAGGATTCCATGGAGGGGCTCTCAATACCACAAGAACAATCCTCCTGCATAAGGATCAAAGTTATCCTTCTGAAGTAAGAATACATCCCTAGTAATGTGCAATAGGAAATACATAACTGACAATGCAAACCAAACGCATCGCTCTATGTATGTATAACAACTATCCGTAACTTTAGGAAGGAGACGACTGCACCCTATTGGTTAGCTAAACCCATGGCTATGCAACCTATCTCTTGTTTTAGTCATTACCACTAGTGAGGCTACGTCTGACATTCCAGCATACTAGTCTCTACTCGAACAGATCTCGGAACCACACATGGATTCCCACACCTCAATAGGTCTCGGAATCACATAGGGATTCTCACATCTCAATAAAGATCTTGGAATCACACATGAATTATCATACCCCAAGGATCTTAGAATCACACATGAATTCCCACACTTCAAGAAAGATCTTAGAATCACACATGGATTCCCATACCCCAACGGGTCTTGGAATCACACATGGAATTCCTCTTCTCAAAATAGAACTTGGAATCACATATGGATTCCCTACCCGAGGGTCTTTGAATCACACATGAATTCTAATATCTCGAATCTCCTCTGAGCATAGAACCCGTATATTGGTTTGGAGTGGTTACGGTTTTGAGTCATCTCATACAAGTACACTCCCCCACTTACCAAGTGTTCTAAAACCATCGTTCGATTTTCGAAATACTCAATACCAGCTCTTTTGGATAATCAAACAATACATAAGAGCAGAAGTCACCTCCTAACCGTTCAAGTGGACGGATTTGCTTATTATTCATCCTAGGAGAACAAAACAAGTTTATATGTACAATATAGCAGCACCGATGGTAACTGTACCGCATAGTCCCCGTGTAGATATTTCCAAAGTGAAATCCTCCTGTGTTAAGTAGGAAATATTTCTGTGCCACCAAAATTAAGAAGGATTATACATTTAAACCAAGATTTAATAGTCGTTATTTAACTATCAAATTAACAAACATTTACAACTAAGATTACATTTCCATGGAAACCACTGATCCTCTTAAATTAATCTTTCATTAATTTAAAATCACCTTTCAAATATTTATTAAAATATTCATATACTTATCTCACCAGTATAAGCATATTCACAAAACCGTTCACTTTCAAACTTGGAAATTTTTTCCTTATACTTATACAATGATATAAGTATATTCACATAACATTTAAGGAATATTTCTTATTTCAATATTATATTAAAATGATCAAACCCAAATGTGATTAAAACAAAGATATTAACAACCCAAAAACACTATTTCCTTTAATAAATATCTTTTTTATGAATATCTCCTTTATAAATCTCGAATTCCCTTTATAAACTTTCTTTTATAAATCTTCGAGTTTATTTATCAAACTCTATTTATAGATCTTCAAAATCATTTACAAAGCTCCTTTTAAAAATATCAAAAACCATCAAACCAAACTTCAATCTAGTTTCCAAAATCTTTTTCCAAATTTATAAATTCCTTTAATGAAATTCTTTTCATTAAATAAAACCCCTATATATGTCTTTCCATTTGAAATGATTCCTTTTTAAATAAAAGGTTTATTATTTTTAAACAGCTTTTATAAAACAATTGATTATCTTTGAACAACATTAGTAAAATCATACTTTAAACATCAATAATAAACTTTAAAACAAATTATATTAATATAATAAAATCTTAAATCAAATTAATATCATATAATAATAATAAGACAATTTAACAATTATTAAAATATAATTTATTTAATTTAAATCATTATTGATAAATACCAATTTAACTTCAAACAATATTAATACAAAATTAAATTATCTTTAAAATAATATTAATAAAATAATAAATCACCTTTCAAACAATATTAATAATAATTTATCATTAAAATAATATTATTGTAAAAATAAATAAACTTTAAACAATATTATTATAATAATAAATAGCTTTTAAAATATTTATGACATAACGAATAACTTTGAAATAAAATAATCAGCTTTTAAATGTAAAATAATTAACTTTAAATAATTATTTAACTTTAGTATGATAAATAATTTTAAATATAATAGTTAACCTTAAAACTAATTATTATAAATAATTTTGAACAATATTAAAGTATAAGATAAATTTAGACCATATTTAAAATATAATTTAATAATTTTAAACAATATTTAGAATATAAATAGGTTAATTTTAAAACATTATTAATAAAATAATTATTATATAAAAAACCTTACTAAAATAATAATTATATAAACATCTATAATTATCTAAAATTGAAGTTGATTTAAATCCATAGCTTTCTAAATTCGCGAAGGGGCTTAACGACCACAATGTACATAAACAAGCTACCACGTCGTTCAATTTAAGTTTCCAAATTAATTACGGGTATTTACATAATCAATATCTATGTAAATAAATTCAATTAACCATCACGGGTTAACTTATGACTTATTCAAATTGGCTATCAATTAACAACATATATTTAGATGTCCAAATCTATAAAATAGCAGAATGAGGATTTATTCTACTAATCAAATATCCAATTAATTTAATAAGCGGAACGACATTTTATTCTGCTAAACAGGTATCCAAATTACTCTATTTCATTTACCTTAACATAATGGTGTTTATTTGGTCAAATAGATAACACCCATGAAGCAAAACTAATTAAACAGCATAATTAACTAAATTAACGTAATTTTATCCAATCAGTATTTATTTATCATTAATTATACTATGCCAAACTAATAACAAATTATATCAAAGCGCTATATTCGTTAATACCAACCCAGCGCAAAAATCCACGGGTTAATCGGATTCCATATGAGTGAGATATCACAATTTAAAGTTGCGACTATAATATTTTAATTAAACAAAGCACGAAAATTATTTTCTCACCAACATCAAAACCTATGGCCCATTTCTTTTTCAAACCCAAACCCGCTAGCTCCTTCTTCCCTAATACCCCATCTCCATTGCTTGCACATAAATCGTGCATGCAATATGCATGCGCCACCATTCACCGAATCGATGAACTAAGACTACCAGCAAGTTTCCCTTCTTGACCTCACCCTACCACCCCACTTAGTTTCACCTTCCACCACCCGAGGCGAAATCCGATCAACCAAACCTGGCCTCAAAATCGCGGTCTAGGTTTTCCAAACCCCATGTCGCGACTACCCCACCAATCTTAGCCGCAAGGTGTAAAACTCCAAGCTAAAGCCAACTCCCACTACAAGAAATTTTATTTTTGGTGGCGCACAAAAAACGCTGCCAAAACTTATGGTAGCGTTTTGATGAACGATGTGATAAAGCCCGCAACTAAAAATCCATGATTTTTAGTTGCATTTATTTGAACGCCACTATAAATTCTTTTATTGCGGTATTTCTCAAACGCCACCATAAATCTTTTTGTAGCATTTTAAAAACGCCACCAAAGGTTTTTTGGGCGCTACCAATAGAGTTTCCAACTTTACCCCTATTTTACGGTTGCGTTTACTCAACGCCGCTATATGTATTTCTGTAGTGTTTTTGAAATGCTACTAAAAGTTGTTGGTCATTTTGCACCGTTTTTCATGTTGTTATTTCCTGTTGGTGGTCTATTTTATTTCTACTATATCAATCAATAATCACTCACATAATCATCATATTCAAACAATTAAAAAAAATATTGATCATATAATCAAATAAGATATCCATAACCATTCTTATACAATAGTTTTTTTGATAAAATGACCAAACTCACATACAATAAGTATTCGTATACAAATTTACACACCTAGTACTAATAAAATGTTATACCAAACTGGTGCTAACAAATCGCTTGATTACCCATAATTCTTTGTTGCATACACAAGTGAAAGCTAGCACCATAAAAGTCCAACCTTGCTCTCTTCGAAAATACAATGCCAACACAAGTGAAACCACAACATATAGTCAAACAATTATGTTAATTCACAAGACTTCAAATCTAATATCAAACATCTACAACATTGTACGAGCATATCATATTATAAATAATGTCATATAAATAATCAAAGTTATAAACGAAATGAAATAAATAAAGTCCAATCTTACAATTATATATAAAATGTTGTTAAATTAGTTATATTATTATTATTTATAAAATTTAGTTAACTTGAACTTAGTTAATTTTATAAAATTAGTTTAATTTTAACAAAGCCTATTTAATTTTTATTAACTTGGTTAACTTAATTTATTATTATTATTACTATTACTATTATTATTCAAACTCGGTTAACTTAATTATATTATTATTATAAACTTAGTTAGATTTTATAAACTAAGTTAATCGTCAATCATTATTTATAAATCTTTTTAAATTAGTTATATTATTATTATTTATAAAATTAAGTTAACTTAAACTTAGTTAACTTTTATTAATTTGGTTAACTTGGTTAATTTGTTACTATTATTACTAAAACTCGGTTAATTTAATTATATTATTATTATTATAAACTTAGTTAATTTTTATAAACATAGTTAATTCATCATCATCATAATCATTGTTATTATTTACAAAACTTTGTTAAATTAGTTATATTATTATTCATAAGATCTAGTTAGCTTAAACTTAACTAATTTTTATAAAACTTGTTCAATTTTAACAAAATTTAGTTAATTTTTATTAACTTGGTTAACTTAGTTAATTTATTATTATTATTATTATTATTATAAAACAAGGTTAATTTAATTGTATTATTATTATTATTATTATTATTATTATTATTATTATTATTATAAACTTGGTTAATTTTATAAACTTAGTTAATTCATCATCGTTGTCATCATTATTATTTATAAAACTTCGTTAAATTAGTTATAGTATTACTATTTATAAAATTTAGTTAACATAAACTTAGTTGTATTATTAATATTATCATTATAAACTTAGTTAATTCATCATCATCATCACTATTATTTATAAAACTTTGTTAAATTAGTTATATTATTATTATTTATAAAATTTAGTTAACTTAAACTTAGTTAATTTTATAAATCTTGTTTAATTTTAACAAAACTTAATTAATTTTTATTAACTTGATTAAGTTGGTTAATTTATTATCATTATTACTACTACTGTTAAAACTCGGTTAACTTAATTATATTATTATTATTATTAATAATTCAGTTAATTTTTATGAACTTAGTTCATTTTTATAAACTTAGTTACTTCATCATCGTCGTCATTGTAATTTAACATATGAGTTGAGGAATCATGTGTTTAGTTATAGTGCCCAAATAGTAAATATTCATATTGACAAAATGTAAAATGTAACAACCCGCATATTTATCGATTGTATATTTAAATATTTTATTTAAATATTTTATCGCTCGTCGGATTTTAGTCCAAAAAGCTACTTTTTGCAAACAGTCGAATTGGGACCCGAGACCCCTTCCATTGAGTTCAGAATGCTGTTTGCAACCTTTTTTAGTATAAGCTTCGATATGTTTGGAGTTAGTCAAGTTTTGCTACTTTTCCACTTTGGGTTTGAGTTTGGGTTTCAGCCCAATGTTCCACCTTAAGACTCTAGCTCCACTCCATCTCTTCATTACTTCATTTCATTTTCCTAACACTTCAAGCTAAAGTAAAAATGGTGGAAGAGATTGGAAATGGAAATTCCTAAGCCCTAGTTTTCTTTGCAAATCCAACTTCTAGCTCCAAATTCAAGAGAACCCATTGGTAAGCATCTCCTTCTTCTTCTCCAACTCATTCTCCTTCCAATTTCAGAAATTTCCTAAACCTAATTTAGGAAATGTTTCTCCTTTAAGCTTAGATTCAAGCTTGTTTGGTTGGAATTGAAGAGTGATTGTTCTTGCCATTGCTTTCAAGCTTCTTCTTAATTGATTTGGGTTCAAAGGTGAGATTTTTATCTCACATCTTTGTCTATAATTATCTTCGATTGTTAGGTATGAATTCCTAATGCTTATTCTTGTGCAATTGATTTTGGTTTGGATTGACTTGGTGTATATTCCAATTTTTGGTGTTTTGAAATCAAAATCTATGAAAATCCTTTTATGGATATTTGGACATTGATATTTGAGGCGTATCGAAGAGCCGTTAAGGCTGGGTTGTCGCTTGGCGTAAATCCTTAGTCGTTGTCGCTCGATTGATCGCTTCCGATAATCGTTTGGCCATCTTTGGCCTAGGTTCAGGGAATGCCCTGAACCCTTGATTCAGACGTCTGAAACGTACAATTCAGACGTCTGAATATTATACTGGGAATTTTTATTCCTCAGTATTCAGACGTCTGAATCTATATTTCAGACGTCTGAATTGGTTTGTTTTGGACCAGAAAGGAAATAGGCTAAAAATTGCCTATTTCAGACGTCTGAAATATTGGATTCAGACGTCTGAATTGTGTTCTGGAAAACAATTATTTTTCCAGATTCAGACGTCTGAATCCTTAATTTCAGACGTCTGAATCTGTTGTTTGGGCTCTATTTTGCCTATTTAGCTTGAGATTCCAATTTTTATCGATTTGTGTTGACTCCCTTTTGTTGTTATCATCTATTATCGACTTCGATGACATTTTCTTTGGGATTTTTGTAAATATCCATTTTGATGGATTTGATATCGATTTCTTTGGAATTAACTCACATCTTCGTATGTGAATTTTAGTGATTGATTATTCCTACAATCTTCTTTGTGATTTGTCACTTTAAAAATATAAAGGTTTTCTATACTAGTAGTAAATATCAAAACATTTTCTTCAAATGATTTCAACACTATTTTATTACAAAGCTCATTTTCTCAAACCGATTTCTAATCTATTAGTATATACAAACTTTTAACTCGCTCGTATGAGAAATCTAATTAAACGGCTTAGTAAAACGAGTGGTATGAAACGCTTGCGTTTACTTCGTCGGTCAATTCTTGGACTTGTTCGATTGAAACTTTTATGACAATTTTCTAGTGGAGATCTACAATTTGTTCGTAAATATTTAAGTTAAGCTAGTGGTTATGGGACATGATGCTAAGCTTATATATTTACTAGCTTACTGTAATTGACACTTCTTGATGATCATGACGATCATTTTATGATTTAGACTAGCAATTGTGCGATGTCTTTTTGATTCGGTTCATCGGACGTAACGTTGTACAACGTCGTTGTTCCGTTTTAATTGTGATTTGGTTCATCGGGTGTCACGCTATACGACATCGTTGTTCCCTTTTATTGTGCTTTGGTTCATCGGATGTCACGTTGTACGACGTCGTTGTTCCCTTTTATTGTGCTTTGGTTCATCGGATGTCACGCTGTACGACGTCGTTGTTCCCTTTTATTGTGCTTTGGTTCATCGAATGTCACGCTGTATGACGTCGTTGTTCCCTTTTATTGTGCTTTGGTTCATCGGATGTCACGCTGTACGACGTCGTTGTTCCCTTTTATTGTGCTATGGTTCATCGGATGTCACGCTGTACGACGTCGTTGTTCCCTTTTATTATGCTTTGGTTCATCAAGCGTCACGCTGTACGACGTCGTTGTTCCTTTCTATTGTGTTTCTGGATCATCGGACGTCACGCTGTACGACGTCGATGCTCCGAATTATCTGATTTCTAGATTTTGTGTGTTGAATTCTGGAATTTATGTTTCACCAACTTTTACGATTGGCATTGATATGTATGTCATTTATTGTGGCTTGGTGAATGAAATTAGGAGTATGACATTCCTTTTTATCTTTGAGAAGATCTGTGCGATATTGATTAATCTCTCGTTGATTTTTCAATTACTTATATATCACAGCTTGGCATTGTGATTATTATACGTTTAGTCATATCTCTTATTCTATATCATTTCATCTGAAATTTATAGCTAGACTGATCCGTTTATTATTTTTCTTATAAATAATACTTGGGTCAGACTGAGATTTTACAGGTGCTTCTACTTGCCACCTTATCGGACCATCATATGATCTTTTGGCTAACTGCTTTAGTTTGATAGTTTTTGTTGTATGCATTTGAGAAATAGACTCCTTGATGTATACATATTCTTTTGTCTAGCACTTGTATCTATTCTTTTGTGATGTTGTGGATCTTATTTGACCACTACTCTGATATACACTTTTATGTGTAATATTCATATCTATTTCCGCCTAAGTGATATGAATTGCCCGTGACTGATTTGTGTTATGTTTATTTCTATATTTGTTTCCGAAGATTATATATAGCCACTGTGTAGTAGCTTTGAGCTTGCGTCGGTATGTCGGGTTTCCTTTTGAGATGAAATGCAAGTTATATTTTATTTGGCATATTGGTGCTCGCACAAAGCAATTACACGGATGGTCGCTCCTCAACAGCCTTATTCTCCGTGCTAGTTGACGGCATTACCCCGTAGCGTCCTTGGCTAGCGTGGGTATAGAGGTGGGGCGTCACATAAAATATTTCACACTGTTTTAACTCGCCAATAATTCCTTTAGGGCATTTGGGTTGTCATGAAGATACTTGATAGCCATCATTGAAGTAGTCGACACAGTCCCGTATCCAGAATAAATGAATGTGATCAACAAGTCAATTAGTTGTTCATCATTAAGATCTGAATTAGTTCCATCGTCATTAAACAGCAATGCATCCAACATATCACTTTTCCTACTTTTGTTTAAAGCTCTTCTCTCCTGAATTAATCTTTCAAGCATGCCTACAATCTTCTTCCTTGCCTGTACATGAGAAATTTTCACTATCAGTATATCAAAACTAAAGGTAGAAACCTGTCGAGCAAATGATAATTACTTTTACTCCTCTATTATAGTTTGTTCCAGGTAAATTGACAGGAGGTGAGATAGTTCCAGTAACCAGTTTGTTAATCTCTGATTCTAGAACTTCTAAAACTGTACCACTTTCAAGATTAAAGATCAACCTTAAAGCAAAGAGCAACCACATCTAGTAATGTAAAGAAAACATAATGTTATAAAACAATATTTACGAGACGTATTTAAAAATGAAGGATAGTTGAATATTTATGCTAACCTTTTTGGTAATCGCTTGGATATCAATTACTTTACCACTGAAATCACTAACATGAGATCTCATGAACTTATCAATTTGAGAAATGACTCGATCTTTAAGCATTGCAGGACCTATCAGTCCAAGCAATGCACTTCTCATGGCATTGTGTAGAGTACCAGTAACAGCTGCAATATTGAAATTTCCTAAAATATCCAACATTGATTGTGGATATCCAGGAAAAAGCCCTTTTGCTTCGTTCATTAAAATGTACTGACTGATCTTTGGATCCATTGATATAATATTCGGGCTACCCAGTTTGTGTGTCTTAAACAGGTTTCCATACCTGTAAAACAAACAGGAGAATAACATTGCGATTAAGCAAAATGCTTCATTGCGAATTTGGGATGGCAGTTGTTTATACCAGTTACTTGGCAAAAAGTAATGTTCACCCAGATCACCATTCACAATTACTAAAACTGATATGCAATTGTTTTCAAAGGAAAAACAGAGGAACAAATTTCGAAGTATAGGAAACAACAGTCACTGTTTATTCAATTCTGCAGCAACTTTTGATAAAACTAAGTAGTTCACTGATCTTAGTTTTCCTAACTTTGTAAAACTAATGGAGGCACTTATAGTTGAAACGATGCCATTTATTAGTACGAAAAGAGCATTTTCTTGTAGTGTCGCCTGCTACAAAATTTCTAAACGAATATGAACAAAAACAAAAAAACCTAAGATTTGCCCGATAAGTACCACCACATCACATTTCAGTTGTCAACCTACACCGAGCTTTGACAATATCATGTGTAACATAAGTTAAACATATTTCTTCTTGATTCTTACCATTTTTGGATCATGGACAACATACTCGTTGTACTCAAGTGGGCTATCCTTGTACCCGGAATCCATGATGCTCCCACATGGCACTTTCACGTCATCCTTCCATGAGAAATGCTCAGCCTTGTCTGTCTTCTTCCTTCCAATCCCCTTTACTCCTATCTTCTTCTCTTCCAGCTCCTTTGTATTCTAAAAGAAAGGAATAGAGCAGTGGTCAAACTCAAATCATCATATATATGTCTGAAATTACATTAAAAAATGCTTTTACCTCAGGCACAGTTGAGACTTCACAAGTTTGTTCACCTAGAGAGACCACAGCTAACACAAGGAACCTTTCTGGCCTATCCACTACAGTAAAACCATACCTAGCTGCCTATGCTGCTGTGTCTGAGCATATTATTGCTTTTCCAAACTGAACCATGTACAGAAATAACCTCAAACAATGAATTCATCATCATGCCATTGTATGTAGAAGTAAAAGTTTTACTTTACCATATAGCCAAGCACTGGAATTGAACAAACTGCAGGCAAGAAGCCTTTGTGCAAGTGCGTCATTAAGTTCGAGCTTCTTGTTCCTGAAAACCTACATTATTGTTTTAGAATTTACATTGTCTTTTGAAGAAGGAACAAAAAGAATCATGAATGGAAACTCACCACACCATAAAAGAACCTTGTGAGGTAGCGCCTTTATATCACTGTATGAAGGTCCTTCCTTGGTCTCAACCGAATACACATTCTCAACTGACACATCATAGCTTTATGTACATCAAATAAATATTTCAATTTCACTTGCCTAATTCTTAATACATACGCATTTCTTGCAACATAAGATATGCCGTAAAAATCTGTTATGCATTTGGTCGTTTCTAAATAAGGAAATATGGTATATAGATAAGCTTTATATGTACATGACTTTGAGACACCCTCTAGTATAGCCCCTATTTATAAATTTAAGTATAAACGAATATGCATATTTAAGCAATATATATTATTTGGCACTTTGTTCTGACCGTTTATGTTCAACAACTGAGCTGCAAACAAGAAACAAAGAACTAGGTATATGGTAAATTAGGGGTAACGGTAACAAATCTACTTTTGGACTAATTAATTTTATTAAGAAAATAACTACTTAAAATTACAATAACAAAATAACATTTTTAAAATATGGAATAAGCATCAAATAACTCACATTCAGTGCAACTAAATAAGTAAGCTATCTTCCTATAAAGTAGTTCACTCTTCTCAAAGGCATTTTGTTAATCAACAATTGAAGGCACACAATCAAAGCATAGCTATGTATCCCAGTTTATTAGTACGCATTAATATATTTATATAAGTATAACATATCTCTAAGTTTGAGAAATCCGAATTATTTCACTAAGCTTGTCCATGTTATCCCACTATGATAATTAAAGTAATGAATTTAGCACTAAATTATTTTATGATACACCAATTTAAATTTTACGAAGATGGTATCGTCAATGTACCTCAAACAACTCAGCCTAGCCATTGGAACAAGCTTGCTTCACATGCTTGCACTGACTTGTAACGCTTCTCTTGTTACTTATGTACTGTTTATAGGCTCAATTTATCATTTCTTACAATTGCTTATCGTATCTGTCAATATACAGTTCATATGAATAAAAAAACAACCAGTAAATCAAATAAGACACAATGAAATTTCTTATGAAAATATCTTTACTCGCCTTCTTTGTTATTCATCTAAATCTGTATTGCTAGGAATATCATTACGAGGTTCTATAGCATAAGCTTCAGCTTCACCATCACTAACTTTAATATCGTCATTTTCCACAACAATCTCTGTAGAATCAGTGATATTTAGGTCTTTTTTCCCCTGCAATGCAGTACAATATTCTCAGAAGAAAATTCGTTCAAAAGTAGTGAAATAATTAGTGATGTATTATAGTACAATCTAAAAATTAGTTCGCAGTTACATTTAATGAGCACGAATGAATCAAACTAGGTACGTGCAATATAAGAAAAGCACAAGAAAGTTGGCACCAGATCATGCATACAAACCAAGCATGTATATTCCTCACCCCATCTTTATAGTCATCTTTACAAATAAGCTTTCTTTGTGGGATGTTTTTGCATGCATATTCATTTTGGGAGTAAAGTGGAACAAGCATGTATAAGTTGGCACCAGATAATGCATAGTAACCGATCATGTAGTGAACTTAAAAAAAATAACTTATATATCTTAAACACTGAAAATGACA
The DNA here is from genome assembly GCA_030765085.1 of Allium cepa. Classification (NCBI taxonomy): domain Eukaryota; kingdom Viridiplantae; phylum Streptophyta; class Magnoliopsida; order Asparagales; family Amaryllidaceae; genus Allium; species Allium cepa. The sequence continues at coordinate 553,638,763 of CM060938.1, read as the reverse complement.
AATATCAAATGAATATTTCAAAGTATATATGCTTCCACTTTAAAAAATGATAACTTAAGTACCTTATAAGTGGAAAAAGGCAAACATACATTGATGTATATATCATGTATATATGTATCCATATAGGCATCTCAATGAAATATTATACATTTGACCTTAGACTAAAATATATAACTCATATTTTAGCAACATCAATCTTTGTAAATATTGAACAATAAGTAAATATAAGTCTTATTACTACAAAATAATTAAGGATTGTAAACAATAAAATGCTGACTTATTACCACATAAAAAATTGAACATTCCATGCCTATCCAATATTTAGAGCTAGCAATTTTCTCTTTGACTCTAATTTCTCTCCAACCCAAGTATATATTGCTAAGCAATAGTCAAGTATGAAAATACCTTCACCGTCAAATCACCTTGAGTGAAACTAAATATTTCTGTCACCTGAACCAGATTTTTCAATGACTTAAACAAATGTTTATAAATGAGTTTATTGCACAAAATCATATATATATATATATATATATATATATATATATATATATTCGAGATGTGTAAGCAAAAACCCTACGGCAATTTAATAGTGCATGCACATGAGTGTATGGACATAAACGTGCATAGAAATTGTTTTCCTCACAATAGTTGTCTATCTGAGAAGGAAACATCAACTATGTTCTAAGTTTGCCTTTCATGGACAAGGTTACAAAATTTAGAAGGTTCTTCTAACAGTGGGTGTTCGTTGTGACCATCATTATGAAGGGGGGATGTAAAATATTATGCAATGAAACTTCTATTTCTTGATGTGATATCACAAATATTCCATTTCGTTCACCTCAAGCCATAATTTAAAACATAAGTTGTTTAACTATACAAAGTTCCATATGATTTGGATTTCAATTTACCATCGATAAAGACAAAAAAAATCAAATTTGATAGACTATTCTTCATAAACATACCAAAAGTATTCTCACTTGAGTACCATTCACACATCCACTCCAAATGAAGTTACTTTTAGTACATTAGGTAGTTAAAGAAATTATTATTTTTAACACCTAAATTAACAAACTTATATGAAACAGAAAGTTATTGTTTAGAAATGAGCCTAAAAGACTGAAGGATAATCGTTGTGGTGCAAATTGATATGATTAAACAACTAAATTCCAAGAAATGAAAAAAGCCAGGAAAAATTATTTATGCTACCCTTTCCTACTTTTGTGTGTGTGTGTATTGCAAACCTAATTTGAGTTATCTTTCTTTACTTCATGATTTAGCTTTATATCTATTCTACTACTGTTCATTAACTATCAAACACAACGATAACTGGTACAAACTCACTGATTATATGGGATGCAAGAGGAAATAAATATAGCGATGAGTATAAAACTCCTGATTCTAAGAAGTGAAATATATAAGCTTAGCTCTAAGTTGATGTTGTCGACAGCCACTGCTCTCTAGCCGTTCTTACCTGGTCAGCCTCCCCTCCACCAAAAACTATCGCGATTACTCCACATGTGTAGCAGCCATCCATATTCAACCTATACATGGGATCCCTATGCCACTTTACATCGTGACTCTCTCTCCTGGACATCGACGATTATGGATACGCTTCCAGATCGCGATGCTTTTTTAATAATTCGATCGTGATTTTTGAATTGGGAAAATTAGGGTTTGGGGGAGTAACTGGAAAGACGAAGACTCTTTCCTGTTCTCATTATAGTTTTGAGAGGAGAAAAAACTCTGAAATGTTAAAAGGACCGATAGCGGCCATAGAAAATTTTAGCAAAATTTTCATGAATTATTGGCGGGACTGATAGTGGCGTTTCTATGTTTATTTTTATATTTTAAAATTACCAATAGTTGCATATAGCCTGCAACACTACCAATTAATGCAACCAAAAGCAAGTTTTGTTGTAGTGTCCATTCTTCGATTCGCCTAACTCCGCCTTAAAATTGGAAAACAAGTTTTCAACCTCCGTTCTCCACCATCACGAAATGCCAGGAAACTCATACCAAAAATACTACTCCCCGCCCCTATTCCAAGGATGCATATGCTACCTTCTAATTCTAAGCGTATCACGAGCTATCAATTTTTGAAGTTTTGGTATATTTTTCTTGCTTGTTGTAAAATCGCCATAAATCCTTCGATTTCCAATGAAAACTCAAACGATCAATTTCTAAAAATACTAGAGATCTACATGAATAACTTTTGTGTTTAATGATTAGGCTAAAAGTTGATGGTTAGGGATGTGGTAATTTTTGAAGGTTGAAATGGAATTTTATTTCTTTGTTGCTTGCACATGAACAGAGTTGATGAAATAGCAGTAATAATGGCAGCAGATCAAAAGTGAAAACGGACATGTAAGTGTAAACATATATAGGCAACCAAATCGAACTAAGGAAAAAGGGAAAAAATAAAGAAAAAAACAAGAAGGACATGGGACTAGGAGACAAGTATGTGAAGGGGAACAATTGATGGGGAAACAAAAGGGTAGGGAGACCCCACCACACCACATCATATCTCATCCATGTACGAACCGTGAACGACGAAAAATAAAATATCGCGTATAGAAATGTGACGCGATTTCCAAACTAAAATAAAACACACCGGATATCAAGGTCTAATAATTTTATAAAAACCAACGTTCGACGTAAAATACATTAAACGACAATTCAAATAATTTCCAAATTAAAATTTATAAAAAATTCCATAAAATCATTTTATTATCAAAATGATTTTCTTTTTTATTTTGAAATCTCAAATCGAATAATTAAAATCAATTAAATATTCCAAAAATCACCATGTAAAATTTTGGGTCATTACATCAACAAAAGAAAAAAATCCAGTCTTCTCAAATCGCACAGCGGTAAAAAAAATGACCATGCCTGCGTTGCCAGTAGGTCACCCACCTACACCACCCCTCCTTCCTATCCCCGCTTGTATGTGCGGCTATGCTAACTCTCCTATAGTCATGCCTGCAGTGATGGGAGTGATTACCGATTTACCAATTTAGGGTTGATTAATTGATTTTTATTGTTTAAACCAATGTTTATTTAGGATTAAGTATAATTTATTGATTAAACCCATGTTTATTATTATTGAAAAATAATCGGTGAAAGTTTATCGAGATTATTTGAGACTTGAATATGAAGAATAAATAATAGAATTTATATAGTATTTTTATTTTTAGCAAAAGCTAGCGGGGTTAACAGGGCCCCTACCTGATTTTATTGCAAAAAAACAATAAAACACAAAACTTGCCCAAAAGAGAACAGCAAGCAAGAAAATAAGAAAATACAAAACACAACACACGGAGCTACACAGAAAGAAAAGCACAACAAAAAAACACACAAAGCAAATCAAGAAAACAAGAAACACACCAAAAAACTTAAATAATACACAATCAAAAATTTCTATATTAATATTGTTTTATAACTTGTTTGAGGTAGGATTTGAAGACAAAATTCTAGATGTCAAAATAAAGAAAAAACAACGGAAAGATGAAGAGGTAAAATCATTAACTGACTCAATATCAACTTTATTTCATGCCAAAGATAGAAAATCTCAAACTTCAAGTCGAATTCAAGAAACCAATTTGGAACCTATAAATAAAGAGCCTATAGATGAAAATGTTGAAGTAGAAATTAATAATCAACATATTGCAGAAATTATGGAGGATGAAAATGTTATTGGTAATTCTAAAGATGAAGATGTTAACGAATTAAGTACAACTGATCTTGAAAAGGATGTCGGTATCAATTATGATCTAGGATTGTGGGGAATAATTAGTGATAACAAAAGAATAATGCTAATTCAATGTGGTACAAATAAGATTATAAAAGAAAATGACACATTTCCATAAAGCAAGATTGATGGTAGACACTTTTCTTGTAGATATTACATTGGTGGTTATCCACGTAGAGAAGAGCATGAAAGAAAATGGCTTGTATATTCAAATGAATGCGATAAAGTTTATTGTTTTTATTGTAAGATTTTTAAGCATGCACAAATGGTATCACAATTTTCAGGTGAAGGATGTGGTGACTGGCATAATTTATCTAAAAAGCTAAAAGAGCATGAAGATAATCCATCACACAATGCAAATCTTATAAAATGGGTTGACTTGCACATGGGGTTTCAACAAAAGAAAATGATTAATAAAGCAATGGAAGCTCAAATTGATAAAGAGAGACAACGTTGGAAAAAAGTACTTGTGCGTATAATTAGGTAGTCAAAACCCTTTCTAGAAATAACTTACCATTACGTGAATCAAATGAGAAGATTTATGAGAAAAACAATGGTTTTTTTACCAACTTATAGAATTTGTAGCTTAGATTGATCCAATTATGGAAAATCATCTTAGATGTGTGGTAAACAATTAAATAAATAATCATTAACCTAGCCACAAAATTCAAAATGAATTGATAAGTGCCAACCAACAATATCAAAGTAACAACGCTTGCGAAAACATAGAAAGCAAAGTATTTTTTCATCATCCTTGATTGCATTTCGGATTTGAGTCATAAGGAGCAAATGTCTATTACTATAAGTTGTCTGAAAATTGATGACGTAATTGATACCAGGGTGGAAGAATATTTTCTTGAATTCATAACTGTTGATGGTACATCCGGACTTAGCCTTTTTAAAGGATTTGAATTTTTTTTTTTGGATAATCTTCAACTTGATGTTATTGACGTGAGAGGGCAAGGTATGATAATGGTTCAAATATAAAAGGTAAATTAATAAGTTAAATAGGTTAATCTTAAACTTGATTATAAACTCTTGATTATTATTTTGTTAACCATTTTTATTTCATTTGCTATAGGTAAACATCAAGGGGTACAAAAAAGGTTACTTGATGTAAATCCTAAAGCCTTCTACATTTCATTTGGATGTCATAGTCTAAATCTTACTTTATGAGATATGGTCAAATCATGTATGAAAGCTAGAAACTTTTTTGCATATGTACAAAAGATTTATACTTTATTTTCTGGTTGAACTCGTCGATGGGAAATGCTTTGAACTTTGTGAAAGATTTAACTCCAAAATAATTATCCACAACTCATTGGGAAAGTCATATTGAAAGTGTGAAATCATAAGATTTCAATCATTGGAGCTAAAAGATGCTTTGATTGATATCGCAAATAATTCCAAAGATGACGTTGTGATGATAAAGAATAATGATATACAATCAATTGAAGAAAATTTTAGAGTTAATTATTTTCTATATATAATGTATCAGGTTTTAACTTCATTTAAAGACTGATTTGATAAATTTAAACATTATGAAGCAATTTTTGGCTTTTTGTTAAATTTGAAATTCAAATTTCTTAATGACGAGGAATTGAAAGATTACATTGTTAGATAACAAAAGATAGATCTTAAGGCTAATTTAACACTAGAGGGGGGTGAAGAGTGTTTATTGATTTTTGTGAATCTTTTAAAATCCTTTTTAGATTAAATTAAACAATGGAAAATCAACAATTAAAGATGCAAACATAGACATATATAAATGCACTAAAAGTAAAAAGTAAAGAGTTGGAGAGATCACACCAGAAATTTTTATATTGGTTCACTGTTATTCTACATCCAGTCCTATATAATTTCTTGTACAGTTTTCTTTTCAAATATCAAAATCAATACAATCTCAATTTCAAAGTTACGAGACACACCTTTTAGATTTTCTAAGCTCTATGTACACTCACTAGATTCGGACAGGACATTAGCACCCCTACTTGAATTCTAACGGGACACCATGCAAATCCACTTAATTTAAATGGGGCAAAAGCACACCCACTTGGATTTCAAGGACACCAAGAACATCCAGAGTATAAGAGTATGATTTGATATAGTTTACAGACTCGATTTCTCATATAGTTTACAGACTCGATTTCCTGATCTTAGTACAAATGATCCAATAACCTCATGAATAACACTTTGATCTTGATTTGAGTGAGAGAGATCGGAATGTAAACAATAGAGAATCAAATCTATATATTATAAATTTGATTCAGGATGACTTTGAGAAGATTTTGAGTAGATTTTCGATTAGAATTCAAAAGAGTAAAAGAGGAGAGAAAATATGAGAAAGTAGTTAACAACAATTCGTTTTGAAAACCCTTATTTATAGAGAAACAACATTCATGTCCATTCTTGAAGAGATATGACGAAAACATACTTCCATTTAAACTTGAGTTTTGAACTTCCCGTCCTATATTTCGACATACGTGTAGGGGATATGTTTACAAATTGTTTTGAAAATGTTAGGTTTTGTAAAATGTTTTGATACTTTGTAAAATCATTTAAACATAGTTTATACACGTTTTAATCATAAAAATCTTAAGAAAACTTTATAAAATTATTCTAAAACATTTTTGTATATAAAGTATTTGAATATGAATTTCTTTTGAAAGTGTGTGCGCGCGTGTATAAAGTACATGCGAATATATATTTAAAACCAAAGTTTAATAAATAAATATACTTTTAAATACTATAAGCATTTAGAAAACATAAAACTAAAACGATATCAAAGTTTAATAAATAAAAACATATCTAAAATAAAATACTTAAAAATTTAATCATTCAAAATATAATAATTTCATAATCAAAAAGTTAGGATTTAAGGCCATTTTGAAAAATCATTTTAAAAACAGAGATTCTTTAAAAATCACTTTTGAAATTCAGAATCATTTAAAATCAAAGAATAGATTTTAAAAACCTTTTTGAAAAATATAAGAGAGATCAAAGAAGTGAAACCAGGGTTTTAACAAAATAATCTGCGATTCTTTAACTTATCTTGATACGTTGAATCTTCAAAACTCACGAGTCTTCAATCTCCAACTCTTGAATCTCTATATCAACCTCTAAAATCTTCTCTTGATATTGTACAGTCTTCAAATCAATGCCTATCTAATATCCCGCACTATATTCTGCATATAACTTGATAAAAACATAAGTATCTATATTTTTTATAATCTCAAATGGTTGGTTTCATCAAAACCAATTCCTAAGGTACTAACAACCTCCCTTTTTTTGATGATGACAGCTATGTTTATAAAATATGATATAACTCCCCTTGAATTACAAAACTCCCGCTTAATCTATACCGGATATTTTATATATTTCTCCCCCTTTACCATCAAAAAAATATAACCACAACCCCCCCTCCCCCAAAAGTAAGGTACTATATGGTATATAAAAAGAGATAAAGATGATATATAAGATTGATATGTAAATAAGATGTAATATCACAAACCAATGTTATTAATTACTTCAATCCAATACATACATTCATTCAAAACAATCCAAGTCAATACATCAATTTAATCCAATACAAATATAAATCAAACCAAAGACAAGGCAAATCACAACTAATCCTAAATAAGACAATTCACACCCATCCATACGTGTCATTTTTATATAATATTTTATTATAAAAACTTAAATAAAATCTTAGTAAAACAAACTAATTATTCTAATCTTCCCTAGGAATTTCTACCCAACCATTAGAATCGAAAATCGGATATGCTTTGATTACATTCCAATATTCATTGTCTTTGTTAATGATACAATTTGGATTGTTGGTTGGTTCGTCTTTTATAAGGAAAGAAATCATCCATTGAACCGCGTCAAAATGTTTTTCTTGTTCTTTTATCATCTGTATTTGACTCAATTCTAAGCGTCTTTGATTTCTAAGGATAAAAGTAAGAATATTCTTGAACGATTGAAGGGTTTATTCAAGATTTTACACAATTTTTGGTGTAAAGAAGCCATTTTTGAAAAGTTAATTTATAAATGAATTAGGAGAAGAAAGAGAGTGGAAATGGTGTTTTTTTGGAGTGAATAGGTTTATATAGGGTGGGAAGTAGTTTGAAATGAATAGGTGTTTGGTAATTGTTTTATTTTGAAAATTAAAAAAAAAAAATTGTTTCTGCCCGTTATATGTTGACAAAGATTATACAAATGTCAACATATGTACCATATTTTATAAAAAAAACTATCTTGCTATATTTTTGTAAATAGCCTAAACTATTGTACTTTTATGGATTTCAGAGATTAATAATGATATATATCAGCAAGGAACTTGATTTTATTGATGATCATAGTTGAGTACATGGAAATAAACATAAAAATACATGGATTAAAACTAAGATAATTCAAACTAAAAACTAGAAAATCAAAGGAAATACAACTAGGAAGAAGAACCTGAAAATGAAGCTTTTCCACTAATCTTGCGAATGATCTTTCCAAAGTACTTGTCTACTTTGTTGAAAAGAGAAGTGAATTTATTAGATAATGATCCCTTAAGTTTCTTTTGGTTATTGACAATTTTCTCTTGATTTTTGAGAAGTTCTTTGTAGGATCAATGCAATGGAATTTCGACACTTTCCAAAGAAGTATCCTCGTCTTCTTGTTCTTCCTCCTCCATTTCCATTTCTTCTCATTCATCTTCCTCCTCTTCTTTTATTTGATGCTCCTCTTTCCAAGCCAATCTTTTTTCTTTTCTGCAATGTTTCATAAGGCTCAAATTTTGGTGAAATTTGCATGAGTGAGATGTTGGCCTTGTCAAAAAGTTTTCGAGGAATGTTTCCTCTCCTCTTAGATCAACACCAAAATACATGAATATTCTAGTGAGATACACACAATGAAAAAGAGTGTTCTCGTGCCTAGAGAAATCTTAGGAACGAATTCATCCAAAATAACTTGTGACCAAATTATGTTGTGATTATCATAAATTACAAAAAAAGTGCTTTGAAAACTTTTTGAGTCAAGTTATTATAATTTCCCAACCTCGGGGTTATGTTTTGTTTCCAAAACAAGACTCAAAATTCTTTCTTGTCAATGCAAATTTTTGTTTTTGAACTTAAATCATCATCACTTTCAAAAATATCATGAAGAACTTCACAATTTTGAATATCAATTTTAAATGTCGAAAGGTCAATTCCACTAGCTTTGCATCCGAGAATTATACCTAAAATTTCAAAATTTAAAACAATTTGAGTGTCTTTGACACTACTTCAAACTTCACATTCATTGCCTTCATAAAATTTTCTTTCAAATTTGCATAAAACATCTTTAGTAAACTTGGAAAACAAACAAAATCATTTTGGAAAGCATTAATCAAACAATCGATCTACTGATTCTTGCACAAGGGACAAGCCGGATCATACTAAGAAAGAACACACATTTTGTTCGATTAAGTAATTATGGCTTGCTATTTTAACCCTGCTCTTTAGCATAAATTTCACTGGAGACTACCTATAGTATTTTTCTCTAACACATAAGACATGTTCCCTAATTTTGACAGCGACAATTTCGTAAACAAACATGCATAAAATTAAGTATTCTGTTTTAACACACATAATGATTTCCCTAATTTGGACGATGACAATTTCGTAAACAAGCAGGCATAAAATCAAGCTCAAGCGTAATATGTCGATAAACATTAAAAATTATAGCATAAAAGGTGAGGCAATCGTAAGCTTACTTGGTTGAAGTTGAAAATCATAGAAAATCGAATGTTTTGAATCGATGGTTCTTTCTTCTCAAAAACATTAAAGATCCGAGATAAGTGAAAATTTTCAATGAGGGAAAAAAGGTGACATTCTTAGAAGAGCTAATAAAATCTTAGCAATCCATCTAGCAAGTGCGAGATTGTTTTAGAGCCCTAGGATCTTCATCGGATAGTTTTAGAGTTGAAGTTACATCAATAGCTGCCACTGAAATGAAGAGAAATACTAACAACATTTCTCTTCAAAGAGAGCATTAGTATGCTTGCCATCTCATTGGTGTATTTAGCGAGTCCGACGGTGCAATAATTAATTTCAATATGTTTGCTTCGTAGGACCACAAATTTTCACCAATGAAATGACAGGTATAGCGATACTCTTCCTAAGCAAGAGTGTTGCTAGCATTTCCCTTAAGGAAAGCACAACCGCTGATTCACAAGATAGAGACATATTTTCCATGCGTTTAGTTCTTTCGATCCAAAAGCAATGCTCTCCCTTTATATGAGGAAGACCTGAGTTACATGATGCAAATCACCTGATCCTATTTTATATGGTTCTCATGGACCACACAAAAATTCATCATTCATTCCTTTTTTTTCATTTATAAAAAAATAAAAATAAAAGTAAAGAATGAATGATTTTTTCAGAAGGTCCATAAGACCATGGAAAATGGGCCTAGGATATTATTTGCCAAGCTATACACATTTTTAGCAAATTTAGCCAATCATAACTAGGATTAAGATAACTGGAACATGGCTTCATTTCAAAGCATCTAATTAGACATCAAAGGAATACTTGGACAAAATCTACTTTATCAAATGTAACATAATGGCCATAGATTTTCTTGTTAAGGCTCTCTATTAAGTGTAATGTCAGTCTACTTCGATACAAGACAAGTCAATGCACAATTATACATGATCTTGATCACCCATGACATGGTCGGAACTCTCCAACCCAGCTTTGTTTTACGGTTAATTTACTGAAGATGTCGGTAAATTTACTGTTACTATATTAATTGTAACGATGTACCAAATCTTTTATTATTATTTTCTGTGCCAGTGGATTTTTTTTCAATTTGTTTTCAGTTTGTAGACTTATTACGCAAATAGGTCATTTACAAAGCTAATTATAAAAATAGAAGACTTTTGGCCAGCTCAACGCTTTAAGCAAGCATAGTTGGCGTAATTTGAGATAGTGGTCAGTTGGGTTTATTTGCAAAGGTGTCAATTATGTTTTAATGTGTTATTTAGTACAGGTAAGTAGGTGCTTTTTAAAATGCCATTTATTAGGGCTTTTAAAAATAGTGTCCAAGTTTCTGACCTTGTAAAAACAGCAGTCTTCCCCCTCCCCTCCCCTCGTCCCCGCTTCACTCTAACTTTACCAAACTTCTATCACAGACCCAATGCCCTCCCTTTTATCTTTTGCAGAAATCTCTTACCATTTGCATTAAAAATAACTAGAACTTATGTTTGAATAAATCTGGTACAAGAATAACATCTCCTTAATTAGGAATTGCTCTATGTTACATATAACGTGAACATCCATAGAACCTACGACCGTTTTATTTTTATTTTTGGACACGATCACATCATAGTTAACTCCAAAGTGACACCATTTCAAAAGGGATGCTCTCCAATAGCTAATTCGTTTTTAAGCTTCGCCGTTCTATCAACACAAGGCTCTTCATTAACGTGTCATGTTTCACTACCACCTTCTATGCCGAATAAACGAACAACTAATTCCGAATCAATACAAACTTCTTTACCCGACCTATACTCAATTGCCTCAACATTCATTTGAGTTTCAGGTACAACACCATAATTTGGGAATGCCGTGATAATTGGATTTTGGGCACAAATTCAACTTCATCGATATTAACATTAAAATCAAACTTCAAATTGTCGTAATATTTAAGCAAAGTATTATAATCAATTTCCCAATTATTCATGGCAACTAATAAAAAATAACAACTTTTAGCAACAAATATATAATAATTGAAAATCAACTTTAATTATTGAAAATTAGCTTAGGTAATAAAGCAAATCTACTAAAATTACACAATATAGAAGAGAAAAGAAATTGAATTATAAAAGAGAAGAGTGGTGAGGGTTATGGGTTTGTTATTTGGAGTTTGGTAAAGTAGAAACAATGTGAGAGAGAGGAAAGATATGTTTGTTTTGTACAACGACATAAAATACACATAAAGTAGAAGACGACTTTTCAAAATACCTCAACTGGGACCATTTCAAAATGCGCTTATATGTTTTTGTATTGAAATGAAGTTGGCATTATCTCAAATTGCACCAACTATGTTTACTTGCAAAAAAATACATGAAGCATCTAAACTACCGTATGTTTTGACTAGCGTAGGACTGAGCTTAACAAAAGTGACATATATTTGTAACTAATTCAGAAAATGACATATTTGCGTAATAAGTTTGCGAAAGTGTCCAAATTGAAAGGAAAAAAATACTTTTGATAATGATAGAATTACTATTTTTAAATGTCATATTTGTCTGCTCACACAACCCAAAAGTTCAGTACTATATAATTTTTTACAATTGACTGTCCACAAATACAGTCTTATCCAAAATGAAGTACCTACATGACTGGCTTAGGAGAAAACCCACCAAGCCCTTGGGCTGGGGAACAACTGACTTAGGACAATTTTTTTTTTTTTTTTTTTTTTTTTTTTTGAAATATGCGTATGCAGTGCCTAAATATAAAATCATTCATTCTATAGCATTTGTGAGCAGTTCAATGACTGGCAGATTTATTTATTCAGTGGATTTACTAAAGCAACTTACTGAATTGACATTAGATTACCGTGACAAATTATTTAATTGCAATGAAGAAGACACACATGCAAATGCTTATTCAGATAATAAATAAAACATATAGTATGAATACAGGTAACAAAGCCAATAGGCACTCTTTGTAAATTTAAGAAAAGTTCTAGTTGCTGTCAACCCAAAACTGAGCCTGGAGCCAATCTACTAATTTCTTATCAATCTGAAACGCCTTTGCCAAAACATCGTCAGAAATGGGAGGTTTAGCTCCAAACACAGCATTTGCAATAGTGATAACTCCAGGATTCTGGCTACTAAGTGCCGCTATGGCAACAGCATCAGCATGCCCAACATTAAACTGAAAATGAATAAGTCCTTCTGGAAATACAAACACGTCTCCCTTGTTAAGTAGCTTAGTAGCCAAGATCAAGTAAAAAAGGTTCGCCTGCAGTCACTACGAGCTGAATTCGAAAAGCTCGAAATGAAGGATAGTGAGAAAATCTCAGAGTATTTTACTCGTCTCACTTCCATCATAAATCAGATGGCTTCAAACGGAGAAGTCGTGGAGACTCAAAGAGCCGTTGAAAAAATTCTACGGAGCCTACCAATCAAGTTCGATCATATTGTGGTTGCAATTGAGGAATCAAATGATATTGCTTCACTTTCTCTTGAAGGCTTGCAAGGAAGGCTGTAAGCTCATGAGGCTAGAATCTTGATGAGAAGTAAACAAACAAATTCTTCTCAAGATCAAGCCTTAAAATCTCAATTCACATCCATAAAAATTCAAAGCCCATCCCATGGCAAAAGTAACAGCAGGAATAGTGGAAAATTTGAAGAATCAAAGGAGGAGAAACGATCATTCCAAAGTAACAAGGCGCGAGGCAAATACAAAGGCAAAAAACCATATTTTGAATGCAATTTCTGTCACAAGCCGGGTCATAAAGCAAATGATTGTTGGGAGAAACATCCTGAAAAGAAGCCAGTTGCTGGTTTTATGCATAATGAAGCAGAAAAATCTGAATCTTTGTTGATCGCTTCGGATGGAAATGTTGAAAACGTATGGTACTTGGATAGTGGTGCAAGTAGGCATATGACTGGAAATAAAAATCTATTTTCAAGTCTTGTGGAAGCTGATGATGGTCAGGTTACTATTGGAGATGCAAAATCATACAAAATTTAAGGTGTTGGCGAAATTTCTTTCAAAACCAAGGCTGGAAAAGTTGAAAAAATGTCGGAGGTTCTTTATGTACCAGGCATACGTAGCAATCTTCTTAGCGTCGGTCACTTGCTGAAGAAAGGATTTGATTTTCGATTCGTTGGAGATCAATGTAGCATGAAGAAGAACGACCAACAAGTGGCAAATATTGTGATGGGATCTAACAAATTATTTCCGATCAAACTTGACATCGTAAGTAGTACGTGCATGATTGCTACTTCTAATGATGAAGTTTCCAAGTTATGGCATGAGAGGTTTGGCCATTTAAACTTCCGGAGTTTGAAGGAGATGTCCACCAAAGAAATAGTCCGAGGGCTGCCTAAACTTGAAGTGATAAACGAAGCATGTGAGGAATGCCAATTAGGAAAACAACATCGTGAATCTTTCCCATCCAAATCGAAGTGGATTTCTCAATCACCTCTGGAGCTTGTTCACACCGACCTCTGTGGACCAATGCAAGTACCATCGCTTGGAGGCAGCAGATATTTCTTGTTATTTGTTGACGATTACACAAGAAAAATTTGGGTTTATTGTGTCAAAGAAAAATCAGATGTCTTCTCTTGCTTCAAAGAGTTCAAATTTCAAGTTGAAAAACATTCCGGTCATCAAATAAAAAATCTAAGGAGTGACCGTGGAGGAGAATACATGTCCTCTCAGTTTGAAGAATTCTGCCAAAATCATGGAATCCGCCATGAGTTAACTGCTAGGTACTCATCTCAACAAAACGGAGTCGCAGAGCGCAAAAATCGAACAATAATGAATATGGTCAGATGCATGTTGAAGAATAAGAACTTACCTGCATGTTTTTGGGCTGAAGCGGTCTCTTGTGCCGTTTACTTAATCAACCGATCACCAACGAAGAGCTTAAAGGATTCCACTCCAAATGAAGTCTGGTATGGCAAGAAACCAAATGTTGCTCATTTAAAAACTTTTGGTTGTCTTGCATACTCTCATATTCTTGATGCTTTAAGATCGAAGCTCGACGACAAATCTGAAAAAGGCATTTTCATTGGTTATAGCCAAAGGACTAAAGCTTACAAGCTTTACAATCCGAAGACGAAGAAGATGATTATCAGCAGAGATGTTCGCTTTGATGAAAATGGTTGTTATAATTTTTCAGATTTTGCAGAATTACCTGGATGGCAAACTCTAAATCTTGAAGAGGAAACTTCTTTAGAACAAGGTGTTGATGCTGATGTTGGTATTAAAGAACAACAGCCTAAAAATAATGGGGTTGAGCAGGAGCAAAATTCACCACCAACGGCGGAAAGAAGAACGCGATCCTTGAGAGAAATCTATGATACAACCGAAGAAGTTGACACTACGGATCATGTATATTTTGCATTTTTTGCGGGAGAAGATCCAATCACTTATGAAGAAGCATCAAAGGAAGAAAAATGGGTGAATGCAATGAAGGATGAAATCAAGTCTATTGAGAAAAATGGTACGTGGGAGCTTACCACATTGCCTTCACACAAATCAGCCATTGGTGTAAAATGGGTGTTCAAAACCAAAACAAATCTTGATGGCTCCATCAACAAGTACAAAGCACGTTTGGTTGCGAAGGGGTATAAGCAAAAGGAAGGGGAAGATTTCAATGAGGTATTCGCTCCTGTCTCTCGACTTGATACAATTCGATTGTTGATTTCTCTTGCTGCCCAAAATGGCTGGAAGCTGCTGCATATGGATGTGAAATCAGCTTTCTTGAATGGTTTTCTTCAAGATGAAATTTATCTTCAACAACCTCCTGGTTTTGTGAAGAGGGGCGAAGAGGAAAAGGTGTATAAGCTGCGGAAAGCTTTATACGGGCTGAAGCAATCCCCCCGTGCATGGTATGATCGTATCAACAATTTCTTCTTAAAGAATGGTTTTGAAAGATGTCCTTTTGAACACACTCTTTACATGAAGAAGCATTCAAAAGGAGGTTTCATGATCGTGAGTTTATACGTGGATGATCTGATTTTTACTGGAGATAATATGAAGATGTTATCTGAATTCAAAAATTCAATGATGAAGGAGTTCGAGATGACGGATTTGGGAGAATTACATCATTTTCTAGGGATAGGTGTTCAGCAATCAAAATGTGGGATTTTTATCTCGCAAGAAAAATATGCTGCTCAAGTATTGGAGAAGTTCAATATGATGAATGCAAATCCAGTTTCAACTCCTTGTGTTGCAGGTTCGAAATTGTGCAAAAATGGTGAAGGAAAGTTTGTGGATCCAACTATTTTTCGAAGCCTAGTTGGAAATTTGATGTATCTCACTGCTACAAGACCCGACATCATGTACGCAGTAAGCTTGATTAACAGATTCATGGAGAAGCCTTTCTCAAACCATTGGGAAGCTGCAAAAAGAATTTTACGATACGTTAAAGGAACTATTGACTATGGCATTTTCTATGAAGCTCATGTGCCTGTGAAGCTTGTTGGATATACGGACAGCGATCTAGGTGGAAGTATCGATGATTCAAGGAGTACTTCAGGTTATGCATTTAACCTTGGAAGTGGAATTATTTCTTGGTGTTCAAAAAAACAACCAGTTGTGGCACTTTCTACCACTGAAGCGGAGTACATCGCAGCATCTCTAGCAGGATGTCAAACTTTGTGGCTAAGAGTAATTCTTGAAAATCTAAGCTTCAAGCAAAAAGATCCTACGATCATTTATTGCGACAATAGTTCTACTATCTCTGTCTCAAAGGATCCTATTTTGCATGGAAGAACAAAACATATTCGTCTACGTTTCCATTTCCTACGAGAACTCGTTCGTGAAGAAGAAGTGAGTCTTGAGTATTGTCGAAGTGAAGAACAAATTGCTGATATCTTCACAAAGCCGCTTGGAGGGACTGCTTTCTCAATAATTGTTGCTGCATTAGGTGTTCGAAGGAATTTTGGTTTAGGGGAGGCATTGTTGGTGTAAACCAAAATTAAGAGTCGTGTCTGCTGATGTGAAAAGTCATGTCTATTCGAATGAAGAGTCATGTCTATTCGAATGAAAAGTCATATCTATTCAGTGAAGAGTCGTGTCCGTTCACTGAAAAGTCGTGTCTATTGAAATGAAGAGTCGTGTCTATTAAGTAAAAGTCATGTCTATTGAAGTGAAAGAGTGTCTGTTCAAAAAGATTATGTCCGTTTGTAAGGGTTGTAAACCACTATATATATGTGGTCATTTTGTTGTGTTGAATGCAAGTTGTAGACAAGACAAAAAGCAAGTTATAAAAAAAAAAAATTGTCTATTCTCCTCTAAAATATAATTCTCTCTCTCTTTTTCTACTTTAACAGAAATCTTCTGCTTTTGCTTGCTTTGGATCCTTGCAGAAAAATCCATTCACAAATACTGCATTTTACACCCATCGTGATTACATGTATAAAAAAGAAGTAAAATCAACAAAACCTATTTTGCAAACAAAACTTCAGGTAAAAACTTAAAGTTAAAATGGGAATCAAGATGTGTAGTGAAATTACTGTTGGGTAACTTCTGAGCAACACAGAAGTCCTGGGGTTGACTAGGATCTGAAGCAAACACTTGACATGATGAGGTTAATGCTACAAGGAACACAATTACCAAGTTTATGTCCATTACAACCTAAGGTTTCTTTTAGATACAAATAACTTGAATATGAAGAAGGCTTGGAGATGTTCTTGTATTGCACCAGATATATATAGAGGCATAGAGCAGGAGTAATTTTAAACCTTATTAAGTTTATTAATTTGCGCTCTTTAACAACTTCCAACTACTGTACGATTCCTATATAAGATATATTAAATTAATCTATTTTGAAAAGGTAAATAGAATTACCAAACCTTGACTGGATTTGAATATCCAGCTTTTTGTTATTACTTAACATACATAGTTTATCCTGAACTCGTCTTTGCCTTCCATTATTTCAAATTGCACGGCATTTTTATATAGTATATGCTTGTTGCTAATTTTATTTTACATCTTATAAAACTAAAACTACTTCAGCACAGGAAATCTTCTTTGTTATTGCAGAACACATACTTTTATCACTATAACTTTCTTTCTCGAATTTCAGCTGTAAATCAAGGAAGAAATAAGAAACAGTTTAACTTGTACTGATCCCAAATTTCAACTGCTTGCGATCCCAAAATTTTGATACAATAAAAATTAATTCAGTGAATAATACTGAATACGTATCTGAGAATGAGCGCTAAGATACATGTGCATTTGAGTTGATGTGTACTTCAAGGAAGAAATCTTCTAGACGCAACTTCAAGAATATTATATAAATTGAAGTAGTCAAAGCTAAAGCATGTGTGAGTGAACTTTGTAGGGGGGAAGACATTGTCCTGAGTGGATTCAGGATTATTATTGTTGTTGTATTGTCGCGAACTCAGTCATCTATTAATATGTTTTCAGTCATTTATACTGTCCTATATTTTCACTTTTAAACTACCTGTTCTTTCATGTATGAGATTTCACTTAGACAACACCTGCACACACTTGATTTTTGATCGTATATAGCCTTCAATGATTGTTTATTGATGTACATGTTAATACTGCTTTATTTTCATGTCTAATAGCATTGATAACGATGGTTAACATCTTGTTTGACTTTTGTAAGGTTTAATATTTCTGTTATTTCTTTTTACAATTGTTCACATATTCATTTACACATATGTTCATCTTGTATTTATGTTTATTTTTCTCTGCCAAACACACCGAACTAAATAAAGTTATATATAATTTCATGTTAGACTTATGATAAATTTTACATGTTCACTAAGAAAAATAAAGATGTACTAGAATATCCTCCATAAGTATTATCACCTTCAGCAGGTACTATACTTCTACATGAATTGAATGCACAAGTTCTATCATATTTTAAAATTGGAGTGCCTCCACGCAGTGTCGAAGCGACAAAGTCAAGTAGAACCAAGGAGGTTCCTTCAAATTATTTTATTTTTGTCATTAGTGTTTTTCTTTTGTGAGTTTACTATTACTTATCAGGATGTACGAACAACTTATACTTTTCTAATTTCTGAGGAGGCTGGGGTATTTACACTTATTTCTTGTTCCAAACATGTTAGTTTCATTTAAACACTAAAGCTCTAGTTTTGACAAAATGGCTTGCATTCTTAGAATCTAAAAATTGTATTAAGTTTATGTTTAAGTCAAATGAATCTCCATAAGATTACTTCACATGTACTGTACTAGAATAACCATCTGTAATCTTACTTGAAAATTGAAATAATACAGGAGCACAATCATTACTGCTACTGGTATATCTTTACCATTATATATTATACTGTTTTATGTTGTATACTTATTGTTATACGTCTAGTATACCAAAACAGAGAATAATCAATTATAAACTCGTTGCACAAGTTCATAACTCAGATTTTCACTGCACTGGAATTCTGTATTAATTATTATAACAATATGAATGTTGTAAATAGGCTACAACAACAGCGTTATACTATTTTGAATAAATAGTATAATCAGAATGACGGATAGAATATAAAATAATGTATATAAATATACAAACAGACTAGAATTCTAACCGGATTATGTCTGAGACTCGTCGTAACGATTTCCTTAAGAAGATACAACAGACGTATTCTGCTCGAGATTGTAACGAGTATATCACTCTATGATTTAGAGTATTGTAGCAGAAGAGAAGAAGAAGATTCGGATTTTGAAAAATGAGTGAGAAAAGTGATCAGTTTTCCTTCTTATTTATAGCTGGTCCGTATCTCTTTCGAACGGTCGTGTCTGCACCCGTTCGGCCAAATAGTTGCGTCTGTACCACTTCATACAGTCGCACCCGCCTGCCCGCGCCTCTTCAGTCCGCTTTATGAACAGTCGCGTCCGTCTTCACCTGCCCGCTTCTCTTTAAATTCCAGGCCCAGCCCAGTTTCAACCGAAGCCCAAAACCGTTAAACGATGGCCTAGCAAAAAGAATAGTCATTTTAGACCCGTACCCATACCCACAACCGTTAAACGTCGGTCGGACGGCGGCGGCGCGCGCGCGTGTGGTGGAGATGCATGATCTCCCTCCTCACAACGAAGCATACATTTGGGAGCCCCAGACCCCCAACCTCCTCATGAGAAAGCCATATATAAACCAATATAGCTTCAATAATTTGGCGATGTGAGACTTTGTATATTTCATTCATTTAGTTTGTTAAGGAATTCCAACAATCCCCCACATGAATGATAATATACATA
Organism: Allium cepa; assembly: GCA_030765085.1. NCBI lineage: Eukaryota > Viridiplantae > Streptophyta > Magnoliopsida > Asparagales > Amaryllidaceae > Allium > Allium cepa. Next base: position 553,619,056 of record CM060938.1, on the reverse strand, counting down.
TCCCCACACAAAGCGAAATATCACAGAGTATATATGTAACGACCCACTATTTTGCACCATTCAAATTCGACAATAAATAAACATGTCAAGCTTGAATAGTTCAAAACAATAGATTGTAAATAACTTAGGAGCAAATGAAATCAAATCACAGAATCACAGACACAGATATCAGAAAACTCACAGCGGAATTAAAATACTTAGTGGTTCATGAAGCCACTATAAAATCTCAACCAAATAAAAATTACATAGTTTAGAATCTCCAATACAGTTTTTTTAAAACATAAATAGAAACAGAATCTTCCAAAGTCTTGATTACAAAATAAGATATAGACTGAAAAGCTTCCGGCAGCTCGAAAGGTCTACGGGATGTCCTAGCTCCGGGGAGAAACTGAAGCTACAACTCAGGCTGACCCGAGCGTAAAATAAAACATAAACACTCGAGTCAGGACATACATACTTATATAGTATAAGTTAATTCAAGTGTACTGTAATATAGAGCAAGTAACTTAAAGAATGCTTGGGACCGCCCATCCTCTAAGGATCCGTTAAACTATTTACTATGTAGTATATTGCGCTATTATAATAGTGTCTAATTGTAAAATAAACTTACTTTTTAATAGCGTTAAGGGGTTACCCATATAGCCCTTAACACGGAATATATTCCCATAGTCTATACAGTACCGTAATCTCCCCCGTACTGGGCGTCGTCAGAGGGCACTCCATAGGTATGGTACAAAACCAAAATCGTATAAGGCGCGCTAGGGTAGTTGCACGGCACAACTAGGCAATGCCAGGGTAGATATACCAATTACGCTTCCGGACCGATGGAAACGCGTAGCCGCAGCTACCGCCCACCTCGAACAACACTTCTAAATCAAAGGTGCGCACCAAAACAATCACAAAAGTAATAGAATGACATACAAAGAAGTGCATCCGATCAGAGGTGCTACCTCATTAATCCGTCGATCGCTCCTGTTTTAGCCACCTTATGCCAACTCACGGGAGTCGGGTCCACGTATTTACCTTAAAGGAACCGTCACCACCATCCTACTTCATTCTGGAATCTCCACCGCGTACACGGTTGGTAAAGTGGTTTTCGATATTGACAGAGAGTATGCCAGATATCCGATTCCGGTCTCTTTAACAACCAAACGTTATTATAACCCGTGGTTTATAGCTTTTAAAAAATGGTATTTATACAAATCAAATATATTTCCAATACTACAATATCAAAATATTGTTTTTAAACATTGGTCATTTTAATATACCATTTAAATCTATTCAATTTATTTAGGAATTAAATTTTCTTTTTACCAAATTTTTAAAGTTAAATTCTTCCTTTAAAACCATCCAAAGACAATTTCTTACTTTTATTAATTACATATTAAATTCCAAAATTTAAACCTCTTTTCCAAAATTTATTTCCATAAATTTATTTTAAACAATCAATTTTCAGTTTCCGTAGCACTTATGAAATGCTACCTAAAGTCTATAGATTAAAACTGTTCAATTATAAAAGACAGCACTTAAATGCTGTAATAGATTTTTCTTAACAATTTAGTTTGAATTCCAAACATAACTTATTATCAATTATTTTCTTAACTGAAATCTTACCTTTATCAAAAATCCAGAATTTCCCCAAAATAAGTTATATTTCAAAATTTTATTTAAACATTCATTTATTTAACGGGTTTGATTCATTCAAAAATTATTATAAAATTTATAAAATCCTTAAATACATTTAAACCAGAATATTATAAACTTCCATTTTAAAATAAATTTGAATTATTTCAGAAAATATTATATAAACCACGGGTCTGTATATAGTTTTCTAGCCTAGGTTAAGTGATACGGATTTATATCATTTCAATCCGCAATTTACAAAACCCCGGGTTCTATCATTTCAAACCCGCAAATCCCAAGTTAAAATTTAAATAGTTAACTGAATAGGTGAATAATACTTATCGTTCAGGCCTATCATTTCAGCCTATAACGATCTAAATTTACAGGGAACTTGTAGTTATGATTTAATCAGTAAATAAGCATTAAATAATATAACTGCAGTAATATTACAACAGATAAATAACTGATGAGGTGTCAATTTAAAAATGGGGTTTAACATCATACGTTATTATATTACAGGCAGATAAAATTTTAAATAATAATTTACAAATACACTTGCGATTATTCACAGAAATATAGGCATGTTTGTCTGGTGAGAAATACTCACATAGATGCTGCAGGAAATTTTCTATTCAACAACGAATCTACCCGAAATAAGAGTATAGAAAACACGATCAATTCACAGCGAAAGCAACGACTTGATCAAAATCTAGAAGAAAATCCAAATAAAACCAAAAACGCGACTTCAATTTACGGTCAAAGCAAATATTTAAATAGAACGAGAATTAGTTCGACTTGCTCGGCCACTCCACCCCCTACTTGACCCGTACATCCAAGGCTCGGCCTGCTCATGTCACATCCAAGGCGAAAATACTTGACTTATAAATAATTTCTCAGTATCCTAAAACTTATGCACATAATATCTCTGACATGTATCCTCTATACCAATTATAACATCATAAACTACACTAGTACCATAGCCAAAATATTAGAACTCTATGCTTCCAAATTTCCAGAATCATAACTCCACCTCCTTTCACGAATTCCAGAAGTAAGTATGCAGCTTCTCTATGTTGCAATTCCACTACCCTAACAATATTACAAATGACTCACGCATAAATTTCAAATGGCCACACTTACTATTTGGACCTGTACATGCGTGTGTCACGGCCTTAGAGGGGTATTGCATCTTTTTCTTTTTCCTTTTCTTTTCCTTTTTTTTTTTTTACATATATATGACACGGCATGGGCATCAGTACTAGGTCTTGTCTATCCGAAGGCACACACTTACTAAAACATGCTAGGGAAAACTGGGTATGGATTGGGCATAAAAGTTTACAGTCTACATAATCAAAACTATGCCACTGTCTCATTTCTTTTGAAAACGTGGTGCACGCAACATATATACTATATATATAAAAAAAAATTTCTACTCTGTTCTACTATATATCCATCTCCCCTTAAAACTTCATTTACGCAACATGTGTGGCTAGAATGGCAACAGACTTCAGGCTTGGTCATATCAATACATGCTGAAACCTTCCTAAATGCATATCAGGAAGTGATAAAGTGGACACAAGCTTGGCTCGGTCAGTCCTAATGCATGCTTTTATATGCATGCGCACCAGGCAACGGTGATACGGGGGACACGACTGTTGTAGGCACACACACACGAACAGAGCATCAGGGCTCGGCTATGTTATCCCAAACGCATGCTTTTATAAAATGAACGTTTGCCAAAGTTTGCCCAAAAATGGTCGGTCAAAACAAAACAAAACTCGGTATGGCATGACATTGGTCTGCCTATAGCCTTAACATCAACGGCCAGGGAAGTAGCCGAGCAAGGAAATCAGAGAACACAAGAAGAAGAAAGTAAAACTGGAAGAAGAAAAGAAAAAGACAAAGAAAAACCATTACCTGATTTGAAGCTCTGTACGCAAGAAGGAGATAATACAAGCTATAGGAGATGCAAAGGTATTTGGAATAGCTGGTATATATAAATGAGCTTCAGGTTTTAAAGTGGTCACGGCAGGGGAAAATTTATAAAGTGGCAACATATCTTGATTGAGAAGCAATAAATTTCGTATTAAACAAAGGAAGGTCGAGTGAGATTTAATTCCCAGTCTTCTTCTTTTGAAAAGATAAGGCTAACTTGATTTACACGTGATGCTAGAAATTAGAGCAAAATTTTTGGCAAAGTAAAATCCAAGCTGCATGCGTTGATTACTTCCCAGTTTATTTTGATTGAACGCTTATATATGCGTGATTTATGCAAAGAAGAAATGGCAAGGCAAGGTTTAAAAGCAGGAGTTGATTTTTAGGCAAGAGATTTTGGAATTTAAAGTTTTATACCAAAATTTTAAACCCAATGAAAGCTGTGGAAAAAGGTAACGTTTGCTATAAAACTACTGACTGACTGATATCTTAATCCATATAGATATTTAAATATGATTTTTACAATACGCCAAACTGACGCAATACAAAACACCCAAAATTTATATAAAAATAACGTTTTTAATTTATACGTTTATTACGTTACTTATACCCTAAATTTTACGCGCCCTTTAAACGCGAAATCCAACAGTACATAAATACACTAAATTCTTCAAAATTATTACTTAACAAAATTTTTATTGGTTTACATATATTATATATACAAAATTCATTTTATTAACATTGCGAATTAAGTCGTCTTTTAACAAAGTTAAAAACTTCAAAACTTTTAAATTTTATTTTTAGACCTTTGGAAAAAGATTTACATCAAATATATATATTAAAAATAAATTTCAAGATTTAATAATTAAAAGAAATAAATTGCTAGAAAAACTAGGGCTGTTACACTCTCCCCCACTCAGAACTTTTCGTCCTCGAAAAGGAACGAAAAAAAGGAAAAACAAAGGAAGATAAGATAACAAAACAAAGTACCTTAAACGAATAATTCCGGATTCGAGGCACGAATGCTGTCCTCCGTCTCCCATGTGCAATCTCGCTCATCAGTGCTCCATTGCACTTTGACCAACCAGACAGATTTTCTTCTTAGCTGTTTCGTACCTCGATCGACGATACGAAGCGGCTTTCTTTCAATGGTTAAATCAGGCTCGATGTCCAGACCATCAAGAGCAGTAGGCTGGATGATAAGAGATGGATCGTGAAGACAGCGACGAAGGTGGGATACATGAAGCACATTGTGTATTCCAGCAAACTTCTCGGGTAGATCTAGTCGATAAGTAAGAGATCCAATCCTCTCCAGAATACGGAATGGACCTATGAATCTCGGGGCCAGCTTTCCTCTACGTCCAAACCGAACCACACTTCTTAAAGGAGAGACCTTAAGAAATACCAAATCACCAACATCAAACTCCAAGCTCCTTCTGCGCCGATCAGCATACTTTTTCTGTCTATCCTGAGCAACCTTTAACCTTCTCTTAATCTCCTCCACTTTCTCCGAAGCTTCCAAAATCATCTCTGGGCCAAGAACTAAGCGGTTACCGGATTCAATCCAACAAGAAGGAGATCTACACGGTCTCCCGTATAGAGCAGCAAATGGGGACATCTTATGACTAGCCTGAAAAGATAGAATGAGATAGATAGAGAATAAGATAAGATAAGAGCAGAGGATTGGAATTTATACTTGATAACTATTGTTATAGGTGAATTCCACAAGATGGAGATGATCTTCCCAAGATCCTCCATAATCCAAGATGCTAGCACGAAGAAGATCCTCAAGAATCTGATTTACCCTCTCCGTTTGACCGTCAGTTTGTGGGTGGTAAGCGGTGCTCAGGTTCAAACGAGTAACCAAGGATTCTTGGAACGCTTTCTGTAACGACCCAGAATTTTTGATAATTAAAATTTGAATATTTAATTAATTTTAAATATTAATAAGTGAATTTATAAGTCAAATAAATTTTTATTTGAATTATTGAATTTAACTGGATTATTAAATCGATAATTTAATACGTTAAATTATGGAAATAATTGAAAATATAGTTAAATATGATTGAAAATGATTTGTAAAATTTTATTATATCATATTCAAGTTAGAATGATATTTTAGAACTTTTAAAATCGAATTAAAAGTTAATTTGTGAAAATTGAATATTTTAATATTAAAATCGACTAGTAAAAATAGTCAATTTTTGAACAGTCTCAGAATTGAACGAAACCAGTTCCATTGGCTCCGTAATAGTTAGTTATTACCGGATTTCAATTTTCGTGTCAATCGGAGTTACCGTTTGATCGTGGCAGCTCGAAACGCATCGATTTATTTTTAATTTAAATTTGGCGAGTGAAAATAGCCATTTTTCAAAAAGTCTCGGATTTCGACGAAACCAGTTTCATCGGATCCGTAATGTGATATTATTGTAAGGTTTCAAATTTCAAGTCGATTGGATTTACGGTTTGTCCGGTACAAATTAAAACGCCTAGAAATCGACTTAAATCGGTTTAATTCAAATTGAGCGTTTACAGCCATAACTCGCACATACTTCCGAATTAGCTTCCGAAACCTGTTCCATTGTGTCCGGAACGCGGGGTAAACCTTAGAAACGCTGGTTACGGCGCGTAAATCGGAGTTCGGAATTTCCGGGATGAATAGTGTTTCGTCGGTTCCTTATAAATAGCCCACCATCTCAAAAATTAATAAAAAAAAATATACAAAAACCCTAACTATATACTGCAGCCGGCCCTAACCAATGTATGGCCAGAATTTTCTCAACTTCATCCCTCGATTCCTCCAAATCCATCAAGAATTAGCAAGAATGTTCAACTACAAAGTGGTAGAGCACGACGAGAGCTTGGAGATCAACGGTGGAGATCGTGTTTGGTGTCGTGTGGAGTGAGCTACAGGGGGCCGTTCCCTACAGGTCGCGCACGCATTCCTAGGAGGAGGAGGGGGCCGAGTTTTCTGGTGTTTGGGCCGAGTGTGGTTGTGGTGGAGAGCTTCGAGTTGCAACGTCTTGATCGAGTTATAGTCGAGTGTGGTGAGAGCAATAATTAACCCTAGTTTCGAGCATGGGTTCGGCTTCATACTGGGTATTTGCGTGATGATGAGGAAGAAAGGGGGGAGCCGTTGGATTGGGAATGAAGGGTGATGATGGGGGTATGTAAAAGAAATTTAAATAAAATGTTGTAAAAATTTATATAAATCGTGTGTAAACTTCAATAATTCATAACTTTTTCATACGAGGTCGAAAAAATGCGAAACCAGTTGCGTTGGAATCGTATGGGCGAGCACTACGCGATGGAGTTGGTTTGGAGTCGTTTGGAGTTAGTGAGAATTTTGGGTAAAATTAAACGTCCGTTTAATTTCATTCGAAATAAAAGCTGAAACGGAAATTAAAATCAAGGTGAGAACTTCTCACTCAATCGAATCAGTTTCGATTTTATTTTAAATAGTTAGATTTAAAATATTTGAATGCATGTTTGAATGTTGATTGATATCTATTGTTTGTTAAAATAGACATTATACGCCGTTAGTAAGCGGATGTTATTTAATAAAAACATATACCGCGAATATTTCATAAACAGTGAAATTGGTATTATAAATAATATCAATATATATATATTGGCATATGTATATATTGCAGTTGATGATTCCCCGCATTTTTAGCGGATGAGACCCTATTACGCCGTTATTAAGCGGATAATATTTAATAAGAACATATACCGCGATAATTTCGTACTGGAGCGAAATTGGTATTGTGCTAATGTTTTTGGATGCAGGAAAACAGGTTGGAGGGATCCAACTGGATTCCTCAACAGTTTTTATTTGATTTCAGATATATTGATATTTGATGGATTTTCATATTAATATATGATATCGTTGTAGTCGTGATTGACTATTTGGTGTGTAGCATCATTGGACCCAGATTTTGGGATTTTAAAATGATTTTAAAGTGATTTTAGAAAGTATACGTTTTATAAAATAATTTTGGAATTGATCCATTTTAAATAAATAAACGTTATAAATTTTAATGTTATAAAAATATGATTTTTGTGAAATACAGTTAAAAACTGATTTTTGAGAATATGATGCTATTGATTTTATAAAATAGTTTAATCGAGATATTTTAGAATTATTGTGAAAAGTTGAAATATAGGATTTATGAAATTTAATTATTTTATGAATCAAAAGGAAGAAGTTTTTAAAGGAATTTAAAGACGTTTAAAAAAGAATAATATAAATTGATTTATATTAAGAGATTTATCAATGGATATTTATAAATTTAAATATGGACATTATAAAACGAGTTTTTATAAGTGTTTGAATGAAGTGAAAATGAATTTCATGATTGAATGGAATTTATAGAATTTTATACGGTGAAGTTATAAATGGAATTTTATAAGCAGTAGGTTTATAAAATTTATTAAGTTATTAAAATAATGATTTTGGATAAATGAATGAATCTTATAAGTTATAAGATTTATAATTTGGGAAGTTAAAAAGAACGATTTTGTAAAATAATCGTTTTATAAGTAATTAACTTATAATATGAACTTTTAGTTTATAATTGAGTTATAAACTAGAATAGGTTAATAAAAGAATTTATAAAAAGGAAGTTTTTATAAATAAATAGAAATGGAAATTTATAAATGTTGTTTTATAAATTTGCAAACAACTTATTCTGATAAGTTAATTGTTATAACCTAGAAATAGAGTTATATTCACGTTTTTAGACAGTGAATAATCCTTTGAAATAAAATGAATAAAAGGATGAAATTTGTTAACAAAGAATATTCACGTTTTTGAATAGTGAATAAGATGTTAAAGAAATTGTTTTGAATGTGATATTTTAAATAGAATTAAAACGATCGAACGAAGTTTTAATTGTGTTGAGATTCGAAACCATAGATTTCAACATTAATTGTTGAAATAGACGTTTTCGAGAAATGAAAAGGAAATAGTGGACTATAACACTGTCGTTATAGTAAATGATTTCCGAAAGGAAATGTTTTGTATAGTATTGGGATTTATATATCTATTTTAATTTCGAATCCCTATACTAGTGATTTTGGGTTGTCGTAACAATGTTTTACGTAACATTCGTTTTGGCCCAAATAAATATGTTTAAGAGAATGATTTCCTTAAAGAATGAAATATATACTTAATTTCGATTAAAGTATATTGAATATTTTCTAAGTGTTGAAAATAAATAAAATTTGTGAATTACTTATGAATAAATAAGTATGAAAATGTTTTCCAATATAAAGTGAATATCTTAAGAATTTATCTTTTTGAAGATAAATTGAAATGAATAATCGAAATCGAATATTCATTGATATTTTGGAATTATAAATTCACTAAGGAATTTATAAAGGAAGTGGAATTTGTTTAAAAATAAATATTGATTTATTTTTGAAGTATTGAAAGTTTATATCTAGTGAAGATATTTTGGAAAATAAATAATTTGGAAAATTATTTGGAAACTGGTGATGTGTGCATATCCATTGATAGTTCAATAACCGACTATCAATATTTCCCTTTGAACGGGTAATTGATGTGAATTATTTGAATGTGAATGCTACACTTATTTTTAAATAAGCGCTCACTATTCGGGTTAACCGGGAAAGGACCATGGGGTCGTATAACCCATTCCGAATATGTGATACGTCGTTATAATTGCATTGAAGATCGGTGTTGAAGACCCGGTATTTGCGAGAGCGATAGGATGACCTGTCGATTTACTCTGCACCGAGTAGCTACGGTATAGAGTTCTCCATATGTGATGGTGAATCCGATCAGGATTGTGAATATCCGGATTGCAAGGACTTCTTTGTAAGTGCCTTAGGTTTTGTTCGATCCCGGAACAGACTTGTATGGATTGTATGTCTGACATTACAAGTTGAGATATAAAGCCGATTTCTTTCAAATATATTTCTGTTGGTGGCGAAGAATTTATTCTTTAGCTTAACACCCTTCTCTGAGACGTACGAGCTCAGAGGTTATATAGTTGAAGTTATCAGCGATATATTCCCAATTTGGTAATGTGACATGCTGAGTGATGCTGAAATGATCATTGTGTTGATTATTGTGATAGGATCGTTTATTTGATCGTCTATCTTGGTGATCATTGTGTTGATCATTTGTTGACCCAAAGCATGGCTTTTGTATAAAGTATGTTTTTGTGGACGTGACTTCGTCGAACCTCACACCCCGGAAATGGTCAAAACAGGAAAGATGCGGCAAGGTTATGAGGGGTAGCACCCTTTAGGGTATGTACATTTCCTTCTGGATAGAGGTGGTATCATGGTATGGAGCCCAGATATTTAACCTATGTGGTTACTACGAATTTATTACTTTGTGGTTGTTGGTTTTCGGGATCCCGTGAGAAAGGTCGTTTACGATCGGGGAATGGCGTGCTCGTGTCAGTAGTTACCCAGTTAGGGGTAACCCGGCCTTGTGTTGGCAGAGTTCCGGTTTGGTTCTCGGGGATGTCTTTCCAGAGGCATTCTCATGTGGCAATGGGAAGTTCCTTGGCCTGACCATTTGTTGGAAATCCAAAGAAACAATACGAAACTTGTACGGTTTTAGTTGTAGAACCTGCCATCTAATATGGTAGCTATTAGTAGGCATAATATAATGGTACCTATGCTGGCTAAGATTTATATTCTACTTTCGAAATGAATTTCTTCTACACTATGCACTAATAATAATATCAAAATTGATTTGATTTTAATGCGTATCAAGCATGTTTGGCTATCATAAGGAGAAATCTTCTCCAAGTCTGCGTTTGCATTGTGTGTGTGGCAGGAGGTCTTATGGTAGTCTCATTTTTAAAAGCATTGCGAATTGAATTTAAAAATATTCCTCTATTTTGATTTTAAAGTTAAATAAACTGTTTTGAGTTCTCACACCAGTCACATGACTGACTTGGAGTTTATTGTTTTCCTTCCTAAACTCTGGGTGCCCACCAATTTCCACACGGGCAGTCAAGAGTTAGGTTTATCAGGATATTCTGGATATTCTGGAGTTGCTGGAGGCAAGCTGGATGGCATGGCGTATTACTTATATAGTATTTCTTTTTCCGCTGCACTGTTTGTTGTTGTTGTACACTCTGATGATATGATGTAATGAAATGTGATGTAATGTAATAACTGATATAGTTATTTGTTTAAAGATTATTCATTTATTATTATATGTTGTTCCGCTGCGAATTGTGAGATTCTGATGTTGTTCTGTTGTTTTCTGTTCCGTCCTATTTTCTTCTGTTTTTCTTTTTCCTCTATTCTCTTTTTCCCTCTATTTTAAAATTTCCTATCTTCTATTTTCTCTGCCCTCTATCTTTTCTGCCCTTTTCTCTCTTTTTCCTTTCTTTCTTCTTTCTTAAACCCATAACATTTTGGTTTTTCGGCAACGAAAGATCGCAAACGTTACATCTGGTATCAGAGCTTATGGTTAAGCGACAACCATGGTTCTGTTGGGTATTATTCATTAGAGATAGAGTCAGCAGTACTCTAGAATGAATTTGAGTGTAATAATAGCTATGAGAGCGTATTTGTTAGTGAATATATAAAATTGTGTTATATTGTGATGATTGGTTTATTGAGTGGTATATGAATTTTCGTCAGCGTGGTCCGCAAGACTATGCCGAAGGGGTTTCTAAACACTTGAATAGAACAATTCGACACAGTATTGATCTTTAAATTGGGTAAATGAAATAAATTTTACTTGATTATATTTTTATATATAAAGAAATAATTTTTCAGAATTATTAAAGTATATAAGTTGATTGTTAGGTTGTTTGAATAATCTAAATAAAAGAATAATTGTATAAGCAAATGAATTATAAGAATTGGATTATAATTAAAGTGATTTACAATTATGAAATAAACTTATATATATAAGAAGTGAAACTATATGAATATGAATTGTAAATAAAAATGAATGTGAACTTAAGTTATGTAAATGAAATTCGATTTTGAAATTGATATGAAATAATGAATATAAGTATTAATTCATTAAAATCTAATGTTATTAGAAAGTTGAATAATTGAATGAAAATCATGATTTTTGTGAAATACAGTAAAATCCAATGTTAATGAATCAAATGTGATTTGATATTGAAAACCCTTTCATTTAATATTAATGAGAATATGAATGAATGTTTATTGGTTATGAATGATAGTTGGTTGATGTTTGAATATGTTGCATTTGCTATGTTGACATATATAGTTATTATGTTGCTATATGTTGTATATCGATACTATTATCTATATGCATGATTCTCATGTTGTTTGTTGAGTGATTAGTAGGTGCGGATCGCGTTTGCTTCGCATTTGGAGCTCGCTTTTGCGCTATATTAGCCGTATATGCTTGCTAATAAAATATAAGGTACATATCTCGGATTACATACCGTACTTTTACACTTTTTTCCCTTCGGGATGCCTCATTACTTGATGAGATGTATATTTGTGATATATATACTGTCATTTTTTTTTCGGATCGAGCCGCGCAAAGGAGACTATGGCGAATTTTTCCGAAAATTTAAAGCGTTAGAAAAAATTTGAGAAAATTGGAAAATTTTGAAAACTTTAACTTTGATTTTGGAATTGAAAGTTAAACAATAGTAGTTGTTTTTGAAAAGATAACTAAATATGATTTTGAAAACTTAGTAAGATTATTGTAAGAAGTTTAACTATGAATTTTGGGAAAGTTAATAAATTCTGTACTTTTCTTACTTGTAATTTCGAGGACGAAATTCTTTTAAGTGGGGAAGATTGTAACGACCCAGAATTTTTGATAATTAAAATTTGAATATTTAATTAATTTTAAATATTAATAAGTGAATTTATAAGTCAAATAAATTTTTATTTGAATTATTGAATTTAATTGGATTATTAAATCGATAATTTAATACGTTAAATTATGGAAATAATTGAAAATATAGTTAAATATGATTGAAAATGATTTGTAAAATTTTATTATATCATATTCAAGTTAGAATGATATTTTAGAACTTTTAAAATCGAATTAAAAGTTAATTTGTGAAAATTGAATATTTTAATATTAAAATCGACTAGTAAAAATAGTCAATTTTTGAACAGTCTCAGAATTGAACGAAACCAGTTCCACTGGATCCGTAATAGTTAGTTATTACCGGATTTCAATTTTCGTGTCAATCGGAGTTACTGTTTGATCGTGGCAGCTCGAAACGCATCGATTTATTTTTAATTTAAATTTGGCGAGTGAAAATAGCCATTTTTCAAAAAGTATCGGATTTCGACGAAACCAGTTTCATCGGATCCGTAATGTGATATTATTGTAAGGTTTCAAATTTCAAGTCGATTGGATTTACGGTTTGTCCGGTACAAATTAAAACGCCTAGAAATCGACTTAAATCGGTTTAATTCAAATTGAGCGTTTACAGCCATAACTCGCACATACTTCCGAATTAGCTTTCGAAACCTGTTCCATTGTGTCCGAAACGCGGGGTAAACCTTAGAAACGCTGGTTACGGCGCGTAAATCGGAGTTCGGAATTTCCGGGATGAATAGTGTTTCGTCGGTTCCTTATAAATAGCCCACCATCTCAAAAATTAATAAAAAAATATATACAAAAACCCTAACTATATACTGCAGCCGGCCCTAACCAATGTATGGCCAGAATTTTCTCAACTTCATCCCTCGATTCCTCCAAATCCATCAAGAATTAGCAAGAATGTTCAACTACAAAGTGGTAGAGCACGACGAGAGCTTGGAGATCAACGGTGGAGATCGTGTTTGGTGTCGTGTGGAGTGAGCTACAGGGGGCCGTTCCCTACAGGTCGCGCACGCATTCCTAGGAGGAGGAGAGGGCCGAGTTTGCTGGTGTTTGGGCCGAGTGTGGTTGTGGTGGAGAGCTTCGAGTTGCAACGTCTTGATCGAGTTATAGTCGAGTGTGGTGAGAGCAATAATTAACCCTAGTTTCGAGCATGGGTTCGGCTTCATACTGGGTATTTGCGTGATGATGAGGAAGAAAGGGGGGAGCCGTTGGATTGGGAATGAAGGGTGATGATGGGGGTATGTAAAAGAAATTTAAATAAAATGTTGTAAAAGTTTATATAAATCGTGTGTAAACTTCAATAATTCATAACTTTTTCATACGAGGTCGAAAAAATGCGAAACCAGTTGCGTTGGAATCGTATGGGCGAGCACTACGCGATGGAGTTGGTTTGGAGTCGTTTGGAGTTAGCGAGAATTTCGGGTAAAATTAAACGTCCGTTTAATTTTATTCGAAATAAAAGCTGAAACGGAAATTAAAATCAAGGTGAGAACTTCTCACTCAATCGAATCAGTTTCGATTTTATTTTAAATAGTTAGATTTAAAATATTTGAATGCATGTTTGAATGTTGATTGATATCTATTGTTTGTTAAAATAGACATTATACGCCGTTAGTAAGCGGATGTTATTTAATAAAAACATATACCGCGAATATTTCATAAACAGTGAAATTGGTATTATAAATAATATCAATATATATATTGGCATATGTATATATTGCAGTTGATGATTCCCCGCATTTTTAGCGGATGAGACCCTATTACGCCGTTATTAAGCGGATAATATTTAATAAGAACATATACCGCGATAATTTCGTACTGGAGCGAAATTGGTATTGTGCTAATGTTTTTGGATGCAGGAAAACAGGTTGGAGGGATCCAACTGGATTCCTCAACAGTTTTTATTTGATTTCAGATATATTGATATTTGATGGATTTTCATATTAATATATGATATCGTTGTAGTCGTGATTGACTATTTGGTGTGTAGCATCATTGGACCCAGATTTTGGGATTTTAAAATGATTTTAAAGTGATTTTAGAAAGTATACGTTTTATAAAATAATTTTGGAATTGATCCATTTTAAATAAATAAACGTTATAAATTTTAATGTTATAAAAATATGATTTTTGTGAAATACAGTTAAAAACTGATTTTTGAGAATATGATGCTATTGATTTTATAAAATAGTTTAATCGAGATATTTTAGAATTATTGTGAAAAGTTGAAATATAGGATTTATGAAATTTAATTATTTTATGAATCAAAAGGAAGAAGTTTTTAAAGGAATTTAAAGACGTTTAAAAAAGAATAATATAAATTGATTTATATTAAGAGATTTATCAATGGATATTTATAAATTTAAATATGGACATTATAAAACGAGTTTTTATAAGTGTTTGAATGAAGTGAAAATGAATTTCATGATTGAATGGAATTTATAGAATTTTATACGGTGAAGTTATAAATGGAATTTTATAAGCAGTAGGTTTATAAAATTTATTAAGTTATTAAAATAATGATTTTGGATAAATGAATGAATCTTATAAGTTATAAGATTTATAATTTGGGAAGTTAAAAAGAACGATTTTGTAAAATAATCGTTTTATAAGTAATTAACTTATAATATGAACTTTTAGTTTATAATTGAGTTATAAACTGGAATAGGTTAATAAAAGAATTTATAAAAAGAAAGTTTTTATAAATAAATAGAAATGGAAATTTATAAATGTTGTTTTATAAATTTGCAAACAACTTATTCTGATAAGTTAATTGTTATAACCTAGAAATAGAGTTATATTCACGTTTTTAGACAGTGAATAATCCTTTGAAATAAAATGAATAAAAGGATGAAATTTGTTAACAAAGAATATTCACGTTTTTGAATAGTGAATAAGATGTTAAAGAAATTGTTTTGAATGTGATATTTTAAATAGAATTAAAACGATCGAACGAAGTTTTAATTGTGTTGAGATTCGAAACCATAGATTTCAACATTAATTGTTGAAATAGACGTTTTCGAGAAATGAAAAGGAAATAGTGGACTATAACACTGTCGTTATAGTAAATGATTTCCGAAAGGAAATGTTTTGTATAGTATTGGGATTTATATATCTATTTTAATTTCGAATCCCTATACTAGTGATTTTGGGTTGTCGTAACAATGTTTTACGTAACATTCGTTTTGGCTCAAATAAATATGTTTAAGAGAATGATTTCCTTAAAGAATGAAATATATACTTAATTTCGATTAAAGTATATTGAATATTTTCTAAGTGTTGAAAATAAATAAAATTTGTGAATTACTTATGAATAAATAAGTATGAAAATGTTTTCCAATATAAAGTGAATATCTTAAGAATTTATCTTTTTGAAGATAAATTGAAATGAATAATCGAAATCGAATATTCATTGATATTTTGGAATTATAAATTCACTAAGGAATTTATAAAGGAAGTGGAATTTGTTTAAAAATAAATATTGATTTATTTTTGAAGTATTGAAAGTTTATATCTAGTGAAGATATTTTGGAAAATAAATAATTTGGAAAATTATTTGGAAACTGGTGATGTGTGCATATCCATTGATAGTTCAATAACCGACTATCAATATTTCCCTTTGAACGGGTAATTGATGTGAATTATTTGAATGTGAATGCTACACTTATTTTTAAATAAGCGCTCACTATTCGGGTTAACCGGGAAAGGACCATGGGGTCGTATAACCCATTCCGAATATGTGATACGTCGTTATAATTGCATTGAAGATCGGTGTTGAAGACCCGGTATTTGCGAGAGCGATAGGATGACCTGTCGATTTACTCTGCACCGAGTAGCTACGGTATAGAGTTCTCCATATGTGATGGTGAATCCGATCAGGATTGTGAATATCCGGATTGCAAGGACTTCTTTGTAAGTGCCTTAGGTTTTGTTCGATCCCGGAACAGACTTGTATGGATTGTATGTCTGACATTACAAGTTGAGATATAAAGCCGATTTCTTTCAAATATATTTCTGTTGGTGGCGAAGAATTTATTCTTTAGCTTAACACCCTTCTCTGAGACGTACGAGCTCAGAGGTTATATAGTTGAAGTTATCAGCGATATATTCCCAATTTGGTAATGTGACATGCTGAGTGATGCTGAAATGATCATTGTGTTGATTATTGTGATAGGATCGTTTATTTGATCGTCTATCTTGGTGATCATTGTGTTGATCATTTGTTGACCCAAAGCATGGCTTTTGTATAAAGTATGTTTTTGTGGACGTGACTTCGTCGAACCTCACACCCCGGAAATGGTCAAAACAGGAAAGATGCGGCAAGGTTATGAGGGGTAGCACCCTTTAGGGTATGTACATTTCCTTCTGGATAGAGGTGGTATCATGGTATGGAGCCCATTTATTTAACCTATGTGGTTACTACGAATTTATTACTTTGTGGTTGTTGGTTTTCGGGATCCCGTGAGAAAGGTCGTTTACGATCGGGGAATGGCGTGCTCGTGTCAGTAGTTACCCAGTTAGGGGTAACCCGGCCTTGTGTTGGCAGAGTTCCGGTTTGGTTCTCGGGGATGTCTTTCCAGAGGCATTCTCATGTGGCAATGGGAAGTTCCTTGGCCTGACCATTTGTTGGAAATCCAAAGAAACAATACGAAACTTGTACGGTTTTAGTTGTAGAACCTGCCATCTAATATGGTAGCTATTAGTAGGCATAATATAATGGTACCTATGCTGGCTAAGATTTATATTCTACTTTCGAAATGAATTTCTTCTACACTATGCACTAATAATAATATCAAAATTGATTTGATTTTAATGCGTATCAAGCATGTTTGGCTATCATAAGGAGAAATCTTCTCCAAGTCTGCGTTTGCATTGTGTGTGTGGCAGGAGGTCTTATGGTAGTCTCATTTTTAAAAGCATTGCGAATTGAATTTAAAAATATTCCTCTATTTTGATTTTAAATTTAAATAAACTGTTTTGAGTTCTCACACCAGTCACATGACTGACTTGGAGTTTATTGTTTTCCTTCCTAAACTCTGGGTGCCCACCAATTTCCACACGGGCAGTCAAGAGTTAGGTTTATCAGGATATTCTGGATATTCTGGAGTTGCTGGAGGCAAGCTGGATGACATGGCGTATTACTTATATAGTATTTCTTTTTCCGCTGCACTGTTTGTTGTTGTTGTACACTCTGATGATATGATGTAATGAAATGTGATGTAATGTAATAACTGATATAGCTATTTGTTTAAAGATTATTCATTTATTATTATATGTTGTTCCGCTGCGAATTGTGAGATTCTGATGTTGTTCTGTTGTTTTCTGTTCCGTCCTATTTTCTTCTGTTTTTCTTTTTCCTCTATTCTCTTTTTCCCTCTATTTTAAAATTTCCTATCTTCTATTTTCTCTGCCCTCTATCTTTTCTGCCCTTTTCTCTCTTTTTCCTTTCTTTCTTCTTTCTTAAACCCATAACATTTCGGTTTTTCGGCAACGAAAGATCGCAAACGTTACACTTTCCAAAACTGACTAGTGAAAATATGGTCTCGATCGCAAACAATGCTAAGGGGAACGCCATGGAGGCGAACAATCTCCCTCATGTAGATTTCGGATAAGCTCGAAGCTGTACTGGTAGATCTGACTGGAATAAAATGAGCGGACTTAGTCAGTCTATCCACAATAACTCAGATGCTTTCATTTCCTTTCCTAGATCTCGGTAATCCATCTATGAAATCCATAGAAACTTGCTCCCACTTCCAAACGGGAATCTCAAGAGGCTGCAATAATCCTGGTGTCTTCTGATGGCCCGCCTTGACTTGCTGACAAGTCGCACATCTATTCACAAAAATAGAGACATCGCGTTTCATACCCTTCCACCAGTAGAGTTTCTTTAAATCTTGATACATCTTTGCTACGCCAAGATGTATGGAAAGTCAGGATTGGTGATGTTCCCGAAGTAATTCCTGCCTCAGACCATCAACATTCGGGACACAAATCCTTCTATTTACTCTCAAAATCCCTTCATCATCAATCTGAGCTCCATTCCCATCATAATTACTACCTCCTCTGCTACGAACATTTTCCTTCATACTTCTAAGTCTCACATCCTCGTCCTGTCTAGCCTTTATATGGTCTAATAGAGGAGAAGAAACAATAAGCTGGCACAACAAAGATTTCTTTCTACTCAACGCATCGGCCACTACATTTGCTTTCCCAGGAGTATAGTTTATGTCGAGATCATAAGAAGAAAGAAACTCGAGCCACCGCACTTGTCTCTGATTTAAATCCTTCTGGGTAAAGATATATTTCAGAGACTGATGATCGGTGAAGAGATTAAACTTAGCTCCCAAGAGATGATGTCTCCAAAGCTTTAGAGCAAAGACAACAGCCAGCAATTCTAAATCGTGAGCAGCGTAATTTGCTTCATGTGCCTTCAGCTGACGACTAGCATATGCAATTACTTTCCCATCTTGCATTAGTACTGCCCCCAAACCCTCTCGACAAGCATCGGTAAATACCGTTAATCTTTCACTTCCATTTGGTACAGTAAGCACTGGTGCGGAGGTGAGCTTATCCTTTAACTCTTGGAATGTAGCTTTACACTTATTGCTCCATACAAACTTAGCATTCTTTCGAGTTAGAGCAGTCAGAGGTGCCGAAATCCGAGCAAAGTTCTCAATGAACCTTCGGTAGTAACCGGCAAGGCCTAGAAAACTGCGAATATCAGTAGGAGTCTTAGGTTCTTCCCAATCTTTGATTGCAGCGACCTTGACTGGATCAAAAGAAAATCCTTCACTAGAGGCAATGTGTCCGAGGAATCGGACTTCTTCTTCCCAGAAATGGCATTTAGAGAATTTTGCCTTTAATTGGTGACTCCTAAGAGTCCCCAACACAAAGCTCAAGTGAGATTTATGCTCTTCCTCGGACTTGGAGAACACAAGGATATCATCAATGAAGACTAGAACGAATTTATTGAGTACATCGCGGAAAACACGATTCATCAAGTCGACGAAGAAAGCAGGAGCGTTGGTCATCCCAAAAGGCATAACAAGCCATTCAAAGAACCCGTTCTCAGTACGGAAAGCGGTTTTGAGAATGCTCTCCTCAGCAACTCTAAGCTGGTGGAAACCAGTGGCTAGATCAAGCTGAGAGAAAACAGTCGCTCCATAGAGTTGATCGAACATATCATTGATGCGGGGCAAAGGATATCTGTTTTTCATGGTGAGCTTGTTCAGTTCCCTATAATCAACACACATCCGGAGGAAACCATCAGATTTTGTGACGAAAACTACGGCTGCTCCCCATTCTGAGAAACTAGGTCTGATCAGACCTTTTGAGGATAAGTCTTGAATTTGATTCCTTAATTCGATCTTCTCCCGTGGAGCCATTCTTCTGGGTGGAAGAACTACAGGTCTTGCCCTAGGGATGAGATCGATCCTGAAGTCAATCTCCCGCTTCGGAGGTAAAGAAGTGACTTCACCAAATACGTCGGGAAATAATCTGACCACTGGAGTGGACTCAATATCACCATGGGAAATATCGAGAGAATAAATGAAGCTACCAGCAAACTCCTGGGGTAAGTTGCACTGAATTACTAAAGAATCGCCCTTATCACCTACAAGAGAGACAGTACGGGCACTACAGGAGATATGGGCATCATGTTTATCCAACCAGTCGCCTCCGAGTAGTAGATCGAAAGCGTCAAAACCCAGAACATAAAAGTCACCAGTGAAACGATAATTTCCAAGGAAGAGTTTCACATCCCTACAAACTTTACTAAGGTTCGCAGGGCCACCAACGGGGTTTGAAACACAAAAAGGTACAGAAGAAAATTCAGGAGAAAGGAGATGTTCAAATTTATTACAGAGATCCGACGAGATGAAGCTATGGGATGCTCCGGTATCGAATAAAACGCGAACAGGAGATTTAAACAAAGTAAAAGAACCTTGAAGTGTACCTTGGGAATCGCTAGGAGCGGGAGCAGGTGCTGGCGGTGGAGCTGGAGAGGATGCAGAAGTAACAACGAAAATTCCTGATGCCTTGCCCTTCTTCTGAGTAGGGCAGTCTCTCTTGAAATGTCCCGGCTAAAGGCAAATGTGGCAAAGGTCTCGCCTAGCCGACTGAGCGGGAGGTGGAATCGCAGCACCCAAAGTAGCACAGCTATTCGCGTAGCGTCCCTTTTGGTCGCATCGGTAGCACGTAATGGTAGATAGATTCACAGGCTGCCTCTCGGATGATGAAGACGATGATCCAAGCCCTGGAGTTCTATTCCTCTTATGCCGGTAGAAGTTGCTTTTCTTAGAATTTCCAAAAGACTGGGCCGGTGCAGACTGAGCAGCTGGAGTGGCCCTAGAGGTAGGGTTCTCATACCGGAGAGCCATATCCATCAAAGCAGTGAACGTCTCATGCACATGTGTAATAAGTCGATCGTAAAACTCGGGGCGAGCACTAGCGATAAATTTCTCGTTCTTCTTAAGCGGGGTGTCTATCAAATTCAGGCCGTATTGGGAGAGCTCATTAAACTTCCTCTCGTATTCCGTGAAGGACATATCGCCTTGCTTCAGATCCATAAAGTTTCGATAGAGCTGAGACTTGCCCGCTTCGGGCATCCATTTGACCAAAAAGGCCTCCCTAAAGCACGATAAGAGAGATAAGACAGATTCTAAAATGGAAAATTTTGAATCCTAATTTGGGCAACCGAAGAAGATACCTAAATTGCTCCCAAGTGAGGTCAGCCTCATTAGTGTGGGCAGTAATTGATAGCCACCAATTTAAAGCGGCTCCCTTCATCTGCCATGCCGCCAGTTGTCTCTGCTGGGCATTGGTGATTTCAAGACAGGAGAAGATTCTCTCCAAGTATCGTAACCACTGCTGAGCTTCTATTATGGTTTCTGAACCCGTGAATTTAGTGCCACCCAGCTCAGTATAATCCTTGCAAAGCTTAGTAAATCTAACAGGGGCAGCAGGTGGAGGAGCTGGGGCATCAGCTCGTCCCCTACCTCTAATATTTCCTCGATTCATCCTGAGACATCAAGAATGAATTTAAGGACAGAGGGAAAACATAGATGTCAAAATGTTCTAGATAAGATAAAGTTTAACTTGGACAAGCATTTAATAAAGGCTCTAATTATACGATGGGAAAAAGGAAAGAAATAGTTGGAAAATTTAACCTTAAAACAGGAAGTTTTTATATCAAAATATTTCTTTGAAAAACCTTTTTGAAAATCATTTTATACTTTAAAATATGCTCTCTCACAAGGAAAGGATTCTAGAATTCGACTTCACTCATTCTAGGGTATTGCTACCCTATCTCTAATGAGTTTTTGCTCCTTAGGCTATGGATAAACCAAAGCTTTGATACCAACTGTAACGACCCACTATTTTGCACCATTCAAATTCGACAATAAATAAACATGTCAAGCTTGAATAGTTCAAAACAATAGATTGTAAATAACTTAGGAGCAAATGAAATCAAATCACAGAATCACAGAAACAGATATCAGAAAACTCACAGCGGAATTAAAATACTTAGTGGTTCATGAAGCCACTATAAAATCTCAACCAAATAAAAATTACATAGTTTAGAATCTCCAATACAGTTTTTTTAAAACATAAATAGAAACTGAATCTTCCAAAGTCTTGATTACAAAATAAGATATAGACTGAAAAGCTTCCGGCAGCTCGAAAGGTCTACGGGATGTCCTAGCTCCGGGGAGAAACTGAAGCTGCAACTCAGGTTGACCCGAGCGTAAAATAAAACATAAACACTCGAGTCAGGACATACATACTTATATAGTGTAAGTTAATTCAAGTGTACTGTAATATAGAGCAAGTAACTTAAAGGATGCTTGAGACCGCCCATCCTCTAAGGATCCGTTAAACTATTTACTATGTAGTATATTGCGCTATTATAATAGTGTCTAATTGTAAAATAAACTTACTTTTTAATAGCGTTAAGGGGTTACCCATATAGCCCTTAACACGGAATATATTCCCATAGTCTATACAGTACCGTAATCTCCCCCGTACTGGGCGTCGTCAGAGGGCACTCCATAGGTATGGTACAAAACCAAAATCGTATAAGGCGCGCTAGGGTAGGTGACACGACACAACTAGGCAATGCCAGGGTAGATATACCAATTACGCTTCCGGACCGATGGAAACGCGTAGCCGCAGCTACCGCCCACCTCGAACAACACTCCCAAATCAAAGGTGCGCACCAAAACAATCACAAAAGTAATAGAATGGCATACGTAGAAGTGCATCCGATCAGAGGTGCTACCTCATTAATCCGTCGATCACTCCTGTTTTAGCCACCTTATGCCAACTCACGGGAGTCGGGTCCACGTATTTACCTTAAAGGAACCGTCACCACCATCCTACTTCATTCTGGAATCTCCACCGCGCACACGGTTGGTAAAGTGGTTTTCGGTATTGACAGAGAGTATGCCAGATATCCGATCCCGGTCTCTTTAACAACCAAACGTTATTATAACCCGTGGTTTACACCTTTTAAAAAATGGTATTTATACAAATCAAATATATTTCCAATACTACAATATCAAAATATTGTTTTTAAACATTGGTCATTTTAATATACCATTTAAATCTATTCAATTTATTTAGGAATTAAATTTTCTTTTTACCAAATTTTTAAAGTTAAATTCTTCCTTTAAAACCATCCAAAGACAATTTCTTACTTTTATTAATTACATATTAAATTCCAAAATTTAAACCTCTTTTCCAAAATTTATTTCCATAAATTTATTTTAAACAATCAATTTTCAGTTTCCGTAGCACTTATGAAATGCTACCTAAAGTCTATAGATTAAAACTGTTCAATTATAAAAGACAGCACTTAAATGCTGTAATAGATTTTTCTTAACAATTTAGTTTGAATTCCAAACATAACTTATTATCAATTATTTTCTTAACTGAAATCTTACCTTTATCAAAAATCAAGAATTTCCCCAAAATAAGTTATATTTCAAAATTTTATTTAAACATTCATTTATTTAACGAGTTTGATTCATTCAAAAATTATTATAAAATTTATAAAATCCTTAAATACATTTAAACCAGAATATTATAAACTTCCATTTTAAAATAAATTTAAATTATTTCAGAAAATATTATATAAACCACGGGTCTGTATATAGTTTTCTAGCCTAGGTCAAGTGATACGGATTTATATCATTTCAATCCGCAATTTACAAAACCCCGGGTTCTATCATTTCAAACCCGCAAATCCCAAGTTAAAATTTAAACAGTTAACTGAATAGGTGAATAATACTTATCGTTCAGGCCTAACATTTCAGCCTATAACGATCTAAATTTACAGGGAACTTGCAGTGATGATTTAATCAGTAAATAAGCATTAAATAATATAACTGCAGTAATATTACAAAAGATAAATAACTGATGAGGTGTCAATTTAAAAATGGGGTTTAACATCATACGTTATTATATTACAGGCAGATAAAATTTTAAATAATAATTTACAAATACACTTGCGATTATTCACAGAAATATAGGTATGTTTGTCTGGTGAGAAATACTCACCTGGATGCTGCAGAAAATTTTCTATTCAACAACGAATCTACCCGAAATAAGAGTATAGAAAGCACGATCAATTCACAGCGGAAGCAACGACTTGATCAAAATCTAGAAGAAAATCCAAATAAAACTAAAAATGCGACTTCAATTTACGGTCAAAGCAAATATTTAAATAGAACGAGAATTAGTTCGACTTGCTCGACCACTCCACCCCCTACTTGACCCGTACATCCAAGGCTCGGCCTGCTCATGTCACATCCAAGGCGAAAATACTTGACTTATAAATAATTTCTCAGTATCCTAAAACTTATGCACATAATATCTCTGACATGTATCCTCTATACCAATTATAACATCATAAACTACACTAGTACCATAGCCAAAATATTAGAACTCTATGCTTCCAAATTTCCAGAATCATAACTCCACCTCCTTTCATGAATTCCAGAAGTAAGTATGCAGCTTCTCTATGTTGCAATTCCACTACCCTAACAATATTACAAATGACTTACGCATAAATTTCAAATGGCCACACTTACTATTTGGACCTGTACATGCGTGTGTCACGGCCTTAGAGGGGTATTGCATCTTTTTCTTTCTTTCTCTTTTTTTTTCCTTTTTCATTTTTTTTTTACATATATATGACACGGCATGGGCATCAGTATTAGGTCTTGTCTATCCGAAGGCACACACTTACTAAAACATGCTAGGGAAAACTAGGTATGGATTGGGCATAAAAGTTTACAGTCTACATAATCAAAACTATGCCACTGTCTCATTTCTTTTGAAAACGTGGTGCACGCAACATATATACTATATATATATATAAAATTCTACTCTGTTCTACTATATATCCACCTCCCCTTAAAACTTCATTTACGCAACATGCGTGGCTAGAGTGGCAACAGACTTCAGGCTTGGTCATATCAATACATGCTGAAACCTTCCTAAATGCGTATCAAGAAGTGATAAAGTGGACACAAGCTTGGCTCGGTCAGTCCTAATGCATGCTTTTATATGCATGCGCACCAGGCAACGGTGATACGGGGGACACGACTGTTGTGGGCACACACACACACGAACAGAGCATCAGGGCTCGGCTATGTTATCCCAAACGCATGCTTTTATAAAATGAACGTTTGCCAAAGTTTGCCCAAAAATGGTCGGTCAAAACAAAACAAAACTCGGTATGGCATGACATTGGTCTGCCTATAGCCTTAACATCAACGGCCAGGGAAGTAGCCGAGCAAGGAAATCAGAGAACACAAGAAGAAGAAAGTAAAACTGGAAGAAGAAAAGAAAAAGACAAAGAAAAACCATTACCTGATTTGAAGCTCTGTACGCAAGAAGGAGATAATACAAGCTATAGGAGATGCAAAGGTATTTGGAATAGCTGGTATATATAAATGAGCTTCAGGTTTTAAAGTGGTCACGGCAGGGGAAAATTTATAAAGTGGCAACATATCTTGATTGAGAAGCAATAAATTTCGTATTAAACAAAGGAAGGCCGAGTGAGATTTAATTCCCAGTCTTCTTCTTTTGAAAAGATAAGGCTAACTTGATTTACACGTGATGCTAGAAATCAGAGCAAAATTTTTGGCAAAGTAAAATCCAAGCTGCATGCGTTGATTACTTCCCAGTTTATTTTGATTGAACGCTTATATATGCGTGATTTATGCAAAGAAGAAATGGCAAGGCAAGGTTTAAAAGCAGGAGTTGATTTTTAGGCAAGAGATTTTGGAATTTAAAGTTTTATACCAAAATTTTAAACCCAATGAAAGCTGTGGAAAAAGGTAACGTTTGCTATAAAAACTACTGACTGATATCTTAATCCATATAGATATTTAAATATGATTTTTACAATACGCCAAACCGACGCAATACAAAACACCCAAAATTTATATAAAAATAACGTTTTTAATTTATACGTTTATTACGTTACTTATACCATAAATTTTACGCGCCCTTTAAACGTGAAATCCAACAGTTCATAAATACACTAAATTCTTCAAAATTATTACTTAACAAATTTTTTATTGGTTTACATATATTATATATACAAAATTCATTTTATTAACATTGCGAATTGAGTCGTCTATTAACAAAGTTAAAAACTTCAAAACTTTTAAATTTTATTTTTAGACCTTTGGAAAAAGATTTACATCAAATATATATATATATATATATATATATTAAAAATAAATTTCAAGATTTAATAATTAAAAGAAATAAATTGCTAGAAAAACTAGGGCTGTTACAATATATGGAATAATGCTTTATCGTGGATAAGTAGATTTTCACTTTGAACTTTCCCTCTTTAAAACTTATCGGATCTACTGGCTAATCGGTGAATTATTTCATCTTGAACCGTCGGCCTTATTGTATATCCGGACAATAAGTTTTACGAAGCATTGATTCCCTTCTCATCCAATCTCTTGGTTGTGTTCATTTTGGTCCTGAACAATTTTTGGTTCTGCGAGTGTTTTAGAGAGTAAAAGCCTTTTAATATTCTCATAGAGCCGACGCAGCTCACACTAACATAGGTGATCGCAACCATTAAGAGTATCCTACATATACCCCACTTGTTATTTCCAAGATATGGTCATCATTAAAAAACATAGTTTTAACCTTTACATACTTATGTAGGCATGCATTTATGTTGTGCACCATAGGAATTGAGTTGGACTATGTCCATGCAAATGCATTACGTCTTGAGTTATTCAGAACTGGTTTGCATATTGATCCTAGTCCGTGGGATCTCCAATCGCTAGGATAGGTTTCCGTATAAGATAACTCTTTGTGGTTTATGCTTTTAAACTCATTCCCCTCGATGCGCAGTCAATTTTCTCTCTTGATAAACTTTTAGTAAATGGATCCGCTAGGTTATCATTTGTTCTCACATAGTTTATGGAAATTGTTCCATTTGAGAGTAAATTTCTAACTGTGTTATGGCGTCGACGAATATGTCGTGACTTTCCATTATACACAAAGTTGTGCGCTCTACTTAGCGCAGCTTGGTTATCACAGTGTATACATATGGCCGGTACAGGTTTAGGCCAAAATGGAATATCTTCTAAAAAGTGACGAAGTCATTCTGCTTCTTCGTCTGCTTTATCTAATGCAATGAACTCTGATTCCATAGTGGATCGAGCTATGCATGTTTGTTTAGTACATTTCCATGACACTGCTGCCCCTGCTAGGGTAAAGACAAAACCACTTGTTGATTTTGATTCCTCTGAATCTGCAATCCAGTTTGCATCACTATATCCTTCTAAGACGGCAGGATATTTTCCATAATGTAAGGAATAGTTATTGGTATTTTTTAAATATCCAAGCACTCTCATTAGTGCTTTCCAGTGTTCCTTCCCTGGATTGCTTGTATACCTGCTCAATCGACTTACTGCATAAGCTATATCTGGTCTTGTGCAATTCATGAGATACATGAGACATCTTATTACACGAGAATATTCCAGTTGCATTACACTCTCATCAGTGTTTTTATGCAGTACTTCTGATGGATTAAAAGGTGTATTTACTCCTTTAATTCCAAAGTTTTGAAATCTTTCAATCACTTTTTCTACATAATATGATTGAGATAACTCAATTCCATTAGGTGTTCTTATTATTTTTATTCCCAATAACATCTGCAACATCCAAGTCTTTCATGGCGAAATTGTTGATCAACATTTTCTTTATGGTCTCAATTACCTGAGTATTTGGACCGAATATTAGCATATCGTCCACATATAGACAGATCATCACATATGATTGTCCAAGTTGTTTATAATAAACACATTTGTCACATTCATTTATACGAAAAACATTTCTCATCATGACACTATCAAATTTTGCGTGTCATTGCTTTGGAGCTTGTTTTAGTCCGTATAATGATTTGACTAATCTACAGACTTTGTTTTCATTTCCTTTGGAAATAAATCCCTCATGTTGCTCCATGTAAATCTCCTCATCGAGATTTCCATTTAAGAATGCTGTTTTTACATCCATCTGATGAATCTCTAGACTATAGATGGATGTAATTGCTATTAGCATTCTTATAGAGGTTATTCGTGTTACCGGCGAATATGTATCAAAAAAGTCTACTCCTTCTTTTTGACGATATCTTTTGGCTACTAATCTGGCTTTATACTTGTCGATAGAGCCATCTGCTTTCATTTTCTTCTTGAAAATCCATTTGCAGCCAATTGGTTTTATTCCTGGTAGAATATCAACAATTTTCCAAGTTTTATTACTTAGAATTAAATCAATCTCACTTTGGATTGCTTCTTTCCAACATGAGGATTAAGAAGATGACATTGCTTCCTTGTACGTTTGAGGTTCGTGCTCTAATACATATGTTAAAAAGTCCGAACCAAATGTTTTGAAAGTTCTAGCCCTTACGCTTCTTCTTGGTTCAGCATCCTCAATTTCATGATGAGTTTCATCTTCATGCGAATCGTTTGATTCTTCGCTTGTCCTTTTTGGGACATTATTTCCTGCATTCCTTTTGTGCGGAAACACATCTTCAAAAAATGAGGCATCTCTTGATTCCATGATTGTATTTACATGAATATCAGTTATATCAGACTTGAATACAAAAAATCTGTAGGCACTACTATTTTGGGCTGGCCCAAGATAATAACAATCTACTATTTTTGGTCCAAGTTTGACTCTCTTGGGAGGCGGAACTGGAACTTTTTCCAAGCACCACCACACTTTGAGGTATTTAAAACTTGATTCGTGTCCTTTCCATATCTCATATGGAATCGTTCCTGTTTTATTGTGAGGAACCTTATTTAATATATGATTAGACATATTTAGTGTTTCCCTCCACAAGTTCGTCGGTAGACCAAAAGTTAAAAGCATTGCAGTAATCATATCTTTTAACGTTCTATTTTTCCTCTCGGTTACACCATTTTGTTGTGGTGAATATGGAGCTGTTGTTTGATGAATTATTTCATTTTCTTCACAGAATTGTTCAAATGGTGATTCATACTCTCCACCTCGATCAGATCTTAATATCTTGATCTTTTTATTTAACTGATTTTCTACCTCAGCCTTGTATTTTATAAACGCTGTTATTGCTTCATCTTTACTATTTAAAAGATATACATAGCAATATCGCGTATAATCGTCAAAAAAAGTAATGAAATACTTTTTCCCACCTCTTGTAGGTAATGATTTAAAATCACATAAATCTGTGTGAACCAAACCTAGTGGTTCGGTGCTTCTATCAACAGATTGAAATGGTTTTTTAACCATTTTTGCTTCTACACATGTCTCACATTTGTAGTTCTTATCTACTTGGAAATTTGAAATCAATCCCAAGTTTGATAATTTCTTCATTTTTCGGAAGTTTATGTGTCCTAATCTATCGTGCCATAGTAAAATTTCGTGCTCAAGCAAGTAAGAAACTTCAATTTTATTAATAGCACAATCAGAATACATAGATTTATTGCCGATAACGGCTACGTTTGCCTTAAATAGGCCATCACATAAATAACCCCTTCCGATATACATTCCAGCTTTGAACATAACCATCTTGTCTGATTCGAACACAATTTTGAATCCTTTTTTTGATAGCACTGAGCCGGAGATCAGATTCTTGTGTATGTCTGAAACGTGAAGCACGTCATTCAATTTGACAGTTTTTCCAGAAGTGAACTTGAGGATAACTGTGCCACTGCCTTCGATCATGGAAACTGCAGAATTATCCATGTAGAGTCTTTCTTTCTGATCGAATTTCTGGTATGTTGAAAACATGGTTTTTTCAGAGCAAACATGACGAGTAGCTCCTGTGTCAACCCACCATTGGTTAGGGTTCTGAACCAAATTGCATTTAGAAATAACCGCTGAAAAGGTGGACTTATCCATTTTCATGTTGTCAACTGTTGTCATCTCTGTTTTAGTATAAAACAGTAAAATTCATAAGATGTTATACGTCTAGTATACCAAAACAGATAATAATCAATTATAAACTCGTCGCACAAGTTCATAACTCAGATTTCCACTACACTGAAATTCTGTATTAATTATTATAACAATATGAATGTTGTAAACAGGCTACAACAACAGCGTTATACTATTTTGAATAAATAGTATAACCAGAATAACGGATAGAATATAGAATAATATATATAAATATACAAACAGACTAGAATTCTAACCGGATTATGTCTGAGGCTCGTCGTAACGATTTTCTTAAGAATTTTATTTCAAAATTCTTCCAAGATACAACAGACGTATTCTGCTCGAGATTGTAATGAGTATATCACTCTGTGATTTAGAGTATTGTAGCAGAAGAGAAGAAGAAGATTCAGATTCTGAAAAACGAGTGAGGAAAGTGATCAGTTTTCCTTCTTATTTATAGTTGGTCTGTATCTCTTCCGAACGGTCGTGTCTGCACCCGTTCGCTCAAACAGTTGCGTCCGTACCACTTCGTACAGTCGCACCCGCCTGCCCGCGCCACTTCAATCGGGTCGCACCTGCTCATGCCGCATCCATTCGCCCGCGTCTGCTTCTCGCACCTCCGCTTCTGTTCGCATCTAACGGGTCGCGCCTCTTCAGTCCGCTTTATGAACAGTCGCATCCGTCTTCACCTGCCCGCTTCTCTTTAAATTTCAGGCCCAGCCCAGTTTCACCCGAAGCCCAAAACCGTTAAACGATGGCCTAGCAAAAATAATAGTCATTTTAGACCCGTACCCGAGCCCGGTTCGGTTCGGTCGGTCGGATGGCGGCGGCGCGCGCGCGTGTGATGGTTTTGGGCTTCGCGCTCAGGCCCCCAACCTCCTCATGAGAAAGCCATATATAAACCAATATAGCTTCAATAATTTGGCGATGTGAGACTTTGTATATTTCATTCATTTAGTTTGTTAAGGAATTCCAACACTTATACCATCAAATGGATATAATATTATAGTGTTCATATAAAACTTACAGTGAGTTATGATTAGTTAACAATTACAGTTGGACATTGACGCATAGAGTAGTTTGTAGCTGCGCTTATTTATAAATGCATATGCTACTTAATAACAAATAGTGATATAAACTATTTGGTAATGTGTCAAAATCTTTTAATTATGATCAAAACATCATTAAGGGAGAAGGTTGAATTTTAAAAACCGACCCCTCTCATGAGATCCTCTGGCTTGGCCATTGCCACTACATATAGGGATATTATTAGAATATATTGCTTCACTTTTAACTTGCTTCTTCGTGTTTGTCTGCCTGCATGTATACGAAGTTATCAGTGATTACACTGCAATATCCAGACTCCTATCATAATACATTGCTGCCAGACTCTTCTTTCTACTCATTGTATTAGTATAATAAATTACAAAATTTGGTCAAAATAGTGGAAAAGGTCGCCATCTGTTACAGGGTAAGTGGTTTTCTATTAAATGATCTAAAGGTGTGATCATGTCTTGTAAGATACACAATCTACACATCTTGGTCCTTTTAACTAAGCTGAAAATATAATAAAAGATGTGCAAAAAAATGACAATCCTTAACCTCACATACTATATTTAATCCACATTACCTTTATTCTAAGTCGCTATTTGTAACAACTTCCAACTATTGTACGATTTTAATTATGTCCTTCGAGCTAGCTAATTCAACTATAATATTGTCTCTCTTCTGTCACAAAGGAAGACAAATAAAATTTCAAGTATATTTAGAAAGATAAATAGATCTACCTAATTACATTGACTGTTTGATTAATATTTAGCGTGTTAATGTTTCTTAACTTTGATCAATTCAAGAACATGCATGTAGTAATGCATAACATCTGATCACAAACATTATAAATAGCCATGTAAGTTATGTTCAAATCCAAACCATTCAAAACATTTCCTAACCTACAGGTCCTAGTTTCAATTTAAATGACTTCTTATATTATTATTCTAGCTCTCCTTGCAACTGTTGCTTCTGTGGCATTTGCTGCTGATCCTAGTCCTTTGCAGGACTTCTGTGTTGGCATCAAAATGCCTGATGGTACTATTTTACATTTGTTTAAATATATCTACCACCCGTATTGATAATGAATTGCATAGAAAGAAAAAAAAAACGTGTACCCTTTATTGCAGTATTTGTGAACGGACTAGTATGCAAGGACCCAAAGATGGCAGTAGCGGAAGACTTCTTCTTTCAAGGGCTCGACAAGCCTGGAAATACATACAACAACGTGGGATCAAACGTTACGCTTGTTAACGTAGATAGAATCCTTGGTCTGAACACTCTTGGCATTTCTCTGGCAAGAATAGACTATGCACCTTATGGGCTCAACCCACCACACACTCATCCTCGTGCAAGTGAGATCCTAACCGTGGTTGAAGGAACTCTCTATGTTGGATTTGTCACTTCCAATCCTGACAACAAACTCTTCACCAAGGTAATTAATTGTTTATATTTGTATGATGATCATTCATGAAAATAAATACATGATTAATATTGATGCTCATTAATTTGATGATAGGTCCTTCAAAAGGGTGATGTGTTTGTGTTCCCGCAAGGACTGATCCATTTTCAGTTCAATCCTGGGCATTCGATGGCGGTTGCATTTGCAGGACTTGGAAGCCAGAATCCGGGTACTATTACAATTGCTAATGCAGTGTTCGGATCTGACCCACCAATCAATGCAGATGTGCTTGCCAAGGCATTTCAACTGGACAAAAAGATTGTTACGGAGCTTCAGGCTAAATTTTGGGCTGACATGAACTGAAGTATATTGATATTTCCCCTGATGTATTCACCCATTATTAATGTCTAAATAATAAGCAAGATATTGTCTCTTGTGTATGCCTGCATCTTTCTAGCGATAATATCATATAATTTAATCATAGGAGCGGCTATTTAAATTTTAAACACAATATGACACACAACAGCATCGGATTTGATTTATCTCTCCCACTGAAAATAATTAAGAAACTAATCTCCTCTTTCCAAAACTTTCGTGGAATTAGAAATCAAAAACACACAACAATCGCTGGAGACCTGGAGTCAGCACCACCTGTAAGCATCACCATCGCCGCTCACCTCCTCGATGATGGTTGAAGTCGCAATCGTCAAAGTGGTGATAGCGTGAGCTGCAGTCCACATAGGCGTCGGAACAAAAATTGATGCTATAAGCAAAAAACTGTCACGTCACCTGAACAAAAATTGATGACATAGGGAGGAGGGGGCAAAAAAAAAAAAACACACACACACTGGCGCTAAACTTTCATGGCAAAAATTGGGGCAATAGCAAAAGTTGCACTTAAAGGGTATATTTGTCCGTATTAATGCGTGATTCCAAAAGTGACATTTTAATTTGTTGCAAAACCAAATACCTTAGAAGTAAATTTGGAACAATTTGAAATGTATCCAAACATCGGAAAAATATATTTAAGTTAGAAAATGAAACTTGATCCAAATCGCTTTGTTAATCCAAACTACATATCGAAAGATGTGATCATTTTCAAATCAGTCATTTATCTATATGATTTAGGCATGTTTTGAAGAGATACTAGGTACATCATCTAATTGGAACATTCAAAGGCATTGTAGCGTTCTACTCGACAGTACGAGCTATCGCTCCAAGTTTCTCTCAAATCTGACTTAAAATGAAAAAGTTATGAAACGAAGATGACCGATTCAACTTGTTGATTCTATTAGGTACCGAACAGAATTATACCAACCGACCAAAATATGCTAAAACTATTGGAACTAACCCGGTTTGCATCGTATGAAAAATGTGAATTTTAAAAAAAAAAATTCTCTAATTGGAACTTGATGGACCTATGAAGTCTAATATATACAGCACATCCAATCTAATTATTTTAATTAAAATCATATTTTGTTTTAATTAGTTTGTTTTTTGTAATTATTCCATGATAATTAAACGAATATTTGTATAATTTGAATATATAATATAACATTATATATTCTAGTACGTATAATGTGTGATATATGGACAAGCACCATTGTCCCAGTGGTTAAGTGATTTGGGTTTGGTGCGAGAGGTCACAAGTTCGAAACTTGCCTAACATGATTCGAACGTTTATTGACATGTGATATGTTGTCACAATGATTTGTTGTATATAAAGTACCATTTCAAAAAAAAAAATGTGTGACATATGTGTGTGATGTGCAGTACACTAAAGGTGTGCATGATCAAGTTTATACAGAGATATTGTGATTTACGTCTACTATGTATATACCATGCACGTGCATACACGGATATATGTGCCATAAATAAATGACCGTTTTTCTACTATTAGTAAAGAGAATTCGATGAATAGATTTTCACGGCGTCTTTTTAAATTTCGAAATGTCATATATCCATTAACGGAATCTAACAATCGATTTGTAATCTCCACCACCACTCCCATCTTAATCATCCATCAACGGAATTCACCATCAATTTGCTTAAAATAAAAGTACCGTGACCACTAAAGTTTTGCACTTATAGCACACATCCGTCCTAAAATTTTTATTAAATAAAAAGTAAAAATTTCTAGCTACTGGATGCATATACGTATGATTTACGCTAGTATATATAATGCATGTATGTATGTACTACGTAAATATACAATTTTTGAAATTTTATTAAATAATTAATAGATAATTCTAAAATTACTTTTATTATATTTTGACTATGTCTTGAATTTTTGAATTCGAGTTTTAAAAAAATAAATCTAATTTGACTTGCAAACATTAAAATTTGCAAAGCTAGATCTAAGATATTTATTTAAAATTGAAAATAACTTATGCTCAACTTGATAAAAATATTATAAAATATATATATTAAAATGAATTTCTTATATGTTGCTGAAAGTAATTTTAATATATATATATATATACACACACACACACACACACACACGCACACTTTGAATATTTTATGTAAATAAATATTGTAAAAGATTTTTTAAACCGCCGAAAGGAAATTTAACATATATGTATACAATATTTATTATTTTAAAATGAATTTAATTTATTACTATAATTTAAATCATTTAACCAAAAAGTTATAGTTTAAAAATAAGAGAAATATGCTTTAAATTTGAAAATTATTTTGCATATTTTATAATAATTATGGCCAAAAATAAATTTATAAATGAACATATGTGTGTGTGAGTGTGTGGATAAAGGAACCAAGCTAATCAGAAGCGGGTGGAATGAGTGAATTTCAATAAAATAATTTTGATCTTTATTAAGTCTATAAAGGCTAGATGGACTTTAGATCCAATCTAATTACTTTAAGCAAAATCTTTATTTTATTTTATTTTGTTTGGAAGTTTTTGTTTAAATGTACGAGTGTATCTAATAGACATATGTGTGTAACATTACTGGTTAAAGTTAATTTTGAGAAGGAAACCTTTCTTTTTTTCCTTTAAAATTTAAGCAACTAATAGAGAGAAGATTTTACTTTAATGATGAGTGAAACCTTTCGGTTCTCTCTCTTTATTTAAAGTGATTTATTTATTAAATGTCATTAATAAGCAATTTATCCACAACATAAATTGTTAGTATATCTAAATATACTCAAGTTATAACGGTCCGGTATTTTCAACCATTCGCATCTGCACATGTCGGACTTGAATTGTTCAAAATACCGCGTTGTAAATAAAATTTGGCAACTCTCAGGATATACAGTAAGTAAATAATCACAGGTCACAGACACAGAGTAAGAAATGCAGCGGAAGTAGAGAAAATAGTAGTAGTTCATGAGGCCATTATCACATAGTCTCAAAATGAGTATAAATTACATAGTCTTAAAACCAAATACAGTTTGAAACAACCACAGAAAATCCCAAATTTATTTGTCTCAAACACATAGGCTAAGATAAAAGACTGAATAGAAAATAGATAGCAGCTCGAAAAGATGATCCTCAGAAGTCCTAGCTCCAGGAAATGAAGTTCGAACCGATACTCAGGCTGACCCGAGCGTAAAATAAAACATAAACACTCGAGTCGGGACATACATACTTATACAGTGTAAGCTAATTCAAGTGAACTGTAATATAAAGCAAGTAACTTAAAGGATGTTTAGGACCGTCCATCCTCTAAAGATCCGTTAAACTATTTACTATGTAGTAATAATTTCGCTATTATAATAGTGTCTATATGAAAATAAACTTACTTTTAAATAGCGTTAAGGAGTTATCCAATCTCCCCCTTAAAACAATAATAGTCCCAGTATCTTATCCAGTATCAACGCATCTCCAAATCGGGAGACTTCCCTAAATACTCCACGGGCTACGGGAGAAAACCAAACTCGTATAATGGCTCGCTAGGGTAGGTGACATGACACAACTAGGCAATACCAAGGTAGATATACAAATTACGCATCCGGACTAGTGGTAACGCGTAGCTGCTACTACCGCCCACCTCGAACAACACTTCCAAAATCAAAGGTGTGCACCAAACAATCACAAAGTAATAGAATGGCATACGAAGAAGTGTGTCCGATCAAAGGTGCTACCTCATTAGTTTGTCAATCGCTCCTGTTTTAGCCACCTTATGCCAACTCACGAGAGTCGGGTCCACGTCCATACCTCAATAGAACGTCGCCACCATCCTACTTCATTCTGGAATCTCCACCGCATACACGATTGTCAAAGTGGTTTTCGGTATCGACAGAGAGTATGCCCATATCCGATCCCGGTCTCTTTAACAACCAACGTTATTATCACCCGTGGTTATAAATTCCAAAAATAGTTTGTATTTCAATCAAATTACTTCATTTTAAACTATTTAAAGGTGAAGTTATTTCTCTTACAAAATCCAATATAAATCCCAAAGGTTTAGCCTTAGTTCATTTGCATCAACTACAGCACTTGCACGATGCGGTAATATCCTTTAGAACAGATTTAAGTAAATTAAATTTCAGACTTCAATATAATTTCAGCAATAATTAAACCTTACTTTAAACCAATTTAACTTATAAAATCATAGTTTCCCCTTTGAAATAGTCATTTAAATTACTCAACAATTTATGATTTGTATGAAGTAAATTTCGCAGATAAATATCAAACTTCTCTATGCTTTACTTATTAAAATCAAGTACACAACTTGGAGTCCTTCTGTGGAACGAGCGAAAGAACAAGTTCTATCTATTCCTATCTAGGCATACTTTTCTCATATTCCATCTGTTCTCCAGCCTCTTATCGGGATTGACTGGCTCGATGGTCTTGTTGGCAAGGTGATATGCTATGATGCAAATAATGTGGCCAGGAAAAGGCTAGTTTATGTCAAAGCTCTTATTGAGATCACTCCTGACAAACCTTTGCCTTCTGTATTGAAGGTCAGATTGGATGAGATCCACGTTGCTGAGGTTAGAGTTCGCTATAGTTGGAAACATGAGATTTGCACGTCATGTCAGACCTTTGGCCATTGTGCTGATGCTTGTTCTCGTCTGATTGTTCCCCTTGTTGACCGGACTCCTCTTCCTCATCCGCCTGTCCGGAAGTGGGTTAAGAAGGTAGCTCATGTAGTTCCCGTAGTTGATGCCCTTGTAGCCCCCATTGTTATAGCCCCGAATGTGGATCCTCCTGCTGTTGCTTCGGTTTGCGTAGCTCCTCCTATTTCAGTGCCTGTTATTACCCCATCTTTTGGTTCTCCTCCTTCGGCCCTAGAGGAGGATCTTTCTGTTTCTGCATCTGATACCATTTCCTGGAATTCTATTGAACGTGCTTGGGTTCATGCTCCTTTTGATATGAGATATTCGCCAGAGAGGGACACATTTTATGCATTTATTAGTGAAATTGGGGGCGAGAGTCGTTATCTTATATACCACATTGAGGTTGATGGTTTGTGCCTCACTAGGGATGGTGAGATTGGTGAGGAGCATAAAAGTAAGTTTTATGATGTCACTTGGGATAGGAAATTTCTTTACACTCCTGACTCGGTTGGATTTGATCCTCGTCTGGCTGATCTCTTCTCAGGGTTTTCGCATGTAGTTGGACCTTTGTCGGTTGTTGGTCATGATTGTTCTTCCTCTTCGGAGGAAGATTAGTCATGCTCTTATAGTAGTTTAGGCTCTTTTTTCTAGCTCATGTGCTTTCAAATTTTGCCCTATTGGTTGCTCTGTGCATGTGCAGAGCACCTGTTTTCACATTATTTATACAGTGGCACAACCCACTTTAAAGCCGGCTAGCTTTGCTAAAAAAAAAAAATTCAAGTACACAATTTTCTATAAAATTTTACTTAACAATTAAGTTTAATTACCATTTCAACTTAATTTCCAATTTATTTCTTAACTTATCTTTATTCTAAAATCAACTTCACATATCTAAATTAAGTTATATTTCAACTTCCATTTTTAAGCATTCACCTATTTAACCATTTAATTCATAGAAAACTTAAACCTTTATTTATTCACTTTATATTCAAATTTATACCAAATTATCATATTTTATTTGTTAACTTGAATTCCATTTTATTTTACAAAAAAAAATTTACAAAAAAAAAATTATGCTTCAAATTCTAACTTAACCATTCATTTATTTACAAATTTAATTTGTACAAAATCACTATACTTTATAAAAATCATTTTTTTAATCCAATTTTAAACAAAATATTATAATATACTAATAAAAAATTTAATATTTCCAGAAAATATATATATAATAACCACGGGTCTGTATAATATTTTCTAACCTAGGTCAAGTGATACGGATAATATATCATTTCAATCCGTAATTTACAAAGAAAACCCCGGTATCTATCATTTCAAACCCGTAATCCCAAGTTAAATAAATAAATAGATAAATATCGTTCAGGCCTATCATTTCAGCCTATAACGATTCTACTCTACAGGGAACTTGCAGTGTGATGAACAGTAATAAATAAACAGTATAACAGCATAAAATATAACAGCATAGCATATAATATAACGGGTGATGTGAAAATTTTATAACAGGGTTTTAATCATCATAAATTTATATCACAGGCAAGTAAATTAAAATATAATCATTCTACAATTTCACTTGCTATTAATTTACAATTCTATAAGTATGTTTGTCAAACGTGAATACTCACCTCTACGACGCTGAAGGTTAGATTCAAAATGATATCCACACTGGAACAAACGTACAGAAGGCACGATCAAATTTTAGCGGATGCGATGATCAAATTCAAATCTTGAAACAAAACGAATAAAACTAATTACGCGAATTCAATTACGATCATATCAAATTTAATAAAGCAAAACCGAAAAGCTAGATTGAATAAAATGATATGATTAACCAATAACTCGGTCCCTTCACCACACGATTTAACCCACACCTCAAGTCTCGACTATTTACCATATTCAAGGCTAGAGAAGCACGTACGTAGAAGGATGCTGAGGTATATAGGCTGAGATTTAATTATGCACAGGTGGCGCATGCATTAATATATAATAAAAAAATATTTATAGCCTGAAACACGCAAGCAGTGGGAGATTGGAAAATTTAGGCTGGGGTTAAAACTCAAAGGTGGTGGAGGGCCGAGTACTTGGTGTAGCAAAATAATGGACAAAAGAAACACAAGAAAAAGAAAAAGAAAGAAAATAAATAAAAGAAGGAAGAAAATTTTTGCAGCCATTACCTGAAGTAGAGAGCTCACGCAAGAGAAGGATGAAAACAATTTGATGTGGTTGGAATTTTGTACGTGACTAGTATTTAAGAGGGAGGTATTTGCGTTGATTGGGTGAAAAAAATGGAAAGAAAATACAATTTGATTTTTGAAATGGCTATGGGAATTTATTACTATCAATTACAAAGAAGAAAAAAGGAAAGAGGATATCCACGCACGCGAATGACACGGCAAGTAATCTTTGTTTGAAACGGCAAGATGAAATAAGGCATTTATTCCTATTAAATATAAGAAAGCAACGGAAAGGGAATATTTTTACACGCGAATGGTAAGGCATGGTTTGAATTGATTTTTATTAGCTGTGGTAAGAAATTAATGAGCGCGTATTATAGATGCAATAATTAATCGATACATACGTCCAAATTTATAACAAAATAATGTATTTAAATTTTATTCGTTTCTTATTTATTCGCTTCTTATATATGTTTAATAAAATATACACTAACGAATATTTCATCAAATAACTCCCCATTTAACGCCAACTAAATAAAACGAGAACGGATATAAACGTACCAATTTAAAACGTGTAATTAAATAGCTTATTTATACACTATTTGTTACTAAATTTAAAATTTGATTTGTTTACATTCATTTGATTTATTTATCATTTAACTAAGAAATTGATGTACATACGTATAAAAGA
Organism: Allium cepa; assembly: GCA_030765085.1. Lineage (NCBI taxonomy): Eukaryota > Viridiplantae > Streptophyta > Magnoliopsida > Asparagales > Amaryllidaceae > Allium > Allium cepa. The sequence continues at coordinate 553,578,857 of CM060938.1, read as the reverse complement.
ACGTAAAATTTTATTTCTTTTTACACAATATTTATTACTTAATTTAAAAAGTTTATAACCAATTTTAAAATAAATAAAAGCGGAACGAATGTTGCACATATAGTTTAAATAAAAGTTTGAAAGAAGAAAAAAGTAGAAAAAAAGAGGAGGCCATTACAATATGCCTAGCCGTGAGAAATAAAAATGAGAGGAGATATTTTTGCGTGAGAAATAAAGTGAGAAAACTCACGGCAATCAAGTGGAAGAAACGGTCAAGCAATCAATGTTTAAAACGGCAAGAGAAAACGAAGGGATTTGATTCCTATTTAATAAAAAGAATAAGTGAAAAATGAGAACTCTTCCTATCTTTACGTGAATTGATAGGCTACATGTAAGAAACGGCTATGGATTTTGAGGAATAAGTTAAGGTAGGAAATAAATAAATGATTTCAAGAAAAAAAATGGAAAAGAATTAAATAAATAGTTTATTAAATTGAAACAAGGTTTAAAAATTTACATACAATACCACTAGCTTTGGAAAAATTTCTACCACACTTTAAAAAAAATAAAAATCAGTGAATAAAATAAAACAACTGAAATAAAGTGAAAAAGAAAATAAATAATTATATTTTAGGAAAATAGACAGATAAATAAAGAAATAGCTTAATTTATTGAAACCGGCTTAAGAAAATTGCAAACATAATCCACTTAACTTTGGAAAATTACAACTCTACTTAAAAATGGTTTAAAATAAATATTTGAGAAACAAAATGAAGTGAGAATGAGAATAAAATAAGTTCTTAAGAAAATATAAAAATAAATAAAAAATTCCTTAAATTAATTGAAGTTGGAAATTAGAAATTGTAAACAAAATACAACTGACACTGGAAAGTGTCAATTACACTTTTAAAAATATTTTAAAACCAAAATATATACAAAACAAGTTATTTTACACCTGAAAACATAAATTAGAACATTATATGACGAAATAAAATATTATTTATATAATTTAAAGTAAACAATTTTGTTAAATACAGCAAATTACACACAATAGTTAAAAAGGCATAACTTTCACATTATATATCAGATTTCAACGAAATGAAAAGTAGTATTCTTAAAATTTTATTTACTTTCAAAATAAAAGATAAAATTCAAATTTTCAAACTTTTAAATTTTTAAATTTAAAAGTCAAAGTTTGACCATATTGACAAAATTCACATTTTCGGAAAATATTCTATTAATTCATGTGTGGAATTCTAATCCACACCAAAATTTATTTTTTAAATAAATTTTTTATCTAAATTAAATAAATAAAACATTTATTAAAAATTTTGGGTTGATATATAGATGGTTTGGTTGGCAAGCAAAGTGAGAGTAAATGCTAAGAACAGAAAAGGCATAAGTTAAGGAGAAAGTAACGTATATATGTTTTATTCTTAAATGCAAATGAAAATGAGGAGTTTTGAAATGAGAAATAAATCTTCTTATACATGATTTGAAAATGAGAAATATATGGCTAGGAAAAGAGTTTGTATGGCTAAAGCAAGAAATAAAGAGGCCATGTAGAAAAAAGGCAAGAAATCAAGCAATGACCTGAAGGATTTAATTAATTTCTTTCCTTTGTATTAACAGTTGCTCTTAATTATATTGAATTTGTTATATGTGTACATTTATTATGATTGAATCCTCAAATAAATTCATTCAGATAAGTTTCATTCTTTTATATTACCTTATGAATAAAATATGCATTTCCACTTTAACATTCCTTCCTTATTTATTACAAAGTTTATTTTTCTTCATATTAAATTACCAAAATTTTATCAGTTTAAAAATTTTAATTATTAAAAATTTATGGGTCGTTACACTCTCTCCCACTTAAAACTTTTTGTCCTCGAAAAGGAAGAAGATAGGGGAATAGAAACAACCTGAAAGAAAACTAAATTGAAACTCAAAATAGAATCATTAATCTAAACCATACAAATTCAATTTTAAATTAATAATTGATTTCATCTATTTAATTTCACTTAAGTTAAATTTAACTATTTCAAATTTCATTACTTCATCTTCCAATTATCTTAAAATAAAAATTTCTAAAATCATAAGTTTGAAAATCATTTGTTATACTCGAAAATGTGTTCAACAAATTAATTTCTTCTTTATTCCTAATTATAATTAAATTTATTTCTCTCAATATATTTTTATCATCTATGTTAAATACGTTTACACTTATTACAACTGCTTAAATTTATTCTTAGTTCCTTAAACATCATTTTATATTGTAAATTATTCCATTACCCTTTTATTCTGTTTATCTCTGTTAATCTTTTTATAACTAGAATTTAAGTCTATAACATTTATTATAACCACTCAAATTTTATTTATAAAGTCTTTTTATATTGTATATTATCCAATTACATTGTTAACTTCTGAAAATCAAGGTAAGTTATATTAAAATGCAATTGAGTATTATACAAATAAAACTTTCAAATTCAATTATCTCAAGTTTGAATCATTTATTCAAAATTTTGATTTTCTTTTTATAATTGAAATTATTCTTCAAGATAAAATTTAAGAATTAAATTTCTGATTACCTTCAAACCATTTAGAGATAAATAAATATATGTACATAATATGTCAAATCAAATTTAAATCATATATCTATATATTATAAATCAAGTCATATTTTAGAGATTCAAATCAATTAAATTCTCAAGGTAACACTGTAGCTAGACTACAGAATGGTTTCTTCACTTCGAAACACGAAAATGAATGTCGATGATGCTGCAGTCATCACAAAATTATTTTCCAGCGATAAAGAAAAGAGCACTGATTTTTAAACCTTTAAAATTCTTTGGAAACAAATTTCTATTCGAAAATAATTTAAATAATATATCCTTTTAAAACTTTAAACACAAGGTTTGAAACCATCGGAAATTGAATTCTCAAGTTCTTGTTTTAAATTCATTTCTGTTTCCAAATTAATTTATAACCATTGTTTATAGTTCACTTATTTATATGAGACAAAACCCATGGTTTACAAGACCATAAATAAAATCAAAGACTATTATCTCTTGACAACTAGTTAAATTAATTATAAAAATTCTGAAAATTATACATATATATAATATTAGATTTTTTCCAAATATAGGAATGAATTTTTCAAAAGAAGGATAGAGATTCAAATTTGATGGACTCAAATCAAAGAGAATTTTGATTTAAAGATAAGTTGGAATCAGAAGATCCGATGATTAAATAACAGAATAAGGAACTGGATAGGTTTATATAAATCGCGGGCAACCTTAACCGAGTCAACCGTGACTTAAAGAATAAGTTCGATGTGGATTTTCTGGGGTAAATCTACATTTGATCTAAAGAGATAGAGTTCGCAATAACCAAAGATACTAGCATCTAAACCGAAGATAAATATAAATATCTAGTGAATCAGTGCTAATTGTAAAGGAGTTTCACCCCTTTATTAGAATATTGGCGAGACCGTCAATTCACTATAAAGATCATCCGAAGTGGAGTTATGGGATACTCCAGAATCGAAAGAAGATGAATAGTGAGGGACACGAATGAACTTTGAAACCGCAGGGAACATTCCATAATTCAAAGGAAATCGAATAAAAAGGAAGAGATTCAAGCTCGAATGAAAGTGATTCTGTAAATCAAATTTACCATACATGCTAAGTTTTGCCTAGAGCCAAAGCTCTGATACCAAATGTAACGACCCGGTATTTTCAACCATTCGCATCCGCGCGTGTCGGACTGGAATTGTTCAAAATATCACGTTGTAAATAAAATTTGGCAAATCTTAGAATATACAGTAAATAAATAATCAAAGGTCACGGACACAGAGTAAGAAATGCAGCGGAAGTAGAGAAAATAGTAGTGGTTCATGAGGCCATTATTACATAGTCTCAAAATAAGTATAAATTACATAGTCTTAAAACCAAATACAGTTTGAAACAACCACAGAAAATCCCAAATTTATTTGTCTCAAACACATAGGCTAAGATAAAAGACTGAATAGAAAATAGACAGCAGCTCGAAAAGATGATCTTCAGAAGTCCTAGCTCCAGGAAATGAAGTCCGAACTGATACTCAGGCTGACCCGAGCGTAAAATAAAACATAAACACTCGAGTCAAGACATATATACTTGTACAGTGTAAGCTAATTCAAGTGAACTGTAATATAAAGCAAGTAACTTAAAGGATGCTTGGGACCGTCCGTCCTCTACGGATCCGTTAAACTATTTACTATGTAGTAATAATTTCGTTATTATAATAGTGTCTATATGAAAATAAACTTACTTTTAAATAGCGTTATGGAGTTACCCAATCTCTCCGTTAACACAATAATAGTCCCAGTAGTCCATCCGGTATCAGCGCATCTCCAGATCGGGAGATTACCCTAAATACTCCACGGGCTACGGGAGAAAACCAAACTCGTATAATGGCTCGCTAGGGTAGGTGACACGGCACAACTAGGCAATGCCAGGGTAGATATACCAATTACGTATCCGAACCAGTGGTAACGCGTAGCTGCTACTACCGCCCACCTCGAACAACACTCCTAAAATCAAAGGTGCGCACCAAACAATCACAAAGTAATAGGATGACATACGAAGAAGTGTATCCGATCAAAGGTGCTACCTTATTAGTCTGTCAATCGCTCCTGTTTTAGCCACCTTATGCCAACTCACGGGAGTCGGGTCCACGTCCATACCTCAATAGAACGTCGCCACCATCCTATTTCATTTTGGAATCTCCACCGCGTACACGGTTGTCAAAGTGGTTTTCGGTATCGATAGAGAGTATGCCCATATCCGATCCCGGTCTCTTTAACAACCAACGTTATTATTACCCGTGGTTATAAATTCCAAAAATAGTTTATATTTCAATCAAATTACTTCATTTTAAACTATTTAAAGGTGAAGTTATTTCTCTTACAAAATCCAATATAAATCCCAAAGGTTTAGCCTTAGTTCATTTGCATCAACTATAGCACTTGCACGATGTGGTAATTTACTTTACAACAGATTTAAGTAAATTAAATTTCATACTTCAATATAATTTCAGCAATAATTAAACCTTAATTTAAACCAATTTAACTTATAAAATCATATTTTTCCCTTTGAAATAGTCATTTAAATTACTCAACAATTTGTGATTTTTATAAAGTAAATTTCGCAAATAAATATCAAACTTCTCTATGCTTTACTTATTAAAATCAAGTACACAATTTTCTATAAAATTTTACTTAACAATTAAGTTTAATTACCATTTCAAAATAAACTTAATTTTCAATTTATTTCTTATCTTACCTTTATTCTAAAATCAACTTCACATTTCTAAATTAAGTTATATTTCATTTTTAAGCATTCACCCATTTAACCATTTAATTAATAGAAAACTTAACCCTTTATTTATTCACTTTATATTCAAATTTATACCAAATTATCATACTTTATTTCTTAACTTGAATTCCATTTTATTTTACAAAATCAAAATTTACAAAATAAATTTATGCTTCAAATTCTAATTTAACCATTCATTTATTTACATATTTAATTTGTACAAAATCACTATACTTTATAAAAATCAACTTTTTTAATCCAATTTTAAACAAAATATTATAATATAATAATAAAAAAAATTAATATTTCCAGAAAATATATATATATATATAATAACCACGGGTCTGTATAATATTTTCTAACCTAGGTCAAGTGATACGGATAATATATCATTTCGATCCGTAATTCACAAAGAAAACCCCGGGTTCTATCATTTCAAACCCGCAATCACAAGTTAAATAAATAAATATGGTTCAGGCCTATCATTTCAGCCTATAACGATTCTACTCTATAGGGAACTTGCAGTGTGATGAACAGTAATAAATAAACAGTATAACGGCATAAAATATAACAGCATAGCATATAATATAACGGGTGATGTGAAAATTTTATAACAGGGTTTTAATCATCATAAATTTATATCATAGGCAAGTAAAATAAAATATAATCATTCTACAATTTCACTTGTTATTAATTTACGATTCTATAAGTATGTTTGTCAAACGTGAATACTCACCTCTACGACGCTGAAGGTTAGATTCAAAACGATCCACACCGGAACAAACGTATAGAAAGCACGATCAAATTTTAGTAGAGGCGATGATCAGATTCAAATTTTGAAACGAAACGAATAAAACTATCAAATTTAATAAAGAAAAACTGAAAAGCTAGATTGAATAAAATGATATGATTAACCAATAACTCGGTCCCTTCACCACACGATTTAACCCACACCTCAAGTCTCGGCTATTTACTATAATTCAAGGCTAGAGAAGCACGTACGTAAAGGGATGCTGAGGTATATAGGCTGAGATTTAATTATGCACAGGTGGCGCATGCATTAATATATAATAAAAAATTATAGCCTGAAACACGCAAGCAGTGGGAGATTGGAAAATTTAGGCTGGGGTTAAAACTCAAAGGTTGTGGAGGGCCGAGTACTTGGTGTAGCAAAACAATGGACAAAAGAAACACAACAAAAAGAAAAAGAAAGAAAATAAATAAAAAAAGGAAGAAAATTTTTGCAGCCATTACCTGAAGCAGAGAGCTCACGCAAGAGAAGGATGAAAACAATTTGATGTGGTGATGGAATTTTGTATGTGACTAGTATTTAAGAGGGAGGTATTTGCGTTGACTAGGTGAAAAAAAGGGCAAGAAAATACAATTTGATTTTTGAAACGGCTATGGAAATTTATTACTATCAATTACAAAGAAGAAAAGGGGAAAGAGGATATCCACGCACGCGAATGACAAGGCAAGTAATTTTTGTTTGAAACGGCAAGATGAAATAAGGCATTTATTCCTATTAAATATAAGGAAGCAACGGAAAGGGAATATTTTTACACGCGAATGGTAAGGCACGGTTTGAATTGATTTTTATTAGCTGCGGTAAGAAATTAATGAGCGCGTATTATTGATGCAATAATTAATCGAAACATACGTCCAAATTTATAACAAAAGTAACGTATTTAAATTTTATTCGTTTCGTAGTTATTCGCTTCTTATACATATTTAGTAAAATATACGCTAAAGAATATTTCATCAAATAACGCCCCATTTAACGCAAACTAAATAAAACGAGAATGGATATAAACGTACCAATTTAAAACGTGTAATTAAATAGCTTATTTATACACTATTTATTATTATATTTAAAATTTGATTTGTTTACATTCATTTGATTTATTTATCATTTAACTAAGAAACTGATATATATATATATGTATAAAAGAACGTAATTTTTTTTTTTACACAATATTTATTACTTGATTTAAAAAGTTTATAACCAATTTTAAAATAAACAAAAGTGGAACAGAAGTTGTACATGCAGTTTAAATAAAAGTTTGGAAGAAGAAAAAAGTAGAAAAAAAAGATGAGGCCATTACAATATTCCTAGCTGTGAGAATAAAAATGAGAGGAGATGTTTTTGCATGAGAAATAAAGTGAGAAAACTCACGGCAATCAAGTGGAAGAAGCGGTCATGCAATTAATGTTTAAAACAGCAAGAGAAAATAAAGGGATTTGATTTCTATTTAATAAAAAGAATAAGTAGAAAATGAGAACTCTTCCTATCTTCACGTGAATTGATAGGCTACATGTAAGGAACGACAATGGATTTTGAGGAATAAGTTAAGGTAGGAAATAAATAAATGATTTCAAGAAAAAAATGGAAAAGAATTAAAGAAATATTTTATTAAATTGAAACAAGGCTTAAAAATTTACACACAATACCACTAGCTTTGAAAAAAAATTCTACCACACTTTAAAACAAATAAAAATCAGTGAATAAAATAAAACAAACTAAAATAAAGTGATAAAGAAAATAAATAATTATATTTTAGGAAAATGGAAAGATAAATAAATAAAATAGCTTAATTTATTGAAACTAGCTTAAGAAAATTGCAAACATAATCCACTTAACTTTGGGAAATTGCAACTCTTCTTAAAAATGGTTTAAAATAAATCTTTGAGAAACAAAATAAAGTGAGAATGAGAATAAAATAAGTTCTTAAGAAAAATATAAAAATAAATAAAGAATTTCTTAAATTAATTGAAGTTGAAAATTAAAAATTTTAAACAAAATACAACTAACACTGGAAAATGTCAATTACACTTTTAAAAAATGTTTTAAAACCAAAATATATAAAAAAAAATATTTTACCCCTGAAAACATAAATTAGAACATTACATGACCAAATAAAATATTATTTATATAATCTATACTATAATATTATTATTGAGTTAGATTTTAAGAGCACGCAGGCCTCCCTCATATTTTAGGAAATGAACAGTCACGTTTTTATTTTCTTTCTTTACCAAAATTTGAAATGTGATAACTTTTTCTACATTAATTGGATTTATGAATCGATTTCACTATTAAATATCAAATTTAATATGCTTTCCAATGATATCCATTGTTGATAGCTAAAAACAAGTTTTTTAAAATCATAGTTTTTTGGATTATTCATATTATTAAAGTTATTAAATCTGTTTGACCTTCTTCCTTTTAACTAATCTATGTCGTTGATTGTTTTGAAAATTTCCAGCCTTTGATTCTACTATCACAAATTGCTGTCAAGTCTGGTGAAATCCAACATTACCAAAATACAGCAACAATGTTAGATGGAATTAGAAATGGAACCAGAAAGCTCAAAAGCATTAAATATAATTATATGCTTCTTATTATATTGAATTTGCTTTGACTATAAAAGAAATACAATGATATTCTTCACATTAAAATAAATATTGTTGAATAATGGTTGTTAGTTCCAACACTTCAGACATAAAATATGTATGCTTTAGATTTAGCATATTTTTCACAAGAATCGTTCGAAATAGAAATAAATCTTTTTATCCTCTAATCTTATCATTCTACAATAACATGATATTGCATAATGTGTTCCTAGACATAGTCAGTTATGGGATCATCATCAACACTTGCGTTCTTATGAATCATGTCAACGTTGCTTTTGGAATTTTTGGATCAATGGTCAAGTGTAAACCAAATGTTGTTACCTGCATTGCTCTTGTAGATAGTTACTACCGAAGCAGTGATAAAGGTATCTCACCAAATGAAGTTACATATAATACAACTGATGCATGGAGAAACAACTGATGCACACAATAAATTTATATGTGTATAATTTATAAGTGTATTGTATGGAAATTTTATCATTGAAATCATTTTTACTCGATATTTTGCAATTGTTTATCAAGCACCAATACTATCTACATTACCGTTTTCAAAGATTTATACACAAGTTTTAGACAAAATGCAAACTTATTTGAAAATTGATAAAAAAAAGATCACTATTTATTAATCGATGAACCATATATAAATCATTTAAACATGTTATGTTGACAAGAGGTTGAGTGCGGTCCGTATGCGAAGCACGGGTTCGCACTAATTTAAAGTAAACAATTTTGTTAAATACAACAAATTACACACAATAGTTAAAAAGGCATAACTTTCATATTATAAATCAGATTTCAACGAAACGAAAAGCAGTATTCTTAAAATTTTATTTACTTTAAAAATAAAAGATAAAATTCAAATTTTCAAACATATAAATTTTTAAATTTAAAAGTCAAAGTTTGACCGTATTGACAAAATTCACATTTCAGGAAAATATTCTGTTAATTCATGTGTGGAATTCTAATCCACACCAAAATTTATATTTTAAATAACAAAATTATCTAAAGTAAATAAATAAAACATTTATTCAAAATCTCGGGTTGATACGTAGATGGTTTGGATGGCAAGCAAAGTGAGAGTAAATGCTAAGAACAGAAAAGGCATAAGTTAAGGAGAAAGAAACGTATATATGTTTTATTCTTAAATGCAAATGAAAATGAGGAGTTTTGAAATGAGAAATAGATCTTTTTGTACATGATTTGCAAATGAGAAATACACGGCTAGGAAAAGAGTTTGTATGGCTAAAGCAAGAAATAAAAAGGCCATGTAGAAAAAGGCAAGAAATCAAGCAATGACCTGATGGATTTAATTAATTTCTTTCCTTTGTATTAACATTTGTTCTTAATTATATTGAATTTGTTAAATGTGTACATTTATTATGATTGAATCCTCAAATAAATTCATTCAGATAAGTTTCATTCTTTTATATTACCTTATGAATAAAATATGCATTTCCACTTTAACATTCCTTCCTTATTTTATTACAAAGTTTATTTTTCTTCATATTAAATTACAAAATTTTTATCAATTTAACAATTTTAATTATTAAAAATTTATGGGTCGTTACACCAGTGTATATTGTGAAAGTACAATATTTAAGTAGTATACGTAATTAATGAGATCGTTTGTAACTGATGAGATTTACACTACAACAGACACATTTTTTCTTTACATCTGCCTTTGTTGTATGGTTTTGAATTGAAAACGTACATGATAATAGATGTATAATTATTTACATGTATACGTATACATACATGCATATATTATATTTGGTAAACTTATATAATTTGAAATCAAAAGTTAACATTAATGTATTAATTTTTCATTAGGAAAACATTTGAAATCAGGATTATATTAATGCATAGAATCCATCTTATTAATTTGAATTGGGGCAACATAAAAGTGTTTCATTACACATAAAATAGCATGTGATGTTATAGATCCTAAATTAACTTATTTATGTAAACATCCAATTTAATACATATACGCGCGCGAGTATGCATACACACACACACACACACATATATATATATGTGTGTGTGTGTGTGTGTGTGTATGTGTGTGTATTATTTATATCTCAGGAATTGATTTTGATGACAACAACCACATAAAATATAGATATTAATGTTTTACCAAGTTATATAGTATATAGTGCAAAATATTACACAGATGCTGAATCGAAGACTATATAGTGTAAAAATAAGATATGAACACTTATGAGTTCAAAAACAAAGAAATGAAGAACTCAAGTTTATAATTTAGTGTTTAGAGTCAATGGAATATATTATTAAAGTAGCGATCTCTGATCTTTATCTCTAATTTCTAATCTTTGATATTTTAAATAAAAATCAATTATTATAATTTCAAAATATATTTTTAAATAATAGTTTATAAAATATTTTAAGTTAAAATTATTTAACCTATGTTCAAATTAATTTACAAACTATAGTATTTTCAAAACATTTTGAAAGAAAAGTATTTTCAATAATTACTAGGATATGTTAGCATGCTTTTTTTTTGCATATGTCGACATATAGACCATTGGATGGTTTTTAAATTTTTAATGGAAGTGTCTTTTGGGCACAACTCTTTACGAATGGATACATTTATTCATCTACTACATAAAGGGAAGTGCAAACAAGTTTTTAACTAATTAATTACTCACCGTTTTTCTCACTCCTTGCTCTCTTGAAAATGAACTTGAAAAATATACTCTATTCTATTCAAAATCGTATGGAATCAATTCATACTTCATTGTATTGATTCAATACTACTTTCTTACTGTTTTGGAAACATATCCCTCTTCCTCATTTCAAAGATCAAAGTGCTATTCAAGAGGCTATATGATTCATTGTATTCAGAGTATAAGAATTTGTCTTTGAAAAAACTATCAACTGTACTCGTATTTGTTTGAGTGTGCTTGTAGCCTATTCAAATTAAGTGGGTGTGCTTAGTAGTCTGGAAAATCTAGTGGGTGATCTTGTAGCCCAATTAAATTAGGAGAGTTTATCTCAGACTCGGAATACAAGAGGGTGTATCTCGTAGCCTTGAAATCGAGATTGTAATTTTGTTTTCCTTCTACCTAGTTTAAAGGTTGGAATTTGAAACAAAAATTGTACAAGCAATTGTACGGGATTTCATGTAGGAGAAATCCTAACAGGTATAACATTCCTAGTGTCATCTCTCTAACTTTTACTTTATTTTATTGCTTTTATATTTATCTGTGATTGCATCTGTGACTACTTGTTTGTATAATTTTGTGTTGTTAATCTATGATTTAATATTAGTCTTGAAAGAATTTTAAAAGATTTACATAAAATGAAACAAAAATATTCACCACCCACTAGTGTTTAATTTGTATTTGATTTTGGAATTTTTAGCCATATACCATCATGAAAAATTCGGCCATTGCTTGATGGGAGGAAGGGAGAAAACTTTGTTAGAAGAGAATAATCATGAATGAATGAGAGATAATATGTTTTAAAGGAAAGTTGAAACTTTTCAATTCTCTCCTTTAAAACCTTCCATATTTAATTCCCAATTAAGTATCATCAAATGATCTCCCCCTGCCATGCATGGTTGGCTATAGAATGAGGTGCGGTGAGCCTAAAAAATTTCTAAATCCATTCAGCTTTGTTCCCTTTTAATCTAATTTAAATATTATATTAATATTTTATATCGATATGTACGTTTATTGCTGGATCTAGGCCAATATGCAGCAGGTTATATGGGTAAATTTTGAAAATTTATTCCATTTTTGATCATATTTGGTCCATGAGTCTAAATTCATCTAGGCCAGAACTAAATTAATTTTAAATAAATTCAATACTTTATTTAATTTATAAATAAAGTTTTATCTTAATTTTATATATGTATTATATAATATAAAATGTGTATCATATACACATGTGTGTGTGCATGCACGCGCGTGTATGCGCGTGTGCATGCACAATATATACAGTGCACATGGTTCAACGTGTCAGTATATAAGTACTAGGATTTACACAACAAATATATTAACCTCTTCGTATACATATGTGTTATCTAATCTTATATATAAAGCAAATACTTGGTCAACGCAGTCAAGTGAAGCCTTTTTGGCATTTCCCAATATGACCTCCCTCCCCTTCCCATGTCAAAACCATGTAGGGATAATTATGTCATTAGTCTTTCCATATTAGAACAGTTTCCCATTTTTCCACGATTATCCCACATCTCTCCCAGCTTTCTTCTCAATCCATCTTCCTCAACTTCCCACTTTATAACGAGCAAGCATGTTCATCAAAATATTTTCTCTAATTGGGTTCTTCCCAGCCACCCACCGTCCCTCATATTTTTCTTTGAAAAGGTATGATTTGAAATGGTTTTAAATGATATCTGGATTCCCCCAATCTGTGAATTGATTTCGATTCAATTCCTATTTGAATTTTATAGGAAATCAAAGTTCCCAAACTTTCCTTTCCGCCGTCGTCAAATCGACCCATCAATAAGAGCTTTCTACTATTACAATTTTGACTCTTTCGCTTGACATGTGGCGTCCGACGAAGCTTAGAAGGACGCACGGCGTAGCGCCAACGACGGGCTCAAGCATTTTGCTTTAGAAACCAGAAGAGCTGCCGACCGCATCAACCGCAAGTAATTTGTTTATCGATGCTTCGATTCTCTACCAGCATCGCATCGGTTGGAGCATGTGAGATCATTCAGGATGTGACGACCCAGATTTTTTGACGTCTATTAATCGAAAAATTAACTGATTTTGTTATTGAAATATTAATATTAACTAATCAAACAAATGAATTTTTTATCATTAAAGATATTTGAATATACATGTGGATTTGGAACTAAAATAAGCATTGAATTAAAAACTATATTAGATATTTAATTTTTAAAATCTCTGGGTATGATAAATCCTACAAAAAAGAAAATAAACTTTTCGTATAGATAAACTTCACCATTTATATTGAGATAAGATATCCATAAAAATTTAGATACGATTTTTTATGTTAGATGATATGTGTGTGTGTGTGTGTGTGATATTCAAAAAAAATGGATATACACAAGTAACAGATATGGAAATATATACATAAAAACAAATGGATATACACATACATCAATTCACATAAAATGCATGTAAACAAAAGAGGGAACAAGCATTTAAGCGTAGCATACAAATATTGTATCAGGTCATAAAAAATCAAAATCAAGTCAAATATATTAGATAGCAAATCAAACTTTTCAAAAAGAAAAGATCTCAGCTGTACAAAATATGCAGCCACACTATTGCTTGCTTGATACACTTCCTCCTCTTCTGTATAAATATAACTACTAATCCCTGCCTGGTTCATACCACTCGAGCATAATAAAGCAAAGTTCTTTCATTTAAAACAAAGCAAGAAAACCTAAAGCAAATAAAAACTACTTCCAGGAGAAAAAAAAGCTTCTCTACTCTTCTTTAAAACTATAAGTAACATCACTTTTGAATGTTTAAGTTTATGAATATGGTTGCATGATTAATATCTAAAATATGTATGTTTGTGTATATATATGGTTGTATTTTTGGATGTATGGCATGCACGTTGTATTCATCAGAGTACTCTCTGGTTATAGCTTCAGTTTTCATGTATTAGTTTAAATTCAAAACCTTTGATTTTGACTAGGTTTAAACTCAAGATATAAATGAAACTTGTTTGTTCCATCATAAACTTTAGATTAAAATTATACTTAAGTTAAATAATAGAGAAATGTCTTTGGAAATTATCTGGAAATCAAATTGACTGAGCATATTAATATAAGTCAAAACCCAAACTTAGTAGTTCATTAATTCAGGATTATAAATCAAATCCTTAAACTAAAACATGATTTTTGAAACAAGAATCATAATTTTTAGAGCTAGTTGGGAGGTGCGGTTCTTATTTGAACTGAATGTGGTAATTTGGGGTTTCCTGATGATCTCGAGTATCTGGGAGATTGAATCTTTTAGAGGTGATGAGGGAATGATTGAGGGTTTGAGGAAAATTATCAAGAAGATGTTTAATTCATAGTGGAGGTAGCAGTGATGGATTCTTGTTTGTATCCCTAGTTTTAACTAAGTTTAATTATTCGATCGCCACGACATCTACAGTTGGTCGAGTTCAACGGGATTTTGTGTGATGGAAGCTTGGTCGTTGATGAGGTCAGGGCTGGAGTTGTAGATTTTTCTGGTGGTCGATGATTTGGGGACGAGACGTTTCCAGGTTTGGGATGGGGTGGTTCTAGTTTGGTTACAGGTTTGGTTTTCACAGCTCAAATTCAATTTTGAGTTGATGATGATGTTTTGATGTTTGCGAGAGGGTGTTTGGGTGGTGGTTGATGTGGGAAGATCATCGTTGATGATCAGAGATGATCAACGTCACCGTGTATGTGCACGGTGCACTGATGTTCTGGTGAAGTTAGTTTTGGGTTGTACTCGAGTTACTTAATGTGTTGACTCGAAGTATTGGGTAGTTTTGCTCGAGGCAATGGGGTTTTGGACTCGAAGCAAAATCGGGTTGCCTGAGGTTAATGTTTTGCTACAGGTTTTAATGAAACCTGTTTTTTTTCTGTTTTTAAATGTTTAAAATAAAATTTAAACTGAGTTTAAAATGTAAGTAAAGTTTAAATCTAAGTTTTAAATCTGATTCAAGTTTAAATCTAAGTTTTAAAAGTAAAATAAAGTTTATAAATTTAAATTGTTTTAACAACCTTAAATGGTTAAATGGTTTGAATTTCAAAATGAAGTTTTAAAATGTAAGTAAAGTTTTTAATCAAAGTTTAATCTGGAATCAAATTTAAATCTGTATTCTAGTTTTGAAATAAATGAAAGTTTTTAAATTTAAAGGGATTTAAACAACTTTGAATGTTAAAGTGTATTTTTAAATTGATTTGAATTTACAATTTAAAAATAAATTTCGTTTAAATTTCTTTTAAGCTTCTTTATAAGATAAATATTTCTTTAACTTATAAAATAAAAAGGTTTTTGAATTGTTTTAAAACTTTGTTAAGTTAATTAAAAAAAGACGAGTTCAGATTTTACAAAAACAAAAGCAAAGTTGTGTAAAAAGAAAAGCAAGTAAATTTCACAAGCAAGTTTCTTTTCAAAGTAATGAAAAAATCAAGATTTTGAGGATGTTTAAGATTTGAAATTTAAATTACCTTAACTATCATTCTAAATAGTAAATTGTTTAAAATTGGGAAATTTATTTTAACTTTAATTAATAAAGTTAATTCTTAAGTTGTTTTTAAAACTTAATTAATAATGTAATTAAGATGTAATTAAGGAAATAAAATGTTTTATCTTTAATTAAACTTAAGATCTTGAGTAATTAAAGTTAATTAACCAAAGTAATTAAGTAAGGATAAAATTAATAAGTTATTAAAGAGAAATTAATTAATTAATGATTGAGAATTAATTAATTAAGGAAATATAAATTAATTAATTAATTAAAGGTTAATTACTTGATAATTAGGGATTAGTTAATTACCTAAATGATAAATTACTTAATGGAAGTAATTGAGAATTAATTACTTTATGTAACTAATTTAAGTATGGATTAAATAAGATAATTTATTAAGGGTTAATAAATTATAAGTGTGATTAATTGAAGGATAAATAATCAATGGAAGTGATTAAAGGATAATTAATTTGAGTAATTAATGAGAATGGGCGAAGGTTAATTAATCTTTGTAATTAATTAAGAGTTAATTACTTATTGTAATTAAAGTATAATTGATCAAGGATGATTAATTAAGATGGATAATAAAAAGAGGATTAATTAATTTGTTTGTAATTAGTTAATGTTAAGTAAGGTTAATCTAAGTGATTAAAGGTTAGTAATTAAGTTTGGGAGTGATCAATTGCTTATGAATGATTGAATGTTGTTTCAATGCCTTGAATCGGTTGATATCTCTGATATGAAGTGTTTCGTGATATGATATGTTTGAATGGATAGTAATAAATGTGTTTATCCATCAATGATGAATTGCTGCGATAAGAAGAGGCATCCTATATTTAATGTTTGAATTGTTTTTCATTTGAATAACTTGGGTTTAGATGACAAAGATGATTTCCAGAGCATTCTCACCAAAGATGTATAAGTAAAAATATAAACATAAAAACAAATGGATATACACATACATCAATTCACATAAAATGCATGTAAACAAAAGAGGGGACAAGCATTTAAGCATAGCATACAAATATTATATCAGGTCATAACAAATCAAAATCAAGTCAAATATATGAGATATCAAATCAAACTTTTAAAAAAGAAAAGATCTCAGCTGTACAAAATCTACAGCCACACTATTGCTTGCTTGATACACTTCCTCCTCTTCTATATAAATATAACTACTAATCCCTGCCTGGTTCATACCACTCGAACATAATAAAGCAAAGTTCTTTCATTTAAATCAAAGCAAGAAAACCTGAAGCAAATCAAAACTACTTCCAGGAGGGAAAAAAAGCTTCTCTGCTCTTCTTTAAAACTATGTGTAACATCACTTGTGAATGTTTAAGTTTATGAATATGGTTGCATGATTAATATCTGAAATATGTATGTTTGTGTATATATATGGTTGTATTTTTGGATGAATGGTATGCATGTTGTATTCATCAGAGTACTCTCTGGTTATAGCTTCAGTTTTAATGTATTAGTTTAAATTCAAAACCTTTCATTTTGACTAGGTTTAAACTCAAGATGTAAATGAAACTCGTTTGTTCCATCACAAACTTTAGATTAAAATTATACTTAAATTAAATAATAGAGAAATGTCTTTGGAAATTATCTAGAAATAAAATTGACTGAGCATATTTAATATAAGTCAAAACCCAAACTTAGTAGTTCATTAATTCAGGATTATAAATCGAATCCTTAAACTAAAACATGATTTTTGGAACAAGAATCATAATTTTTAGAGCTAGTTCGAAGGTGGAGTTCTTGTTTGAGCTGAATGTGGTAATTTGGGGTTTCCTGATGATCTCGAGGATCTGGGAGATTGAATCTTTCTGAGGTGATGAGGGAATGATTAGGGGTTTGAAGAAAATTATCAGGAAGATGTTTAATTCATGGTGGAGGTAGCAGTGATGGATTCTTGTTTGAAACCTTAGTTTTAACAAGGTTTAATTATTCGATCGCCATGGCTTCTTGACGCAGCGGATATAAACTTTGATGTGCTAATAATGTTTGATACCAATTTGGCGCAGCTTTCTTCCTCACGAAATGATTTTGTTTCAAATAAACCTGATAGAACGATAAATGCCCAATTTTGTTGATCGTGACGATACCGGAATCTAGCCATCTCCAACCCGTTGATCTCGCAAGATACCGAGTTGAAAGATCTACAATTCGATCGTTGATCACTCGCAAGTGATACCGAGAATTGGCTTCTACTTCGTTGATTCGCGCATGAATAACCCAAAGAAGGAAAGAAGAAGGAGATCACACTCAACTTCAACAATGGTGGCAAAAGCACACACACAAATTTTATTCAAAAATCAACTCCCTTTACAAATGACATCACATCCCTATTTATAGGAATTTACAACACATACGTGACTTACATATGCGATTCACGACCTACGAACTAACAACACTTACAAGCGACTCATCATCATAGGCGAATTAACAACAACACACGACCTAACATACAACACCAGCGACTTAACAATAAATCATACACATACGACATAACGAAATACAACATAACGACATAACGATATACAACACATGACCTAATATCATCGACATAAGCAAATATGCGACTTAAGGAAGCAGGTGACTTAAGAGAAGCGGCTATAGTGATGCGGCATAAGCAAGCGACTTAAGAAACCAGCGACATATCAGAGCGACTTAAGAAATGCGGCATAGGTTGGTTAGCTCGCGAACGACTTAAGAGATGCCAGCGACTTACGACTTAAGAAGAATGCGGCCTTGTAAACGACTTATTGAAACACAGCATAAGTGAAGGGCTTATAGAGCCGCGGCATACGACCTATGACTTATAAGATGAGCGACTTAAGGCAATGAGCGACTTAAGGTCGTTGAGCGTCTCTTGAGCCGTTATCTGCAAGGCATGCGACTTATGCTGCTTGCGACTTAAGGAAGTGCGCGACTTAAGGATGGCGAGCGACGTAAGATGGTCATGGTGCGCTGCATCATCCTCCCCTGGTTGAAAAGAATTCGACCCGAATTCACACTTTTCTCTTCTTCGACATACTTATTCTCATGATATGGAATCAAGTGTTTGACGTTGAAAACTTCAGCAGTATGGATATGATCCGGCAGTCTTAACTGATAAGCATTCTCATTAACCTTCTTTACGGCTTCCAAAGGACCAATCTTCCTAGCAGCTAGCTTGTTGTAAGCACCAATAGGAAATCGATCCTTAGTCAATACTTCATATACAAAATCTCCTTCTTTGAATTCAACATTTCGTTGTTTAATATCTGCGGATTGCTTGTATTTCTCATTCGCCTTAAGCAACGTTCCTGCACAACCTTGTGGCATTCTTGCAATTCATTCACAAATTCACTAGCTCGCTTGATCACTCCTTTCTGCTGTGGTACTGTAAATAAATCTAATGGTCCTTTAGGAATTGTTGAGTAAATGACCTGGAATGGACTGAACCCAGTGCTACGATTAACTGCATCTGCCGTCTTCTTACACGCAATAAAATGTACCACTTTTGAAAACCGATCAACCACCACATAGATAGAATCATTGCCACGTTGCGCCCTTGGCAAACCCAATACAAAGTCCATACTAACATCCACCCATGGTTTAGTAGGTATAGGCAATGGCATCTCTGAACAAACTTTTCAACCTCCTTCCTCATTGACGGCCAAAAATAAGACTTTGAGATCAACTGCATAGTACGATCGCGACCCACGTGTCCTTCTTCATGTAATTTTTTGATGATCTTCATTCGTAAACTGCAATCTAGAATACACAACTGATTTTCCTTGAATAGAAAACCTTCAACCAGCATATAACCATCCATGCTTCCCTGTTTGACTTTGTCTAGGATTTCGGAAAAATATAAATCTGTAGTAAGCAAATCTGGAAGTAAGTCAAAACCCATCACCTCTACTTGCATAGTTGTTAGTAAACTACTGCTTCGACTCAATGCATCGGAAACGCCATTAGTTACTCCAGACTTGTGCTTTACAACGAATGTAAATTGTTGCAAATAAGCTATCCACGATGCATGCCTAGCTGCAATTTTATTCCGCCCTTGTAAATGTTTCAACGCTTCATGGTACGTATACAAAACAAATTCTTTGTGGAATAAGTAATGTCTCCAATGCTTCACAACCTGCACAATAGCATAAAACTCCACATCATAAGTATTGTATCTCATCTTTGCTTCCGAAAGTTTTTCACTGAAATAGGCAATTGGACGTCCCTTCTGACTCAACACTCCTCCAATTCCAACTTTCAATGCATCCGTGTGTAACTCAAATAGTAACTGAAAATCCGGCAACACTAGAATCGGTGCTGAGGTTAAAAATTCCTTGATATATTCAAAAGCATATCCTGCCTCTTTCGTCCATGAAAACTGCTTTCCTTTCATACAATCAGTAACAGGGGCCATTACACTACTAAAGTGCGGTATAAATGTTCGATAAAATGAAGCTAACCCATGGAAACTTCTGACTTCTGTGATAGTTTTGGGCTGTGGCCAATTTCTGATTGCGACTATTTCACTCTGATCCACCTGTATCCCTTCCTTAGACACGACATATCCCAGAAATAAAACACTTGGCGTCATGAACATGCATTTTCGTCGCTGCATAGAATTGTTCTTGACGAAGAATAGTTAACACCTTTCGCAAGTGTTGAATGTGCTCCTCCGTGCTAGCACTATATATCAAGATATCATCAAAGTAGACTACAACAAACTTCCCGATGTAAGGTCTGAAAATTTGATTCATCACCCTCATAAATGTACTTGATGCATTAGATAGACCAAATGGCATGACCAGCCATTCATATAGTCCTTCCCGAGTCTTGAATGCTGTTTTCCATTCATCACCTAATCTAATGCGAATCGGATGATATCCACTCTTAAGATCGATCTTCGAAAAAATTACAGACCCGCTAAGTTGATCCAATAGATCATCAAGTCTTGGCATAGGAAATCTGTATCTGACAGTTATTTTGTTGAGTGCCCTGCTGTCGGTACACATTCTCCATGAACCATCTTTCTTTGGTACCAACAGAGCTGCTACAGCACAAGGACTGAGAATTTCTCGAACACGCCCTTGCTCAAGCAACTCCTCAACCTGTCTCCTCAACTCTTCATGCTCCTTTGGACTCATACGATAATGCGGCCTATGCGGTAAAACAGCACCTGGCACTAGATCAATCTGATGTTGTATATCCCTCAGTGGCGGTAATTCCATGGGTAATTCCGCAGGAAAGACATCTTCAAATTCATTTAACACCGGTCTAACTTTCGCACGAACTTCACGATCTTCACTTGTTTCATACCCAATCAACATAAACATTTCAGCACTATCTTTCACTTCTTCAACAAATTCTCTCGAAGATAATAGACTAGTTGATTCCACTTTCTTCTCTGATTTTCTTTCACTTTGCTCACGCTTCTTAGGAACTAATGTAATTTGAGTACCTTCGAACATGAAACTGTGGCTGTTGGTGCGACCATTATGTTGTACAGCTCTATCATATTGCCATGGTCTTCCCAATAGTAAGTGACACACATCCATGTCAACAACATCACACCATATATCATCTTTGTACTTCTTCCCAATAGAAAATGTAACAAATGCTCGTCTTCCCACTGTCACTTCTCCATCTTTCTTTAGCCATGCTAGTTTATAAGGTCTAGAGTGATTTTCAGTCTTCAACCCTAACTTCATAACGGCTTCTTCAGAAATTATGTTATCGCAGCTTCCCGCATCAATAACAAATCGACAAACCTTTCCCAAGATAGTACATGTAGACTGAAAAATATTGCTCCTCAGCTAACTAGAATTATTCTCATGCTTTGGCACTAAACAAGACCTTATTATCATCAAATTACACCCTTCATCTCCTGACACAACTTCTTCATCTTCATCAAACTTCAATAGTTGAGAATAATCAATTTCAGCTTCCACATCCTCATACTCACATTCCTCTGCAACTAATGCTCTCTTCTTTGGCTTTGTACATTCATTGCTTTTATGGCCAAACTCCTGACAATTATAGCACTTGATACTGCTATTGACCTTTGCTTTAGCGGCTTCGTTGACAGTTGGTTTACTGACTGCCTTGAAAACATTAGCACTGTTACTAGCACCCTTAGTCTGGTTGTTAGAACCTGCAAACACACCAATTTCTCGTCTCTCTTGTTTCTCCCAAGCTAGAGCTTTCTGATGTGCTTCAGCAACAGACATTGGCTTAAACATATCGACCACGTCCTGAATTTGCATTCGTAACCCTCCAATATATCTAGCTGTTAGTTGTTCCTCTGTTTCCATAATATCATTCCTTGCAATCAATTGATAGAATTCATCTGCATAATCATTCACTGTCCTCGTCCCTTGTCTCGAATTCTACAAACGTTGATACATAAGAGATTGATAATTGTATGGCAAGAAAGTTGCTTTCATCATCTTTCTCATCTTCTCCCAAGTGGCAACCTTTGATTTTCCCATTCTCCCCCGAGTTAGTTTCGTTTGTTGCCACCAAGCCATAGCTCTTCCCCTTAGTCTTGTAGCAACTAATTGAACTCCGTGATTCTCTGGCACATCCTTGAATTCCAAAATTTCTTCAACATTTGACAACTAATCAAGAAATTCTTCTGCTTGCATACCACCTTTGAATTCCGGAATTTCCATTCTCATACCCGACTCCCATTTACGATCATTTTCTGAATCCGTATATTGATTTCGCACTTGGCCTCGATTTCAGTAATGAATACTACCTCCATCGCCATCCTCCTCAAAATCATATGTATGTCGATATCGATCCCGACCATCTACATCTCTATGATCACGCATGTCCCTTCTACCCTGTCTTTCAGCATCACTGTAAGGTTCATTCTCATACCCATGTTGAGTTCTTCTCTCTTCATTTCGATACCCATGGTGGTCTCGCATCAATGAAACTGATGATTCTCTCCTATCTCGACAAGATTGGGGTGACATCCTCCTTTCTCCCGAAATCGATGGTGAAACCCTGTTTCCAATCTGGTTCGAAACTGGTGACGTTCTCCTTTGATTGTGATTCATGTCTTTCATCAACTTCTCCAATTTCTCAATACTCTCATTGAACTTTTCATTGATACGTTGCTCCATCTGCTTAGCTTCTTGTCTTCTATACACATCCTCAACATTATGATAGCGATTAGAACGTCTCGGAGGCATGATCTAGCTTTGATCTGGGTCGATACGGCTTTGATATGGTTCGACTTAGCTCTAACTCGGCTCAGATCTGATATGGCTCCGACCTAATTTCCTTTAACTCGGCTTTGACTTAGCTTCAACTTGATCTTACTTAGCTCCAATCCGACCTTGATCTTACTTAGTCTGGTACCAAAAAGTGACACAGCGGATATAAACTTTGACGTGCTAATAATGTTTGA
This sequence comes from Allium cepa, assembly GCA_030765085.1. Classification (NCBI taxonomy): domain Eukaryota; kingdom Viridiplantae; phylum Streptophyta; class Magnoliopsida; order Asparagales; family Amaryllidaceae; genus Allium; species Allium cepa. The sequence continues at coordinate 553,555,493 of CM060938.1, read as the reverse complement.
TACCAATTTGGCGCAGCTTTCTTCCTCACGAAATGATTTCGTGTCAAATAAACCTGATAGAACGATAAATGCCCAATTCCGTTGATCGTGACGATACCGGAATCTAGCTATCTCCAACCCGTTGATCTCGCAAGATACCGAGTTGAAAGATCTACAATTCGATCGTTGATCACTCGCAAGTGATACCGAGAATTGGCTTCTACTTCGTTGATTCGTGCACGAATAACCCGAAGAAGGAAAGAAGAAGGAGATCACAATCAACTTCAATAATGGAGGCAAAAGCACACACACAAATTTTATTCAAAAATCAACTCCCTTTACAAATGACATCACATCCTTATTTATAGGAATTTACAACACACACATGACTTACATATGCGACTCACGACCTACGACCTAACAACACTTACAAGCGACTCAGCATCATAGGCGACTTAACAACAACACACGACCTAACAATACAACACCAGCGACTTAACAATAAATCATACACATACGACATAACGAAATAAGACATAACGACATAACGATATACAACAAATGACCTAATATCAGCGACATAAGCAAATATGCGACTTAAGGAAGCAGGCGACTTAAGAGAAGCGGCTATAGTGATGCGGCATAAGCAAGCGACTTAAGAAACCAGCAACCTATCAGAGCAACTTAAGAAATACGGCATAGGTTGGTTAGCTCGTGGACGACTTAAGAGATGCCAGCGACTTACGACTTAAGAAGAATACGGCCTTGTAAACGACTTATTGAAACACAGCATAAGTGAAGAGCTTATAGAGCCGCGGCATATGACCTATGACTTATAAGATGGGCGACTTAAGGCAATGAGCGACTTAAGGTCATTGAGCGTCTCTTGAGCCGTTATCTGCAAGGCATGCGACTTATGCTGGTTGCGACTTAAGGAAGTGCGCGACTTAAGGATGGCGAGCGACGTAAGATGGTCATGGTGCGTTGCATCACTTCTACAGTTGATCGAGTTCAACGGGATTTTGTGTGATGGAAGCTTGATCGTTGACGAGGTCAGGGCCGGAGTTGCAGATTTTTCTAGTGGTCGGAGATTTAGGGACGAGGCGTTTCCAGGTTTGGGATCTGGTGGTTCCAGTTTGTTTACAGGTTTGGTTTTCACATCTCGAATTCAATTTCGAGTTGATTATGATGTTTTGATGTTTGCGAGAGCGTGTTGGGGTGATGGTTGATGTGGGAAGATCATCGTTGATGATCAGAGACGATCAACGTCACCGTGTATGTGCACGGTGCACTGATGTTCTGGTGAAGTTGGTTTTGGGTTGTACTCGAGTTACTTGATGTGTTGACTCGAAGTATTGGGTAGTTTTGCTCGAGCCAGTGGGGTTTTGGACTCAAAGCAAAATCGGGTTGCCTCAGGATAATGTTTTGTTACAGGTTTTAAAGAAACCTGTTTTGTTATGTTTTTAAAATTTTAAAATAAAATGTAAAAACTGAGTTTAAAATGTAAGTAAAGTTTAAATCTAAGTTTTAAATTTGATTCAAGTTTAAATCTCAATTTTAAAAGTAAAATAAAGTTTATAAATTTAAATTGTTTTAACAACCTTAATGGTTAAATGGTTTGAATTTTAAAATGAAGTTTTAAAATGTAAGTAAAGTTTTTAATCAAGTTTAATCTGGAATCAAATTTAAATCTGTATTCTAGTTTTGAAATAAATGGAAGTTTTTTAAAGTGTGTTTTTAAATTGATTTGAATTTAAAAATAAATTTGGTTTAAATTTCTTTTAAGCTTCTTTATAAGATAAATATTTCTTTAACTTATAAAATAAAAAGGTTTTTGAATTGTTTTAAAACTTTGTTAAGTTAATTAAAGAAAAACGAGTTCAGATTTCACAAAAACAAAAGCAAAGTTGTGTAAAAAGAAAAGCAAGCAAATTTCACAAGCAAGTTTCTTTTCAAAGTAATGAAAAAATCAAGATTTTGAGGATGTTTAAATTTAATATGTTTCAAGATTTGTAATTTTAAATTACCTTAACTATCATTCTAAGTAGTAATTGTTTAAAATTGGGAAATTTCTTTTAACTTTAATTAATAAAATCAATTCTTAAGTTGTTTTTAAAACTTAATTAATAATGTAATTAAGAAATAATTAAGGAAATAAAATGTTTTATCTTTAATTAAACTTAAGATCTTGAGTAATTAAAGTTGATTAACTAAGTAATTAAGTAAGGATAAAATTAATAAGTTATTAAAGAGGAATTAATTAATTAATGATTGAGAATTAATTAATTAAGGGAATAAAAATTAATTAATTGAAGGTTAATTACTTGGTAATTAGGGATTAGTTAATTACTTAAATGATAAATTACTTAATGGAGGTAATTGTGAATTAATTACTTTGTGTAATTAATTAAAGTATGGATTAAATAAGATAATTTATTAAGGGTTAATAAATTATAAGTGTGATTAATTGTAGGATAATTAATCAATGGAAGTGATTAAAGGATAATTAATTTGAGTAATGAATGAGAATGGGTAAAGGTTAATTAATTTTTGTAATCAATTAAGAGTTAATTACTTATTGTAATTAAAGTATAATTGATCAAGGATGATTAATTAAGATGGATAATAAAAAGAGGATTAATTAAGTTGTTTGTAATTAGTTAATGTTAAGTAAGGTTAATCTAAGTGATTAAAGGTTAGTAATTAATTTTGGGAGTGATCAATTGCTTATGAATGATTGAATGTTGTTTCAATGCCTTGAATCGGTTGATATCTCTGATATGAAATGTTTTGTGATATGATATGTTTGAATGGATAGTAATAAATGTGTTTATCCATCAATGATGAATTGTTGCAATAAGAAGAGACATCCTATATTTAATGTTTGAATTATTTTTCATTTGAATAACTTGGGTTTAGATGACAATGGATAAATAATGAAATGCTGGCTATATTATCAAATGAACTACCATAGGTATTTTGACATTAAAATAAAAAAATTATTATTTTAATCTCAAAGTAGTAAATTATGACACCATAGTCCTTTAACTATATTACGCTTCATTTAGCAATTATTTTTCTTGAATGCTTATCCTTTTATATTTTGCATGTAGAACTATTTAAAAACTACAACATTGGGTTAGTTATAGGTAGATAGTGAAAAAATGTAGTCAAATTTATTACCCATCCAATATTGTGGTTACCTCGAACTGTATTTAGCTCTGCCGATATATGTTACTAATGATAGTTCCAAATCTATAAAAATGTGAAGAGAACAATTCTTGTAGAAATAACCTACTTCTTAAAAAACAAATTTTACAACAGTAATTTGGTTCTTTTGGATAAATTTTACCTACTAAAGTCATCCTTCAAGAATCAAATGATCTTATTTGCCTTATTATGATAGTGATATGCACAATATTATCAAACTTATATACATTGGAAACTACTACCTAAGCTAATATTTCATGCAAGTCATCTATGCATTATGATAATGGTTACGTTTGCCTAATTTTTTGATTATAAGAAATTGGTTTGTATGCATATCAGATCACAGTCACTTTTCTATTATATTTTTCTAAACTACACATAAGAGTGTACACTTCCAACCAATGCACTATGAACTAATTTAAGATACAATCATAGAGCATAAGCTGAATTGATGAACCATGTGAAGTTTCACACTATTTCGTTGGATAATCACTTTATGTAATACACTATGAATAATTGTCTATATTTAGTTTATCTTTATTTTAGCATGGACTTGGAATTTTTATTGAAGTTCTATTTTTGTTTATGCTAAATGGTAAATTTACAACGTTATTGTGTTTTATCTGCTATTTACTAAATTACATAAAGAAGTTGTCTCATCATATATTAATATTGTTTGTTCGATAGTTACTTCACTACTATATTATGCAGTCAGCGGATCTTCTTCTCATACTCTTGCTTGGTCAAAGTGCAGTGATGAACGGGATTGCACCTGGAAGACGGAGGATAGCATACGTGCTTCGAATGCGGAATAATTTATTTCAGGTACTTTGCTCTATTTTCTTACCTTCCTTTGTTTTTTCCTTCTTTCGTTCCTTTTCGAGGACGAAAAGTTTTGAGTAGGGGAGAGTGTAACGGCCAAAAAATTTTAACAAATATTTTATTCATTTATTTATAAAACCTTGGGGTTTTATATTACAAAAGATTGATCTTTTAAATTAATTATATATCATTGCCCAAAATTTTATAAATATAAGAAATTTCTATAATTCTTATTCTGGTTAAAATTTAACTTTAATTGGAATTTTAAATTTTTAAATTCTAACTTCCAAATCTTTTAATTTAACGGTATATATTTGTACAACATTTTATTCCACTTTTGCCTCTTTTAAAAAATTGGTTATATACCTTTTAAATTAAGTAATTAATATTGTGAAAAAGAAATAAATTTTACGTTTCTTTTATGCGTATATACATCAGTTCTTAGTTAAATGACAAATGAATCAAATGGATGTAAGTAAATCAAATTTTAAATTTAGTAATAAATAGTGTATAAATAAGCTATTTAATTACACGTTTTAATTGGTATGTTTATACCCGTTTTTGTTTAATTTAGTTGGCATATAAATAGTATGTTATTTGATGAAATATTCTTTAAACGTATATTTTACTAAATATAAAAAGCGAATAAAATAAGAAACGAATAAATAAAATACGTTACTTTTGTTATAAATTGGACGTACGTTTCGTTTATTTATTGCGTTTATAGTACGCACTCCTAAATTTATTACCTTAGCTATAAATAAATAAATCAATCAGTAGACGTGCATTTCAAAAGAGGGAAGGACTTAACTATAGCCGTTCAAATTTATTTCTTGCTTTGTCATTCACGTGTAAACTTTCTACACTTTCCATTACCTCTCGTATATAATAGGAACAAAATCTTCCAATTCCTATAGACGTTTCAAAAATCAATTACTCTTGCCATTTTATCTCACAAAATTTATGCAACTCATCTTATAAATTAAAACCCACGTACCCAACGTAAATTGCATCTCATTTTGGTTCAGTCTTATTCTTCCTTGCGTGAGAAAGCTTCTCTGAAGGTATGGCTGCATGTACTTCTTTTATCTTTTCTTGTCTTTTTTCTTGCATTTTTCTAATTTATCAAAGCAAACTTCACTATAATACTCGTACAACACCTTACAGCATAATATTAGTTCCATTTTCTCTTGCGTGTGTTCTCGGCTTCACGTAATGGCCGCTGAATATTTTTGTTTCTTTTTTTTCTCTTTCATGCTTTGTTTTCTTCATTCCTATCAGCCATTCAACACCAGTGCTCAACCCTCCATCACTGTACACGACCAACATGCACACTACTCCTCCGTCACCTCCTCCAGCTTCAACGCCGTCCTGACCTTGCCTCGCCTCCAGTCGATGATGGCCGAGCCATGCAGTTGCCGAGCCTTCAGATGATGATGCACAGACATGTGCATGTACAGGCCGAGCATCGTTGATGCATATGACCAAACCTTGAACCAAAATTTTTCGCCACCTTTGCCTATGAAATCACAGCCTAAACTTTCCAACCTCACTGCCTTTGCACGCGTGCATGACAGTCATTGGATCTGGACAAGGCCGAGTACGTGGAGTTGGGGTTAAGTCGTGTGGTGAAGGGTATGCGTTATTAATTTATCATATCATTTTTCCAATCTAGCTATTCAGTTCTGCTTATATGTTCGTATTTGAATCTTTCATAATTAGTTTTATTTGTTTGTTTCAAGATCTGAATTCGATCGTCGCCTCCGCAAAAATTTGATCGTGCCTTCTATACGTTTTTCCGGTATGGTTATCGTTGTTTTGAATCTAATCTTCAGCGTCGTAGAGGTGAGTATTCACGTCTGACAAACATACTTATAGATCTGTAAATTATTAACAAGTGAAATTGTAGAATGATTATATTATATTTTACTTGCCTGTGATATAAATTTTATGATGTTAAAACCCTGTTATTAAAATTGTCCCATCACCCGTTATATTATTTATATGTTGTTGTATTTTATGCTGTTATACTATTTATTTATTTACTGTTTATTACACTCCAAGTTCTCTGTAGAGTAGAATAGTTACAGGCTGAAATGATAGGCCTGAACGATATTAATTTATTTATTTATTTACTTGGGATTGCAGGTTTGAAATGATAAGACTCGGGTTTTTCTTTGTAAATTACGAATTTGAAATGATATATTATCCGTATCACTTGACCTAGGGTAGAAAATATTATACAGACCCGTGGTTATTTATATATATATTTTTTTCTGGAAATTTTAAGTAATTTAAATTAATATATTATAATATTTTGACTTAAACTAAATTAAAAGTGATTGTTAGTGATTTTATACAAGAAATGAATGTTTAAGTTGGAATTTGACGTATAAATTTATTTTGGAAATTTAATGGAATGCAAGTCAAGTAAATAAATATTATAATTTAATATAAACTGGAATTTAAAATAAATTAATAAAGTGTTATTATGTTTTCCATGAATTAAATGGTTAAAGAAATGAATACTTAAAAATGAAATTTGAAATATATCTTAATTTAGAAATGGAAGTTTGGTTTAAGAATAAAAGGTAAGTTAAGAAATAAATTGAAAATTTAATTATATTTTGAAATGGGAATTTAACTTAATTGTTAAGAAATTTTTGAATACAAAGAATAGAAAATTTTATATTTGACTTTAATAAGTGAAGCCTTCAGAAATTGATATTTATTGTGAAATTTACTTTATAAAAATCATAAAATTTTGGGAAATATAAATGACTATTTCAAAATGGAAAATATGATTTTATAAGAAAATTGGTTTTAATTAAAGTTTAATTATTGATGAATTTATATTAAAGTCTTAAATTTAATTAACTTAAAATCTGTTGTAAGGGATATTACCGCACTTTGTAAGTGCCGTAGTCGATGCAAAGGAATTAAAGGCTAAAATTAATTAATGGCTATTGCGGTACTTGGTAAGTGCTGTGGTCGCGAAATTTAAAACTAAACCCGAATAAATAAAAGGTTACAATAGCACTTGCTAACTGTTGCAGTGGTTGAAATTAAGATTTTTGGATATTTGATTTGTAAATATAATAACTTCACTTTTAAAGGTTAAAATGACGTATTTTGATGAAATATTAACTATTTTGGAATTTATAACCACGGGTATTAATAACGTTGGTTGTTAAAGAGACCGGGATCGGATATTGGCATACTCTCTGTCGATACCGAAAACCACTTTAACAATCGTGAGCGCGGTGGAGATTTCAGAATGAAGTAGGATGGTGACGACGTTCTTTTGAGGTATGTACGTGGACCCAACTCCCGTGAGTTGGCATAAGGTGGCTAAAACAGGAGCGATTGACGAATAAGAAAGTAGCACCTTTTATCGGATGCACTTCTTCGTATGCCATACTATTACTTTGTGATTGTTTAGTGCGCACCTTTGATTTGGGAGTGTTGTTCGAGGTGGGCGATAGTAGCAGCTATGCGCTACCACCGGTCCGGAAGCGTAAATTGGTATATCTACCCGGGCATTGCCTAGTTTTGACGTGTCACCTACCACAGCGAGTCTTGTACGAGTTTGGTTTTCTCCCGTAGCCCGTGGAGTATTTAGGGTAGTCTCCTGATCTGGAGATGCGCTGATACTGAATGGACTACTGGGACTATTACGTGTTAAGGGCTATATGGGTAACCCCTTAACGCTATTTAAAAGTAAGTTTATTTTAATTATAGTCATTATTATAATAGCGAAATATTACTACATAGTAAATAGTTTAACGGAACCTTAGAGGATGGGCGGTCCCAAGCATCCTTTAAGTTACTTGTCTTTATATTACAGTTCACTTGAATTAGTTTACACTGTATAAGTATGTATGTCCTGACTTGAGTGTTTATGTTTTATTTTACGCTCGGGTCAGCCTGAGTATCAGTTCGGACTTCATTTCCCGGAGCTAGGACTTCTGAAGATCATCTTTATCAAGCTGCTGTCTATTTTCTATTCAGTCTTTTATCTTAGCCTATGTAATTGAGACAATTGAATTTAGGATTTTCTGTGGTTGTTTCAAACTGTATTGGTTTAAACTATGTAATTTTGTACTTATTTTGAGACTATGTGTTAGTGGCTTCATGAACCACTAAGTTAATTTAAATTCCGCTGCGAGTATTCTGATTCTGTATCTGTGATTCTGTGATTTGATTTCATTTGCTCCAATTTTATTTACAATCTATTATTTTGAACTATTCAAGTTTGACAAGTTTTAAATTTATTGTCGAATTTGAATGGTGCAAAATAGTGGGTCGTTACAAGTTGGTATCAGAGCTTTGGTTTCTAGGCAAACCATAACCTGCGGAGCAAAAACTCATTAGAGATAGGATAGAAATACCCTAGAATGAGTGAAGTCAATCTTAGATTCCTTTCCTTGTGAGAGAACGTCTTTTAAGTATAAAATGATTTAAAAAAAAAGGATTTTCAAAGAAGTATTTTGATATAAAATTTTCTTGTTTTGAAATCAAATTTTTCCAACCACTTCTTTTCCTTTCTCCACCCTATGTAATTAGGTCCTTTGTTAAATGCCTGTTCTAGTTGAAATTTGTCTTATCTAGTCTATCTTGGTCTCTATTTTTCCTCTGTCCTTAAATTCATTCTTGATTTCTCAGGATGAATCGAGGAAATGCTAGAGTTAGGGGACGAGGTGTTGCCCCAGCTCCTGCACCCGCTGCCCCAGTTAGGTTTACTAGGCTTTGCAAGGAATATACCTAGCTTGGTGGCACCAAGTTCATGGGATCTGAGAGCATAATTGAAGCTCAACAGTGGTTGAGAGACTTGGAGAGAATCTTCTCCGGTCTTGAGATCACTAATGCCCAGCAGCGTTAGTTGGCAGCTTGGCAATTGAAAGGAACCGCTTTGGATTAGTGGCTGTCCATTACAGCTCACACCGATGAGGCTGACATCACTTGGGAACAATTTAGGGATGCTTTCCTCGCGAAATAGATGCCCAAAGCAGGCAAGTCTCAGCTGTATCGGGAATTCATGGATTTGAGGCAAGGTGATATGTCCTTTACTGAATATGAAAGGAAATTCAATGAGCTATCGTAATATGGCATTAATCTGGTAGACACTCCACTGAAGAAAAACAAGAAGTTTATTGCCGGTGCATGCCCCGAGTACTACGATCGCCTCATTACCCACGTGCATGGTACGTTCACCGCTCTGATGGACATGGCTATCAGATATGAGAACCCCACCTCTAGGAACCCTCCAACTGCCCAGTCTGCCCCATCTCAGTATTCGGGAAATTCCAAGAAAAGGAAGCCCCACTTTCAGCATCGACAAAAGAATAAGAATAGGACTCTGGTTTTATGATCGTCTTCTTCATCTTAGAGGCAGCCTGTATATCTTTCTGCCATTACTTGCCATAGATGCCACCAGAAGGGACACTATGCTAATAGCTGTCCTACTTTGGGTGCCGTGATCCCTCCTCCAGCTCTGTTGGCCAGACGAGACCTCTGCCATATTTGCCTTCAGCCGGGACGCCCTACTCAGAAGAAGGGCAAGGCATCAGGGATTTTTGCTGTAACTTCAGCATCTTCTCCAACTCCCTCGCCATCCTCTACACCCGCTCCTGCTCCTAGTGACTCTCAAGGTACACTTCAGGGATCTTTTACCTTGTTTTATTTTCCTGTATGTGTTCTCTTTGATGCCGGAGCTTCCCACAGCTTTATCTTAGTAGATCTTTGTAATAAATTTGAGAATCTTCTTCCTCCCGAGTTTTCTTCTGTGCCTCTATGTGTTTCAAACCCTATCGGTGGTCCTGCGAACCTTAGTAAGGTTTGTAGGGATGTGAAATGCTTCCATGATAGTTATCGATTCACTGGTGTTTTTTATGTCTTGGGTTTTGACGCTTTTGATCTACCGCTTGGGGGTGATTGGTTAGATAGGCATGATGCCCATATCTCGTGTAGTTCTCGAACTGTTTCCCTTAAGGATGATTTTGGTAATTCATTAGAGATCCAGTGTAGTTTGCCCCAAGATTTCGCTGGTAGTTTCATTTATTCTCTGGATTCATCCCCTGGTGACCTTGACTCGACTCATGTGGTCAGACTTTATCCCGATGTATTTGGTGAAGTCACTTCTTTACGTCCTAAGCGGGAAATTGACTTCCGTATCGACCTTATTCCGAGAGCTCGACCTGTAGTTATTCCACCCAGAAGAATGGCACCCTGCAAGAAGGTTGAGTTAAGGAAGCAAATTCAGGATTTGTTCGCCAAGGGTCTGATCAGACCAGGCTATTCTGAATGAGGAGCAGCTGTAGTTTTCGTCACCAAATCTGATGGGTCCCTCCGAATGAGTGTTGACTATAGGGAGTTGAACAAGCTTACTATAAAGAACAGATATCCTATGCCTTGAATAAATGATATGTTTGATCAGCTCTATGGAGCTACTGTTTTCTCTCAACTGGACCTTGCCACAGGTTTTCACCAACTCAGAGTTGCTGAGGAGAGCATTCCAAAAACTACTTTCCGTACTGATAATGGCTTCTTCGAATGGCTAGTTATACCTTTTGGTTTAACTAACGCTCCCGCTTTCTTTGTCGATTTGATGAATCGTGTCTTTCGGGATGTGCTCAATAAGCTTGTTCTAGTCTTTATTGATGATATCCTTGTTTTCTCAAAGACAAAGGAAGAGCACAAGTCGCTTTTGAAGTATGTTCTTGAGACTCTTCGAAAACATCAATTGAAGGAAAAATTCTTGCCATTTCTGGGAAGAGGATGTCCGATTTCTCGGACATATTGTTTCTAGTGATGGGGTTTCAGTTGATCCAGTCAAGATCACTACGATCAATGTAAGTCTTTCCCTCCTTTCCCTTTCTAAATTGATCACTCTGTTTTTCTGGGGTTCTTATTTCTCCCTATTCTGTTACAGGATTGGGAAACTCCTAAGACTCCAACTGATATTTACAGTTTTCTGGGCCTTGCCGGTTACTATCGGAGGTTCATTAAGAACTTTTCCCAAATTTCTGCACCTCGCACTGCTCTGACTCGAAAGAATGCTAAGTTTATATGGAGCGATAAGTGTAAAGCGGCATTCCAAGAGTTAAAGAATAAGCTTACTTCCGCACCAGTGCTTACCGTTCCGAATGGAAATGAGAGACTGACGATATACACCGATGCTTGTCGCGAGGGTTTGGGAGCGGTATTGATGCAAGATGGGAGGGTGATTGCCTATGCTAGTCATCAGTTGAAGACCCATGAAGCTAACTATGCCGCTCATGATTTAAAATTGCTGGCTGTTGTCTTTGCATTGAAGCTTTGGAGACATCATCTTTTGAGTGCTAAGTTTGACCTTTTCACTGATCATCAGTCTTTGAAGTATATCTTCACCCAAAAGTATTTGAATCAGCGTCAAGTTCGGTGGCTTGAGTTTCTCGCTTCTTACGATCTTGACATTAACTATACCTCTAGGAAAGCTAATGTTGTGGCGGATGCTTTAAGTAGGAAGAAGTCCTTGTTGTGCCAGCTTGTTGTTTCTTCTCCTCTTTTGGATCGTATCATGGCTAAGCAGGAAAAGGATGAGATGCTTAGGCATATGAAGGGAAGTGTTCGTAGCCGGGTAGGTGGTAGCAGTACTGATGCTAGCGGAGCTCACATTGATGATAGAGGGATTTTGAGGATCAATAACAGGGTTTGTGTGCCGAATGTTGATGGTTTGAGGCAGGAGTTACTTCGGGAACATCATCAATCTAGACTTTCCATTCATCCTGGTGTGGCAAAGATGTACCAGGATTTGAAAAAGCTCTATTGGTGGAAGGGTATGAAGCAGGATGTCTCTATCTTTGTTAGTAGTTGTGCGACTTATCAACAAGTCAAAGCGGATCATCAGAAGACCCCAGGTTTGTTGCAGCCTCTGGAGATTCCCAATTGGAAGTGGAAGCAAGTTTCTATAGATTTCATCGATGGTTTACCAAGATCTAGGAAGGGGAAATGAAAGCATCTAGGTTATCGTGGATAGGCTGACCAAGTCCGCTCATTTTATTCCGGTCAAGTCTACCTGTACGGCTTCAAGCTTATCTGAGATTTATATGAGGGAGATTGTTCGCCTCCATGGTGTTCCCCTTAGCATTGTTTGCGATCAAGACCCTATCTTCACTAGTTAGTTTTGGAAAGCTTTCCAGGAATCCTTGGGTAGTCGACTGAGTCTGAGCATCGCTTACCACCCACAGACTGACGGTCAAACGGAAAGGGTGAATCAGATTCTAGAGGATCTTCTCCGCGCATGCATTTTGGATTATGGAGGATCTTGGGAAGATCATCTCCACCTTGTGGAATTCCCCTATAACAATATTTATTAGGTATAATTCCAATCCTCTGTTCTTGTCTTATTTTAATCCTCTAGCTGTTTCATTCTAACTTTTGTTCAGGCTAGTCTTAAGATGTCTCCGTTTGATGCCCTTTACGGGCGACCCTGTAGACCTCCATCTTGCTGGATTGAATCCGAAAATCATTTGGTTCTTGGTCCCGATATAATTTTGGAAGCTTCGAAGAAAGTCGAAGAGATTAAGAGAAGGTTAAAAATTGCCCAGGATAGGCAGAAGAAGTACGATGATCGTCGTAGAAGGAGTTTGGAGTTTGAAGTTGGTGATCTGGTCTTCCTTAAGGTCTCTTCCTTAAGGAATGTGGTTCGGTTTGGGCGTAGAGGGAAGCTTGCTCCTAGGTTCATCGGTCCATTCTGCATCTTGGAACGGATTGGGTCTCTTGCTTATTGACTAGACTTGCTCGAGAAGTTTGCTGGAGTACACAATGTATTCCACGTATCCCACCTTCGTCGCTGTTTGCATGATCCATCTCTTATTATCCAACGTTTTTCTCTTGATAGTTTGGATATCGAGTCTAATCTAACTATTGAGAGGACCCACTTCGCATCGTCGATCGAGGTACGAAACAGCTAAGAAGGAGATCTGTCCGCCTGGTCAAAGTGCAGTGGAGCACTGATGAACGGGATTGCACCTGGAAGACGGAGGAGAGTATACGTGCTTCGAATGCGAATAATTTATTTCAGGTACTTTGCTCTATTTTCTTACCTTCCTTTATTTTTTCCTTCTTTTGTTTCTTTCCGAGGACGAAAAGTTTTGAGTGGGGGAGAGTGTAACGGCCAAAAAATTTTAACAAATATTTTATTCATTTATTTATAAAACTTTGGGGTTTTATATTACAAAAGATTGAACTTTTAAATTAATTATATATCATTGCCTAAAAATTTATAAATATAAGAAATTTCTATAATTCTTATTCTGGTTAAAATTTAACTTTAATTGGAATTTTAAAATTTTAAATTCTAACTTCCAAATCTTTTAATTTAACGGTATATATTTGTACAACATTTTATTCCACTTTTGCCTCTTTTAGAAAATTCGTTATATACCTTTTAAATTAAGTAATTAATATTGTGAAAAAGAAATAAATTTTATGTTTATTTTATACGTATATACATCAGTTCTTAGTTAAATGATAAATGAATCAAATGGATGTAAGTAAATCAAATTTTAAATTTAGTAATAAATAGTGTATAAATAAGCTATTTAATTACACGTTTTAATTGGTACGTTTATATCCGTTTTTGTTTAATTTAGTTGGCGTATAAATGGTACGTTATTTGATGAAATATTCTTTAAACGTATATTTTACTAAATATAAGAAGCGAATAAAATAAGAAACGAATAAATAAAATACGTTACTTTTGTTATAAATTGGACATACGTTTCGTTTATTTATTGCGTCTATATTACGCACTCCTAAATTTATTACCTTAGCTATAAATAAATAAATCAATCAGTAGACATGCATTTCAAAAGAGGGAAGGAATTAACTATAGCCGTTCAAATTTATTTCTTGCTTTGTCATTCACGTGTAAACTTTCTACACTTTCCATTACCTCTTGTATATAATAGGAACAAAATCTTCCAATTCCTATAGACGTTTCAAAAATCAATTACTCTTGCCGTTTTCTCTCACAAAATTTATGCAACTCATCTTATAAATTAAAACCCACGTACCCAACATAAATTGCATCTCATTTTGGTTCAGTCTTCTTCTTCCTTGCGTGAGAAAGCTTCTCTAAAGGTATGGCCGCATGTACTTCTTTTATCTTTTCTTGTCTTTTTTCTTGCGTTTTTCTAATTTATCAAAGCAAACTTCACTGTAATACTCGTACAACACCTTACAGCATAATATTGGTTCCATTTTCTCTTGCGTGTGTTCTCGGCTTCAAGTAATGGCCGCTGCATTTTTTTTTTCCTTCATGCTTTGTTTTCTTCATTCCTATCGGCCATTCAACACCAGTGCTCAACCCTCCATCACTGTACACGACTGGCCAGCACACTACTCCTCCGTCACCTCCTCCAGCTTCAACGCCGTCCTGACCTTGCCTCGCCTCCAGTCGATGATGGCCGAGCCATGCAGTTGCCGAGCCTTCAGATGATGATGCACATACATGTGCATGTACAGGCCGAGCATCGTTGATGCATATGACCAAACCTTGAACCAAAATTTGTCGCCCACTTTGCTTATGAAATCGCAGCCTAAACTTTCCAACCTCACTGCCTTTGCACGCGTGCATGACAGTCATTGGATCTGGACAAGGCCGAGTACGTGGAGTGGGGGTTGAGTCGTGTGGTGAAGGGGCTGCATTATTAATTTATCATATCATTTTTTCCAATCTAGTTATTCATTTTTGCTTATATGATCGTATTTGAATCTTTCATAATTAGTTTTATTTGTTTGTTTCAAGATCTGAATTCGATCGTCACCTCCGCAAAAATTTAATCGTGCCTTCTGTACGTTTTTCCGGTGTGGTTATCGTTGTTTTGAATCTAATATTCAGCGTCGTAGAGGTGAGTATTCACATCTGACAAACATACTTATAGATCTGTAAATTATTAACAAGTGAACTTGTAGAATGATTATATTATATTTTACTTGCCTGTGATATAAATTTTATGATGTTAAAACCCTATTATTAAAATTGTCCCATCACCCGTTATATTATTTATATGCTGTTATATTTTATGCTGTTATATTATTTATTTACTGTTTATCACACTGCAAGTTCCCTGTAGAGTAGAATAGTTATGGGCTGAAATGATAGGCCTGAACGATATTAATTTAATTATTTTATTTATTTATTTATTTATTTACTTGGGATTGCGGGTTTGAAATAATAAGACCCGTGTTTTTCTTTGTAAATTCCGGATTTGGAATGATATATTATCCGTATCACTTGACCTATGGTAGAAAATATTATACAGACCTGTGGTTATTTATATTTTTTTTTTCTGGAAATTTTAAGTAATTTAAATTTATATATTATAATATTTTGATTTAAATTAAATTAAAAGTGATTGTTAGTGATTTTATACAAGAAATGAATGTATAAGTTGGAATTTGAAGTACAAATTTATTTTGGAAATTTTAATGGAATTCAAGTTAAGTAAATAAATATTATAATTTAATATAAATTGGAATTTAAAATAAATTAATAAAGTGTTATTATGTTTTCTATGAATTAAATGGTTAAAGAAATGAATACTTAAAAATGAAATTTGAAATATATCTTAATTTAGAAATGGAAGTTTGGTTTAAGAATGAAACGTAAGTTAAGAAATAAATTGAAAATTTAGTTATATTTTGAAATGGGAATTTAACTTAATTGTTAAGAAATTTTTGAATACAAAGAATAGAATTTATTGTGAAATTGATATTTATTGTGAAATTTACTTTATAAAATCATAAAATTTTGGGAAATATAAATGACTATTTCAAAGTCGAAAATATGATTTTTATAAGAAATTGGTTTTAATTAAAGTTTAATTATTGATGAATTTATATTAAAGTCTTAAATTTAATTAACTTAAAATCTATTGTAAGGGGTATTACCGCACTTTGTAACTGTCGTAGTTGATGCAAAGGAATTAAAGGCTAAAATTAATTAATGGCTATTGCGGTACTTGGTAAGTGCTGTGGTCGTGAAATTTAAAACTAAACCGGAATAAATAAAAGGTTACAGTAGCACTTGTTAAGTGTTGCAGTGACTGAAATTGAGATTTTTGGATATTTGATTTGTAGATATAATAACGTCACTTTTAAAGGTTAAAATGAAGTATTTTGATGAAATATTAACTATTTTGGAATTTATAACCACGGGTAATAATAACGTTGGTTGTTAAAGAGACCGGGATCGGATATGGGCATACTCTCTGTCGATACCGAAAACCACTTTAACAACTGCGGACGCGGTGGAGATTCCAGAATGAAGTAGGATGGTGGCGACGTTCTTTTGAGGTATGTACGTGGACCCGACTCCCGTGAGTTGGCATAAGGTGGCTAAAACAGGAGCGATTGACAGACTAAGAAGGTAGCACATTTTATCGGACGCACTTCTTCGTATGCCATACTATTACTTTGAGATTGTTTGGTGCGCACCTTTGATTTGAGAGTGTTTTTCGAGGTGGACGGTAGTAGCAGCTACGTGCTACCACCGGTCCGGAATCGTAAATTGGTATATCTACCCTGGCATTGCCTGTGCCGTGTCACCTACCATAGCGAACCTTGTACGAGTTTGGTTTTCTCCCGTAGCCCGTGGAATATTTAGGGTAGTCTCCCGATCTGGAGATGCGCTGATACTGAATGGACTACTGGGACTATTACGTGTTAAGGGCTATATGGGTAACCCCTTAACGCTATTTAAAAGTAAGTTTATTTTAATTATAGACACTATTATAATAGCGAAATATTACTCCATAGTAAATAGTTTAACGGATCCTTAGAGGATGGACGGTCCCAAGCATCCTTTAAGTTACTTGTCTTTATATTATAGTTCACTTGAATTAGCTTACACTGTATAAGTATGTATGTCCTGACTCAAGTGTTTATGTTTCATTTTACGCTCGGAACAGCCTGAGTATCAGTTCAGACTTCATTTCCCGGAGCTAGGACTTCTGAAGATCATCTTTATCAAGCTGTTGTCTATTTTCTATTCAGTCTTTTATCTTAGCCTATGTAATTGAGACAATTGAATTTGGGATTTTCTGTGGTTGTTTCAAACTGTATTGGTTTAAACTATGTAATTTTGTACTTATTTTGAGATTGTGTGATAGTGGTTTCATGAACCACTAAGTTATTTTAAATTCCGCTGCGAGTATTCTAATTCTATGTCTGTGATTCTGTGATTTGATTTCATTTGCTCCAATTTTATTTACAATCTATTGTTTTGAACTATTCAAGTTTGACATGTTTTAAATTTATTGTTGAATTTGAATGGTGCAAAATAGTGGATCGTTACAAGTTGTCTCATAAGACTGAACAATGGGAATATCAGTATAAATTGCACATTTCTCCCCTAGTTGAAGAAGATTGTAGAATGTATGAAGCATGCTTTAACGTCGTATCTTATTTTAAGCTAATATTGGCATATTATTATTAGTGAGTATTTAATGTCAAATATTGGCAATACTGTTATTATATAATGTAACTAAATATTAATAATTTAATTACAATTATTCTTCATTATCGGCACTCCTATGGACAATATTAGAGATATGTAAAAAAATAACACACACGTATAATTTAATTACAATAAAAGATTTCAAACATCTTATAAGTTTGAATCTGTTCATGCTCTCCTCACATTTGATATACATGCACAAACTATTTAAAATAGTACACGCGTATCAATGATTATTCTACTTTTCATCGAATAATATGGAATTTACAATCTTGAACAAAAAATAATAAAATCTTTCATCCAAACGCGAAGCACATGTTATTTGTTTAATAAGTTTTACATTTCTCTATATATCGGTGTAATAATTGATTACTTTCTTTATCCGTTTAATTATTTTCTAAAATAATTTAATCTCATCAACGTTTCAATAAACGTTTGATTTGTGCATGTACGCAATAAAAAATGCAACGTTACTTACATATCAACGTCATTTTGTATGATAACCTTACATCTGTTTTTTTTTAATACCAATTCTTCCTGCGCACGTGCATCACACGTGCCAAAGTACTCGTATATATATACACACACACATATAATTTAACATGATATAAGATTATATTTATAGAAGTATAAATTTGTATAAATATAAATATTTATATAGTATTTGTAAATTCAAATAATTTTCTAAATTAAATTTAATACTGAATTCAAATTTTAAATCTCAGATCTAGAACTGGATTTCAAAATATCTTTTAATTTAAAATTTGAAAAATAGTTTATAATCTCAGATCTAGATCTAGATTTCTAAATGTCTTGTAATTTAAAATTTAAAAACTATTTCATAACAGACTGTATTTTAATATGTATGTATGTATGTATGTATGTATTTATATGTATACTTTATATTTATATAAAATATGTGTGTGTATCTTTGTGCATATATTATAATTAATGTTTAAAATAAATATAAAATGATTTAGATATAAACAAATACATACATACATATATATGCATATTTATGTATATACATACCATCGGCCTACATAAAATTATTATCTTTAACTTACGGTTTTAATTTTTTTTTTAATATAAATTTTTTTATTTAACAATTCCGTATGAAATTGTTAAAACTATATTTAATTTTTTCCTTTTCAAAATTCTAATTTTGCAGCATGCATAATTTCATTCTTATTAAATTAATTTTACATATATTACAAAAAAATATTTGTGTGTGTGTTAAGTTATATAAAACATAATATTACACACACATATATATACACGGTTTTATTAATATGTGTGTGTGCACGCGTGCGCGCATTAAAAACAAAATTTCACTACAACAAAAAAGATTGTTTACAGCGTTCTAAAAATGCTACCATAAACATTAGCAGCGTTTCAAAGAAGGCTACCTAATGACATGCTGCAATAAAGTCGGGAAATACAGCAGCGTTTTAAAACTGTTGTTAAAAAGGAGGCTACCGCAGCTTTTAGAAAACGCTGCATTATATTAATTTTGCAGCGTTTATTAAACGATGCAAACTCATCAGAAAAGCTGCGGTATACCACTTTTTCACGTGCTACACCTATTGGAGCGTTTTCGAAATGCTGCAGTATATCAACTTTTTTGCAACATTTTACCTTTATGATAGCAGTTTTAAAACAATTATAAAAGCCGTGAATAATATATTCAAAAGAAAACCGTAAATATATAAAACACTAATAAATATAATCTGATATTATAACCAATTGTGAAGATTAAACATAATCAAATCTACATCAATTTCATACACCATAAAACAATATTTCATGAACAATGTTTTAAGCAAAAATATTAGCGACATAAAATCTTGCAAAAAAAGCTTGCTAAAAGAGAAAATATAAATTGTTGGAAAGTCCAAGCTTGTCTCCTTAAAATGTCCAATATGCCTACAAGGAAGAAAAAAAAGCAATTAGAGATCAACGGTAGAAGATAAATATGAATTTATTTAGCATCAAATATAACAAGTTAAAGTAAATTTGACTAGCTCAAACTATAGAAAATCCCGTCCCTATTATTGGCCAAACAACCCAAGTGAAAAACAACCTAAATTCAATACGGTTCTTTCAGTTGAAGCGACACTACCATCCAACAATGAAGGCCGTCATTTTCTACATAATAATAGCACTCATATGTACACGAAGGAAGAGGCGTGCATCAACTTACCACATTCCTCGCATAAGTACGATATTGCTTATCCTGCGTTGAACTTGAAAATGAATATATAGTTAGAAAGATGCAACTATACATAACAAAATTTACAACATATAAAGATATGCATACATGAAAGGATCTGCCTCATCAATTGTATCCATGAGACTAACATCCTCACAATCCACTTCGTATGATGCTAGCAACATTCTCTATCAAATTGAAAAATGATAGCCCGTTGTTAAAATAATAATTACAACATATTGTTTAATAAATGTAAAACTAAATGCTCAATAAACTCCATACACAAATAATACAGAACAATTGCAATTTAACCTTATAATATTCACTCAAAAGATTCAAAAATATTTAAAGGTTAAAAGGTACATTAATAAACAAACTAGTATCAAACGAGCTCTAAGTAACATACTATATAAGTTGCATAGTACAAGCAGGTAACATGGTGGCGGGTTTAAATGAGTATTAGTTTAATTTCTTCACATCATGTTGGCTAATTTCTTCGGATATAGCAAAGCTTTCCTAATCTTTTTACACATGTTTCTTGAAAATTATTTTCTTAATGGCATTTTATTATTCTATCACGTATTATTTATCACACTACACATTACAATATATGAGCATTAGTTTTATAATACTTAGTTAATATTTATAAACTTATTGAATTTTTATAAAACTTAGTTAATTTTTATAAACTTAGTTAATTTTTTATTATTATTATCATCATCATTATTATTATTATTATTATTATTATTATTATTATTATTATTATAGAATCGTTTAATTATTATTATTATTATAAACCATAGTTAACTTATTATTTATTATCGTTCTAAATCTATGTTAATTTTTGTAAAACTATTTATTATTATTATTATTATTATTATTATTATACTTAGTTAATTTTTCATAAAATTTATTATTATCGTAATAATTTAGTTATATTTTTATAACTCTTGGTTAATTTTTATAAACTTATTAGATTTTTATAAAACTTGGTTAATTTTTATACATTAGTTAATTTATTATTATAATTAATATTATACTATTATTATAGACTCGTTTAAATTTTATTATTATTATTATAAATCTTAATTAACTTATTATTATATGTTTTAGTTAATTTTTATAAAATTATTTATTATTATTATTATTATAATACTTAGTTAATTTTTCATAAAATTTATTATTATTTAGTTATATTTTTATAATACTTAGTTAATTTTTATAAACTTATCGAATTTTTATAAACTTATGTAATTTTTATAAAACTTAGCCAAATTTTATAAATTAGTTAATTTATTATTATTATAGACTCTTTTAATTATTATTATTATTTATTATTATAAATCTTAACTAATTACTTATTATTATTATAAATCTTAGTTAATTTTTATGAAATTATTTATTATTATTATACTTAGTTAATTTTTCATAAAATTTATTATTATTATTATTTAGTTATATTTTTATAATATTAGTTATTTTTTATAACCTTTTTGAATATTTATAAACTTTTTGAATTTTTATAAATTAGTTAATTTATTATTATTATTATTATTATTATTATTATTATTATAGACTCGTTTAATTTTTATAAAACATAGTTAACTAGTTATTTATGAAATTGTTATATTGATATGCCCGAAAAGAATATTGACATCCATAAAAGAACTACAAATAATATACTCGCTTTGCTTGTGAATCTAAACAACACCACTTACAAGCCAATATATGAATGATTCACTTAGTTAAATTCAGCATAATTAAAGATTATACAACATACTTGTTTTTATAAGTTATGTATATATTTGAAAACCATCAATAGAAATATCTCCAAAAAAAATAACATTTATTTACCTTATATTGTAGCTGCCTTCCTATAAGTGTTTGGAACTAAAAGATCAGAGAAGAAATAACAATATCAATATTCACATCTGCGGCCATGAACCAATCTCATCTGCCATCTTTTTAGCTCGTGATCTTGTATCTTCAAAACTGCATCAAACAGTTAACTAGTTTAGCCAAATATCATATGATGTAAAGGCATGTCTCAAAAGTACACCATGTAATAAATCCATGTTGCAAAAGGATTTTTTTTTTCCCCTTCTTGGTGCTGATAACAAATAAAGCTGGAGATGTACAACGGTTACAAAAAATGTGACCGTGCTCAAGCTTTTTCCTTGGTACAAGCACTTGACATTTTCTACCAAAATTTTCTTATTTGTCACAATGTAGACTTGTATGGTTGTCATGCTAACTTATCCCCCAACTCGGAAAATTCTCTTTGCGCCAACTAAGAAAAAATCAACTACATATACAAGAAAATATTATGAGTAACATTTATGGTTGGTTCTTAGCTCATTCCCCAACTTAGAAAAAACTTATCCCATGCAACAAGTTTACGTTTAAGGAAATTTCATATATGCTTCTGCGATCAGCCATGAAATTTAGGACAGAACATTTCAAAAAAAAATGAAAAAAAGAACGATTGAAAGATGAACCAATAAATTTTTAAATTTTACTTGCCTACTTGTGGTTGCATGTCCACAGTCCATGCTCGTCCATCCGTAGTATACATCTGCACAGTCTACGCTGGCCTATCCACTTGACAATTCTAGTTGCAATTCACGCCACAGTGCTGCATTGCTCTCTTTATTCCGGTCTGTCATTTTTTCTGGACTGTCTCATTGTTGCTTTGCTGCAAGCTTTGACGTCGTCTTTTGCTTATAGCTTGCCTGTCCATGTTGCTCTACATGCTGCATTGCCTGTTGCATTACATGCCTGCCTATCCTCTTTTGTCCTTCCATGTAACTTCTTCTGTTTTCTCTTCGTTTAGCTTACCTGTGTCAGCTGTAGCTCGCTTTTTCCTTCATTCTTGGCAGTCCTGCATTACACTTTCATGATATTGGATAGAAAATAATTATTTTTAGTTTTTGAGCAAATGCAATGAGCAATAGCGTATACTTACAGCAAAAATATTAACTCGCTATTAAAGTTAACTACAACAAAAAAGTTGTTTGTTGGATTAATCATGTATCAGCCATGCCATTGTGTACTTACAATATATAGCTTCAGTATTAAAAATTATTTTGTGGAAGTACTAGCCAATCGGTTTGTGTTCCACAATTGATATTTGTAAATGCAAGAGTTTCTAACTCTTGTCATTGATGATATTTTCATGAAATATATGCACTGCAATAAAAAAATTATCCTTCCATGGGCATGGTTTGAATCCGGGATATGGTACGCGTATTAAGTACCTTTCAGCCTTTAGAATCCGAAGTAAGAAGCTCCATTTGAACAATCTGATTTGGCTGCAACTTGAAAATCAAAAAATGCAACAACAGAATTAGACCTTGATTTTGTTAAGTGCGCAGATGGCTGAAGTGCACAGATGGTTGAAGCAATCTGCGCAAATATGCGTCTAAACCACGATTCACCGTATCAACAATAGAATCTTCAGGTGCAACGAAACCTTATTTCTTCAGGTTAGCTTCCAAATACTTTGCCAAATCACTTGAATCAGGGAGTTCATTGTTGTTGTTTTTTGGACAAATTCCCACTTCACTGTGACACACTACTTTATTCTGAGATTTAGAAGGAATATTATCAAACATTAACCCTAATGGAGCGGTTATTGGGCTTCTACTTTGATAACCTAGACTGTTTTTCTTCTGTTCAACTTCCTCACCATCTTCAACTGATATAACTTTGCTACCATTAGATAATATTACAGGACCATTTTGAATATCACAAGGATTAGAGAATACTAGTATGTTACTATTTGGATTTTTTCCACACTACTTGATGCTAGATCAGCACTTTGTACACTTACAATGCCTTCATCGTTTGTGTACTCCATTATGTTTGAGATTGAAGTTGATAATGTGTATCATGTGATTTCTTTTTCTTGTAAGTAATATTTTTTAACAGACATGGCTGGCCTCTCACAAAATGATCCTTTGTGTACTCCATTATGTTTAGACCAAGGTTCCAGATTCCGTCCGGCACGTTAGAACTCCGGCCATCTCGGCCCGGTTCCGGTGGTGACCGGAACGGAATTCGTTCAATTATCCGTTCCGCTATCTAAGGTTTTAAAAAAAATTACAACAAGATAAAAATTAAAAAAACATAAAACAAATAACTTTGATCCGTTCAACAAGCGAGAATCTCAGCACGCGCTACTCGATTTCAAATTATCATTTTGCAAATAAAATTAGATAAGAAATCTCAAAAAAGAAACTGTGCTTTGAACTTCCAATCAATGAAATTATTGCAAAAGAATCGATGTTTACCTATAAATACCATAACAATCTTAAAAAAATACACAAAAACATACAAATTCAAAGCCCTTTGGAATCACAGCTAACTCCAGAAATCCCTAAATTTTAATCGCAGCACACTACGTGCAATTGCAGCTTACTCCATGGAACAAATCAAGGCGTCGAGCTTGTAGCAGCTGGTATCTGATTTTTGTTCCCTCTCCAGATCCACGAATTTGAAATTGAGGCCAATTTTTTTTCATGTCTGAGCGGTAACGAACTAGGGCATGGAGTAAATATTAGCTAGAATTGACATAGAGCAATGTATTAAAGCGTAACGGATTAGATGGTCCACACTGGGCTGGTCAATCAGATTTAGCAAGTAGATTTAAGGAAGCAACTCTAAACTGGGCTGGTCAATCAGATTTAGCAATTAGATTTAAGGAAACAACTCTAAACTGGGCCGGGCCATAATTATAAATTTGTTCAGTTTTTAATTTACTATTACATGGAACTCATTGTTAACATGGTGTAAATATTAATAAATTTAAGGACACGACAATCATTAGCATTGCATATTTATTGACATATTTACAAATAAAGTACCAAAATTTGCAAACCGGAATTAAAGCGGAATTTTCAAAATTTTCGAAACGGAACCAAAACTTTTGAAAAATTTAATAACCGGAACGGAAATGCAAAACAGAATTTTGAACCTTGGTTTAGACTGCTCCTTAATCTTGTTCTATCTGGAACTTTTCTGAAACGTTAAAATGCGAATGAATGAATTATGGTGGATTCTCCTCTTAGAGATTCATGGGGGTACAGGCAAGATAGCACAGCATTATGTAAAACAAATCTCAATTCATAGTAAATTCATCAACTTTGTAAAAGCAATTTGCACAAAACAAGTTGATCAAATGAAAATTTATATGTGCTAAAGGCCGGAGAATTATGTTAACACACGTGAATCCACGTTCAGTGTGGGTCCTTTGTCAGGATTTCTCCAAGTTGTTATATACATTAATAATCCTAAAACTAATGCATTATAGATTGAGTAGAAGCATTGTTGGAGCAGTCCGCTCCCGTTGTTTATAAAAGATGTAAAACAAATCTCAATTCATAGTAAATTCATCAACTTTGTAATATCAATTCACAGTAACTTAAGTATGCTTGCATCGGATGTGATATTTACAACACGGTTTAGACAGAAGAACACTTTCTTTCCATTACTTCCTAGCTTTTGTTTCGATGTATATTAAATACCAGACGTCAAACAATTGACTTAAAATTTTACTTTTAAATTTCATTTATAAATAACTCCATACATTATCTCATTATCCCACTCTCTCATATGTCTGCTATACTTTAAATTACATTTCTGCACCTACACACTTTCTTCCGCTGCAGTAGGCCCAAACAAAAAAATCAATAATTAATAATTAAATTTTTTGGACTTCCGAGTTGTCCACATTTCTTGCCATAGCAGGGGCCAAGGAGCTTGCACCCACTAATCAGAGAGTGAATTGTCGATAAATTCAATTTTTAAAGAAGAACTGATAGGTCTAGTTGTGGTAAGTCAAAAACACTATTGTTGGCAAGGACCAATAATATGTAGGTCTAGTTGTGCTAAGTCATGGTTTTATACAAAAGAATTCATAAACAGCGATAGAACAATTACTAACATTTCCTTTGCAATTAAAAGAAATTAGGTAGAATTATGTTGAAACGAGTATATATGCACGCTTAGGTGTGCCTGCATCTAATCACACTGTGTATGGTGTTCGTAAGTGTTTAAATGGATGTAATTCGTAACAACCTATTTATATAAGCAAGGAATAAATTACCAGCCTTGTTTGTACTTTATTTATTTTATGTTTTCACCTTTTCTTTTTTGCTTCATGATCTTCTCTTAGTTACTTGGATTAAGTGGCCGAGATCACTAAAAGTAAATAAGAAGAAGAAAAATCTCAAGAAATACCAACGATTGATGAGCAAAACAAAATAAAATAAGCTCATCTTACTTCTTCCAATTCAACCTAGTTGGCAACTAATTCGGCTACCATTCTAAGTTCATTCTGAATACTTTTTGGTTGTTGAATGTTGTAACACAGATGAATCATACATGTCAAACCTAGTTGGCAACTAATTCGGCTACCATTCTAAGTTCATTCTGAATACTTTTTGGTTGTTGAATGTTGTAACACAGATGAATCATACATGTCAAACCTAGTTGGCAACTAATTCGGCTACCATTCTAAGTTCATTCTGAATACTTTTTGGTTGTTGAATGTTGTAACACAGATGAATCATACATGTCAGTTGCGTCCCGGTCAATGCTTGGTCAGCACACAAAAAACAATTTGTCGGCTGATAGTTTAGTTGTCAAAGAGACACGTATGAGAGATGCCTGCAATCTTTTGCATTGCCTTCTATTAATCAAATCAAGGGGGTCCCATTTTATTGATCGAAATCTTTTAACCATTTTATCTTTCATTAAATGAGCATAAAGTTTTAGAGGAAGATTTTGCCACAGAAAATAACATGGGATTTGGAATCCATGCATACGCTTCAGCTTCATTTTTGAACTAAACTTACAAATCCATAGAAAGAATAAAATCAAAAACATAATCTGATAATTTGATAGGCACAACAAACTTTCAAAATAATTAATTATTGAGAAACATTGTAGTTCAACCCATGTTAATAGTAAAGTTTCTAGGAAATAGAATATAGCCTGACATTTAATAGTTAACAGCTCCTCCAAGCCTCCAACATCAATAAAGCTTTTCTAGGCTGATGGTTGGCAAGAGGGCTATGACATCGCAGTAGCTGAATTCAAAACAAATAATGCGTTAAAAAGGTAATTCAGCTACAGCGAATAAATATTTAGAAAAATATTTATCTAAAATTTTAAAAAGTTTCACATTGTAAGAATATATGAGTCCTTTATTACATTACCATTATAATGGAGTGGTGTTTGAATTATGAAGAAATAAAGTTCTTTAGATAATTTAAAGTTTCAACTTGCATACTATTTACATGTATTTTGAGAATGAATACCGGAAGAAAATAGTTTATTATTTCCAATAGTAGATTCATATAATACATCTTATGCTAACACACACCCCATTTTTGTAATCCATCCTTAGTGAGTAGTCGGTTATGACTATACTGTATGTGCATAATGCCATTTAGGATTATTTACTTTTGTGTATACTACATCTTCCCACTTTTGCTCATGATGTTGTGAGATCCCGGCACATTGCCATTCTTGTTTGAACGAAAACTCACCACTATCAATTTCCCTTACCCACAAATTTGGTCGATTGCCGCTATACAATGGCATGTGTTTAATTATCTGTTTGAAACTACTGCTTTCAGCCCTATCCCAGATCATTAACTAAGCCGACGCCTTTGATCCATGGGTCGTACTGTAGAGCGGTTTCTCCTCCATTGGTATGCGTCTCTCCACCATGTTTGTTAATTCACTTCATTTTATTGAAATAGCCTTTCATTTACCTAAATCGTTATTATCCGCTTTAGAAATCTAGAAATTTTCTATTATATATTTTGCTCTCACCCATCTTGCCCATAGATAATTAGTATCTTTTAATTTCCAACTCAACTTCAATCTTACTCTCATTTTACATCTTCCAGATAACTCAACCCTATACCTCAATCTCTTCATTGTATGAAGATTTGGTTATAAATGATCTTACGAACTCCACCCTTACGTGTAAAGTTACTACACACTACACTGATTTTATTAATAGATTTACTTGGGGTTTGAAAAGTTTGTATCTAGAAGATAACTTTAGATTTTGTGGCTGTGAATAAGCTCTATTATCCATGCAAAGGAGAGAAGGTTAGAGCTCCAACTGCAGAGTTTACATTTGATACTTGTATTGATTTACAAAATTCTTAGTAATAAGCAAGGTTTAAATTTATGGTTTCCGATTCCATTCTAGTCATTTGAAATTATTAAAATTTTGATTCAGTTTTGAAAATTTTAGAAATTCTGTTTAAACTCCAGTTTCGGATTTAGTTATCTTTTAAGTTTTTTGATGCCAGTTATGCCAAAGATACCAACCTTTCATAATCGAAGTCCATTAATTCTACCTATAAAACATAGTTTATAAGCCCATCACTTAGCCAACATTATTTCTTGCTTCTGGCACAGTATGTCAAAATCCTTCCCAGGCATTAGGCTTTCCTTTTCTTCAATTTTTTATAGTTGCTTATAGTCCAATATGTCAACACAAAGTTGGCTTTCTTCTTTTATCATTCAGCATCCGCCTCCGTTAAACCTCATTCAAACCATATCTAAATAGCTTTCAAATTTTGGGTCCAATTCTAAAATCAAAACTTAAGAAAAGGAAATTATCTTCTCAAACTACTGAACGTCCAAACGTCCAAACGTCTTTGGAGTGTTTGGATATGAATTTTTTTAACAGGAAGTAAGCCTTTTATGTACTTAGTAATTAAATACTACAACTACTGGATTTGAGAGAAAACCAAATTGGAAGTTCTAAAATTTTTGAAATGGTAAATATGCATCGATTCATGATTTTCCTAACCAATTATGTAGGTCATAGTTGCAACTGATATGATCGAATAAATTAAAAAGATAAGTAGATTGTAGCTCGCTTTATCTTTGACAACAAATTTAGAAATAGATCAACCACCAGCAATATAGAGAATAACATGAATTAGGATATTTCGTTAAACTTAACATTGATCGGACAAAATCGATAATTGATTATAGATCGTGAACTGTGTTCGTTGAACTAACCCTAATCGCAGCTAACTAACCGGAGAAGAGGGTGGATCTAGAAGCATACAGAATAACCCTAGTTTGTGGGATCACACTAATGCTGGAAAAGACGATGGATCTGGAATCGGACGGGACTGAGCAGCGGTCGGTCGCGAGAGAAGGCGATGGGGAAGATGATGGATGTTGAGTCGGGTTGGATGTGGAGAACGGTAGGAGAAGAACAGAGGGAGATATAAGTATGGTGGCTTTTTAGGTTTTTATTTTATTTTAGGAGATAACGACAGGATAAGAACAGAGCGAAAAGAAGCGAGGCAGTGGGGGCATTTCGGGTATTTCAAAAAGACACGAATGAAATTAGTCAAGAGAATTCTCTTTATTAGTAGTAAAGATGAAGGGAGATCGACTTAAGAGAATATTTTTCAACTTATGGCCTTCAGCAAACACATTGTGATCTCAACGCAAACTAATGTGGGTGCAAAATAAATGAAGTTGACGATGATCCTACTCCCGTCAATGTCCATAGCCTCAAATCCTATTCTCGAAGGCATTTGGGAGGGAGATCCCCTCTCAAGTGAGTGGTCTGTCTGATCCACCCAACCTACCCATCCCACCAAATGAATTTATTCCAAGTAAACCTGCTTTTGATTATATGGATACTTCATCTTCGAGTTGACGTCCTGTTCGAGCTTAGTTTGCTACTCGTTTTAACAAAATACGTTTAGATACTGTATTTTACAAGAGTATCCGCAAGGTGGTAGGATTGCGGGGTAGAAGGATACGTTCAGATACTGTATTTTTTTATTATAAAAAATTGTACCTTTCTCACGCTCTTCATCTGCCAGCTGAGGGTCCAAGTATTCCTGTTATTCTAGTTCCTTCTTTGCTCTCTCCGCATCGTTCAGTTTTTTCAGTGTTTTCGGATTACGATGCTCTGTCAATGCTTTCTGAAATGTTTCTATGGCAGGATCCAAGTCCTTTGAAGTCTTTGCCAGTTTCACTAATGCCCTTCCTTTTTTGGTCAGCGCTCTTGCTATCATCTTGGAGTTTGAACGAAGCTCTCTCCCTCTCTCCACTGCTTTGTCGCAGTCTTTGATGCACTCTTCATACTATTGCACACAAAAAATAAGCATTAATCGAGCTATAATTAGTTTGGAGCAATTAACCATTTGATACAAAAATGAATAATTTTTTGACTCATATACAACCAGATCACAATTACAAGCCAAGAGTGGCAACCTGCCTGAACAGAATGCCTAGCATAGTTCTATCATATGACGCTACTCAAGAAAAAACTAATCATAGACAAGGTGTGTTTAGTTCTCTAAGTTTATCCCTAAAACAAATTCTCTCCCGTTCCTGCTATTATTTCCATGTATTGAATGTTTGTTTAGGAACCACAGTTATACACAGATAGCCATGGTACAAAATGCATTCCAATAACGTTTCACTTAACCACTTTAGATACACCCACACTCATAAAGTTGTTTCAATAATACATGGAAATCATGAAATATTTCTTTCAATAAATAAAGCAATTCACAGTTGCCTTATTAGATAAACAAAGCACTGGGCTTTCTTCCTTGCAAGTTTTCTATATGAGAATGTAAATGGTGCAGCTTTTAAATTTTGAGTGTAAGTATTAATCTTTTTTCTTGGATTCCATTAGTATAGGTTTGAACAAAAAGTACACGAATGTGAGCACCAACTGACTTATAAAAGAAAGACATTATTATTAAAGTAGATAACAATGGATATTTGAACCCAAAAAAAAGTGAAAAACAATTGAAAGAGAGCATAATGAATGTTCCAAGATAGAGATATGCATTGCCAGCTACTCTTTCAATTCTTCCTTGCCATCAACCATGTTGATGATGTCGATAAAACAGACAAGCCAAATTAATCATCAATGTAAATTTTTTTTCATATCAATTTATCAAACAAAAAGTGACAAAAATACATGGTAACTCCTCTGTATATAGAAGCACCTCTAGAGAACCCACTGCTCTTTCTATTGAGTATAAAAATATTGATCAACTAAAATGATCCATAACAACAGTAAATACAAATCAAGAATTAATAATAAAACCTGAAACTGTATCCATTTTCTAGGGGTGCAACGAACTCTTGATGAGTCGTGTGTTCATTATCTCTTCAAGTTCGTTTTCATAATTGTATACCTGAATATGTGAATAAATGCATTTAATTTGTATCATTCAATGTTGTTCACCTAGATAAGCTGTAGGATGATCAACCATAATTTCCACTCTGCCCTTGCTAGTCATATAAAAATGGGATTTGATTTAAAATTTTAAGGAGCGAAGATATATAACTGTAGTAGCAAAATATAACCTGTCTTCCTTTGCGACTCTGCCCATCGCGCCTGAATCTACTATCCCAAAGATGAGCCTCTTACCTTCCAGTCCATCTATGCTTGCATCCCAATTTTCCATCAATAAATCAAAAAAAGGAATCATTTTATTTATTTTAAATTTTACATGGAGAAATTATGATTAATACAAAGCCGTTATTAGCTTGTATATGATAGATGATCAACACATAACTTAGTAATAGTACATCTACCTAGTGACTCCACGATAAATAGAAGTTCTCTGACCAAAAGTATCGACAGGCTTTTTGACCTCTGCCACAACGATCTTGCTATCATCAATGTCACAGTCAGCGGGCAACATGGAAGCACCTGCATGCAAGAAACCAGCTGTGGCTATACTTCTCAACTCATCATTACTGTCCACGTGAATCTCATTCACTCATTGTCACCGTTGTTGGCATCCGCTTCTCCGCCAGTGAAGCCGATTCACAAGGTTAGGCAATTATCAATTGCATTTACTCGTATAATTTGGGGTCTTTCTAAGAAATAC
Source organism: Allium cepa (assembly GCA_030765085.1). Taxonomy (NCBI): domain Eukaryota; kingdom Viridiplantae; phylum Streptophyta; class Magnoliopsida; order Asparagales; family Amaryllidaceae; genus Allium; species Allium cepa. Next base: position 553,523,851 of record CM060938.1, on the reverse strand, counting down.
ATGGTCAAATAGTACATTGAATGTTGCAAAAGAAATAGTTTACACCTCACCAAGCCATACTTTATGCTGGCAAACTTAATAATCATGTAGAGAAAAACATTCAAAGTATGTGAATTAAATTATCTCCTTAGCACAAATATAACAAAAAAAAATGTTCAAGTACCAACAACATCACACAGGAAACTATTGATTTCATAGGAATAAGACCTGCTTATCGACAGATTGTAATGTTCAAAATCAATATCTAAAGTGTCCATATCAGACAAATTTCCATAACCCTCTTTAATTGCGCAACAAGAAAAGATTATTAGAAAAGTGTTAAAATGAATAGCATTATTATAGGAAGTGATGAACAAACTTGAGAAATAAAAAAATTGACTACACCAACTAACAATTAACAACAATGTCATACTGCTGAAGCAAGCCAACACCAACAGGTTATCATACTACAGCTTACACATTTCTAATCTGTATACTTTGTTATTTTGTGTGTTTTTAATAGTAATGGTCATACTATACTCAACAGCAGTGCTATGTCTTATTTACTTAGAGATAAACCACATGTTAAGGATAGATGTTCATCCATATGGTTTTGAGAAATCATATCAAACTTCAAATACATATGCTTACCTCTCAACTATATAATATACAATGCCTCTCAAATATATCATCTCCACTATATTAACGGTAATTACATATGCATAATGCTTGCCTCTCAACTATTCAAATTGCAATTCAGAATTTCTTGGAGGCATATATCTGGCATTCGAAATTATGTAAATGCTTGCCTGTCTCAACTATTCAACCGAATGCCTATCTCAACTATCTCTGGCATTTGAATAGTTGAGATATTTATTAACGGTGATTATATGTGCTTGGTCGAATGGTAGATGTTCAGATAATCATATCAAAGTGCAATTCAATATTTCAAATTCACATCATAAATCAATTTAACATTAAAATGCAATAAAAGTACAATTCAAACGAAAGACCAAACATGAAACAAACAACAATCAAGTTAATCAAACGATAAAATCAAATTAATTGGCATAAACAATAACTGAAATATTAAAATGTAACTTGAATTTGTGATTTATTGTGCTCTATGGTTCTTAGTTGGGATAGTTAATTTGACAACATGGGGAGGAGGGACGCTGCACCAAAGGAGAAGAAGGCTGCGAAAAGGAGGTCTCAACTGGTGAAAAGGAAGAAGTAGACTGGTGACTCGAATCAAAGAAGAGGGGAGGGGAGCAGCATTCGTTGGAGGAGGGAAAAGAGGTGTAGTGTCGATCGACATGTTTTGGGGAAAGTAATTAGGATGTTTGAGAGGGAAAAATTGGGGAAAAGTGGAAAAGAAATTAGGGCATTTGGGACGGAAAGCAATTTGCGTACAAAGGAAATGACACGCGTACTAGTGCATTTGAGAGGGAAAGTAATTAGGCAGCGTTTTGTTATTATTTAATTATGCTATGAGACATAACAAGTAGCATTTTGTACTAAAACGCTGCATACTGGTGCGGTCAAAAATGTATCTTCTTGTAGTGTTTTGTTGTAAAAATCGTTTTTGAATATTATTTAATTTGATTTTTTTATAGTCACGAGCTATATATATTCTTATATACACATATACATATGTGCACATACACACATACATATATGTAGGCTCGGCCCAATCAGTAGGAAATAGAGATCGTTGCCTAGGGCAACGCGAGAAAGGATAGTAATTGTAATGTGCTGCCTTTTCGACCTTCAGAAATCGACACTAATACATCCATGTGAATAATCCATGTTATTCACAAGCCGAACATCCAAGTTCCGAAAAGACAGATTGTTGGCGTGAAAGAAAGAAAACATATAACAGAATCTCACATCGTGACTAAAAAAACATATAACAGAATCTCACATCGTGACTAAAAAAAACATATAACATACAAAAGATCTTTATAAGAGAAATCATCTATATTATACATAACACAAATCAGAGTATACTAACATATTATCAGCCTTGCCAACAGGGTTGGCGCAGTTGGTTGATGGTCCGGACTGCGTGATCGAAGGTCACGAGTTCGAGCCCTGAAACTGACAACCCTGTAACAAGTACCCGAAGTATGTGTTTGGCAGGCACATACTTCCCTAGAGTTTACAAGCGAAGCTTGGTTCTCTAGGTAATTCAAAAAAAAAATCAAAAAAAACATATTATCAGCCTTGGACAGTTATAATTGTTGAATATGCGATCATATGATTTTTGTTTGATGATAATAAACATATATATTCATTTAAATGTATTTGTTAATCTACTATTTTATTTTCACATATTAAATAAATATTTGCTGAATAAAATAAATAACACGGAATTTGAATTCAAACGGATATTTTATTCAAACAAATATTTATTACAATTTTGAATAGTACAAATTTCAAGCTCTCACTATATATATATATATATATATATATATATATATATATATATATAATTCCAATTACAATACAAATTTGATTACATCACGATTCACATTTACATTTGCACCTCACTACATATCACTCACACTCGTATTTATCTTCAACTTCATTCCAATGTGAATCCAGCATCTGAGGAATCTGCAAAAATATACGTTGACGCGGTTAAATTGAAAATAAAATATTTTTGCAATATAAAATAAAATGTGGATTTTGAAAATAATATTTGCCTCGGTTATTTGGGTTGTTCGTCATCATTTAAATTTGAATTCATCATACACGAACAGCTTGTGACATGCACAGTGTATCATTGTACATGCCACAAGGCCGTGCACACCGATATATACACTTGATAAAATTATAGGGACAAGTGAGCACAGGTCAAACCCAAAACGTCGGGTTCAACTCAAGTGCAATAAAAATAATGTCACGACACGAGCACAAGGTCAAACCCGAAGCTGGATTCAACACAGATCCAGTCCAAAAATATAAGTACAATAAAATGATCAAAACAACTGTACATGAACATTTGCAACAGAAGAAGGCCAGAGTACAGGAAAAATGAAAACAGGTTAGAGGAATCACGGTGCAATAAAGACTACAAGGAAATACAACACATATATACATACATAGATGTATGTATACATATGGTAGTTGAAACAAATGCCTCAAACTCAACTACAACCAGATTTCATGAAACCAGATCATCTACATGAACAAACAACTCAGAGGCATGAAGCAATACAAAGACAGTTCAGTAATCAAGTTAACACAATACACAATGAACACAACACAAATGTACTTAATTCAACTACAAATGCACAGCACACATCAAGTATACATGAAGGCCAAAGTGTGCAGTAACAATATACAAACTACAACTGACAGTGAAAAGTTACAACTTGAAAATGCAACAGCGATGCAACATACATATGCACAATGATATATGATATGGATGTATACAAGAAGTCCAACAGTAACATAAGACCACTACAAGTCTAGAACTCAAGACTACAGCTACATAGAGCAAATATACAGCATACATATGGTTGCAGTTACAACTTAAGCATGCAAATACGACATGAACCAGACTCGAGCACAGTTGAAGTTCAAGGTAAACTAGAGGTAACAACATGAAGCAGAAGTTAACAAGCACAAAACTCAAAACATGCAAAGGCTACAGTAAAACAGTAAATGCAACTGTATGTCAAACTGCACCATACCAGTTCAAACATGCAGTGACAACAAATGTATAGACCAACAATGCAACTGTATAGAGTACAAGTTAAAAACTGCAACTGGCCTCTACATCAAATGACAAACCCTGTATGTACATATATGATGAATGAAATTTCAGCTACTAAAACATATAGTGCGAACTCAAGGAAATATAAAATACAACAAAGTAAACAAGTGATTGTGATCAAACAAAGCAACTCGAAGCTATGCCAAAAAAATATAAAAAAAGTGCAAACCACGATGAACAAGTTAATGCCAAAATCAACATAATCAAATCAAGTGACCGCAGTCAACAGAAATCGAAATCGTGGGGACACAAACGAAATCAACATCGTCAAACTAGAATCGAAACCGTGATGACCAAGAAGAATGAACAGTTCAAAATCAACACCGTGTTATTCAAGTAAATTGAAAAAATCAGTAATCATCTCAAGCATCCAAACAAAGATCAATGGCCAACGCAAATCAATTGACAAATTCAAACAAATATATACAAACGAGAAAATAAGGATTCGAACCCTATATAAACATTAACATCATCGGCAAATTTCATCATCCGAGTTCGAGTAAAACAGAGAACGGTAATCATTCAACTCGAATCATCAATCGAGTTCAAGTACGTAAAATAAGAAGAAGGAAAAGCAAAAATCACATACTGGAGCAAGATCAAACTCGATCATCGAAGGAGCCATGAGCCAAGTGAAGAGACGATTGATCGACAGAACAAGAGAGCGAAATCCCAATTCGATCGATCAATTTAAAGTCGGCACTTCAAAAAGCCCTAATTTTTAGAAACGAACAAGCAACGAAGAAGCTAATATTTTTCACAAGGAAAGGCCACCATTTTCACAAAAGAAAGGAACGGAGCAAATAAAACAGGAACCAGGCCGATAAAGAAATAAAAGAAAAGGGGCCGGCCTTTACTGTTTACAATTATATTTGGGCTTAATTTTTCAATTAGGGTTTTTGATAGTTTTAAATTTGTTTTAAATTTAAATTCTTCTTTTGAACATTGTAATTTCTAGTTGTATGACTAGGGGACAAACTACTTGGCGCAGTTTGAGAATTTGCAACTTAGTGGCTGAGTTGGCAGGGTTTTGAGCGTAGAGTTAAGACTAGTCGATAGCGGGTGTCGCGAGTTTACGTGTGTAAGCGTCCGACTGCTTAATTTTTAGTAGAAACCTTGGGGGCAGCACGTAGGCAGGGTTTTGCCGAAGCTGGGTAAATTCTGAGTCGTTCTATTTCTGCATTTATTATTCTGCTATTATCTATGTTGCTATTATTTTGCTATATCTGTATTGAAATAATTTTATAAGCTTCCGCAATAATTTTTATGATTGATAGCATCACCCTATTCACCCCTCCCCCCTCTAGGTTGAAATCGATCCTACAAGTGGTATCAGAGCCAGGTTCAAAAGCCATTTTTGTTTTTTTTTAAAAAATTGATTTTTCAAAAACCAATTTTTGTTTTAAAAATTTGAATTTTAAAAATGGCTTCTTTTAATACTGCTTTTGCTGAGGGTCAATCCATAGTTAGACCACCAATGTTCAATGGTGAATATGCTTACTAGAAAAATAGGATGGAAATTTTTCTGAAAACCATTGACGCTTGAGATATTGTTGAGACAGGGTATAGGGCACCAACTATAATTGTAAATAATCAAGAAATAAATAAACCGAAAGATCAATGGACAGATCTAGAAAATGAGTTACAGAATACTAATGCTAAAGCTATGAATTCGATTATTTGTTCATTGGATCAATTTGAATTTAATCGTGTCTCACATTGTCTAACTGCACAGGAAATATGGCACACACTAGAAGTGACTCACGAAGGAACATCTCAAGTCAGGGAATCTCGCCTTGCCATGCTGAGTAGCGAATACGAGAACTTTACAATGGCCAAGGAAGAAAATGTTAAAGAGATGTACGGATGGCTTTCCAATATCGTATGCAAATCAAAAGCTCTCGAAAAATCATACACGGAATTGAAAATAGACCGAAAAATCCTCAGAGTCCTTCCACGAAGATTTGAAGGAAAAGTGATTGCCATTCAAGAATCGAAAGATTTAAAACAAATGAAAGTTGAAGAACTCATCGGAAATCTCACCACTTATGAGCTAGAAATGAAATTCAAGGAAGAGCGTGAAGGAGGAGATACTCGAAAGAAATCAATAGCTCTCAAAGGAACAACTGAAAGTGATGATGACGACGATGATGATGGAGCAGCAGAATTGGAGCTGATAATAAAGAAATTCAAAAGGTGGAATTACAAATATGGAAATCCGGCTCTAAATCAAAAATTGAAAAGCAGAATAGTCAAAGCACTAGACAACTCAGACGACCAAAAGATCATCTGTCATAAGTGCAACCAACCCGGACACATCAAGCCAAATTGTCCTCAAAACCCACGACTTTGAAAAGAAATTAGAGAAATTTTGCTGCCACGTGGAATACAAGTGATGAAGATAATAAAAGTACTAGCAGTGAGAGTGAGAAAGCAGATATGTGCCTTCAAGGTAATATAACTGATAGCGACGATGACGCGCAAAGCGAGGTATCAAAACTCACTCACTCAGAATTACTTATATATTTCCACGAAGTAAATGGCTGTTTTGAACGACTTAGGGAGAAATATGCTAAAATTGAATCACAAAGAGATAGTTTGATTGAAGTAAATGATCAGCTTGAACAATTAGTCAAAACCTATCAAAGTAGGATCCCTAAGTGTGATAAGTGTCCAACATTCAAAGAAGAGATTAAAAAAATCAGAAATTAAAATTAGATCGCTTGAAAATGAAATTCTGATTTTAAAGCAAAGTGAAAATACTAGGAGAGAGAACTCTATTATAAAGTGCACACAATTGTTAAACAAAAATGAATCTCTCAAAACATAAGTCCAACAACTGTCAACGACTTTAGATAAATTTTCAAAAAGTGAAAAATCGTTCAATATGCTATTAGGAAAACAAACTGTTGATACAGTTAGACAAGGACTTGGATATAATCAATCTAAAAATGTTAAAAATGAAATTAATCAAGTTGATTCAATGTTCACAATTTGTAGAAAATTTGGACACAATCAAAACATTTGTTGGTATAGACCCAAACACGTGAAAACTATACCAATTTGGGTTCCAAAAAGCACAAATATAAAATCTCTCAAAGTTAAACAAATCTGGGTGCCGAAAGGAATATATATAAATAGTTTTGGGTCTCCACACAATTATTTTTCAAAATATTCTACCACTAACAATCATGGACCTATAAAAACAAATAGGTCACAAAAATCTTTTATCGTGTAGGAGTGGTGGCAGGCCAAGGAACAACAACAGTGTTATATGGACTCTGGCTGTTCCAGAAACACAACGGGCGACAAAGCAAAGTTCCTTAGCCTGGTACAAAGGGTACAAAATCACAATGGGCAACCACGAAACATTATCGTAAAGGTAAAACAGGTAATGATATATTTTATATTAAATGTGATAATCTGCACCGTGGTCTGAATTAAATCAGCCAATAATGTGATGACGAAATAAAAAAAGATGTTGATTCCGATTTATTCAAAATTATTGGCCAATTATATTCTTATGCCAAGAACACTATAAAAATCTTTAGAATCTTTGAACTACATCATATATATTTGTTTGGATTAATAATAGTGTTTTATTGGATGATAATACATTTGGTTATTTTACGACTGACTGTATATTCATGGTTTTTGATTATTTACACGGCTTCAATTCAAATTCAAGAGAATTTATTTTAAAAAGTTGTTAAAAAATTATTTTGAGATATTTTGATGCACACTTCATGGTCTGGTCTATCAAATTCAATTAATGATAATTTTGAGTGAAAGAAAATTTCAGATGCAGATTACACTGGTAATCTAGTTGATAGAAAAATTACTAGTGGAACGTGATTTATGTTGAGACATTTAGTAACTGCATCGTTTTTCAAAGAAAATATCTGCATATCTTTCATTTCAAATAATTTTCAAATAGCGAAAAAAATTCTCATAAAACCCCTTCTAGAAAATCATTTTTGACCTTGTTTACAGATTAGTCATTTTGGAAAATTTGGTTTTATAATTATTTTTGAATACGATTTTAAATGATTACATTGACTAATCTGACTCCTTAATGATTATCGAAAAGATAAATAGTGATTGAAAAAGTGATGTGAGTTAATATTAATCATATATTATAACTTAAGACGGTATATTTAGTAAATTTCTTTAGAAATTTGAACAAGAGTTATAAAAACTTTTTGTTGGTAAAATTCCATGACCATCTCTATTTCCATCATATTTCTAACGACCATCACTCGTTAAAATTCAATATAGTTTGTCAATATGTGGTACTTTAAACAGGAATCATTCATTTTTCATTTTATTTTTTTAATAATAAAATAATAATAAAATAAAATCCAAAGTATTCACTCTCATTTAAAAGTCCTCACGGTTATGCATGGGTGAATTACTTGAAATTTGTTATGTGCTTCCATGCTCATTTAAAAGTCCTCACGGTTATGCATGTATGGAACGCATATCAAAATTGATTTTTTTTAATAAACAAGTTGATTCTAATCCCATTTAAAAGTCCTCACGGTTATGCGTGGTTAGAAAATACTTGAATTCATTTTTGAAATAAAATTGGAATACTACTAATCTCATTTAAAAGTCCTAACGGTTATGCATGGTTGGTAGATATTCAAATTCCTGATATAAATATAGCACAAATAGACACAACTGTATGGTTTTATATGGTGATATCATTCCCATCATTCTAAAAGTGGAATATGCGCCTAACAGAGTATTTATGATTTTTGTTTGATTTTTTTATTGAAATTTAATATTTATATTCAATTGAGTTTTAATGTTGTATTATTATCTATCACTTTATCTCTATTTTTTCTAACACTATTACTCTTTTGCTGATAACAAAAGGAGGAGAGAAAAGTTAAGATTTTGACAAATATAGGTAAAATATTTTCTATTTGCATCTAGACTCATTTGCATATTTTTAATTGTATGCATATATGAAGAGGAACTTTGTGTAGAGAGGGAGCATTCGAATAGGGGGAGCAAATTGAATGATCAAATACATTTAATAAATTCAAAATCTTAAATATATGTTTATTATCATCAAAATGGGGAGATTGTTGAATATGCGATTATATGATTTTTTTTTTGATGATAATATATATTCATTTAAATGTATTTGTTAATGTACTATTTTATTTTCATAGATTAAATAAATATTTGCTGAATAAAATAAATAACACAGAATTTGAATTCAAACGGATATTTTATTCAAACAAATATTTATTACAATTTTGAATAGTACAAATTTCAAGCTCTCACTATATATATATATAAAATTTCAATTACAATACGAATTTGATTACATCGCGATTCACATTTACATTTGCACCTCACTACATATCACTCACACTCGTATTTATCTTCAACTTCATTCCAATGTGAATATAGCATCTGAGCAATCTGCAAAAATACACATTGACGTAGTAAAGTTGAAAATAAAATATTTTTGCAGTATAAAATAAAATGTGGATTTTGATAATTATATTTGCCTCAGTTATTTGGGTTGTTCATCATCATCTAAATTTGAATTCATCATACACGAACAACTTGTGACATGCACAATGTATCACTGTACATGACACAAGGTCGTTCACACCGATACATACACTTGATAAAATTACAGAGACAGGTGAGCACAGGTCAAACCCAAAACGTCGGGTTCAACTCAAGTGCAATAAAAATAATGTCACGACACGAGCACAAGGTCAAACCTGAAGCTGAGTTCAACACAGGTGCAGTCCAAAATATAAGTACAATAAAATGATCAAAACAACTGCACATGAACACTTGCAACAGAAGAAGGCCAGAGTGCAGGCAAAATGAAAACAGGCTAGAGGAATCACAGTACAATGAAGATTATAAGGAAATACAACACATACATACATACATAGATGTATGTATACACATGGTAGTTGAAACAAATGCCTCAAACTCAACTACAACCAGATTTCATGAAACTAGAGTAGTTCAACTGCATGAACACACAACTCGGAGGCATGAAGTAATACAAAGGCAGTTCGGTAATCAAGTGAACACAATACACAATGAATACAACATAAATGTACTCAATTCAACTACAGATGCACAACACACATCAAGTATACATGAAGGCCAGAGTGTGTAGTAACAATATACAAACTACAACTGACAATGAAGTTCAAGTAACAACTTGAATATGCAACAGCGATGCAACATACATATGCACAATGATATATGATATGGATGTATACAAGAAGTCCAACGGTAACATAAGACCACTACAAGTCCAGAACTCAAGACTACAACTACAAAGAGCAAATATACAACATACATATGGTTGCAGTTACAACCTAAGCATGCAAATACGACATGAACCAGACTCGGGCACAGTTGAAGTTCAAGGTAAACTAGAGGTAACAACATGAAGCAGAAGTTAACAAGCACAAAACTCAAAACAGGAAAAGGCTACAGTAAAACAGTAAATGCAACTGTATGTCAAACTGCACCATACCAGTTCAAACATGCAGTGACAACAAATGTATAGACCAACAATGCAACTGTATAGAGTACAATTTAAAAACTGCAACTGGCCTCTACATCAAATGACAAACCCTATATATACATATATGATGAATGAAATTTTAGCTACTAAAACATACAGTGCGAACTCAAGGAAATAAGAAATACAACAAAGTAAACAAGTGACTGTGATCAAGCAGAGCAACCCGAAGCTATGCCAAAAAAATACAAAATAGTGCAAATCATGATGAACAAGTTAATGCCAAAATCAACATAATCAAATCAAGTGACCGAAGCCAACAGAAATCGAAATAGTGGTGGACACAAACAAAATCAACATCGTCAAACCAGAATTGAAACCGTGATGACCAAGAAAAATGAATAGTTCAAAATCAACACCGTGTTATTCAAGTAAATTGAAAAAGTCAGTAATCATCTCAAGCATCTAAACGAAGATCAATGGCCAACGCAAATCAATTGATAAATTTAAACAAAAATATACGAACAAGAAAATAGGGATTCGAACCCTATATAAACATTAACATCATCAGCAAATTTCATCATTCGAGTTCGAGCAAAACAGAGAACAGTAATCATTCAACTCGAATCATCAATCGAGTTCAAGTACGCAAAATCAGAAGAAGCAAAAGCAAAAATCACATACCGGAGCAAGATCGAACTCGATCATCGAAGGAGCCATGAGCCAAGTGAAGAAACAATCGATCGACAGAGCAATAGAGCGAAATCCTAATTCGATCGATCAATTTAAAGTCGGCATTTCAAAAAGCCCTAATTTTTAGAAACGAACGAGCAACGAAGAAGTTAATATTTTTCACAAGGAACAACCTCCATTTTCACAAAAGAAAGGAACGGAGCAAATAAAACAGGAACCAGGCCGATAAAGAAATAAAAGAAAAGGGGCCGGCCTTTATTGTTTACAATTATATTTGGGCTTAATTTTTCAATTAGGGTTTTTTATTGTTTTAAATTTGTTTTAAATTTAAATTCTTCTTTTAAATGTTGTAATTTCTAGTCGTGTGACTAAGGGACAAATTACGTGGTGTAGTTTGAGAATTCGCAACTCAGTAGCTAAGTTGTGGCAGGGTTTTGAGCATAGAGTTAAGGCTAGTCGATAGCGGGTGTCACACGTTTACGTGTGTAAGCGTCTGACTGCTTAATTTCTAGTAAAAACCTTGGGGGCAGCACGTACGTAGGCTTTTGCCGAAGCTGGGTAAATTCCGAGTCGTTCTATTTCTGCATTTATTATTCTGCTATTTTCTGTGTTCTATTATTTTGATATATCTGTGTTGAAATAATTTTATAATCTTCCACAATAATTTTTATAATTGATAGCATTACCCTATTCACCCCCTCTCTAGGGTGAAATCGATCCTACAATAACAACCTGTCCTTATAATTGTTGATAAATAATAAACAGAAATCAAGACAAGCAAACAATGAAAGAACGTAAGATGCGTAAATATGTCTTGGAGAATCAATCTTTCTCCCGAAAGCTCCAAAGCATCCAGCTAAATCTGAAAAATATGCTCGGACTGACCCGAGCATTATAAGAAATAACGTCCAAACCAGTCTGGTAAACCAGTATGAGGAAACTTGAATCAAATCATATTGATTACTATATTTGAAAACCATTTACAAATAAAAGGTATCTTGTAAAACCACGGCACCCATAAATACAAGTGGGTTTTTATCTTACAATAATCAAACCGTTTATATCAGAAAATCAAATAATATTATAATAATGTCTAACGGTGAAAATATCAATAATCAAGTAGTTGTGATGCTCGTGAGTGTACATCAGAACAATAATAGGTGTACAATAAAAAAACATTAAGGCGCGTTCCCTAATTGTGTCAGATTCCACGGTAGGGACTTCGGTACCTTGAGAAAGGTCCTCCTGCATAAGGATCAGAGTTATCCTTATGAAGCAACAATACATCCCTGGTATTGTGCAATAGAAAATACATAGCTGGCCACGTAGGCTGAACGCATCGCTCCATGCATGCATAATAACTGTGTGTAACTCTAGGAAGGAGACGATTGCATCTTATGTGTTAGTTAAACCCTTTGCTATGCATCCTAAATCTAGTTTTAATCAATACCTCTAGTGAGTCTACGTCTGACATTCCAGCACATGAGTCTCCATTCGAACAGATCTCGAAATCACACATGGAATCTCATACCTCAGCAGGTCTTAGAATCATACATGTATTCCCACATCTCATCAAAGATCTTGCAATCACAAATGGATTACCATACCCCCATGGATCTCGGAATCACACATGGATTCCTACTTCGAGTTTAGAATCACACATTGATTCCCATACCCCAGCGGATCTCGGAATCATAAATGGATTCCCACATCTTAAAACAGATCTCGAAATCATACATGGATTCCCATACCCAATGGGTCTACACATAAATTCCAACATCTCGAACTTCACTCGAATCTCCTCCAAGAGTAGAACCCGTATATGGTTTTGGAGTGCTTACGGTTTCGAGTCATCTCACATAAGTACACTCCCTCGTTTACCAAGTGTTCCAAAACCATCATTCGATTTTTGGAATACTCAATACTGGTTACTTTGGAAATAATAAAACAATACATAAGAGCATAAGTCACCTCCTAAACGTTCAAGCAGACAGATTTCCTTATCAATCGTCCTAGTAGAACAGAACAAGTTTATATGTACAGTACAACACCACCGACTGTAACTGTACCATATAATCTCCGTGTTCCTTCTAGATATCTCCAAAGTCTAATCCTTCGGTGTGAAGTAGGAAATAGTTTCGTACCACCATAATTAAGAAGGATTATATTTAGATCAAGATTTGATAGGTGGTTATTTAGCTACCAAATAAACAAACATTCACTTAGAGATTGCATTTCTCATGGAAACCACTAAGCATCTTAAATTAATCTTTCATTAATTTAAAATCACCTTTCAAATATTTATTAAAATATTCACATACTTATCTCATCGGTATAAGTATATTCACAAAACCATTCACTTTCAAACTTGGAACTTTTTTCCATACTTACACGATGATATATGTATATTCACATAACATTTAAGAAATATTATATATTTCAAAATCATATTAAAATGATCAAACCCATATGTCATTAAATAGAGATATTAATAGCCCAAGACACCATTCCCTTTTAGAAATTTCTTTTATTTTATGAACATCTCTTTTATAAATCTCCAATTCTCTATATAAACTTTCTTTTATAAACCTTCAAGTGTATTTATAAAACTCGATTTATAAATCTCCAAAATCATTTATAGAACTTCTTTTATAAATCTCAAAAACCATTAAACCAAACTTCAATCCAATTTCCAAAATCTTTTTCCAAATTTATAAATTCCTTTAATGAAATTATTTTCATTAAATAAAACCCTTATATAAGTCTTTCCATTTAAAGTGATTCCTTTTTAAATAAATAGTTTATTATTTTTAAGCAGCTTTTATAAAACAATTAATCATCTTTAAACAACATTAGTAAAATAATATTTTAAACAATCACTAATAAAATAATAAACTTTAAAAAAAATTATATTAATGTAATAAAAGCTAAAATAAAATTAATATCAGATAATAATAATAAGATATTTTAACAATTATTAAAATATAATTTGATTAATTTTTAAATCATTATTGATGAATACTAATTTAACTTCAAATAATATTAATATAAAAATAAATTATCTTTAAAATAACATTAATATAATAATAAATTATCTTTAAAATAATATTAATAATAATTTATCTTTAAAACAGTATTATTATAAAAATAAATAAACTTTTAAAAATATTATTATAATACTTAATAGCTTTTGATTAAAATATTTATAATATAACAAATAACTTTGAAATAAAATAATCAACTTTTAAATATTTATTATAATGAATTTCTTTTGAAAGTGTGTGTATATAAAGTATAAGCGAATATATATTTAAAACCAAAGTTTTATAAATATCAAAATATACTTTTAAATACTATAAGCATTTTGAAAATATAAAACTATATCAAAGTATAATAGATTAAAATAAAATACTTAAAAATTTAGTTACTTAAAATATAATAGTCTCATAACCAAAGAGTTAGGAATCGTTTTAAGGCCATTTTGAAAAATCATTTTAAAAATAGAGATTCTTTAAAAATCATTTTTGAAATTCAAAATATTTGAAAATCATTTAAAATCAGAGAATAGATCTTAGAAAACTTTTTGAAAATAGAAGAGAGATCAAATAAGTGCTACCAGAGTTTTAACAAAATAATATGACTTTATAACTTATCTTGATATCTTGAATCTTCAAAACTCATGAGTCTTCAATCTCTTACTCTTGAATCTCTATATCAGCCTCTTGAATCTTCTCATGATATTGTATAGTCTTCCAAATTGACAATTGTCTAATATCATGCTCTATATACTATATATAACTTAATAAAAACATTAACATCTATATTTTATATAATGTCAAATGGTTGGTGTCATCAAAACCAATGCTAAAGGTACTAACAATCTCCCACTTTTTAATGATGACAAACATGTTTATAAAATATGATATAACTTCCCTTGAGTTGCAAAATCCCCCTTAATCTATGCTTGGATATTTTATATATTTCTCCCACTTTATCATCAACAAAAATATAACCACAACTTCCCTTAACTATGGTACTATATGATATATAAAAAGGGATAAGGATGATATATAAAATTGATATGTAAATAAGATGTAATATCACAAACCAATTTTATTAATTACTTTAATCCAATACATACATTCATTCCAATCAATCCAATTCAATACAAACACACTTTCAATTTAATCCAAAACAAACATAAAGTAAACCAAAGTCGCCAAATCACAACTAATCCTAAATAAGTCAATTCACACCAATCCATACGTGTTATTCTTGTATAATATTTTATTATACAAACTTTAATTAAATCATAATAAAACAAACTAATTATTTTAATCCTCGCTAGGAACTTCTACCCAACCATCGGAATTGAAAATTGGATATGCTTTGATTGCATTCCAATCTACATTGTCTTTGTTGATGGCAAAATCTGGATTGTTGGATGGTTCATCTTTGATAGGGAAGAAATCATCCATTAAATCGCATCAAAATGCTTTTCTTATTCTTTTATCATCTGCATTTGACTCGATTCTGAGTGTCTTTGATTTCTATGGACAAAAGTAAGAATATTCTTAAACGGTTGAAGGGTTTGTTTAAGATTTTCACATAATTTTTGGCATGGAAAAGCCAGTTTTGCAAAGTTAAATTTACAAGTGAAACAGGAGAAGAAAGAGAGTGGAAATGGTGTTTTTCTAGAGTGAGTATGTTTATATAGGGGTGAGAAGTCGTTGAAATGAAAATGACTTTAGTGGTTATTTTATTTTGAAAATTAATTTTTTTTTTGTTTATGCTCGTTATATGTTGACATATAGGTTATACATATGTCGACTTATGTACCATTTTTTAGAAAAATAACTATCTTTCTATATTTTTGTAATTAGCCTAAAGTATTGTACTTTCATGGATTTTCATAGACCAATAA
The DNA here is from genome assembly GCA_030765085.1 of Allium cepa. Lineage (NCBI taxonomy): Eukaryota > Viridiplantae > Streptophyta > Magnoliopsida > Asparagales > Amaryllidaceae > Allium > Allium cepa. Next base: position 553,507,954 of record CM060938.1, on the reverse strand, counting down.
CGATATATAACAACTAGGAACTTAGTTTTATTGATGATCGTAGTTGAGTACATGGAAATAAACATAAAGACACATGGATTAAAATTAAGATAATACAAACTAAAAAATAGAAAATCAAAGGAAATAGAACTACGAAGATGAAGATGAAGATGAAGCATTTCCACTAATCTTGCGAATGATCTTTCCAAAGTACTTACCTGCTCTGTTGGAAAGATAAGTAAATTTCTTAGAAAATAATCTCTTATGCTTCTTTTGGTTATTAACAATTTTCTCTTGATTTTTGAGAATTTCTTTGTTGGATGGATGAGATGGCATTTCGATACTTTCCAAAGAAGTATATTCCTCGTCTTCTTGTTCTTCCTCCTCCTCCATTTTCATTTCTTCTCCTTCCATTTCCTCCTCTTCTCTTATTTCACGCTCCTCTTTCCAGCCAATCTTTTTTTCATTTCCACAAGTGTTTCATAAGGCTTAAATATGGGTGAAATTTGCAGTGAGAGAGACGATGACCTTGTCGAAATGTTTTTGAGGAATGGTTTTGTAACGGCCCGTAATTTTGCTACTTCGAAAATGAGAGATTTTGCTTATTTTAAATTTAAAAGAATTTAAAACTCTAATAAATATGTTATATATAATAAATAATAATAGATAAGTTATGTATTCTTATAATTACTAATTAAAAAGTATAAACTTGAATTTTAGAACAAATCAGTAAAAGTTAAGTTTTGTTAAAAATAAATAAAGCCTAAATAAATGGATTTAAATATTTCTTTAAAAATATGAATCTTATTAAAAACATCTATTAAAGATTATAAAAGCATGTTAAAAGATTTAAAAATATATTAATAACCGTTTTACAAAAATAACCAAATTTTGTCGCATTTTGTCAGTTTTACATACACTGTAAAATTAGAGATTTTAATATTATTTAATTTAAAATATAAAGAGACGTATTTTAATTTGTTTAAAAAGGTAAAAAGTTCATTTTTAAAGTTTGGTTTACATCAATATATAGCTTAACAAAAAGTTTAAATTTGACTGTATAATTTGTCAATAAAAACACCGTTTTTAAACAGAACAAGTTGTCTTTATGTTTTTGCAACATGATATGTTTTCTAGCTCTATGTACACTTAACAAACTATGTAACATGTACATTTACCATAATAAAAACAAAATAATTCAAATTGGTATAAATAAAGATTACAAAACATGATTTGACAAATTTAAAATTAAATTGAACTTTATAAAACAACATCATTATTTTATCTCTTATCTCATTAATGAGATGGTATGTATATGCATGGAAAAGGAGCAAAGTTATATGTTTTAATATTGGTAACCATGGAAATGGTGACACCTCTCTTTACTACTTACACACTTTTCTGTAACATTATTTCCACCATTAATGCATATGCTAATTTGTTAACAAGTGTCATGTGTAATCAAATCAAAGCAAAAGTCTTCTCTTCAAAATACAAAGTTTAAGAAAGAAAAGAGAGTGATCATTTCACAAATTCAAATCACATTAATTAGCCATCCTTTCCTTTCATAAATGCATGTCCTTAAGGGTTTAATCAAAGATTTAAAAAAATGCAAAAGTGGAGAAGGTTAGTATGGTCTTTTGCCAAGCAAGCTTCATCTATAAATAGCCATGCCATTCACATAAAAATTAACAAATCTTTCTCTTTATTTCCTTAAGTTCTTCCCTCATTCCTCTTCCACCTTCAAGCCATTCACCATCTACCACCTATACCCCTCCTCCAAGCCACCAAAACACCTTCCACTCTCGGCCAGACCACCCTACACGCCTCCACCCCCCCCCCCCCCAAAAACTCACGCATACCCCACCTACCCAAAGCCACACACCCCTATATCCAAGGTCGTACCCTCCTTCTTAGGCCATGCACCCCCCTAGCCGAGCCTTACACCCTCCTCTCTTATAAAAAAGAACAAAAAAAAGGAAAAGAAAGGAATGGAAAAAAGGAGAAGGAAAGCAATGAATTCAAGACACTCGGAAAATAGCACGTTAGTTCGTTAGCCGTAAGCACGCCATTTCACCTAAAGATTGACGGAGTGAAAATGAAGGTGAGAAAAATTCTCACTGCTATATAATTTATATTGATTTTTGAGTTGATTTGTTATGTTAGATAATCACCATTTTATGATATGGATGTTTGAATAATTGTTTGAATGTTAGATAATCCATAGTAATGTTATGACATTTACCGTATTAAATATGTTAATGTCAATTGTGGATGTTTTTAAAAGAAAAACTAAATGTTTAAAAGATAATTTGGAATATTTAAAATTAATTTCAAAATAAAGTTGATAACTGAGTAGTAATTTGTCCAACTTGTGAGATCTGGAAATATAAAATAAGGTGTTTAAATAAGGTTAGGGACGGAGCAACCAGTGCCCTGAACTTACCTGGCCTCTGTTTTCTTTTCTTAAGCGCAGTGTGGAACAGATCGAAAGGAAATCTCGGATGCTCTAAAAAGATCATATTAAGTTTTCAAAATAAAAGAAGATTGGTATTATTCAAAAAAAAACAAGAAATCTCCAAAATAAATAATATTTATGATCCTATTTACTCAAAAATGTTTGCTAAGATTGATTTAGGGTTTATCGTAAATGATGTCTTAAATAACATTGTTTTTGACCCGCCTAAAAGTTAAGGAATTTGGATTGAGAGTTAAGTTGGGAAATATGAGATATTATCTAAAGAAAAAGAATAAATTACTTAGAATTATTCTAAGTCAAAATAAAAGAGATTTTGAAATCATCCAAAAAGAATTGAAGTGAAAAGAGACTTAATAAATCCTGTATACTCATGTTCACTTTTTATCGATGATTGGCTTCGAAGGAACCGGGGTCGGATTCAGGAGATTCATATCCAAAAAACCACTTCGAACCAATGTATACGTTCGAATGTGAAGACATGTTAAAGATGATGATTATTGAAGACCGTGGATCTTCATAGCATGAGGACTGCTTGTTGACATGCTCTGGGTAGCTCCCATTACAGAATTATTTATAGTAGTGGTCTCCTCATTGTGGAGATTTTCGGATTACAAGGACTACTCACTAATAGTGGTAGTAGGAGAGTGCCTTCGGTTTGTCTTGTTCCTAGACAACTTGTATGGACGTTTGTTTGACATTGCATTTTTAAAGATTACATACATTGGTTTTTACAAACATACATCTGTGGTGGCGGAGAAGGCAACTTCTTTTAGCTTAACATCCTCCTTGAGACATACGAGCTTAAGTGTTGTATTTTTGTAGAAGGCAATTAGTAGTCAACGGGAATGTCAATGTGGCATTCAAAGATGTGATACGTGCTATGTGAAAAGGTAATCATTACCTCAAGCCTCATCAACAGGAAATGACCGAAACAGGGTTAGATGCGGCAAGGCTAAGTGGGTTATTTCCAGTTGGGGTATGATCATCCCCTTTTAGATATATTTCTTCCTACTATGACGTTCGGATGTAAGTTAATGTGGTTTGTATGCTCGTACGCTCGGTTTAAAGGTCGACTACGACCGGGGGATGATATATTCGGTATTATCTAGTGAGATAGGCCGGTCTCTTGTTGGTATAGGATCCTTTGTGATGGTCGTCGGGACAATTATCTAGAGGTGTGTCCATCGGAAGGTAGTCCCTTCACTTGGTCATTTGTATGGAAATCCATTCTCCAATAAGAACCTACGGTTTTGTTTGTAGAACCTAGTATACTGGAATTTAATAAAGGTAACAGTTTTGGCTAAGATTAATAAGTTTATTTGCAAATGTTTTCAAGGAATGTCATTAGAAATAATATCAAATGTCTTGATATATTAAAGTATTTTAGTTATCATAAGGTAAAAACCCGTCCGTGTTTATGTATGGGCGTGGTCTTATGAGATACTCTTTCTTTTCAAAGGATTTTATTTAAAGGCTGAATATGACACTGTCATTTGTTATCGAGTTTTTCTCACGTTGGTTTATCAAGCCCGATCTAGGTATTTTCAACATTCGTGTCAGATCCGAGTAGTTTCAGGTTTAGTCGAAGACGGTTGGAGTTTCCAGAGGAGAGCTGGAGATACTCATCTACATATAGACTTATTCTGCTATCTAATTTGCGTTGTTTGTTTGTTTTAGTTTGATGTTTGTCAGCAATTGTAAGGACAAATGTTTATAACTGTCCAAGCTGAATTTAGGGTAGACTCTGATATATGTATTTAAAAGTTTTCTACTGTAAAGATATTTGTCCAATATTATATGTTATTCCATTCATGTGAGATTCTGTTCTGTCTATTTTTCTTTATTACCCCTGAAAATCCACAATTCCATGCAATTTGTGTCTGACGTGTGTGGTTTATTGTCTGCACAAAGGGTACGAAATTTTGGTTCGTCGCATTTGGTATCAGAGCTTTTGGTTGAGCGAAAACCGAAGCCTTATAGGGGTAAAGCTCATCAGAGATAGGATTAGTAATATCCTAGGATGAGTAACTCATTAGAGATAGGGTTAGTAACACCATAGAATGAGTTATGAGAGTGTTATATATATTGAGTGTGTATTTGTCAATTTTATAAAAATGTTTTGTTTTTAAAGATGGTAAATGAAATAATTTTACCTTGGGTTTATATTTTAAATATTAAAGGGGATATTATTATTTTTGGGTTAGAAATTAAGGATTGTTTGAAATTTGGCTTAATAAAAGTAAAATATGAATATCTTGTGATTAGAATTGCACGATTTGACTATAAGATATTCCATATAGAATCAATTAGTTGGAAGCTAGAATTTAGAACTTTAAATCATATACCCCTAGACATTTATTTTTTAAGAAATAATGATTTAATGATCATCATAATAGATGGATTTAAAAGCTAAGTACAAATATCTTGTGAAGTAAAATTCATGATTTGACTATAAGATATTTGATGATAGTATTAAAGCTAGAAGTTGTAATTAGAGAAAGTAAAAAGGAAATGCACACTTAGAAAAATTCTTATCAATGAAATATTAGGAAAAAACTTAAAACGAGAATTTTGGGAAAATATAATATGAAAGGGTAAATTCTATAACTTATAACGAAGATAAGGTAATTCGAAATTTAGACACTTTGATTAGGTTAAAATTAAAGTGAAATTTAGGAATAAGAGAGGTAAGAAATATCATCTTAATATAAAACTTTGAATTAGTGATACATTTAGGGTAACCTTTGTAATTTAGAATAAAGTGAGATTAGAAATGGATAGTTTTGAATAATATGGTTAGTAGGTTGATTGTTGGATGAAAATGTTTAAGTAACAAATACCATGTGAGTAAAGTTCCACAATTTGACTATAAGGTATTTGATTGATTTAAGGTTAAGAAATTTGATTTTAAAAAAACGGATAGGTAAACAAGTTAAGTAGATAATCATAGGACTTGTAAAAAAAGATGTACACTTAGCAAAGTTGTCTTGTTAATATATGGTTAAGATAAATAATATTAGCTAAATTAAGACCTTAGATAAATAAAGCTAAGGATTAAGTTTCATAACTTATTAATTTGATATAATAGTAGAATTCCACATTTGTTAAACCCCCTAATAGAATTAATAACGGTTTGAAGTTTGGGGATATGTATATATACTCTTAGGAAGTAAAGGTATATTATACAAGTTTAAGTCATATTTGTAAGCTTAAGTAATACTGGATTTAGTAGAAAGTAAATGGTTGTGAAATAAACTTAGACTAATAGAAATTTTGGAAGAAATAAATTAGGTAAAAATGAATGTGAATAAGTACATAAGTTAAGCGTAGATCATTTCGGCACATAAATTTTAATCTAAGATATGAGTACAGAACTTTGAGGTGTTTATACCAATCCGAGAAAGATTTATCACTCGATTCTTAACGGCAAACATCGATAAGAGTATATGATTATGTACTCAAGTTTTCTATCATAGTTGAGAGCTATGCAAGGAAAGCAAAGGTTTGTGATCAAGAAAGTCCTATCAAAATCCGCACTAGAAAATCGAGGGATCGATACTTGTTCGAAAGTAAAGTTGTGGATTTGAATAATAGATCAAATCATATATCACATATAGTATGATGTTCTGGGTCTGTCTACATAGTGGTTGGATAGTTGTCTTAAATAGTAGACACTAAGATATAGAGGTTGGACTGATGTTTTGGTATGTAAATATATATAGACCTCAGGTATAGTACATGCTCAGGTCAGGGAATGAGTTATGTGGATGTATTCGCTTATGCTGATATAGCATTAGTTTGGTTACTTTTGAATGTATAGTCTTGTTTGGTTGTTGTATATATTATCTTAAGTGTGCAGTACGCACTAGGATGGGTAGGATAGAAGTCTGACTTGATGTATGTATATATAACCTTAAGTACATGATAAGTACTCAGGTTAGTATGGAAATCTCTGTATCTATGATTGGTAACCTTTGTTTTAGTATGTTATGATATCGACCTTCTTATATGCATTTTCTTTCCATCATCAGTATAAATAAGTCAAAATGTTTGATGATACGAGTATGAGACAGATTCCTTTATCTAACTTTTATTTCGAGGACGAAATGCTTTTAAGTAGGGGAGAATGTAACGACACGTAATTTCACTACTTCGAAAATGAGAGATTTTGCTTATTTTAAATTTAAAAGAATTTAAAACTTTAATAAATATGTTATATATAATAAAAAATAATAGAGAAATTATTTATTCTTATAATTACTAATTAAAAAGTATAAACTTGAATTTTAGAATAAATCAGCAAAAGTTAAGTTTTGATAAAAATAAATAAAGGCTTAAATAAATGGATTTAAATATTTGTTTGAAAAGATGAATCTTATTAAAAACATCTAATAAAGATTATAAAAGTATATTAAAAAATATTTAAAAATGTGTTAATAACCGTTTACCAAAATAACCAAATTTTGTTGCATTTTGTCAGTTTTACATACACTGTAAAATTAGAGATTTTGATATTATTTAAATATTTAAAATATAAAGAGACGTGTTTTAATTTATTTAAAAAGGTAAAACGTTCATTTTAAAGTTTGGTTTACATCAATATATAGCTTAACAAAAAGGTCAAATTTTGACTGTAAAATTTGTTAACAAAAACACCGTTTTCAACCAAAACAAGTTGTCGTTAAGTTTTTGCAACATGATATGTTTTCTAGCTCATATGTACACTTAAAAAACTATGTAAGATGTACATTTACCATAATAAAAACAAAAGAATTCAAATCGGTATAAATAAAGATTACAAAATATGATTTGACAAATTTAAAATTAAATTGAACTTTATAAAACAATATCATTACTTTATCTCTTATCTCATTAATGAGATGGTATGTATATGCATGGAAAAGGAGCAAAGTTATATGTTTTAATATTGGTAACCATGGAAATGGTGACACGTCTCTTTATTACTTACATACTTTTGCTTAACATCATTTCCACCATTAATGCATATGCTAATTTGTTAACAAGTGTCATGTGTAATCAAATCAAAGCAAAAATCTTCTCTTTAAAACACAAAGTTTAAGAAAGAAAAAAGAGCAATCATTTCAAAAAATAAAATCACATTAATGAGCCATCCTTTCCTTTCATAAATGCATATCCTTAAGGGTTTAATCAAAGATTTAAAAAAATGCAAAAGTAGAGAAGGTTAGTATGGTCATTTGCCAAGCAAGCTTCATCTATAAATAGCCATGCCATTCTCATAAAAATTAACAAATCTTTCTTGTTATTTCCTTAAGTTCTACCCCGATTCTTCTTCCACCTCCAAGCTATTCACCATCTACCACCTATACCCCTCCTCCCAGCCCCAAAACACCTTCCACTCTCGGCCAAACCACCCTACACGCCTCCACCCCCTCCCAAAATCACACACATCCCACCTACCCAAAGCCACACACCCCCGTATCTAAGGCCGTACCTTCCTCCCTAGGCCATGCACCCCTTTAGCCGAGTCGTACACCCTCCACTCTTACAGAAAAAAGAAAAAAAAGAAAAGGAAAGAAAAAAAGGAGAAGGAAAGGAAAGCGATGAATTCAAGAGGCTCGGAAAATAACACGTTAGTTCGTTAGATGTTAGCACGCCAATTCGCCTAAAGATTGATGGAGTGGAAATGAAGGTGAGAAAAATTCTCACCGCTATATAATTTATATTGATTTTTGAGTTGATTTGCTATGTTAGATAATCACCATTTTATGATATGGATGTCTGAATAATTGTTTGAAGGTTGATAATCCATAGTAATGTTATGACTTTTACCGTACTGAATATGTTAATGTCATATGATTGTTTGTATAGTTGTGATGTTACTATGGACATCAAATTTCTATCATTTTAGATTAAGTGATCTCTTTGTTAGAGACCCAATTTTGATGATATGAGATACTTTAGAAAAATGAGTCTCTTTACAATTGAAATTGAAATTAAAATAGAAATAAAAGAGAGTTTGAAATTTGAAGTGAAATGGGATTAAAAAGGATAGTTAAAGTAAAATTGAAATTGAGATGAATAGCGAAATTGAAATTGAAATTGAAATTGAAATTGAAATCGGATTTTAAAATTGAAAGTGAATTTTAAGTTAAAATTTAAGTTAAAATTGAAATTAGATTTGAAATCTAAGTTTAATTTGAGTTTAATCCGAAGTTAGAGTCACTACAAGAAAAACCATTTATAGTTGCAAAAATCGGTGGCGTTTTATTATAAATGCAACTAATAATAGATTACCAAATAATATAAACGTGGCAAAAAATAATTCACGTTTCCCGCTTCTAAAAAAAGAGTTCGCGCGAACTAAATAAACGTAACCTATCATTTTACTCTCGTACTTAACAAAATTCTCGTCCCTAATTTGCTTTCTTCTTCAGAAAAAAAATTTCCTCTTTTAATCGTGTTAAATTTTCATCGCACTCAAGTATCATCGTCAACTCCGTCGTTTCCCCCTTACTCAACATCGAGTCGCGGCAGCCAGCAGATCTAGGTATAATTAGGTATGAATCTTTTAAATCGATTAGGTATATTTAGGTATGAATCTTTTAAATCGACTTTGTGATTCTATTTTGCTTTTATATGAATTTGAATCCATCTTATTTTCGTATTTTTTCCTAAACTATTACTGAAATGGTTGATTTAACCCTAATTGCAATGATCTGTTGGGATATCTGCTTTGATTTCTTTGAGTATATGAATGTTCTGTTGAAGTGGTTAGTGAATCAATGGTTGCTTGCTGAGAGGAGGTTGAGGTTGCGTCTTTCGGGAATTTGGTGGGTTCAAGTAGCATTGATGGAGGTCGTGGGTTTGTTTGCGATTGGGTATTGGCTAGCTCGATGGTTGAGAGTGGTAAATGTTGGAGCATAAATAGTCTTTTGTGGAGTGGCAGGCACTGGAAATATGTCAGTTGTGTGGATGTGAGGTAGTGAAGAGGAGGCGGTGAAGTTGACTGTTGGTTTGGTAAGAGGGGGCGAGGCTGAGGGAAGGTTGTGAGTATGTGTTCGTAAGGAGTGGTAGAATGTCAGAGGGCAAGTTGATGAATGTTGCGTGAGTCTCTGGTAGTTTGCTGCGGAGGCTGGGTTGTTGATGTTTTGTTGAGTTGTAGTATGAAGTCCGGTTGCGAACAGGTTGCAGGTTGGAGGAATGGGAAGGAGGATGGTCTGTGGTTGCTTGGGGTTTGTAGTTGGAGTGGTCACTGTTGTAGTGTGTGAATATGGTGCAGTTGGTTGTATCAGTGCAGTAGTCAGTAGGTTGTAGAATGGTTATTGAAGCAGGCTACAGGAATGTAGGCAAGTGGATATTGTCTTTGGTGATATGAATGAATGTGGTGTGTATGAGATGAAAGTGGGTATTGTTATAGGCTGGTATGAAACTGTGTTGTTGTGAGGAGTGAATGAATTGTTTAATAGTGGAGTGGGGGAGTGATTGCAGTGTTGAAGTATATTTATGGAAGTGGTTGAATTAAACAATGTTGTGAGAAGTGGTAAAATAGGAGGATTGAGTAGTATGGTGATGAGAGGTTGCTGCGTTTTTTGAAAGTTGCAGCAATGTGTGGCAGCGGAAATGCACCGGCGTTTGTTGGTGATAGGTGGGAGGAAGTTTGGTTAGTGGTCTGTGTGTAATGGTGAAGTGCAGAGATTTGCAAAAGTTTTGTTGAAGTGGAGTGACTGGAATGTTGTTTGTTGAAGTGGAGCGTTTGTGGATGGATTGACAAAGGAGGGGCAGATAGCTGTAACTGTTATGCAGCAGTTTGGAGGGTTGTGACTTGGTCAGTTATGTGTGGGTAGGAGTGTGGTGTTATGCATGGATTAATTATAAATACATGTAAATCTGAGGTTAAATGCAAAATATAAGTGTAAAATTTATATTTTTGGAAAAGTATTCTTTGCCTTTGTCTACTAAACCACCATGGTTATATGCAGTAGTGCTACAAGTATTTGTACTTCAACGTCTACTTATTTTTTTATTTACAACAGATAACCAATTTATACGTCAAAGATTGAAAACTTATTTGCCTTTAAATGTCGATAATGGAAAAAGGCTGGGTTTTTTTAAACAGGTGATAAAACCATGATTAACTTAATATGTATTTTGAGAATTAGAACATATAATCTAATACTAATGCTCACTTTTTTTTTACTTTTTTCATAGAACTAGTATAGAATACCGACAAGGAGCAATGAATTTCGTGCATGCTGCAAAGAGGAATGTACGAAGTGTAGAAAATATTTTATGCCCTTGCAAGGATTGTTGGAATCTTAGTCGTCATGATGACCAAATCATCGTTGAACATTTAGTTATAAAAGGAATGGATCCTAAATACATTGACGGTGTATGGTTTAACCATGGTGAAGAGATAAATGTAGAGAATAAAACAAATACGTTTGACGTATATGAACTATTCAAGATGATTCACTATGAAGATGAAGATTTTTTGAATCAAGATTTTTTTGATGATGATAAAGACGATGTTGATTCTCGAAGAAAAGAGGATGAGTTAGTCAAGAACTTGGAAGATGCAGAAACTCCATTATATCCTGGTTGCACAGATCACACAAAATTATCTGCCATCACCGTCTTGTATAATCTTAAATGCGAGACTGGCTTGTCCGATAGTGGTTTTGATAAGCTTTTAGCTGTGCAACATCTATTTCTGCCGAAGGATAACGTGCTTCCCAAAACCTTATATGAAGTCAAGAAATTTCTTAAAGCATTCGACATGGGTTTTGAAAAGATACATGCTTGTGAGAATGATTGTTGCCTTTTCAGAAAAGAATACAAAAATTTAGAAAGTTTTCCAAAATGTGGTTCCTCGAGATGGAAGAAAAATCAAGATATTGAAGAGGTTATACAAGGTGTTCCAGTTAAAGTATTGAGATATTTCCCAATTATTCCGAGGTTTAGACGAATGTATAGATCTCAAAAGATGGCTGAAGAATTAAGATGGCATTTTAATAATAAAAGTAACGATGGAAAAATGCGTCATCCCGTGGATTCTATGACATGGAAAATGGTGGATGAAAAGTATAAATCTTTTTCATCTGATCCACGCAATCTTAGGCTTGGTATTACTACAGATGGATTCAATCCATTTTCCATGTTGAGTTCGAAATATAGTTGCTGGCCGGTAATGCTTGTGACATACAATCTCTCGCCTATGTTGTGTATGAAGAAAGAAAATATTATGTTAACTTTACTTATTCCAGGCCCGAAGCAACCCGGGAATGATATTGATGTATATTTGACGCCTTTGGTGGAAGACTTGTATCACTTGTGGTCTAATGGAGTTACTGCTTATGATGCATTTAGTAAAACTTTATTTAAACTGAATGCAATTTTGTTATGGACGATTAATGATTTTCCGGCTTATGGAAATCTTGCTGGATGTCGTGTGAAAGGGCAAAAAGCTTGCCCATTATGTGGTGTCAATACCCATTCTCGTTGGTTGAAACATAGTCGAAAGTTCTCCTACATGGGTCATAGAAGATTTCTACCTCCTTCAGATTCACGGAGGAAACAAAAGGCATTGTTTGATAATACCATAGAGACAGATGGTGCTCCTAGAATGCTTTCTGGGAGAAACATCTATGCATTATTGAAGGATTATCCAAATGATTTTGGAAAAGGAATAGAGGAGAAAAGTAAGAAGAGAAAGCATGTCTATGATAAAGAAGATGAATATGATGATACTAACAGTTCTACAGAAGTAGAGCTATCAAGGTGGAAAAAACGATCAATTTTCTTTGATTTGCCTTATTGGGAGGTTAGTGGTTAATTTATTTATTTTTCATTGTTTGAATATAATAAAAACCCAATAATGCATTATTGTTTTGGTTTTCATAGGAACTTCCATTACGTCACAATTTAGATGTGATGCATGTGGAGAAGAACATTGGTGAAAGCCTATTGGGCACAATGTTGCATGGAAATAAATCCAAAGATGGAACCAACTGTAGAAAAGATTTAGAGGATTGGGGAATTCGAAGCGAGCTTCATACACAACCTCGTGGGAATAAAACATATCTTCCACCGGCTCCATATATGTTGTCAAAATCCGAGAGAAAAATATTTTGCAAAAGACTGTATGATTTCAAAGGACCGGATGGCTACTGTTCAAATTTAAAAAATCGGATTTCATTGTCGGATTGCAAAATTAGTGGATTGAAGTCACATGATTACCATGTATTAATGCAACATTTATTGCCAGTAACATCGAGAGGGTTCATGGCAAAGAAGGCAAGAAAAGCGATAATTCGCTTATGTTCTTTTTTCAACAAATTATGTCAACGTGTTCTTGATAGAGAGAAGGTAGAACAAATCAATGTTGAAATTATTGACGTTTTATGTGAGCTTGAAATTTTTTTTCCACCATCTTTCTTTGATATAATGATACACTTATCCATTCATCTTGGAAAAGAAGCACAAATGTGTGGACCTATTCATTTTCGATGGATGTACCCATTCCAAAGATATATGAAGACACTCAAAGATTATGTCAGAAACTATGCACGACCAAAGGGATGTATTGCAGAATCGTATCTTGCAACAGAATGCATGTTGTTTTTCAATGAATTTTTGAAGAAATCAGGACCTATAGAGGAAAAAGGAGCTCGAAATGAAGATTATGAAAGTAGTAGAATATTAGAGGGACGCCCAATTTCAGTATCGAAGACAAATAAATTGCCAGTTAATGAGAAAGAAAGTGCTCATTTAGCTGTATTAATGAATATGGCCATGGTGGAACCGTTTATAGAGTAAGTTTATGTTATATTGTTTTAAATATTTTGATGTGTTCGCAATGATATATATAACTTATAATCAATTGTTCAATACTAGTTTGCATTTGGAGGAATTAGAAAATTCAGACCGACGCATGACAAAAAATGCGACCTTACTTTGGGAAATACATACAAAAAGTTTTGTCGATTGGATTAAAAGGAAGGTTAGTTAGATTTCAAATATATTCTCATTCAACTATCAATATTACTATATAAATTTACATGCTAAATGAAATTTGTTGTAGATACCTATTACCTCCAAGGATCATAATGACATGTTAAAATGGATTGCTTATGGTCCGAAGGATGATGCCATGTCTTTCAAAGGATATATCATCAACGAGCAACGTTTTCATGTAAAAGATTTAGGGAGAGAAACTCAGAATTGTGAGGTGACTTTTGATGCAACTACTATGTGTAGAGCAAGTGCTAAAGATATGTCCCAAGTGGTTGATGTGGTCACTTATTATGGAATATTGACAGATATAATTTTATTAGATTATCATTTGTTTTATATTCCAGTTTTCAAGTGTCGTTGGACGTATAAAGGAAATGGAGTAAAAGTTGATGATGATGGGTTCACTCTTGTTAATTTACATCAAGCATCATTTTCACGAGACCCATACATACTTGCATCTCAAGAAAAACAAGTATTTTATTCAAGAGAGAACGATGTTTCTAATTGGTACGTTGTAATGAAAGCACCATCAAGAAGTTTTAATGATATAGAGGAGCACGATTGCATCGAGGAAGATATTCAAGTGGTGGAAGATGAAATAACTGAAGCGGATGATGAAGATGTTTGCTATGTTAGAGAGGATTGCGAGGGCATAATTGAGTAGATTATATGTTCTACTTGAGCATAGTTGTTCATTTGCTTTAGTGATGGTTGAACTTATATATTAAATCCGGGCTATTTGGAAATTTCATTGAACTTGTATTGATTTTCTTTAGTGATTGTTGTTCATTTGCTGCACTAATGCTTTGGTTTTTTTTTAATGTTGCGAATGGCTGTTAGTTTGCACCATTTAATTTTCTAATCCATTGCAAATGCATGTACCATTCAATTTTTGTTCTTTGTATTTTGATCTTTGTATACTTCCAGAGACAAAGCATTATATGTTCTTATCAATTCTGTTTGCATATATTGCTTGATAATGAGTAGTGTTCTTATCAATTCTGTTTGCATTACATGTACATTTTCTCATAAAATTACAAATCTGTTCATCATCTCAAGGCTTTTAGGCCTGCTTGTTTGGTTTGCAAACTGCCACATCTCTTTTCAACTACATGTTGATGATATTTAAGTGTTGTTTGTTAATATTTATCGCTGCTTATTGTTTACATGTGCTTTTTGGTTTATACTGTGATTTCTGTCACTTGCAGAAAAATATGTCTACAACATCTGTACGTACCCGCTTGCAGAGAAAGGCTGAAGAACAAGCAGTTAAAGGTAAGAACAAATAGTCAAAGTGAAAACGTAAAGTTCCAGCTAGTATAAATGAAATAGAAGAACAACCAGACAATGCTAAGAAGCAAGCCACTGTTCACAATGAAGAAGACGAACAACCACTAGATGATATCCCCTCTGACCCAAATGAAGGACTCCGCTCAGAAAATGAAACCCGTCCTGAACAAACTGCTGATGTTGAGCTGGAAATTGGGAAACAAAGTGAAGCTGATATCGGAAGTACATCTCGGAAAAGAGGCGGTAGAGGTCCAGCAAAAGCAAAAAGACTCCCATCATGCAGTCAGGATCGAATTGAAGTTGAGTTCAATGATCTAGGTATACCAGTAGGGCAAGGGTCGGTATTTATCCTCTTTTCTTGGACCTCTTGTGCGGGAGCAGGTTCCATACACCATTGATGATTGGAGGAATATTAGTGATGAGTTAAAAGAAGTTTTGTGGCAGTCGGTTCTAGTACGAAGCAGGCATTTATTATTTAACATTCTGACTCTAATATGTTTTGAAAATGACTTCTAATATTGCATGGTCTTGCCAATTATAAATTGAAATTGCCATCTAATAACTTCTGGATAAATAGAAAAATAGTTCTTGCCAATTATAAATTGAAATTGCCCTCTAATAACTTCAGAAAACCTTTCAGATTTAATTAAATCTGTCGTATTTAAATTAAATAAATTTTACTAATATCATGTTTCGATGTATTGTTGCAGATTAGATTTAAACTGGAACAGGAATGGCAAAGAAAAGCTATATTTCAACAAATGGGAGTACTTTGGAGATCGTCAAAAAGCAAATTGGTTCGAAATTTGCAAAAAGCGGAGAACGATGAGGAAAGGCTTAAAATGAAACCTACGAACATAAAAAGCATAACCGATTAGAGGAAGTTTGTGAAGTCGAAAACAAGTCCGGAGTTTAAGGTAAATCATTCCTACTGAACTCGTCTGGCATGTTTCTGCAAATCCATCTACATAGTTAGCAACCGATAAATTTCTTTAGAAGTGAATTCCAAGTGTTGGTGGATGCTGAGGGTTCCTGTTTAGGTATTAGCTGCAGGAACCTATGATAGTACAAAATACAAATGCGTTATGACAAGCACAGGAACATTTTAAATGAAGTAAAAAAAACACTTTGCAAGTTAGTTCAATCTTTAAATATTATTAGTAGATATGGAATGCTGTATATGTCACTGAGTTATCCAGCATTAATAATACCAAATAAGTATATGACCATGATGAATTGATTTTCAAATAAATTGCAATCCTCGCCATACATATTTACCCTGCATTATAAATATTAGATAGTTTTTCTTTTTATGATTTTGGTTGTTAAATTCTAGCATCTTTCAACATTTTCAGCAAAAAAGTGAGAAATATTCAGCCCTTAGGTACACTCAAATTCCGCATACAACCGGTCGTAGGGGAATGGCTAGAAAGACCGAAGACATGGTAAGTTAATTAACTATAGCATTATTTAACATTATTTTATACCTGTCAGTTTATTAATTTAATGTTATTCTACTTTTAGAAAAAAGAAAGTGTAGATCCATCGTCCATAAGTAGAGCTGATGTGTGGATTAGATCTCACATTAAAAAAACTGGTGAACCAGTGAACATGGAAGCTAGGAATGCTATTGTAAAATTGTTTTTAATTTTATTGGTATATTTTTTTTTGAAACTATGATATTTTTACCATTGTACATTATCTATGTGTATTTATTTATATAGGAGGAGATCAAAAAACATGGTAGCCTATCCCAATCCGGCTCGTCACAGACTGATATTGGAAAAGATGCTCTTGTACATGTACTGGGACAAGATAAACCGGGACGGTTAAGGGCATTGGGTAGGGGTTGTACTTTAACCAAGCTAGCTTTGGCCCAGTCCAAAGATAAACAAGTGTCTCGGTGTCGAGAGGAAATAGCAGAATTGAAGGGAATGATACAGACTCTGATGGACCAGAAGGTAAATTTTTGGAAATTAATTTATATTCATAAAATATTAATTTATATTCGTGCTTCGCTGCAGGGTAAAGAAAGTTCGAGAAGGAACTCACCTGATTCGGTAAAAATAATATTTATATTACTCAATAAATGAAATTTATATTTTAATTTTTTAATCCAGTAATTGATTTAATTTTCGGTTGATTAATTGTAGAGCGACGACGAAGTATGTTTGCTGTTGAATTGGGATGGAACCTCTGGAGTTGTTGTCCATGGGAGGCTGTTGTCCATGGACCCAGATGATGTTGTCAATGGCATTCGTCTGGGACCAAATGCCGGGAGCGTTGTTATAGATTCAGTGGATAAAGCAGATACTTATTTATGGAGGCCTACACCTGAAATGGCAGTCTTAGCAGACGCTAAGAATAAGGTAGTTGCTTGGCCATCAGTTTGCATTAAGGTCCCGCTGCGAACACGGTTGAACTGTAGTGCAGCCAGTAAGGTAATTTTTTTCACGTTAAGTATATTGGTGTAATATGCTGCGAGCTTATTGACGTCTAAAATGCAGCGAGCACACCCCCCATCTGAATAAAAATTTAACACATATTCGTTGTTTTTGTATAGCATACTAAAGTCTTGAATTTCACTTCTCATTTTTAAAGTACCAGCATCATCGAAGACACTTGCAAGATTTACGGTTGGACTGAGGGTGAAGGTGTAATTGCCGAAGGAAGAATCCACGCCACTGATCCAAAATATACTGTTAATGGTATTCCACTCGGTCCGTCTGCTGTTGTGATTTGGGTGGACAAAGTAGTAAATAAAGATGCTTATTTGTGGCGACCCACATCTGATATGTCGTGCATTGGAGACGCAGTTGGTATGAAAATAGCATGGCCAAGATCAAAAGTAGAAGCTGATCAAGAAAAACTAGATGAGAGTCGTGATGATACTGAAAATGTTGTGAATTCTCCCATGAAATCCGCACATATGGTCATGAATAAATCGCAACATGTAAGTATTAATTTTCAAATTTTAAGAAGTTAACTATGTATGAAAGTTTATTTAATGTGCATGTATACATTGTGCATAATAATCTCTTTTCTTTCAGCCAATTGCAACCATGCAAAAGGATGCCAAATGCCAGTTGATCGATTTGGGTGGAGTAGACGTAGTGGCGGAAGGAAGTATTGCATCAACTGATCCGATAACGATGGTCCATTGTCGTCCACTGGGATGTAATGCTGTAAAAGTTTGGATTGAACTGGTGATAGTTCCAGATGCAGAGATATGGAGACCAACATCGAGTCTGACGTGCATGGATGATTGCTTTGGCGTTCCCATAGCTTGGCCAATGGAAAAAATCATTATTAAGTCAAAATGAAAGGTATATAATTTTTTTTATATATACATTAGGAATGCTAGCAGCTAAAGTGCAGATAGATTTTTGGTAAACTGATAAAAGTACATAAGTAGGGGTGTTATATTCGAATTGTGATTGAATGATTGTGATTGGCGAGGAATTATGTATGGATTGTGGTGGAATGTTAGTGATGCAATATTATATCTACTTAAGAACTTTCTCTATCATATAAATTATCTCACGCATATTCACTTTAACAGGATTCACTCATTCTTCTTCTAAAATTAATTAAAACCTATTATTGTCATTTTCTAAATTAAAAATAAAATCCAAGAAATTATTATAAATTCTGATATTCGAGCATGTTCATTAAGACACTCTTAGGCTTTTCTGGCACAAGTCCATCTATCGCGTTACTAGGTTTATATATGCGCTAGTGTGTTTATGAGGATGTGTGCTTACCCAACTGTGTGTGTGCGAGTGTGATTGTGTTAAAATTATCATCTGTTTACTCAATATCATACTACTGAGTAAACAGATGATAATTTTAACACAGTATCTAGCACGAATAATTTTATTATGGTACATTAGCATAAAGTAGCGAGAAACTTATATCAAGTAAATTCCTAGTTATAACTAGAAGTGTTGGATGTGCCATATTATTCACTAATTAATTTTTTATATATATAAACCTTGTCTTAAGCGGTTAACTATCATTTAAGGCCATGTAATCATGATTAAGCAATGTGTGTTCTGCATTGTGTTGTGTGTGTGCATTCAAATGCTATATGTTTATGCGTGAGTGCATTTGTGTCTGTGTGTCTATATATATAGTGTTATGTATTGTAACAACTGTTATGTTTATATTGAATGGATGTTGTGTGTGTTTGTGCGTTGTCTTCATATATTTGAGTTTCAGTTTTGTTGTTGTGTATCTCACGTGCATGGGGTGTATTATTGTGCTTTTTGGTGTTTTAGACTTGTTTAATTGACCGTTACGCTGTTACAATACTCTTACTATATCATATCTTGTCCATTTTATAGAATTGATTTCATTTCTTTTATGCGTAGGTACATCCCTATTTATCTATGCAAGTTTTAGTAATTTATATTTTTAAAATACATATGTCTGTATATTTATTCAGATATTACTTTAGTATAATTGATGGTGAGGAGTTATGTATGGATTGTGGTGGAATGCTAGTGATGCAGTTTTAAGTTCAGGTTTTGTTTTCTCACTCTTTTATTCTGTTCTTTGTTTACAGGTAGTTCAGGTTTTGAAGACATCAGCAATGACAGGTAGTTCAGGTTTTTATGGTGGTTCAGGTTTTGCTCGGTACTTCGGTTATTTCAGACGTTTATTTCAGATGTATATGTACGGTTATGACACTTATGGTAGTTTGGTTGCAACACTTATGGTAGTTTGGTTGTGTATGTGTACGGGTAGCTTTTTGTCGACACCTATGTATGTGGATGTATGAATGTCTATGTATCTTGTGGATCTTCAATGTGTATACGTATTTTGTAGTTGTTTAATATATTGTGTTCAAAAGTGTATGTGCTTGCGTATTCTGTTATTATATAATTGCATGCTAGATCAGTGGTAAATCTGGAGTAGCAGGTGGAGGGAAACAAACGCTACTGGATATTATTTATTTTGGTAGCGTTAAAATGTCGCTACAAAAGAGTGATTAAAAACTCAAGTACACTTATGCTGGCGTTTATTAAGCGCTACAAAAGAGTGATTAAAAACTCAAGTACACTTATGCTGGCGTTTATTAAGCGCTACAAAAAATGTATATAACGCCATGAAAAGGTAACGTGGAGGAGAAAACCCTTTCGGTGGCGTTAAACAGGCGCTACAAAAAATTTGATAACGCCATAAAAAAGTATCATGGAGGAGAAAACCTTTTCGGTGGCGGCAAATAGGCGCTACAAAAAAGAAATTCTATGGCATTATAAAAACGCTATCAAAAAAACAAATTTGGTGGCGTTTAAAAAAGTGCAACTAATACTCGAGGATTTTTAGTGGCATGTTTTTTCGTAACGATTATCGAAACGCCACTAAAAATACGTAGCGGCGGTTTTTGGGCGCTACAAAAAATCAGTTTTCTTGTAGTGAGTTGAAATTGATTTGAAATTGGAATCTAAAATTTAATATTAAAATAATAGGAATAAAATAATATTATAATATGGAAATAGTGAAAATATATTTTAAAAGCTTTAAAAAGTGAAAATATTGATTTAAAATGATTTGTAATGACTTTATAAGTGGTAAAATTCAATTCGAATAGATTAATACAAGTGTTGAAAAATAAGTTAAAACTAGGTGCGTCGCGCAACGGTTGTTCGCGATTTCGCGCCGAAAAGTTCAAATTAGAGTATAGAGTGGAATATAACTCGGAATTCTTCGAGATAAGAAAATTTCGGACTATTATATTCATATCTTATAAAAAAAATCAAAATTTCGTTGAGTATATTTTGAATTAAGTCTAAATCAATTTTCTAGAAAAATCGCGCTACTGTAGTTAAGTGACCATAAAGGGAAATCGGTTTAAATGGACGTTTTTAAGTAAGGAAAAATATGGAATAAATTTGATAAATCCATTTAAATAATTTAGAAGAGATTTGAAATGGAAAATATGAATTATCAAATGTTTAAAAGTTGTTTAAATCAAATAAGCTTATATAGCACTTCCCGCGGCACTTTTATGGTGCGATTTCTATAAGTTTTTTGAATATGAGTTTAAACGTGACGATTTTTTCCAGAATCAATTGTGAATGTTTTTAAAAGAAAAACTAAATGTTTAAAAGACAATTTGGAATATTTAAAATCAATTCCAAAATAAAGTTGATAACTGAGTAGTACATATGTCCCGCATGTGAGATCTGGGAATATAGAACAAGTTTTTAAATAAGGTTAGGAATGGAGCAACCAGTGCCCTGAACTTACCTGGCATCTGTTTTCTTTTCTTAGGCGAGGGGTGGAACAGATCGAAAGGAAAGCTCGGATGCTCTAAAAAGATCGTATTAAGTTTCTAAAATAAAAGAAGATTGGTATTATTCAAAAAAATTAAGCAATCTCCAAAATAAATAATTTCTATGATCCTATTTACTCAAAAATGTCTGCTAAGATTGATTTTAGGGTTTATCGTAAACGATGTCTTAAATAACATTGTTTTTACACGCCTAAAAGTTAAGGAATTTGGATCAAGAGTTAAGTAAGGAAATTTAAGATATTATCTAATGAAAAAGAATAAATTACTTAGAATTATTTTAAGTAAAAAGAAAGAGATTTTGAAATCATTCGAAAAGAATTAAAATGAAAAGAGACTTAATAAATCCTACATACTCATAGTCACTTTTTATCGATGATTGGCTTTGAAGGTATCGAGTCATATTTGGGTGATTCCTATCCAAAAAACCACTTTGAACCAATGTATACGTTCGAATGTGAAGACATGTTGAAGATGATTATTATTGAAGACCGTGGATCTTCATAGCCCGAGGACTGCTTGTTGACATGCTCTTGGTATCTTCCATTATAGAGTTATTTATAGCAGTGATCTCTTCATTGTGGATATTTTTCGGATTGCAAGGACTACTCGCTACCAGTGGTAGTAGGAGAGTGCCTTCGGTTTGTCCTGTTTCTGGACAACTTATATGGACGTTTGTCTGACATTGCATTTCTAAATATTACGTACACTGGTTTTTACAAACATACATCTATGGTGGCAGAGAAGGCAACTTATTTTAGCTTAACATCCTCCTTGATACATACGAGCTTAAGGGTTGTATTTTTGTGGAAGGCAATTAGTTGTCAACGGAAATGGCAATGTGGTATTCAGAGATGTGATATGTGCTATATGAAAAGGTAATCGTTGCATCAAGTCTCATCAACCAGAAATGACAGAAACAGTGTTAGATGAGGCAAGGCTAAGTGGGTCATTGCCAATTAGGGTATGATCATCCCCTTCTAGATATATTTCTTCCTGCTATGACGTTCGAGATGTAAATTAATATGGTTTGTATGCTCGAGCACACGGTTTAAAGGTTGGTAACGATCGAGGGATGATATATTCGGTACTATCTAGTTACAGAGATAGGCTGGTCTTGTGCTGGTGGAGGATCCTTTGTGATGGTCCTCGAGACGTCCATCTAGAGATGCACCCATCGAAAGGTAGTCCCTTCACCTGGTCATTTATACGGAAATCCATTCTCCAAAAGAACCTACGGTTTTGTTTGTAGAGCCCAGTATGCTGGTATTTAATAATGGTAACAATTTTAGCTAAGATTAATAAGTTTATTTGCAAATGTTTTCAAGGAATGTCATTATAAATAATATCAAACGTCTTGATATATAAAAGTATTTTAGTTATCATAAGATGAAAAACTCGTCCTTGTTTATGTGTGGGTGTGGTCTTATGAGATACTCTTTCTTTTTAAAGGATTTTATATAAAGGCTGATATATGACATTGTCATTTATTATTGAGTTTTTCTCACGCTGGTTTATCTGATCCGGGTATTTTCAATATTCGGGTCAGATCCGAATAGTTTCAGGTTTAGTCGAAAACGGTTGAAGTTTCCAGAGGAGAGCTGGAGATATTCATCTACCTATGGACTTATTCTATTATCCGCTTTGCGCTGTTTGTTTGTTTGTTTATTTGTTTGTTTGTTTTAGTTTGATGTTTGTCAGCAATTGTAAGGACAGATGTTTATAACTATCCAAACTGAATTTAGGTTAGACTCTGATATATGTATTTAAAAGTTTTCCGCTGTAAAGATATTTGTTCAATATTATATGTTATCTCATTCGTGTTAGACTCTGTTCTGTCTATTTTTCTTTATTACCCCCGGATAATCCACAATTCCATGTAATTTGAGTCTGACATGTGTGGTTTATTATCGGCACAAAGGGTGCAGAATTTTGGGTCGTCACAAGTTTCCTCGCCTCTTAGGTCGACACCAAAATATATGAATATTCTAGTGAAATACACACCATGAAAAAGTGTATTCTCGTGCTTAGAGTTATTCTTAGGAACGAATCCATCCAAAATAACTGGTTACCAATTTATGTTGTAATTACCATATATTGCAAAAGGTGCTTTGAAAACTTTTTGAGTCATGTTATTATAATTTCCTATCCTCGGTGTTATGCTTCATTGCAAAAGAAGACTCAAAATTCTTGCTTTAGGATGCAAAAATTTAATTTTGGACTCGAAATCATCATCACTTTCAAAACTAACATGAAGAACTTCACGGTTTTAAATATCAATTTTGAAAGCCGAAAGGTCAATTCCGCTAGATTTGCATTCGAGAATATTACCTAAAATTTCACAATTTAAAACAATCTAGTGCCTTTGACACTACTCTAAACTTCACAGTCATTTCTTTCGTAAAACTTTCCTTTCAAATTTCAATAAACATCTTTACTAAATTTAGAAAACAAACAAAATCATTTTGGAAAGCATTAATCAAACAACCGATCTACTTATTCTTGCACAAGGGATAAGCTAGATCATCATGAAAAAGAACACATTTTGTTCAATTAAATAATTATGCCTTGCTATTTAAACCTGCTCTTTAGCATATATTCACTGGAGACTACCTATAGTATTTTTCTCTAACATATATGACTTCTCCCCTAAATTTTGGCAGTGAAAATTTTGTACAGAAACATGCATAAAATCAAGAATTCTACTTTGACAAACATAACGATTTCCCTAATTTGGACGATGACAATTTCGCAAACAAGCATGCATAAAATCAAGCTCAAACATAATATGTCAATAAACTTTAATAATTAAAGTGTGAAAGGTGAGACAATCGTAAGCTTACTGAGTTGAAGTTGAAAATCATAGAAAATTGAAGGTTTTGAATCGATGGTTCTTTCTTCTCAAAAACATTAAAGATCTCGCATAAGTGAAAATTTCAAGTGAGGGAAAGACGAAGATATTCATAAGGGAGCTAATAAAATCTCAACAATCCATCCAGTAAGTGCAAGAATGTTTCGGAGCCATAGGATCTTGATCAGGTAATTTTAGAGTTGAAGTGACATCAATAGCTGCCATTAAAAAGAAGAGAAATGCTAACAACATTCTTCTTTAAAGAGAGTATTGCTATGCTTACCATCTCATTGATGGAAATTAGTGAGTCCGATAATGCAATAATTAATTTCAATATATCTGCTTTGTAGGACCATAAATTTTCACCAATGAAATGACAAGTATAGCAATACTCTCCCTTTGCTATTTAAGTTGCTAGCATTTCCCATAAGAAAAGCATAACCGTTGATTCACAAGATAGAGACATATTTCCATGCATTTAGATCTTTTGACAAAAAGAATTATTGCACTAATAGAGCAAAATTCTGCTCTTACTTCGTATGAGGAAGACCCGAGTTACACAAGTGCAAATCACCTAGTCCTATTTTATATGCTCTCCGTGGACCACTCAAAAATCCACCATTCATTCTCTCTTTTTCACTTATAAAAAAGTAAAAGTAAAAAAAATGAATGGATGGATTTTAGGGGGTCCATGAGACCATGGAAAATGGGCCTAGGTGATTATTTGCCAAGTTACGCACATTTTTAGCAAATAAAATTTAGCTAATAATAACTAGGATTAAGATAGCAGGAACTTGGCTTCATTTCAAAGCATCTAATACGACGTCGATGAAATACTTAGACAAAATCTAACGTAACATAATGGCCATAGATTTTCTTGTCAAGGCTTTCTATTAAGTATAATATCTATCAACTTCAGTATAAGACAATTCAACGCATAATTGTGCATGATCTTGATCGACCATGACATAGTCGGAACCCTTCAACCCGGCTTTATTTTATTATCAATTTATCGAAGATGTCGGTAAATTTACTATTACTATATTAATTGTAACGATGTACCAAACCTTTTACTATTATTTTTTGCGCCAATGATTTTTTGGATTTTTTCCAATTTGTTTTCAGTTTTTCAAACATATTACACAAATAGGTTATCTACAAAACTAGTTACAAATATAGAAGACTTTTGGCCAGCTCAATGCCTTAGGTAAACATAGTTGGCGCAGCTTGAGATAATGCCAGTTGGGGATATTTGCAAAGGCGTCTACTATGTTTTAATATGTGTTGTTTGGTACAGGTAAGTAGGCGCTTCTTGAAATGCCACTTATTAGGGCTTTTTAAAATACTGCCCAAATTTCTGACCCTGTAAAAACAACAGCCTTCCCCTTTCTCTCTTTTTCTTTTTCACTCTAACTTTACCAAACTACTATCACAAACCCACTACCCTCCCTTTTATTTTTGCAGAAATCTCTTGCTATGTGCATCAAAAATAATTAATACTTGCGTTTGAATAGATCAAGTTCAAGAATAACATCTCCTTATTTAGGCATCGCTCCATGTCACATATAACATGAACATTCATAGAACTTACGGCCTTCATTCTTTTATTTTTGCACACGATCACATCATACATAACTCCAAAGTGACATCATATATCATTTCAGAAGGGATGTAGCTAATTCTTTCTTATGCTTTTCCGTTCTGTCGACACAAGACTCTTCTTCATGAAAGTGTCATGTTTCACTACCACCTTCTACGCCGGATAAATGAACAACTAATCCTGAATCAAAACAAACCTCTTTACCCGGCCTATACTCAACTGACTTAACATTCATTTGAGTTTCATATACAACACCATAATTTTTTTGTGACAATTGGGTTTTGGGTACAAATTCAACATCATCGATATTGACATTACATTCAAACTTCAAATTTCCGTAATATTTAAGAAAAGTATCATGATCAATTTCCTAATTATTCATGGCAACTAACAAAAAAACAACTTTTAGTAACGAACATATAATAACCGAAAATTAACTTTAATTATTGAAAATATTTTAGATAGAAAATCCTCTAAAATTACACAATATAGATGAGAAATGAAATGGAATTATGTAAGAGAAGAGTGGCGAGGGTTATGAGTATGTGATTTGGAGTTTGGTAAAGTAGAAATAAGGAGAGAGGGGAATGATATATGCTGTTATGTACAACGACATAAAATACACATAAGTAGAATGCGAATTTTCAAAATATCCTCACCGGTTCCATTTCGAAATGCCGCATATGTTTTTGTATTAAAATGGATTTGGCACTATCTCAAATTATGCCAACTATGTTTATTTACAAGAAAATACAGGCATCATTTTAAATGTCGTCTGTAAACTTTTGACCAATGTAGGACTGAGCTGACCAAAAGCGGCATATATTGGTAACTAATTTTGCAAATGACATATTTGCGTAATAAGTTTGCAAAAGTTGCCCAAATCGAGAAAAATATTTGGTAATGGCAAAATTACTATTTTTTAAATGTCATATTTGTCTACTCATACAACCCAAAAGTGCAGTATGAAATGATTTTTTACAACTGACTGTCCATAAATATAATCTTATCCAAAAGGAGGTACTTACAGGACCGGCCCAGGAGAAAACCACCCAAGCCCTTGGGCTAGGGAATACCCTGAGTCAAGACAATTTATTTTTGAAATATGCGTGTGTAGTGTCTAAATATAAAAACATTCATACTATAGCATTTGTGAACTGTTCTATGGTTTGATGGATAAGTTT
The DNA here is from genome assembly GCA_030765085.1 of Allium cepa. Lineage (NCBI taxonomy): Eukaryota > Viridiplantae > Streptophyta > Magnoliopsida > Asparagales > Amaryllidaceae > Allium > Allium cepa. The sequence continues at coordinate 553,481,278 of CM060938.1, read as the reverse complement.
GCTCTCTTCTTTCATGACTCGTCAGGCTCAAATCTGGAGGCATCCATTTTATAGTGTTTTATTTTTCATCCAATTTCCTAGTTGTGAGAAATCTTGGATCAAGCCTGAGTGCTATTAAAGTACTATATATCAAAAAAATTATGCCTGACAGGTTTATTTATTCAGTGGATTTAATAGAGCAACTTACTGAATTGACATTAGATTACCATGACAAATTATTTAATTGCAATAAAGAAGACACACATGAAAAAAATATCATATTGCTTATTCTGACAATAAAACATATTATATGAATACAAGTAACAAGGCCAATAGGCATTCTTTGTGGATTTCAAAAAATTTCTAGTTGCTGTCAACCCAAAACTGAGCCTGGAGCCAATTAACTAATTTATTATCAATCTGAAATGCCTTTGCCAACACATCATCAGATATGGGAGGTTTAGCACCAAACACAGCTTTTACAACAGTGATAGCTTAGGATTCTGGATACTTAGTGTCGCTATGGCAACAACATCAGTGTGCCCAAGCATTAAATTGAAAATGAACGTGTCCTTCTGGAAACACAAACATGTCTCCCTTGTTAAGTAGCATAGCGAACAATTTGTTATCAGGGTTTGATGTAAAAATCCTACGTACCACTTCCCTTGAAGCACTATTAAGATCTCAGTGGCTCTTGGATGGCGTGAGGTGCATTGTGCCCGTACTGTGCATAGTCTATGCGCACTAGGGAGACGCCTAACGTGTTAAGCCCTAGAATTTGCATCACATTCACTACAGTCACGTTTGACCTGGCTTGATTTGTCTTGTTCCCTAGCATGTCCAGTCCCGAGAAGAGGAAATCTTCAGCTTTTGCTTGCTTCGGATCCTTACAGCAAAATATATTCACAAATACTGCATTTTAACCCATCATGATCATATGCATAAAAAAGAGTAAATTAACATAACATATTTTGTAAAAAAACTTCATTAAAAACTTAAATTTAAAATCGGAATCAAGATTTGTAGTGAAATTACTGTTGGGCAACTTCTAAGCAACACAGAAGTCCTGGAGTTGACTAGGATCTGAAGCAAACACTTCACATGATGATGTTAATGCTATAATGAACACAATTACTATGTTTATTCCTATTACTACCTAAGGTTTCTTTTAGATATGAATGACTTGAATATGAAGAAGTATTGAAGTTGTTCTTGTATTGCACTAGATATATATAGAGGCAAAGAGTAAGAGTAACTTTGAATCTTATTAAGTTTATTAATTTTCTCTCTTCAACAACTTCTAACTACTGTACGATTTTATGTCCTTCGAGCTAATTCAACTATGATATTATCTATCATTAGTTATATATTAGATATATTAAATTAATCTATATTGAAAAGGTAAAAAGAATTACCTAACCTTGACTGGATTTCAATATGTAAGAAATAAGATGAGATGGTTGAGATTTATTTCTTTAATAATATTGATCAATGTACATCAAATACATGATGAATACATCGATTTATATAATGGTTACATAGTTCTTTTGAGAGCAACTACTATATATGGGCTTTGGGCTTTTACAATCCATAACCGCTAACTCAAAGATAAAACATTTCGATATTTGTTATTTCCTTCTCATTCTGTCATTTGCTCTGATACTCCTCCTCAATTAAAACTAGGTTTTTCAATCGCTCCTCAGTTTGCTCTCAATTTCTCATTTTCGATCAGATAATGAAATTTCCTTTCAAATTTATTTCAAGACTGTTTTAATTCATCGTGATCTCTGCTTATTTGAGCAAATAGTTCTTTAGAACTTGTCAGATCTCCTCAACTGGAACTAGAATTTTCAAATTTCTTTGATTTGAAGTCAACTTCTTCGACATTTAGCTCAAGCTTTAGTAGAACGAAGTTTTTGGCTGATAATAGTTTTTGGCTGATAATGGTTTTTGGTGAGGATGTCGAGCCTTTGGTAAGTATTGGGTAAGTGATTTACTTGAAGCTTTCTACTTATTACTTGCTCTTTGACAAAGTACAAGTCTAACTCCATGTGCTTTGTTCTTGAATGTAATACTAGGTTTGCTGTTAATGACATTGCATTGAGATTATCACACCATAGTATTGTTTTTCTATTGATACAGATTTTGAATTCACTGAGTAGGGACTTGATCCACATTATCTTTGCTATAGCACTTGCTATGCTTCTTTATCTGGCTTTTGTACTTGATCTTGAGATAGTTGATTGTTTTTTTGAACACCATAACACTGGGTTTGTCCTAAATATATGCAGTTACCAGTGGTTGATCTTCTATCATCTGGATCAGTAGCCTGGTCAGCATCTATAAAGCCAAATAAATTAAGATCAGTGCTGGTTTTTAAAGTTAAGCCAAATTTATAGTTCCTTTTAAAAATTTCAGGATCCTCCTAACAGCTTTCCAATGGTCATTAAGAGGATTTTGTATAAATTGGCTAACTTTATTTACACTATAGGCTATTTTTGGTCTAGTTATAGTTACAATGTAGAACTCCTACAGTGCTTCTATATTATCTTGCATTTGTAATTTATTCTCCTTTCCTTTTTGAGAAATGTAGGTTGGTTATCATTGGGGTAGGTAGACTATTTTCTTGATCCATTTTTGTCTTGGTGAGAATTTTAGATATATATTTCCTTTGATTTAGACGCATTTCTAAACAAGATGTTTTTCTTACTTTTATCACCAAGAAATAATTTAAATCACCGTGATCTTTAATAGAAAATCCTTTTTCTAATTGTTGTATAAAATTGTTGATTTCACTTTGATTACTTCCAGTGATGATAAAGTCATCCACATACACCCGCACATAAGTCACGGCATCTTTATAAATTTTGGTAAATAGTGAATTGTCTAACTTTGTGGGATTGTAACCAAATTTAACCAAAGTATTCATAAGTTTCTCAAACCATACCGTTGATGCTTGTTTGAGATCATAGATAGCTTTGTTTAGCTTGCACACAAGTTATGTATTTCCAAACTTTTTGAAACCAAGTGGTTGTTCAATGTATACTTCTTCTTTTAGAACACCACTTAGAAATGTATCATTGACATCTAATTGTCTCATACTCCAATTCTTATGCAAGGAAATAGTGAGTACAATTTTGATTGATGAAGGTTTTACTATCGATGAAAATGTTTCTTTGAAATCAAATCCTTGCTGTTGTGAAAAATCTTTTGCTACAGGCCTGGCATTGTATTTTAAAATTGTTCCATCAGGATTTCTTTTTAATCTATAAGTTTATTTGCATCCAATAATGTTTTTGTGATCTGGTTGAGGGATAAGATTCCATGTGTTGTTTCTAAGGAGTGCCTTGTATTCTTCATTCATATCTGTTTTCCATTTTTCACTTTGTATTGCTTGCTGATATGTGCATGGCTCTTTAGTATCCAAATTTGTGTTGAATATCTTTGGTTTGAATATACCACCTTTTGCTCTAGTGACCATATGATGGCTAGTTCTTGTAGGAACTGGTTGATAACTCGAGGTATTGTCCTCTGTTTCAGACTGAATGATAAGTGATTAATCTTAATCATGAACTTGATGAGGTTCTGAGTGATGACTGTAACTCTGCTGAGATGAGAGGATTGGACTTCTGAATTGTTCAGTTGACTCCTGACTTGGTCCGGAATTGGACAATGTGAGTTGAGGTACTGTTCCATTCATATAATCTTCTCCTTGCAATTGGATATTTTACTCATGATTTGAAGGTAATGGTAGTATGGAAAATTTTGAGTTATAGATTTTCTGTGTAGTCTTGATTTCCTTTTCCCTAATGGAAATGCATGTTCATTGAAGATAACATGTCTTGATATGAAGACTCTTCCTTTACTGTCCATGCACTTATATTGTAACTCCCCACCCCGAGACCCACCTTAGTAAAGAGAATTAATGAGTAATTCCATCTACTAAAGCGGAGAATAGGGCTGGTTAAAAGGGACCATCTATAACTTTGTCTTAAACATCTACTGAATATGTCGGTAAATGCAATATGATTTTTCTTTTATATCTCAATGGATCGACATACCCAGTAAATGCTTAATCCAAAACTACAGATGGCTAACGGATCTATTAGAACAAAATACAATAATTAAATGTATAGCACATCACAGAACAGTAATCAACCTCATATATATATACATATACACTGATACATGTTTAGTACAATACAATATGAATACAATTAAGGTGGTACTCGACCACACCATGTACATTGAATCAAATATAAATACATCAGCGTATGCGAAAGAACAGAAATTACTCAAGAGATAGGAGAGCTGATATCCAGCATCAACTACAAGCTAATTCCAATAGATGATACCTGAAATAACTCGGTCTGACCCGTGTATAAATACACGGGTCATTCTAGCTACACAAATCAGTCAATATCAGTAATATAAAGCAGAATAGATTTAAAGATGCTTCTTCTTGAAAGAGAAGAATGAATTGATAAACTCATAAGCTCAACGTTTAAGTAACAAACGCTACTTAAGTGAACAAATACCTCGATTAACTCAAACTCAATACTCAAATCAAACACAAGCGCCTCATATCATCGGCGACATCCCAAAATGTCTACATGGTTTCCATGAACTATATCTCCTCAAAAGGAGAAACATCAATTCAAACTCCTGCCAAAATGGCAAACATAAAACATTCTCAAATAGGATGATCCAAGATTCAATTACAGATGAATCTTCAAATTCAATTCTACCTCATCTCATCGGTATAAATGTCTATAAATCTCAACTCGCCAAAATGGAAAACCCAGAATATCCTATAAAATCTTGAAATTATCCAAACTCATAACTCAAGGAACTCGATAAGAGTTCAAAACATCATAATTGAAATCACCATATATATAATATCTCATATAGCACTAGGCTATCGATGTAATAAAACATCTTAAAAAGGTGAAATCACAATAAAACAGAAAACTTAGAAAATCCGGATTGGCCAAATCCTCGATTGTAATGTCGAAGCAATGCTGCACGTGCTAAACTCAAACGGCCGAAGCCTTAGACAAGGTCGCTAACACCTCTCTAAGCCATTTTGTTAGCCCTAATAAGGTCACTAACACCTCCCAAAGCATTTCGTCCTCATGACAAGGTCGCTAACACCTCTCAAAGCAGTTATGTTAGGTAAACATCGTAAATGTGTCACAAACTCACGGATAGGAACCCGAAAAGTGTTAACGTGTGTCCCATACCACACATTCGCAATTAGCGGTTTACTAGCTGTTAGTCAATGCCACACTAGAAACATGATAAGACTCAGAAAATTATATCTCGCCTAGTCTCATTAGCGAGTGATAAAGAGACACCATACTTGTCTCATCTCATCGACAAGTATTAAATGACATCCTAACTTGTCTCATCTCATCGACAAGTGGAACATCATGATGGTTCCTCATAAACCATAAATCTCAAAATATGAAATCATAAACCCAAGACTTGCCTTATATCATTGGCAAGTAAACAAAATATCGTGATGGTTCTCATCAGCCATACTCCTACATAGGAGATCTCAAACCATAATAGTTTCAAAATATTGACCATCTTAATTAATTCCAATAAATAGAAATTATAAAACTCAAAATACGTCATAAAATGGAAAAACATCTCAGAATCAATATTCTCAAATAGCTTCGATCGTACAAGTCCAAAATTAACCGAAACAGTAAACGCACATGTCTCATACCACGTGTTTTACTAAATCGTTTAATTCTCTTTCTCATACTTTAGAATAGTATAAAAGTGTGTATTATATATATAAATTAATTATAAATTTTTGTAAAACATTTAATTCGAAAGCTTTTCCATTTTAAAAATCATTTCGAAAACGGTTTAGAAAACACGTGCACAGAAATAGCAAAAATCGATGAAAATTCGATAAAATTAACATACGATAAAACCCAAATGAAACCGTCAATTCATGGTGCGAATCGACGTTAATGTCGGCTTTTATATTAGTAGGAGTTAGCCTTTTAGAACCATCTCAAAAAAAAAAGCTCGAAATCGTTGAATTCAAAAACAATTCAACGAAAAATGCCAAACATTGCAAAAGAACTCAACCCAGTGGCTTGTTTTGCCAGTTCGCCCCTTTTAAACGTAGAATTTGAGAAAATATGAAATATAAAAATTAAAGATGATTGTTACAGCTCGAAGTGAGAAAAAGAGTCATCTAATTCGGACGCTCGAGTCAAAAGTTATGGCAATTTCAATTCTTAGGTCCAAAATTACAAAACTGTGAATAATTGAAATAACGACAGGGCTGCGGCTTAAAGTGCCATTTGGACCCTGTAGAACCCATAATTTGATAAATCAAAAAATATTAAATTTAAGAGTATTTCCAAAGCTATAAGACAGAAAAAGAATCATCGAATTCGGGCGCTCGTGTTAAAAGTTATGGCAATTTCAATTCTCAGATCTAAAATTACAAAACTATGAATAATTGAAATAACGACAGGGCTGCGGCTTAAAGTTCCATTTAGACCCTGTAGAACCTTGAATTTGATAAACTACAAAACATGAAAGTTTAATAGTATTGCTAAAGCTAGAAGTCAGAAAAAGTCTCATCTAATTTGGACGCTCGAATCAGAAGTTATGGCAATTTCAATTCTCAGGTCTAAAATTACAAAATTGTGAATAATTGAAATAACGGCAGGGATGCGGCTTAAAGTACCATTTAGACCCTGTAGAACCTAGAATTTGATAAATCATAAAACATGAAAGTTTAAGAGTATTGCCAAATATAGTAGTCAGAAAAAGAATCATCTGATTCAGGTGCTTGAGTCAAAAGTTATGGCAATTTCAATTCTCAGGTCTAAAATTACAAATCTGTGAATAACTGAATAACGACAGGGCTGCGGCTTAAAGTGCCATTTAGACCCTGTAGAACCGAGAATTTGATAAATTATAAAAATAAAAATTTAAGAGTATTTCCAATGCTAGAAGTCAGAAAAAGGCTCATCTAATTCGGATGCTCGAGTCAAAAGTTATGGTAATTTCAATTCTCAGGTCTAAAATTACAAAACTGTGAATAATTGAAATAACGACAGGGCTGCGGCTTAAAGTGCCAGACCCTATAGAACCTAGAATTTTATAAATCATAAAACATGAAAGTTTAAGAGTATTGCCAAAGCTAGAAATCAGAAAAAGAATCATCTAATTTGGGTGCTCGAATCAAAAGTTATGGCAATTTCAATTCTCAGGTCTAAAAGTACAAATTTGTGAATAATTGAAATAACGACAGGGCTGCGGCTTAAAGTGCCATTTAGACCCTGTAGAACCCAGAATTTGAAAAATTATAAAACATGAAAGTTTAATAGCATTGCTAAATCTAGAAGTCAGAAAAAGGCTCATCTAATTCAAACGCTCGAGTCAAAAGTTATGATAATTTCAATTCTCGGGTACAAAACTGTGAATAATTGAAATAACGACAGGGCTGCGGCTTACAGTGCCATTTAGACCCTGTAGAACCTAGAATTTGATAAATCATAAAACATGAAAGTTTAAGATAATTTCCATAGCTAGGAGTCAGAAAATGGATCACCCAATTCGGACGTTGGAGTCAAAAGTTATTGCAATTTCAATTCTCAGGTCTCAAATTACTATCGTTGTCACTTTGCTCTCGGGATAGTAAGAAAGAAGTGCAATTTTGACTAACTCAACTTTAAAATTTCATTAAACCCAAAACATTAAACTTGTAGAAAAATGTCTAAGATTTTCAAAACATAAAAGATTATCCAATTTGGATAAGAAATGTAAAAGATATGGCAAAATATATTACAGGTATAAACTCAGGAAATTTTCTTTAAGACAGAGTTGCACTTTTACTTTCAATTCTATTTTAGGTCAATCAAACTTCCATAAATCGAAATGCAACCAAAAGAGAAATTGTTTCTCCTTGAGTCTAGTTTCTAACCCGAAAAGAATGAGCTCAAATGGGTTAGAAACATGCATGATATCACTATTTTACTTCTGTGCATTTTTATAATTCATTTTCGGCAAGCATAGAAATCCAAAAATCATCTTTCAAATTCACAAATTCAACCAAATATTCATCTAATACAACCAAAAATAAACATGAAAACTTGAATAAACTAGAAAAGTCAGTGTTTAAACTCACCTTAAAATTTATTTGCAGCAAATTAGCGGATTTAGCAAGCAAAGTAGGAAACTTTATCCTTGATTTGGAGTAAGAAGCCTGAAAGAGGAGAAAATAGAAACATGCAAAGAAGGAAATGAAGTTACAGACAATCAACTTTTGAAAATCATATTTTGATGAAATAGAGATGGTTTCCATGGTGATTACCTAAGAGAAATATTTTCAGTTTGATTGAAAACAATAATAACTAGATTAATTTGGAGAACCTTTTTTTGAGCTAGGGTTGAAAGAGGAATGGGGTTTTTTATTTAGTTTCTTTCTTCTGTTTTCTTTTACTGTGAACAAGAGAATGTACAGTGAAGAAGAAGAGAAACTTCTTCTCATTTATGGTTTGTTTTGTTAAGTGGGCTTGGACCCAAAACCAAATAATTAGCCTAAGTAAAATAAATTAGCTCTAAAACACATATACACTATGTTAATAAATCAAAACATCATGTTTTTACAAAGTTTCAACGCAAAAAAGTAATAAAAATATATTTTCATGTTTAATAAAACATTATACAACTAATAAAAAGAAAATTTTATTATATAAATTAATTTTATTATCAAAAACTCTCATTTTTAAATAAATATCAAGTTTACATAAATACTTCCACAAAACACTATTTTTAATACCAAGAATTGTACAAAAATTATTTTCCTACATAATAAAATGCAATAAAGCATTCTAAAATCAATTTTATGACTAAAACTTATTTTAAACAAAATTCCATCTTTTTATAACATACACATATTAAAACAAATTCTTCTTTTAAAAATTAATAAAAGAAGCATTTGACAATAATTACAAGAATTATTGCATTTTCACTGAATAAAAATTATTTTCCACTCATTATTAACCCAAACAGATAAAATAAGGCTTTTACATTTTATTTTAACATTTTATTTCCCAAAATTCATTGTTTATTTCAAATAAGCAATTTAAAATCTCCAACTTTATCTTAGTTCACAATATTAAATCGTAACTACCGTTATAATTTAATATTTACAGGTAATCTCCAAAACTAGGATTGTTACATATATCCCTTTATGTTATTAGGGTATCCAAGAAATGTGCATGGGGATGATCTGTAGTCTAACTTGTGAGCATTATATTGTCTTAGACAGGGAAAGCACAGACAACAAAATACTCTTAAAGTTGATAATCTGGCTGAGCTTTAAGTAGCACTTCCTTTGGACTTTTGCCTTGTAAAACTTTTGTTGGTAGTTGATTATTAGATATACTGAAGTTGTAAGGCATCTGGGCATAATTTAAGTGGTAAAGATGCTTGAGCTAGCATGGTAAGTCCATTTTCTACTATGTGTCTATGTTTTCTTTCATTTAGTCCATTTTGTTCTGATGTGTATGGATATGTGACCCACTGAACTATTCCCTTCTTTTGAAAGTACTCTTTGAGTGTTTGAATTCACCTCCTCAATCTATTTGTATGATTCTTACTTGAGAGTTAGTTTGTCTTTCTGCTTGATTCATAAATTGTAACACTGCATGACATGTTTCAGACTTTGCCTTTAAAAAATAAATCCAAACATATCTAGAATATGCATCTATAAATGATATATAGTATTTGAAACCATAATCGGTGTCAATAGGTGCAGGTCCCCAAAGATCAACAACAATAAGTTCTAAAGGTTTAACACATTTTGTCTCAGAATTTTGAAATGCTAATTTATGGCTTTTTCCTATTTGACAATATGTACAAACATAAAGAGTAGATGTAAAATCATAAGGAATATTATTGCTACTTAGAATTTTCTTTTCAGTTTCAACACTGGGATGGCCAAATTTATAGTGCAAGATGTCAAAAGTACCCATATTGTTTTTACTTTGAGTTTTAGAAACATTACAACACATTTTTGTATTTCCTGAATTTCTTGAATCAACAAGAGTAAATCTGTAGAGTCCCTTTACTGCTCTACCCTGCAAAAGAATTTTCTTAGTTAGTAAAACAAGCAATATTTTGGATAAAATTCAAGGTATACATCATTATCACTAGCAAATTGAGATACACTAATTAGATTATTTTTTATTTGAAGGACTCTTAATAGATTATTAAGATAAAGTTGTCTTACACCTTGTATGCAAGCGTTTCCTGTATGAGTTATTTTAGTTGATTCACCATTAACCATGTATATACACTATTTATCTTTGTATTCCCTATTGCCAAGATATGGATTGCTGAGATTATTAGTCACATGATTTGTTGCTCCTGAATCAGGATACCATATTTCATCTTGTATATCTTCTGGTTTAGTAGAATTATTATGAACATTTCTTGTGGTTTCATGCTGATTTCTTGGCTCTTGCTGAATATTTTCCAGATTTTCACTTGGGTTGTAAGTTCTTTGATTACCTTGTTGCCCTAATTGGTAATTTGTATCGAATATGAAATAGCATTTATTAGCAGCCATTATTTGGGTTTCTAACCAAGCCGAATTCAAAGGAAGTTGGGGCAACTTGGTCAAGTCAGAATAGCTTAAGAATCAACCAAAAGGACCAAAATAGCAAGGCAAGAGAAGTCAGAGGAGAAGAAAGAAAAAACACTAAGGACATGGATCGCTAGCGATCTATGGTATTTGCTCGTTGGTTCGTCGATCTTCTTGCATAATGGTATAGCCTGAATTCTAAGAACAATGGCTAAGTCTGATGAGATTCCGAGCTAGTTATATCAACAGACAAGCTTCGCCTAGTTCAATCAGCAGCCTAATGTAGCCAGTAAGCAAACTGTCATCAAAACAAGGCAACGTGCTATGAGACTATATGGAAAACATCAACACGAGACAATAAATGCTATCTAGAAGACAAAGTCCAAAAACTGGCTATGCATATGGATCGCTAGCGATCCATATATTTTCATCAGTTTGCTTCGATCCGTATGGAATGAAGCAAGGGAAGTATACTAAGGCATGGGATGGCCTTCGAGCCTAATCTATGGATTGCTAGTGATCCATAGCCTATAGATCGCTAGAGATCCATCGTTTTATCTAGAATCATGATGCAATTTTCAGTGCGCCTTCCTATGATCGTTAGCAAGCATTCAGCAAACAGGTTTGGCCCAGTAGCTCTCCAACCTCTATAACTACTCTCATACATGCAACATAAAGAGGATCCTTTGGATTGGCTGCTGAAACACTGCTGAAGTTATTCTTCATTCTTCTCTTTATCCCTCACAATAGTCATTCAAGGAGTTTACCAGTGAACTCCAACATTGGGGGCTTAGTCTAATTAAAAATATTCAACAACTTTGTAATCCAATTCACCTTCTAACAGCAATCAGTCAATAATAGAAGCTATAAAGTAGACGTAGGCTTCATTAACAACCAAACCACTATAAAAATCTTCTTGTCTCCTTTCTATTTCTGCTTCTTAGATATTATTCTCTATATTATTGTTCTGTAAGAAAACGCTGGTGCTTTCACACTCAATCCAAGGTGCCGATCCATTTTTTAGATTAACATTTTGGTGCTTTCACTGATAACCCAGCTTAGGGTTTAGATCTAGCTATCTACTTTGGATCATACAAGTTCAGAAGTTAGATCCTCACCCTTTACTTAAAAAATATATTTCTTCGAACCATGGCTTCAGAAAGGAAAAGAACCGCTTTTGAAAGATCCATAGGGGCAATAATAACCGAAAAAGAGATGAATCATCAGTAAATCGAAGTAAATGGCGCCAATGTAGGAGATCAGGCGCCAGGATCCTCAAATCAATGCGAAGCCGTTATAAGAGACGGATTGAATAAAATGGTAGATGAAATCAATTAGAAAATAGAAAGTAGTCAGAGAGCTCTGATGGATAAGCTTAACGTCCTCTTGACCATGCAGTCACATCCTGCACTAAGAACTATGGACGAACCTGTGGCTGCCATGGAACAAGAAAGTTCTTCCGTTTTAGGTCTAGATAGAAGAGACGGAAAGCAGCCACAAAGAGTAGTGATAGCTAGAACTTTGGGAGTGAACGTAGAAGGAAACACTAGCTCCCCACCAACAACAAGGCAGCCAGCAACAAACTTGAATCAAGGAGCGAAGACCCCACTAGAGGATATCACCACGTGCCTCTCCAACTTAGAAGATGGGGAGAAATTTAAAAACGACAAGTTGGAAGGAAATACCAGTCCACTCGATAACACTAGGAATGTCCAAACTATCCCAATCAGGCTAACCATAAGCCAACGGGATCCAGAGGGAGTGGATCTTCCAAAGACAGGAGAGCCTAGGATTTAACCCACTCGCCAAGATGTTTGCAAAGCCAAACACTTGGTGTAGTACCTAATAGCCGATCCCAGGTCTACCAAACATCAGAGGCATTTATCGCGGATATGGTCAAGCAGTTGATGGACGAGAATAAGAATAGGAGAGATAATGAATGGGAATCCGCTCCAAGTCGCCTTTACTGATGAGATCTTGAATGAGCGATATCCAGAAAAGTTCACAATGCCAACTATTCCATCCCATGACCGAATAAAATACCTGAAACCTCATCTTTGCAGGTACGGCTGTTACATGGAGGGAGCAAACGCTTCAGATGCTGTTCGCTGTAGATATTTTTGTAGGATCGATTTCACCCTAGAGGGGGGGTGAATAGGGTGATAGTGTAAATTATTAAAAATTAATCGCGGAAGCTTATAAATTAATTTCAATTCAGATCACAGAATAGCAGCACAGATATCGCAGAATATAAATAACAGAATAAAACAGAACAACACAGAATTTACCCAGCTTCGGCAAAACCCTGCCTACGTGCTGCCCCCAAGGTTTCTACTAGAAATTAGATAGTCCCTCGCTTACACACGTAAACTCGCTATACACCGCTATTGACTAATCTAACTCTACGCTCAAAACCTTGACCACAACTCAACTACCGAGTTGCAAATTCCCAAACTACACACCGTAGTTTGCACCCTAGTCACACGACTAGAAAATAAACGGTTTAAAGAGGAAAATACAAATTAAAAACAAATTAAAAATAAACCCTAATTAAAAAAAATTCTCCCTTTTTAAAACAATAGGCCGGCCTCTTTTATATTCTAGCCCGTCTCTTCCTTGTTCGTGATGGCGGCTATTCCTTTTTCAATTTTAGGGCTTCGTCCCTTTAATCCAATTTAGGGCTTTCGTTCGTGATTCAAATTAGGGCTTTCGAAGCGCCTATTAGATTTTATTGAATCTCTGGTTGGTGTTCCCTTCCTCGATTGATTCACGTTGCTACCTCTGGCGACTTCGAGTTGATGAAGTTCGACTTTGATTTGGTATGTGATTTATGCTTTGTTGCTGTTTGATTTTCGTATTCGAACTTCACCACTATTGCCGATGATGATGTAGGGTTTTATAAGGAGTTGAATTCCTATTTTTGCGTTCGTTTGATTTCTTCAATTTTATGCTATCGGCCCTCTGATATTTGTTGAATGATGATGATTGATTCTGACTTTGTCAATTGTGTATTATTGTTGCTTAATGCACACGGTTTTGAATTTTGACTCGGTCAGATTGCTTCGGCCTTGAACTTTATTTTTGATTTTGAATTTGATAATCACGGCTTTGAATCTGACTTTGATAAAAGAAAAACTTTGACTTGATTTGAGCATCACTTGATTTTATTCTGAACATTTTAAACTGAGTATTCTTGTATCATTGCTGCCTTGGCTTTGGTATTTTCTCTGTTGGCATTTTGGTTTACCACATGTGCCTGCTTTAGTCTCGGTTCTTCACTTTGTAAGTGGGCTGGTGCATCTTGACACTGTTGCATTGTTGTTGTTGTTACTGGTTGGGTCTGCACATCCACCTGTAGTTGTAATCATGTACGAACTGATGCTGCACTTGGTCTTTGTTGTGGTCTGGTCCTGTGATGTTGAGGCTGTGCTTGGTCATTTGTCTGCACTTTCACTTGAACTTGTAGTCTGAGCTCGTATGAATTTGTTCATTGTATTGCTCCTTGAGTTGCTGTACTTTTGACAGAAATACTTCACTTGATTCTCGTTTGCACTTTGTAGTTGATGTACTGCATGTCCATTGATTTGAGGCTGATCATAGCATTCATGTGTACTTGTTGCCTTGTATTCCATATGCATGCATATAGCCATACTGTTGCATATTAGTGTGCTTCTGTCTTTGACTATCTTTCTTTCAGTGCTTAGTGTCTTGACTTCATTGCTTGTTTCACTTGTACTATTGCCTTGTTGACTGCATCACCATACTCGCAGTTTTGACTTGCATTGGTGCAGTTTCCATTCATGTTGCCTCTTGTGTATGCATTTGCATATTGCTTGTTCACTGTGTCACTTAGATGCATATGTTAGCACTGTGCATTGACTTAAGCTTCTCTTTGGTCATAATTATTGAACTTGAGTCTGTTTCAACTTGATGTTGCTTTATCTGCCACTGTTGTTTACTTGAGTTGAACCTGTCTGGGTTTGACCTTGTACTTGATTTGTTAGCTGTGCATTTTGTTTTGCACACACGAGTAGGCGAGGCAGTGCACACAGTGTACTGCAGCCACTTTTGTTCCTGATAAAATACTGATATGCACAGATACAAAAATATGATGACGAACAACCCAAATAACTGAGGCAAACAATATTTTCGAAAACCATATTTTATTTTATATTGCAAAAATATTTTATTTTCAATTTTACTGCGTTAGTGAATATTTTTGCAGATTGCTCAGATGCTGGATTCAAAGTGGAATGCAGTTGTAGATAAAAATACGAGTGTGACTGATATGTAGTGAGGTGAATATGTAAATGTGAAATGTGATGTATTGTAATCAAAATTGTATATGTATAGTGAGAGCTTGAAATTGTACTATCAAAGTTTTAATAAATATTTGTTTGAATAAAATATTCATTTGAACTCAAAAACTGTGTTATTTATTTTATTCAGCAAATATTAATTTAATATGTGAAAATAAATAGTATATTAACAAATACATTTAAACGAATGTATATATGTTTATTATCATCAAACAAAAATCATATAAGCGCATATTCAACAATCTCCCCCTTTTGATGATAACAAACATATATTTAAGATTTTGAATATATTAAATGTATTTGATAATTTCAATTGCTCCCCCTATTTGAATGCTTCCTTTCTATATGATACTCCCCCTACATATATGACTCCCCCTACATATATGCATACAAATAAAATGTGCAAATGAGTCTATATGCATATAGAAAACTTCTTTGACCTTTTCTCTCCCTTTTTACAAAATCTTAACTTTTCTCTCCCCCTTTTGTTATCAGCAAAAGAATAATAGTAATAGAAAAGTAGAGATATAGTGATCGATATTAATTCAACATTAAAACTCAATTGAATATAAAAATTAAATTTCAATAAAAAATCAAACAAAAATCATAAATCCTTTAATTGACGCATATTCCACTTTAGAATGGTATGAATGATTTCATCAAATAAAACCATACAATTGTGTCTATTTGTGGTATTTTTATATCAGGAATTTGAATATCTACTAATCATGCATAACCGTTAGGACTTTTAAATGAGATTAGTAATATTCCAATTTTATTTTAAAAAAAATGAATTCAAGTATCTTCTAACCACGCATAACCGTGAGGACTTTTAAATGGGATTAGAATCAACTTGTTTATTTTAAAAGAAAGAAAAAAAAAATCAACTTTTGATATGCGTTCCATACATGCATAACCGTGAGGACTTTTAAATGAGCATGGAAGCACATAACAAATTCCAAGTAATTCACCCATGCATAACCGTGAGGACTTTTAAATGAGAGTGAATACTTTGGTATTTATTTATTTATTTATTTTTGCTTTTTTTTTTTTTAAAAAAAATGTGAAAATGAAAAACGAACGATTCCTGTTTAAAGTACCACATATCGACAAACTATATAGAATTTTGATGAGTGATGGTTGTTAGAAATATGATAGATATAGAGATGGTCATGGAATTTTTACCAACAAAAAGTTTTATAACTCTTGTTTAAATTTCTAAAGAAATTTTCTAATTATACTTTCTCGAGTTATAATATATGATAAATATCAACACTCATCACTTTTTCAATTACTATTTTTCTTTTCGATAAACATTAGGGAGTCAGATTAGTCAATATAGTCATTTAAAATCAAATTCAAAAATAATTATGAAACCAATTTTTCAAAATGACTAATCTGAAAATATGGTCAAAAATGATTTTCTCCAGGGGGTTTTAAAAGAAAATTTTTTGCTGTTTGAAAATTATTTGAAATGAAGAATATGCAGATATTTTCTTTGGAAAATGATGTAGTTACTAAATGTCTCAAAAATTAATCACGTTACACTAATAATTTTTCTACCAACCATATTACCAGTGTAATTTGCATCTGAATTTAAATTTTACTCAAAATTCACTCGTTGAATGTCAAAGACCAGATTAAGAAATTTCAACAAATTTTCTCATGATTATTATCAACAAATTTTTAAATGAAATTCTCTTGGATTTGAAATGAAAACCGTGTCAACAATCAATCATATATTAAAGTGTCAATCTTAGAAGCTATAGAACGTTATTTTTATTTCAAAGCAATTTCTTAATAGTTTCAACAATTTCAAAAAAAATTTAACATCCTTTTCACAATTTTTAAAATAGAATTCATTAGGATTTTAGATCGAGGCCGTGTCAAAACAAGAATATAGATTTAGCCAAAAATATTATAACAACAATATTATTATCCAATCAAAACACTATTTTTCTCTCAAACTTATATATCAAGTAATTCTAGAGAATTTTATAGTGTTTTTGGCATAAGAATATAAATGGCTAATCAATTTTGAATAAAGTCAGAATTAAAATCATCATTAAATCATCATCATATCATAATTGGCTGATTTTATTCAGAAAATGGTACAGATTATCACATTTAATATATCGTACAAATAAATATACTTTTACCTGTCTTTACCTTTACGATATTTCTCGTCGTTGTTCATTGTGATTCTGTCACCCTTATACTAGGCTAAGGAACTTAGCTTTGTCGTCCGTTGTGTTTCTGGAATAGCCAAAAATCCAGGTAACACTATTGTTGTTCCTTAGCCCGCCACCACACCTACACGATGAAAATTTTATGTGACCTATTTGTTTTTATAGGTCCATGGTTGTTAGTGGCAGAAAATTTTGAAAAATAATTTTGTGTAGACCCAAAACTATTTATAATTGTTCCCTTTGGCACCCAAATTTGTTTAACTTTGAGAGATTTTATATTTATGCCTTTAGGAACCCAAATCGATATAGTTTTCACATGTTTGGGTCTATACCAACAATTATTGTGATCGTGTCCATATTTTCTACAAATTGTGCACATAGAATTAACTTGATTAAAATTGCTTTCAACAGTTTTCGAATTATTATATCCAAGTCCTTGTCTAACCGTATTACCAGTTTGCTTCCCTAATAGCATATTCAACGATTTTTCACTTTTTGAAAATTTATCCAAAGTCGTTGACAAATGTTGGACTTGTGTTTTGAGAGATTCATTTTCGTTCAACAATTGAGTGCACTTTTTGATAGAATTTTCTCTCCTAGTATTTTCATTTTCTTTTAAAATCAGAATTTCATTTTCAAGAGATTTTATATTGATTTCTGACTTTTTAATTTCTTCTTCGAATGTTGGACACTTATCACACTTAGGGATCCTACTTTGATAGGTTTTAACTAATTGGTCAAGTTGTTCATTACATTCTATCAAAGTATCCTTTTGAGATTCAAGTTTGGCGTATTTTTCCCTAAGTCGTTCATAACAGCCGTTTATTTCATGAAAATATATAAGCAACTCAGAATGGGTAAGTTTTGATACCTCACTTGGCTCGTCATCGTCACTGTCAGTTGTATCACCTTGAAGACACAATTCTGCTTTTTCGCTTTCACTGCCAGTGCTTTGATTATTCTCGTCTATTTCATCCCAAGTGGCTGCAAAACTTTTCTTTTTCTGTTTCTTTCCATGGCTGAGTTTAGTTTGTGGACAATCGGGCTTGATATGGCCGGGTTTGTTGCATTTGTAACAGATGATCTTCTGTTCTTCTGAGTGATCAAAAGCTTTGCTTATTCTGCTTTTCAATTCCTGATTTCGAGCTGGATTTCCGTGTTTACGATGCCATTTTTTGAATTTCTTTATTAACAACTCTAGTTCTTCTGCACCATCATCGTTGTCATCGTCATCACTTTTAGTTGTTCCTTTGAGAGCTATCGATTTCTTTCGAGTATCTCCTTCTTCACGCTCTTCTTTGAATTTTATCTCTAGCTCATATGTGGTGAGATTTCCGATGAGTTCTTCAACTTTGAGTTGTTTTAAATCTTTCGATTCTTGTATGGCAGTTACTTTTGCTTCAAAGCTTCGTGGAAGGACTCTGAGGATTTTCCGGACTATTTCCAATTCGGTGTATGTTTTTCCGAGAGCTTTTGATTTGTATACGATATTGGAGAGTCGTCCGTACATCTCTTTGACATTTTCTTCCTTCGCCATTTTGAAGTTCTCGTATTCGCTGCTTAGCATTGCAAGGCGAGATTCTTTAACTTGAGATGTTCCTTCGTGAGTCACTTCGAGTGTGTGCCAAATTTCCTGCGCAGTTAGACAATGTGAGACACGATTAAATTCAAATTGATCCAATGAACAGATAATAGAATTCATAGCTTTAGCATTAGTATTCTGTAATTTATTTTCTAGTTCTGTCCATTGTTCCTTTGGTTTCTCTATCTCCTGATTATCTACAGTTATAGTTGGTATTCTATAACCTGTCTCAACAATATTCCATGCGTCAATGGTTTTTAGAAAAATTTCCATCCTATTTTTCCAATAAGCATATTCACCATTGAACATTGGTGGTCTAACTATCGACTGCCCCTCTGCAAAAGCGTTATTAAAAGAAGCCATTTAAAAAATTCAAATTTTTAAACAAAAACTGGTTTTTGAAAAATCAAATTTTTAAAACAAAAACTGATTTTCGAAAAATTGATTTTTTTTTTAAACAAAACTGATTTTTGAAAAATCGAATTTTTTCAAAATAAATTGACTTCTAATCCTAGCTCCGATACCACTTGTAGGATCGATTTCACCCTAGAGGGGGGGTGAATAGGGTGATAGTGTAAATTATTAAAAATTAATCGCGGAAGCTTATAAATTAATTTCAATTCAGATCACAGAATAGCAGCACAGATATCGCAGAATATAAATAACAGAATAAAACAGAACAACACAGAATTTACCCAGCTTCGGCAAAACCCTGCCTACGTGTTGCCCCCAAGGTTTCTACTAGAAATTAGATAGTCCCTCGCTTACACACGTAAACTCGCTATACACCGCTATTGACTAATCTAACTCTACGCTCAAAACCTTGACCACAACTCAACTACCGAGTTGCAAATTCCCAAACTACACACCGTAGTTTGCACCCTAGTCACACGACTAGAAAATAAACGGTTTAAAGAGGAAAATACAAATTAAAAACAAATTAAAAATAAACCCTAATTAAAAAAAATTCTCCCTTTTTAAAACAATAGGCCGGCCTCTTTTATATTCTAGCCCGTCTCTTCCTTGTTCGTGATGGCGGCTATTCCTTTTTCAATTTTAGGGCTTCGTCCCTTTAATCCAATTTAGGGCTTTCGTTCGTGATTCAAATTAGGGCTTTCGAAGCGCCTATTAGATTTTATTGAATCTCTGGTTGGTGTTCCCTTCCTCGATTGATTCACGTTGCTACCTCTGGCGACTTCGAGTTGATGAAGTTCGACTTTGATTTGGTATGTGATTTATGCTTTGTTGCTGTTTGATTTTCGTATTCGAACTTCACCACTATTGCCGATGATGATGTAGGGTTTTATAAGGAGTTGAATTCCTATTTTTGCGTTCGTTTGATTTCTTCAATTTTATGCTATCGGCCCTCTGATATTTGTTGAATGATGATGATTGATTCTGACTTTGTCAATTGCGTATTATTGTTGCTTAATGCACACGGTTTTGAATTTTGACTCGGTCAGATTGCTTCGGCCTTGAACTTTATTTTTGATTTTGAATTTGATAATCACGGCTTTGAATCTGACTTTGATAAAAGAAAAACTTTGACTTGATTTGAGCATCACTTGATTTTATTCTGAACATTTTAAACTGAGTATTCTTGTATCATTGCTGCCTTGGCTTTGGTATTTTCTCTGTTGGCATTTTGGTTTACCACATGTGCCTGCTTTAGTCTCGGTTCTTCACTTTGTAAGTGGGCTGGTGCATCTTGACACTGTTGCATTGTTGTTGTTGTTACTGGTTGGGTCTGCACATCCACCTGTAGTTGTAATCATGTACGAACTGATGCTGCACTTGGTCTTTGTTGTGGTCTGGTCCTGTGATGTTGAGGCTGTGCTTGGTCATTTGTCTGCACTTTCACTTGAACTTGTAGTCTGAGCTCGTATGAATTTGTTCATTGTATTGCTCCTTGAGTTGCTGTACTTTTGACAGAAATACTTCACTTGATTCTCGTTTGCACTTTGTAGTTGATGTACTGCATGTCCATTGATTTGAGGCTGATCATAGCATTCATGTGTACTTGTTGCCTTGTATTCCATATGCATGCATATAGCCATACTGTTGCATATTAGTGTGCTTCTGTCTTTGACTATCTTTCTTTCAGTGCTTAGTGTCTTGACTTCATTGCTTGTTTCACTTGTACTATTGCCTTGTTGACTGCATCACCATACTCGCAGTTTTGACTTGCATTGGTGCAGTTTCCATTCATGTTGCCTCTTGTGTATGCATTTGCATATTGCTTGTTCACTGTGTCACTTAGATGCATATGTTAGCACTGTGCATTGACTTAAGCTTCTCTTTGGTCATAATTATTGAACTTGAGTCTGTTTCAACTTGATGTTGCTTTATCTGCCACTGTTGTTTACTTGAGTTGAACCTGTCTGGGTTTGACCTTGTACTTGATTTGTTAGCTGTGCATTTTGTTTTGCACACACGAGTAGGCGAGGCAGTGCACACAGTGTACTGCAGCCACTTTTGTTCCTGATAAAATACTGATATGCACAGATACAAAAATATGATGACGAACAACCCAAATAACTGAGGCAAACAATATTTTCGAAAACCATATTTTATTTTATATTGCAAAAATATTTTATTTTCAATTTTACTGCGTTAGTGAATATTTTTGCAGATTGCTCAGATGCTGGATTCAAAGTGGAATGCAGTTGTAGATAAAAATACGAGTGTGACTGATATGTAGTGAGGTGAATATGTAAATGTGAAATGTGATGTATTGTAATCAAAATTGTATATGTATAGTGAGAGCTTGAAATTGTACTATCAAAGTTTTAATAAATATTTGTTTGAATAAAATATTCATTTGAACTCAAAAACTGTGTTATTTATTTTATTCAGCAAATATTAATTTAATATGTGAAAATAAATAGTATATTAACAAATACATTTAAACGAATGTATATATGTTTATTATCATCAAACAAAAATCATATAAGCGCATATTCAACATCAGAGGCATTTATCGCGGATATGGTCAAGCAGTTGATGGACGAGAATAAGAATAGGAGAGATAATGAATGGGAATCCGCTCCAAGTCGCCTTTACTGATGAGATCTTGAATGAGCGATATCCAGAAAAGTTCACAATGCCAACTATTCCATCCCATGACCGAATAAAATACCTGAAACCTCATCTTTGCAGGTACGGCTGTTACATGGAGGGAGCAAACGCTTCAGATGCTGTTCGCTGTAGATATTTTCTCATTTTTCCGGAAGGAATTGTTTCCATATGGTTCACCAGACTTCCGTCGAGATCCATCTCCACTTTTGACCAGCTAGTAGCAAGATTCCTCGACTAATTCAGGTTTCACACTACATAGCCTAAGGATGTAATGTCCCTATCTGGACTATTCCGGGGGGCAAACGAATAGTTTAAATCTTTTACGAACTGGTTTAATACTGTAGTGACGGAAGTAAGCAATCCGAACGAGGATATGTTCTTTACGGCTTTGGTCCATGCCATCCACCCCGAAACCTAATTTAGAAAGTGGATCAAAATGAAGCAACCCACCACAAGGAAGGACTTCAATCGCAAAGCAAGTCAATACTTGAGATTGGAGAAAGCGCAGGAGTTGGAAAGGAAGTCTGCTAGCATGCAACCAACGAACGTCGGGCAAAGCGACATGGCAGTGAACTAGAACATAAATGCTTTTGGGATTGTTGAAGGAAGCATAGGGAAAGAAGGAAATCAAAAAAGGATGAACCAAAATTCCAGTAAAAGAAATGGAAAAATAAACGACTTAAAGACTTTAGCCCCGAGGATTACATCCCACTCAATGACACTCCAAAAAATCATCTATCTCACAACCCAGGGAACAAAGGAGTATAAAAAACCCCTAAGAAGGAAGCAACTTAATAGAAAAAGTGCCCAAGAAGTTCTGTCGCATACATGAGGCGCATGGTCACAACATAAATGAGTGCCGCCATCTAAATAACGTAATTGAAGCGCTGATCCAGGAAAATAAGCTTAAGTAATATATGCGAAAATCAAAGAAACCTGACCAGCCTGTGGCTTC
Source organism: Allium cepa (assembly GCA_030765085.1). NCBI lineage: Eukaryota > Viridiplantae > Streptophyta > Magnoliopsida > Asparagales > Amaryllidaceae > Allium > Allium cepa. Next base: position 553,458,549 of record CM060938.1, on the reverse strand, counting down.
CCAAGCTCCTAGGGACCGTAGAAACTAAGCCGGAACCTGTGAAAAGGGATTGAAGCGAACTGACAAAAGACTCATCACAGGAATGATATTTGGAGGACCGCATCCCATGTAGAGAAGTTGGGGAGAGATGGAGCGGTATGCGAGTTCGTTAAAGCACGCTCCGAAGCAATCATGTCTCACAATCGAAGATCGGGCTCCAGCATAGAAGTAGAAAACATTGAATGATGATATAGTATTCCGAAATCAAGATACCGAAAGGATCGAAGCTCTAACTCTCGATCCAATGGTGGTGACAGTGGGGATCGGGCCAGCCATGGTTCGACGAGTATAGTTGATAGCGGAAGTTCTATGAATATTGTTTTTAAATGTACCTTTGACCAAATGAAGATCATCATGAAAAACGTATCTGGATACCAAACAAAAATCCAAGGGTTCACTAGTGAACCCAAACAAACTATAGGATGGTTGACTTGCCGATAGAACTTGAGGTGGGCAACCGAAGAGTCACCATCATTCAGAATTTCGTAATTGTAGATTAAACTTCCATGTATAACGCCTTCTTAGGACGGCCTGCACTAGCAGATTTCAAAATTGCTCTTGCCCAGTGGTGCCCCACCATGAAGTTCCTAACGACAAATGGGATCAGGGTAGTCAAAGGAGATCAATGCACCACCAGAGAATGTTACGTTGTAGAGTTACGCAGATCTAAAATAAGGGAAAAAGGGAAGGATGTGGGGAGAACTCTCTGCATTCTTGAACCTACCGAATAGCAACTACAGAGCCGCCTCTGGTTTGGGGACTATAGCCAATTCAACAAGGCTTTGGACCCTAGAAAGAATAGTTTAGAAGAGGATAGGGCAGCACCGGTGGAACTGACGTCTGTACTAGTCGACATGGATGACCCAATGTGGGTCTTGAAAATTGGATCGCACCTTGGAAACAAAATGCGATTGGAACTCACTAAATTTCTTTGCGCCAACTTCGATGTGTTCACCTGGACATATTTTGACATGTGTAGGGTATCGCCATAAATTGCATGCCATGTAAAACAAAAGAGGCACAGCCTGGGCCCTGGGCGGTCCAAGGCATTAAGAGAAGAAGTAGACAAGTTAATGGCCAAAAGTTTTATCCATGACGCGAATTACCCTGAATGGGTATCTAACCCGGTCTTAGTCAAAAGTCCAGTGGGAAGTGACGAACTTGTATCGACTACACAAACTTAAACAAAGCTTGCCCGAAAGATAGCTTCTCTCTGCCCAAAGTTGATAGCTTGTGGACGGAATGGCGGGACATGAACTGCTATCATTCATGGATGCATACTCGGGGTACAACCAGATCTCGATGCACGGACCTGATCAGGAAAACACTAGCTTCGGGACCAATCTAGGACTGTATTTCTATAGGGTAATGCTATTCGGTTTAAAGAATGCTGGTGCAACCTACCAAAGATTAGTAAATATCATGTTCAATTGTCAGATCGGGAAAACCATGGAGCTCTATGTGGATGACATGTTGGTCAAATCACGTGTAGTTTCCAGCCACCTGGATAACCTTGCTGGAATGTTTGAAACACTCCGAAAGTATGGAATGAAACTCAATCAACTCAAATGTCACTTCAGGGTAGCTTCCAAAAAGTTCTTAGGATTCATAGTAGATAGCAGGGGCATTGAAGCAAATCCATAGGAAATAAACGCCATACGAGAAGTCCATGCCCCAAAGAACAAGGAATTACAAAGCCTAAATAGGAAAGTCGCAACACTAAGACGATTTATCTCAAAAGCCACCGACAAGTGCATAACATTCTTTGATGCATTAAAGAAAGGGAAGAAGAACTTCGAATGGAGTGAAGTTTGCCAAACTGCATTCGAAGAATTGCTGCGACACATGGAAGCCCTGCCAATCCTGTCAAAGCCAATAGACGGAGAGGACCTCTTCATTTACTTAGAAATCTCACCTCACGCGTTGAGCGCTGCCCTTGTGCATGAAGAAGTAAAAATATAACGACCCGTGTACTACATTAGCAAGCGGTTTACTGGAGCCGAGAAAAATTACCTGAATTGTAAAAGCTAGTGTGTTGCCTCTTGATTGCATCTAGGAAGTTACGACCGTATTTCTAGGTGCATTCGATCAAAGTACTGACTGATTAACCTCTGAAGCAAATACTGTACCAACCTGAACTTCCGGGCAACCCCACGAATGGAATATGGACTTGAGCCAATATGATATCACTTATCACCCAAGAAAGGCAATCAATAGGCAAGCGTTAGCAAATTTCATCGCTGAGTTCACCATACGGGATAGCGAAGATGAAATACTGTTCGGAGTGGAAATAGAATGGAACCTCTTCGTCAATGGCGAATCAAACAAGGTAGGGGTAGTGCTTGAAACCCCCAAAGGATAAGCCATTTGCTACGCCTTACGCTTTGAATTTCCCGCAACAAATAATGTAGTAGAATACAAGGCGTTGATAGCAAGACTGAAGGCCGTGAAGGAACTCAGAATAAAGTCCATCCACATCTATAGTGACTCTCAGCTAGTCGGCTGCCAGGTGAAAGGCGAATACCAGGCTCTAGGGGAGAACCTTGCCCCATATCTATCTAAAGTACAGGAGTTACTTAACCACATCGAACATTACACCATAACTCCTGTCCCGCAGGAGCAAAACACCATGGTTGACTACTTAGCAAAACTGGCAAGCTCCAGAGAGCCCAATCATTAGGACTAGTCCTAGTTGAGACCCTGACCGCTCCAAGTATAGACAAAATGGATGTCGATTGGATTTTTGGGACCACCGTCGAACCAAAAACGTGGATGACACCAATCAAAGACTACTTGCTCATAGGGACCCTTCCAATTGACAGGGACCAATGGAAAAAGCTCCTCCAGAAAGCACTGCAATTCATAATACAGGATGGAATACTCTACCAAAGGGGATTCTCTACCCCCTTTTTAGATGCATAACCGATGATGGAGTTTGACAGATCCTAAAGGAGGTTCATGAAGGCGACTGTAGAGACCATACTAGGGGTCAAACCCTTGTGAAAAAGTCCTCCGATATGGATATTTTTGGCCTAGTAAACCGTGATGCAGCAGACTACGTCAGACAGTGTGATCGTTGCCAAAGATGTGGCAAGATTAAAAGAACTCCATTAACCGAGCTAACGTAGATAGTCAGTCCATGGTTGTTTGCAGTATGGGGAATTGACTTGATTGGCAAACTGTCAATTGCAAAAGGAGGGGCCAAATACACTATAGTTGCGGTTGATTATTTCATGAAATGGGCAGAAGCGGAACCACTGGCTACCATTACAACAAATAAAGTCATTAATTTTGTTACTAAAAACATTATTTGTAGGTTTGGTGTGCCACATAAAATCATCACGGATGACAGGACCCAATTTGAAAGCACCAAGTTCGAAGACTTTTGCAGATGCTTCCGAATCGAGAAGAGGTTTTCTACGATTTCTCTCCTGCAAGCAAACGGGCAAGTAGAAGAAATAAACAAGATCATCAAGTCCACTATAAAAAAGAGATTAACTAAAGCAAAAGGGAGCTGGGTTGATGAACTTCCACTTGCACTATGGGCTTATAGAACAACTCATAAAGCAGAAACAAGACATACTCCATTCGCCTTGGCATATGGTTTAGAGGCAATGATTCTCATCAAACTACAATTCCCTCCCATTGAAGGAAAAATTTCAATCGCAAACAAAACAAGAAGCTCCTACTCGAGTCGCTTAATACGATTGACGAAAGGAGGGAAGAAGTCGAATTGAGGGCTACTGCTCACATAAAAAGGGTTGCACGGTGCTTCAACTCCAATGTTCGCAACCAAACCTTCGAAGTGGGTGACCTGGTCCTCAAACGAGTCTATCCCATCCTGGGAGCCTTTGGACCAAATTGAAAAGGTCCGTATGTGATCAATCAAAAGCTAAGGGACGGAACTTTCAAACTGACAACCACTGACGGAATCCAAATTCCCAGAGCATGGAACAACGAATCACTGCACCGTTACTTTATCTGAAAACTACTCTATGTACTTTCTATTTTTCAGCAAATAAACCATCCTAGGATACCGAGGGCATTGTAAATAGGCAGAACTTGCCAAACTTTCCTTAATAAAATTGATTTTTTTTCCGAACCAAAAAAACTGTGTTCATAGTAGTAACCTGCCGAGTCGACGGGGTCAAATCCACTCAAAACCACTCAATTGCTGCTTGAGATAATGGAATCATGCTCAAGTATGGCGCACTTATCCGTTGGGTCGAAAAAAGAAAATCGACTCAAACCGTCAGATCGGCGGAACCCGATCCCCGCCTTTTAAGAACCAATGTTGCTTTGGCAACATCGGGATGGCCCAAATCAAAAGGTTCACATCCCATAAGCCATGCACTAACTCTTCGAGCCATGGAATCACGCTCTTAAAGCATAAACTCCTCACGTTGCTCGAAGATTGGCAATATTGAGAAGTTTCACAACCGTTCTGGATCGACGGGTCATATCGGTCCCAAAATCCATGCGTCCCAAAAGCCACGCACTTAATAAGCCGCTCACACTTTTAAATACCGAAATTTCCTTGGCAATACCGAGAAACTTATCCATTGTAGAAATAACAAGGATCAACCCACTCCCATTACCAGGAGTAACGGGCATGAATCCAACAAAATCAAAGTGGTACTTAAATCAAAGTGCTATAAATCGGTAGAAAACTTCAATTGTTGACCAACAATAGTTCGTTAATTAAGCCATTCAAATCAGAAGTTCTCAAGGATGGGAACCATAAAGCAAGTACGATAAATAAAGAAGACAATAATAAGCAAACACCCGCATTAATCGATCGTTTGTCAAGTGTTCGGAGTAAACAACCCTATGAATTAAAGGGCATACACTAGTACTTAAATAGAAATGCTCAAAAAAACTCTTCACAAGTTCTGTTACTCCAAACAAAGAATTTTGGCAGTAATCACAGGACTAGATAAAATAGAATAGAAGTAAACAAAATAGTCATAAGTAAACAGAACAATAGAAAATGCCTCAAAATAAACTCAACTACCTTCCGAGCTTCTCAACGCCTTTTTTCGCCACTTCCCTTCCCGCCTTTGGTTGGAAGTTTTTGCTTCCCCTCAGGGGTATTGTTGTTGCTGGTGATGTCGACTATCTCCTTGGTGCTAACATCTCCCTTCTGCTCTTTAACTTTCTTGGAAGTCTCGCCTTTCGTCTTGCGCCGTCGGGATTTGCGAAAGCTCTTCGAGGACTTTATCGCTTCAACTTTTTCTTTCTTGATAGAAAACAGTTGTTGTTGGAATTTACACAGCCGCTCAATCTGGATGTCTTGCTCCCGAACCTCGGCTACGGCAAAGTCACCCTTAAAGATACAGAAGGGTCATTTAAGCCATGCAATGCAACGATTTTCTCAGACTCCAGCCCCGGTTGCGAACCGAACACAGATACGACAACCGAAGTAGCTATGGAGACATGCACGAAAGGGGTTGAAATAGCGATGGGTTCGGGTATCAAGGAAACCGGTGGATTGGCAAATAAGGAAGACGGACCTATAAGATCAAAAATGAAAGCGTTAAATTCGTCTTGCTCTTGCGGCGTGAGTTGAAAATTCTCGAACTCAGGAGAAACAAGAAGATTACCTGCACCAGAGGAGTGACCGAGAATGTCGATCTCATATTCATCGCTTTCTCCCTCCTTGGATGATTGCACAATCTACGGAGAAGCTTTAGGCCCAGGACTTGCCAATGGATTGCGAGGTTGCCTCGACGATTCGCCAAGTCTAGAAACAAGGGTCTTCGGCAACATTTTGATAGTTGCCGCCATAGCAACATCAGCAGCTTCCTGTTCCCTTTCAACTCGTAGAATTTCCCGGCCTTCTATCAACGATTTCTTTAATTCTTCATTAAGGTAGGCATTCTCTAGCTCCCGATCAGTGCAGACATCCCCGCTATCTTGGAAGCAGGTCAAAATTTCCTCACAAACCACGGCGAGAGTGCGCGGGAACTTGGGGCACAAGTAACTGTGACTCCCCTGGTGCAATAGGGAGTTGACGTAGAAGTTTAAGATGGTATCATCCATCTTTTCCATTTTTCTCTCAAAGGTGTCTTGCAGCTCCAAATAATTCATCGTAACGGTGGCCTTTCAACTTCAGCACGAGTTTTATTGACGCTAAGCTACGCAACTCTGTCCTGGAGCATGGAGATCATCTGGGCCTAATCGGAGATGGTCTTATCACACGTCTTGATGACATCCTCATATTCCGTGATTGTTTTGTCATACTCTTAGACAATCTTGTCATTATCAACAATGGTCTTCTTCTGGACCTCAATAATCACGCTGCAAGCTTCTAGCTCCTCTTTTAGCTTGACTTCTTCTGCATAGGCCTTCTTAATTTCATCTCTGCAGACAATCTCTATTCTCTCATGGGCCTCTTTCAACTCTTTTAGCAAGCAGGCGTTACTCTTGCTCTCTCGAAGTGCAGCATCCCTTTCTTCTACCAATCATTTAATTCTGGCATCGTGTTCCATCAATGCTTTCTCGAAGTCATCCTTCTCTGATTCAAAGGAGAGGATTTCTTGATAGTTATTGCGATTTGTATCTGATAGTTGTTTGCATAGTTCTTCTCATCTCACGGCTTGCTCCAAATCACTCTGGATCACTTGAAGGTGAGGGCATATATAAATCTTTGCGAACTAGATGAAGATCTGTCAAATTTAACCCCTCTCAGAAACCACCCAGGAAGCGCTGCTTCAAGCCTAGGAGGACCAAACCGAAGAATATAGGCCGATCTCCAATGAGGACGTAAAAAACCAAGGGCAAACGCCACATGGGATGATGGAACTTGAGAAGAAGATAGAACTTGAGAAGAAGATGGAACATGAACAGAAGAAGATGGAATGTGAACAGAAGAAATTGGAACTTCAAGATTGACTGAAGCTAGGGCCATGGCGAAGGCCTATTACTCTGAAAAATGAGAACTGCAATCGATCTTTGACTTTTTGGACGGTTCCTCTCGTTCATTAATAGTCTTTCTTTTCTCGTAACTGCCTTTGTACATTCGACTCTGTTCCCTTTCGTCTCAGCGACGAGCTTCAGCTTCCAAATTCTTCTGTTTTCTCCACTCCTCCTTTGTTTCACAAGGCTGATGATGGGTAGAGGATCGTTTCGACCAGCGTTGCGAATCGGTGAACTCCTCAAGATCATCGTAGAAACCACGTCCTCTCATGGTACCTAAAATGATGTATAGATAAAGAGCTCTAGTGACAGAGAATATGCTTGAATAATATGTTTATAAGTGAGTGTGACCCCAGTGAAAAGTCTAGGAGAGGGCCTAAAATGATGTCATAAACCAAATCAGGCAGCCATTGTGGTAGAAATCGGACTGGTTTCGGATGCCACGTGGCCTGGGCGAGGAGACATCTCTTCAAATCAAAAATCTTCCCCCATAAGCGCATCAAAATCGACTTAAACATTGCTCAGATCCCTAAAGTCTACGCCGGCATCTTTAATCGAGGAATCCTGATGTCGCTTGACTTCTAGGGCAACATCTTTATTGTGGGTCTTCTGGGGAGGTGAGCTCGGAATAACGGGACTCATCTCCATAGTCTCGTCGCATGATTCGAAATCTCCATTATCGGAGTCTGCATTGAAATAGTCATCATCACTGGAGGAGAATTCATCGCTAATACTCCTAATTTCACCCTCCTCATTTTCCGTTGCTATTTCAGCCTTGCCTTCTCGTTTTTTAAACACTTCTTCCCCTTCCTCCAGAATAGGAGGCATCCTAGTCGGGTAGCTGGCTTCGGTTGTGGCATCTTTTCCCTTATGAGTTTCTTATCCATTTTGCATCATATCTAACGTATTCCTTGGCCGACTCACCGGACAACCCTCCCCTCTCTTGAAAAGCACCCTCTTCAGAACCATGGGAAGAAGAAGCAGAGCGCGTTCGTATTCTAGAACGAGAAGGAGATGGGACCTCAACTGCTACAGTAGATCGCCTTGGATGCAGCAGCCCATACCGAAGCAAGTTTTCATCCGTTAGCAAGAATTTAACCGATCTTTCCCCGGTGTCTATAGCCTTCAGGGTATGGAAAGTTTCTCATGATATAGGTCTTTATTTGGCCTCAGAATAACTATAGGATGTATTTTATTTGCTAGAAATTCCATAGCGAAATATCAGAACTTATAAGTAAGAAAGAGGACTTACCCTCTATTGTCCAAAGACGATTGAACCCTTCAGGACATCTAACGAAGAAGTATTGAGTTTTGAATTGAGATAAATTGTTTTGTAGTTGCAACACGGTTTTGTGGTTTCTTTGAGATTTAATCATAACTAGAGATGGGCACTCATCTCTGCTTTTAAACAAGAGAAAATATCTCAGCTCATTGAAACTCGGAGCACGGTTGAATGTCCGCATAAACAGAACGTGCAGGTAAGTTAAGATGGCATATCCGTTAGGGTGAATCTGAAACAAGGCAATTCCCAAGTTAGAAAGGGTTTCTCTCAAAAAATCATTAAAACGGGGGCATTGCTTTGTTTTGGCACATATATCGATCATAAGCAGTATATCCCAGAGGTGGTATATGGGCGAATTCATTATTTTTCAAGAGACGCACATCGTTCTCTAGAATGCCGTGTTGCAAGAAAATGACCTGCAAAACCTTGCAGAAATCACGGAGGAGGCTCTCTTAGGTGGATTAAGAAGAACTTTTATGTTCGGAGGAGTTCGGTCCACTACCGGACCAACAGGGACTAGTTAATCATATTCAACTTATGAAGCAAAAGAAGAAGGGACGAGAGGACGACTCAGCTTTTGAAAGTGCTAGGCTTCCTCCACTCGACTTATGAAGAGAAGATGGATACCTCATTTTAAACAATAAGACTTGCGTCCAAAGCGGTCATGTAATTCTATTTTTAACTGTTTGTGCCAAAATTGGCCACAAACCCCAAATACCGTGAAAGCACCAGTGTATGAATACAACTCAGCAATATTCAAACACAAATCACAGATCTTAGCGAATAACCCAAAAATGTTTGCACAAGAAATGGGCAAACACCTCCAAGTCGTATGATTTAGTTGATTTTATATTGTTCGTAGTGATTTGGGTGGTTTATGCAAATACGTAAAAAACATGGACTAAACTGTAAAAGACACACAGATTTATAGTGGTTCGGCCAGAATGTGCCTACGTCCACTTTATATGTTATTCTCCTTTTCTATTCAGATCACAAGTACAAAGCTTTTTGTACTAGTGTATGAAAGTTGTTGGAATGTTCCTTCCGAGCTTGAGCTCTCTAACTTGTCCCCATTGTTGTACTCCTGCCCCTCTATTTATAGAGTCAGGCTAGAGGCAGGGGGTCTTGGATGTATATAGTTGCTGGTGGGCTTGGGTTGCTGCAATCTGGCCTAGCAAAGTTGGTTCGGCAACACCTTGGTTCGGTAGTAGATGGTCGGAGTTGAGACCTCGGTCCGGTAGTACTTTGGTTCGGTAGTAGAGGAGAGAGGGGTTGGTTCGGTGTGGTTGATTCGGTGATGGTTGGAGCGGTAGTTGGTCGGTCCGGTGAGGCCTTGGACCGGTGGAGGTTGACTTTGGTTCGGTAGTGGATGCTTTGGGTTTGATTCGGTGATGGTTGGAGCAATGGTTGGTTCGGCAGGGAGTGGAGCAAGGGTTGGTTCGGTGATGCCTTCTTCTCCTTGACTCGGTGGTGGTGGAAACGCACCCAACAGCCGAATCCATACCAATCGATACGAAGTGTATCGATTTGAACCATCATCTGATTAGTGCGAAGCCGATCAATACGAACTCCTAAGTGCCTGATCGATTCGAACCATCCTAGCGTGCCGATGGTTTCGAACAGAACAGTATGTTCTTCCTACCTTGCATCGATCATATCTCCTTCATACGAACTCCGATTAACCTGAAATTTGAAACATAGCCTCTCCTAATCCTTATCATCATCTCCAATCAATTTCGTCCCGATCGGAGCTCAACCCCGATATCGAACATTCCTTGCCAATTTGTTGATATTCCAGTTTTTATCCAAAAAGTGGGATAACACTTTGCCCCCCAAAACATGCCTTGTGATAACAAGGCGTGTTTTGAATAATTCCGAATCCAATATCCAAAGTCCATAACCATATTGCCAAAGTATATTATCTTTGACTGCTCCGAGTCGATGCCCAACTCCAAATCTAATAGCCAAAGCCTGAGCCAATTCCATATCCATCCGAACTCGACAACCGAGTCCCAATCCTTCCTTATCCAATAGCCAATAACCGAATCCAGGACCTCTCCGGGTCGATATCCAAATCCATAACCTCTCCGGGTTCTTGCCAAGTGTGATCCACATCTGATGACCGTGGTCCAGTGTCCCTGGACATTGAGCTAACCTCTCCGGGTTCTTTCCAAGCGTGATCCACACTTGACTACCTTGGTCCAGTGTCCCTGGGCGCTGCACAATGCTATGGCTTAAGTCCTAAGCCGAATCCTGGTCTCACCGGACCCTTGTTGAGCATAGTCCATACTCAACGACCTGAAACAATGATCGATAGTACGGGGCCTAAATCCTAGGCCGAATCCTGCTCACTCCGGACCCTTGCCGAGCATAGTCCATACTCAACGGCCTGATAATAACAATTGATAATTGAGGGCCTAAGTCCTAGGCCGAATCCTGGTCACTCCGGACCCTTGCCGAGCGTAGTCCATACTCGATGACCTGAGTGAGCCAATTTACCACGTTCGGGCAAAGCGACTCACCCCTTGCCAGGCATAATCCACACCCGACGACCGTTTATCAAAAATCAGATAAAAATCCAATCAAAATCCAATCCAAAATCCAAATCCAAAATCCAAATTAAAACCAGAAAGCCAGAAATCCAAACCAGCGTCCAAAACCGAAAACAACCATCCCAAGGAAAATCCAAAAGCAAGTAAAACCAGGAGCTTAATCCAAGCTCTAAAACCAAAAACCAAAAACCAAAAAGAAAAGCAGTGCCCAATCCAAAAGCAAAAGATAAATTTCACAAACCATAGCATCGCAGTTTATCATCATTCAGAGCATGCCTAGGGGCTATCTCCGTCCCCGTACATGTGTAAATGACTTGATTGCTTGCCAATAGTTCGCTACTTATTCCATATTATCCTGGTCAATGGATGATCAATCGACCATCGTTCCTGGGCCTCCCACCATCGTAGCTTGAGGTAGGCGGCGGTTGCTCCTTCTCCGCCGTTGCATTCCAAGGTCCAACATATTGTGGCAGCTGTCCGTTCCTTACGTGCTCCTCAATTATGTCCTTTAGGTGCCTGCAGCTGTTGGTGTCGTGTCCATCCAAATCGTGGAAGAGACAGTGCCTTCCTGATGTCCTTTCCCGTTCTGTTGGTTCTCTCCTAGCCGGCCTCCGGTAGGGAAGGCGATTCCGAGTATCCAGGTATATCCGCTCTAGCGTCTCGTTCAATCCTGTGTATGTGGAAAACTTTGGATCCTTCCATTGCTTCCTAGCATTTCCAGAATCATCGTCCAACTTCCTTTTTCCTTTGTCTTTATCCAAACCTTTGCTGGATGGTCCTCCAACCTCAATTGCATTGGCCTTTTTTAACTTTAAATCCGTACTCGCATCTTCTTGTCGAAGGAACCTTTCTGCCTCGTGAAAAATTCGTCGAGATCCCGTGGGGGATCTCGTATCAGAGATACCTTGAAATCCGAGTTCTCCCTGACTCCTGATACTGCTGCCATTAAAACCATTGATGGATCGGGCCGATCCACCGAAGCAACTGCGACACTAAATCGAGTTAGAAAAGCTCTAAGCGATTCATCTATCATTTGCTTTACCGATGTCAATGTCATCACGTTCTTCAGTCTCTTGACATGAACCCGAAACTATCCCAAAAACCTTTCCACCAATTCCCTCCAAGTCCTGATAGATCCTTCTTCCAGCTGCCTAAACCACATCGCAGCTAAGTCCGTCAAGTACAAAGGGAAGCATCGGGCCATCACTTCCTCCGATGCCCCCAGCACCTCCATATGTCTGGTGTACCTCATCAAGTGATCCGTAGGGTCTGCCTTGCCATCATATACCTCCACGCTAGGTAGCTTGAACTTAGGTGGATTCTGAGCCATCCTTATTTCCCGAGCGAATGGACTCCTGTTCACTCCTTCCAGGTCTCCGCTGGTCAAACCACCTCGCACAGTCTTCCTGATTATATCTACCAATCCAGCGTTGTCTGTCGGGGGTTGCCCCCGAGGGAATTCTGTTACATACTCTTCATGTGGCTCGCTAGCAGCAACGTTGGTTCTAGCCTGTTGAACTCCTTCCAAAGGTCCTCCTGTGTTGGATCCTGTAGGCCTGCCCCCAAGCCCTTGTCGATTGCCCTCTGGCTCTGCATCCTGTCCTCCATTGGGTTCCATAACCCTATCCTTGTCCTGCATCCACAGCCGCTGTAGCTGTTCCTAAGTTCTGGGTCCCTGCAGCTCTCATTTGCTCCTAGAAAGTCTGCATCATCTCCTGTTGACTCTTCAACAACCTCTCTTGCAGTGAATTTTCTATGGCTTCCATTTCGTCCCGGGTTATGTAGATCGAAGTCGGTCCTTCCTCAGCTCCGGAGGATGCTTGTTGACTTCCTTCCGGTTGGCTTCTCTCAGCCCTTTGTCTTCTACTATTTTGCCTAGTCATTGTCTTCCAAATCTAAACTTCTATCCGATGCAGCGGGTGTTAGTCCTTCTCAGTGAAAGCACCAAAGTGTTTGCGCTAAAATTGGCCACAAACCACAAATACCGTAAAAGCACCAGTGTGTGAATACAACTCAGCAATATTCAAACACAAATCACAGATCTCAGCGAATAACCCAAAAATGTTTGCACAAGAAATGGGCAAACACCTCCAAGTCGTATGATTTAGTTGATTTGATATTGTTCGTAGTGATTTGGGTGGTCTATGCAAATACGTAAAAAAACAGGGACTAAACTGTAAAAGACACACAGATTTATAGTGGTTCGGCCAGAATGTGCCTACGTCCGCTTTATATGTTATTCTCCTTTTCTATTCAGATTACAAGTACAAAGCTTTTTGTACTAGTGTATGAAAGTTGTTGGAAAGTTCCTTCCGAGCTTGAGCTCTCCAACTTGTCCCCATTGTTGTACCCCTGCCCCTCTATTTATAGAGTCAGGCTTGGGGCAGGGGGTCTTAGATGTATATAGCTGCTGGTGGGCCTGGGCTGCTGCAATCTGGCCTAGCAAAGTTGGTTCGGCAACACCTTGGTTCGGTAGTAGATGGTCGGAGTTGAGACCTCCACTACGCCATAAATGGCCTTCTGCAACACAAAAAAAATGTTGGGTCAGGCCCAAAAAATGTTGCCATAGGTCTATGGCAACACTTTTCGGGTGATGCAATTTTTGCCGTTGCCTTAGACCTCAAAGGCAACATTTTGACTATCTAAGGCAACATAAGTAATATTGTTGCAATAGAACCCTATTTGGGTCTATAGCAACATCCATATGTGTCTGTAGCAACATTCCAAAATGTTGCTATAGATATTAACTTTCTGAATTTGTGGGGCCCACAATGTAGAGCATATTTGATTTTTTAATAGAAATAAATATTTATTTAATAAAATGCTATTGCACAGAATTTGATATTCAAAAAGTAATTTATTTAAATAAATATTTATTTCAACATTTGAAATAGTACAAATTCCTGACTCCACTATTTTACAATTCAATGATATATAACACTGATATTCACATATACAGATATTCCTCACTACATCACTCATTTCACTCTTTACATATGCAGTTTCAATTTATACAGACACCGACACTGACAAATATATGACGAGCCGAGTGCCGAGCCGAAGGCGAGCCGAGTAGCGGGTCCAGCCTTCAAGCTCAAGCACATTTGATTTGACTCTGTCTTCAAGCTTGTATCCAGCTGTCCAGTCTTCAATACCTGTCACATATAATTCAAAAGCAGTAATCTGGAAAATAATATTTAACTCGAACAGAAAATGAAAATATTTTTGTTATATTATTTGCCTCAGGTATTTGGGTTGTTTCTTTTCATATTTTTTTTCCGACAGGGACCAAATATTTGCACGGACAACCTGTGAATGCACAAGTCAGCTGTTCACAAGTGCATAAGCCAAACATGAATGCAACACATGGATACAAGACAATATGGAAGACAGCAAGCAACAGTTCACGCAAAAATACACAAAGGAGAAGCCAAGTGCACAAAGTAGTACTTAACACAGCAAGCAACATAACATGACCAAGAAATGCATGTACATGGATGAACATACATGCATCATAAGGTTTGGTACAAGAAACTACTCAAGTGCAACTACTCAAGTGCAAGTTCATACTCAAGTGCAGCCAGATATGTAGACAAGCCAAAAAAAATGGACACGGCACAAGGTCAAACCCGAGTCATCGACTGGATTCAACTCAGGGCCAAGCAACCAACAAAATAAACAAGAACCAGGTTCAGCAAAATGTAGACAAGCTAGTGCAAGAAACACAACAGTACACATAAGCAGCCCATCAAGCAAAAACAGTGAATGCATCAGGCATGTACAAGAGAAACATAGGCAGTAATATGATATACAGAGGACTTGGAGCATTAGTTCATGTTAAAGAACAAGGTTAGCATGGTACTAGTTCAGTCCAGACCAAGCAAAACCAACAAAGCTCAACACACATATGTTTGTATATATCGTGGAAACCAAAACTCAATGTTCAGATTAGTCAACAGTTTAATAAAACCAAAGATCAATTTCAAAGTTCTGATTTTCAAAAATGCAGAAGTTTTCAAGTGAAGCAGTTTTCAAGAGGACAGCAGAATACAAATACTTCAAGTTCTGGTTTAACAAATGCAGCAAGGTACAAAGGTATGTGAACAAGTTTAACAAAGGTTCAAGTTCTGGTTTAACAAATGCAGCAGAAGGAGCTAACAAGCTCAGATCAGAAATCAAAAACAAGCTAGTGAACCAAAATCCAACATACCAAATAATATCACATCGCAATTCATCATCGGCAAAGCAAAATCAAGCCAGTGGACCAAAATCCAACATACCAATACATCATCGCAATCCAACATACCAGATTTCTCAAAGTCCAACAGAAAGATTAAACTCGAGATTATAGGAAATAAAGCCTATAAATAAATCCCAATTCATCATCGGCAAAAGCGTGCGAGTGTAACAAAAATTGAGAATAATCAAGTAAACCAGAAGGCAGAAAACATACCAAATAATATCACATCGCACCCGACGACGAAGTCAAAGCAATTCGAGCAATCAATCAAGGAGAATGAAGGAGCAAGCTACCAGGAACATTTCTTACACTAGATTCGATCAATCAGAGCATCAAAGCAACTGGAATCGCGTGCCCTAGTTTTCACAGAGAGGAACGAGAAAGAAAAATCGCGTGCCCTAATTTTCACAGAGAGAGGAATGAGAAAGAAAAGTAAAGCGGGAAATGGAAATTGGTAAGGTGTGGATCGATGGTTGAGATTTTGTTTTAAATGGTGGTGTGGGTCGCTGAGGTGTAAAAAATTTTTAAATTTTTTAATTAGAATATATCTGTGGCAACACTATATAAAAATGTTGCATCGTGTTACACTTGTTTAGCTAGAGCAACACATTTTTATGGCTAAGGTAACACCAAAAATACAACGTTGCAGTAGGACCAAAATTTTATAGCTGTCGCAACATTTTAGTTAGCAACACCTTACAAAAATGTTGTAGAAGGTCATCTATGGCGTAGTGCTCGGTCCGGTAGTACTTTGGTCCGGTAGTAGAGGAGAGAGGCGTTGGTTCGGTGTGGTTGATTCGGTGATGGTTGGAGCGGTAGTTGGTCGGTCCGATGAGGCCTTGGACCAGTGGAGGTTGACTTTGGTTCGGTAGTGGATGCTTTGGGTTTGATTCGGTGATGGTTGGAGCAATGGTTGGTTCGGCAGGGAGTGGAGCAAGGGTTGGTTCGGCAGGGAGTGGAGCAAGGGTTGGTTCGGTGATGCCTTCTTCTCCTTGACTCGGTGGTGGTGGAAACGCACCCAACAGCCAAATCCATACCAATCGATACGAAGTGTATCGATTCGAACCATCATCTGATTAGTGCGAAGCCGATCGATACGAATTCCTAAGTGCCTGATCGATTCGAACCATCCTTGCGTGCCGATGGTTTCAAACAGAACAGTATGTTCTTCCTACCTTGCATCGATTATATCTCCTTCATACGAACTCCGATTAACCTGAAATTTGAAACATAGCCTCTCCTAATCCTTATCATCATCTCCAATCAATTTCATCCCGATCGGAGCTCAACCCCGATATCGAACATTTCCTTGCCAATTTGTTGATATTCCAGTTTTTAATCCAAAAAGTGGGATAACATTAACTAAAAAACTCCCCTATAACACTTGAATTTCGAAAGGATATCGATTCACGCCAACATGTCGAATTTCAAGTATGTACCGGGGTAAGTGCAGTGTGTTATCTATGAGGGGGGAGCTCGGCGTCCTGAACCCTACAAACGCTCTATCCCGTGTAGATAGCTTACTCGTAGTGAAAAGTGAAAAGGACTTTTCGTATCGTTTCTTGGAATTACTTCTTCTACACTTACCCGTTATCGATCAACGATCGATAATGGATCCGGAGTCCAAAGCGACATGGAAAGTTCTTCCCAGTACTTGTACACCGAGCGTGCAAAGGAAAAACAAAATCCAAATCCTCTGAAAGGGTGAAACCAATTCATGATGCGTCGTGTGTTATCGACAATGTAACTTAGTACAAGTTAATTCTGGTTCAATGGGTGAAGACAGCAAAACATGTCATGCACCGGGGCGAGGCTTGAATGTCGTTCCGTGAAGAACTCAAGACTCAATTTATTATCTTCCTCCATTAAATTGCAATAAAATCGGACTCTTTGCTATAATCATCACCAATACACTACGTCATCGAATCAATAAATGAACGTCATAATTAGAATAACCCACCTCAAACTAAGGATCAAAAGGCAAAGATAGTCGAAGTTTTCAATTCAGCAATCCAAACACGATGGGTCGATGGCGATCCAAAAAAGCCAACAAAAGAGCTAGGGTTTGGTCGACGACGATCCAAAAGAAGCACGGTACAAATCAAGGCGGCGGCGAGGTTCTGGTGTCAACGGCAAAGAGGATGATCGATGGTGTTGATGGATCGAATGGAATTTGGACTTGGTCAAAATTGGATCGAATCACTGGATATAGCTCAAGTCGCAGGATGAAAGCCCGGGTCGCAAGATCCATCGATGAATAACCCACCTCAAACTAAGTCATTGGATCGCTAGCGATCCATCGCAATGGATCGCTAGCGATCCATCGATCTGCTTGTATTTGATCTCAAATTTGTCTAGCGAAATCCACATGCTACTTCAAGGCATTCTAGAAAGCTATAAAGTAAAATTTGGTCTACTATGACAAGCAAAGGCAGTCCAGGTCAAAACTTAACGAGAAGATATATAGCCAAAGTGTCAAATTTGTGTGGCCCTAACATGATTACTTGAAACTCAACAAGCAGAAACTGGAAAGCAATTATTTCTAGATCAAGCCTTGTTTTCAAAAAGGACATGCTCCAGGGGGCAAATGTTTTCCGAGTTTCTAACCCCGTAGAATTCAATGTAAGGTTGGGAAACTTGGTCGAGTCAGAATTGCTTAAGAGTCAACCAAAAGGACCGAAACAACAAGGCAAGAGCAGTCAGAGGAGAAGAAAGCAAAAACACTAAGGACATAGATCGCTAGCGAGCGATCCATGGTTTTTGCTCATTGGTTCATCGATCTTCTTGCATCATGATCCAACTAGAATTATAAGAATAATGGCTAAGTCCAATGAGATTCCGAGCTAGTTAAATCAAGAGACAAGCTTTGCCTAGTTCAATCAGCAGCCTAATGATACCAGTACACAAACCCTCATCAAAACAAGGAAACATGCTACGAGACTATATGGAAATCATCAACACGAGGCAACAAATGCTATCCAGAAGATAAAGTCCGAAAACTGGCTAAGTATATGTATCGCTAGCGATCCATATATTTTCATCAGTTTGTTGCGATCCATATGGAACGAAGCAAGGGAAGTTTACTAAGGCATTGGATCGCCTTCGAGCCTAATCTGTGGATCGCTAGCGATCCATCATTTTAGCTAGAATCAAGACGCAATTTTCAGTGTGCCTTCTTGTGATCGTTAGCAAGCATCTGGCAAATAGGCCTGGCCCGGTAGCTCTCCAACCTTTATAAATACTCTTCTACCTGCAACATAAAGGGGATTCTCTGGATTAGCTGCTGAAACACTGCTGAAGTTATTCTTCACTCTTCTCTTTCTCCCTCACAATAGTTATCCAAGGGTTTACAGTGATTCTCTAGTGAACTCCAACATTGGAGGCTTAGTCTGATTAAAAATATTCAACAATTTTGTAATCCAATTCACCTTGTAACAGCAGTCAGTCAATAATAAAAGCTATAAAGTGGACATAGGCTTCATTAACAGGCAAACCACTATAAAAATCTTCTTGTCTCCTTTCTATTTATGCTTCTTAGATATTTATTCTCTATATTATTGCCCTGTAAGAACATGGATGGTGCTTTCACACTCAATCAAGGGCGTTGATCCATTTTTTGGGTTAACAGTAGCATGACCAAATCTTTCACAAATTTGACATCTAAGTCTATTACTGCTGTTATTACTCCATCTTCGTCCCCTGCCTCTATATCTATATGATGAACCTTCTCTTTGCTTGTTGTTTCCTTCATTTTAGGTGCATAACGCTTTTCTTGATTCTTGATTTGTTGTTTGAGGGATAATTGACTGAAAATCAGAGACCATTGGTTTCTTTTGCTTTATTCTGCCTGCATGAGCAAGAATGGTAGAATGCACGTATGATATGATGGTGTAACATCCTTTGATGATATTACTGCACCTACATATTCATAATCATCATCTAGACCACTTAATATGGACAAGATTTGTTCTGTATCAAAAATGGCATATCCTGCACTACCAAGTAAGTCACTAATGTTTTTACTTTTGCCAAATACTATCTCATTGGCAAACTTCCTTCTTTGAACTTTACAACTGCCTTTTGTAGTACACAACTTTTGATGCTGGTTGTGAGTTGAAAATTTGCTCTATTGTAGACCAAATTTCACTTGCTGTTTTGCATCCAATCAATTGTGGTAACAAACTGGCACTAATAGTAGATAACAACCAAGAACTCAACAAACTATCTTGTCTTTGATAAATTGTGTTTTCTGTATTATTCACACCATTTCCTTCATCATATGTTGTGCACTTTTTTGGTGTTGATTTTTTTCCAAGAAAACAATCCTCCAATCCATACCCTCTAACTATAGTTTTAGTTTGAAATTTCCATAATAAAAATTTTGTTTCATCTAGTTGTATTGGTACCAATTGAGTTTGAGGGCTGATGAAGACTTTTGAGAGGTTTTCATTTGTGGCTTGTTATGCAGGATATGATCTTAGATTTGATGATGTGGATGGCTTATTATCAGTGTCACCTTCTGTGATAGGTGAGATCTAAGATGACTGATTTTAATGATTGATTCAATGGATTTTTCTTGATTAGAAATTCAAGAAAGAAAATAAATTTCCTAGATTCAAGAATTTGAATTAACCACAAAATTCTAAAAGCAGCCAAAAAATAGAACGATGAAATAATTTTGACTATTTTCTAGGCAAGGCTTAATGATGAATTTGAATAAAAGTTTAAGAAAAGAATAAGAAAAGTGAGTTAAAGGATCAAGAACTTAGCAGTTTCAAATGAAGAGATACTTCTCAAATGAACTGTATCTACTCTAGCCTGCTTCAAATGATGAAATATGATCCGATGAAGTAATGGCATGACAGTTAGCTGGTCGTTAGACTGATTTTCTATGATACCATGTAAGAAATAAGATGAGAATGGTTGAAGATTTATTTGTTTTATTGATATTGATCAATGTACATACAATACATGATGAATACATCGGTTTATATAATGGTTACACTGTTCATTTGAGAGCAACTAGTATATATGTCTTTAGGCTTTTACAATCCACAACCGCTAACTCAAAGATAAAGTAATTCGATACTTGTTACTTCCATTTCATTATATCATTTGCTCTGATAGAATATCCAGTTTCTTATTACTTAACTTACATAAGTTTATCCTGAACTCGTCTTTGCCTTTGATTATTTCAAATTGCAATGGTTGTTTTATATAGTATATGCTTGTTGCTAACTTCATTTTACATCTTATAAAAATAAAACTACTTTAGCATAGGAAATCTTCTTTGTTATTGCAGGATACATATTTTTATCATTATAACGTTCTTATTCGAATTTCAGCTTATATGTGAAGGAAGAAAGAAGAAATAGTATTACTTATACCACTGATCCCAAATTTCCACTGTTTACGATCCTAAAAATTAAATATAACAAAAATTAATTCAGTGAATAATACTGTTTACGTAATTGAGAAGGAGCGCTAAGATGCATGTACTTTTGAGTTGATGTGTACTTCAAGGAAGAAATCTCCTAGATGCACCTTCAAGAATATTATATAAAGTGTGTTGGCATTGGCACTCGGTTTCCTCTTCAGGCCAACTTTATAATTTTAATAGAAATGATTTTCTTGTGTGTACTTCTGGCCACAAATATCATATTCCTTAACTCAATCAAAAAACAACCGTTTGTATCAGCAGTTTTTTGGCGACTCAACGTCGTACGGCCATTAATAACCGAACCTTCTTCATAGAAAACAGCCAAAGATAGCCAAAAAGTAGTTGCAATTCTTTCTTGTGTACAACCAATAGAAGTTTGGTCAATTGCAGCTGAACGAGTAGGAAGAATGTCGGTGTAATAAGGCCATACAGTTGGAATTGCCGTCGACTAGAAATGATTCGTGTTCGCTTGAGAATGAATGGATTTGTGTGTCATTCATCTCGACTGTTTCAAGTCTTTATGCATCGTGGAATCATAATTTGTGCTTATCACAATTATGTATATGCTAAATTGATTTAGCTTATGGACGGCAAAAACACATCAGTTAGGATTTTTCCTTCAAAAAAAGCACATAGCAGAGTTTGCTAGCCCAAACATTAAAAATCAAGAAGGATATTGAATAAGTATCTTCAAATTTCCATTATAGGCAGATTTGGTTGTTGATGCGGTTGCCACCGCTGTCATTTGAATATAAATTACTGAATTTCAACGATGTAGGAGGAGAAGAGGGAAAGTATGTTGTGTTGTTTTGAAATGCTGCTTAGGTCCCACTTGATTTAGAGAAGAAAAAAATGAACAATGTTAGGAAAAGGAGCGCATGTTATTTTAGGATGGCCTTTAGTGTAGGTGGCCAGAAGTGGAAACCGAGGTGCCAATAGCACCACACCATATAAACTGAAGCAGTCAAAGCTAGAGCATGTGTAAGTGGACTTTGTAGGAGGAAAGATATTGTTTTGAGTGACAAAATATATGTAGCAAAGATTGTATCAAGGATTCAGGATTATTTTAGTAGTTGTATTGCCGCTTGGTTAGTCATAAATTAATATGTTTTTAGTGATTTATACTTTCTTATATTTTCACTTTTAAATTACCTGCTCTTTCATACATGAGATTTTACTCAAACAACATCTACACACGTTTTATTTTTGATCATATGTAGCCTTCAATTATTGTTTATTGTTGTATATGTTAATACTACTATATTTTCATGTCTAATAGCATTGATAATGATAGTTAACATCTTGTTTGACTTTTGTAAGGTTTAATATTTTTGTTATTTCTTTTTACAATTGAGAGTTACACCACAACAGACATATTAACTTCTTCGTATACATATGTGTTATTATGTGTGTGTATGTATATACATATATATAATTTAATATGGTATAGAATTATATTTATAAAAGTATGAATTTGTATAAATATAAATATTTACACAGTATTTGTATATTCAAGTCATTTCTAATTTAAATTTAATTTTAAAATTCAAATTTTAAATCTTAGATCTAAATCTAGATTTCAAAATATCTTATAATTTAAAATTTAAAACTATTTCATAAAAGACTACACTTTAATAAATATATACATACATATACATATATATATGAAAATTATATATTTCAATAAAATACATGTGTATGTATATGTATATGTGTGTGTGTATCTTTGTGCATATATTAAAATTTATGTTTAAGACAAATATAAAATGATATAGATATAAACACATACATACATACATATATATATATACACGTTTAAGTATATACGTACCTATGGTCTAAATATAATTATTATTTTAACTTACAATTCTTAATTTTGTTTAATGTAATTTTTTTTGTTTAACTAGTTCTTTAAGGAAATTGTTAAAATTATATTTAATATTTTTCCTTTTCGAGATTCAAGTTTTTACCATGCAAATTTCGTACTTATTAAACTTATTTTATGTTTATGATGAAAAATAAATATGTTTGTGTTAAGTTATGTAAAAACATAATATTACACACACATGTATATATTTAATATATATATATACACACACGGTTTTATTAATACATACATACATATATATATGTATATGTATATAATTTCAAATAATATTGTGCACTTTTATTTTTTATCAAAATTTTATTTGTAAGATACATACTAGTATAAATTGCACGATACATGCATCTAATAGCTAGAGATATTTAGTATTTATTTAAAAGATTAATGGATGGATGAGTGTTATAAGTGCAAAATCTCTGATGGTCACAACGTTATTTCAAATAGTTGTTGGTGGTGTTGGTTGTAAATTGATAGCGAAATCAGTTGGGCGGGTGGTCGGGGAAGAGGATAGGGTGGAGATAGTAAATCAATAATGAGATTCTGTTAATAGGAGAGGGTATTTTTGGAATTTCAAAAACACGCTGTGGAAATTCTATTCATTGAATTCTCTTTATTAATAGTAGAGATATGCATTAAAAACCAATTTTTTTTCAAAAAAATCATTTTTAAATATTATTTAATTTTATTTATTATGGCCGTGAGCTATATATATTCATATATGCATATATACAAACATATACACACACAACATATATATAGGCCCGACCCAATCAGTAGGCAACAAAGATCGTTGCCTAGGGAAACGCTAGAAATTGTGGTAACTGTAATGACCTACCTTTTCGACTTTTAGAAATTAATACTAATACATCCACATTATTCACATGCCAAACATTCAAGCGCCCGAAAGACATATTGTTGGGGTGAAAGAAAGAAAAGACAGAACATAATCTGATATCGTTATGTGAAAATAATAATAATATACAAAGGATCTTTACAAGAGAAATCACCTATATTATACATATATAACACAAATCAAAGTATGCAAACATGCCATCGGCCCTGGACAGTTATAACAACTTGTCCTTGCAATTGCTGATAAATAACAAAGAGAAATCAAGACAAACAAATAGCAGAAGAATATAAGACATGTGAATACGTCTTGGAGAATCCAATTCATCTCTTGAAATCCCCAAAGCATCTAGCTAAATCTAAAAAATATGCTTGGGCTGACCCGAGCATTATAAAAAAATAATGCCCGGATCAGTCTGGTAAACTAGCGCGAGAAAACTTGAATCAAAGCATATTGATTACGATATTTGAAAACTCTTTCCAAATAAAAGGTATCTCATAAGACCACACCACACATAAACACAGATGGGTTTTTATCTTACGATAATGAAGTTGTTTACATCATAAAATCCAGGGATATTATAGTAATGTTTTAAGGGTGAAAATATAAATAATCAAGTAGTCGTGATGCTCGTGAGTGTACATCACAACAACAGGTATATAACTAAAAACTGTTAAGGCGTGTTTGCTAATTGTGTAGGATTCCATGGAGGGGCTCTCAATACCACAAGAACGGTCCTCCTGCATAAGGATCAGAGTTATCCTTATGAAGCAAGAATACATCCCTAGTAATGTGCAATAGGAAATACATAGCTGACAATGCAGGCCAAATGCATCGCTCTATGTATGTATAACAACTATCCGTAACTTTAGGAAGGAGACGAATGCACCCTATGGGTTAGCTAAACCAATGGCTATGCAACCTATCTCTTGTTTTAGTCATTACCACTAGTAAGGCTACGTCCGACATTCCAGCATTCTAGTCTCCACTCGAACAGATCTCGGAACCACACATGGATTCCCACACCTCAATAGGTCTTGGAATCACATAGGGATTCCGACATCTCAATAAAGATCTTGGAAACACACATGGATTATCATACCCCAAGGATCTTAGAATCACACATGAATTCCACACCTCAACAATGATCTTAGAATTACATATGGATTCCCATACCCCAACGGGTCTTGGAACCACACATGGAATTCCTCTTCTCAAAATAGAATTTGGAATCACATATGGATTCCCTACCCGAGGGTCTTTGAATCACACATGAATTCTAATATCTCAAATCTCCTCTGAGCATAGAACCCGTATATTGGTTTGGAGTGGTTACGGTTTTGAGTCATCTCATACAAGTACACTCCCCCACTTACCAAGTGTTCTAAAATCATCGTTTGATTTTCGAAATACTCAATACCAGCTCTTTTAAGAATAATCAAACAATACATAAGAGCAGAAGTCACCTCCTAACCGTTCAAGTGGACGGATTAGCTTATTGTTCATCCTAGGAGAACAAAACAAGTTTATATGTACAATATAGCAGCACCGATGGTAACTGTACCATATAGTCCCCGTGTAGATATTTCCAAAGTGAAACCCTCATGTGTTAAGTTGGAAATATTTCTATACCACCAAAATTAAGAAGGATTATACATTTAAACCAAGATTTAATAGTCGTTATTTAACTATCAAATTAACAAACATTTACAACTAAGATTACATTTCCATGGAAACCACTGATCCTCTTAAATTAATCTTTCATTAATTTAAAATCACCTTTCAAATATTTTTTAAAATATTCATATACTTATCCCACCAATATAAGCATATTCACAAAATCGTTCACTTTCAAACTTGGAAATTTTTTCCTTATACTTATACAATGATATAAGTATATTCACATAACATTTAAGGAATATTTCTTATTTCAATATTATATTAAAATGATCAAACCCAAATGTGATTAAAACAGAGATATTAATAACCCAAAAACACTATTTCCTTTTATAAATATCTTTTTTTATGAATATCTCCTTTATAAATCTCGAATTTCCTTTACAAACTTTCTTTTATGAATCTTCGAGCTTATTTATAAAACTCTATTTATAAATCTTCAAAATCATTTATAAAGCTCCTTTTAAAAATATCAAAAACCATCAAACCAAACTTCAATCTAGTTTCCAAAATATTTTTCCAAATTTATAAATTCCTTTAATGAAATTATTTTCATTAAATAAAACCCTTATATATGTCTTTCCATTTGAAATGATTCCTTTTCAAATAAAAAGTTTATTATTTTTAAACAGCTTTTATAAAACAATTGATTATCTTTAAACAACATTAGTAAAATTATACTTTAAACAATCAATAATAAACTTTAAAACAAATTATATTAATATAATAAAATCTTAAATCAAATTAATATCATATAATAATAAGACAATTTAACAATTATTAAAATATAATTTATTTAATTTAAATCATTATTGATAAATGCCAATTTAACTTCAAACAATATTAATATAAAATTAAATTATCTTTAAAATAATATTAATAAAATAGTAAATCACCTTTCAAACAATATTAATAATAATTTATCATTAAAATAATATTATTGCAAAAATAAATAAACTTTAAACAATATTTTTATAATAATAAATAGCTTTTAAAATATTTATGACATAACCAATAACTTTGAAATAAAATAATCAACTTTTAAATGTAAAATAATTAACTTTAAATAATTATTTAACTTTAGTATGATAAATAATTTTAAATATATTAATTAACCTTAAAACTAATTATTATAAATAATTTTAGACCATATTTAAAATATAATTTAATAATTTTAAAAAATATTTAGAATATAAATAAGTTAATTTTAAAACATTATTAATAAAATAATTATTATATAAAAAACCTTACTAAAATAATAATCATATAAACATCTATAATTATCTAAAACTGAAGTTGATTTGAATCCATAGCTTTCTAAATTCGAGAAGGGGCTTAACGACCACAATGTACATAAACAAGCTACCATGTCGTTCAATTTAAGTTTCCAAATTAATTACGGGAATTTACATAATCAATATCTATGTAAATAAATTCAATTAACCATCACTGGCTAACTTATGACTTATTCAAATTGGCATATCAATTAACAACATATATTTAGATGTCCAAATCTATAAAATAGCAGAATGAGGATTTATTCTACTAATCAAATATCCAATTAATTTAATAAGTGGAACGACATTTTATTCTACTAAACAGGTGTCCAAATTACTGTATTTAAGTTACCTTAACAAAATGGTGTTTATTTGGTCAAATAGATAACACCCATGAAGTATAACCAATTAAACAGCATAATTAACTAAATTAACGTAATTTTATCCAATTAGTATTTATTTATCATTAATTATACTATGCCAAACTAATAACAAATTATATCGAAGCACTATATTTGTTAATAGCAACCCAACGCAAAAATCCACGGGTTAATCGGATTCCATATAGGTGAGATATCACATTTCAAAGTTGCGACCATAATACTTTAATTAAACAAAGCAAGAAAATTATTTTCTCACCAACATCAAAACCTATGGCCCATTGCTTTTTCAAACCAAAACCCGCTAGCTCCTTCTTCCCTAATACCCCTATCTCCATTGCTTGCACATAAATCGTGCATACAATATGCATGTGCCACCATTCACCAAATCGATGAACTAAGACTACCAGCTAGTTTCCCTTCATGACCTCACCCTACCGCCCAACTTAGTTCCACATTCCACCACCCGAGGCGAAATCCGATCAACCAAACCTAGCCTCGAAATCGCGGTCCAGGTTTTCCAAACCCCATGTCGCGACTACCCAAACCATCACCGGACCCCACCAATCTTAGCCGCAAGGTGCAAAACTCCAAGCTAAAGCCAACTCCCACTACAAAAAATTTTATTTTTGGTGGCGCACAAAAAACGCTACCAAAACTTATGGTAACGTTTTGATAAACGCTGTGATAAAGCCCGCAACTAAAAATCCATGATTTTTAGTTGCATTTATTTAAACGCCACTATAAATTCTTTTATTGCACCATTTCTCAAACACCGCCATAAATCTTTTTGTAGCATTTTAAAAACTCCACCAAAGGTTTTTTGGGCGCTACCAATAGAGTTTCCAACTTTACCCCTATTTCACGGTTGCGTTTACTCAACGCCGCTATATGTATTTCTGTAGTGTTTTTGAAACGCTACTAAAAGTTGTTGATCATTTTGCATCATTTTTTCATGTTGTTATTTCCTGTTGGTGGTCTATTTTGTTTCTACTATATCAATCAATAATCACTCACATAATCATCATATTCAAACAATTAAAAAATTATATTGATCATATAATCAAATAAGATATCCATAACCCTTCTTATACAATAGTTTTTTTGATAAAATGACCATACTCACATACAATAACTATTCGTATACAAATTCACACACCTAGTACTAATAAAATGTTATGCCAAACTGGTGCTAACAAAACGCTTGATTACCCATAATTCTTTGTTGCATGCACAAGTGAAAGCTAGCACCATAAAAGTTCAACCTTGCACTTTTTGGAAATCCAATGCCAGCACAAGTGAAAGCACAACATATAGTCAAACAATTATGTTAATTCGCAGAACTTCAAATCTAATATCAAACATCTACAACATTGTACGAGTATATCATACTATAAATAATGTCACATAAATAATCAAAGTTATAAAGGAAATGAAATAAATAAAGTCCAATCTTACAATTATATATAAAATATTGTTAAATTAGTTTTATTATTATTTATAAAATTTAGTTAACTTGAACTTAGTTAATTTTATAAAACTAGTTTAATTTTAACAAAGCCTATTTAATTTTTATTAACTTGGTTAACTTAATTTTTTATTATTATTACTATTATTACTATTACTATTCAAACTCGGTTAACTTAATTATATTATTATTATTATAAACTTAGTTAGATTTTATAAACTAAGTTAATCATCAATCATTATTTATAAATCTTTTTAAACTAGTTATATTATTATTATTTATAAAATTAAGTTAGCTTAAACTTAGTTAACTTTTATTAACTTGGTTAACTTGGTTAATTTGTTGCTATTATTATTAAAACTCGGTTAATATAATTATATTATTATTATTATAAACTTAGTTAATTTTTATAAACATAGTTAATTCATCATCATCATCATCATCGTCATCATAATCATTGTTATTATTTATAAAACTTTGTTAAATTAGTTATATTATTATTTATAAAATTTAGTTAGCTTAAGCTTAACTAATTTTATAAAACTTGTTAAATTTTAACAAAACTTAGTTAATTTTTATTAACTTGGTTAACTTAGTTAATTTATTATTATTATTACTATTATTAGGCAAGGCCAGCCGGTTTTATAGTGGGCCGTCCACTTTTTATTATAGCAAATAATAAAACATTACAAAGCTGGTGATAAGCGGAATGCCTATCAACAAAAACAAGGTTTTTAAAGTGGACCGTCCAATAAAACTAAACTAGATTACAGCACAGGAGTCGGGCAACACACCCGAACTACAAAATGGCACCGCGCAGGGAACATAAAAGGACACGCAAGTTGCTCAAGGCAATCACAAAGAAAACACACCTAACTAACCTCACAAAACTATGAAGCAAAATAACCAAAGGAACAAATTACCAAAGTAACTGAACCCACATTCCTAGAGAACAAACAACAAATTCAAATACCAGCGGCAGAGCATGATGAAGCTTCCAACGAGAGCATAAAACATATTAATCTCAGCAGGAACAAGAAGCTCCAATTCCAAAATAACAAGGATCAAGTAATACCAAAATAACAAGCAGGAGGCATGCCAACCAGTAAGTCCAATGCACATGAATACCAAATCAGAAATTGCATAAGCAAAAATCATGCAGGAACACTTCGCAATGACACAAAGAACTACCTTGCAGAACTCCCAAAACAAGATACCAGCAAGATCCTGGCAAAGCATCGAAGGAGGTAGACCCGCAAACGAACCGCCTGGAGCCAACCAATCACCAGAGAGCAAAACCAAAACATGGCAACCGCCACATAAACCCAAAAAAGACCGAACAGAATACGCTCCACAAGACAAACGGCAGAGACAAGCCCAGACCGATCGCACACACCGAATCAAGAAACAGAGCCAACCAAGACCAAGAGCGCCACACAAAAACAAAGAAGCCACTTCCGCTGCAAGCAGCCACCAAGGGAAAGCTTTGAGAAGAGGCGCGGCGGGCTGACAAGTACATGGACCAAAGTACATCGAAATGAATTGAAGGCCGAAAACAGTGAATGGGATGAGAAGCGAAACAGAGGATCAGAGCGTGAAAAAAGAGGGTTTAGGGATGGATAGGGTTACAAGTCACAGCAAGGGGGAAAGCTGGGGTTGAGGGATAAAGATAAAGATATATGAAGAGAATGAAATATTAACACGGAAGACTAAGAAGAGAACGGAAGAAAAAATGAAAGAGACGGCGGGAAGAAAACCCTAGTCCACATAGATGAAAACTTGAATTATAAAACAAGGTTAATTTAATTGTACTATTATTATTATTATTATTAATATAAACTTCGTTAATTTTATAAACTTAGTTAATTCATCATTGTTGTCATCATTATTATTTATAAAACTTTGTTAAATTAGTTATAGTATTACTATTTATAAAATTTAGTTAACATAAACTTAGTTATATTATTAATATTATTATTATAAACTTAATTAATTCATCATCACTATTATTTATACAACTTTGTTAAATTAGTTATATTATTATTATTTATAAAATTTAGTTAACTTAAACTTAGTTAATTTTATAAATCTTGTTTAATTTTAACAAAACTTAATTAATTTTTATTAACTCGATTAAGTTAGTTAATTTATTATCATTATTACTACTACTATTAAAACTCGGTTAACTTAATTATATTATTATCATTAATAATTCAGTTAATTTTTATGAACTTAGTTCGTTTTTATAAACTTAGTTAATTCATCGTCGTCGTCATTGTAATTTAACGTACGAGTTGAGGAATCATGTGTTTAGTCATAGTGCCCAAATAGTAAATATTCATATTGACAAAATGTAAAATATTTCACATTGTTTTAACTCACTAATAATTCCTTTAGGGCATTTGGGTTGTCATGAAGATAATTGATAGCCATCATTAAAGTAGTCGACACAGTCCCGTATCCAGAATAAATGAATGTGATCAACAAGTCAATTAGTTGTTCATCATTAAGATCTGAATTAGTTCCATCATCATTAAACAACAATGCATCCAGCATATCACTTCTCCTACTTTTGTTTAAAGCTCTTCTCTCCTGAATTAATCTTTCAAGCATGCCTACAATCTTCTTCCTTGTCTGTACATGAGAAATTTTCACTATCGGTATATCAGAACTAAAGGTAGAAACCTGTCGAGCAAATGTTAATTACTTTTACTCCTCTATTATAGTTTGTTCCAGGTAAATTGATAGGAGGTGAGATAGTTCCAGTAACCAGTTTGTTAATCTCTGATTCTAGAACTTCTAAAACTATACCACTTTCAAGATTAAAGATCAACCTTAAAGCAGAGAGCAACCACATCTGGTAATGTAAAGAAAACATAAATGTTATAAAACAATATTTACGAGACGTATTTAAAAATGAAGGATAGCTGAATATTTATGCTAACCTTTTTGGCAATCGCTTGGATATCAATTACTTTACCACTGAAATCACTAACATGAGATCTCATGAACTTATCAATTTGAGAAATGACTCGATCTTTAAGCATTGCGGGACCGATCAGTCCAAGCAATGCACTTCTCATGGCTTTGTGTAGAGTACCAGTAACAGCTGCAATTGAATTTTCCTAAAATATCCAACATTAATTGTGGATATCCAGGAACAAGCCCTTTTGCTTCGTTCATTAAAATGTACTGATTGATCTTTGGATCCATTGATATAATAGTCGGGCTACCCAGTTTGTGTGTCTTAAACAGGTTTCCATACCTATAAAACAAATAGGAGAATAACATTGCGCTTAAGCAAAATGCTTCATTGCGAATTTAGGATGGCAGTTGTTTATACCGGTTACTTGGCAAAAAGTAATGATCACCATTCACAATTACTAAAAATAACATGCAATTGTTTTCAAAGGAAAAACGGAGGAACAAATTTCGAAGTATAGGAAACAGCAGTCACTGTTTATTCAATTCTGCAGCAACTTTTGATAAAACTAAGTAGTTCACTGATCTTAGTTTTCCTGACTTTGTAAAACTAATGGAGGCACTTATAGTTGAAACACTGCCATTTATTAGTACGAAAAGCGCATTTTCTTGTAGTGTCACCTGCTACAAAATTTCTAAACGAATATGAACAAAAACAAAAAAACCTATGATTTTCCCGATAAGTACCACCACATCGCATTTCAGTTGTCAACCTACACGGAGCTTTGACAATATCATGTGTAACATAAGTTAAACATAATTCTTCTTGATTCTTACCATTTTTGGATCATAGACAGCATACTCGTTGTACTCAAGTGGGCTATCGTTGTACCCGGAATCCATGATGCTCCCACATGGCACTTTCACGTCGTCCTTCCATGAGAAATGCTCAGCCTTGTCTGTCTTCTTCCTTCCAAGCCCCTTTATTCCTATCTTCTTCTCTTCCAGCTCCTTTGTATCCTAAAACAAAGGAATAGAGCAGTGGTCAAACTCAAATCATCATATATATTTTTGAAATTACATTTGAAAATGCTTTTACCTCAGACACAGTTGAGACTTCACAAGTTTGTTCACCTAGAGAGACCACAGCTAGCACAAGGAACCCTTCTGGCATGTCCACTGCAGTAAAACCATACCTAGCTGCCTATGCTGCTGCGTTCGAGCATATTATTGCTTTTCCAAACTGAACCATGTGCAGAAATAACCTCAGACAATGAATTCATCATCATGTCATTGTATGTAGAAG
Organism: Allium cepa; assembly: GCA_030765085.1. Taxonomy (NCBI): domain Eukaryota; kingdom Viridiplantae; phylum Streptophyta; class Magnoliopsida; order Asparagales; family Amaryllidaceae; genus Allium; species Allium cepa. Next base: position 553,426,313 of record CM060938.1, on the reverse strand, counting down.
TAAAAGTTTTACTTTACCATATAGCCAGGCGTTGGAATTGAACAAACTGCAGGCAAGAAGCCTTTGTGAAAGTGCCTCATTCAGTTCGAGCTTCTTGTTCCTGAAAACCATACATTGTTGTTTCATAATTTACACTCTTTTGAAGAAGGAACAAAAAGAATCATGAAGAGAAACTCACCACACCATAAAAGAACCTTGTGAGGTAGCGCCTTTATATCACTGTATGAAGGTCCTTCCTTGGTCTCAACCGAATACACATTCTCAACTGACACATCATAGCTCTGCGTACATCAAATAAATAGTTCAATTTCACCTGCCTAATTCTTAATACATACGCATTTCTTGCAACATAAGATGTGCCGCAAAAATCTGTTATGCGTTTGGTCGTTTCTAAATAAGGAAATATGGTATATAGTTAAGCTTTATATGTCCATGACTTTGAGACACCCTCCGGTATAGCCCCTATTTATAAATTTAAGTATAAACGAATATGCATATTTCAGCAATATATATTATTTGGCACTTTGTTCTGACCGTTTATGTTCAGTAACTGAGCTGCAAACAAGAAACAAACAACTAGATATATGGTAAATTAGGGGCAACGGTAACAAATCTACTTTTGGACTAAATTAATTTTATTAATAAAACAACTACTTAAAATTACAATAACAAAATAACATTTTTAAAATATGGAATAAGCATCAAATCACTCACATTCAGTGCAACTAAATAAGTAAGCTATCTTCCTATAAAGTAATTCACTCTTTTCAAAGGCATTTTGTTAACCAACAATTGAAGGCACACAATCAAAGCATAGCTATGTATCCCAGTTTATTAGTATGCATTAATATACTTATATAAGTATAACATATCTCTAAGTTTGAGAAATCCGAATTGATTTCACTAAGCTTGTCCATGTTATCCCACTATGATAATTAAAGTAATGCATTTAGCACTAAATTATTTTATGATACACCAATTTAAATTTTACGAAGATGGTATCGTCAATGTACCTCAAACAACTCAACCTAGCCATTGGAACAAGCTTGCTTCACATGCTTGCACTGACTTGTAACACTTCTCTTGTTACTTATGTACTGTTTCACTACAACAGTTTATGGGTTTTATAGCGTTTGAAAAACGCTATAACAGGCTACCATAGCGTTTCAGAGAACGCCATGGAACCACAAGCTATGGTAGGCCGGCAGCATTACATAGCAGGAAAAAAAACGCTATAATAGCTAATAGCGTTTACAAAAGGGCATAGCGTTTGCAACCTACCATAGTGTTTTTTCTCTGTTATTAAACTTAAACGCTATAGGGAATATAATCCTTCATTTAACTTCTATAGCGTTTTTTAGCACATTTTATAGCGTTTCATCAAACCATGTTATAGCGTTACAATGTTTTTCGATAGCATTTCTTGTCATGTTTGTATAGCGTTTTTATTTTCTACTATAGCGTTTTTAATTCTATTATAGCGTTTTGGATGCATAAATCTTACATCTCATATAGAGTTGCGATAGCGTTTGATGAATCAATAGCATTTTTAAAACGCTATTCGATATAATATTAATTTTCAGCATTTTTTTTGCGATTGTTGCTTGCATTTTGAATCGAGTGCTTGTTGTTTTTCTACTAGCATTTCTATTAAAAAAAATTTACAAACAATTTCATTAGAAAAAGAATTTTTTCTTTATTCCATTTTCGAATACATTCGCATTTCACAGTTTTACAAATTTTCATATTTATAAACTGACACTGTACTTCCTGCATCCCCTTCACCTCCTTGTTGTTAGCCCCAGACATTGATACTGCAATACCACCTTGTTCATTTCAGCCATCCACCCTGTGCACAGCCTTCAACCATCACTGTGCACATCACAAAGCCACTATTCGCTTCCTTATACAACTGCACATACTACTTCCTCCTCTCCAACCATATACCCTTCACCACAAACTCATTACCCTTGCCTGTCAAAATACCCCCATACCAAATATCCCCTTCAACCCCTGTTGTCAAGCAACTACCCATTCTCTGCTTGTAACCCCCCCCCCCCCCCCCCCCGTGCACTTCTCTGTGCACATTAACATCCACTCACTACTTCCCCACTTATGTCAACCTAAAGCATCCCCTGACCACCTTGTAATCAACTTTTCTTGCCACTGCCACATTTCATCTCTGTTGTTTACATCTCAACTTCATCTCGCCACTGTCAACTAAATCCACAACCAGAACTACTCCTCCAACACATTTCACAACCTCTTTTATTAGCATATTCACCCGACCTCACTACCATTACTCCACCACACCATCACAAACTAGCTCAACTCCTCACGGTTGCATATACCCATTCCTGCACAGCACAATAACACGCATCCTCACATCTGTTTGCCTGAATCACATATAAGTGCACAGTCAGTTACTACCAAAAGGGTAGTACCATGATTATTTGTACTGTGATTCTTATTTTATTTTAGTTTACCAAAAATACAGGTAACATACCTGCATTCCTCCCGATACGTTAAGATGATTGGGATTACTGGAATTACATGCATTGCCATAGGTAAAAATTGCATTACTGGCTAGCTTTCGTTCATTACTCATGTCATCTGATCAAGCATTACCTGCATTGTCACGGGTAAAATTTGCATTACCGACGCTTACTCCCAAACAATGGAATGTATTTTCCTATGTGGCACAAAATTACTCACAATGATATTCAATTATACCCCAAATTAGGGTAGTATAACAAATACAGACCTACAAAATATAAAATCTAATTAGTGCATTGACTTATCTGATGTTTTTCACACTGTATATGTGAATGCTCTAGATTAGTTGGTTCAGGAGTTAGTTTTTTGTAGTCGATTAGGTTGCATAATCTTTTCTTTTCTGCTTTTGATCGATCTGGGTGCTCCTGATTCATATAAAAGAATTACTAAATAAATAGTAAAACAGTTGTTTCTTATTGAACTGATGATGATATAACGTTGAATTTCAGCAAACCAAAGTGTAATAAATATGATTTCTTATAACTCATGATCATCTTGGTTTGGAAAATACACTGACTGAAGTACATAAACCAAGAATCGGCTACATTTGGGGTATATGCATATTTCTTTATGTGGATGTGTATGTATGTATGTACATATAAAGTGATAAACAGACTCTTGGGTTGCTATTTCCAAAGATAACTCTGAGATTGCTAAATGCGGATTATTTTTATGCACGTTTGTTTTCACTCTCAATTTTGTACTTATTAAATGTTTTTTTACAGCAGTAATCATTGAGAACTACATTAAATAGTACAAATGTGATTTAACTCTTAATAGTTATGAAAAATTTAAAACCACTTATTGACAGTGCTCGACATAGAGTTTTATGTGGAAAAAAACAAAGCCTTAGCATCAACCTAAATCATGATGGTCATAAACAAATAACTACAATAACATTTGTTAACTTTATTTTAGAAAAAAGGAAAAAAAAAAGAGTTCCTCAATAAATATAAAATACCTTGAGAAACATGTCAACAGCTTGATATAATCCATCATGTATAGGCCTAGGATAACTTGACACCACTTCAACAAGTACAATAAATTTCACAACATCTGTCTTTGGATCTTTTGAAATTTCATAAAGATAGCCATCAATCAAGTTTACCACGGCTAGTTTTGAGTTACCAGACATAGAAACAAGATCGCTATCTGCTAGAAGTTCTTCGAAAATCTCTTGGTTAGTTTTATCGCTTCCCTTCTCTTGCATTGAAAGCTCTTCAACTATATTAATAACCACATGAATATCATATATTATTAAAAGATCAGAAACCAAAGCTTCATTTAACTGTAATCCTATTCTCTTTCCTTCTTATAGCTATTGCTAGAATCAAACAAGATTGCGCCTTCCAGTAGCTTTATCAAACCTTTTCTATAAACTAATTCATTAGGTGATAAATCAAGACTGTTGGTGAATTGCATATTAGTAGACTTTTAATTTGAATAAATACGAGCAAATGCATTTGTCATTTAATGTTTACCCGATGCATTTCGAAAAAATTTAATGCAAATACCTCAGAGTTATTACCAACCTACTTAAGCACACTAGCACTGCAGTTAGCATCTAGTACATCATAGAGGGGGATTTAGCACTTTAAGCAGTAATTGCTGCTTTCTTTAACCTTGCTTTTGAATGAAATGCTCTGGGTTTTTTAATAATTACTATAGGCCTATGTAAATACTTTTGAATTGAGTAATTAATTACTGTAAGATGAAGGACTTGTCAGAATTGTGTAAAATTATCCCTTTTTTTCCAAAATGAATCTGACGCTCCACTCAAGGAAAAATACTAATGGATTTTTTATTTTATTTATTCAATTGGACATCTTTCATTCTATCATTCCTAAAGAATGATCGATTCCACTTCCATTAGATTTTCTTGTGTTTCAATTATGTATTACTAGAGTATGACACCCGTGATGTGTGCATGCTTGTATATGATGTAGAGATGTGATAGAATATAATAATATGTAACCATGACAATGGTAGAAATGACAAAACACTAGAGTAGTAGAAATGTGATGTGTATGGATACTAATGTCGTTTTACGGTACCACGGTTGAAGATGCAGATTTTAGTTATGAATAGTAGAGGAGAGGAGTTGGCTAAATCACTAGTTTAATTAATGAGGTCTAGAAATGGATACATAGATGCGCATATTAGATGATCGGAAATGGCCGATACACCTTATTCTTACTTTATAGGCAACTTCAATTAACACTGCTTCATTTCAACTGGGCAAAAGTAGAATTTGAATTCTCGATAAATTTCCTACTGCTGACCTTAGCTATGGTTTCCGAAATTTTGATGCACATATTATAATGGAGATTATTAGCATAATGGTAATGATGATCATATATTTGAAGCTAAGACTTAACACAAAACTATGAATGTCGATTTTCACATTATAATTTAATTGAACAGGGATCAATCCAATGTACATAATTGTGGATTTAGCATAATTCATGATTTACATACCTGCTGGAATTATTCCAATGGGGACCTTGATTGCACTTTTCCAATCTTCTCTTTGTAACAATGCATTTACCATCTGTTGAATATAGATAAAGAGTCTAAATTAGAGGCATAAAAACGTTACCATCAGCAATCAAATAAATCTCCCATGGAAAAGAAAAAAAATCCCTAGAGAGCACATCACATACATAAGGGGATTATAGTACCCAGAATATATAGATAAGTAGTGAGTTGCATTACATAAGTTAACTAAAAAAAAGATCTGGCCATTTATTGATCTGAAAAGGACAACAGATCAAGCTACAAACTACATAAAACTATAATATTAATAATCGAAATCCTTCAATATCAATTGCTTCCCAAAAAATGACAGTAATGACATACAAATATTGTTTAGTATTAATAAAAGTGAAATTTATAGTTTCAACTATCCCAATCCGTCTATATCCACCCATCTGGGCCATCTCTTCCTCTTTACCAAGTTTGAAATCTAAATTTTATGAAAATACATTCAAATTTCAACTTCCACGAAGCCCACGTATAAATAATTATGCATGTACATCATGTGATTGTGAGTGTGCTAATAACATGCTAATACAATATTAAAGTCGTGAGCAATGAAGTAAAGGTAAAAGCTGGTATCGATGCAATTATATGCTACTGCATGTTTAATCTCAATCTGGCTGATCATGTTTTGCAGTAATTCATTCTTTCAACTTACAGTAAACATCCAATAAAATTAGCCTAATATGATGAGAAGCAACATGCAATTTAATGTCATTTGTTTATTGCAATAGATGACTATTACAATAATAATGAATGAAATCAGAGGTCCCTACGGTATTGATCAGCCATAGAAAATATAAAATACTGACTAAACACTTGTGTCAAAGTTATACAGCTTTTACATAATCATTTAACCATATTTTCATGACCACAAGGTAAAGTGTCCTAAACAGAAGGCAACACTACCAACAAAATAACGGTTTGAACTTTGAAGTTTAAAATCTAACCTATAATGAATTCTTCTAGTGTTTCAATATATTCAAGAAAAACACTCACCTCCATAAGGAGGCCATCTCCACTTACGCACACAATTCCATCATATTTTTGGAGTTCTAATTTATATGAAATTTCTTGAGCATGCGGTTGATATCAAGTTTCTGAAAGGGGAAAAAGAAATCAATGTTGATATTTGTGCTACAATGTCTTATGTAAGCTAATAGCATAAACAATTTGGATTGCGTATAAAGCTTAAATAGACCTAACAATAGAAACCACCAACCTTCCACGGTATAGAGTATCTTAGCAGCTTCAAATAGGGGCTTTATTTCATTCATGAATATCTTCCGTGCACATTTCTTTCCCCCAAATGGGTTTATGAGAATAAATATTCTCTTTGGTTGGTCTATTCATTGCAAAAAAAATTTTTTAACCACACCAGAAAAGGAGGAGTGGGGGTGGTGTTCTGTGTGAGATCATGATTTACTGATATTGTAAACAACTTCTTATTGCTAACTGCTAATGACTTTTATCCTTGTCAGTCACACTGAAGTTATTGATAGTAATGAAAAAATTGGGTATTCAAAATACTAACTCAAATTTGAGGCTAAAGGTCAGTAAGTATATTGACTATTGCACAGGTTATTGTCAATATCAATTTTATAAAAAGAACAACATGCTAACAAATCAAATCCAATAATGAATATAAATTATTTATCTATGTGTCCTAGTCTAATGCAAATAGAAGGACTTGCTTGAAATGGAAATTCAAAAATAGATTATTATATATGATTTTAATCATGTGCAGCTCCTTTAAAAAATATAAACAGCAAGCTAGAAGTACTTCAATAAATTAGTGTCCCATGTTATAGTTCAAAATGTAAATATGAACCTTCCGTTTGTTCAAAATGCAAATATGAACACCCATACTAGATGGCAGTTCCAGTGACCTCAAATAATGCGTAGAAACAAAATTGAAAGAAGAATCAACCTTCATTCCAACCCAGTCAATGGCAGTTCCGGTGACCTTGGATAGGAACTCAGCCATTCATGGGTCAAAAGCAAAAATATTTACTATTAAGCATTATTATATATATGCTATGGCCAATGAATAGTATAGCGAATAGTTATATTAGTATTTGTTTTATTATCAGAAGTGTGCAGTCCCATTTTCTCAATCTTTATATTGTTAGTACCCAATCTAATTCAAATTTAACTAAGACAATTTTATGTTAATCTGCCTAAAGTTTTTAATATAATAATAAATTAAATTGTGTCTATTTTAGCTTACTGTTCATACGCATCCCTGTCTACATGTTGCGAGTAAGCACCGATCGGTATCACCACTGCACAATGTATGAGCATCATATTGTCCCGTCTTCAACTGTACATCCAACATCACACTACTCTTCATTTGCAGCTTCATCCTGTAGCAGCATTCTGCCCCATCTTCGGCCAGTATGTGCATTCATCATTACTGTATTTTTTTCTTCCAACATGCACTTTTCAGCCAACTTGCACAACTATTTCCATGCACACAAAACTGTTTCCACGCACAGTTCAGCTAGCATGCCATGCTACTCTTCAGCTAACATACTTTGCCATCCTTGCACATGCATCATTTATCAGAAATATACATAACAAGTTTTCTACTGCAAAGGCATATTTTTTCCAGCAGCAATGCTATGTTTCGCAATGAATAAGTGAAGTACTCACTTACCTCACAATTCAAAGGGGGTGCATATGGATCATCGACCCCTATCAAACCTGCATAAATCGATAAAAATGTATACTATTTAATAGGCTAGTCTGATGTGTATATATAGAAATTTTAGTAGCTTGTAATCAGGAACACGTGCATAAAAATATTGTTGAAAAATATTAAATTAATGAACTTAATCATATTCTGGTTTGGCATATAGTTTTATAAAAGAATAATGAAACTAATCAAAAGAAAGAGTAAAATAAGTAGAATACTAAATGTAGAAATGCAAATAAAGCTGCTAAATATAAGCATGATGGTTCCAATGATGAATCACAGAGTTCAAGATCTTGCACTTTTTATTTTTTGTTTCACAAAAATTGAATGTTCTATTCGAATTTGGTAGTATATTAAAATACTTCGTTGTCAGAACAAATATCAAAAGTATTCCTTGTTAGAACACACTTCAAACATCATTGTTATACCATCAAGAAGGATTGTTTGCAAGCTAGGTTAGAACATATTTATGCTTATATTATAAAATGACAACTACGTAAACTGCTGGATTATTAGATCTAAAAAGCAGTATTGAGCAGATCAAAAATAATCTTAGTTCCCTAGTTTAAAGCCCTTGCCGTGTTGTATTTAAATTCATTAATTCAAAAAGCAAAACAACACCTTCTCCCACTACCTGTGATGGGCAAAGGTAGTTGCAACTAATTTCGGATATTCTTGTTGTTTCTATGGAAATAATGTGGATAATGAAATTCAAATAAAATATACAAAGTTAAATTTAACTTCAAATAATCTGAAGGACAAGCGTCAATCTCATCATATCAAAAAGATAATCATACATAAAAATATAATCTTCTTATCTTGGCTTATCCTTTAACTTACAATTGGTTCTAATTGAGCATCATCAATCCAACATTATGTTTCTATGTTCCATTCATCAATGTGTTTGCCGAAATAATTCACAAAATAAAAATAAATACTAATCATATAGGAAAAGAACAATATGCAAATTAGGATGTTATTATTCCGTAACTTTAAGGTAATTTAACATTGAAAACATACACAAGACACGCAACTACGATGGAATCAAACATGTTAATCAAGTATAAGTTGTTAATTTTTCCTTGAAGAGTTTTAAGTACAAATGATATAGCATGGTAAATAGATGAAATTGATTAATATAATAGCTGCAGTAGGCTTTCAACTTGTAAGTTAGGTATATGAACATGTGAATAGTTCATGATTAAACTCACACAATGTATGACACAATTATAAAATAGTTTGTAGTGCAGTCATAAGTTTATAAATATCATCAATCCTAATATCAATCTTATAAAACAGTAAATGGCAATAAGTAGGTTTGGAATTACATCCATTGAAAGCAAAAACAAAAATTCTCATTAACAATACAAATATACAACTGGATGCACCAAATTTATGCCTAACCTAGCATAAGGAAACTAAAGTAGAATGTGACAAACGTAAGGCTTGCCTTAAACATGACATAGTCAAACAAGACAAAATGATAATCACTAACCGAGCATAATTATCCCCTTCATTAACCCTAAACAGAGCTCTATAATGAATCTAGGATCAAATCTTGGCCAACGAATATCAGACCAGCTCCTTTCTTTGTTGAGGTAACACTCCAGCCGAAAGCATTGAGCTCTACAATCATTGCAGCATGATTCCTTGGATTAGACATTGTTCTAGGTTTTATGAGATACGGAGGCGAGATTCATAGAGAATAAATTATCGAAGGGAAACAATTTTGGGATAATCATAGATCTGATGTGTGGGAAGTAAATTGATTTAAAAATAAGCATAATTAAAAATAATTTGATTCAAAGCTGAAGAATGATTTTCAGGGTTTCGATATCTCTTTAGTAGATGGGATGAAATAATTAGTAAAACTTCGGCCGCTAAAATGAAATTTGTCCCGCCTTTGGAGTTTGGTAAAAGTTCAATTCACAGCGTTTGTATTTTCATTTTATTTTGTTAATATGGGGATTAATAGCAACTACATTTGAAACGCTATTTATCAATGATTGTGCATGCTATTAATAGTGTTTTTTCTTGTAGTGTTTATAGGTTCATTTTATCATTTCTTACAATTGCTTATCGTATCTGTCAATATACAGTTCATATGAATAAAAAAACAACCAGTAAATCAAATAAGATATAATGAAATTTCTTATGAAAATATCTTTACTCACCTTCTTTGTTATTCATCTAAATCTGTATTTCTAGGAATATCATTACGAGGTTCTATAGCATAAGCTTCAGCTTCACCATCACTAACTTTAATATCGTCATTTTCCACAACAATCTACATAGAATCAGTGATATTTAGGTCTTTTTTCCCCTGCAATGCAGTACAATATTCTCAGAAGAAAATTCGTTCAAAAGTAGTAATGAAATAATTAGTGATGTATTATAGTACAATCTAAAAATTAGTTCACAGTTACATTTAATGAGCACGAATGAACCAAACTAGGTACATGCAATATAAGAAAAGCACAAGAAAGTTGGCACCAGATTATGCATACAAACCAAGCATGTATATTCCTCACCTCATCTTTATAGTCATCTTTAAAAATAAGCTTTCTTTGTGGGATGTTTTTGCATGCATATTCATTTTGGGAGTAAAGTGGAACAAGCATGTATAAGTTGGCACCAGATAATGCATAGTAACCGATCATGTAGTGAACTTACAAAAAATAACTTAAATATCTTAAACACTGAAAATGACAAATATCAAATGAATATTTCAAAGTATATATGCTTTCCACTTTAAAAAATGATAACTTAAGTACCTTATAAGTGGAAAAAGGCAAACGTACATTGATGTATATATCATGTATATATGTATCCATATAGGCATCTCAATGAAATATTATACATTTGACCTTAGACTAAAATATATAACTCATATTTTAGCAACATCAATCTTTGTAAATATTGGACAATAAGTAAAAATACAAGTCTTATTACTACAAAATAATTAAGGATTGTAAACAATAAAATGCTGACTTATTACCACAAAAAAAATGGAACATTCCATACCTATCCAATATTTAGAGCTAGCAATTTTCTCTTTGACTCTAATTGCTCTCCAACCCAAGTATATATTGCTGAGCTATAGTCAAGTATAAAAATACCTTCAGCCACCAAATCACCTTGAGTGGAACTAAATATTTCTGTCACCTGAACCAGATTTTTCAATGACTTAAACAAATGTTTATAAATGAGTTTATTGCACAAAATCATATATATATATATATATATATATATATATATATTCGAGATGTGTAAGCAAAAACCTACGGCAATTTAATAGTTCATGCACGTGAGTGTATGGACATAAACGTGCATAGAAATTGTTTTCCTCACAATAGGTGTCTATCTGAGAAGGAAACATCGACTATGTTCTAAGTTTGCCTTTCATGGACAAGGTTACAAAATTTAGAAGGTTCTTCTAACAGTGGGTGTTCGTTGTGACCATCATTATGAAGTGGGGATGTAAAATATTATGCAATGAAACTTCTATTTCTTGATATGATATCACAAATATTCCATTTCATTCACCTCAAGCCATAATTTAAAACATAAGTTGTTTAACTATACAAAGTTCCATATGCTTTGGATTTCAATTTACCATCGATAAAGACAAAAAAATCAAATTTGATAGACTATTCTTCATAAACATGCCAAAAGTATTCTCACTTAAGTACTATTCGTACATCCACTTCAAATGAAGTTACTTTTAGTACATTAGGTAGTTAAAGAAATTATTATTTTTAACACCTAAATTAACAAACTTATATAAAACAGAAAGTTATTGTTCAGAAATGAGCCTAAAAGACTGAAGGATAATCGTTGTGGTGCAAATTGATACGATTAAACAACTTCATGATTTAGCTTTATATCTATTCTACTACTGTTCATTAACTATCAAACACAACGATAACTGGTACAAACTCACTGATTATATGGGATGCAAGAGGAAATAAATATAGCGATTAGTATAAAACTACTGATTCTAAGAAGTGAAATATATAAGCTTAGCTCTAAGTTGATGTTGTCGACAGCCACTGCTCTCTAGCCGTTCTTACGTGGTCGGCCTCCCCTCCACCAAAACCTATCGCGATTACTCCACATGTGTAGCAGCCATCCATATTCAACCTATACATCGGGATCACTATGCCACTTTACATCGTGACTCTCTCTCTTGGACATCGACGATTATGGATACGCTTCCAGATCGCGATGCTTTTTTAATAATTCGATCGTGATTTTTGAATTGGGAAAATTAGGGTTTAGGGGAGTAATTGGGAAGACGAAGACTTTTTCCTGTTCTTATTATAGTTTTGAGAGGAGAAAAAACCGTGAAGTGTTAAAAGGACCGATAGAGGCCATAGAAAATTTTAGCAAAATTTTCATGAATTATTGGCGGGACTGATAATGGAGTTTCTCTGTTTATTTTTATATTTTAAAATTACCAACAGTTGCATATAGCCTGCAACACTACCAATTAATGCAACCAAAAGCAAGTTTTGTTGTAGTGTCCATTCTTCGATTCGCCTAACTCCTCCTTAAAATTAGAAAACTAGTATTCAACCTCCGTCCTCCACCATCACGAAATGCCACGAAACTCATACCAAAAATACTACGCCCTGCCCGATTCCAACGATGCATACGCTACCTTCTAATTTGAAGCGTATCGCGAGCCATTAATTTTTGAAGTTTTGGTATATTTTTCTTGCTTACTATAAAATCGCCATAACTCCTTCGATTTCCAATGAAAACTCAAACGATCAATTTCTAAAAATACTAGAGATCTACATGAACAACTTTTGTGTTTAATGATTAGGCTAAAAGTTGATGGTTAGGGATGTGGTGATTTTTAAAGGTTGAAATGGAATTTTATTTCTTTGTTGTTTGCACATGAACAGAATTGATGAAATAGCAGTAATAATGGCAGCAGATCAAAAGTGAAAATGGACATGTAAGTGTAAACATATATAGGCAACCAAATCGAACTAAGGCAAAAGGGGAAAAAAGTAAAAAAAAACAAGGAGGACAAGGGACTAGGAGACAAGTATGTGAAGGGGAACAATGGATGGGGAAGCAAAAGGGCAGGGAGACCACACCACACCACATCATATCTCATCATGTACGAACCGTGAACGACGGAAAATAAAATATCGCGTATAGAAATGTGACGCGATTTCAAAACTAAAATAAAACACACTGGATATCAAGGTCTGATAAATTTTATAAAAACCAACGTTCGACGTAAAATACATTAATGACAATTTAAATAATTTCCAAATTAGAATTTATAAAAAATTCCATAAAATCATTTTATTATCAAAATGATTTTCTTTTTTATTTTGAAATCTCAAATCGAATAATTAAAATCAATTAAATATTCCAAAAATCACCATGTAAAATTTTGGGTCATTACAGCAACGAAAGAAAAAAATTCAGTCTTCTCAAATCACACAGCGGTAAAAGAATGACCGCGCCTACGTTGCCAGTAGGTCACCCACCTACACCCACTACAAGGGGAGGGGGGATTTCCGACGGCTGAAAACCGTCGGCGGCCGTCGGAAGCCGTCGGCGGCCGTCGGAAAAAGCCGTCGGAAATGAAGGCGTCGGGGAGCAGTATTTCCGACGGCTACCGACGGGTGATGCCGTATACATTATCGACGGTTTCCGGCGGTTTCCGGCGGTTTCCGACGGCTTCCGACGGCCGTCGGAAACCGTCGGAAACCGTCGGAAATCAGGCCAATAAGCCGTCGGAACCCGTCGGAAACCGCCGGAAAATTTCGACCAATAAGCCGTCGAGAGCCGTCGGAAGCCGTCGGAAACCTGCTGTTTTTTTTTAAAATCTGCTGCAAATAGAGCCTTCCAACCACATTTCTCTTCCAAACACTACAATATCAATACTGCACAATCAAATAAACAATAATCCAACCAAACATGCAAACCAATACTCCAAAATATTCAATAGACACAGAAATAAACTAAATTAGAATAAAAATAAAATACAAAATATACATAACATTCCAACATTAACAATAATACTAACAATAACTGTTCTAATCATGCATATCCTGATACAGCTACAGAACCAAGTGTATTATACATAATTATACATATCAACAATTAATTGTTCCTTCTACCAAATCATTGTAAACTAAAACTAAACATACCTGCACGAACGAATTAGAAAGCAATGAATCAATCTGCCCCAGATCCAGAGCCAGCCGATGAAGGGAAGCGGCCACCAAACTGCTGCATGTACTCAAATAACTGTGCCGTCTGCATGGCCTGTTGGCGGTTCTGCTCCTCCAACTGCTGAACTCTAGTCTGTAATTCTTCTATACTTGCTAGCTCGCTCTGAGGTCTACTCCGCCGTCTCCTACTCTGACTACTGGACTGCAATAATTGAAAAATAAATAAAATCAAAGTTTATTGTTTTGAAAAGGTAAGAATATCATATTTTAAGTATTTTAAGAAAAATTAAATTATTTACCGCTAAATTGCCAAATCCGTATCGTCGACCATGCTCTGGTGGACTCATAACGGACTCAAAAATAATGTCCTCTTCATCGGTCGTCAGCTGCTCTCGACCCGTATCAGAAAGGAGTTTCTGTCGCTGCTCCATAAACATCTCCTGCATTGACAAATTAATAATATCATATCTTATTTCATAATAATTTGACAACTAAAACAATTACTAATACTGAATAAAATGAAATATGCTTACATGGCTTTTACTGGATTTATCGTCCTGCCATGTGTACGAAACAGTCCCGTCTGGATTAACATGCTCAACAGCATGCGTACGGGTGAACACGTCCATATAGCTGACAGGACCATGTGCCTCGGCTTCCTGAAGTTGATTGTTACATACAATTATTATACATTTAAAATCATATAGCATAAACTATTTACATTTATTATTCAGTAATTAAATTTACCAACTCCTGCCGATACTGCTGAAACGACTTCGATCCTCCGCGATGAGTAACGGGATTCTTATTTCTATTTGCAGAGTTTCTATCTGACTCTGCCTGTACATTCAAAATTTGATACATTATTTTTCAATCACGTTAAATTAATAATTGAAAAAAAATTAGTATACTTGCCTTCGCCTCGTCCGTCTCCCAGTAGCTCAACCAAGCTTGCCACACGCTCTCCCCCATCCACCGTGGTCTCTTCCCGGATTTCTTAACCTCAGATATCGTGTCTCTGTAGTTCTTTCGCATCTTCCTCATCCAGTATGCTCGTGCCAGCTGCATATCATCTGTCTGGATGTCTATCTCAGCCTGTGTTAAAAAAAGATTACACTTTAAACGATAAACGGTAGAAAAACGACAAAAACGAATTAAAAATGGAAAACATAAAAATTACACATACTAGGACATCCTGCCATATGCACTCTATGATGTGCGGAGGGATGGTATCCCACTTTGGCCAGCACGCACTCATCCTACTACGATATGCTGCTCTGGAGACGTCCAACACTACCTTAGTGGGTAGTAGCTCGAACCCCCTGTTTTTAAGTACGATACAGATAAGTACATACGTATAGTATAGAAAAAATAAGATGATGAATAAGATTTAATTTTTACCCATCTGCTTTGGGGGCTAACGTAACAACTGGACGGTGTGGCGCTTGCGATGGGCCACTGCCATCGCCTCCTGAAGAACGGGAAGAGCTCCTCCCTCTATGTGACATAATGATAAACCTGTGACGTTTACACATCATTATATAAGAGAATAAAAACATGATAATGAAATATATTTCATATGAACATGACATCAATGGTATAAATTGCTTAATTATAATGACTGAAATGTAAATAGACATGTAAGTTTGTTATACCTGATTCATGATGGGTGTACTCTTCCTACGATAAGCAGAGTTCATTGCATTTTTAATAAAAATTGCTAAATAAATGACAAATTGAAATAACATAAAACAATAGTAAACGGATTTAGTTTCATAGTTACATCAATTTCATAATACATCAAGAATTCAACATAGTTACATCAATTGCAAAAAAACAGATTCAAATTTATATCAGTCATCATCGTCTTCTGATTCAGATTCGGTCTCGTTTTCGACGATATTTTCCTCTGCACTGTCAAACGCTTCTACCATTTGACAAAATAATCAATCATTTTTCCTATTTGACAAAATGAGAAGTTCAAAATTTAATATTTATTTTGAAGAATACACATTCGAAAAAGATTATTTTCATGTTCGTATAATATTTTGAATTTAAAGAACAACTTCACAAATTTAAAAATATTTTCAAATAGGGCACATTTCATTTTTTAACGTACGTAACGATTAAAAATATATAATTTTTTTTCATTGGTCAGACATCCTACCTCCCATTACAAACACAGTAAGCATTTACATTTCGTATATTACTTCGTCCCAAACGATTCAATAAAATTTCGGCAGCATTTCCCTTTTGTTCCCTGCATTGTACACAAATGCGTGTACGCAGGAAACAAAAAAGAAAAGTTAGGGCGAAATTTTATGAACCGTTTGAGACGAAGTAGTATACAAAATGTAAATTCTTACTGTGTTCATAACTTGTCCAATACAGGGACAAATCCGACAAACATTGTACCAGATGAATATAAATGGTCGTTTTTCGAAAAAAACGACTATTTATACAACGATCATGTACAACACTCGTCAGACGGGGCCAAAAACTCTCTAAGGGACATTTGTCGGTTAACATGCGCGCATTTTACTCAAAAATACAGTTTTACTCACTGTTCACATTTATATATTAATTTCACACATTTATTCGACGTATTACGCATCAACTTAGGGCTGGTTTAACATTTTGTCATTTTTCAATACACACAATTATAATTTAGAGTAATGCATTTTTTTTGTGTCATAAGTAAAAACGTGCACAATATAATACTCCTAGTTCATTCAATCATTTTATCTTATTCCAAATAACGTATACAATCGTCGAATCAAGGCATACACAACAAAATACATATACATGAACATGCACAAATTATACGTGTTTATCACAATTTCACGATAAAAGATGAAATTGGTATACCATGTGATGCTATAAACCGTTATTACGCTAGTGGAAACAATTGCAATCATTAATTCGCCCTAATTTATCAATTTATGCAAATCTATAATTAGGGTAAAAACTGAATTTTTCATAAAAATAAGAGATTATACCTGAGATTAAGAGTACTGAAGCTTGATTAGAGTGCGTTGGAAGATCCGGAAGCTAAAAATTAGGGATTGGAAGCTTAGGGGTTGAATTTGGGGGGTTTTTTGGGTTTTTTTCGTATGAAATGGAGGAGGAAGAAAGGGCTCGGCTGGCTGGTATAATCGCAAATTTGCGACGGCTTCCGACGGCCGCCGACGGCCCGTCGAAAGCCGTCGGAAAATGGCCGTCGGAAGCCGTCGGTCTTGGCTGTCGGTATTCTGCCTTTTTCTTGTAGTGACCACCCCTCCTTCCTATCCCCGCCTGTATGTGCGGCTATGCTAACTCTCCTATAGTCATGCCTGCAGTGATGGGAGTGATTACCGATTTACCAATTTAGGGTTGATTAATTGATTTTTATTATTTAAACCAATGTTTATTTAGGATTAAGTATAATTTATTGATTAAACCAATGTTTATTATTATTGAAAAATAATCGGTGAAAGTTTATCGAGATTATTTGAGACTTGAATATGAATAATAAATGTAACGACCCAGAATTTTTAATAATTAAAATATGAGTATTTAATTAATTTTAAATATTAATAAGTGAATTAATAAGTCAAATAAACTTTTATTTGAATTATTGGATTTAATTGGATAATTAAATCGATAATTTAATACGTTAAATTATGGAAATAATTGAAAATCAGGTTAAATATGATTTAAAATGATTTGTAAAATTTTATTTTATCATGTTGAAGTTAGAACAATATTTTAGAACTTTTAAAATCGAATTAAAAGTTAATTTGTGAAAATTGAATATTTTAATATTAAAATCGACTAGTGAAAATAGTCAATCTTTGAACAGTCTCAGAATTGAATGAAACCAGTTCCATTGGATCCGTAATAGTTAGTTATTACCGGATTTCAATTTTTGTGTCAATCGGAGTTATCGTTTGATCGTGGCAGCTCGAAACGCATCGATTTATTTTTAATTTTAATTTGGCGAGTTAAAATAGCCATTTTTCAAAAAGTCTTGGATTTCGACGAAACCAGTTTCATCGGATCCATAATGTGATATTATTGTAAGGTTTCAAATTTCGTGTCAATTGGATTTACCGTTTGTCCGGTACAAATTAAAACGCCTAGAAATCGATTTAAATCGGTTTAATTTAAATTGAACGTTTATAGCCATAACTCGCATAGATGTCCGAATTAGCTTTCGAAACATGTTCCATTGTGTCCGAAACGCGGGGTAAACCTTAGAAACGCTGGTTACGGCGCGTAAATCGGAGTTCGGAATTTTCGGATGAATAGTGTTCGATTTTCTTCTATAAATAGGCTCATAAATCTAAAAAAATAAAATAAACAAAACCCTAACCCTAACTAAACTGCAGCCGCCTCTATCAAATGAATGGTCGAAATTGTCCCAAATTCATCCCTCAATCACTCACGATCCATCAACAATTAGAAGAAATCACCAACTAGGAAGTTGTAGAGGGGAGTGTGTTCTTTAGATCCATACGGTTGAGATCTGAAACGACGTCGCGTAGGAGGAGAAAAAGGGGCCGACAGGGGGGAGCTGCGCACGCAAAACGAGGCATCAGGAGGTGGCCGAGTTGGTCAGTGCTTGGGCCGAAGGTAGAGGAAGTCGAGAGCTTCGTGATGGTGGTAGTTTGATGAAGTATAGTCGAGTGATGGAGGAGCAAATGCTAACCCTAGTTCGTGATGTTATGGGTTCTTTTGTGCGGCCATCTTCCTGTAGGAAGAAACGTGAGGGAGAGGGAGAGTGGGGGCACGGTCCAGATGAGCTGATGCAAGATCCAACGGCTTGTGTTAGCTGTAGGTTTAAATATTTTAGTTTATGTTGTAATTAAGTTATAAAATCGTGTACAATCTTTAAAAATTCATAACTTTTTCATACGAGGTCGAAAATGCGCGAAACCAGTTGCGTTGGAATCATATGGACGAGCACTACGCGATGGAGTTGGTTTGGAGTCGTTTGGAGTTAGTGAGAATTTTGGGTAAAATTAAACGTCCGTTTAATTTTATTCGAAATAAATCGCTAAAACGGAAATAAAATCAAGGTGAGAACTTCTCACTCAATCGAATCAGTTTCGATTTTATTTTAAATAGTTAGATTTAAAATATTTGAATGCATGTTTGAATGATGATTGTTATCTATTGATTGTTAAAATAGACATTATACGCCGTTAGTAAGCGGATGTTATTTATTAAAAACATATACCGCGAATATTTCATAAACAGTGAAATTGGTATTATATATAATAGCAATATATATATATTGGCATATGTATATATTGGAGTTATTGATTTCCCGCAATTTTTTGTTTAGCGGATGAGACCCTATTACGCCGTTATTAAGCGGATAATATTTAAATCCCATATACCGCGATAATTTCGTACTGGAGCGAAATTGGTATTGTGCTAATGTTTGTGAATGCAGGAAAACAGGTTGGAGGGATCCAACTGGATTCCTCAACAGTTTTTATTTGATTTCAGATATTTTGATATTTGATGGATTATCATATCGATATATGATATCGTTGTTGTCGTGATTGACTATTTGGTGTGTAGCATCATTGGACCAAATTTGGAATTTTAAAATATTTTCAAAGTGATTTTTGAAAGTATACGTTTATAAAATATTTTTGGAATTGATCCATATTAAATAAATAAACGTTATAATTTTTAAAGTTATAAAAATTATGATTTTAAGAAATATAGTTAAAAACTAATTTTTGAGAATATGATGCTAATGATTTTATAAAATAGTTAAATCGGAATTTTTGAATTTATTGTGAAAAGTATATATATAGGATTTATAAATTTGATTTTTTTTATAAATCAAGAGAATGATGAAATTATAAAGGAGATTAAAGATGTTTTAAAATAATAGTATAAATTGATTTTATAAAGGATTTATAAATTGATATTTACAAATTAAAACATTTGAATTATAAAACGAGTTTTTATAAGTGTTAGAATGAATTGTGAATGAATTTCATAAATGAATGAAATTTATAAAATTATAAATGATGAAGTTATAAGTGAAATTTATAAATAGTAAGATTTATAAATTTTGTGAAGTTATTAAAGAATATATTTGGATGAATAATTGAATCTTATAAGTTATAAGATTTATAATTATGAAGTTCAAAGGAACGATTTTTGCAAACGAATAAATTTATAAGTATTTAACTTATAATATGAACCATTGTTTTATAATTGAGTTATAAATCGAATAGGTTAATAAAGGAATTTATAAAAGGAAGTTGTTATAAATAAATAGAAATAGAATTTATAAACGTTGTTTTATAAATTCACAAACGACTTATTTTGATAAGTAAATTGCTGAAACCTATTAATGGAGTTATATTCACGTTTTTGAACTGTGAATAATCCTTTGAAATAAAATGAATAAAAGAGTGAAATTGATTAACGTAGTATATTCACGTTTTTGAATAGTGAATAAGATGTTAAAGAAATTGTTTTGAATGTGATATTTTAAACAGAATTAAAATGATCTAACGATGTTTTAAAATGTGTTGAGATTAGAAACCATAGATTTCAACATTCATTGTTGAAATAGACGTTTTCGAGGAATAAAAGGAAATAGTGGACTATAACACTGTTGTTATAGTAAATGATTTCCGAAAGGAAATGTTTTGTATAGTATTGGGATTTATATATCTATTTTAATTTCGAATCCCTATACTAGTGATTTTGGGTTGTCGTAACGATGTTTTACGCAACATTCGTTTTGGCCCAAATAAATATGTTTAAGAGAATGATTTCCTTAAAGAATGAAATATATACTTAATTTCGATTGAAGTATATTGAATATTTTCCAAGTGTTGAAAATAAAAGATTCGTGAATTACTTATTTAATAAGTATGGAAATGTTTTCCAATATAAAGTGAATATTTGGAGAATTTATCTTTTTGAAGATAAATTGAAATGAATAATTGAAAACGTATATGCATGAATATTTTGGAATATAAATTCACTAAGGAATTTATAAAAGGAAGTAGAACTTGTTTAAAAATAAATATTGATTTATTTTTGAAGTGTGAAAATTTTATATCTTGTAAAGATATTTTGGAAAATAAATAATTTGGAAAATTATTTGGAATCTGGTGATGTTGTGCATATCCATTGATAGTTCAATAACCGACTATCAATATTTCCCTTTAAATGGGTATTTGATGTGATTTGTTTGAATATGAATGCCACACTTATTTTTGAATAAGCGCTCACTATTCGGGTTAACCGGGAAAGGACCATGGGGTCGTATAACCCATTCCGAATATGTGATACGTCGTTGTGAATTGCATTGAAGACCGGTGTTGAAGACCGAGTATTTGCAAAAGCGATAGGATGACCTGTCGATTGACTCTGCACCGAGTTGCTCCGGTATAGAGTTCTCCATATGTGATGGTGAATCCGATCAGGATTGTGAATATCCGGATTGCAAGGACTTCTTTGTAAGTGCCTTCGGTTCTGTTCGAGCCCGGAACAGACTTGTATGGATTGTATGTCTGACATTACAAGTTGAGATATAAAGCCGATTTCTTTCAAATATATTTCTGTTGGTGGCGGAGAATTTATTCTTTTAGCTTAACACCCTTCTCTGAGACGTACGAGCTCAGAGGTTATGTTGTTGAAGGTTATCAGCGATATATTCCCAATTTGGTAATGTGACATGCTGAGTGTTGCTGAAATGATCATTGTGTTGATTATTTGTGATAGGATCGTTTATTTGATCGTCTATCCTTGTGATCATTGTGTTGATCATTTGTTGACCCAAAGCATGGCTTTTGTATAAAGTATGTTTTTGTGGACGTGAATTCATCGAGCCTCACACCCCGTGAATGGTCAAAACAGGAAAGATGCGGCAAGGTTATGAGGGGTAGCGCCCTTTAGGATGTGTGCATTTCCTTCTGGAAAAGGGTGGTATCATGGTATGGAGCCCAGATACTTACTCATGTTGAAAACACTTTGTTATGATTGTGTGAATTGATTACGAGCGCTCGGTTAAAAGGTCCCAAAGGACCGGGGGATGGCATATTCGGTCAGTTGTTACTCGGTTAGGGGTAACCCGGCCTTGTGTTGGTAGAGATCCGGTTTGGTTCTCGGGGATGTCCATCCAGAGGCATTCTCATGTGGCAATGGGAAGTTCCTTGGCCTGATCATTCGTTGGAAATCCAAAGAAACAATACGTGACTTGTACGGTATTAGTTGTAGAACCTGCTTCCTCAGGAGGTAGCTATAGTAGGCATAATATAATGGTACCTATGCTGGCTAAGATTTATATTCTACTTTCGAAATGAATTTCTTCTACACTATGCACTAATAATAATATCAAAATTGATTTGATTTTAATGCGTATCAAGCATGTTTGGCTATCATAAGGAGAAATCTTCTCCAAGTCTGCGTTTGCATTGTGTGTGTGGCAGGAGGTCTTATGGTAGTCTCATTTTTAAAAGCATTGCGAATTGACTTTAAAAATATTCCTCTATTTTGTTTTCAAAGATAAATAAACTGTTTTGAGTTCTCACACCAGTCACATGACTGACTTGGGGTTTATTGTTTTCCTTCCTAAACTCTGGGTGCCCACCAATTTCCACACGGGCAGTTAAGAGTTAGGTTTATCAGGATATTCTGGATATTCTGGAGTTGCTGGAGGCAAGCTGGATGGCATAGTGTATTACTAGTATATAGTATTTCTTTTTCCGCTGCACTATATGTTGTTGTTGTACACTCTGATGATATGATGTAATGTAATGTGATGTAATGTAATAACTGATATAGTTCTTTGTTTAAAGATTTTTCATTTATTATTATATGTTGTTCCGCTGCGAATTGTGAGATTCTGATGTTGTTCAGTTATTTTCTATTCTTTGTTGTTTTCCTATTCCATTCTATGTTCTCTATTCTCTTTTTCTTCTATTTTAAAACTTCTATTCTCTATCTTCTCTATTTTCTATTTTCTCTTCTCCCTATTTTCTGTTTTCTTCTTACTCTTCTTTTGCCTTTTTATTCTTCTCTTTTCTTAAATTCTTTTTCTTAAAAACCATAACATTTCGGGTTTTTGGCCTTCGATTTCTCGGCAGTCGATAAAGTGAGTATCGATGTTGAATTTTCGAAAGTCGAAAATTTTCCGTTTGTTACATTTGGTATCAGAGCTTATGGTTAAGCGACAACCATGGTTCTGTTGGGTATTACTCATTAGAGATAGAGTCAGTAGTACTTTAGAATGAGTTGAGTGTAATAATAGCTATGAGAGCGTATTTGTTAGTGAATATAAAATTGTTTTATATTGTGATGATTGGTTTGTTGAGTGGCATATGAACTTTCGTCAGCGTGGTCTCGACAACTATGTCGAAGGGGTTTCTAAACACTTGAATAGAACAATTCGACACAGTATTGTTTTAAATTGGGTAAATGAAATAATTTTACCTTGAGTATATTTTATATATAAAGAAATAATTTTTCAGAATTATTAAAGTGTATATAAGTTGATTGTTTAGTTGTTTGAATAATCTAAATAAAAGAACAATTGTATAAGCAAATGAATTATAAGAATTGAATTATAATTAAAGTGATATTGATATCAAAGTAAATTAATAAAATTAAGTGATGGATATGAACTTGAGTTATGTAAATGAAATTCAACTGTTGTAAATGAATTGAATGAATGGATTAAATGAATCAATTGAATGTGAATAATTGATATGAAATGATGAATATAAGTGTTAATTCATTAAAATCTAATGTTATTAGAAAGTTGAATAGTTGAATAAAATCAATTTAATTTAAACCAATTGATAAGCAAAGGAATTTGGTTGTATTTAATATACATTGGTTGTTATATGATTGTTAGTTGATTGATTGTATATAATTCATTAAGAATTAATGAAATTGAAAACTAAAGTAATTGAAATTCGATTGGAAGTTAAGTAAATCTTAAATAGAAGTGAATTTGATTTGGAAGTGAACCAACTTGAATATGAATTAGTGAATATAAACTAATTGAAAATAAATGTTAGTAAACCCAATGTAAATGAATCAAATGTGATTAAATTGAAAAACCATTTCATTGAATATTAATGAGAATATGAATGAATATTGATTTGGTTATGGATGATAGTTGGTTGATGGTTTCATTTGTTGCTTTAGTTGCATTTGGTATATTATATAGTTGTTATGTTAATATATGTTGTATATTGAGATTATTTTCATATATGCATGTTCTCATGTTGTTTGTTGAGTGTTTAGTAGGTGTGGATCGCGTTTGCTTCGCATTTGGAGCTCGCTTTCGCGCTATATTAGCCGTATATGCTCGCTAATAAAATATAAGGTACATATCTCGGATTACATACCGTACTTTTATACTTTTTCCCTGCGGGATGCCTCATTACTTGATGAGATGTATATTTGTGATATATATACTGTCATTTTTTTTTCGGATCGAGCCGCGCAAAGGAGACTATGGCGAATTTTTCCGGAAATTTAAGGCGTTAGAAAAAATTTGGGAATATTGGGAAAATTTTGAAAACTTTAACTTTGATTTTGGAATTGAAAGTTAAACAATAGTAATTGTTTTTGAAAAGATAACTAAGTATGATTTGAAAACTTAGTAAGTGTTATAAGAAGTTTAAAAATTTGTTTTGGGAAAATTAATAAATTCTGCCACTTTTCTTACTTGTTAATTTCGAGGACGAAATTCTTTTAAGGGGGGAAGATTGTAACGACCCAGAATTTTTAATAATTAAAATATGAGTATTTAATTAATTTTAAATATTAATAAGTGAATTAATAAGTCAAATAAATTTTTATTTGAATTATTGGATTTAATTGGATAATTAAATCGATAATTTAATACGTTAAATTATGGAAATAATTGAAAATCAGGTTAAATATGATTTAAAATGATTTGTAAAATTTTATTTTATCATGTTGAAGTTAGAACAATATTTTAGAACTTTTAAAACCGAATTAAAAGTTAATTTGTGAAAATTGAATATTTTAATATTAAAATCGACTAGTGAAAATAGTCAATTTTTGAACAGTCTCAGAATTGAACGAAACCAGTTCCATTGGATCCGTAATAGTTAGTTATTACCGGATTTCAATTTTTGTGTCAATCGGAGTTATCGTTTGATCGTGGCAGCTCGAAACGCATCGATTTATTTTTAATTTTAATTTGGCGAGTTAAAATAGCCATTTTTCAAAAAGTCTCGGATTTCGACGAAACCAGTTTCATCGGATCCGTAATGTGATATTATTGTAAGGTTTCAAATTTCGTGTCAATTGGATTTACCGTTTGTCCGGTACAAATTAAAACGCCTAGAAATCGATTTAAATCGGTTTAATTTAAATTGAACGTTTATAGCCATAACTCGCACAGATGTCCGAATTAGCTTTCAAAACCTATTCCATTGTGTCCGAAACGCGGGGTAAACCTTAGAAACGCTGGTTACGGCGCGTAAATCGGAGTTCGGAATTTCCGGATGAATAGTGTTCGATTTTCTTCTATAAATAGGCTCATAAATCTAAAAAAAATAAAATAAACAAAACCCTAACCCTAACTAAACTGCAGCCGCCTCTATCAAATGAATGGCCGAAATTGTCCCAAATTCATCCCTCAATCACTAACGATCCATCAACAATTAGAAGAAATCACCAACTAGGAAGTTGTAGAGGGGAGTGTGTTCTTTAGATCCATACGGTTGAGATCTGAAACGACGTCGCGTAGGAGGAGAAAAAGGGGCCGACAGGAGGGAGCTGCACACACAAAACGAGGCATCAGGAGGTGGCCGAGTTGGCCAGTGCTTGGGCCGAAGGTAGAGGAAGTCGAGAGCTTCGTGATGGTGGTAGTTTGATGAAGTATAGTCGAGTGATGGAGGAGCAAATGCTAACCCTAGTTCGTGATGTTATGGGTTCTTTTGTGCGGCCATCTTCCTGTAGGAAGAAACGTGAGGGAGAGGGAGAGTGGGGGCACGGTCCAGATGAGCTGATGCAAGATCCAACGGCTTGTGTTAGCTGTAGGTTTAAATATTTTAGTTTATGTTGTAATTAAGTTATAAAATCGTGTACAATCTTTAAAAATTCATAACTTTTTCATACGAGGTCGAAAATGCGCGAAACCAGTTGCGTTGGAATCGTATGGACGAGCACTACGCGATAGAGTTGGTTTGGAGTCGTTTGAAGTTAGTGATAATTTTGGGTAAAATTAAACGTCCGTTTAATTTTATTCGAAATAAATCGCTAAAACGGAAATAAAATCAAGGTGAGAACTTCTCACTCAATCGAATCAGTTTCGATTTATATTTTAAATAGTTAGATTTAAAATATTTGAATGCATGTTTGAATGATGATTGTTATCTATTGATTGTTAAAATAGACATTATACGCCGTTAGTAAGCGGATGTTATTTATTAAAAACATATACCGCGAATATTTCATAAACAGTGAAATTGGTATTATATATAATAGCAATATATATATATTGGCATATGTATATATTGGAGTTATTGATTTCCCGCAATTTTTTGTTTAGCGGATGAGACCCTATTACGCCGTTATTAAGCGGATAATATTTAAATCCCATATACCGCGATAATTTCGTACTGGAGCGAAATTGGTATTGTGCTAATGTTTGTGGATGCAGGAAAACAGGTTGGAGGGATCCAACTGGATTCCTCAACAGTTTTTATTTGATTTCAGATATTTTGATATTTGATGGATTATCATATCGATATATGATATCGTTGTTGTCGTGATTGACTATTTGGTGTGTAGCATCATTGGACCAAATTTGGAATTTTAAAATGTTTTCAAAGTGATTTTTGAAAGTATACGTTTATAAAATATTTTTGGAATTGATCCATATTAAATAAATAAACGTTATAATTTTTAAAGTTATAAAAATTATGATTTTAAGAAATATAGTTAAAAACTGATTTTTGAGAATATGATGCTAATGATTTTATAAAATAGTTAAATCGGAATTTTTGAATTTATTGTGAAAAGTTTATATATAGGATTTATAAATTTGATTTTTTTTATAAATCAAGAGAATGGTGAAATTATAAAGGAGATTAAAGATGTTTTAAAATAATAGTATAAATTGATTTTATAAAGGATTTATAAATTGATATTTATAAATTAAAACATTTGAATTATAAAACGAGTTTTTATAAGTGTTAGAATGAATTGTGAATGAATTTCATAAATGAATGAAATTTATAAAATTATAAATGATGAAGTTATAAGTGAAATTTATAAATAGTAAGATTTATAAATTTTGTGAAGTTATTAAAGAATATATTTGGATGAATAATTGAATCTTATAAGTTATAAGATTTATAATTATGAAGTTCAAAGGAACGATTTTTGCAAACGAATAAATTTATAAGTATTTAACTTATAATATGAACCATTGTTTTATAATTGAGTTATAAATCGAATAGGTTAATAAAGGAATTTATAAAAGGAAGTTGTTATAAATAAATAGAAATAGAATTTATAAACGTTGTTTTATAAATTCACAAACGACTTATTTTGATAAGTAAATTGCTGAAACCTATTAATGGAGTTATATTCACGTTTTTGAACTGTGAATAATCCTTTGAAATAAAATGAATAAAAGAGTGAAATTGATTAACGTAGTATATTCACGTTTTTGAATAGTGAATAAGATGTTAAAGAAATTGTTTTGAATGTGATATTTTAAACAGAATTAAAACGATCTAACGATGTTTTAAAATGTGTTGAGATTCGAAACCATAGATTTCAACATTCATTGTTGAAATAGACGTTTTCGAGGAATAAAAGGAAATAGTGGACTATAACACTGTTGTTATAGTAAATGATTTCCGAAAGGAAATGTTTTGTATAGTATTGGGATTTATATATCTATTTTAATTTCGAATCCCTATACTAGTGATTTTGGGTTGTCGTAACGATGTTTTACGCAACATTCGTTTTGGCCCAAATAAATATGTTTAAGAGAATGATTTCCTTAAAGAATGAAATATATACTTAATTTCGATTGAAGTATATTGAATATTTTCCAAGCGTTGAAAATAAAAGATTCGTGAATTACTTATTTAATAAGTATGGAAATGTTTTCCAATATAAAGTGAATATTTGGAGAATTTATCTTTTTGAAGATAAATTGAAATGAATAATTGAAAACGTATATGCATGAATATTTTGGAATATAAATTCACTAAGGAATTTATAAAAGGAAGTAGAACTTGTTTAAAAATAAATATTGATTTATTTTTGAAGTGTGAAAATTTTATATCTTGTAAAGATATTTTGGAAAATAAATAATTTGGAAAATTATTTGGAATCTGGTGATGTTGTGCATATCCATTGATAGTTCAATAACCGACTATCAATATTTCCCTTTGAATGGGTATTTGATGTGATTTGTTTGAATATGAATGCCACACTTATTTTTGAATAAGCGCTCACTATTCGGGTTAACCGGGAAAGGACCATGGGGTCGTATAACCCATTCCGAATATGTGATACGTCGTTGTGAATTGCATTGAAGACCGGTGTTGAAGACCGAGTATTTGCAAAAGCGATAGGATGACCTGTCGATTGACTCTGCACCGAGTTGCTCCGGTATAGAGTTCTCCATATGTGATGGTGAATCCGATCAGGATTGTGAATATCCGGATTGCAAGGACTTCTTTGTAAGTGCCTTCGGTTCTGTTCGAGCCCGGAACAGACTTGTATGGATTGTATGTCTGACATTACAAGTTGAGATACAAAGCCGATTTCTTTCAAATATATTTCTGTTGGTGGCGGAGAATTTATTCTTTTAGCTTAACACCCTTCTCTGAGACGTACGAGCTCAGAGGTTATGTAGTTGAAGGTTATCAGCGATATATTCCCAATTTGGTAATGTGACATGCTGAGTGTTGCTGAAATGATCATTGTGTTGATTATTTGTGATAGGATCGTTTATTTGATCGTCTATCCTTGTGATCATTGTGTTGATCATTTGTTGACCCAAAGCATGGCTTTTGTATAAAGTATGTTTTTGTGGACGTGAATTCGTCGAGCCTCACACCCCGTGAATGGTCAAAACAGGAAAGATGCGGTAAGGTTATGAGGGGTAGTGCCCTTTAGGATGTGTGCATTTCCTTCTGGAAAAGGGTGGTATCATGGTATGGAGCCCAGATACTTACTCATGTTGAAAACACTTTGTTATGATTGTGTGAATTGATTACGAGCGCTCGGTTAAAAGGTCCCAAAGGACCGGGGGATGGCATATTCGGTCAGTTGTTACTCGGTTAGGGGTAACCCGGCCTTGTGTTGGTAGAGATCCGGTTTGGTTCTCGGGGATGTCCATCCAGAGGCATTCTCATGTGGCAATGGGAAGTTCCTTGGCCTGATCATTCGTTGGAAATCCAAAGAAACAATACGTGACTTGTACGGTATTAGTTGTAGAACCTGCTTCCTCAGGAGGTAGCTATAGTAGGCATAATATAATGGTACCTATGCTGGCTAAGATTTATATTCTACTTTCGAAATGAATTTCTTCTACACTATGCACTAATAATAATATCAAAATTGATTTGATTTTAATGCGTATCAAGCATGTTTGGCTATCATAAGGAGAAATCTTCTCCAAGTCTGCGTTTGCATTGTGTGTGTGGCAGGAGGTCTTATGGTAGTCTCATTTTTAAAAGCATTGCGAATTGACTTTAAAAATATTCCTCTATTTTGTTTTCAAAGATAAATAAACTGTTTTGAGTTCTCACACCAGTCACATGACTGACTTGGGGTTTATTGTTTTCCTTCCTAAACTCTGGGTGCCCACCAATTTCCACACGGGCAGTTAAGAGTTAGGTTTATCAGGATATTCTGGATATTCTGGAGTTGCTGGAGGCAAGCTGGATGGCATGGCGTATTACTAGTATATAGTATTTCTTTTTCCGCTGCACTATATGTTGTTGTTGTACACTCTGATGATATGATGTAATGTAATGTGATGTAATGTAATAACTGATATAGTTCTTTGTTTAAAGATTATTCATTTATTATTATATGTTGTTCCGCTGCGAATTGTGAGATTCTGATATTGTTCAGTTATTTTCTATTCTTTGTTGTTTTCCTATTCCATTCTATGTTCTCTATTCTCTTTTTCTTCTATTTTAAAACTTCTATTCTCTATCTTCTCTATTTTCTATTTTCTCTTCTCCCTATTTTCTGTTTTCTTCTTACTCTTCTTCTGCCTTTTTCTTCTTCTCTTTTCTTAAATTCTTTTTCTTAAAAACCATAACATTTCGGGTTTTTGGCCTTCGATTTCTCGGCAGTCGATAAAGTGAGTATCGATGTTGAATTTTCGAAAGTCGAAAATTTTCCGTTTGTTACATTTGGTATCAGAGCTTATGGTTAAGCGACAACCATGGTTCTGTTGGGTATTACTCATTAGAGATAGAGTCAGTAGTACTCTAGAATGAGTTGAGTGTAATAATAGCTATGAGAGCGTATTTGTTAGTGAATATAAAATTGTTTTATATTGTGATGATTGGTTTGTTGAGTGGCATATGAACTTTCATCAGCGTGGTCTCGACAACTATGTCGAAGGGGTTTCTAAACACTTGAATAGAACAATTCGACACAGTATTGTTTTAAATTGGGTAAATGAAATAATTTTACCTTGAGTATATTTTATATATAAAGAAATAATTTTTCAGAATTATTAAAGTGTATATAAGTTGATTGTTTAGTTGTTTGAATAATCTAAATAAAAGAACAATTGTATAAGCAAATGAATTATAAGAATTGAATTATAATTAAAGTGATATTGATATCAAAGTAAATTAATAAAATTAAGTGATGGATATGAACTTGAGTTATGTAAATGAAATTCAACTGTTGTAAATGAATTGAATGAATGGATTAAATGAATCAATTGAATGTGAATAATTGATATGAAATGATGAATATAAGTGTTAATTCATTAAAATCTAATGTTATTAGAAAGTTGAATAGTTGAATAAAATCAATTTAATTTAAACCAATTGATAAGCAAAGGAATTTGGTTGTATTTAATATACATTGGTTGTTATATGATTGTTAGTTGATTGATTGTATATAATTCATTAAGAATTAATGACATTGAAAACTAAAGTAATTGAAATTCGATTGGAAGTTAAGTAAATCTTAAATAGAAGTGAATTTGATTTGGAAGTGAACCAACTTGAATATGAATTAGTGAATATAAACTAATTGAAAATAAATGTTAGTAAACCCAATGTAAATGAATCAAATGTGATTAAATTGAAAAACCATTTCATTGAATATTAATGAGAATATGAATGAATATTGATTTGGTTATGGATGATAGTTGGTTGATGGTTTCATTTGTTGCTTTAGTTGCATTTGGTATATTATATAGTTGTTATGTTAATATATGTTGTATATTGAGATTATTTTCATATATGCATGTTCTCATGTTGTTTGTTGAGTGTTTAGTAGGTGTGGATCGCGTTTGCTTCGCATTTGGAGCTCGCTTTCGCGCTATATTAGCCGTATATGCTCGCTAATAAAATATAAGGTACATATCTCGGATTACATACCGTACTTTTATACTTTTTCCCTGCGGGATGCCTCATTACTTGATGAGATGTATATTTGTGATATATATACTGTCATTTTTTTTTTCGGATCGAGCCGCGCAAAGGAGACTATGGCGAATTTTTCCGGAAATTTAAGGCGTTAGAAAAAATTTGGGAATATTGGGAAAATTTTGAAAACTTTAACTTTGATTTTGGAATTGAAAGTTAAACAATAGTAATTGTTTTTGAAAAGATAACTAAGTATGATTTGAAAACTTAGTAAGTGTTATAAGAAGTTTAAAAATTTGTTTTGGGAAAATTAATAAATTCTGCCACTTTTCTTACTTGTTAATTTCGAGGACGAAATTCTTTTAAGGGGGGAAGATTGTAACGACCCAGAATTTTTAATAATTAAAATATGAGTATTTAATTAATTTTAAATATTAATAAGTGAATTAATAAGTCAAATAAATTTTTATTTGAATTATTGGATTTAATTGGATAATTAAATCGATAATTTAATACGTTAAATTATGGAAATAATTGAAAATCAGGTTAAATATGATTTAAAATGATTTGTAAAATTTTATTTTATCATGTTGAAGTTAGAACAATATTTTAGAACTTTTAAAATCGAATTAAAAGTTAATTTGTGAAAATTGAATATTTTAATATTAAAATCGACTAGTGAAAATAGTCAATTTTTGAACAGTCTCAGAATTGAACGAAACCAGTTCCATTGGATCCGTAATAGTTAGTTATTACCGGATTTCAATTTTTGTGTCAATCGGAGTTATCGTTTGATCGTGGCAGCTCGAAACGCATCGATTTATTTTTAATTTTAATTTGGCGAGTTAAAATAGCCATTTTTCAAAAAGTCTCGGATTTCGACGAAACCAGTTTCATCGGATCCGTAATGTGATATTATTGTAAGGTTTCAAATTTCGTGTCAATTGGATTTACCGTTTGTCCGGTACAAATTAAAACGCCTAGAAATCGATTTAAATCGGTTTAATTTAAATTGAACGTTTATAGCCATAACTCGCACAGATGTCCGAATTAGCTTTCGAAACCTGTTCCATTGTGTCCGAAACGCGGGGTAAACCTTAGAAACGCTGGTTACGGCGCGTAAATCGGAGTTCGGAATTTCCGGATGAATAGTGTTCGATTTTCTTCTATAAATAGGCTCATAAATCTAAAAAAAATAAAATAAACAAAACCCTAACCCTAACTAAACTGCAGCCGCCTCTATCAAATGAATGGCCGAAATTGTCCCAAATTCATCCCTCAATCACTCACGATCCATCAACAATTAGAAGAAATCACCAACTAGGAAGTTGTAGAGGGGAGTGTGTTCTTTAGATCCATACGGTTGAGATCTGAAACGACGTCGCGTAGGAGGAGAAAAAGGGGCCGACAGGGGGGAGCTGCGCACGCATAACGAGGCATCAGGAGGTGGCCGAGTTGGTCAGTGCTTGGGCCGAAGGTAGAGGAAGTCGAGAGCTTCGTGATGGTGGTAGTTTGATGAAGTATAGTCGAGTGATGGAGGAGCAAATGCTAACCCTAGTTCGTGATGTTATGGGTTCTTTTGTGCGGCCATCTTCCATTAGGAAGAAACGTGAGGGAGAGGGAGAGTGGGGGCACGGTCCAGATGAGCTGATGCAAGATCCAACGGCTTGTGTTAGCTGTAGGTTTAAATATTTTAGTTTATGTTGTAATTAAGTTATAAAATCGTGTACAATCTTTAAATATTCATAACTTTTTCATACGAGGTCGAAAATGCGCGAAACCAGTTGCGTTGCAATCATATGGACGAGCACTACGCGATAGAGTTGGTTTGGAGTCGTTTGAAGTTAGTGATAATTTTGGGTAAAATTAAACGTCCGTTTAATTTTATTCGAAATAAATCGCTAAAACGGAAATAAAATCAAGGTGAGAACTTCTCACTCAATCGAATCAGTTTCGATTTTATTTTAAATAGTTAGATTTAAAATATTTGAATGCATGTTTGAATGATGATTGTTATCTATTGATTGTTAAAATAGACATTATACGCCGTTAGTAAGCGGATGTTATTTATTAAAAACATATACCGCGAATATTTCATAAACAGTGAAATTGGTATTATATATAATAGCAATATATATATATTGGCATATGTATATATTGGAGTTATTGATTTCCCGCAATTTTTTGTTTAGCGGATGAGACCCTATTACGCCGTTATTAAGCGGATAATATTTAAATCCCATATACCGCGATAATTTCGTACTGGAGCGAAATTGGTATTGTGCTAATGTTTGTGGATGCAGGAAAACAGGTTGGAGGGATCCAACTGGATTCCTCAACAGTTTTTATTTGATTTCAGATATTTTGATATTTGATGGATTATCATATCGATATATGATATCGTTGTTGTCGTGATTGACTATTTGGTGTGTAGCATCATTGGACCAAATTTGGAATTTTAAAATGTTTTCAAAGTGATTTTTGAAAGTATACGTTTATAAAATATTTTTGGAATTGATCCATATTAAATAAATAAACGTTATAATTTTTAAAGTTATAAAAATTATGATTTTAAGAAATATAGTTAAAAACTGATTTTTGAGAATATGATGCTAATGATTTTATAAAATAGTTAAATCGGAATTTTTGAATTTATTGTGAAAAGTTTATATATAGGATTTATAAATTTGATTTTTTTTATAAATCAAGAGAATGATGAAATTATAAAGGAGATTAAAGATGTTTTAAAATAATAGTATAAATTGATTTTATAAAGGATTTATAAATTGATATTTATAAATTAAAACATTTGAATTATAAAACGAGTTTTTATAAGTGTTAGAATGAATTGTGAATGAATTTCATAAATGAATGAAATTTATAAAATTATAAATGATGAAGTTATAAGTGAAATTTATAAATAGTAAGATTTATAAATTTTGTGAAGTTATTAAAGAATATATTTGGATGAATAATTGAATCTTATAAGTTATAAGATTTATAATTATGAAGTTCAAAGGAACGATTTTTGCAAACGAATAAATTTATAAGTATTTAACTTATAATATGAACCATTGTTTTATAATTGAGTTATAAATCGAATAGGTTAATAAAGGAATTTATAAAAGGAAGTTGTTATAAATAAATAGAAATAGAATTTATAAACGTTGTTTTATAAATTCACAAACGACTTATTTTGATAAGTAAATTGCTGAAACCTATTAATGGAGTTATATTCACGTTTTTGAACTGTGAATAATCCTTTGAAATAAAATGAATAAAAGAGTGAAATTGATTAACGTAGTATATTCACGTTTTTGAATAGTGAATAAGATGTTAAAGAAATTGTTTTGAATGTGATATTTTAAACAGAATTAAAACGATCTAACGATGTTTTAAAATGTGTTGAGATTCGAAACCATAGATTTCAACATTCATTGTTGAAATAGACGTTTTCGAGGAATAAAAGGAAATAGTGGACTATAACACTGTTGTTATAGTAAATGATTTCCGAAAGGAAATGTTTTGTATAGTATTGGGATTTATATATCTATTTTAATTTCGAATCCCTATACTAGTGATTTTGGGTTGTCGTAACGATGTTTTACGCAACATTCGTTTTGGCCTAAATAAATATGTTTAAGAGAATGATTTCCTTAAAGAATGAAATATATACTTAATTTCGATTGAAGTATATTGAATATTTTCCAAGTGTTGAAAATAAAAGATTCGTGAATTACTTATTTAATAAGTATGGAAATGTTTTCCAATATAAAGTGAATATTTGGAGAATTTATCTTTTTGAAGATAAATTGAAATGAATAATTGAAAACGTATATGCATGAATATTTTGGAATATAAATTCACTAAGGAATTTATAAAAGGAAGTAGAACTTGTTTAAAAATAAATATTGATTTATTTTTGAAGTGTGAAAATTTTATATCTTGTAAAGATATTTTGGAAAATAAATAATTTGGAAAATTATTTGGAATCTGGTGATGTTGTGCATATCCATTGATAGTTCAATAACCGACTATCAATATTTCCCTTTGAATGGGTATTTGATGTGATTTGTTTGAATATGAATGCCACACTTATTTTTGAATAAGCGCTCACTATTCGGGTTAACCGGAAAAGGACCATGGGGTCGTATAACCCATTCCGAATATGTGATACGTCGTTGTGAATTGCATTGAAGACCGGTGTTGAAGACCGAGTATTTGCAAAAGCGATAGGATGACCTGTCGATTGACTCTGCACCGAGTTGCTCCGGTATAGAGTTCTCCATATGTGATGGTGAATCCGATCAGGATTGTGAATATCCGGATTGCAAGGACTTCTTTGTAAGTGCCTTCGGTTCTGTTCGAGCCCGGAACAGACTTGTATGGATTGTATGTCTGACATTACAAGTTGAGATACAAAGCCGATTTCTTTCAAATATATTTCTGTTGGTGGCGGAGAATTTATTCTTTTAGCTTAACACCCTTCTCTGAGACGTACGAGCTCAGAGGTTATGTAGTTGAAGGTTATCAGCGATATATTCCCAATTTGGTAATGTGACATGCTGAGTGTTGCTGAAATGATCATTGTGTTGATTATTTGTGATAGGATCGTTTATTTGATCGTCTATCCTTGTGATCATTTTGTTGATCATTTGTTGACCCAAAGCATGGCTTTTGTATAAAGTATGTTTTTGTGGACGTGAATTCGTCGAGCCTCACACCCCGTGAATGGTCAAAACAGGAAAGATGCGGCAAGGTTATGAGGGGTAGCGCCCTTTAGGATGTGTGCATTTCCTTCTGGAAAAGGGTGGTATCATGGTATGGAGCCCAGATACTTACTCATGTTGAAAACACTTTGTTATGATTGTGTGAATTGATTACGAGCGCTCGGTTAAAAGGTCCCAAAGGACCGGGGGATGGCATATTCGGTCAGTTGTTACTCGGTTAGGGGTAACCCGGCCTTGTGTTGGTAGAGATCCGGTTTGGTTCTCGGGGATGTCCATCCAGAGGCATTCTCATGTGGCAATGGGAAGTTCCTTGGCCTGATCATTCGTTGGAAATCCAAAGAAACAATACGTGACTTGTACGGTATTAGTTGTAGAACCTGCTTCCTCAGGAGGTAGCTATAGTAGGCATAATATAATGGTACCTATGCTGGCTAAGATTTATATTCTACTTTCGAAATGAATTTCTTCTACACTATGCACTAATAATAATATCAAAATTGATTTGATTTTAATGCGTATCA
Source organism: Allium cepa (assembly GCA_030765085.1). Lineage (NCBI taxonomy): Eukaryota > Viridiplantae > Streptophyta > Magnoliopsida > Asparagales > Amaryllidaceae > Allium > Allium cepa. The sequence continues at coordinate 553,389,470 of CM060938.1, read as the reverse complement.
AGCATGTTTGGCTATCATAAGGAGAAATCTTCTCCAAGTCTGCGTTTGCATTGTGTGTGTGGCAGGAGGTCTTATGGTAGTCTCATTTTTAAAAGCATTGCAAATTGACTTTAAAAATATTCCTCTATTTTGTTTTCAAAGATAAATAAACTGTTTTGAGTTCTCACACCAGTCACATGACTGACTTGGAGTTTATTGTTTTCCTTCCTAAACTCTGGGTGCCCACCAATTTCCATACGGGCAGTTAAGAGTTAGGTTTATCAGGATATTCTGGATATTCTGGAGTTGCTGGAGGCAAGCTGGATGGCATGGCGTATTACTAGTATATAGTATTTCTTTTTCCGCTGCACTATATGTTGTTGTTGTACACTCTGATGATATGATGTAATGTAATGTGATGTAATGTAATAACTGATATAGTTCTTTGTTTAAAGATTATTCATTTATTATTATATGTTGTTCCGCTGCGAATTGTGAGATTCTGATGTTGTTCAGTTATTTTCTATTCTTTGTTGTTTTCCTATTCCATTCTATGTTCTCTATTCTCTTTTTCTTCTATTTTAAAACTTCTATTCTCTATCTTCTCTATTTTCTATTTTCTCTTCTCCCTATTTTTTGTTTTCTTCTTACTCTTCTTCTGCCTTTTTCTTCTTCTCTTTTCTTAAATTCTTTTTCTTAAAAACCATAACATTTTGGGTTTTTGGCCTTCGATTTCTCGGCAGTCAATAAAGTGAGTATCGATGTTGAATTTTCGAAAGTCGAAAATTTTCCGTTTGTTACAATAAATAATAGAATTTATATAGTATTTTTATTAAAAAATTTAAATAATACACAATCAAAATTTTCTATACTAATATTGTTTTATAACTTATTTGAGGTAGGATTTGAAGACAAAATTATAGATGTCAAAATAAAGAAAAAACAACGGAAAGATGAAGAGGTAAAATCATTAACTGACTCAATATCAACTTTATTTCATGTCAAAAATAGAAAATCTCAAACTTCAAGTCGAATTCAAGAAACCAATTTGGAACCTATAAATGAAGAGCTTATAGATGAAAATGTTGAAGTAGAAATTAATAATCAACATATTGCTGAAGTTATGGAGGATGAAAATGTTATTGGTAATTCTAAAGATGAAGATGTTAACGAATTAAGTACAATTGATCTTGAAATGGATGTCGATATCAATTATGATCCAGGATTGTGGGGAATAATTAGTGATACCAGAAGAATAATGCTAATTCAATGTGGTATAAATAAGATTATAAATGAAAATGACACATTTCCATAAAGCAAGATTGATGGTAGACACTTTTCTTGTAGACATTACATTTGTGGTTATCCACGTAGAGAAGAGCATGAAAGAAAATGGCTTGTATATTCAAATGAATGCGATAAAGTTTATTGTTTTTATTGTAAGATTTTTAAGCATGCACAAATGGTATCACAATTTTCAGGTGAAGGATGTGATGACTGGCATAATTTATCTAAAAAGCTAAAAGAGCATGAAGATAATCCATCACACAATGCAAATCTTATAAAATGGGTTGACTTGCACATGGGGTTTCAACAAAAGAAAACGATTAAGTAATGGAAGCTCAAATTGATAAAGAGAGACAATGTTGGAAAAAAGTACTTGTGCGTATAATTAGGTAGTCAAAACCCTTTCTAGAAATAACATACCATTATGTGAATCAAATGAGAAGATTTATGAGAAAAACAATGGTTTTTTACCAACTTATAGAATTTGTAGCTTAGATTGATCCAATTATGGAAAATCATCTTAGATGTGTGGTAAACAATTAAATAAATAATCATTAACCTAGCCACAAAATTCAAAATGAATTGATAAGTTTGCCAGCCAACAATATCAAAGTAACAACGCTTGCGAAAACATAGAAAGCAAAGTATTTTTTCATCATCCTTGATTGCATTTCGGATTTGAGTCATAAGGAGAAAATGTCTATTACTATAAGTTGTCTGAATATTGACGACGCAATTGATATCAGGGTGGAAGAATATTTTCTTGAATTCATAACTGTTGATGGTACATCCGAACTTAGCCTTTTTAAAGGACTTGAATTTTTTTTGGGATAATCTTCAACTTGATGTTATTGACGTGAGAGGACAAGGGTATGATAATGGTTCAAATATAAAAGGTAAATTAATAAGTTAAATAGGTTAATCTTAAACTTGATTATAAACTCTTGATTATTATTTTGTTAACCATTTTTATTTAATTTGCTATAGGTAAACATCAAGGGGTACAAAAAAGGTTACTTGATGTAAATCCTAAAGCCTTCGACATTTCATGTGGATGTCATAGTCTAAATCTTACTTTATGTGATATGGTAAAATCATATATAAAAGCTAGAAACTTTTTTGCATATGTGCAAAAGATTTATACTTTATTTTCTGGTTGAACTCGTCGATGGGAAATGCTTTGAACTCTGTGAAAGATTTAACTCCAAAATAATTATCCACAACTCGTTGGGAAAGTCATATTGAAAGTGTGAAATCGATAAGATTTCAATCATTGGAGCTAAAAAATGCTTTGATTGATATCGCAAATAATTCCAAAGATGACGTTGTGACGATAAAGAATAATGATATACAATCGATTGAAGAAAATTTTAGAGTTAATTATTTTCTATATATAATGGATCAGGTTTTAACTTCGCTTAAAGACTGATTTGAGAAATTTAAACATTATGAAGCAATTTTGGCTTTTTGTTAAATTTGAAATTCAAATTTCTTAATGATGAGGAATTGAAGGATTACATTGTTTTTTTTGAGAAAAATGTGTGATCCTCTACAGGAGAGGAGAGCACACATGCACATATATATTACAACAATAGAAAAAGAGCTGCCAACAAGCCTGGCAGGTAGCCAAAAAATACCCCCGTACAAAAGGAAAAAAAAAACAAACCCACCCAAACTCAACACCGACCTGAAACCAAGGCCTAAAGCGACAGCAGAAAAGAAGAAGCCGTCTAAAGAAACTGCCGCAACCGCAACCGCAACCTCAAAACTCCAAAATGAAAACATCTCAGAAAACTACAACTACACAAACCACTAACAAACTCCAAAACCACAAAACAACCCTCAATCAAAAGACTAAAAAGCTTTACGATTTAAACGAGGACTTCTCCTAATTATACCAGCTGAATAGCTCTTACTATTTCTTTTCCTTACGTTGGCAGCACGTAATAACTCTCTAGCATGGGAAGGAGAACGAGGAAATTTTCCTATAGACGCCAGACAACAATACATAACGAATCTAAAACCCCCAGTCCAATAATAAACGACTCTATCAGAACCGAGGTTATTGGGCTTAGAAACTGAGCAGATGCCTCTCACAATCTCTTCAAATTCTAAAGAATTAACTTCTCTAGCACTGGAATTCTCTGCCGCACGACTCAAAAACAATCTTTCTGAAGACAATTTTGAGTTTTGATCTACTTCCCTTAAAAAATTACTTGAATTCTTTCCAACGTAAGAACCAACTAAAACCAAATTATCTTCTAAGGCAATAGAATCAACCTCCACATCCACTGTATTTTCTATATCCCCAATATTAATATCAAAATAAGCTTTCAACTCCTTATTCATATGCTCCTTTTTTCTAATAAACTCATCTCTATCAAGTGAAATAGCTCAATATTAACAGGATAAACAGAATTAAAGAAATCCTGAGTACTGACACCATTAACAATATCTATCATATACAAACTCATTTGTGTATCAGTGATACTGAACATGCCATGCACAGCTGCCTTCGAATACTCAAAGAAATGATCCATTTCCAGATTAATATCTACTTTCTTAATATCAACTAGATTGGTAGCAGGATTAAAATACCAAACTTCATCAAAAATTTCTCCCCAATGATAATCTGCCTCTACATTTAAGACATCAGACATATTCTCTTTCAAACTCAATGCAACAATATCACCTGCAACATTTACATTATCAAGCAAGTCTGAACAATGGTGAGTTTCATCATCACAACCTTTCGGATACATAACCGTGCTAAAATCTAAATCAACATCAAAAGATTCCACTGTTAGATAAAACCTCTCAAAGCCCATAACATCATCCATTTTAATTTCTGAAATAGTGGTGTCATAGTGCACAGCATTAGATACATGTTCTAAGCAATATTCCAAGTTCTTATTTGCTTCACAAACCATGATCTCATCCAACTTAACTGCTAATAATGATGATAAAAATCTATCAAAAGCCACTCCCTGTTGGATGTTCACCTCATCTTCAATGATTGCAGAACTTCCATTATTCAAACAAAGCCCAAAAAAATCATCTACCATCTTAAGGTTGACAGTATAATCAGAGTTAAACTGTAGATCATCATTACCATTTTTCAATGTCAATGCATTTTTATTAACAAAAACTCCTTCCTGATTAGAACCAGCAACCTCAATTGGATCATCAATACATTCAACTCCTTCCTGATTAGATTCAGCAACCTCTATTGGATCAACATCACATTCAACTCCTATTTCAAAAGCTTCTATATCTTCATCAACCAGACAATTGAAACTATTGCTTGTTTTTAATTCGAAGATATCCTGAGATTTGGATCTTATTCCATTAACTCGAGTGAAACCACTATTTGTATCATCTTCATTACACTTAACAGCAACCTCCAAAATAGAGCAATTCTTACTAATAGCAACTGAAGTAATTAGATCCTTAGTATATTGAATAACAGAATAATCCATTAGCATAGGATCAAAGTCAATAATCTCGTCCTTATTAGAAGAAAAAGATATGTCGCAATTCAAATAATCAATGTCTAAGAAAAAAGTCGACTTATCTGAAATACCAAAATAATCATCTGGGTCTCCAAATCTGTCCCTATAACCCTTACCGATGTTTGGGGAATTAATCACATCGAAATGAGAGAACATTTCCTCCAATAGTTGAATCCCCTCTGTTTTCTGTTGCCATAGATTATCCAGAAGAATATTTTTGAGCATCATATATTTTAGTGTAAATTGGAATCCATGATCAATTAGTTGTGGCCCCGAATTGAAAGACTTTGATTTCATCGGTCCGAAATTCTTATCAAAACAAACATTGCGAGATGCAGAATTCACGATATCAGATTTCATCGAACAATAGAACTTCTTGTGACCAGTTCTACCACAAGCAAAACATCTTAAAGGGTGTCTACATCGATTAGCAAAGTGCCCGCGATCTCCACATCTATAGCAGATAATTTTACCGTTCTTGGAAACCCAATTTTTGAGACGAGGATTATTCCAAGAATAAGGGGTCGGAGATACACCCTCTTTAATAGATTGGACATAAGAGCGGTGAAAGGGATTACGTTTAGAAAAAAGAAGATCTGGAGAAGACGAATGCGATTTAGTATTATTGTATGAAAGATCCAAGTTTGAAAGACAGCAAGAAACAGACGACGTCGCCATATTAAGGATTACATTGTTAGATAACAAAAGATAGATCTTAAGGCTAATTTAACACTAGAGGGGGGTGAAGAGTGTTTATTGATTTTAGTGAATCTTTTAAAATCCTTTTTAGATTATAATTAAACAATGGAAAATCAACAATTAAAGATGCAACATAGACATATATAAATGCATTAAAAATAAAAAGTAAAGAGTTGGAGAGATCACACCAGAAATTTTTATATTGGTTCAGTGTTATTCTACATCCAGTCCTGTATAATTTCTTGTACAGTTTTCTTTTTAAATATCAAAATCAATACAATCTCAATTTCAAAGTTACGAGACACACCCTTTAGCTTTTCTAAGCTCTATGTACACTCACTAGATTCGGACAGGACATCAGCACACCCACTTGGATTCTAACGGGACACCATGCAAATCCACTTAATTTAAATGGGGCAAAAGGACACCCACTTGGATTTCAAGGACACCAAGAACATCCAGAGTATAAGAGTATGATTTGATATAGTTTACAGACTCAATTTCCTGATCTTAGTACAAATGATCCAATAACCTCTTGAATAACACTTTGATCTTGATTTGAGTGAGAGGGATCAGAGTGTAAACAATGGAGAATCAAATCTATATATTTTGAATTTGATTCTGGATGAATTTGAGAAGATTTTGAGTAGATTTTCGATTAGAATTCAAAAGAGTAAAAGAGGAGAGAAAATATGAGAAAGTAGTTAACAACAATTCGTTTTGAAAACCCTTATTTATAGAGAAACAACATTCATGTCCATTCGTGAAGAGATATGACGAAAACATACTTCCATTTAAATTTGAGTTTTGAAATTCCCGGCCTATTTTCGACATACATGTAGGGGATATGTTTACAAATTGTTTTGAAAATGTTAGGTTTTGTAAAATATTTTGATACTTTGTAAAATCATTTAAACAAAGGTTATACACATTTTAATCATAAAAAATCTTAAGAGAACTTTATAAAATTATTCTAAAATATTTTTGTATATAAAGTATTTAAATATGAATTTCTTTTGAAAGTGTGTGTGTGCGTGTATAAAGTACATGCGAATATATATTTAAAACCAAAGTTTAATAAGTAAATATACTTTTAAATACTATAACATTTAGAAAACATAAAACTAGAACGATATCAAAGTTTAATAGATAAAAATATATCTATAATAAAATACTTAAAAATTTAATCATTCAAAATATAATAATTTCATAATAAAAAAGTTAGGATTTAAGGCCATTTTGAAAAATCATTTTAAAAACAGAGATTCTTTAAAAATCACTTTTGAAATTCAAAATCATTTAAAATCAAAGAATAGATTTTAAAAACCTTTTTGAAAAATATAAGAGAGATCAAAGAAGTGAAACCAGGGTTTTAACAAAATAATCTGCGATTCTTTAACTTATCTTGATACCTTGAATCTTCAAAACTCACGAGTCTTCAATCTCCAACTCTTGAATCTCTATATCAACCTCTAGAATCTTCTCTTGATATTGTACAGTCTTCAAATCAACGCCTATTTAATATCCCACACTATATACTGCATATAACTTGATAAGAACATAAGTATCTATATTTTTTATAATCTCAAATGGTTGGTTTCATCAAACCAATGCCTAAGGTACTAACAATCTCCCTCTTTTTAATGATGACAACTATGTTTATAAAATATGATATAACCCCCCTTGAGTTACAAAACTCCCGCTTAATCTATACCCGGATATTTTATATATTTCTCCCCCTTTACCATCAAAAAAAATATAACCACAACCCCCCCAAAATTTAGGTACTATATAATATATAAAAAGGGATAAAGATGATATATAAGATTGATATGTAAATAAGATGTAATATCACAAACCAATGTTATTAATTACTTCAATCCAATACATACATTCATTCAAAAAAATCCAAGTCAATACATCAATTTAATCCAATACAAATATAAATCAAACCAAAAACAAGGCAAATCACAACTAATCCTAAATAAGTCAATTCACACCCATCCATACGTGTCATTTGTATATAATATTTTATTATAAAAACTTAAATAAAATCTTAACAAAACAAACCAATTATTCTAATCTTCCCTAGGAACTTTTACCCAACCATTAGAACCGAAAATCGGATATGCTTTGATTACATTCAAATATTCACTGTCTTTGTTAATGATACAACTTAGATTGTTGGTTGGTTCGACTTTTATAAGGAAAGAAATCATCCATTGAATCGCGTCAAAATGCTTTTCTTGTTCTTTAATCATCTGTACTTGACTCAATTCTAAGTGTCTTTGATTTCTAAGGATAAAAGTAAGAATATTCTTGAACGATTGAAGGGTTTATTCAAGATTTTACACAATTTTTGGTGTAGAGAAGCCATTTTTGAAAAGTTAAGTTTATAAATGAATTATGAGAAGAAAGAGAGTGGAAATGGTGTTTTTCTGGAGTGAATAGGTTTTTATAGGGGTGGGAAGTAGTTTGAAATGAATAGGTGTTTGGTAATTGTTTTATTTTGAAAATTAAAAAAAAAATTGTTTCTGCCCATTATATGTTGACATAGTTATACAAATGTCAACATATGTACCATATTTTATAAAAAAAAACTATCTTGCTGTATTTTTGTAAATAGCCTAAACTATTGTACTTTTATGGATTTTCAGAGATTAATAACGATATATATCAGCAAGGAACTTGATTTTATTGATGATCGTAGTTGAGTACATGGAAATAAACATAAAGATGCATGGATTAAAACTAAGATAATTCAAACTAAAAACTAGAAAATCAAAGGAAATACAACTAGGAAGAAGAACCTGAAAATGAAGCTTTTCCACTAATCTTGCGAATGATCTTTCCAAAGTACTTGTCTACTTTGTTGAAAAGAGAAGTGAATTTCTTAGATAATGATCCCTTAAGTTTCTTTTGGTTACTGACAATTTTCTCTTGATTTTTGAGAAGTTCTTTGTTGGATCAATGCAATGGCATTTCGACACTTTCCAAAGAAGTATCCTCGTCTTCTTGTTCTTCCTCCTCCATTTCCATTTCTTCTCATTCATCTTCCTCCTTTTCTTTTATTTGATGCTCCTCTTTCCAAGCCAATCTTTTTTCTTTTCCGCAAGTGTTTCATAAGGCTCAAATTTGGGTGAAATTTGCATGAGTGAGATGTTGGCCTTGTCAAAAAGTTTTCGAGGAATGGTTTCCTCTCCTCTTAGATCAACACCAAAATACATGAATATTCTAGTGAGATACACACAATGAAAAAGAGTGTTCTCGTGCCTAGAGAAATCTTAGGAACAAATTCATCCAAAATAACTTGTGACCAAATTATGTTGTGATTATCATAAATTACAAAAAGTGCTTTGAAAACTTTTTGAGTCAAGTTATTATAATTTCCCAACCTCGGGGTTATGTTTTGTTTCCAAAACAAGACTCAAAATTCTTTCTTGTCGATGCAAATTTTTGTTTTTGAACTTAAAATCATCATCACTTTCAAAAATATCGTGAAGAACTTCACAATTTTGAATATCAATTTTAAATGTTGAAAGGTCAATTCCACTAGCTTTGCATCCGAGAATTATACCTAAAATTTCAAATTTTAAAACAATTTGAGTGCATTTGACACTACTTCAAACTTCACATTCATTGCCTTCATAAAACTTTTCTTTCAAATTTGCATAAAACATCTTTAGTAAATTTGGAAAACAAACAAAATCATTTTGGAAAGCATTAATCAAACAACCGATCTACTTATTCTTGCACAAGGGATAAGCCGGATCATACTAAGAAAGAACACACATGTTGTTCAATTAAGTAATTATGGCTTGCTATTTTAACCCTGCTCTTTAGCATAAATTTCACTAGAGACTACCTATAGTATTTTTCTCTAACACATAAGACATGTTCCCTAATTTTGGCAGCGACAATTTCGTAAACAAACATGCATAAAATTAAGTATTCTGTTTTGACACACATAATGATTTCCCTAATTTGGACGATGACAATTTCGTAAACAAGCATGCATAAAATCAAGCTCAAGCATAATATGTCGATAAACATTAAAAATTATAGCATAAAAGGTAAGGCAATCGTAAGCTTACTTGGTTGAAGTTGAAAATCATAGAAAATAGAATGTTTTGAATCGATTGTTCTTTCTTCTCAAAAACATTAAAGATCTGAGATAAGTGAAAATTTTCAACGAGGGAAAGAAGGTGACATTCTTAGAAGAGCTAATAAAATCTTAGCAATCCATCTAGCAAGTGCGAGAATGTTTTAGAGCCCTAGGATCTTGATCGGGTAGTTTTAGAGTTGAAATTACATCAATAGCTACCATTAAAATGAAGAGAAATACTAACAACATTTCTCTTCAAAGAGAGCATTACTATGCTTGCCGTCTCATTGATGTATTTAGCGAGTCCGACGGTGCAATAATTAATTTCAATATGTTTGCTTTGTAGGACCACAAATTTTCACCAATGAAATGACAGGTATAGCAATACTCTTCCTAAGCAAGAGTGTTGCTAGCATTTCCCTTAAGGAAAGCACAACCGCTGATACACAAGATAGAGACATATTTTCCATGCATTTAGTTCTTTCGATCCAAAAGCAATGCTCTCCCTTTATATGAGGAAGACCTGAGTTACATGAGTGTAAATCACCTGGTCCTATTTTACATGGTTCTCATGGACCACACAAAAATTCATCATTCATTCCCTTTTTTTCATTTATAAAAAAATAAAAATAGAAGTAAAGAATGAACGATTTTTTCAGAAGGTCCATAAGACCATGGAAAATGGGCCTAGAATATTATTTGCCAAGTTATACATGTTTTTAGCAAATTTAGCCAATCATAACTAGGATCAAGATAATTGGAACATGGCTTCATTTCGAAGCATCTAATTAGACATCAAAGGAATACTTGGACAAAATCTACTTTATCAAATGTAACATAATGGTCATAGATTTTCTTTTTAAGGCTCTCTGTAAAGTACAATGTCAGTCTACTCCGATACAAGACAAGTCAATGCATAATTATACATGATCTTGATCAACCATGACATGGTCGGAACTCTCCAACCTAGCTTTATTTTACGGTTAATTTACCGAAGATGTCAGTAAATTTACTGTTACTATATTAATTGTAACGATGTACCAAATCTTTTATTATTATTTTCTGACCAGTGGATTTTTTTCAATTTGTTTTCAGTTTTGTAGACTTATTACGCAAATAGGTCATTTACAAAGCTAATTATAAAAATAAAAGACTTTTGGCCAGCTCAACGCTTTAAGTAAGCATAGTTGGCGTAATTTGAGATATTGGTCAGTTGGGTTTATTTGCAAAGATGTCAATTATGTTTTAATGTGTTATTTAGTACAGGTAAGTAGGTGCTTTTTAAAATGCCATTTATTAGGGATTTTAAAAATAGTGCCCAAATTTCTGACCTTGTAAAAACAGCAGTCTTCCCCTCCCCTCCCCTCGTCTCTGCTTCACTCTAACTTTACCAAACTTCTATCACAGACCCAATGCCCTCCCTTTTATCTTTTGCAGAAATCTCTTACCATTTGCATTAAAAATAACTAAAACTTATGTTTGAATAAATCTGGTACAAGAATAACATCTCCTTAACTAGGAATTGCTCTATGTTACATATAACGTGAACATTCATAGAACCTACAACCGTTTTATTTTTATTTTTGGACACGATCACATCATAGTTAACTCCAAAGTGACACCATTTCAGAAGGGATGCTCTCCAATAGCTAATTCGTTTTTAAGCTTCGCCGTCCTATCAACACAAGGCTCTTCATTAACGTGTCATGTTTCACTACCACCTTCTATGCCGAATAAACGAACAACTAATTCCGAATCAATACAAACTTCTTTACCCGACCTATACTCAATTGCCTCAACATTCATTTGAGTTTCAGGTACAACACCATAATTTGGGAATGTTGTGGTAATTGGATTTTGGGTACAAATTCAACTTCATCGATATTAACATTAAAATCAAACTTCAAATTGCCATAATATTTAAGCAAAGTATTATGATCAATTTCCCAATTATTCATGGCAACTAATAAAAAATAACAACTTTTAACAACAAATATATAATAATTGAAAATCAACTTTAATTATTGAAAATTAGCTTAGGTAATAAAGCAAATCTACTAAAATTACACAATATAGAAGAGAAAAGAAATTGAATTATAAAAGAGAAGAGTGGTGAGGGTTATGAGTTTGTTATTTGGAGTTTGGTAAAGTAGAAACAATGTGAGAGAGAGGAAAGATATGGCTGTTTTGTACAACGACATAAAATACACATAAAGTAGAAGACGACTTTTCAAAATATCTTCACTGTGACCATTTCAAAATGCGTTTATATGTTTTTGTATTGAAATGAAGTTGACATTATCTCAAATTGCGCCAACTATGTTTACTTTCAAAAAAATACACGAGGCATCTAAACTACCGAATGTTTTGACTAGCGTAGGACCGAGCTTACCAAATGTGATATATATATTTGTAACTAGTTCTACAAATGATATATTTGCGTAATAAGTTTGCAGAAGTGTCCAAATTGAAAGAAAAAAAAATACTTTTGATAATGATAGAATTACTATTTTTTAAATGTCATATTTGTCTGCCCACACAACCCGAAAGTTCAGTACTATATAATTTTTTACAATTGACTGTCCACAAATATAGTCTTATCCAAAATGAAGTACTTACATGACCGGCTTAGGAGAAAACCCACCAAGCCCTTGGGCTGGGGAACAACTGACTTAGGACAATTTTTCTTTTTTTTGGAAATATGGGTATGCGGTGCCTAAATATAAAATCATTCATTCTATAGCATTTGTGAGCAGTTTTATGGCTGGCAGATTTATTTATTCAGTGGATTTACTATAGCAACTTACATTAGATTACCGTGACAAATTATTTAAGTGCAACGAAGAAGACACACATGCAATGCTTATTCACACAATAAAAAAAATCATTGCTTATTCAGACAAGAATACATATAGAGTAGGTACAGGTAACAAGGCCAATAGGCACTCTTTGAACGGTAAGAAAAGTTCTAGTTGCTGTCAACCCAGAACTGAGCCTGGAGCCAATCAACTAATTTCTTATCAATCTGAAACGCCTTTGCCAAAACATCGTCAGAAATGGGAGGTTTAGCTCCAAACACAGCATTTGCAATAGTGATAACTCCAGGATTCTGGCTACTAAGTGCCGCTATGGCAACAGCATCAGCATGCCCAACATTAAACTGAAAATGAATAAGTCCTTCTGGAAACACAAACACGTCTCCCTTGTTAAGCAGCTTAGTGAACAATTTGTTGTCAGGGTTTGATGTAACAAATCCAACGTACAGCTGCCCTTCTAGCACTGTTAAGATCTCAGTGGCTCTTGGATGGGTGTGAGGTGCGTTGAGCCCGTACGGTGCATAGTCTATGCGCACTAAGGAGACGCCTAACGTGTTCAGCCCTGGAATTTGCATCACGTTCACTGCAGTCACGTTCGACCCGACTTGATTTGTCGTGTCCCCTGGCTTGTCCAGTCCCGAGAAGAAGAAATCTTCTGCTTTTGCTTGCTTTGGATCCTTGCAGAAAAATCCATTCACAAATACTGCATTTTACACTGATTACATGTATAAAAAAGAAGTAAATTAACAAAACCTATTTTGCAAACAAAACTTCGGTAAAAACTTAAAATTAAAATGGGAATCAAGATGTGTAGTGAAATTACTGTTGGGTAACTTCTGAGCAACGCAGAAGTCCTGGAGTTGACTAGGATCTGAAGCAAACACTTGAAATGATGAAGTCAATGCTATAAGGAACACAATTACCAAGTTTATTTCCATTACAACCTAAGGTTTCTTTTAGATACAAATAACTTGAATATGAAGAAGGCTTGGAGATGTCCTTGTTTTGCACCATATACATATATATAGAGGCATAGAGCCGGAGTAACTTTAAATATTGTATTCAGTTTATACTGAACTGGTCTTTACCTTTGATTATTTCAAATTGCACTGCAGTTTTATATAGTATATGCATGTTATCCATATAGATGCTTTTTCCAGAATCCAATTAGGTTAATGTTTTGTTAGATTTTTGACTGTTGTAAAATAAATTACAAATTGCCTTTAAAATAGTGGAAAAGGTTATGATCTGTCCCAGGGTAAGTAGTTATCCTTGAAATAATCTGAAAGTGTGATCAGGTCGTGTTTACGTTAATTAGATATATACAACTTGTATATTTTGGTCAAATAAGTTTAAAATACGAAAAAGACGTGTAAAAAGAAAAAGAAAAAAAAAAGATAACCCTGAACCTTACATGCAATACTTAATCTACATTGCCAATATTTTTATTTTCCCTTCAACAACTTCCTACTGCTGGATGACATTGTGTGCTATGACTAATTCAATGTAGAAATTGTCTCTCATTAGTCCTAAAGAAGAAATATTTAATTAATCTATATTGGAAAGGTAAACAGAATTACCTAACCTTGATTGGATTTGAATATCCAGCTTTTTCTTATTACTTAACTTTCCATTTCATTAACTATCATCTCTCTTCTCATTCTCCATTTTGGCGTAATGATTATGATTTTCCAGTTTCTCATTCATTCCCATGCCTTTCGAAATAAATATTGAAAAGGTAAAACACAAAACTCGTTTTCAAACCTAATCGACCCTTACCTTTAAAAAATAATTGTTAATACTATATGTAAAATCACTATACTAACCAACACAACTTATGCTTAAGAGGTACTTTTTTTTTTGAACTGGTACTTTATATACAACAAATCATTGGAACAACATATCCCATGTCAAATAAACGTTTCGAACTTGTGACATCCTGCACCAAAGCCGAATCAATTAACCACTTGGACGAAGGTGCTTAAGAGGTACTTTTTATTACTATGTGAACAAAAACAGGTTTTTAAAACTTTTCTTGAAATAATGCAGCAGCATGTACAATTGGATATAATACTGTTAGTATATCTTTACTGTTCTGCATTATACTGTTTTATATATACTATCAAATATGGGTATAATATTATAGATCGTAAATTATTTACAGTGAGTTATAATTAGTTAACCATTGCGATTGGACATTGACAAACAGAGTCAATTGTAGCTATGCTTATTTATAAATGCATATGCTATGTAATAGCAAGTAGCGATATGATGTATTTGTAACGTATGAATTTTTTATAATTATGATCAAAAAATCATTTAGGGAGAAGATTGAATTTTAAAAACGACCGCTCTCATGAGAACCTCTCTCTTGGCCATTGCCTTTACATCTAGGAAATTTTATTAGAATACATTGCTTCACTTTTATCTTGCTTTTTGCTACATGTCCGCCTGCAATTGTACGAAGTTATCTGTAAATACACTGCATTTGCCAGACTCCAATTACACTACATTTTTGTCAGACTTTTCTTTCTACACAATGTACAATAAATTACAAACTTTGATAAAAATAATGGAAAAGGTTATCATCTGTTACAGGGTAAGTAGTTTTCTTTTAAATAATCTAAAGGTGTGATCATGCCTTATTCACATTAAGATACACAACCTACATATCTTGGTCCTTATAACTACTAAGTTCAAAATACAATAAAAGATCTATAAAAAAATGACAATCCTTAACCTCACACACTATATTTAATCCACATTACCGATGTTTTAATTTGCTTTCTTTAACAACTTCCAACTACTGTATGATTATATGTCCTTCGAGCTAATTCAACAATGATATTGTCTCTCTTCTGTCACAAAGGAAGATAAACAAAAATTCAAGTACAATTAGAAAGATAAATAGACCTACCTACTTACCTTGACTAGCTTTTGAATATTTAGCATGTTAATGTTATTTAACTTTGATCAATTCAAAAACATGCATGTATTAATGCATAACATCTGATCACAAACATTATAAATAGCCTTGTAAGTCGTGTTCAAATCCAAATCATTCAAAACGTTTCCTAACCTACAGTTCCAAGTTTCAATTCAAATGACTTCTTATATTGTTATTCTAGCTCTCCTTGTAACTGTTGCTTCTGTGGCATTTGCTGCTGATCCTAGTCCTTTGCAGGACTTCTGTGTTGGCATCAAAAAGCCGGACGGTACTATTTTATATTTGTTTATATATCTACCTATGTTGATGATGAATTATACATAAAAAGAAAACTCGTACCCTTTATTGCAGTATTTGTGAACGGGCTAATATGCAAAGACCCAAAGATGGCAGTAGCAGACGACTTCTTCTTTGCAGGGCTCAACAAGCCTGGAAATACATACAATAACGTGGGATCAAACGTTACACTTGTTAACGTAGATAGAATCCTTGGTCTGAACACTCTTGGCATTTCTCTGGCAAGAATAGACTATGCACCTTATGGGCTCAACCCACCACACACTCATCCTCGTGCAAGTGAGATCCTAACTGTGGTTGAAGGAACTCTCTATGTTGGATTTGTCACTTCTAATCCCGATAACAAACTCTTCACCAAGGTAATTCATTACTTGCATTTGTACGATGATCATTCATGAAAATAAAAACTGGATTAAATATTGATGCACATTAATTTGATAATAGGTTCTTCAAAAGGGTGATGTGTTTGTGTTCCCGCAAGGACTGATCCATTTTCAATTCAACCCTGGGCATTCGCTGGCGGTTGCATTTGCAGGACTTGGAAGCCAGAATCCGGGTACTATTACTATTGCTAATGCTGTGTTCGGATCTGACCCACCAATCGATGCAAATGTACTTGCCAAGGCATTTCAATTGGACAAAAAGATTGTTGAGGAACTTCAAGCTAAATTTTGGGCCGACTTGAACTAGAGAGTACATATGGATTTCTCTAGTCGTATTTACCTATTGTTATGTCTATCTAAATAAGCGACATATTGTTTCTTGTCTATGTTTGCATTGTTCTTTTAGTAATATTGTGATACAATCATTCATATAATGTTAAAATATTTGTAGCAAAATATACGACAACAATTCGGTGATCATGTTGGACATAACGTCTTATAACATCAAATATTTACTTGGTCAACTAAAGGCATCATCATAGTGTTTAAGATAAGCCAACGTCCCAGTCAAGGTTTAGGTTAGCCATGTATTTTTACAGGAAAAAACAGTGCAAATTAGGGTCCAACCAAAAGTCCTTTACAACCAACCGGTTAATTGGAAGAACGACGTGATGGTATTAAAAATCGATTGTTCCAATTTCATGTACTCATAAACGGAAAGATAGTAATTGCTATTTCAAATTTTTATGGCTTTCTTTAGCAGTTCAAATGTATTATCAAAATTGTATATGCTTCGATCGGAAATACAATGTATTGGTGCTTTCAGAAACTGCATAAATATATAATCAACTGAACTAATTCAGACAAATAAGTAGTATTTCTTTTGGTTTGCTACGTTATGTAATAGCACTATAATTGGAAGTTCACAATTTCGCATTAACATGCTAATAAACATATAATGGTATTAACCACCCTACATATTTACTATTAAAAAAATTAATAATAATTAAAAAACTAAAAAAACCATCAACCTAAGGGTAACGTCTTTTGAGTGTGGATGTGCATATCTTCAACTTTAAACCATTCATATGAAACAATCAATATAGTGGCAAGGTCTTTAGCATTTACGTGTTTAGTGCTAAATGCAATCATCTGACACTTACTGCGATAAGTGTCTCATTTAACTAAGAAGTATTATGCAGTTATTTTTTACTTCTGTTGAAATTCTTAATGGAATGAACATTATAAAAATACCTAAGCATAAACTTCCATGTTTATTAAGCAGTGAGCATAAACAGCTTAAATGTTCTATACTACCAAGAAGTATTAGTATGTTTCTATGTTTATTAAAATTCTAAATGGAATAAACATTATGAAACCAAGCCAAAAATTTAGATAGTAAACAAACTCTTCTTATATTGGTTGATGCAAACAAACTCAACATAAAATAACAAAGAACAAATGAAATTAAGTGATGAAAATTTGCTTCAAACCCAATTTGACCAGTGTCACACACCAAATCAACATCTACCATCAACAGGCTGGAGAGATGAACAGAAGCGTAAGATTCAACTTGCCACACATCAGCTTGAAGCTGCTAAGACAATGGAGAAAGTAGCTGCACAAAAAGCCCTGTGCATGTTTGTGCATGGTGCACAACATGCACAGCTGAAATATCCATGCACAATAGATATGGAAGTAGCTCCAGCAAAAATACCATCTAGCCTGATGAATAAAAATTGTGAGAACCAATTCACATGAATTTGTTAATGAACAATTAAGTGGTCCTCACCTGGTCGTTAATTCTTTTGGTAATATTAGTGGCTGACTGAATACTAATTATACTAGTCGTTCAAAAGAGAATCTGTTAGCTGTCATCTTCTGATGTATTAGCCTATATGCACCCATATATCTCTTGTGTAAGTTTTTATGAATGAGCAAAAGGAAGTAATCTTTATTCTACATTTTCTTCATTCTTTTTTGCATT
The DNA here is from genome assembly GCA_030765085.1 of Allium cepa. Lineage (NCBI taxonomy): Eukaryota > Viridiplantae > Streptophyta > Magnoliopsida > Asparagales > Amaryllidaceae > Allium > Allium cepa. Next base: position 553,371,458 of record CM060938.1, on the reverse strand, counting down.
TTTTATTTTTTTTTGTCTAGTGTTTCCTTTCCTTAAGTTCACTGTTAGATAATCAACACCACCTATTACCACCTTATCCACGACCATGCCACCCAAACCAGCAAAAAGGCCTCGGAGCAGTGCTTTAAAACCAACGTGCTTTATATATTTAGATCTGTCATGTCTACAAGCTCTAACGCTCCAAACAGAACATCTAAGATATTGTGAACCTTGTTTCTTTTGTAGTATGGTAAAGCTCAAGCCTGCAAAAAGAAATATATAACAGCTCAATATATGTATGTGTATCTACACATAGACAAAAGCATCATGATGATGCCTGAGGGCACGCCCGCACACCTTTTAAGCATGAATCAATTAGGACGTCAGTAAAACACACAAATCATGGCACTTATATTAGTTTTATTTAAACTAATTCTGATAGCTTTACTTTGTTGCAGCACATTGAAAAAAGGAAACTTAAGACCAACAAAAAAAAGGGGAAAGCTGACGTAACAAACTGTACTGAGATCAATGAACTATGTTGCAATGTCAACATAAACACAAGATAAGAGCGAAGACAGGAATGGACATAACAAACGTATGTATATTGTGGTGGCCGAAAAAGTGTTGAATTTTAATGTGATATGGTAACTAAAGTGAACCTGTTTGTACTCTCAGACTTCTTAACAATGACAAAAATCACATCAATGAACTACAACATAAACAATTTGTGTCAAAAAGTTACGTTATTTTGGATAAACAAAAACTAGGGTTAAATATATATCAAAAGAAACATTTGAATAAAAATATAGGAAAGGGGAAGACCTTGCAATAGATTCAGTAGACAATAGGTTCTAAGCCGCCGCCAACCATCTAACCACCGCCTCCCAAGCATCCTCCAAGCCTCCAAACCACCATAAACAATGCTCTCTGTTAGTATGATTTATTGCTTTGGTTCATTTTTTATTCAATGTTATGATTTGTTTAGGCTTATATATGATATAGATTTGTTGATTTAAATTCGTCGGCATATTATCATTGACATAAATTCATTATTATGATAATTCGTATATGATTTGAGATATCGTTGGTATTATTTTTAAATTGTTCGATAATTCACTGTTATCGATATGTTATTATTAATGAAACCCCGTAGATATTTAATTTCGTGTATGATTGAGTTAGATTTATGAATATATTTCGACATATTGTTAGTGATGGATTGATAAGAAGATCCATAATATGATTTTCTTTTGATATAACAGTAAGCTTGGCAAAAGAAGCCAAGAATATTCAGTGTGTTTTGACCAACGTATAATGGTCACGAGCTATGTGTTAGGGATTGATTGCCAATTGTTGATGATGAAATTTTACCGATTGATATATGTTAGATTGAGTGGAAAAGTTAGAGAATGATATAACGAACAGTTAAACTATACATACTAGAATTACTGTTTATCGCGACGAATGGTTCCAACGGCTGCCGACGACTCTTTCCAACGGCTTCCGACGACATGGTTTTGCCGTGGCAATTCTGTAACAACCGAGCTTTTGCCTTCGCAAATCATCGGAAAGTTGTCGTTGGCGGTCACTGAAAACCGATGCACGTCGTGAATTACCTGAGTCGGCCGAGAGCAATTTCATTCCATCTCCTTCTCCCCATTTCACAACCCAAACCCTCCCTCTTCCTCCTAAATTCGCCCACCAACTAATTCCCTCGTTAATTTGATAATAGGTCCTTCAAAAGGGTGATGTGTTTGTGTTCCCACAAGGACTGATCCATTTTCAGTTCAATCCTGGGCATTCGATGGCGGTTGCATTTGCAGGACTTGGAAGCCAGAATCCGGGTACTATTACAATTGCTAATGCTGTGTTCGGATCTGACCCACCAATCAGTGCAGATGTGCTTGCCAAGGCATTTCAATTGGACAAAAAGATTGTTGAGGAGCTTCAAGCTAAATTTTGGGCCGACATGAACTGAAGTATATTGACATTTCCCCTGATGTATTCACCTATTATTAATGTCTAAATAAGCAAGATATTGTCTCTTGTACATGTTTGCATCTTTCTAGCAACAATATTATGATTTAATCATGGGAGCAGCTATTTAAAATCTTAAACACAATATGACACACAACAGCATCGGATTTGATTTATCTCTCCCATGGAAAATAATTAAGAAATTAATCTCCTCTTTCCAAAACTTTCGTGGAATTAGAAATCAAAAACACACAACAATCGCTAGAGACCTGGAGTCAGCACCACCTGTAAGTATCACCATCGCCGCTCACCTCGTCGATCGTCGATGATGGTTGAAGTCGCAATCGTCAAAGTGGCGATAGTGTGAGCTGCCGTCCACAAAAATTGGTGATACAAGGAGGAAAAAAAAAAACTGTCGCCTTTTATTACGATCTAACAACAAAAGTTGCACTCAAGGAGTATATTTGTCTGTATCAATGGGTGGACACAAGTGACATTTCAATTTGTTGCAGAACCAAATATGTTTTAGGTAAGTTTGGGCCAGTTTCAAATGGATCCAAACATTTGAAAATTATATTTAAGGTTGGGAAATGAAACTTGATCCAAACCGTGTGTTAATCCAAGCTACATATCGAAAGATACGTTCCTCTTCAAATCAGCCATCTAAGTGGTTTATGCCCATCTTGGAGACATACTAAATACATCAACTGATTGGAACATTCGAAGGTACTGGAGCATCTATTCAACAATACAAGTTATCTTGTCTAACATTACGCCATAGATGGCCTATTGCAACGAAAATACAAGATGCTGCTAGCTACAATGTAACGATAGTTATGCTGATTTTTGTCTATTACAATATTAGCTTCAGGATGTTAGCATAGATATCAACACTATGTTGCAGTAGCTATAGACTTATAAATATATTATAAAAAATGAGTGCGGGCTGGAAAAAAAAACGGGCTGAAATAATTTTTACCGCGGAAAGCAAAAACAAAACGGTAAAAGTTTGGGTTTCACTCAAACACTTAACAAAATACGTACTCCGCCACTCAACCTCTCAAACACTCTGCGATTTCAATTCGCGATTAAGTTTCATCCCTTTACTAAGACACTTCCTTCTCGTATTTGTGTTTTTCAAATACCCCAAATTCAATTTCCCTCTCGTATTTCCCCAATTCAGTTTCTTCAATCCCGAATTTTTTGCTTTCGTGCTCAATTTAGTTTGGTCGACGGCGATTTGGTTCGATTGGCAGGCGAGGCGGTTGTGAATTGGGTTTGAACTGGTCGCAGAGGTTAAGTGTTGTAGTTTAATTTTGGGGTTGCAGAGCTTTGGGTTGGTCGCGACTCGATTTCGAATCGATGGTGGGTTTGGAGAAGTTGTCGAAGCGCACTGTGGCTTTGAAGTTGTCGATTTTGGCGGTTGTGTTCGTGGTGGTTGGTGGCTGCTAGATAATATGCGAGTAGTTAGATGGTAGTGAACTGCAGTGGTTCGTACTTGATGAGGGTGTTGGTTGCTGTGTTTGTATTGGTGATGGTAGGTTATGTGTATGGCACATAGGAGGTTACAGGAGCTTGATTTTGATGCAGAGATGTTCACTGTTGTATGAAGCAGTTGATGCCAGAGGAGGCTTTTGATGCCAGTGTGTTTGGGTTTGGGTGGTATGTAGTTGATGTGAGTGACTCGTGTTGTTTGCGTTTGGGGATTGGGAAATTGGTTTCGGTGAAGGGTCACGCGATACTGGTTGGGAATGGTTGGTGTCACAACAATTTGAGTACAGGTTGTGTGTTTGAGGATTGTAGATGGTAAGTCTGAGTTTTGTTATTCGAGTGAATTTTTTTTCGACTGGTGATATGGTTTTCGTGGAGAAACAGTTAGAGGTGATGAGGGCAGTGTGATGTTGTTTTTGGGCAGTGGAATTGATGTCAGAGATGGAAGTCGGTATATTTGTGTGGCAATTTCGAACTGTAGGCAGGGTGCAGGAGCGAACTGAGGAGGTTGCTTACTGCTCGTACTGGTTGCAGTCGAAGGGGAGTATATGGTGAAGATTGATGCAGAGTTTGGTGTATTGTAACCAGTTGAAGGGTGATTGCAGTGGAAGTTTGTAGATAGGGGACGGATGATTTTTGGTTTGATTATGTGGATGGCACAGTGTAAGATGTGGTGAGATGATGTTTGCAGTGGCTTTGAGGAAGTTTGGTGAGGAGAAGTTGTTTAAGCAGTGGGGACGACAGAGGAGGTATGGTATTAGTGTAAATGTTGTTGTAGTGGAAGGCAGTTTATATCGAGTGGTGGGAAGTTGCTGTGAAGGCACAGTGGTGATCAGAGGTATGGATGAAATATTGTTGACAGCGAGAATGTGAGATGGTAGCTTGTTAACAGTGGAGGTTGAGGTTGTGGAAATGGTCAGAAAGGTGGAAGTAATGGCAACAGAATTTTAAGTTTTATCACAGATTTATTTTCCCGTTTTTATTCATTCAAATCAGGCAGATAAACATCTTTGTTTCATGTTTTTGTAGTCCAAGGCCCTTACAAATTGTGCAAGTCGGAAATCGTTTACAGACACACACACACTGCTGTTCCAAAACTTTTTTCCCAAATTCGGCATAAGATGGTATGTATTTTGCTTATTTTTATGGTTGGCTGGATGTATGCATTTTATTTTATTTGAAATTCCTCTCCTTATTTAGCAAAGCGATATATATTCCAAAATAAAAATTAGAATAACTACATATATGTTCCAAAATAAAATATCACCTCACTCAAACAAATGAGCAAAATAAATATTAGTGATATATGTTTTGTTTATGATATAGAAGTTTGTAGCTAAAAGAATAACAAGCTGGCTATATAATCTGATCTGTCACATTAATCATCCAGCAAATGTTTTTATTTCAATTTTGATGTATTAATTTTTATTATATATGTTTATTATTTTTGCATTTTCACATTAATTTACGACTCAATAGCTATTAATAACATTTGCTAAAAAAGTACATAAAATCTATAAAAATATAAACGAGCCTTTCTTTGCCCCTTTTGGCATAGAAAACTCAATTCTTCTTTTCCAAACCAGTGCCCGTCATGTTCATGCATTTGTACGCATTTGGTCAATATGCGTCTACAAGTTAGATGCATATTAAACATTAAATATGAGTCCAATCCATCTCTGTGGAAATTAAGTAATTTGTAAACTATTGGATACACTCTTAACTCTTAAGCATATGGATGTCAAGTCGATGCCTGTCTTTTGTCTGCTGTATGTTGATGGGTTTACTGCCTTGCTAAGCTTAAATCGTTTTAGTATTATATATATGTTCATGGCTCATGGGTTAATCACGGGGTAATCTTAGTTTTGCATCAGAATCTAAGATGAATCATGGGATATTTGTTATCTCTGTGCTTACAGTTAATAATCTAAAAGCATAGACATATGAGATATTTACTATGCAAATTTTCCTTAGCTCAGCCTTGAATTTTGCAAAACTGATACATCACTTGATACTATGCTTGAAAAAGCTCTGATATTGTTGCTACATATGTTGTGATTTTATACTTGTTGTTTCTTTATTTTTGCACTTGTAAGCTGCTTGAGAACTTACTGTTGCTCCATTTTTGTATCTTTGAGTTGCTCGAGACTTTTAGCTTATGTGCACTTGTGGTTTCTGTTCTTCATTTGAACCGAGATTTGTTTTTATGTAAAGGCGGTATGTTTACCTTAGTTTTGCTTTGACTTTGAGTATAATTTCTGAATTGATTAGTGATATACATTCTGGAAAAATTGGTTTGATATCCTTTTGCTATCTAACTTTTTTCATTTAATTCGTATCGGTCCAACGAAGTAGATGGAGAACTTTTTGTTAAAACTCGCAAGCGGAAAGAAGGAAAGGTGTACAAGACTGATACTTCGGTAATGAGGTACAGAATTTTAAGAATTTTATTTTCTCTTCAATCAGATGTCAAAAAATGCTTTATTTTGCGCATCAACATTTTTGTAGAATTAGATCCTATTTTGTTGAAACTTATAGTAGGATATTTTCTGAATCTATTTTAAAACTGTTAATAGATATTGCAAAACAATTCTTGTTTAAGAAACTTGTTTCAGAATTGTTAATTTTATTTAATGTCACATTTTGAAACTGCTTTATTTTGCAGTATAAGATTGAAAAAGCAATAGGTAAAGGAGGAAGTGATGGAGTTGTTCAAGAAATGATTTTTGATGAAAGTCGCACGGTCCATCTTGGCTTATAGGACGGCACACAAAGTCTGCAAAAGTTTCAAAATATGCCCCAACAACAAGCACATACATGCAGGAGTTGGCAGCGAAGATAAGGGAAAATTTAGCTGACTAAGTACGTTTTTAAGTATGTTTGTTATTTTGTAGTTGACTAAGTCAAACTTGTGTTGCTGGTTATTCTGAAATGAAAAGTTCTTTGTTGCAGTGTAATGTTGCCATTAGATATGATATAATGTTGCGGTATAATGTTGCCATAGATATGATATAATGTTGCAATAGTATAATGTTGCAGTACATTTCCAATTTAAATTGCAAAAGGTGTTGCCATAGATATGATATAATGTTGCAGTATGTGATGTTAAATGTGGGGTAATAAACTGGCAAAGTGTTGTCATTGGATGGTGAAAGTGTTACCATAGATTAATGAATATGTGCCCCACAACAGGGTTCCGTAAAGGTGGGCCACAGAATTAGTGGCCCCACAATGTGGGCCTACATGTTGGGGCCCAGATTGTGGGGCCCATTTTTTAGTAAATTTGGTACCTGTGGCAACAACAGAACCGATGTTGCCCTAGGGCCGCAAAGATGTTGTCTTTGACTCTAGGGAAACGCGGCAAAATGCATCACCGAGAAAGTGTTGCCTTTGCTCTTTTTTAGCATACAACAACATTTTTTGGCACTTCCTGCATCACTTCTTGGATGTTGCAGTATGCAATCTATGGCGTAGTGTAAGTTTCACTCGATTCAGACCTAAAATGAAAAGGTTATGATATGAAGAAAACCAATTCAACATGTTGATTCTTTTAGTTACTGAACAGAATTATACCAGCCGATCAAAATATGCTAAAACTATTGGAATTGACCCGGTCTGCATCGGGTGAAATAAGCGAATTAAAAAAAAATCTCTAATTGGATCTTGATGGGCCTATGAAGTCTAATATATACAGTAGATCCATTTTAATTATTTTAATTAAAATCATATTTTATTTTAATTATTTTGTTTTTTCAAATTAATCCGTAATAATTAAATGAATATTTATATAAGTTGAATATATCATTATATGTTCTAGTATATATAATGTGTGATAAATGCGTGTGACGTGCAACATATTAACGGTGTATATGATCAAGTTTATACATAGATATTGGGAATTACATCTACTATGTATATACTTAGGACGCAAGCGCGCGCACATACATATACATCATAAATAAATAACTATATATTAATACACACACGCACACATGTGTGTATACATACATGTGTATACAATTTTTGAAATTTTATTAAATAGTTAATAAATATAATTTTAAGATTCCAAAGCTAGATAAATATTAAAATTCCAAAGCTAGATCTAAGTTATTTATTTAAAATTTAAAATATCTTATGTTTGACTCAATAAAAGTATTGTAAAATAAATATATTAAAATGAAGTTATTGTATGTTGCCGAAATAATTTTAATATACATATATATACATTGAGTATTTTAATGTAAATAAGTATTATAAAAAATATATATAAATATAGTTCGGCCTTGATTTTTTTAACTACCGAAAGGAATATTAACACATATAGAAATATATATATATATATATAATATTTAGCTTCAATATATACATATAATATAATTTGACATTTAATTTTTTTTATAAAACTGCCGAGTGAAATATGTATAAAATATTTATTATTTTAAAATGAATTTAATTAATTACTATAATTTAAATCATTTAACTGATAAATAATAGGTTACAAATGAGAGAAATGTGCTTTACAATTTGAAAATTATTTTGCATAGTTTATAAAAAGTGTGGCCAAAAATAAATTTATAAATGAATGTATATGCATGTGTGTGCGCGCATGTGTATGTGCGTATGTGTGAAACAATTATGGCCAAAATTTAATCGGAATTAGGTTTTTCTTAAAACAATAAGGATTTGGACAACTTGGGAATGTCTAAATTTGTGATAAAACATTTGCATCAAAACAATATAACGAACATCTACAGAATTAACAAGCCAAATAAAAGTCTAAATTATATTAATGATAATAGATATATTTAGAAAAGAGATGAAGAGAAAAGGTAGATCTGAATTAAATAAACATATTTGACATACTGTCAATAGAGATGAACATAGAATGGTTTAAAGATGAACCATTAAAACCCCAAATAAATCAAATAGAATCCAAACATATGAATAATCATAAATTGATTAAATCATATAATTATTTTAGGATGAATTACCTTTAGATGTTGCAATGATTAAGAGATATAAACCACCTTTGAAATTTTGATTTAAGTATGTCCGATTTTAGAATTTTTGGCCCTACACCACCATGAAAAATTCGGTCATTGCTTATAGGAGGAAGAGAGAATTTTTTCAGAAGAGAATCATCATGAATGAATGAGAAAGAATATATTTTAAAGCAAACATTAACACCTTTCAATCCCCTCCTTTTAAACCTTTTAGATTTATTTTCCAATTAAATGTTATCAAACCATCTACCCCATTCTATAGGCATGGTTGCCTATAGAATGGGGTGCGGTGGGCCTCAAAAATTTCCAAATCCATTTAGCTTTATTCCATTTAAATCTAATTTAAATATTCTATCAATATCGTTTATCGATACACGTGTTTATTATAAGATCTAAGCCAATACGCAGTGGGTTAAATGAGTAAATTTCAAAAAAAAAATCCATTTTGAATCTTATTGGGCGTATAAATTCTAAATTTATTTAGGTCAGATCTAAATTAATTTTAAATAAAATAAATATTTCATTTTATTTATAAATAAATTTTTATTTTAAGTTATATTTATATTATATAATATAACATGCGTACCATACATACATGGGTATGTGCATGCACATGCAATATATGCAATATGAATGGTTTAACATGCTCATATATAAAAGTTACGATTTACACCGCAATAAATAAATTATCCCCTTCATATGCATATGTATTGCCTAATATATATATATATATATGTATGATATAAAATTATATTCGAAATAGTATAAATATGTATAAATGTAAATATAAATATATACAATATCTGTATATTCAAAAATAAATAATTAATTTCTAATTTAAATTTAAGTTCAAAATTCAAATTTAAAATCTCAGATATAAATGTAGACTTCAAAATATCTTATAATTTCAAATTTAAAAAACTATTTCATAATCAATTCTATTTGATATATATATGGACATAAAAATAAAATATATATATATATATATTATGAAATAAAATATATGTATAATGAAATATATATGTATATGTATGTATGTATGTATGCATGCATGCATATATTAAAATCAATGTTAATATAAATATAATAAATATCAATATAAATATATAAAATGATATAGATATATATGCCATAAATAAATAACTACATATTAATATATATGTGTGTGTGTACATACATACGTACGTACGTATATAATTTTTTAATTTTTATTAAATACTTAATAAATATAATTTTAAAATTACTATCATTATATTTTGACAAAGTCTTGAATTTTTAAATTTGAATTTTAAATAAATATCCAATTTAACTTGTAAACGAATATTAAAGTTTTAAAAGCTAGATCTAGTTATATATTTAAAACTAGAAATATCTTATGTTCGACGTAATAAAATTATTATAAACTAAATATATTAAAATGAATTTATTATATGTTGCCGAAAGTAATTTTAATACACACACACTTTGAACATTTCAAGTAAATAAATATGGTAAAATATATATAAATATAGTTGGGCCTTAATTTTTTAAACCGTCGAAAGGAATTTCAATATGTATATATATCATTATATATATACACACATAGATTAATATAAGACATAATTTGGCATTCAATTTTTAGAAAACCACCGAGTGTAATATGTATAGAATATTTATCATTTTAAAATGAATTTAATCCATTACTATCATTTAATTAATAAATAATAGTCCAAAAATAGGAGAAATATGGTTTATAATTTGAATATTTTTTTTGTATTTATAACTATTATGGCCAAAAATAAACTTATAAATAAACGTGTGTGTGTGAAAAAACCGGGCTAGTCAGAAGCGGATTAAATGGATGAATTCCAAAAGTAAAATAATTTTGATCTTTGTTAAGTCTATGAATCCTAGATGGACTTTAGATCCAATCTAATTATTTAAAAAAAATTACGATTTTATGTTATTTTATTTGGAAGGTTTTTCGAAAATGCATGAGTATATCAAATAGACACATGTATGTAACATTACTGGTTAAAGTTAACTTTGAGAAGGAAACCTTTCATTTCATTTTCTAAAATTTATATAATTAGTTGAGAAAACATTTTATTTTAATTTATGAGCGAAACCTTTCATTTCTCTCTTTTTAATTAAATTGATTAAATTTATTAAATGTCATTAAAGAGCAATTTATACAAAACATAAATTGTCAGTATATCCAAATATACTCTGGTATATATTGTGAAAATACAATATATAAGAAGTGTGCATAATTAATGTGTTCGTATATAGATGATGAGATTTACATCGCAGCTGACACATTTTTCCTTCACATATGCCTTTGTTGTATGGTTTTGAATTAAAAACATATATAATAAAAGATGTATGATAGTTTTCACATATACGTATACGTGTGTGTTTGCGCGTGTGTGTGTTTGTGTGTATTACATTGGTAAACTTATATAATTTGAAATAAAAAATTAACATTAATGTATCAATTTTTTGTTAAGGAAAGATTTGAAATCAAGAACTATATTAATGCATAAAATCCATCTTATTAATTTGAAATGGAGCAACATAAATGTGTTTCCGTACACATAAAATAGCACGTGATATTTTTGATCCTAAATTAACTTATTTATGTAAACATCCAATTTAATATATGTGTGTGCGTATATCTATGTGTGTTGTTAACACCTTAGTTATTGATTTTGATGACAACAACCAAATAAAATATAGATACTAATGTTTTACCAAGTTATATAGTATATAGTGGAGAATGTTATATAGGTGCTGAATCGAAGACTTTATAATATAAAGACTCAAGGTAAGGATATGAAGAATCATGAGTTCAAAGACAAAAAAACAAAGATCCAAGGTTATAACTTAGTGTTTAGAGTCATTAGAATATATTATTATAGTCCTTGATAGCAATCTCTGATCCTTATCTCCAATTTCTAATATCTGCTATTTTAAATAAAAATATATTATTTTAATTTCAAAATATATTTCTAAATATTATTTTATAAAAGTTTTTAAGAGTTTAATTTAAAACTATGTTCAAATTATTTTACAAAGTATAGGAATTTTAAAACATTTTAAAAGGAAAGTATTTCAAAAATTACTAGGATATGTCAACATACTTATTTTGTATATGCCAACATATAGATTGTTGGATGGTTTTATAAATTTCAAATGGAATTGTCTTTTAGACACAAATCTTTACAAATGAATTTACCTGTTCATTTACCATATAAAGGGGAGTGCAAATGGATTACTAACTAATTAATTAATTACTTTCTTCCCACTCCTTACTCTCTTAAGAATTCGCTTCAAAAATATACTCTATTATATTCAAATTCATATAGAATCAATTCATACTTTATTGTATAGATTTCAATACCACTTTCTTACTGTTTTGGAAATATCTATCTCATTTCAAAGATCAAAGTGCAATCCAAGTGTCTGTAGGATCTATTGTATCCAAAGTACAAGAATTTGTCTTTTGAAAAACTATCAACTCTACTCATGTTTGTTTGGATGTGCTTATAGCCCGTTCGAATCAAGTGAGTGTGCTTAGTAGCCCGGTAAATCCAGTGGGTGATCTTATAGCCTGGTTAAATCAAGAAAATTTACCTCGGACTCAGAACACAAAAGGGTGTGCCTTGTAGCCTCGAAATTGAGATTATAATCTGGTTTGCCTTTTACTGGATTTAGATATTGGCATTTGATAAAGAAATCTATATAATCAATTGTATGGGACTAGATGTAGGAGAAGTCCGAGCCAGTATAAAATCCATGGTGTCACTCTCTAACTTTTACTTTACTTTATTTCTTTCATATTTATCCGTGATTGCATCTATGACTGATTATTAGATAATTCTATGTTATTAATCTGTGATTTAATATTAATCTTGAAAGAATTTTAAAATATTTACATATGTTAGCAAACACTATTCACCCTCCTCTCCATTATTCTGCAAGCCACATTTGGTATCAGAGCACGAGGTTTTCAAAAACTTGTAATCTGATTTTTGAAATGCATAAATAGCTAGCAACACTACTAGTACACTTGTTAACATTTTTTTAGAAGGACAATCCACTACTAGATCCACACTTTTTAATTGTAGTAATTATACTTATTGGTCATGTAGGATGAAGATTTATTCACAGTTACATGGTTTAGATATTTGCAATATTACACAGAATGAGTACGCTGAACCTTAGATTGACTTTTTCCAATGGACTGCTGACTAAAAGACACAAGAACTTGATAATTCTAAGGCCATGAATATTTTATTTTGCTCAATAGATAAAAATGAATCTAATAGAGTTTCTATTTATAAGTCTTTATATGAAATCTGGAGAACATCGCAAGTTACACATGAAGGTACTAGTAAAGTTAAACAACTAAAATTTCCATGTTAATTAATAAGTTTCAACTATTTAATATGAAGTAGAATGAGTCTATTTCTGACATGTATCGTAGATTTCAAGGTATAATACATTCTTTAGTATCATTAAGTAAAAACATTTTTGAAGAGGACTAAGTTAGAAAAGTCCTCAATTCACTTTCTTCAATGTGGGATCAAAAGACATCATCAATACAAAAGTGAATGACATTAGTATCCTAAAAATTAAAGAGTTAATAGATAATTTAATGTCCTATGAAGCTCAATTGCAGGGGAAAAGAGAAAGCAAGATAATAGAAAAGAAATCCATTGGTTTTAATGCAATAGTCGACGATCAGGATTCAGGCAATGTCAATGATGAGGAAATTGCCTTCATGACTAGGAATTTCAGAAAGTTCCTAAGCATAGAAATATGAAAAACTTTTGTAGACTTGAAAACCAGTTTTTCGAAAATGGAACTACAATTAGATGTTGTAATTGGATGAACCTGGTCACTGCAAAGAGACTATCCACATCAGAATTAATCAAGGATCTCGCCAATTACTAATTCACCCAGAAAAAGAAAAAGGGCTTACATAGTAATATTATTCAGATACTACTTCAAGTGACAATGAATCGACCACTGAGGATGCAAATATGTGTTTCATGGCAATAGTAGATTAATCATAATAGATCAAAGGAAAGGACAAAAAAGTGGTACATTTTACATTAATTTTTTATTTAATTTTTTAATTAATTTTGGAATAAAATATGGATTAATAATAATATTGGATACACACAAGTGTGTGTATATGGGAATCTTTTGCCGTAGTTTTATTTTTCGAATTTTCAATTTTTCAATACATATGTCGACATATCTGCTATAATTTTAAATTTTCATTTCAAATTCAAATTTTAAATTTCCCTCTCTTTTGCATTTATTTAAAAAACTTAAAGGGCATCTTTTCAAAAATGATATGTTAGTTCACTCTCTATTAAATCATTCTATCTCTATCCATTCATTCACTCATTTTATTTCAAAAATTCAAAATATCTCTTCACTCTCTTATCTCCTCAACTACTCAACATTGGCCTCCTCAAGCCAACCAAAAACTGTTAGACTCAAAAAAATAATCAATGGCTTTCTTTTCAATGACAAAAAACCCATCGATGCTTATGTCGAATATGCTACTTTCGAAATAGTTTTTCCTAGAAGATTTGTAATGTTTGATTATTTTTCTTCTTATGGTCTTCAAGATCTTTGTTTTCAAAATAATATTGTTAGTTTAGTCAACTCTTCTCAAAATGTTTTCATTTGTCACCTAGATTTAGTTAAAATGTTTTTATGCTTTAAACAGAAATTTTTTTGGAGGAGAATAGGGACAAGTTTGAAGTACTGTGAAAGGCACTACAATTACTTTAGATTGTGAAATGTCGGATCAATTACTTGGTTGCAAATTTAGTGGAATTGACCTCACCACTTTTAAATTGATGAACAAAATCATGAAGTTTTTTATGATATTTTGAAAGTGACGAAGAATTTGATTTCAAACACAAAAGTCTTAGACCAAAATTGAGACTTATGAGTCTCATTTTACAACAAAGCATCACTCCGAGAAGGGTAATTATAACACCCAACTTAAAAAGTTTTTAAGGCTCCTATTGCCATTTGTAGAAATTATGAAATCAATTGGACACATATCATCTTATTTGATTTTATTCTAATGGACATTTCTAAACATGATAACACACCTTATCTGGTGTGTATCTCGCTGGAGTTTTTGAATATTTTGGTGTCATTTATGAGGAGAGTTCACTTTACCTCACAAAATTTTCAATAAATCCAACATATCTCTCATGCATATTCCTCTCTACTTTGAAGCTTATAAGACTCTTCCCTAAAAGGAAGAAAGACTAGTAAAGGAAGAGCAACAAAAAATTGAAGAAGAGGAAGGAGAAGGTGAAGAAGAGGAAGAGAAAGAAGTAGAAACTTCTCTTGGAATTTTTGAGAGACCATCTCAGAGTTTAAACTAAGGAATTCTAAACAATCAAGATAAGATTATCAAAAAGCAAAAGAAGTTAACTAAGAAATTCACTAATCTTTCCAACAAAGTGGATAAGTATTTTGGAAAGATTGTGAAGAAACTTGATGGAAACTCATCTTCTTAGTTATCTTTTTATATATAGTTATCCATTGTATTTTTATAACTTTTATTTCTTTCTATTACCTTAGTTTAAGTAATGTCATCTTCTTGTATTTTCATTCATGCTTTGTATCACCTTATTCCAATTAATGAAAATTAGTTCTTGTTGTAATATGTTGTTCTATTAATCTCTAGAAATCATTAAAATAGAATGATATTGAGTAAAAACTAAAAACATATTGAAAAATTAAAAATTGTAATTTCAAGCACATATGTCAACATATTATAGATCTTTGGAAAATTTTAAAATTTTGTAACTGCTGTCAATTCAAATATTCCAAATGATTTTTCGCTCCTATTTAAGCCTATTTCTTCCAATAAAATTCACTAATCATTTCATTTTCCATCCCCTTTCATTCTCAAAATTTTTTATAATTAAAATGTCTGATCTACACCAAAACTTTGTAAAACCCCTGAAAAGACACTCCAATCATTCAAAGATATTATCTCTTTTATTATAAGAAATCAAAAGCATATGGAACTAAGCCAAATGCAAATGATGGAAGAGCAAGAGAAGCATTTAGATGCTTTTCGATGGTTAGTTTCCTCTCCTATTAAAGATGACTAACAACAACTGGGAATGCTCAAACACCAAGGACAATGAAGATTGGGATGCCATCAAAGCAAATCCAATATATGGATCTGAAGGTGGGGTTGAAGTCCCTAAGAATATCTTGATTTCTACTTGTTTTAATTCGTAAGTATATATGTTAAACTTATTGATATGTAAATAATTAATACTCTTTGGTTTGGATTGATTACTATAAGGTTGATTTGGTGTGATTATATGGATTGTATAATAACTATGATTAGACTAGTTAAGTATTAGATTTTAATTTGATTGTGTTATTTTAAATATAATAAATAAACAAAGTTTTCTTTTTCGTATTTATTGTCCTTAATATATAATGTATAAATTGGTCATTGTATACCTTAATATATGTCTTGATTATATGATATTAAATGTATAGTATTTTCTTTATTTATGTCTCACATATTACATCTTGATAATGTCATGTTTAATGTCCCTATTTTTATGCCTTATGTATTTCATTTTGGTCTAATAACAATTATATAAATAAATCCTTATTAATCAGCATAACACCAATTCTTATTTTTGACTCTATGGTTTATAAGTATATTATTTACGGGGGTTTTATTTTTCATCCATTTGAAGGCGAAGAAAAATATAAAATATACACATTCGTATATTCGGGATGACAACGTAACCATCGGGTTAACTGCGACCATGGATGGGGGTGATGATTTCCAGAGCATTCTCACCAAAAATATGTCCTCTATTTTCAAAAACTGTTTTCTATATTTTCAATAAAATTATTTTTCAAGTATTTTCACTGGATGTTGAAAATGAGTCTGCTAAGTATTTATAGATTTTCAGTCTTACGCCTGATCAACGTATGACCGAGTTTCTATAAGAACGAGGATGGACTTGTTGAGAAATCGAGTTATAAAAAAAAAGTATTTTTATAAAGACTATTTTATAATATAAAATAGATTTTAAAGTGTTTTAAAAATGATCAAAGGAAATTTATCTATTTTTTTAGCATTTCAATAAATTCTGGTTTCGTTTCTTTTCGAGGACGAAAAGATTCTAAGGGGGGAGGAATGTGATAACCTGAATTTTTAATATCTGTTAATGGGATAATTAACTGATTTTAAATCATTAAAATACCGATTCCAGTTGATTAAATAAATAAATTTTGATAAATAAAAGTATTTAAATATATACAAGTTATATGAGTTGATTTTAACTTGAATTTATAATTTGAAATTTCAAAGATAAATGGTAAATTGAATTTAAAAATAATATATATATATATATAGTTAAGTAAATTAATTTTTATTTAACATAAGACATTTATAAATATAAAAGCTAAATTTAGAATATCCTGTAAATTCACATAAAAACATATAAACATGAATTTACAAATGTAAGTAAAATAATAAGATTTAAGCCATAAACTTATAAATAAAGTTAACATTTGGGTTTAGACATAAAATCCCTATTAGTGACAAGTGTTACTTAAATGGAATAGGTATTTAACAAATGTAAAGAAAAGTAACAAATGGCAAAACAATTCTCATTTAAAGTTTTCATGTAAATAAATATTAGAAAAAACGAAAAAAAGGGCAAAGGAGAAACAAAAGTTTGTAGTAAGAACAATCAGAAAAATGGACTGTAAACAAATCAAAGCAGAAAATTCAATCAAGCAACTTCAAACTGAAATCAGGAAAGTATCAAGGCAAACCAGAGGAGAAATCTGAACAGGGTTTAACTAAAAAAAAAAAGAAGAAGAAGCTAGCATGGAGATTCAAGGTTTAACTCAGCATATAGAAATCAGATTCAAATCCAGCGAAAGCAAAACTGGAAACCAGAAACTAAATAAGATCAAAAGCATGCAGTTCAAATAAAATTTTATCAAGCCTCTTCTGTTCAAAACCCAAAAACAAGGTGAGTAAATTTCTCTACTAAAAACCCAGATCAGGTTTTATCTTGATGCTTATGAATATTTATTGTGAAAATGTTCTAGTAAAAGAAATTTGAATACATGGATGTGTATAAATATATAATTGTTTGGTGTGTGTTTATGTATATATATACATATATGCAGAGCTCTGATTTTATGTTTTACAGGGTTCAACTAGATAAAAAAAAAATTCAATATATCTCTTGCCGATTCTTGTTAGGCCTAGATGTATAAATCAAACTAGATTGTAATGACAAGGGATTTGGTTTAAAAATAATTTTAGGCAAAATTTAATGATAGTTTTTTAACTAAATGAAGAAATACAGTAAAAGCTTGAATATAACAAAATCTCGTTTTAAAGAAATTATGTATTCAGACATACAATCTGATTTCTTATCCGAAATAAGGATTTTTGACATATATATCTTGATTTTAAAATTTGGAGATGACGTGAATTTCCGTGTTGATTGGAATTGGAACTTTATTCGATTTCAAGTGAACACGAGGCAGGATGGAGTCGGAATTCACGTCGGAGGGAGCTAGTGGGTCACTGAACGTAGGAATATAATTGGAGAATTTTCTAGAATGTCGTGGTGGCGCAGCGAGTCTAAACTAGGGTTTACGTTTGGGTTCGAGTAGTGGTTGTTCTCGAGGCAATCGTAGAGTCATTGTTAATTAAGTCGTGATCGGTCATGGAGAGAAAGCAAGAGGGGGTCTTGCGCTTCTATCGATGCGAGCACGTGACATCCGGTGATCGGAGCTGGGCGTGACGAGAGGTTTTGTGCCTCGGCTGTGTTGTTGATGGCGCTTTATGATCTCGTTTTTCGATTTAGTCGATGGGTTGGGTTTCTGGGCAGCTTGGAAGGTCAGGAAGGTCGGCGGCGACTTAGGGATGACGTCGAGGTTGGATGGCGTTGTTCCGATGCCTTGTACATATGTACGGTGCACATATGCGTGCACGTTGGGTTAGGTATTTGATCTGGGGATTTAGGAAGAAGCAGTGACCCGAGTAAATCGCGTAGCACACCAGAATTTGACTCGAAGTTGGGATGAGTTGTTGTTGCGTGAGTATAGTGATGTTTTCTCCGGAGTTTGCTCGAGTTATCTTGTGTTTTTTCTCGAAGCTGATTTGAGTTTTGTTTGTTGAGCTTGAGTTATTTTACTGTGTGGATTGGTAGAAATGAGTTGTTTTACCTGTGTGGAAGCCAGTTTTATGAATGAGCTTGGATTTAGGTCGGGTAACCCTATATTTTGATTGAAGAAAAAAATTCTCAAGTCCTAAAATTTAAACTAAAATTCAAGTTTAAACAAATTTTCTTAGAACCCTTTCTTTACCGAATAATGGTCTATTTAAATGATTGGCTAGATAATTGTAATTCACTCAAACTTTGATTTAGTTAAATCTTAAGTTGTTAAGAAAGTAATAATTAAAGTGGAGGGAGTATTTCATCATTAAACTTTAGAACTGTTGTAAAATTGTTGTTAAAGTAATTATATAGTAGGTTAATTCCTATATGGTTTGAAAATGATTTAAACGATGGTATTAAACAAAGTATTATTTATTTAATGCAACAAGGATGGTTAATGAATGAAATCGGTTAACAAATTATTAATTAAATTATACCATTAAGGAAATTAGTAATTAGTTTTAGTGATCAAATTTAAGGGATAAATTTATAAATATGATTAACTAAATATCTTATTAATTAAAGATGATTAATTTATTTAGAGTTAATCACTTAATAAAATTAAATGATAGTTTCTTAATGAAGTAATTACAGGATAATTACTTAATGTCATGATTTAAGATGGGCAATTGAGGGACAATTACCAAATGTAATTTATTAATGTAATTAATAAGAGTAATGAATGGGATATTCCTAAATGATAATCACTTAATGGAAGTAATTAATGAATTAATTACTTAATGTTATTAATTAGGTTAATGTGATTAATTTAGAATAATTAATTAAGTTTAATTAATTTAAACACTTGATGATTGATGAATAATTACTTAATGTAATTAATGGAAGTGTAATTACTTAAGGAAGTAATTAACGATAATTACTGGATGTAATTAAAGATGTTGATGATGAAAGTAATTTGGATTAAATTCCTATGTAATTAATCAAGGGATTAATTGAGATAATTAATTAAGGGTAATTAATTTTTGAAATAAGTAATTAGAGAATAAATTAAGGATTAATTTATTCAATGAAGTAATTAAGGGTAGTTAATTTCTGGATGTTATTAATCAAGGGTGATTAATAATTATGGTTAGTAATTAATTAATGAGGTAATTAAAGGTTAATTACTGTATTTGGTTAAGGATAAATTAATTTGTGAAATTAATTTAAGGGATAAATAGAATGATATGGGAAGCCTTTGATAATTGTTATCCCTAATATGTGGTTCGTGATGTTATGTGATAAGATATGTAAATTTAAACTGTGATGATGTGGTTTCTATAGATGATGAATTACTGTGACATTCTATATTTAAGTAGAAGTGTATTTCACTTGAATAATTTAAGTTAAGTTGACAATGGTTTCGAAGAGACCGGAGTCGGGTATTAGTGAATACCCGAAACCACTTCGATTCTTAAATTTGATATGTGAAACTGATATGGAAAGATTTAAATGAATTGGACCATATAATCTAAGTTCTGGCACTTAATTGCTTTGTGAAATAAGTGATGTCTATAGCAACTTGTGAAGTTGTAAATTGATATACGTACCCCGGGTTTATATGAGTTGTATGCTTTTGTATTCCAAGTTAGATGGGTTTACTCACGCTGGTTTCCAGCCTGACCTGGGTGTTACTTTGATGTAATGCTCGGGTCAGACCGAGTATTACAGATTTTCAGGTAAGAACGATCTGGAGCTCAAGAGGCGAGCTGGATGGCAGGGACGTATGGAGAGTTTCCACTATGATATTGTATATATCTAAGACATGTTAAATTGTATCTGTCCAATGTTGTATAAAATTATTGTAACTCTGATATTTCAATGTAATTGATATATACAGTTTTCTTTGGTATAACTATTATTGATATTATATTTTATCCGCTGCGAATGTGAGTTTGTGTGTTTCTTTTCTGTTCTTCTTCTATCTCTTTCTTCTTCTCTCTAACTATCTGGAATTTTCGGGATCGAAAATTCCGGGTCGTTTCAATTTTCCTTAATTAACTTAATTAATTTCAAGACATTAAAACCTTAATTATCATTAAGATAAAACATTATCTTAATAATGGCTTAATTTCCACTTACATATTTTAAACCATTTTATTTTTATGAATAACTTACTTAACCCAATCATAATTAAGATTTGAAATAAAATAAACATTTTAACTTGATAAATTAAAGTTGTCAAAACATAACTTCCATAACCTTAAACATTTATCAAAAGATAGTTCAAACTAAATTCAATATAAATTTAAACTTGTCTAAATGCCTTGCTTTGTACTTAAATCATACTTTAACTTGGAGACCAGTTTTAATTATTTTTAAACTTAGTACTATCTTTCCATTTAAAAAAAATACTGTTTAAGTTTAAGAATAAAATAATCATTTAACTAGAAAATTTTAAAGTTGGTAAAACTTATCTTCCTTAAAATAAATTAAACATTATCAAGTATATGCTTTAAGTGTTAATCCCAATTTGTATTTTAAAACTTGTTTTACTATGCTTTGAAGCCTAGAAGTACTGAAGAGTTCAGGTTTGATCTAAATCTGAAACACTTTCCTTATATATTATATTTAAAAATCTGATTCCTAAATCAAAACATAACCCGAGACCCAAACGTCCACTTCCTCGAGCATACCCTATACTCACGTGCTACCCTCTTGCTTCGAGACCATCTCGAGAAAGACTCGAGTAAAACTCGAGTTACTCGAAAACATCAACCCATCAGAATCTGATGTACACGTGTGCATGGTGCACAGCGAACCCTTTGATGCCGACCAACTACAAAGCCTCCCACACGTCATCGATGACTTCGCGAAGCCTCCCCATTGACCAGATCTCACTGATCTTTCTCGAATCGAAATCGAGTGTTTCAATCCCCAATTGGAACTTCAACTCGAAAACAAAGAACCACCATCGCCGTCGATATAGGTAACTGGAATCCACGACCTTTCTTCCATAGCAGCGTCACACCATCACGTCTCAATTGCAACCATCGCGATCAACTCCGAAGCTTCCTTTCCGCTAAGATCGCCACGATTATCCAGACATCCCAATTAGGCTGTTGAACCCTAAATAACCTTCGATCACCAATCTCAGCCATCAGAAAAAATCCTTCACCAATTTTCCCTTGATCATCGTTCAACAATTTATCTCTGGCCTCTGTTCGGACAACCACTTCTCCCTCGATCGTCGACAATTGCCAAAAATCCTCTTCCCGTTCAAACCCAAATTACTAACCCAATTCAAATCTAAATTTTTTGATACGACTCTTAAAATTCGTGAATCCTGAAGACGATCAAGATTATATCAATGAAACATGAAATTTTGACACTTGATTTTTAATAGGTTATAAATTTTCTATTGTAATCTCTTGATTCACAGTGATGTAAAATCTTGTTTTACTTAAATATAAAATTTTAGATCTTAATTAATGTCCAATTAATCATATTTTGTTTGAAACTCAATGTTATCAGAGATCAGTTGGAGAGAATTTGAATTTATTTAAAATCCTGTAACCTGGAACATAAGAAATCAATCATATTCAGATATGCACCATTTATATTTGCATATTTAAAACATGCATGCCAAAATTCCATACATGCAATCAATTGCCAAAACACTTATTAAATACATTCATCTTCAAACAATATTTTAGAACCAGAGTCAGATTGCTTACTCACCTGTTCCTAGACAGAGGCCTGGAACTTGAAAAACTATTCTGGGTTTTGAATTTAAACTTGATATAGACATTTGCTTTGATTACTGAGTTAAATCTGAAGCTTTAAGTTGAGATGATTAAGATTTGAACAGAGATAAAACTGCCGTGAGTTTGAACTTGCTTGATTTCAGGTTTGCTTCATAATCTCAGGTTGAAGAATGCAGGCTTTGATGTTTTGATTTAAGAAAATGAATTACAGGCCTTTTGAATTTGATTTTGGTTTTAGAGGTGGATGGGTTTTCAGATTGTTTGGGTGATTTTACAGGGTATTGTTTTCTTAGCCTTGAGTTGGAGAGAATAGAAAAAAAATGAAGGTGAAAACAATGTATTTGTATAGGTAATAATGTGATTTATTTTAAAAAGAAAGAAAAAAAATTACACTTGTTTAACATTTCAACATTTGTCATAAATAGTTGTTTATTAGTTACACATATTACTAATGTCTCTAACTTTTTTTACACATGTCATTTAAGTAGTTATTATTTATTTTAAAGTCAATAAAATCCCTTTTTTTCATCTTAATTTACTAATTATAAATACTTATCTAAATGCACATGAATTTCTTTGAAATAAATGTTAGTTGTTTAAAATATATTTTTAAGCTTAGGTTTAAATTTAAATAAGAGAAATAAAAAGATTTGTTTTATAAATCAAAATTTATTTTTTTAAGATGTTTGGATTTCAAATCCAAACTTTCATTTGCCAGTTACTAATATACATTAAAAATAGAGACATATTTATCCGTAAAAGATAAATTCTGCTTAAATAATAATGAAGAAAATCATTAAACAAATATTATCAAATTTCAATAATTATATCAGGAGATTATTAAATGAATATTTATCCAAATATTTAAAACTTAGTATTTATTATAGTTCAAATTCATCTATACACAAATCCAGATGTAAATATTTACTATCAGATTTATTTGTTTAATTTATAAATCAGTATTTCAATTAATTAACCCAATTATTTTATCAATTACAAATGTCCAGAAAATCCGGGTTATCACATTCCTCCCCCCTTTGAATCTTTTCGTCCTCGAAAAGGAACGAAACCAGAATTATTAAAATGCTTAAAATCAGGTCAATCATTCTTTGTTCACTTTAAAAATACTTTAAAATTTATATAATATTATCAGAGTAGTTTTATAAAAATACTTTTATAACTCGATGTCTCAACCAGTCCATCCTTATTCCCACAGAAATTCGGTCATACGTTGATCAGGCGTAAGACTGAAAATCTATAAGTACTTAGCAGACCCATTTTCAACACCCAGTGAAAATACTTTAAAAAATATTTTTTTTGAAAATAAAGAAATCATCTTGAAAATAGAGAGATAATCTTTTGGTGAGAATGCTCTGGAAATCATCACCCCCATCCATAGTCGCGGTTACATCCTGGGTTAGGTTGTCATCGCAGCAAAAGTCCATGTAACTGTAGGCACTTCGCGCCCCTCAATTATGCCATGGAACGCACAACAGATCCCAGTTACATTCCAAGGTTACGTTGCTATCGCAGCAAAAGTCCATGTAACTGTTGGCTCTCAACGGCACACACGATTTTCGCTGTCAAAATGAAACTTCTCCACTCCTACATAGGTCGTAGTCTACCGATATAAAATCAAACGTAGGCTGTTGGCTCTCAGCGGCACACAAGACTTTCTCTATGTTACCATAGGTCGCAGTCTACCGATATAAAATCAAACGCAGACCGTTGGCTCTCAGCGGCACACACGACTTTCGCTATGTTACCATAGGTCGCAGACTACCGATATAAAATCAAACGCAGACTATTGGCTCTCAGCGGCACACACGACTTTCGCTATGGTATACTCTACTCATAATCCTCAGGAACTAGTTTTGTCCGGACTCCTCACAGGATCAACTTTAGAACCCCCCCTTGGGGCTCAAGGCAGCACCACCCGGTGGCACTCCTGAGAAGTTCATTTCAAGGAAGCGCCTTTTTCCCCAAAGCCATCATCAAAACACTTTATACTACACACATATAGTATCTTTTAAATCATACACCTAGTATGATCTCACACAAAGCTCCTTTACACAAAATCGATTATTCCAAAATCGATAATTCTCAAACTAGGCATTCCAAATTTCAAAATTGATTTTACCCAAAAATCAAAAGCCTTTCCAAATCCAAAGGTTCCCAAAATCCTCATAAGATCCTTTATATATATATATATAACTTTAAAAATCTTTGGATCATTTCAAATTTGTATAAAACCCCTTTATACATCAAATATTTTCAAAAACCATTTTCTTCTGGCAATAGATTCAAAAGGGGAGATTTACCTTATATAACAAAGATATATAACTTTGTTTATTCTAAATCAAATATTCAAATTTTATTTCTCACTTCTTTATAAAGTCACTTACCAAATTACTTACTTCCATAAAGTAAATTTTTACCATAGAAATATCCAATTTCCACTTTACTTCATCATATATTTCACAAAATATACCTTTCATTTCAAAAAAACCATTTCACATTTCTTATCCACAAATTTCCAGTATCAATTTCATTCAAACCCATACGATGTACACATATCATCCGTACGCTATATCTATCTGATTGCTCACTCGATCACACAATTTCACTTCCGAACTAGTATCGTCCACCCGACTTCCTAGTGCGGACTCAGATCTGGTTTCTTGATCTGAAACCGTCATTCTCATTGCATAGTCATAACTATGATAGAGAATACCCAGAACCAATCAACAATCCATATTCAGATTCGCCATTGAAAATGAATGAAAAATTCCTACTCGGATCGATATACTATCTCGAAATTATGTGCTCGAATCTAGATCAAATCACTATGCGAATAGAAAAATACACGTATATCTTACGTATTATCTTTATTGATTGTTAACCAAATCAATCTCCTTTCTATTCATATTCGCTTTAATTTTCATTCACTTATTCACAATTGCTTCAATCCCATTTGGATTATTACCTTAATTCTTTCCTCAAATGGATATTTAATCATAAACAGTTTGAACTCTGATCAGCTTAAATTTAGAAAATAGCTTGAAAAATTAAGAATGGATAAGTAGTTGATAATAATTACCAGTTTGTAAAATAGTTAAGTAATTGTAAAATAGTTGGAAAATAATCAAATAGTTGTAGAAATTTTAAATAATTGTAAAATAGCTGTAAAATAGTAATCAGTTATAAAGTAGTTGAGAAATAGTAATTGGTTCATAAAACAGTTGTAAAATAGTTAAATAATTCCAAAAGTAGTTATAAAATAAGTATAAGATAGTTTTGGATTTAATAAGAAAGGTTGTATATATAATAAATAGCTTGGAAAAATAGATTTGTACTAAAACAATTTATTTTGAAAATAGTCCAGAGCCAAACTGTTCAATTCCCAATCTTTATCCCTATCAATTCAATTTAAATTTCCACTTCCATTTAAATCGACTCAATTCCAATTTAAATAACTTCAATTTACATTGAAATTGATTTAACCTCCAATTCAAATTGAATTAACCTCAATTTCTATTCAACTTCAAATCAAATTCCATTTGAATTATAAACCTATTCAATTTTAATTACAATTCCAAATTATTCAAACCAATTTGGACCAATATCAAATTGAACCCACTTCAATTTCAAATCATCTCAATTCCTGTTTGAATTAACCCCAATTCCCATTTGAATTTGAACTCATTAAACTTCAATTTCATTTCAAATCAACTCAAATTTTCCATTTGAATTTTTAAACTTACCCATCTTCAATCACAATTCCAATTAATTAAATCAAATTCAATTTGAACTAATTCATTTCAAGTTTCGAATTTAAACCATCACGAATTATATAAAGTCGAGTTAAATTTTTAAATGTTGATTTAATTCTTTAAATCAGATCAACTTATATCTTTAAAACATTTAATTCTGAATCCAAATTTCATTTTTAACCTATTTCAAAGTTCAAATAATAATAATTCAAATCCTTTTTTAAACAACTAAATCTTTGAAATTCGATTTATCACCAAATTTCAATTTTGAAACCAAAGCTTCGAAGTTTTATCTTAAACATTCAAATCTTAAGTCAAAATGATTCCATTTTATCTTAATAATGGATATATTACAACCTCATTTCTTCATTCATTTAAACCAATCCAATTTCAGCTTAAAGATTATTAATAACAATAGGATGGTATCATTCCAATTATTTTAAAACATTCATCCATTTCCAATTTTTAGATCTCAAACCCATTTTCAGATCACACAAACTCCCAATTCAAATTAACCATTTAACTTCCCAAGTTAAACCCCAATTTCATCTTGAAATATCCAATTCAGGCTGTTTGTTAAATTATTTAACTTTCCCAAAGTTAAATTCAATTTACTTAATCCAGCCAACCTTACCCAACTTGAATTCCCATTTCAAACTCTAATCTTCCCACTTGTAAGTTCAAAAAAAAACTTATCACTTTGGGTATCACATCTCATTCCAAATTTAAAACTCAACATTTAAAGTTTATCTCAAACCATCTTTGATATTATGTATATCCCCCATATATACATATTTATTTCTTGGCCCACCAAGCCAAATTTTAAAATTTAAACCACCTTTGGTTTTAATTCAAAACAAATTTTATTTAAAATTTTCAAACATCTCTTATTTTGAAATAAGATCACATTCAAAATAGTCTGAATAATATCATTTCCTTTAACACTTTTGGAAATAATTTCAGATGTTTCAAAACTTAGGATTCAAAACTTCTCAATTTAAAATCTACTTCTATTTAGAAGTTATACTCATCTTAAAAGTTTACTTCATATTGCTTGCTTATTAACAAATTTTTCATTATTAAACACAATAACTATGTAGGATAATACCCAAGATTATCATATCTGGATACCAATTTACTGTTATCTTATTTTGAAAACTCTTCTCCAAATTCAAGATTTTAATTTTAGTTTGAGTCCATTTCAAACTTATCTTTATTTAATTTCAATTTGGTTGTATTTCTATTACCACTTAATTTAATTCCAATAATTTAACAACCAATTACCTTAATATTTATTCAAAAGAAATATTGCTATATATATCAAAATATATTCTTATAAAATCATTTAAAATCTTTATATAAGAAAATAACAAGTACGCTCTCATATATATATATATATATATATATATATATATATACTCAACTCATTCTAGGGTAACATTGACCCTATCCTTAATCAGTAATCCCACCAGAGCCAAGGTTCTCGCTTAACCTTCTGCTCTGATACCAAATTTTTCGATCTAGAAAATTCCAGATAGTTAGGAAAGAAGAAAAGAGAAAGAAGAAGAAATAGTAACAAGTCACAGAAAACTCACATACGCAGTGGATCAAAATATAATAGCACATAAATAACAGTTTTACAAAGAAGAATTGAATCAGTACACTTATATTATTATACATCAGAGTTACAACCAATACCAAACACTTGACAGTTTAAAATAACATGTCCTAGTTATACAATAATATATCACAGCGGAAAATACTCCATACGTTCCTACCATCCAGCTCGCCTCTTGAGCCCTAGAACATCCTAACCTGAAAAGCTGTACTACTCGATCTGACCCAAGCATTACATCAAAGTAACACCCGGGTCAGGATGGAAACCAGCGTGAGTAAATCCATATAATTTGAAGTTCTAAGCTCAAATCGCAAAAAGAAAACCTGGGTAACTCGTACTTCACTACGAGTTCATTACTTGATATGCTCAAAACGTATTCCACAAATCAAATTCTAAGTATTCTTACTTAGTTCAAAGGTCCTTATTATTTTATTTCAGTATATTTATCCTACACATCAAATCCAAATGGAATTATGTAGATTACAAATCGAAGTGGTTTCGGATATTACTAATACCCGACTCCAGTCTCTTCGAATCCAATGTCATCTTAACCCCAGTTATTCAAGTGATTAAATTTAAATACTAGATGTCACTTTACATAGCATTTCATCATAGATAACCACATTATCACTGTTCAACCCAACATATCGTATTACAGATACATTTCATGTCACATAGCATCACGATCACATACCAGGGATACAATTAATTCAAAGCATTTAATATCGTTCAATCATCCATAAGCAAGATAAATTATTCATACCATTTCTAATAATTCAATCTTCTACCAATGAATTAAATTAATTTACTTATTACTTTAAATCTTGCTTATATAACATTAATTGATTATATTCAATTAATTAATCATTCATCTTGATTAATCATTCTTGATTGATCATTCTTTAAATACATTAAGTAATTTGCCCTTAATTAATACAAATTAATTATTCTCAAACCCCTCACATTAATTAACCTTTAATTACCATCTTGCTAAATTACCCAATTTGATTATCCATCAATCCATTGATTAATTAATTCTCACTCATTAATTGCATAAATTAATCAATCCTTTAACTCATTACACTAACTAATTAACCCTTAATTTCTCCCATTAATTAATTACCATTAAATAAATCACCTTTAGTAATTACCCATTAATTACCTATCTTAATTAATGGCATTAAGTAATTACCTTCATTATTATCATTGATTAATTAAGTGATTAACCTTTAATTACTAATTAAATTAAATAATTCCTAACAGTCAATCCTTTAAATTACTTACATTATCATTACCTGATTACATTAAGTAATTTAGCCTTAAATAAATTAATCATCCTTTAATTAATTTCCTTAATTAATAAATCACATTAATATATCAATTCTTTAATTTATCCCACGTCATTATTAATTAAATTAATTAATCATACCTAATTTTCCTTAATTAACCTAATTAATTTCAAGACATTAAAACCTTAATTATCTTTAAGATAAAACATTATCTTAATAATGGCTTAATTTCCATTTTCATATTTTAAACCATTTTATTTTTATGAATAACTTACTTAACTCAATCATCAATTAAGATTTAAAATAAAATAAACATTTTAACTTGGTAAATTAAAGTTGTCAAAACATAACTTCCATAACCTTAAACATTTATCAAAAGATAGTTCAAACTAAATTCAATTTAAGTTTAAACTTGTCTAAATGCCTTGCTTTGTACTTAAATCATACTTTAACTTGGAGACCTGTTTTAATTATTTTTAAACTTAGTGTAGGGATTGATTATATCATGCATTGACTGTGGGGACTCAGTCAAAATCAAGTGTAGGGAGATTCTTATATTTATTTTGATTTTACATGGTTTGATTATTGCATTTTATTTCCCTTTCCTTTAGAAAAATAAAAAAATAATTACATATTAATTTGCTTTTGAATATGCACGATAGAGTAAGCATACAGTTTTGGTCATTAGATTAAAATTTTGGGAAGTTATGTGTCCCAATGAATAATAAAAAGAAAAGTTTAAACTGTAAGTAACTATTGTGTAACTAGTATATAAGGTTATTCATAAGTGATGGTTATGAAGTCTGTTCTAAATTATAGTCTTTGTTTAAAGAGTGGTTGGTTTAAAGTACGTGGGTTAACCTTTTTAATCTTTAAAGTTAAATGGTGCTAAGATGATTTAGTATAACTCTCCTTCCTTAAAAAGAATTAGCACCTAGAGTCCCACACATAAGTGTGCACACTCGTCATGCTCTATGTTCTTCTCACATAAGCCTGTAGGGCAGTGTATGTATGGTGTATTTAGCCTTAGTATTCTTAGTTAGGTGTATGTATATATAAAAATATAATAATAATAAACACCTAGTGTCAGGTATTCACAACTCAGTGTGTACACTCGCTATGCTCTACATTCTTCTCACATAAGCCGAAAATGTAGCACATAAATGGTATATCCAGCCTCAGTATTCTGAATTAGGTGTATGTAAATAATAGTAATGTTAATATAAAAAAAATACAAATAGAGCGAGAGAGGAAAAAAAGGCAACCAAAACCCAAGCATTATCTTAACCTTGGTGATTTGACTTGTTATACAAATAGAAATGAAGATTTTGCTTTCCAAACTCTGATAATCAATTAAAGTATTTATTTCATGGTTGCACTATATTATCAAACAAAACAACTATCTAAGCTAAAGTCCAAATGTGATGGAAACTATTTTTCGTTGGAAGTTTTGATTAGTAAAGGACTGAACTTTCCTAATGATGACAAAAACTTGTATATTACTACCTTATGTCAATTCAAAAGTAAATTCTTCATTTTGTAAATAGAACTTGCATCCACATCTTTTGCATTAGGAATATTGCATTTGGATTTTGTTGGTGGTATCCGCTGAAAACCCCTCACGAGACAACACCCATCTAGGGATACCTAGAGATTTAACGGCTTATTGGATACGCTCAGTCCAATCATGTTTCCTGTGAAAGTGGATTTATCTTAGCTTTACTCTATTTGAGGATGAACAAATAGATAAGTATGAAGGTATTTGATGTACACGTAAAAATATATATTTTTATTCTTATATTTAATCCTCTAGTATTAAATTAAAAGTCATATTAGGGGATTTATACATGCCTTGACCAAAATATAAAAGTGTTTCCAAATCATCATTCACTCATATATATTTGAAAAAGCAGTTATTTTGTGTGTATGCATTAATTTTGAGAAAATTTATTTGTATATTTTAATTTTATTTTACAAGACAATGAGTGCAAATTGAAAGAACATCATGGATGTATGCACATGTTTTGGAAGCCAAAACAAAGAATTAATTCTTCAGGAAAAAGCCCACCCACATGCAAATGGACCATAATTAAAAGAAAAGCATATTTTGGTGGGAATTAATAAATCATTAATGATTACTTAGCGGCCACACAAAATGAAGGGTAATTTTGGTAGCAACCAAGGGTTTTAAACTTATATAAGTACCCTCTTATAATGCATGAACACTACAAGAAAATTACACTATTGCGATTCGCTACTTGCAACTGGCCCCATATGCCAGCTGCAACAAACGATCTTTAACAACAGACATTTTATGACAGTTGTAATAAGTGATCTTTAGCAACTAGCATTTCTTGACAATTACGATAAATAATCTGTAGCAACTGCGTTTTCCTACCAGTTGCAAAAATAATATTTTTTGCAATAGCGCTTTTTTGGCAATTGCAATAAACATATTTTTAACAAATATGTTTTCCTATCAGTTGCAATAAACATATTTTTAACAAATGTGTTTTCTTGCCAGTTGCAATAAACATACTTTTAACAAATGAAAATTTCCTGCCAACTGCAATAAATATATTTTTAACAACTATTTCTTTTAGCTAGTTGTAATAGAGATATTTAAATCATTGTAAATATTTATTTATAACCATTGTCATGCTCATAAGGTTTATGTGATTGTGTATCCACTTTTAAGTAAATGTTGTTAATTACAAACAATAATCTAAGTGAACACAAAGGTTTTCTCTGGGATATTTTAATTAATAACAATTAATTAATATTTACTTAATAATTTATAAATATTAATTAATAATTATAAATGACAGCTTATATATGTCATTATTTATAATTTATTATAATCAACAATTATCGATAAATAATTTATAATTACTAGTTATTATTAATAATTAATATTATTTTTTATATTTAATAATCTATTATAGTAAGTAATCATTGATTAGTAAATTATAGTTAATTTTGTTAATTACATTTAATGATTAATAATTAATATTGAATAATTATTATTTATAATTAACAATTACTATTAACATTTAATGTATAATTAATAAGTCATATTTTATAATTAAGAAGAAATATTTAATAATTAATATTAATAATTATTAATTAGTAATTACTATTAAGTAATTAATTATTAATAATTATATAATAATAAAGAATAATAATTAATAGTTAATAAAAAAACTTAATAATTATGAAGTGATATTTATAAGTACTTATTTTTTTAGCAAAGCTAGCCGGCTTTATAGTGGGCCGTGCAACTGTATAAATAATGCGTAAACAGTTGTTCTGCATATGTATAGAATAGCTAAATGGGAGCAAACAGCCCAACCACAATGAAAATAAAGTACAGGAGCTAGGAAAAATGGAGCCTAGACTAATAAACAAGACTATGAGCCCTTCGAAGAGGAACTGCCACTACCAATGTCAAACGACGGGCCAATAACATGAACAAATCCAGAGAAAAGAGCGGCCAGATTCGGTTCATAACCTTTAGATCAGGTGAGTAAATAGATTTTCTGTCCCAACCGACATCATAAAACTTACTTTTATTTTCCTCACCAATCCCACCAATCCTAGTAAGAGAAATACCACACCCTCGATGTGATATAAAAGACCACGACTCTCACTTTCAACATCACCGATAAAGGCATAGTAAGTGTCAGCTTCTAGCGAGTGTCGCATATCAGATTGAACATGAATCCAGGCCCACTTCTTAAAATTCCAAGTAATAGAATTGGACAAAATATAAGTGGCAACCTCATTTTGGGCCTCACCAACAGGAGCATCAACAACAGGAGCCACAACAACAGAAGCAACAATGGAAAGGGAAACAGAGGAAGGTGGAGCAACCTTTGGGACCCACTTCCTGATAGGAGGATGAGGTAAGGGATGCCGATCAAATAGAGGTACACTGCCTGCAGAGGCCGATCCACAACACGCCTTCGAAAGATGCCCCAAGGACTGACAGACCGTACATATCTCTGGTTTCCAACGATAGCGAACTCCGGCCTCGCCTAAATGGCCCTCATCAATTCTGACTTTTAACATTGAAGGCAAAGGTTTGGCTTGGGTTATTTCAATCAGAGCTTTGGTATAAACTAATCTATTTCTGGCTACAGTGTTAGTGTCATAACAAATCACTTTACCAACAAGGCCTGCTATCTAATCAATCTCGATAAGAGGCTGAAGAACAGACAGAATGTGAGTGAAATGGTACCAGACAGGAATAGGTAAAACCTGAGCTCTTGCCCTATCCACCGACGGACTTCTAGATGTAATAATGAAAGGTTTCCCTTCTATGAGAATTGGGTTGGCTTCTAGTATACGTTGTCTTTCGTCACTACGCGAGAATTTAAAAAAGAACCTTTCATTATCAAAATGAACACTCAAGCTCCCTCTTGGCTTCTAAACCTGGTTGCACATCTAGCCTTAACAAGCTGATAAGATGGATTTGAGTTGAGGAAAAAACCCACCTAAAAATCTTTCCACTAAACAACACCGGCCTCAATCACTTCCATCGGTGGAATCATAACACCGTCAATCTCAACATTATCAAAGCAACGTGAAGAATGACTAATTTAAAATAATTATTAATTAATAACGACTATTAAAAATTGATAAATAATAATAATCAGTAATTAAGATAAATATTTATAATTCATAAGCAATATTAATATTTAAAAGTAAAATTTAGTATTTAATATTTTAAAAAACTAAAATTTTATAATTTTTTGAAATAAATTAAAAAATACATATGATACAAAGTATACTTTCATACGCATTTAATATATATTATTTAGTAATAATAGTTGATAATTATACGTAATATTTAATATTTAAAAAGGTAATAAATAATAATTACTAAATAATAAATAGTAAATTAATTATTATTTAACAATTAATAGTTACTATTAAGTAATTAAATAATAATAATTAATAATTAATAAGTAAGAAATAATAATTAATAATTATAATTGATAATTATATTCAATAGTTAATATCAAAAAGAGTAATAATTATAGTTAATAATTAATATTGATTATCTAATAATTAAAAATTAATGCTAAATAATAAATGAGTTGTAACTAGCTATTTGCAAATGGCGCCACATGACAATTACAATAAATAATCTTTAACAACAGGTGTTGTTCGGCCTTTTGACTCGACTATATATCCAGGCTGACCAACAAGTTAGACTCGAAAATCGACAGAGAAAGAAGTTCAGAGAGGTGATAATAGAGTCCGGAGATCAAACACGGACGATAATATGAAGTAATAATCAGATGAAAGGGAGAGATGGACTCTACAGAACATTCTAAGTATGGATTATAGTCTCGACTAGGTTAGGAATCAGGGATGATCCTTACGTCTATATAAGGGATTGGGTTACATCAACTTAGTAGTTCAACTCAACGGAGATTGACTAATATCTCAAAATCCAAAAGTCTAAATACTTTTGGTGACGTGGAGTTGACATGAAGAGGGACCCACTAGAGGGATCATGGGACCCCACATGGTCGTTAAGAGGGACCGGGGCTGACCCCTATTCCTTGGGATTTGTGTCTGGCGATCGCTCACGTGATCTCTGCATCTGGAGATTCTGCTAGCGATTTTTTAGAAAGATATTCGGTCCTCTCCCTAGAAATGCAGGCTTCATGGTTCATTTGAAGGATCATTATGTTGTTAGTTATTTTGCACTCATTGTATTCACAAATTCCAATCCAATCCCTCTTTTACTTAGAGCTCAAAATCATTAATAAAGAAATTTCATTAAAGCGGATGTAGGCAATCAATGTCGAACCACTATAAATCTCTATGTCCTTGTTTTGGCTTACCTTTTGTTGGTTAATTGCTTGTTTCCTCTATTTTTATTTAGGTTTCTTCGTTTATTTCTCTACAAAAACACTATGGGTGTTTGTGACCAATTTTGGCGCATATATTTTGGTGCTTTCATTAAGAAAGAATTTTCAGCTTGATTGGATCTCATCATCTACTTGTGAATTTCCATATTCATGAGATAGATCCATTTTTCTACTGACGAGTTTCCGTTTCGACTTGGATGCAAATGAGGTATAACGGAAACTAATAGCCATGGTTCGAGGAACAAAGACTACATCTCGTGTTGTTGAAGGAAATAAAGAAGCTAGTGGTCAGCAAGTTGATCAAAATGTTCAGCCAGTAGCTACAGAAACTCAGAATTGGCATGAATTTATCACCAGAGCCGATTTCCAAAACTTGGCGAAGGAACTGATGGACAGCCATTAGCAACTTAACCAACAGATCTAGGTCAATATTGATCCGATGAACCATTTGAAGGATCAGCATGGCAAGAAAAGGAGGGAACTTACTCCATACTTTGGATCATAGAATTCCTCTTCATCTGACAATTATCATCAAAGAAGACGCCGCAAAACTAACGCGTACAACACTGGAACATCAGGACAGAACCAAGCAGCCCACTACCAGCGATTGGTACCAACCGCCACCAATCCCTCCAGAGGCATCGGTGCATATCCCTCCTTACAAGGAGGGAGCCACCAATTAGCTGGGAGGGCCCTCTTTGGAGGTACTGCAAGTGATTGGGGTGTTGGAGCTCGGGTGAATGTAGTTGAACCATGGCTGAGAGATGGTTGTAGGATAGTTTCCCAACAGATGGATCAGGAGCAAGAGAAGCTAAGGCAATATGGTATTACCCATAGACATGGACCCAGACATTCACATGAGTTGGAACACGACCACCACTTGGCGCCAACTCTTCAAACACTAGACTTAACAACCATGGTGAGGCAGCTTGTGAAGGAAAGTCAGTGACTAACCAAGGATGATTGGGGACTATCTAGGAGCCATACCCCATTCATTAATAATATTCTACATGCAGAGTTTCCACGGAGGTTTAATATGCCTTTGATGCCGCTTACATGGGAAAAATCGACCTCATGTAGCATCTTATGAGATACGGATGACTTATGGACTCCACCAGAACCCTGATGCAGTCAAGTGGAGATGTTTCCCTATTTTTCTGGAGGGATTTGCGACCATGTGGTTCACTAAGTTACCACCATGGTCTATTTCTTCGTTTGATGCATTAGCAACAAAGTTTTTAGAGCAGTTTTACTTGCATGTGCCTTGCCCTAAAGATGTTATGTTTCTCTCCAACTTGGTTCAGGCACAGGGGGAGTTGCTTAAAGATTATCTAGAAAGATTCAATGCAGCTGTTGCAGAAGTCAGTAATCCAAATGATGATACAATACTCATGGCACTGTCTAGGAGAGTCGACCCAATTCCAAATGTGGTGATTGGTTAGTAGGAAAGCCTCCTTTAACATTACGCCGTTTCATTTCAAAAGCTGCTCGGTTTCTATGAAAGCAGGAGGAAAAGCGAACTATAAAGAGGGATGTTGCATGCCCAAGTGCCGAGGGAGTACAAAATAATGTAGTAGTAAAATAGTCTGGTGATAGTTCAGGGAAAGTTCAGATTTATGTTTAGAGTAAACCAAATCAGCGGAAAAAAGGCGGTGACAGAAACTATGAATGGAGATGAAGTCTATGCGAGGGAAGCTAAGGTCCCTACGTACGACACATACACACCATTGAATGCATCGTAAGAGAACATCTATTTATCGACCTGTAATACCCTGTAGTACCAAAAACCACCACCGAAAGAGTCGACGGAGAAGCAAACAGGGAAGTACTGTAGGTTCCATGAAACCTACGATCATAATACAGATGAATGTCTTCACTTGCATGATATCATTGAGAAGTTAATTCATGAGAGAAAATTACAACAGTTTGTTAAGCCCCATAGATTGGTGGCAGGGATTATCTGAGCCTGATCGAGGATAAGCTTCGCTTAGTGTTGAGGAACCTAGGAAGTCCGAACGAAGACTAATTATTAATATCATTATTAGAGGACCGCATCCAGTCAATGGAAGCTGGCATAAAATGAAGAGTTATGCAAACACTGTCAGACATGTTGATTTTGAATGTTGTTCAAACATGAAGGACGGTGCTTCGACTAAGAAGCAGCATACTATGATGGATGATGTAGTATTCTAAAGTAGAGATGCAAATAAGGTAGAGTCCACTACGATCGACCAGATTGTGATCTTGGCCATGTTCGGTCCAGCCTTAGTGAGGACGATTTCGATTGGCTGTGGCAGTTCTATGACATTATTTTCACACAAATGGGCTTATGACTTGATGAGAATGGAAACCAAAGACATAAAACCATGTAAAGCCAGTATCCACGGCTTTAGGGTGTCGTTGCTGAAGTAGTAGCCTATGTCGAGCTACCGGTAGAGTTAGGGGATGACAACCGTAGGAGAGTGCGGATGTCGTCATTTGTTGTGTTGGATGTGGACTCTCCGTACAATGCCTTTTTGGACCGACCGGCCCTTGCTGAATTCAATGCAGCTCTTGCCTTTTGGTGCTTGAGACTAAAATTCCCAATAGATAATGATGTGGGAGTTGTTCATAGAAGCTGGGTGACTGGACGTGCCTATTATGTGGCTGAATTAAGGGATGCTCAATGATAGGAGAAGGGAAAAGGTGTGGAGAAATCTCTCCATGTAAAAACCAATAAGGCTTAGCAACCAGGGTCTGTGCCTTGGCTCGGGCACCACAGTCGGTTCTATAAAGATATAGATCTAAGATATGAAGAAGAGGATCCCAAAGACTCCAAGGCTACACCTGTTGAGTTTAGAATCGATATCACGGTCAGTCAAGACGACCCTCATGGGTCCTAAAGGTCGGATCACAACTCAGCCTAGCGATGATGAAGGAGTTAGCTGATCTACTCTGAGCGAATCTTGATGTGTTTGCTAGGACCTATTATGACATGTATGGGATTTCACCAACCATTGCGAGCCATGCATTGAATATCGATCCAAGGCATGTCCTCGTGAAACAAAAACGACGCAGCATGGATCCGAAGAGATCTGCTGCACTTAAAGAGGAGGTGGATAGGCTCAAAAGCAAAGGGTTATCCGCGACGCCCTTTCCTCGAAATAAGTATCTAATCCTATTCTCATGAGAAAAGTAAATGGGAAGTGGTGGACATGTGTTTACTACTCAAATCTGAACAAGGCATGCCCAAAGGATAGCTTTACACTTCCAAGAATTAACCAGCCAGTAGACTCGACCGCTAGACATGAATAACTTTCATTTATGGACGCATACTGTGGATACAATCAAATCCCAATGCATGTCCCTAACAAGGAGTATACCTATTTCATTATTGATTTGGGATTGTATTGTTATGTTATGATAACGTACAGGCTAAAAAACACTGGAAGTACCTACCAAAGACTAGTCAACCGGATATTCGAAGACCAGATCAGACGATCGATGGAATTGTATGTAGATGGTATGCTCCTAAAGTCACAATGATCAAACTACCACATCGATGAATTGGCGATGATGTTCGGTGTTCTCCGAAACTATGTAATGAAACTCAATCCCTTGAAATGCTCTTTCAGCGTTGCATCAGGGAAATTTCTAGGTTTTATCATCAACTCTTGTGGAATCGAGGCAAATTCTGAGAAGATTCAAGAAATTTGAAACATGCAAGTGCCGAAAACAATTAAGCAGGTACAGAGCCTCAATGGGAAGGTAGCCACCTTAAGAAGATTCATCTCCAGGGCCATCGACAATGTGTATTCCCTTCTTCGATTTAATTAGGAAAGGGAAGAAAAACTTTTAATGGATGCTGGACTGCATTGACACATTTCAAGCTCCGGTAGATCACTTAGAGAGACCTCTCATTCTATCCTAGCGGTAGGATAATGAAGACTTATACATCTACTTAGCGGTGTCGGTACATGCCACAAATGTTGCACTGTTGTGCAAAGAGAATCGAATCCAAAGGCTAGTATATTATATTAGCAAGTGATTGATAGGTGCTAAGAGAAACTACCCAAAGCTATAAAAGCACATGTACTACCTATTAGTTTCATCGTGAAAACTCCATCCTTACTTCCAGGCTCTATCAACGTCTACACCGACCAACCATTAAGATAGGTCCTACAGCGACCTGAGATGTCTGGAAGGTTGCTCAAGTGGAACATCGAATAGAGCCAATTCGATATCACCTCTCTCCCTTAGAGAGCTATATAGGGAAAGGCACTGGCAAACTTTATGGCTGAATTCACTATGCTAGACGACTCTTCGAAGTGCAATGGAGAACCGACCATCCGATGGAAGATGTACACGGATAGGTCATCCAATGATCGATGTTCTAGTACCAATTCAAGTTAGTGACTCCCGAGGAACGATCAATCTGCTACGCCCTAAAACTCGATTTTCCCGCGACGAATAATGAAGTCGGGTATGAAGCCTTGATTATTAGGCTCAAACTTGCCAGAGGGCTGGGATTGAAAACTTTACAAATCATTTATGATTCCCAGTTAGTAGTATGCCAAATCAAGGGAGAATATCGGGTCAAGGGGCAGAGACTTGCTCCTTATCTCGACGGGGTCCAAGAGCTATTAACCAGCTTCGAGTACTACAACATTACACATACCCCAAAGAACAGAATGAGAGAGCCAACTCGTTGGCCAAGCTGGCCATTTCCGGGGATGCGCACCTAATGGGCTTGGTCCTAGTTTAAGTACTTAATGCTCCAAGAATTGACTAGATAGAGATCAAATGGATCTTAAAGATGGAGCTGGAAAAGGAGTCGTGAATGATTCATATCAAAGACTGTCTACAACAGGGAATCCTTCCCGAATGAAGGAATGAAAGACAACATATACTCTACAAAGCTTCATGCTACATCATCTGGGAAGGAATTACGTTTATAAAGGGTTTCTCTGTACCCTACTTCGGTGTATCGCCCATGATGAAATCAAGTGAGTATTACGAGAAGTCCATGAAGGAGAATGCGACGATTACACTAGAGGGTGAACCCTAACTAAGAAAATACTTCGCTACAGGTATTACACTATGGATCTTTCCTAGTATCGCAAATATGGGTCCGAGATGGAAAGGACCAGATGTCATCAAGCAGAAGCTTGGAGAAGGAACTTTCAGGCCAGCGACTGTTGATGTCATCACACTCTCTAAAGCATGGAATAATGAGTATTTACGATGCTATTTCACTTAGTTTTGTTTTATTCAATTGTACTTCATTTAAAATTTTCTTTTTCATTTCGGCTCAAAGCCATGCAATAAGACAGATTTTGTCGCTTCTTTTCATTTGGAAATAGAGTTTGAGATTTCTTCCACATCTCTAAACTGTTTATGTGTGATATAGTAGTTGTGATGTGTGACCAAATTGTTTTTACATATACCTAATATAAACTAACAAGTATGCAGAGTTTGGCGCTAGCCAAGTTCTTGGGTCCACAATCGAATTAAACAAAGTGAAGGTGACTCGACCGTTCACCTATTAACTCTTATCTACGATCCAACGGGCAGAAGTATAAGTATCAAACATGCTTGATAGACCGCCCATCAACTAACTCTGACCTCTAGAGTGTGGATAAGAGTATAAATAAATGAATGAGTGTGACTCGACCATTCATTCTCTAACTCTAACCTGAATCTGACAGAAGGAGTATAAACTCAGCATGGATGGGATTCGACCGTCCATAAGCCAACTCCGCCAACCCAAGACTGGGGGTAGGAGTATAATCGCTGAACCTCTAAACACAATGGCGTGGGACTGTGGCAAACGCCTTGAATTTCAAGCGACTTAGGGCCACGACCGAGAGGAGGCATTGCGATTGAATTATCGGGTGGCAGCCCGTAGCAACGAGCGACTGAATTACATTACAACTTAAACAACAAGCAACGAATTACAAGTACATTGAATGGAAAACTTAATAGCTCAAACACTAAAATAAATTTACGCAAAAGTTGAATAGAAAAAAAATATATTTTATTTACATATTAAACTTGAAAGCTAAGTACAAGTTTATGTCTAACAAACTAAAAAAATGGAGATTACCGTTGTTTTAAGCTATAAAGAAGTGCGAACTCAGAGTTACTTCTTCTTTGATGACTTCTATTTCTTCTTCTTGGAAACAGGGGAAATCTCGCTCGAACTCACTCCCCATCTTTTCTCTCCTCTACCACCACTCCCTTTACCCTTAAGTGGAGTGCTCTAGGTTGATCCAACATGTGTGCCCTGGGCAGTTCCAGGCTGAGGAGTAGAAACTAGGATGCTTGAAGAAGACACTACTGAGAAACTCTCAGCGCCCCTAGGTGGATAAATGTGAATGGAGGAAAAAATGGTCTCCCTGGGAAAAACTATAGATAAGGGAGGAGGAATAACTTTTAGCTTTTCTTGTTTGATCTCTGTTGCCAGAAGAACATCCACCTCAAGTTTCTGCTCCATCTCATGCATGGAAGAACCCAATGAGGAATGGGGAACCTTGGTAATAACAACGTCGTCATCAACTTGAGTCCTCTGATTCAAATCACCTCCTTCTTTCAACAAAGCATCCATCAAGAACTCATCAAAGTCCAGAACTTCCTCATTCAGAATGTTATGAGTTATTGTTGAAGATGTTACAGTTACGGACTCCATCATTGGGATTTATGGTCCTGGTTGAGAGCCTTGGGAAGGAAGCTCAGTGATAGCAGGCGGATATGAAGCTAAAGACATACGACGAGAGGGATTAGAAATGTGGACCAGAGATACATCTACTTTTTGAAAAACAGGAGAAGTCAATGAAATACCCTCTTCAAGTTAGAACTTCCATGTAAGCTGCAATACCACTGGATGCTCCTTTTAGGATGGGAGAGTGGCCAATTAATTTCTAAAGCAGAGGTTCCTTTGGGTTATAGCTAGTGTCGATAAAAGAGTCCAAATTGGAGCTAGGGCCCGCTTGGGTTCTCGGAGTCTGTCCAGCCATAGCGTCATGCTATATGGATTCAGAACCCTCGTCTATCTCTTGTTGAGAAGCTGTGACAGTTTCCTCTTAGATCAGGAGTAGGCCCTCATGCAAAATTCTGGGTTCATTGCCCCTCAACACTTCTTTTTCCAACTGCATCAGATCAATCTCTTCAGCCCCAAGATCTCTTTTCCAATCTTCAAATATATATTTCCAAGCGCGGGCGAGATGGTAAGGGTGGTTGCCCTGCAGCCATTCTAAATTTCTAAACTTCAAGACATTAGCATTATAAGAGATAAGTAGTGGATCCAGCTCATCCATAACTCCTTCCTTGGTTTATTTCTTTCCAGCCTTTATGTGACGACCCGCAAATCGATCCCGATTCGCGATGACAATAAACCACAGATGTCCAACCAAAAATCGAGGAAAGATGGATAATCATGAGAAAGATAGAAGAGAAGAGAAAAGAAAAGAAAAGAAGAAAAGTGAAAGAAACTAAAACAATCACAGAATCTCACATCGCAGTGGAACAATATATAATATGATATCAATGATCTTTACAAAACAGAAACTATAATATACATACGTCCGTCAGAGTACAACAATTAACCACTAATCGTCATCCTGGACAATTATAATAACATGTCCTTACAATTGTTGATAATGTAAACAACAATGCAGCGAAAAAATAAACATATAGGTGAATACGAACAGAAGACCACCAGCTCGTCTGTTGAAGCTCCAAAGCATCCAAATCTAAATCCGTAAATATACTTGGTCTGACCTGAGCAATGAAAGGGAAGAATGCCCAGATCAGCCTGGTAAACCAGCGTGAGAAAACACATCTCAACTGAATTTATTTTAAAGTTATAAAACTTTCCTTTATCAAAACAAAGGTACCTCGTAAGACCACGCCCACACATAAATACAGATGGGTTTTTACCTTACGATAACCAAAATATTTATATCAAATCCTGTTATATTATACCAATGTCTAGTATAAAAATAATATTAACCATAGCCAAAATTGTTACCATTATTAACTTGCTGCATACTAGACTCTACAAACAAAATGGAAAGCACGTAGTGGATAATGGATTTCCATACAAATGATCAGGTGAAAGGACTACCTCCGGCAGTACATCTCTAGAGGAATGTACCGAAGTCCACATAACATCTGCATCTCCATCAACACAAGATTGGCCTACCTTTCTCACTAGATAGTACCGAATATGTCATCACCCCAATTGTTACCGACCTATCCGAGGGCCCTCATAACATACATCCACAATAATTTAAAACCCGAACATTATAGCAGGAATAAATATATCTAGTAGGGGATGATCATATCCAAGTGGTTCCGAACCATATAATGTTGCTGCATCTACCATGTTTTGGTCATTTCCGGGTGTGAGGCCTGATGTAACCTTTCACATAGCGCATCATCTTTGAATGCCACATTGCCATTCCTTCGATCACTATTGACTTTCATAAAAAATGTAACCTGCGAGCTTGTACGTCTCATAGAAGGGTGTTTAGCTAAGAGAAGTTGTCTTCTCCACCACCAAACAGATGTACGTTTACAAAAGTCAACGATGTGATCTCAAAAATGCAATGTTAGACATCCATCCATACAAGTTGTCTAGGAACAGGACAAATCGAAGGTACTCACCTACTACATTCTGTCGGGAATTACCCCTAGGATTGCTAGCTATTAGTCCTTATATTTGATATTTCAAAGCGAAGGGACCACTGCTACTATATGTATATTGGAAGTTTATCGCTAAATGATCAACAAAAAGGCCTTCATTACGAAAATCCTAAATATCAGTGTCTTCCAAACCTGCACATTCGAATGCATATACGTTGGTCCGAAGTGGTTCCAAGATAAATCCGACCGCGGTCTGTTCGGATCAACAACGATAAAGTGGCCAATATTTGATAATCGTTATTTAACTATCAAAGCAAACAATATCTAATACATAAGCAGTCACTAGGCACATTTAATAAATATTTTATTAATTAAATCAGTCTCCAAATATTCGCTTCAAATTATCTTTAAAAAGATATATTGTCAAAATCATTTCAAAATATCAATATTGGAAAACATTTCCATGCACTTATATTAACGATATAAGCTTATTCACAAATCATTTCATTTTTCAATACTTAGAAAAATATTTCCATATATTTATATCAATGATATAAATACATTCAATAACGCTACCATTTGGAGACATGCCAAATAAATTTCTATAACCGTACAACTCCAGAATTTGTATGCCTCCGAATGGGTGTTAAGTATAGGAAGCAATGCTCCTGACCACCAAGCCTTTAGTACGATCATAAGAGCAGGTTTGTGTATTTCATGGTGGAAGGTCAAAATACAATTTAATTGGTCAAAACGAATGTTGCA
Source organism: Allium cepa (assembly GCA_030765085.1). Classification (NCBI taxonomy): domain Eukaryota; kingdom Viridiplantae; phylum Streptophyta; class Magnoliopsida; order Asparagales; family Amaryllidaceae; genus Allium; species Allium cepa. Next base: position 553,327,093 of record CM060938.1, on the reverse strand, counting down.
TAAAACATCGTTATGACTACCCAAAACATTGGTATAGCGATTCAATTAATTAATATATATATATATATATATATATATATATAATCTCGTATACTGTATAAAACATTTACTTTCGGAAATCATTTACTATAACAACAATGTTATAGTCCATGCCTTCCTTACTTCCCGAAAACTTCTATTTCAACAATAAATGGTGAAATCTATGTCTCCATTACTTATCACCTTTGAAAACATTTTCAAACTACTTAATTCCATTTGGAATTATTACTTCCAAAACATGACTTTTAAAAAGATAAATTACTTTAAAAACCATTACTTCATCAAAATATCACTTTCAAACATTCCTTTAAATAAAATCCATATTTAAATCAAAACATAAATCATTTCCATATTTATAATACTATTTTTATAAATCTCTTTTATTTATAATTCTTTTTATTTACAAAATTCTACTTATAAATCCATTCTTTTATAAAAACTAATTTTACTATCAAAATCCATTTATAAAATCAACTTCAAAATCATTTACTAAACAAATTCAAGTACATTTACTAAATATTTATGAATTCCAATTATAAATCTATTTCTTTATTTGTAAAATATTGCTTCTATAAACCTTTTTTATAGACATTTATTCAAAAATCTCTATTCAAAGTATTTATCAAAATTATATTTTTATAACATCAAAGATCATAACTTTTTATTTGTTAAAAATAAATTCGATCCTTTACAAAATTCAATTTCTTTAAAACATATATACTTTCAAAATTACTTCGAAATCCTTTTCAAATTAGATTCGTCATTTTACCGTTTCAAAGCATGGAAAATAAGGCCAGTGCTGCTAAATCCCTAACTAAGTAAATTCATGTCAAAGACATCAACATGGAATCCAAAACATCATATATCAACATATATATGAAAAGTAAAATCAACATTATAAAGAATCCTATTGGATCCCTCCAACCTGTCCCCCTACATCAAATACACATACAATCAAATAATATAAAAATCAACCCTACGAGGCGGGATTTGTATATAAATGGTCGTCCACTCTTACACGAAAACGTAACAGGGTCTCATCCGCTCCAATAGGCGGAATATATAACAAACGAATGTATATAGTATATCATCAAAGCAAGCAACAATCATTATAAATAAATTTATTCCCACTTATATATAAATATAAGCAGGCCAAAGAAGTGAGTTTACTCACAAAAATGCCAGAATCGCCTAAGCGCTCTAGTTTAAATTAAAATTGAACGGTCGTTCAATTTAATCAAAATTCCTATTAGCTTCGAATTTGTCCAATCATACTCCATAGCGTAGTACTCGTTGATACGAACGCAAGGCAATTTATCGCGCTCGAAATGGATCTCATATGAGAAAGTTATGAGTTATTGAACATGCGAGATAATTAAAATCTAATTAACTTAATAAATTTAAAACTTAAATTAACCTTTCTCTAATGCTTCCCTTCCTCACTCACGCATACAGTTCCTTAATGCACACGCGCTTACTTTTTTTCGCAAATCATTCACTATGCGTTACGTTTGACCGCCGACCACCCCCACTTACCGCGCCGCTCTTCTGCGCCACCACCCAGCCATGAGCGCCACCTCGCCAGCTAATCGCACGCACGAGGAATTAGATCGTGACCTCAAAACTGCTCCTGAAATAGCCCTCAGGCCACCTTGGTTCGTCGTTCGATAATCCGACCGTTGAACAACCTCGTATCGATCTCTCTGTATTTCCTAGTTGAGGTTGTTAGACAATTCAGCCTCTAGAGGCTCCAATCAACCACGGCCATTGGATGGTTTAATTTAATGGCGGCCAAAAATTAGGGTTTTTCAAATGAAGGAAGTTGAGGGCTATTTATAGAAAAAATTTCAAAGTAGTATTCATCTGTGAAAAATTTGAACTCCAAACGAAGCGTGTCGCTTAGCGTTCTATATGTTATACCCCTATTCTGAACACAATGGAATATATACCGAAAGCCATTTCCATCATATTTGAAAGATAACTTTTCAAAATCAAAGTATTTTAATTTAAATTACTTTAATTAATTTCTACGCGTTAGGAACTCACACGACCAAACGATACGTTCAATCGCCACGAAATTCGACAACATATAATAATTCACTATTACAGATCCAATGAAATTGGTTTTGTAGAAATCCAAGACAGAGCTCCAATAAGACTATTTTTACACGTTAGTTAAAACATAAAATTTCCAATTTCTATTTAATTGCTTTTAATTCGAAGTTAAAAGTTCATTAACTCCATTCTAATTTAAATAGATTTGAAATCAACTTTCAAAATCGTTTTCATTCACATTAAATTCAAGATTCAATTATTTAAACAATTTCAAATATTAAATTTAACAATTTAATTATCAAATAAATCGCTATATTTGAAATATAAGTTATTTAACTTATAAAATTAAGTTTTCAATATTTATCAATCAAATATTCCAAATTCAAATGACTGAAATTCTGGGTCGTTACATTCGCCTCTCCTTAAAAGAATTTCATCTCTGAAATTACTAAGTAAGAAAAATGCTACAAAACCCATTAACTTTTCAAAATTCATTAGTCGAAATAGTTTATCAAATTCATTTAAACCCTTTTAACTTTTCCAAAATTAAATAGTGGAAACTTTGCTATAACATTTTCTCAATCTTTAAATTCAAAACTAAATTTCCCAAAACAAACTAATACGATCCATTCATTCATTCCAAGTTATAAATCAAAATCCCAATTTTTAGTTATAAAAAATTTTCCAAAAATTTCAAGCGCCTTAAATTTACGGAAAATTTAGCCAGCGTCTCCATTGCGCGGTTCGGTCGTAAAAAATCATAATATATATATATATATATATATATATAATCACTAATATACGTCTCATCTTCGAGGAGGCATCCCGTACGGAAAAATATAAAGTACGATATGTAATCCGAGATATGTACCCTTTATTAGTATTATCAAGCATATACAACAAATATAAAGCGAAAGTGAGCTCCAAATGTGAATCATACGCCATCCGCACGTACTAAATACTCAACAATCAATGAGAATACGTATATAGAAAGTAGTATCAATATATAACATATACTAATACAACAACTATACACAAATGTAGCAGATGCAACAAAAGAAATCATCAAACAACTAATGTTCATTCGATTAATTCATAATTATATCAATTTACATTTTCTAATGTCAACATTTAATTTATTAAACCCTGTACGATGTACATATATCATCTGCATGCAAAACCATACCTGATCGCTCGCTCGATTACACAATTTCATATTCGAACTAGTACCGTTCACACAACCACTCCAGTGCAGACTCAGATATGTTTCCTTGATTAGAAAACCGTTATTCTCCTTGCATAGTCATATACTATGATAGAGAATATTAGAATCAATCAAAAATCCATATCCAGGGTTCATTGTCAAAAAATCGAGTGAAAAATCCTAACTCGGATCGGTGTAAATCACCTCGAAATTGTACATTCGAATCTGGATCAAATAGTTATGCGAATAAAATAATATACGTACAACTTATGTATTTATTTCAATTGGTTTCTTGTTATATCACGTTCCTTATTCCCAATTCTTTTATTTACATTTAATTTATTAACATTCGCTTAATAATCTTTACTTTAAATTCAATTTATTTCACAACTCAAAATGAATTGCATTTTATAATTTAAGTTCATCTTTATTTCAAACGTTAAATTCTATTTCATTTAACTCATTTCATCCCACTTTGTTTAATATGAATTAAATTTCATTTTACTTCATTTCACTAACTCAGTTTTTTTAACTTTGCTTAAGTTAATCCTTTTATTTCATATTTCAATTCCAAATTTACTTTTGTTTGCTTAACCAAAATGTTCGGTCATTTTAGAATTTGGTTTTACTTCCTTATGCAAATTCATAAATTCAAAACTTATTTCTTATCTATACTGTTTTCAAATTATAAGTTCAAAAACTTAAAAAAAATTTAGATATTTATCAAATCATACTTGGAATTTTACAATCAAAACTTGTTTTATCGAAATAAAACTTCAATTGTAAATCATTAAGGTAGAGATTCATCTCTTAGAAACTCGAAAATGAATATTGATAATGTTACAGTCATCACCCGAATTAATTTCCAGCGACTAAACTGGGTTTATTGCTTTTTATTTCTTTTAAAATTTATTTTTGTTTTTTATAAATCACATTTACGATTTATTCTTATATATAATTTCACTTTTGTTATATAAAACCATTTCTTATTTGTTTATCTTCGTTTAATATTATAATAACAACAACTTCTTTATTAAAACACAATCAGCAAATGATAATAATCAAATATTACCATTCACTAACAACCAAACAATCCATATATAACTATAACAATTTCGAAAAAATTATTCCTTTATATATAAAATATAATTTAGGTAAAATTTATTTCATTTATCCATTTTAAAACAATATTGTGTCGGTTTGCCTTGTTTAAGCGTTTAGAAACCCCTATCGATAACATGATGTCCCACATACCGACTGGAATTCATAGGCCACTTCAACAGATAAATTAACACAATATAAAACATTTTAATAATCACTAACAAATACGCTTTCATATATTTATAGTATACTCAAACTCAATCTAGGGCATTACTAACCCTATCTGTAATGAGCACCCAACCAAAGCCCAGGTGTATTGCTAAATCCTAAGCTCCGATACCAAATGCGACAATCTATGCTTTGCAACCATCGACGGAGAATACACCCCACTGCAGCTCACACTGGTACTTCGAATTTGTTTTACGGCCAGCCTCTCGACCGCGCAACCAACCCTTTATCACCAGGGACATGTAGGAGTAAGAGTCATCCATTCGCTACCTAACAAGATGCGAGAACCCCCTATCATGCTGAACATAATCAAGCATATCCGATCCCGATTCGAGCTAATAATAAATCACACATGTCCAACCCAAAACTGAATGGAAAGACGGATAAACATGAGAAAGAAAGAAGATAATGGAGAAGAGAAGAGAAGAAGAAGGAAGAAGCACAGAATCCACATCACGACGGAACAACATATAATATGACATCAATGATCTACAAAACAGAAATTGTAATATACATATGTCCATTAGAGTATAACAATCAATCACTAATCATCGGCCTGGACAATTATAATGAACTGTCCTTATAATTGCTGATAATTTAAACAACAAATGCAGTGGAAAAATAAACATATACACGAATACGACCAGAAGGCCTCCAGCTCGTCTTTTAAAGCTCCAAAGCATCCAAAGATAAATATGTAAATATACTCGGTTTGACCCGAGCATTGAACGGGAAGAACACCCAGACCAGTCTGGTAAACCAGCGTGAGAAAACACATCTAATTAAATTTATTTTAAAGTTATAAAACTTTCCATTATCAAAAACAAAGTTATCTCGTAAGACCACGCCCATGCATAAACACGGACGGGCTTTTACCTTACGATAAGCAAAACATTTCATATCAAATCCTGTTATATTACACCAGTGCCTAATATACAAATAATATTAATCACAGTCAAAATTGTTACCATTATAAGCATACTAAGCTCTACAAACAAAATGGCAGGCACGTAGTAGATAATGGATTTCCATACAAATTACTAGGTGAAGGGACTACCTTCCGGCAATACATCCTAGAGGAATGTATCGAGGTTCAGAGAACATCTGCACCTCTACCAACACAAGACCGGCCTACCTTTCTTACTAGATAGTACCGAATATGTCATCACCTCAGTTGTTACCGATCTATCCGAGGACCCTCATAGCATACAACCACAATAATTTAAAACCCGAATATCATAGCGGGAATAAATATATCTATAAGGGGATGATCATATCCTAATGTTTGTGAACCACATAGCCTTGTTGCATCTACCCTATTTCCGTCATTTCTGGGTGTAAGGTCTGAGGTAATGTTTACCTTTCACATACAACATCATCTTTGAATGCCATATTGCCATTCCTATGATCACTATTGACACTCACAAACATACAACCTCTAAGCTCGTACGTCTCAGAGAAGGGTGTTAAGCTAAGAGAAGTTGCCTTCTCCGCCACCAAATAGATGTACGTTTATAAAAGTCAACGATGTAATCTCAAAAATGCAATGTAAGACATCCATCCATACAAGTTGCCCAGGAACAGGACAAACCGAAGGTACTTTCCGACCACATCCTTTCGGCAATTACCCCTAGGATAAGAAGCGATTAGTCCTTGCATTAAATATTTCATAACGAAAAGACCACTGCTACTATATGTATATTGGGAGTTTATCCCCAAATGATCAACATGCAGTCCTTCATTACGAATATCCCAAATATCATTGTCTTCCAAACCAGCACATTCGAACGCATATACGTTAGTCCGAAGTGGTTCTAGGATAAATCTAGCCCTGGTCTCTTCGGATCAACAACGATAAAGAGACCAATATTTGATAGTCGGTTATTTAACTATCAAAGCAAACAAATAATATATAGTACATAAACAGTCAATAGGCCCATTTATTATATCTTTTATTAATTAAATCAACCTCTAAATATTCGCTTCAAATTATCTTTAAAAAGATATATTCTCAAAACCATTTCGAAATATCGATATTTGAAAACAATTTCATATATTTATAATAATGATATAAGCATATTCACAGATTATTTCATTTTTCACCATATAGAAAAATACTTCATATACATATATCAACGGTATAAGTATATTCAATAACACTACCATTTGGAGACACGACAAATAGATTTCTATAATCGTACAACTCAAAAGCTCGTACACCTTCGGACGGGTGTTAAGTATAAGAAATAACGCTCCTATACCACCAAGCCTTTAGTATGATCATAAGAACTGATTGTGTATTTCACGGTGGAAGGTCAACATACAATTTTGTGTCAAAACAAATGTTGCGTAAAACATCATTACGACAACCCATAACATTAGTATAGGGATTCGATTAATTAATAGATATATAAATCCCGTATACTATATAAAACATTTCTTTTCAGAAATCATTTACTATAACAACAGTGTTATAGTCCATGCCTTCCTTACTTCCCACAAACGTCTATTTCAACCACAAATGATAAAGTCCATGTTCCGTTACTTATCACCTTTGAAAACATTTCCAAACCATTTAATTCCATTTGGAAATATAACTTTCAAAATGTGACTTTTAAAATGATAAATTACTTTTAAAACCATTACTTCATCAAAATATCACTTTCAGACATTCCTTTAAATAAAAATCTATACTTAAAACCCAACATAAATCATTTCCATATTTGTAAAACTATTTTTATAAATTTTATTTTGATTTTATAAAATTTCTATTTATAAATTTCCTTTATTTATAAAATTGAATCTATAAATCCATTCTTTTATAAAAACTAATTTTACTATCAAAATCCATTTAAAATCAACTTCAAAATCATTTACTAAACAACTTCAAATCCATTTACTAAATATTTATGAATTCCAATTATAAATCTATTTCTTTATTTATAAAATATTACTTTTATAAATCTTTTTTACAAATATTTATTCAAAAATCTCTAGTCAAAATATTTCTCTAAACTATATTTTTATAACATCAAAAATTATAACTTTTATTTGTTAAAAATAAATTCGATCCTTTTGAAAATTTAAAAAGTATTAATACATATATACTTTAAAAATTACGTCGAAATCCTTTTAAAATCAAATTCATCATTTTAGCATTTCAAAATACCAAAAATAAGGCCCAATGCCACTAAATCACTAAATAAGTCAAATCATGTCAAAGAAATCAACATGGCATCTAAAACATCATATATCAACATTTATATAAGAAGTAAAATCAATATTGTGAGGAATCCTGTTGGATCCCTCCAACCTGTCCACCTGCATTAAATAAAGCATATAATCAAATAATATAAAAATCAACCGCTTCGAGGCGGGGTTCGTATACAAAGGGTCATCCGCTGTTACAGGGGAACGTAATAGGGTCTCGTCCACCCCAATGGGCGGGAATATATCCAAACAAACTAATATATAGTATAAAGTATATCATCCAAGCAAGCAATAATTATCATAAATAAATTTATTCCCATTTATATAAAAATATAAGCAGGCCAGAGAGGTGAGTTTACTCACAAAAATGCACAAAATGCTTAAGCGCTCCATTTTGAATTAAAATTGAACAATCATTCTGAAACGACCCGTAAATCCATACCCCTTGAGTTAACACTATTCTACCTAAATCAACTCAAGTTGTACAGAAATACGAACCATTTGGGTTAAAGAAGAAGAGGTAGAAGAAGAAAATAGAAAACAACATCAGAATCTAACCATCGCAACGGAATAAAATATAATAGATAATAAATGATCTTTACACAAAACAAATCAGATATACATGTTTATATATTACATCATCAGAGTACATCAACTCAGCTCAACATCAATAACATACAACAGGATACACAGCTATTCAACACAGCGGAATATATATAAAACAAGTACGAAATACGCATCGTCATCCAGCTCGTCTCCTGAGCTCCACAGCGTCAAATCCTGTATCCTATAATACTCGGTCTGACCCGAGCATTACAGTTAAATAACACCCGAGTCAGTCTGGAATACCAGCGTGAGAAAATCACACTCAATTGATTATTAAAGTTTCAAAAATCCTTTGAAAAACAAAAGCAACTCGTAAGACCACGCCACAAATAAACATGTCGGGTTTTTACCTTACGATAGCTAAAACAATTTTTATAGAAATCCTCTGATATTATAATAGGGTCTATTTACAAATACTTATAAAAATAGCCAAAATTGTTACATTCATTAAATTCCAGCTACTAGCTACAAAGTGGGCAATACAAACAAAACTCGTACAAGGCTCGTAGGGAGAATGAATTTTCAACTAATGACTAGGCACTGGGGTACCACCTGTCACAGTACGGGGCCTAAATCAACGTACCGAGGAGTACGCCCTCTCCCCTGCAACACAAGACCGGGACTACCCCTTACTGGATAATCCCGAGTGAGATCACCCCACGGTTGAGATCAGCAACCGCCCACTAAGCCGAAATAAAAAGGAACATCTAGACAGGAATGACCTCACCCTGCTTGGGTGCTACCCACCTAGCCTTGCTGCATAACCCTAAATTTCAGTCATTCCCATTTGATGAGGCTTGAGGCTAAGCGTTACCTTTTTAGAACATATCCCTTAGAATGCCATCGTCCACCTGACGATGTTTTTGAAAGCATTCATCCATACAAGTCCGTCCCGGGTTCGAACGGAACCAAAGGCACTACTCCTACTACATCCATGTTGGAAATATCTTTAGGATTAGTAGCGACTAGCCCTTGCGCTTCACTGCTCCATCTTCGAATCCAAACTCGTTTTCCACGAAACGTACAAACCGGATTGAAGTGGTTTTCGAGAAATAAATCTCGATCCTGGTCTCTTCGAAACGATCAACGCATTTGTCCTATATTGATAGTCGGAAATTTAACTATCAATTAATATTTACAACGTCCATCAAACAATAAATAATTTCCCCAAATTATTTATTTACCTCAAAAATATCTTCATAAGATATAATTTCACTTTTCAAACTTCTTGAAAACAGTTTTCAAAACTATCTGCCTTTCTCAGAATAAATTCCAAGTATTTCTATTTCCACTGGAATCACCGAGCACGAAACTTTAGATTTTTAAAATAATTTAAAAACACTTTATTGAAATATACTTTAAAACCTTTAAGTTAAAAACTATTTCAAAAATTTGTTAAAAATACATACTATATGAATATTTGAAAATAATGTTTACTTTATAAATATAAAACTAGTTTTCACTTTTTAAAACAAAATACTAAGTCACCTTTAAATAATTATTACAATAATAGATTTGAAAAAAAATATTTACTTAAGAATTTTAATCATTCAGAAATAATAAATTTTTCTAAAACATGTTTTTTTTTAAAACAGCCTTAAACTTTTATCTTATATTTGAAAATTTACTTAAAACGTACTTGGCTATCCAGATAAATATACTTCTCTTCACAACCTTTAAAAATAAATCACTATCTAATTTTAAACAATTTTTCTCATTCCTTTAATAAATTTCCACCTGAATTTATTCTTCCAAATATCCAATTTCAACACTTAAATCAATTCCAAATTGATTTCCAATTTACTTCATTTATTCAAAAATCCTTTAATTCAGATTTTATTCCTTAATTATGATTTAAAATACTTTTAATTGAAATACCAATTTAGATTTCTCAATTTACTTCTTATTCCTTTAAATAAATTTAAAACTTTAAGTTTTAAAATAATTCTTTATTCCTTTAAATTAATATCACATAATTTTACAATTCATTAATTACTGTTTATTCAAATCCTTTTCTTTTCATATTCGAAGTTATTTATTAGTATTTAACATACTTCCATTTCTTTCTCAATTCATTCTTAATTTATTAAATTCTCTAAAATTATTTCGTTTACAAACTTACTCTCTTTATTTTTTCCCAAAATCCAATTTATATATTTTTGGTAATTCATTATACCTGATATATATCCAATCAAATCATATCATTCAATATTCCAATATATTCAACATTGAATATCAAGTAATCACAACAGAGAATATTAAATAATAAATGTTGAGGGGTCCAGTTGGATCCCTCCAACCTGTTTTCCCTACATCCACAGATGTTAGCACAATATAATAGCAATTCCAAAATATACCATACGGTAGCACATCAATCAATTCAACCATTTAAACAATTATTTGAATTTAATTATTTAAATTTTAAATTTAACCGAGTGAGATTAACTCACCTTTGCTTTTTATTTGCAATCCACTTCAATGTTGCCTTGAATTTCCTGATGTTAGACCTTGAAAATTCATTAGATGTCTTGTTAATATTTGAACTAATTGAACCATTAATTCCGTTTAATTTTAAACAACTAATTATTTATTTTTAAACTAATTCTCCTTGGGTAAAATATTTTTTTTAGTAACTAAAATAAATAGATAGGTTAATTAACCAAATTAACTACATTATTCCCCCTAATTTAAAATTTAGCTTTAAATAAAAGTAGGTACATATGTGTACTCAATCCATTTTATTATTATCATTTTTGAAACAATCGATACTTTAAATGATCTGCCTTTCATTTTCTTTTCTTTTATAAATTCCATATAACATTTCTTTAAAATTCCTATATTTCCATAGTTAATGAATTTCCAGATTTATAGTCACTGTTGTATATATTTTCCTTTCATAGTAAATTAACAAGCAGGTAAAGTTAGTAAATAAATTATTTAAACTAAGTAAAAATCATTACCGAATCTTATCTCTCAATCGTTGCTCGTGCTAGACCCATGCCATCGTGACCTAGATCGCCACCGAGCTCGACACGACCCCGCTGAACGCCACCCTCCTCCCATCCACAAACTGCTGCGCCCGCGACAGCATCTCCTTCCATCTACTGCCCTACCCTCGGGCACACAGCGCCGCACCGAAACCTAGTCGCGACCACCAGCCTTCGCTGACGAACCTTCCACCTCGCGACGTGAACCTACCGACCACCACAATCGTCATTCCAGACTTCATTACGAAAGCCATCGAAATCCCACGCGACCAAATCCATTATGCGAGCCTCCAGGGCTTGACCTGTTCGCCACTCGAGTTCTTGAATCGCTTTGCCCTGACGTCGTCGCTCGAGATTGGCATACAATTTGCCCGCCTCCAATGGTTCGAGCGAAAGTAAATCGCGAGATGTTTTCCTTTCTCTCTTTTTTTCCAGATTATTTAGTTCGATTGAACTGGAAAGGGAGGAAGGAAAATGAGATTTAATTTGAGAAAATACTTTGTTTCGGCCATGATTATTATCCCTTCTGTTTAGATCTGCTTTGCGTGGAAATAAAAAAAGAACAGAGGGGGACAAGAGAAGATGTTAGCTTGCTCAAGTTAACAAGCTACAGTGATTTTGAAAAGAGGTGAAAAAGCATTGGCGTGAAGTTTATTTGACCGGTCAAACAAAGTATAAATTATATTTAAATTTAAATATCAATCGACTTGAGTTCGATGTAGATTTCAGCGCGTTTATAGATCATACGCTCACATAACAGCTCCAATCACTACGAAATTTGAAATCCGGTAATAATGCGATATCACGGATCCAATGGAACTGGTTTCGTCGAATTCCGAGACTGTGCCTCGGAAGGCTATTTTTAAATTCAATTTAAAACGATAAAATTTTCAAAACTGAACAATTTACTGTTAAATTCAATTTTAAAACTTCTATTATCCTTAGTGTTATCAATATAAAATTTATAAGCCTTCAAATCATTTATACATGCTTCAAAATTTCAGATTCAACGTTTTACCCAACTTTACCTATTTAATTAAATAATTTAATTATCAAATAAATAGTGATATTCGTAATTCAAGTTGAAATTAACTTTTAAATATTCAAAATCGATTAAATATTCCGATTCAAATTGCTTAAAAATTCCGAGTCGTCACATTCCTCCCTCCTTAAAAGAATTTCATCCCCGAAATTACTAGTTAGGGAGAATGGTCCAATACTCATTTACTCTTTCTCCGAAACCAAACGGTTTCTAACAATTCAACATCTTACCAACTATCCTCTTATAAAAGACCCATTATCATTCTTACTAACTTCACAAACTTTTCCTTAGTCCCAACCAACTTTACTTATTCAACTATTCAAATTATAATTCAAAACCAAGTTTAAAATTTTTAAATTTTCTCAAAAATTTTCTAACTCTCTAAATTTCTGAAATTTTTTGCCAGCGTCTCCTTTGCGCGGTTAGCTCGGTACAACTACAAAAGGCCTCTACGGGTTCCCAAATTCGAGAAGAAAACAAAGCGCCAAGTGGCTAGATCAAAAACTCAATCCAATTTCATACAGAAATTTAAACACGTACCTTTTTGTCGAGCATTTCAAATTTATCTTTTGCAATCAAAACCAATTCTCTTTTACCTTTATAATACCTGTATATCTTACTTAGCAATAATATCCAATCACACATTCCAAAACATTTTATCAATTTTCCTACAATATGTCAGTATTTATTCATTCAAATATCAACTATGATTTATTTGTAATATCAATTTTCCAATTAAGAATTCACCATCCCTTCTTAAGTTTAGTATAAACATTTTATATGTTCTTTTATTTATTTTCACTTTACCCCTTTTAGTTTATATCTATTTCTATTCAAATTGATTATTTCATTTCTATCCGAATTCAATTTATCTTTAACTCTGAATATTTGAATTTTATTTTCCATTTATAACTAATTCATGTTATTATTTTAAATTAGTTTCATTCACTAATTTATTTCAATTTCCTGTTTGAAATCGTTTTGTCGTAACAAAATTTTCCAAAAAAATTTCAAAATTTTTCTAACTCCCAAAATTTCTAAAAAAATTTGGCAGAGTCTCCCTTGTACGGAGGAGCTTTTGCAATTTGACAAAAGATATAAATATTTATACATCGACCCACACGGTCGGAAAAACCAACAACAGTTCATATTTCCTATTTTTATTGCGTAGGCGTACCTTATTTAGCATTTTAAGCAAGCGACTAATACTTTTAGTATCTAGCATGACCAAAATCCAGCCAAACGGCTTCCCGGTACCTGTACTTACTCAATTTAAACATATAAGTACTATATATATAGTTTATAGCATTTCACTTAATTTAAATAGCTAAAACATCGATCCTGTAACAATGCATATGATATACTGGCATAAACACTTAACTTTCACATATAATGCGTGTTATATAATTTCCATAAGCATATATAAGGTTCTGACACTTATTACAATTGCTTATAATCTATTCTCAAACCATTCCATTCAGTTGAAGTGATTTACAACTTACTTGCTTTTATTTAATTCATTCTAAGCAAAACAAACTCATATTCATTCCAATTGATGCAAAAATCAATTTATTAAACTGCTATTGATTCATATAATTTTGTTTACTTCCATTTACGTCGAACGACCAATTTTCTAATGCAATTCGACAATATTAATGTGAATAAATAATTACTTCAGGTTATAGCCATTTAAATTGATTCCAACTCAATTTACACTTAATCCCATCCCATTTTAATTTATTCACAAACTTTCATTGCATTTTCTTTCATATCCAAAAAGATTTGATTCCAAACCATTTTATTATACTCGCCATCATCCCAATCTTCTATTAAATTTAAATTTAAGTCAATTTACTTCAATTCACCACCATTCATAACTTAAGTTCATTCCCGTTTTAATTTATTCATACTCAAATTGGATTTATTTTCATCTCACTTCATTTTTATTTAATCCAATTCCATACAACTCAAGCTTTATTTCCAAACTCTATTATCTATTCACAATCTTTGATTTGATTCTCCTTGAGTTCAATCTTACTTAATATCCAAGTTTGGATTTTATCTCAGAATACAATATTTTTATTCCGGCTTATTTATTCCCTCATTTAAATTTTATAAGCTACTCACTTATTAATATTCATTCTTCCCCATCTATTTACAGGCAACCACACTCACACCTTAACTTTAACTAGGGATTTTATATATATATATATATATATATATATATATATATATATATATATATATATATATATATATATATATATATATTTCCAATGCTTTTCAATTCTTTTATAAGCTTCTAAAGTTTATTTATTTTAATTCAATACTTGTTTAATTTACATTTATTTGTTTGAGTAAAATTTTATTCCAGTCAGTATTATCTATAATTCGACTGAATTCATTTAAATTCAGTTTTTATTTCAACTTATTTATTCACTTAAAGGCTTATATTGCTCAGTTGAGTCATTTCATCTTATAATCACAATTTCAGATTATATAACACTTACTAGCTTAAGGTATAAATTTTCATTTCACAATTATAATCATTTTTCCTTTCAATTTTATATCCAGTTTAATTCAATTTCAATTTCAATTTTATTTAACTTATCTCAAATTAGATTCAGATATATTTTCTTCACTTCATTCACTTAAGTTAAATTTTTAATTTCCGGATTAAAATTTTCAATTCCTTCTTATTCATATCAACTCTATTTTATTAGTTCAATAGTTGATTCATCAACTCCTTCACAAATTGGTTTTCAACCAATAAATTTTGTTTTCAACATTAATTATTTTTAGTCCATTTGAACTTATTCTGCACCTTATTTTACACATTTAAATCAGCATCATCCAACATTGAATTTTCAATTCATTTGCATGCCATAGTAGCTAATCAGTTACTTATAAACTTTAAATCTCAAAACTTTGTTTTATTTAGTCCGACTTGTCTAATTTTTTTCCCTTTTACATAATTTAACACAATCCAGACTTGAGATTCTAGTATTCAGTTTTCACTTTACTTACTTACAAAGTTGAATTCTATTTCAACAAATTCCTAATTTACATATCATCAACTTATTATATGCAATAAACATTTCTAGTTAAGATTTCAGAGTTTTAAACAGTCTTTAACATTTCAAAATTCTCATTGAAATCTTCCATATCCAAAATTCCTTGCATTTCAAAAAAAATCAAATTCATCTTTTGCAAACAATTCCAATTCAAAACAATTTGGTAGCAAATTCTCTCTTGGAGACTCGAAAATAAACATCGATGATGCTGCAGTCATCACCAAAATTATTTTCCAGCAACCGTAAGAGTTCAATGCTTTTATCTCTTTTTAAAACCCTTCAAATATTTTTAAATTCCAAATCTCTCTAGATTTCAAATTCGATTCAAAAATATTTCTCTCAGATATATTATTTTTCCCAACCTTTGGGAATCATCTCCAAATTCAAAGGAACTTAAATTTCCAAATTTTCAAATTCCAAACCCTTTAAATTTATATTCAAACATTACTTTGGAACTTTATCTAATTTAATTACTAACCACATTATAATTTACATTTATAATTTATAATTTATATTTACAAATTTCATTTATATATGAACTTGTTTCTTAGTTTTTTTAAATTATAATTTCAATTCCTTATTCAATTATGAATCACATTTACAAATTTCGTTCATTTTCTTCCTTAATCTTTAGTTATTATTTCAATTTCTTATCAATTATCGTACAACAATGATAATAATTAAATATTATCACTTTCTACCATCCAAGCATCCATATATAACGATAACAATTTTCAAAAATTATTTCCTTTATATACAAAATAATTTTTGGTAAAATTATTTCATTTACCTTATTTAAAACAATACTGTGTCGGTTTATCTTGTTCAAGAGTTTAGAAATTCCTATCGATAACATGGCGTCCCATATATCGACCAGAATCCATAAACGCTCAACCGATAAATCAACGCAATATAAAACAATTTTATATTCACTAACAAATACGCACTCATATCTATTAATACTCTCAAACTCATTCTAGAGTACTACGGACTCTGTTTAATGAGTAATTCCCACCAGAGCCAAGGTTATCACCAACCTAAGCTCTGATACCAAGAGAAACGACCCGCAAATCCGTACCCCTTGAGTTAACACTATTCTACCTAAATCAACTCAAGTTGTACAGAAATACGAACCATTTGGGTTAAAGAAGAAGAGGTAGAAGAAGAAAATAGAAAACAACATCAGAATCTAACCATCGCAGCGGAATAAAATATAATAAATAATAAATGATCTTTACACAAAACAAATCAGATACACATGTTTATATATTACATCATCGGAGCACATTAACTCAGCTCAACATCAATAACATACAACAGGATATACAGCTACTCAACACAGCGGAATATATATAAAACAACTACGAAATACACATCGTCATCCAGCTCGTCTCCTGAGCTCCACAACGTCAAATCCTGTATCCTATAATACTCGGTCTGACCCGAGCATTACAGTTAAATAACACCCGAGTCAGTCTGGAATACCAGCGTGAGAAAATCACACTCAATTTATTATTAAAGTTTCAAAAATCCTTTGAAAAACAAAAGCATCTCATAAGACCATGCGACAAATAAACATGTCGGGTTTTTACCTTACGATAGCTAAAACAAATTTTATAGAAATCCTCTGATATTATAATAGGGTCTATTTACAAATACTTATAAAATAGCCAAAATTGTTACATTCATTAAATTCCAGCTACTAGCCACAAAGTGGGTAATACAAACAAAACTCGTACAAGGCTCGTAGGGAGAATGGATTTCCAACTAATGACTAGGCACTGGGGTACCACCTGTCACAGTACGGGGCCTAGATCACTGTACCAAGGAGTACGCCCGCTCCCCTGCAACACAAGACCGGGACTACCCCTTACTGGATAATCCCGAGTGAGATCACCCCGCGGTTGGGATCAGCAACCGCCCACTAAGCCGAAATAAAAAGGAACATCAAGACAGGAATGACCTCACCCTGCTTGGGTGCTACCCACCTAGCCTTGCTGCATAACCCCTGATTTTAGTCATTCCCATTTGATGAGGAATGAGGCTAAGCGTTACCTTTTTAGAACATATCCCTTAGAATTCTCATCGTCCACCTGACGATGTTTTCGCAAGCATTCATCCATGCAAGTCCATCCTGGGTTCGAACGGAACCGAAGGCACTACCCCTACTACATCCATGTTGGAAATATCCTCAGGATTAGTAGCGACTAGCCCTTGCGCTTCACTGCTCCATCTTCGAATCCAAACTCGTTTTCCATGAAACGTACAAACCGGATCGAAGTGGTTTTCGAGAAATAAATCTCGATCCCGGTCTCTTCGAAACGATCAACGCATTTGTCCAATATTGATAGTCGGTGATTTAACTATCAATTAATATTTACAACATCCATCAAACAATAAATAATTTCCTCAAATTATTTATTTATCTCAAAAATATCTTCATAAGATATAATTTCACTTTTCAAACTTCTTGAAAACAGATTTCAAAACTATCTTCCTTTCTTAGAATAAATTCCAAGTATTTCTATTTCCACTGGAATCACCAAGCACAAAAATTTAGATTTTTAAAATAATTTAAAAACACTTTATTGAAATATACTTTAAAACCTTTAAGTTAAAAACTATTTCAAAAATTTGTTAAAAATACATACTATATGAATATTTGAAAATAATATTTACTTTATAAATATAAAACTAGTTTTCACTTTTTAAAACAAAATACTAAGTCACCTTTAAATAATTATTACAGTAATAGATTTGAAAAAAAAATTTACTTAAGAATTTTAATCATTCAGAAATAATAAATTTTTCTAAAACATGCTTTTTTTTAAAACAGCCTTAAACTTTTATCTTATATTTAAAAATTTACTTAAAACGTACTTGGCTATCCAGAAAAATATACTTCTCTTCTCAAACTTTAAAAATAAATCACTATCTATTTTTAAACAATTTTTCTCATTCCTTTAATAAATTTCCACCTGAATTTATTCTTCCAAATGTCCAATTTCAACACTTAAATCAATTCCAAATTGATTTCCAATTTACTCCATTTATTCAAAAATCCTTTAATTTCAGATTTTATTCCTTAATTATGATTTAAAATACTTTTAATTGAAATACCAATTTAGATTTCTCAATTTACTTCTTATTCCTTTAAATAAATTTAAAACTTTAAGTTTTAAAATAATTCTTTATTCCTTTAAATTAATATCACATAATTTTACAATTCATTAATTGCTGTTTATTCAAATCCTTTTCTTTTCATATTCGAAGTTATTTATTAGTATTTAACATACTTCCATTTCTTTCTCAATTCATTCTTAATTTATTAAATTCTCTAAAATTATTTCGTTTACAAACTTACTCTCTTTATTTTCTTCCCAAAATCCAATTTATATATTTTTGGTAATTCATTATACCCAATATATTTCCAACCAAATCATATCATTCAATATTCCAATATATTCAACATTGAATATCAAGTAATCACAACAAAGAATATTAAATAATAAATGTTGAGGGGTCCAGTTGGATCCTCCAACCTGTTTTCCCTACATCCACAGATGTTAGCACAATATAATAGCAATTCCAAAATATACCATACGGTAGCACATCAATCAATTCAACCATTCAAACAATTATTTGAATTTAATCATTTAAATTTTAAATTTAACTGAGTGAGATTAACTCACCTTTGCTTTTTATTTGCAATCCGCTTCAATGTTGCCTTGAATTTCCTAATGTTAGACCTTGAAAATTCATTAGATGTCTTGTTAATATTTGAACTAATTGAACCATTAATTCCGTTTAATTTTAAACAACTAATTATTTATTTTTAAACTAATTCTCCTTGGGTAAAATATTTTTTTTAGTAAATAAAATAAATAGATAGGTTAATTAACCAAATTAACCACATTATTCCCCATAATTTAAAATTTAGCTTTAAATAAAAGTAGGTACATATGTGTACTCAATCCATTTTATTATTATCATTTTTGAAACAATCGATACTTTAAATGATCTGCCTTTCTTTTTCTTTTCTTTTATAAACTCCATATAACATTTCTTTAAAGTTCCTATATTTCCATAGTTAATGAATTTCCAGATTTATAGTCACTGTTGTATATATTTTCCTTTCTTAGTAAATTAACAAGCAGGTAAAGTTAGTAAATAAATTATTTAAACTAAGTAAAAATCATTACCGAAGCTTATCTCTCAATCGTTGCTCGTGCTAGACCCATGCCGTCGTGACCTAGATCGCCACCGAGCTCGACACGACCCCGCTGAACGCTACCCTCCTCCCATCCACAAACTGCTGCGCCCGCAACAGCATCTCCTTCCATCACTGCCCTACCCTCGAGCACACAGTGCCGCACCGAAACCTAGTCGCCTAAAACCTAGTTGTGACCACCAGCCTTCGCTGACGAACCTTCCACCTCGCGACGTGAACCTATCGATTACCACAATCGTCATTCCAGACTTCATTACGAAAGCCATCGAAATCTCACGCGACCAAATCCATTATGCGAGCCTCTAGGGCTTGACCTGTTCGCCACTCGAGTTCTTGAATCGCTTTGCCCTGACGTCGTCGCTCGAGATTGGCATACAATTTGCCCGCCTCCATTGGTTCGAGCGAAAGTAAATCGCGAGATATTTTCCTTTCTCTCTTTTTTTCCAGAGTATTTAGTTCGATTGAACTGGAAAGGAAGGAAGGAAAATGAGATTTAATTTGAGAAAATACTTTGTTTCGGCCATGATTATTATCCCTTCTGTTTAGATCTGCTTTGCGTGGAAATAAAAAAAGAACAGAGGGGGACAGGAGAAGACGTTAGCTTGCTCAAGTTAACAAGCTACAATGATTTCAAAAAGAGGTGAAAAAGCATTGACGTGAAGTTTATTTGACCGGTCAAACAAAGTATAAATTATATTTAAATTTAAATATCAATCGACTTGAGTTCGATGTAGATTTCATCGCGTTTATAGATCATACGCTCACAAAACAGCTCCAATCACTACGAAATTTGAAATCCGGTAAT
Source organism: Allium cepa (assembly GCA_030765085.1). Taxonomy (NCBI): domain Eukaryota; kingdom Viridiplantae; phylum Streptophyta; class Magnoliopsida; order Asparagales; family Amaryllidaceae; genus Allium; species Allium cepa. The sequence continues at coordinate 553,306,511 of CM060938.1, read as the reverse complement.
AATGCGATATCACGGATCCGATGGAACCGGTTTCATCGAATTCCGAGACTGTGCCTCGGAAGGCTATTTTTAAATTCAATTTAAAATGATAAAATTTTCAAAATTGAACAATTTACTGTTAAATTCAATTTTAAAACTTCTAATATCCTTAGTGTTATCAATATAAATTTTATAAGCCTTCAAATCATTTAAACAGGCTTCAAAATTTCAGATTCAACGTTTTACCCAACTTTACCTATTTAATTAAATAATTTAATTATCAAATAAATAGTGATATTCGTAATTCAAGTTGAAATTAACTTTTAAATATTCAAAATCGATTAAATATTCTGATTCAGATTTCTTAAAAATTTCGGGTCGTCACACATTCAATTTAACTAAAAATTCTTATTTGCTCTGAATTCATCCAATCCTACTCCATAGCGTAGTACTCGCTGATACGAACTCAACTTCTCGCATTCGAAACGGATCTCGTATGAGAAAGTTATGAATTATTGAACATACGAGATAATTAAAATATAATTAACTTAATCAATTTAAAACTTAAATTAACCTTTCTCAACTGCTTCCCTTCCTCACTCACACAAACAGTTCCCAAGCGCATGCGCGCTTACTTTTTTTCGCAAATCGTTCGCCATGCTTCACGTTTGACCGCCGACTACGTCCACCTGCCACGTCGCTCGCTTGCGCCACCACCCATCCACGAACACCGCCTTGCCCAGCTAATCGCACATGCGAGAAACAAGACCGTCACACCAAAATTGCTCGTGAATAGAGCCCTCGGGCCGCCTTGGCTCGTCGTTCGATAATCCGACCGATGAACAAGCTCGTATAAATGCCCTCTGCATTTTCCTAGTTGAAGTCATTGGTCAATTCGATCTCTAGAGGCTCCGATCAACCATGGCCATTGGATGATTTAATTTAATGGCGGCTAAAAATTAGGGTTTTGCAAACGAAGGAAGTTGAGGGCTATTTATAGAAAATTTTCTAAAGTACTATTCATCCGTGAAAATTTCGAACTCCAAATGAAGCATGCCGCCTGGCGTTCTATATGTTATACCATTATTCTGAACGTAATTGAATACGTATTAGAAGCCAATTCCATCATATTCAGAAGATAGCTTTTCAAAATCAAATTATTTTAATTTAAATTCCTTTAATTAATTTGTACATGTTTCGAACTCGCATGACCAAACGATACATCCAATCGCCATGAAATTTGACAACATAAAAATAATTCACTATTACAGATCCAATGAAACTGGTTTCGTCGAAATCCTAGACTGTGCTCCAAAAAGTCTATTTTTACACGTTAATTAAAACATAAAATTTCCAATTTCTATTTAATCACTTTTAATTCAAATTTAAAAGTTCACTAACTTCATTCTAATTTAAATAGATTTGAAATAAACTTTTGAAATCGTTTTCATTCACATTAAATTCAAGATTCAATTGTTTAAACAATTTAATTATCATATAATCGCTATATTTGAAATATAAGTTATTCAACTTATAAAATTAAGTTTTCAATATCTAAAATCAATCAAATATTCCAAATTCGAATGATTGAAATTCTGGGTCATTACATTTTACTTCTCTCTTTAGGAGAGCATCAATATCTCTAGTTTTCACAACGGCTACATCCCTCTCAAGTCTAACCGTGACTAGTTCATTACAAGCCTCCAGACCAAATTTCTGTGCTTTATCTTTCTCTTTAATCTCATGCTCAAGCTTGTATTTAATTCAGCTGCAATTCTTCGGGAGGTATCTCTCTCACTCATCAACTTGTGATTTCTATGGTGCAACTGCCCAACCTCAATCAAGTGTCTAGATTTCTCCGCTTCGAGTGCTTTGGTGGCTTCTTCGGCACTTTTTTCGATCACTACCTGAGATTTCCTTAAGGCGTCTAACTCGGCATCAAGAGAGGAAATGATCCGTTTGATTTGAGCTTCTTGGTAGTTCAGCTTTCTGATTTCCCAATGCCTCTCTTTAGAGACTTTAAAGATCTTCTCTGCCGCTCTTATCCATTCGTTGTACTACTTATGAATATCGACCACACAATCAATGGCCATTTTATGGACCTTCTTAGGAACCTCTTTAAGTTGGGCATAAACATAAACCCATCAAAGAAAACAATTGGTAATTCTTCTCTAAGCTGGGCCATGTAGGCAGAATTATCAACCCGTTGGTCTTCGATAATGACTTGAGTAACAGTGCTCTCTTTGCTTGGCTTGTGCTGAGGATCCTTAGAACCACTATGACGTCTACGGTTGGAAGACCACCCATAATATGATGATACAATAGGTTGTGTAGGGACTGAAGCAAAGGGTGACCTCGTGAAATGTCAGTCGGGCGGATGTCATCGCGTCGATCTGGCTGGCTGTCTAGACCTTTTAGAGGAGGGGACCGAGATCTGGATAGATGCTTGGAAGAAGAATTATTCGAAAAACGGTCCCTATCACCCCTATCACGATAGTCTTGATCTCGACAGGAATGGTAATTGGGGTCGTATTCATGACCGATACTATGTTGATACGAGCCCAATCAAGGACTTTGAGTTTGGGGCACTATATTTTGCAAAGAATGGAATATATGTTTCTTCTTCCCCATTAGTCCTGTAAGGAAACCAAAGACAAGTTAAATTTCAACATTAAAGGGCATATGACAAGTGCAATGAAGTGTTATGGAATGTGTGTGGATTGTGTCTTGGTGTCCACCCAACAAACCATATATGAGAGGTTCGCTGACTAGAGTAGCCTCACCTCTAATGGTGGGAGGAATATCCACACTAATTCTAATAGGAGAATCAAACCCCCAATGCTTATATCAGCAAAATTATAAGTATCGATGTGATCTAGAATCGAAATATTCGTCAGTCCCTCAAATTTGTTTTCTAAATTTTCTAGGGGCTGAGAAGTAGACTGTTTTGGAGCGACTTGAGGAGTGACAAATAGCTTGGGATGCTTGGCAACTTGACCTTTATGAAACTTGTAGACAATCTCTTCCTTTTTCAATCCTTAGGTGCAGGAGGTTGTGTGCTCTGTGAGGACCCGATCGCAAGTTCATGGTTAGAACCCACATCACCATGACCAGATTTTTCATCATCACCCCGTGCTTCGCCTTCTACGGTGGCATCCGGAGCCTCCTCAACCAGGGGCACAACAAGATCGGCATTGTCACCTCCTTACCCAATGGCATCTCCTCATTTGGTAGTGCCCTCCACGATGTTCCTAAGAAGCCCGATGCTGCGACCCTCGTATAGTCGGTAATGAGAAACTTAATATCTCTATCTTCCGCAGGAGTATCCCTGAGCGTTGAAATCGCTTCTAAGTAACGACTATCATTGGGTCATGGGTAACTACTCATAATTTTCAGAATAGCTGCTCAGTTCAGGATACGACTTGAATAGAAGCACTCAGGGTTAAATTTGAAGCAACATTTACATCCTTCCAGCCACCGTCCCACAAAACCAGGAGGGAAACGCATATAGAACCACTTATTCTTAAAAGCGCTATGTTTGTTCCAAGCGCCGGTTATGACCTGACAGTTAGGAGCCGCCTCGAGGAAGGTGTACGAGAGGCTTCCCCTTCATCGCTTGAGATTATAGATAAATCCGATGTCTTCTGTAATTGGCTAACGGTGCAAGATTTCCAGGAATATCATATATCTACAGTGTAGGAACACATAGCTGTTTGGATGAAGCTGAGCTAGGGCCAGTCTTAAATAACGTAGCGTTTTTGGACGAATGGATTAAAGGGTGGAATGCATCCTGCCCAACACATGAACTTATTGCAGGCAATGTACCCTTCTTGGGGCAAATGAGCTCTATCATGATGAGATGGAGCTAATACATCATCATGTGGAATAATCCCTTGCTTAATGCAAATTCTTCGAAGATAAACCTCATCAACTTTTGAAGCCACAAATTCTACCGGATGTTCCAAGAATATAACATCTTCTAGAGTGTCAGGAGCTGGTTCATCTTCTACTTTAGGACTTTATGGTATTTCTGGTACTTGATGGGAACTCTCAGGTTGTTCATATTGATAACCTCGAGCGTTTCGGGCAGATAAAATTACCGAGCCAGATTCAGCATCAGAATTGTCATATGGAGGAGTATGTTCAGTAGCCATAGCGGTTAAGCGCTCTGAGCGTCTGGAACCCATAACTATTAAACTTAGTAGATAATCATCATTAGAAAAATTAAACTATTCCCCCATGGGTAGTGTAAACTAGTGCAGTGTGGTGCAGTATTGTGTAGTACAGTGATAACAATTCAGAATTAAAACAACGGCTGTGATGAGACTTTGGAATGGCCGGAGTGACTGTCATCACTGACCGTCCCAGCCGACTTTCACATTGATGGTTGCAGATTTCATGTAATCTTTAGGATCATTTTTGGCTTATTGGAGTCTGATATTTATGTTCGAATTCCTTTGTGCATCCCATCTGTTCAAGGCATATGCTGCAATTCAAGTTTATATTCAAGTTCATTTTCATGTGCTAATATGTTCAGGTCGAGTTTATGTTTATGTTCAAAATCGTATGTAAGTTTATATGTGTTCAGATTCACTCATGCGTGTAAGCTCATGTGATCGAGGCACAAAGCTCAAATGCGCATAAACAGGACTGGAAAAATAGCTAAGTGTCCCTAGTAGGGGGATCGTACCCGATTCCTCACAAAGGAGACCTCGCTTTGTCAAATTCTTAAACTCTAAAATGCCAGCCGATCCCTGTGTCACACATCCATATAATCGATCGCACCACTCCCATGAGACAATCAATCCTCTAAACATCACTCGTATGCTTTTATCTAGCCCATAAGTCGATCCCACGTTGACTGATCCCTCCTCCAGCATCATTTTCTCTGATCCCTTCAACATCATCTTCATCGATCCCCTAAGTCTGCAATTTCATCACTTCAATGCCTACAGCCGATCGCATATCATAGACCGATAAGTCTGTCTTCACCACCCTATCAACGATTCCATATTTCAAATTCGTCCCTAATACACTACCATCTTCATCACACCACTGAACCCAAGTTTCAAGTCCTTTGACGTGGGTAGTCCTCATCGCCATATCACATGATTATCACATATAAGTTAAATTAAAACCTACCTATTCGAAGCTACGTCAAAGAAAGGTACGAGCCGGAATCAAATTTGGAGTAGCCTCGACCTCATTTAGGAATGGAATGTTCGAATAGGGGCTTGAGATGAATCGAGAACGGCAATGGCGTCTAGTTGAAAGTGAGTAAATAGATAGTCAAAGGGATTAGAGGAGTCAGATTGCCTAAGTTTGAGTTTGAGAATGTAGGAGAAGGGCTTGGTTCAGCTAAATAAAATCAAATGAAATGAAATAAAGAGAAAAGGAGGATAAGTTTTAGTTTATACACCAATCCAGGTTCAACGGCATTTCCTCTTAACAATAAAACAGTTAAGACCATTAAGATGAAGGGATCGGGTACGATCCCTCACCCAATGGATTTAGATTGATCCTCTACCAAAAAAGGGGAGGAGAAGATATATATGTGTATATGATAAAATTGCAGCAATCAAATTACGTGAAACTGGCCACGATCCATGAGCATACAAACATGATAGGGAGCTAATTACAAAAATCTGTACATGAATGTGTGTGCATATATCCAATATTCAATTTCTTGAATCGATAGGAATTGAATTATTACCTGGATTTCTCAGAAAAGAAGCCACTACATGTAGCCAAGGTCTCCAAGCTTAATTAATTAGCTCAATGGAACCGAGCATGGAACATTACAGATAAGTTACAATCAAATATTTATACTATCGAGTATCGACAAGCGTTATGATAAATAAAGAGAGATACAGCTCTTTGGAAGGATAGCGATTGTTCAGAAAACTGAATGAAATTCATCCCAGTGACTCTAACTTGCTTCGATTCAAAGCATGTCATGTTCGAAATAAGACATACTTTAGGGGTCAAGTGTTATCCGGACTTTTGACTCGGCTATATATCCAGATTTACTAGACAAGTTCGACTCGATGATAGATAGAGAAAGCAGCTCAGAGAGGTGATAATAGAATCTAGAGATCAAGCATAGACGGTAATATGATCAAACGAAACCGAGAGATGGACTCTACAGAACATTCTAAGTATGGATTATAGTCTCAACTAGGTTAGGGATCGGGTATGATCCCTGTTTGCGCCAAAATTGGTCACAAACCCCAGATGTAGTGAAAGCACCAGTGTTTATACACAAATCTTCAATATCTTAACACAGATCTCAGATCCAAATAATGTAGAGAATAAATATGAAGAAATAGAAAAATTAAAAAGAAAGAAAGTAAGAGAAGCCACAAGGTTTATAGTGGTTTGACTATCTTCGGCCTATGTCCACTTTGAATCGATCCTTTTTTTTCCTTTTTTGTATTATGATTACAGTTACAAGCCTTTAAACATCAGTGAACAAAATAGCAGAGTTTTGGCATAAAGAGCCAAAGATATCTCCCTTTTAGTTGCCATATGACTGCTAGTTATAGGTGAAGATTTGAAAATATCCGCCTTAAAACCTGGAATACCTTTTCACTTACGTAGGTGGGCCCGCCAGTTCGATCCAGAGTGATTTTCGATCGATCCAAGCATAATTTGTATCGATTCAAAATTATCCCAATCCAGTTGAGATCGATCATGAACATTCTTGAGTGCATAAGCAAGCTTCTGTGAAAATTTCCATAGCATTTGGATTCATGGTTTGAGAGTTATGATCGATCCAAGTTTGTGATTGCAAGTAGCTGATGAACTCGTATCGATACCGACGTATTTCGTATCGACCCCAGTCTTTGTACCCATCACTCCATAACCATAGCTTTCGTATCGATCCGCCTCTCATGCCTTGGTCCATGCTTTCTTGAATGTTTCCTTCGTACCAATCGATACAAACTTGATCGATACGAGAATGGCTCCCGATTTGTCGTATCCATCCAAAGTTATGTCCCTTCGTATCGATCCACACATACCTGCTGACTTCTTCGTATCCATCAGCTGTTCTTCATTTTGTATCGATCCCTGAATGCTTTCCTTTCATATCCATCCTCTGCATCCCTTCTTCGTATCGATTCACTGGTGAAGTACATGACTTCGTATCCATCCAAACCCAGCTTCCTTCGTATTGATCCAAGCTTTGATCGATACGAAGTATGCCTTGCCGTATCCATTCAATCGATGTGCGTTGCATAAACCGACATCCGAAGTCCACATTCCATCTATAGTCGTATCATCCGATCCATAATCCAATATATTACCAAGCCATCCTATCAAGCGTCGTAGCCGTATCCTTATCCGAATCGACGACCACTCCGAGCTGATATCCGATTCCGAATCCAGCAACCAAATCCTTAGCCAATTCCATAGCCATCCGAACCCATCAATCGAATTTAAACCATCCATATCCAATAACCAAATCTATGACCCCTCCAGGTCGACATTCGAATCCGAAACCACTCTGGGCCCTTGTCCAAATCCTTAATTGTTCACAGCCATTATCCAAACCCATAACCTCACTGGGTTCTTACCAATCATAATCCACACTCGACGATTTGTGTCAAGCAAAGCCTTGCTCAACGGTGATCCTAGTTCAGTGTCCCTAAATGCTAAGTAATGTTGTGGCTTAAGTTCTAAGGTGAATCCTGGTCGCTCCAGACCTTGTCGAGTATAGTCCATACTCAACGACCTAAAATAGTAACCGAAAGATAATACGTGACCTAAGTCCTAGGCCGAATCCTGGTCTCTCTGGACCCTTGTCGAGCATAATCCATACTCAACGACCTGAATAAGTTAATTCATCTCGTTCAGACGAAGTGACTTACACCTTGCCAGGCATAATCCATATCCGACGACCATTTACCAAAAACCAAATAAAAATCCGATCGAAATCCAACCCGAAATCCAGATTAAATCGGAAGACCAAAAATCTATACTAGAAATCCAAACTAATATATCCAAACCGAAAAACAAGCATCCAAATCAAAAAGTAAACAAAACCAGGAGTTCAAACCAAACTCCGAAACCAAACTAGGAAAAAGCAAATGTCCAAACCAAAAAAGAAAAAGCAGATTTCACAAACGAGAGCATCGCAGTTTATCATCATCTCAAAGCATGCCTAAGAGATATCTCTATCTCCGTACATGAGTAAGTGACTTGACCGTTTGCCTAGAATTTGCTACTTATTTCATATCATCCCTGTCAGTCGATAACCAATCGACCATCATTCCTGAGCCTCGTGCCATTGCCGTCTGAGGTAGACGGTGGCTGCTCCTGTTCCACCGCCGCATTCCGAGTTCCGTCATATTGCTGCAACTGACCACTCCTTACATGCTCCTCGATTATATCCTTTAGATGCCTGCAGCTGTTGGTATCATGCCCGTCCAGACATGAAAGAGACAGTGCCTTTCAGATGCCCTCTCATGTTTCGAGGGTTCCCTTCTTGCCGGCCTTCGGTAGGGAAGACGATCTTGAGTCTCCATAAATATCCACTCCAATATTTCATTCAATCCTATGTAAGTAGAGAATTTTGGCTCCCCAGCGTTTCCTTGCCCTGCCAGAGTTGTCATCCAACTCCGCTTTCCTTTATCCTTATCCGAATTCTCACTGGATGGTTCTCCATCCTTGACCACATTTATCTCCTTTAGTTTCAAATCCAGACTCATGTCCTCCTGTCGAAGAAATCTTTCAACCTCATAAAAGAAATCCCCGAGATCCACTGGTGGATCTCTTATCAATGATACCTTGAATTCAGAGTTATCCCTGACTCCTGACACTGCCGCCATTAAAACCATCGATGGATCCGGCCGATCCACCGAAGCAACCGCTGCATTGAACCAAGTTAAAAAAGCCCTGAGCAATTCTTCTGTCCTCTGCTTCACCGAACTTAGTGTCATCGCATTCTTCGGCCTATGATATGAACCCGAAACTGCTTTAAAAACCTGTCCACCAATTCTGTCCATGTTCGAACAGATCCATCTTCCAACTACCTGAACCACATAGTAGCTATATCCGTCGAGTATAGATGGAAAAAACGGGCCATAGCTTCCTTCGATGCCTCCAGCACTTCCATATGTCTTATGTATCTCATCAAATGATTGATAGGATCAGCCCTGCCGTTGTACACCTCTAGCGTAGGCAGCTTGAACTCAGGTGGATTCCTAGCCATTCTGATATCATGGGAAAACGGACTCATGTTTACTCCTTCTATATCTCCGTTTGCTAAACCTCCATGCATAGTTCGCCTGATAATCTTAGCTAATCTAGTGCTGTCCACCAAGGGTTGCCCATTGAGTCCCTAAGGGAATTCTGTTACATACTCTTCATCACGCACTCCTATGCTCATACCGGCATCCTGTAATGTGGTGTCACCTGGAATCCCTCCATGAACCGGTCCATCGTTGCCTGGTGGTGTGCCCCTGAGTCTGGATCCATCCAGATTGATAGTTGTGCGCTGATTGGGGCTGTCTCCTGCTGGACCACTCCATTTGGTTGCCTGTTGGGTCCTTTTGTTCCAGCTCCATGTATCTGAACTCCAGCAGCTCCTACCGCTCCTACTTGTCCAAATTGTCTGAGAAGGTTCTTCATCATTTCCTCCTGCATTTTCAACAATTCTTCTTGCATAGCTTCCATCATCATCTCCATCTCATCTCTGGTGATGAAAACTGAGGCATGATTTGCTCCTAAGGAAGCCTCCTGACTCCCTTCGTGCTGACTCCTTTTCGCTCTTTGTTTCCTTGTTGATTGCTTTGTCATGGTTTCTTTTAGATATGACCCTTTAGCTTTCCAAATCTGAACTCCAAATCCGGTATAGCGGGTGCTAGTCGTTCTCAGTGAAAGCACCAAAGTGTTTGCGCCAAAATTGGTCACAAACCCCAGATATAGTTAAAAGCACCAGTGTTTATACACAAATCCTCGATATCTTAACATGGATCTCAAAAACAGACAATGTAAAGAATAAAAATGAAGAAATAGCAAAATTAAAATGAAAGAAAGTAAGAGAAGACACAAGGTTTATAGTGGTTCAGCTATCTCTGGCCTACATCCACTTTGAATCTATCCTTTTATTCCCTTTTGTATTGTGATTACAATTACAAGCCTTTGAACATCAATGATCAAAATAACAGAGTTTTGGCGTAAAGAGCCGAAGAGATCTCCCTTTTAGTTGCCGTAGGACTGCTATTTATAAGTGAAGATCCAAAAATATCCGCCTTAAAACCTAAAATACCTTTTCTCTTGTGCAGGTGGGCTCGCCAGATCGATCCAGAGTGCTTTTGGATTGATCCAAGCATAATTCGTATCGATCCAAAATTAGCCCAATTGAGTTGAGATCGATCAGGAACATTCTTGAGTGCACAAGAAAGCTTCTACGAAAATTTCATAGCATTTGGGTTCATGGTTTGAGAGTTATGATCGATCCAAGTTTGTGATTGCAAGCAGGCTGCTAAACTCATATCGATACCGACGTATTTCGTATCAATCCCAATCTTCGTACCCATCACTCCGTGACCATAGCTTTCATATCGACCAGCTTCTCATGCAGTGGTCCATGCTTTCTTGAATGTTTCCTTCATACCAAGCGATACAAACTCGATCTTTATGAGAATGGCTCATGATTTGTTCGTATCCATCCAAAGTCATGTCCCTTCGTATCGATCCACACATACCTGCTGCCTTCTTTGTATTCTTCATTTTGCATCGATCCCTGAATGCTTGCCTTTCGTATCCATCCTTCGCATCCCTTCTTCGTATCGATCCACAAGTGTCCTGGTAAAGCACCAACTTCGTATCCATCCAAACCCAACTCCCTTCGTTTTGATCCAAGCTTTGATCGATACGAACTATGCCTTGCCGTATCCATTAAATCAATGCGCGCTGCATCGATACGAAATCCATTAGTCCAAAGTGAGGTGCCAAGTGCATTTCCCTTTATCCATATCCATATGGATCGATACGAAACAATCGATCCAGTGTAAATAGCCGAGTCCATCTCGATCGATGCGAAAGTATTGATACAAATTGAATTTTCATGAACCTTGATCTATCCATAACTCGAGCATACAAACTCCGGTTGACCTGAAATTTGAAATGTAGTCTTTCCAATCCTTGTTTATCATTCCCGATCGATCTCATCTTGATTGGTGCTTCATCCAATTTTGACGGTATCGATCATAGCCTTATTTCCAATTGATCGTACGAATATTGATCCACCTTTCCAGCCAATTTGTTGATATCCCGACTTGACCAAAAGACGGGATAACAATCCCTACTTCTATACAAAGGATCGGGTCGCATCGGCTTAGTAGTTCAACTCAACAGAGATTGATTAATATCTCAAAATCCAAAAGTCAAATATGCAAACACTTTTGGTGACATGGAGTTAACACGAAGGGAGACTCACCAGAGGGATCGTGGGACCCTACATGGCCATTAAGAGGGATTAGGGCCGATCCATTTTCCTTGGGATTTTGGCCTGGCGATCACTCATGTGACCTCGTCTGTATTTGAAGATTCCGCTGGCTATTTTTTAGGAAGATATTTGGCCGTCTCCTCTATAAAAACAGGCTTCATGGTTCATTTAAGGGATCTTTACATTGTTAATTGCTTTGTACTCATTGTATTCATGGATTCCGATCTAATCCCTCTTGTACTCAGAATTCAAAGTCATTAATAAAGCAATTTCATCAAAGTGGACATAGGCAACTAATGACGAACTACTATAAATCTCTACGTTCTTGTTTTTGCTTATTTTCTGTTGGTTAATTGCTTGTTTCCTCTATTTTCATTTAGTTTTCTACATTTATTTCACTACACAAACTCTATTGGTTTTTTGTGATCAATTTTGGTGCAAACAACAGGCATTACTTGATTGTTGTTAACAACTATGTTTTCCTACCAGTTGCAATAAATATATAACAACTACTCTTTCCTGCTTGTTGTAATAAACAATTTTTAACAACAACATTATCCTGCCTGTTGCAACAAACATATCCTTAATAAGTGCGTTTTTTTGCCAGTTGTAATAAATATATTTTTAATAATGATAGTTATTTTACTAATAAAATATACTATCAACGAATAATTTATAAATGAAAACTTAGATGGTAATTATTTATAATTTGTAACCAATGATCATTAATAAATAATTTATAATTACTAATCATTATCTGTAATCAATAATTATTTTTCACTTTTGATAATTAGTAAATAAAAAATAAAAATTGCTGTTAAATAATTAATAATTATTACTTAACATTTAATAATTAACATTCAATTATAATTAAGAAGCAATAATTAAAAATTAATCATTAATAATTCTAAACAGAATTAATATTTAATAATTAATTTTTATCGATTAATAATCACTATTAAATAATCAATAATTAAGAAAAATATTTTATATTTAACAATTAATAATAATATCTAATAATTAAGAACTAATTTTTATTATTTAATATCTAATATTTAATAATTCTATTTAATATCCAATATCTTAAAAAATTTAAAATTTTGAGATTTTCGAAAAAATAAATTTAAAAATATTCATAAAATTTGTAAAAAAATTTAAAATTTTCATAAAATTAGAAAATTAAAAATTTAAATTTAAAATTTAACAAAAATATCAATACTCATCTTGGTCTGATTTTATTTGATAATTAAAATAACCGGAGTGTCACAAAATTTCAAGGCATAATTCCATATGCAAATTGAATGTTTTCTTTTGTAAATTTGATTCTCTAACGTGAAAATATTCTTTTGTCTCCAAAACCAAAATTTTGGCTCTATACCTAAACTTTTTTGGCTCCTACCCCCAAATCATCACCAATTCGCCCCCTTTCACCGTTCATTTTCCAATTAGGAACAAAATTCTAATTCCCAAATCAAAATTCGTTACCTCTGCCGGAAAATTAAAAAAATAAAAAAAATGTCGCATTTCTTCATCTTTTTGCTTCTTCTCATCACTACCGCCTACGCCATTGATGACATCTCTGACATGTCGATCACTGCTTATAACGAAAATCATGGATTTCTTGGCATCGAGAGAAGCGAAGAGTGCATGCAGCAGATTTACAAGCAGTGAGGAAAGTTTTGAAAGCGGCACAGATGGAGACTGTGAGCTTGAAACTGAGGTCGATGGATAAAGATTAGATTTTTTTTCAAGGATTTTGTGAAGATTTGCCGCGAGGCTCATCTTTGGACGAGGGTTTTTCGGTTGCTAAGGCTCTTGATGAATCGGGCGACGTTATTGTTTCGGTATATGTGGTTTTTCTTCGTCCTGATCTGGTGTATTATTCGTCTGTTTAATAGTTTTCTTATTTGGTCTTTTTTCCATGATAAAAACATATTCGATAGTTGGTTAGGTTTTTTCTGCTCTGTCAACTGTCATTAATAATAATGAAGCAAAGCCATCAAAAATTTACCATTGCATTATGTAAGCAATTGAGCATTCACACACCAATAGGTGAATTCTCGGGCCCGTATTCAAGTGACACTGTAACCTGTGTTATCAATATATATAAATTTCATATCAATAAAGGTACAGAGATCTCATTAAATTTCTCGATTAACTATGTGTTATCAATATATAAGGAACTTTTGTATTTCAACCAATAGTGCTGCATGTGTAGTTGGTTATCTAGCACATTCAAAGTTCTAGTTTGAATCTGGGGAAAGTGAATCATCTGTTATCATTTTTATCCCACTTTTTTCCATGTACTCAGCATCGTAATTCTATTTGCCACTGGTCCTGTTTCAGTTTAACTCGAAATCTCAAATCAAGAAGTTTCTCATTATGCAACTTGTTCTTTCTGTTATTGGGTGACTTATCAGAAGTGTTACTGTATGGTGTTCAAAATTTACTATACTAACTCTAAATATCGATATAAGGCTGAAGCTAATCTTACAATGAACAGAATGTTCAAAATATGATGACTATAACATTTTATTATCTAAAAAACTTAAAGATGAATACTAAAGGTTGCAATGTATAATTGATGCCATGATTATCCCAGCTTGAGAACTACAGCTTGGTAATAGCATAACAAACAAAGCCAATAGTTCAATAAAATGTAGTTTTATGCTAGTAAGGGCATCTCCAATCGTCCAGTTACTTGTTGAATTTGCGCAAAAAAAATATCCAGTCGTTCAATTCAACCTTAATATTAAGGTTAACGTTCAGGATCCAATTCAGGATCCTGAACTGGGTTTGGCGCCCATTAAATGGGCGCCCAACCCCCCCTATTTTCATCCCTACCAGCCATATTTTCCCCCCTTTTCACCCCTAACGGCTATAAACGGTCATATTTCAATTACAACGGCTATAAACGGTCATATTTCAATTACAACGGTCATATTTATGATTTCACTACATATATCAGAATGTTATCCAGATTGTAATACACACATCTCTTCTTCTATTACAATTTTATTCTCAATTCCTTAATATTGAAAGTATGTCTCATCCGTTTCAATCATATACCGAAGCGATGAATATGGATAGCTGGGATTTAGATTCTCAACCCTTTCAAAATGGAATTCCTCAAACCGCCCCCCCTCTCTATCGTTCCATTCTTCTGCTCCATGGTCTGACGATGAAGATAAGGATTTGTGTTATATTTATTGTCATTTTTCTAACGACTCGGTAAAGGGGAACGACCAAAGTGGAGAGGCGTTTTGGGCAAAAGTCATGAGTGCGTACAATAAAAAACATGTTGAAAAGACGAGATCAATGTCTGCAATCACGGGTCGTTTTGGGAAGATTAATCGACAAACACAATTCTACGATGATTGTTGGTTTTTTTCCTTGCCGTTATATGCTCCGTGAAAAGCTTTTGGACAGTTCTTCCACTCCCAATGCATACAATCTAGACTTCCAAGCATTTCAGGCCAGCCCTTGCTTTCATGCATTTCACGCAAGCGAGTTACATCTGCCTCGTTTGGAGATCGAAGATATTCCGTCCCATAAATGTCCACAACTGACTGGCAGAAGTGATCTAGGTTTTCCAATGCCGTACTCTCTACAATACGATATGCATCGTCAAGGGCATCGGCGGGTGTACCGTATGCTAACATTCTCAAAGCTGCAGTCATCTTTTGATGCCCACTCAAACCATGTTTTTTTACGGCGTCCTGCTTAAAAACAAAATAATTATTATTCTGCTGAATACTTTCGAGAATTCTTATGAATAATGGTCGACTCATTCTGAATCGTCGTCTGAATGTCTCTGGACCGTAAGTTGGATCACGGGCAAAGTAATCTTGCAGTAGTGTTTTGTGAAATGCTTGCTGGTTACGGTTGATATATTTCCTACCCACTACGGAACCACCATGTTTTCCAGAAGTTGATCCGTATGCTTCACGATATATCTCCATCAATTCCTCCTCCTCCTGTTGATGCGCTAACGCATACGCTTCTTCTTCAGAGTCACTGTCGCAAAGCAATACAGCTTTTAGTAAATTTCCAGACATTGTTTGATATTTGAGGATAGTTGTCTGATATTTGAATGTTTTGTTAGAGTAAATTGTGGTGAACAAGTATGACATTTATATGGTTATATATATATATATATATATATATATATGACCAAATCTTGAGTGGAGAGAGGGTGTGTCATTGTGCGGTCAAATCACGTACTGTAGCCACGTTCGTTTGCCGGTCAAGATTCTCTGCTATGTTTAGTGGATAGAGGGTGTGTCAGTGTGCGGTCTAATCACGTACTGTAGCCACGTTTGTTTGCCGGTCAAGATTCTCTGCTATGTTTAGTGGATAGAGGGTGTGTCAGTGTGCGGTCAAATCACGTACTGTAGCCACGTTCGTTTGCCGGTCAAGATTCTCTGCTATGTTTAGTGGATAGAGGGTGTGTCAGTGTGCGGTCTAATCACGTACTGTAGCCACGTTCGTTTGCCGGTCAAAATTCTCTGCTATGTTTAGTGGATAGAGGGTGTGTCAGTGTGCGGTCTAATCACGTACTGTAGCCACGTTCGTTTGCCGGTCAAGATTCTCTGCTCATTATCCATTATATAAATTCACAAATCGTTATACGTTTAAATCATTTACAAACCTAACATTATTCAAATTACAATGTCCAACATGACATTTACGTCTCATGAATTGAAGTTGTTTATGCAGTACTACATTCAAACCGATGAGAAGTGTGATAATCAGAAGTCAATGGCAATTAATTTTTGGGACACTCTGGCTGACCTGTACAACAACGATGTGGGCTCTCAAGTCAGACGTACGGCTCAAGAGGTCAGGACTGCACACAAAAACTTTACTAGGGCATGCACGCGTTACACAAAGATTATTAACGAGGTAATATTGGAAAATGTGTTTGAGACAACACGTTCGACTTATGACGGTCGATACAATTTAAAATATGGCACGCCCTTCATTGCCCATGATGCGTACTTCATACATCAAAACTGGTTAGAAAGATTTGGATGACCTTAAGAAAACAGTATTGATAGTTGGTTATGTAACGTTCGTTAATGTATCATGAGCTTTTTGAATTGTCTTTTCAAATGATAATGTCTGCTTTTGTTGTCAAAGCTAATGCCTATGTCTAATGTTTGTTTTTGAATATGCCCTAGTGTAATGTATGTTGTCAGATCAAAAAGTACTGCGACCAAAAGTGTATTGTTTATATATTCTCTTTCTGGCTTACTTATTCATCATTCATAATCATCTTCTTCCACACTCACACAATAAATTCTTCATCGCAATGCCTTCTTGGCCTTCTTCTATCGATTCAGATGCAGGTTATGTGCCTACGGAAAGTCCACATACTGATGAGGATTGGCTTATCGATTATCAAGAACAACACTATGAAGATGTCCGTAGTCAGTTTCCAAACCTTGAGCAGCTGAGACTTCAGGAAGTGGTCGAACCGCGATACGAACAAAATGTTGTACGTATGGCATATGAACAACATGAGAACCTGGATCAAGTAGTTCAACCTCCCACTGAGCAAGAAGTTGAATCGCAGCTAGTTTGTTGTCTGTGCGGGTTTGAAGTTGAAGTTGTAGTGCGTGCGGATGGAGAAAATATTGGCCGTCGAATCTAACTATGTCAATTCTAGCCGAATGGTTGCAATTACGCGGAATGGTTGGATGATCCATTATGTCCAAGGGGCATAACCTACGCAAATGAACTAGAACATGAGATAAGACGTCTTAGACTGTCTGTACAGGAGTTGCAGTTTAATCGTCACGTCTAGTTTCTTCATATGTGCAGTCTATTATTACTGTGTCGTTTCTTATAAGTGTTCTATGTTTGAATCATTCACTAGTTAAACGAACATAAAGTATTCACATTGTACACCAACATATATAGTTCGTATTTAAACGGACACCTACAAATAATAATATACACCAACATGTATAAGTCACAGTACTCACAGACATATAGAATTCACAGTAACCACGAGCATTATAATCCAAAATTCAAGAAAGTGACAGCATATAAATAATACACAATATACTAAAACAATGACCTAAGTACATATACTCATACGCATAAACTAAAAAGTATACAACTAAAGGGAGGCAGCGTCGTCGTCGTCAGCATCATCACCGTCATCACCATCTCCGTCACTGTCATCATCCTCATCTCCGTCACCGTCATCATCATCATCTCCATCATCATCATCATCGTCATCCTCGTCATCCCTATCACCATCATCCCCCTCGTCCTCATCATCCCCATCGTCCTCATCTAAACCACCAGCACCATACCCA
Source organism: Allium cepa (assembly GCA_030765085.1). Lineage (NCBI taxonomy): Eukaryota > Viridiplantae > Streptophyta > Magnoliopsida > Asparagales > Amaryllidaceae > Allium > Allium cepa. Next base: position 553,288,748 of record CM060938.1, on the reverse strand, counting down.
CTAGGATCAGCATCACCTCCGCCTTGTGATCCGAAAGGCTCATATACAGCAAGTCTAGCTGATAGCTGATCAATCTGAGCCTCTATCATCTGTGTATGCTGCATGTACATATCATGCATGGCGTGTGTATGTGCAAGAGTCATATCGCGAAACACACCAAACCCTACTCTGGCCTGATCCAATCTAGCAGCATACTACATAAAGATGACAAAAACCATAATAAAAAAACAAGCATAAAATAAAGGAAAAATGACAGTAAACAACAAACGTACCTCATACGGAGGATATAACCCGACTGAAGGCACACCAGGATAGTCGGGGTGATCTGGAAAGACTAAAGGCTGCTCAATTAAAGTACATGTCAAGTCATACGCTCTAAAAGTGGTATCAGGCTCCAACTGCATGGGAGTCTGGGAGAACTGTGACGGAATCGGGTCAAATGAAACCTGCGGTACCTGAACTCTACCGGCTGTCAGATGAGGTCCTATATGATCAGAGTTGACCCCACGAACATAATCTGGTACGATGAATCTACGGGGTGCTACTCTAGCCCAATAAGCGTCGTAATCCCTATCGATGAAAAAAGTACTACTATCCACCCATCCAGCCTGTCGTAGAGCATGTAAGTACTAATCACCGATCACCCTATGTCTACCAAACATGTCCTCGCAGGATAAATGATCGTATGGTATACGACGATCACCCGTGATCTGATAAGCACATCTCTCTCTCAAATACCACATAGGAATAAATGCAGGCGTATGCAAAGCAACCCTACGTCTAGATACTGAATACGCAACCATCAAGGGATGGTCGTCCACCAGAAGACCTGCATCTGCTAGATGAGTCCAATGTGAGGCCCAAGGAGTCCGAATGATGTTACCACGACTACGCATATCCAGCTGTGATCTAGCCTCCATCAAGTCTTGTCGTACACCTAAGGGGACATGATGTACGTACTGCATGGTCTCCCATCGTCTCATCGAAGTAATGCTCAGCAGCCTGGATGCGGGGATGCATGTTTGCCGTGTACTCGTAGTACCATAACGGCAAAATATACCAAAAAGCATACATCTGTCTGACATCGCCAAGCGCAAATGAATCTAGAGCGGTATATAGGGTGCCTAATATCGCCGTGCCCCAGTCGATAGTATGTAGCTGGTCTAATCGGGCAAGGGAAGCTAAATAGCCATGTCTAACCGTACCTTTTTGGTTCGAAAAAAAGGTCGAACCAAACAAGTACAACAAAAATGCTCTAGTAACTGCATCCATCATATCGGCTCTAGCTATATAACTGGTGATGTAATGCTGCAAGTACGTCAACTTAACAGAACCACTAGAGACGCAGGTAACATCTATCAGTGGTAAAAAAACAGTATACAAATTGGGCGACTCGTATAAATCATCGAATGGAAAAGGTCGAAGACCCTGTCGTCCAATCTCAATCCCAGTGAACATGTAGAAATCAACTGGGGTGATACCAAGCTCAAAATCTGAAAAATGAAACGTATGCGTGGTGGGCCACCACCTCTCAGCTAATGCCTGGATGAGAGGTCGATCAAAGGACTGAACAGGCCTAATCGACAAAAATAGACCAAAAGGGCTAGCCTGTAGCCTCTCAATAATAGGACCGGGAAGATAGTCATAAAACTGGGTAATGCACTTAGCCCAACTACCCCGACAGTGAATGTAATGGTCCTATAGATAGTTAATGAAACAACAATTTTTGATAGCGTAAGGGTTATTTAATATGAGTATGTAATGTACAAATTAAAATAACAAGTTATAGTAAGGGTTGATTAATACCTGTATGGTCGTCAAAGCGGTTTCGGCTCTATGCCGATAACCATCTGGCAGCTCATGTAGAACACGTAGATCGTCTGGTGAAACTCCGGGCAGTGGCGGAACGTGTAGTGGTCCTGCTTGCTCCTCTGGATGTCTCTGAACCGTTCTTCGGGCGATTTTGGTTGGACGCGGCGGCATTTTGGATAAATTTTCTATTTTTCAAAAAAATTTCAAAACGAAAAGTGAAGAGAAATGAGGGGGAGGGGGGCGGTGCCCATTTTATGGGCGCCTTGCCTCAGGCGCCCATAAAATGGACGCCTAAGGATCAGACGCCCATTAAATGGGCGCCTGGCCATTGGGCAAACCCACCCAATTACGGGCTGAATATTCAGTCCACTGAATATTCAGCCCGTAATCGATTGGAGATGCCCTAAGTACCTTACTAGTTTAGTGGGCCCACTGATTTTGCAAGTTTATTCATGGTTTTCTTAGGTTTTCACCATTTAGTTTCTTTTTCCTTGCAAGCTTCCTTTTGTATATAATCTGGCATATGCGTAAAGTTTGTTGATTTTTTATATTTTCTCATTGTAGTAATTGATTATTATTAGTTGAATATAAGCGATGAAGTAGAGGCTAGTTGTTAGAGTTCAAAACAAGGAAATGTAGCCGATGCTGCCATAGAGGGTGGTCAAGGGGGTTGTATGCTTTTGAGTGCAGGTATGATTAATCTGGTGGCTGATGCTATTGAAGACGGTGAAGTATTTGATAAACCAGTGGTTGATGTTTTGGAGACACTAATCCAATTCGAAGTTGAAGATGCGGTCCATATGATAATTAGTCTCTTACCTAATATTTTGTTGTTTGTTACAGTGAATGGTAACTTTTTTATGTATGTATGTATGCAAGTTCAGATTTTTATATTAAATTTTAATGTGTTGGTAATAGATGTATACGTACGTACGTTTCTTGAAATCGGTTGCATGATAGCTAATATAAGTTCAGATTTTTATATTAAATTTTAATTTGTTGGTAATAGATGTATTGTATTATGAAATATGATTTGTAGCTAATTGTTATTTTTTTGCATTTATGCATTTATTTTGCAACTGTTAAAAACATTTGCAAAAGATCAAATGACAACTGGCTTGTAAAAGAACTTATTGCAACTGTTTTTTCCAATTGTAAAAAATTATTACTGCAACGGACGTTTGCAACCGTCATTGTCATTTGTAAGGTACAATCAACCTATTGTAACCTCGCATATTAAGACTGGCTGCTGCCAGTACAATAGGCTTATTACAACTGGCATTACCACTTGCGAAATGAGTTTTGTTGTAGTGGAAAGAAACGCATAGTTGTAGCCACAGAATTATAAATAAAAAGCACTTCTCTTCTTTAGTTTAATGGCTTCTTAGTTTTTTAATTTGTGTTGTTTTATTTCATGCTTCTCTTTTTATACTATTTTATTTCATGCTTCTATTTTATTTCATGCAAGTAAATTAGATTTCCTTTATGCAAATCGGTGTAGATATACTTTTATGCAATTAATTAGTTCTCTTTCTCTTTAATTAGCATTTCCTTTCATTTTGTTAATGTTGAAATCCAATTTTGTTGATGGTTAAACCCCTTCCCTTCAATTTAGATGTATTGAAGCTCTCATGATTCATGTAAAATCAACATAATGGTTTCATTTATTATCTCTTATTTTTATGCTTAATGTAAATATAAATATAGGTGGAATTTGATGTTTATAAATGAATTTGATAGCTTATGTTGTTAATCACAAATCGGTTATACTTAATCCAATATAGATTCAAGTTACATCTTCATCTAATTATTTGATTTTGATAATGATGTTAAAAGTAGAATTACAATTTTGATGGTCTATGTTACTTGATCTAATATTGTAAATAGTTCATGCTTAAAATAGATTTTACTTCCAACTTTATAATCATTTTTCACGAGATTTAATAAGTGGGTTTGCTTGATGTATTAAAATTTGATGGTATATTTTATTTTATTTAATATCACAAATAGACCATACTTAAAATGAATATATTAACTAATTCTACTTGGGGTAAAAAGAGAGATTATAAATTTATTATGTGTAGAGATATTTGAACGTGAGAGCGGATTTATTTCTAAATTATCTTTTAACCTCATTACTTTTATTCTAATTTTACTCTAGTTTTTCTATAATTTTTGATTAAAAATATTTTCAAAATATTTGGGACAATTTGATTAAGTTCAAATTCTTGCTTTCGTTGTGGTTCAATCTTTACTTGCCGACGTAGTACAACTATATGCCATGTACTTGCGACATTTTATTACAATAAAATTCGACGGTTTTCTAATCGATAGAAATCTGTTCAGAATCATGTAGTATGCCTCTTCCCAGATTTTTTGCCTTTCCCTCCCTCGGAAAATAGCCTTTCGGTCAGCATCCCAATCATAGTCAATCCTCGGATATTCAAGAGCCTTACTCTAGGATACTACGGAGGCGAGGCGGAAGTGGGAATAACAATTGGCATAGGAAACGAGATCGAGAAGGGAGTAGGAACAATATCCAACTTTTCCTGCTTGATGTCCTTCAACTACAAGGTTTACGATTCTTTCATCGCCCACATTGACAGCCTTGAGAATGCATTAGGACCCTAGTAATGAGAATATCATCGTCCCCTTATGTTGTGTGATGATCATCCACAAACTTTTCATCCAAATGATGGATCATTTTAGCATCAGGACCCAAAGTAAGACTAGCTAAAGGGATTGGAATCAGGATAAGGGCAGATATGATGATTATTTCGATCATTGTAGCTTGTGTGCCTAAAGATTGGTCCTTTGAAAATCGTAAAGAAGATTAATGAGAATGCTTATCAGTTGAGATTGCCGGATCATATCCATACTGCTGACATTTTCAACGTCAAACACTTGATTTCATATCATGAGAGTAAGCATGTCGAAGAAGAGGAGAGCGTGAATTCATGACGAATTCTTTTCAATCAGGGGAGGATGATGCAGCGCGATACGTGGAATCGCGGCGGCGAATCACGAGACGCTCCAGAAAGTCGCGAACGACCTATATCCTCCTCCTCCTTAAGTCGCGAACGACCTATGCCATCTCCTGCCCTAAGTCGCGAACATCTTCACTCTAATCTAGGTCGCGAACGACATTTCCCTTAAGTCGCTTCCAGTAGGTCGCGAGCCAGTTTCAACTTCCAGTAAGTCGCGATCGTGAATCGCTTCCAGCCTAGGTCGCGAGCAAAGTCCCAGTAAGTCGCGAGCTTCCTTCGGTCGCTGAAATTCTTAAGTCGCGAACGAGCTATCTTAAGTCGTTGAAGTTCTTAAATCGCTCCTGGATGCCTGGATGCCGCATTTGTTAAGTCGCTCTGTCCAAATTGTTATGTCGTTTGTTTGTTAAGTCGTTGTTTGTTAAGTCGTTGTTTGTTAAGTCGTTTATTGTTATGTCGTTATTTTCTTAGGTCGCTAAAGTTTGTTAAGTCGTCTGTATTTCTTAATTCGTTGTGTCACTGAATGTTGGTATTTTTGCGAGTCGTTTGTACTGTTTGTGACGTACTTTTGTTAAGTCATATGATGTTGTAACTTGTTAAGTCGTGTGTGTGTTGTACTTTCCCTATAAATAGGGGTGTGATGTCATTTGTAAAAGGTTGTTGATGTTCAAATAAAATTTAGTTTGTGCTTCGTGCCTCCATTAAAATTGGTAGTTGAGTGTTATCTTCTATCTCCACTTTCGGCATTCGAGTGCGCTCGAATCAACGATTGTTGAAACCAATTCACGGAATCAAGTGCGCTTAATCAACGTTCGAAGAATTGTAGATCTTCTCTCACGGTATCGTGCGCGATCAACGTATCGAAGATTGCTAGAATCTGGTATCTCTTGAGATCAACGGATTTGGGTATTTGGGTATTATAATCCATCGATTCCTATTTTCATCGTCACATCCATTTTCTGTTATATCCGTTGCATCAAATTGAGAAGGATAAGTCCACAGTGGGCATCCATAGAAATGATAATGAAGCATATAAAAGATCAATAATATGAATACTAGCTTAATTCCTTCATCCTCATTTAATATTAGCTTAATAATCTATATAGCTTTTCTCAGTAGCGCCTAAAGACACAATTAAGATATGTACCAATCGTGATACATATTCTTTTTCTTAGTTAATATACCTAAGAATTTCACTATGTGTAATGTTAATATACATATTTTTCAAACATCCCTCAGTTCAGCTCATAAAAACTTTTGAATTTTCAACAAGGGACCATTCCCTCTGCATATTTAAACTAGTTAATAAGTTTCTCATTATGCAACTTGTTCTTTCTGTTATTGGGTGACTTTCAGTAGTGTTACTGTATAGTGTTCAAAATTTACTATACTAACTCTAAATATCGATATAAGGCTGAAGCTAATCTTACAATGAACAGAATGTTCAAAATACGACGACTATAACATTTTACTATCTAAAAAACTTAAAGATGAATACTAAAGGCTGCAATGTATAATTGATGCCATGATTATCCCAGCTTGAGAACTACAGCTTGGTAATAGCATAACAAACAAAGCCAATAGTTCAATAAAATGTAGTTTTATGCTAGTAAGTACCTTACTAGTTTAGTGGGTCTACTGATTTTGCAAGTTTATTCATGGTTTTCTTAGGTTTTCACCATTTAGTTTCTTTTTTCTTGCAAGCTTCCTTTTTTATATAATCTGGCATATGCGTAAAGTTTGTTAATTTTTTATATTTTCTCATTGTAGTAATTGATTGTTATTAGTTGAATATAAGCGATGAAGTAGAGGCTGATTGTTAGAGTTCAAAACAAGGAAATGTAGCCGATGCTGCCATAGAGGGTGGTCAAGGGGGTTGTATGCTTTTGAGTGCAGGTATGATTAATCTGGTGGCTGATGCTATTGAAGACGGTGAAGTAGGTGATGAAGCAGTGGTTGATGTTTTGGAGACACTAATCCAATTCGAAGTTGAAGATGCGGTCGATATGATAATTAGTCTCTTACCTAATATTTTGTTGTTTGTTACAGTGAGTGGCAACTTTTTTATGTATGACAATGTATGTATGTGTGCGTGCGTGCGTGCGTGCGTGTATTTTTCTTGAAATCGGTTGTATGATAGCTAATATAAGTTCAGACTTTTATATTAAATTTTAATGTGTTGGCAATAGATGTATTGTATTATGAAATATGATTTGTAGCTAATTGTTATTTTATTTTTTTTGCATTTATGCATTTATTTTGCAACTATTAAAAACATTTGCAAAAGATCAAATGACAACTGGCTTGTAAAAGAACTTATTGCAACTGTTTTTTCCAATCGTAAAAAATCATTATTGCAACGGACGTTTGCAACCGTCATTGTCGTTTGTAAGGTACAATCAGTCTATTGTAACCTCGCATATTAAGACTGGCTGCTGCCAGTACAATAGGCTTATTACAACTGGCATTGCCACTTGCGAAATGAGTTTTGTTGTAGTGGAAAGAAACGCATAGTTGTAGCCACATAATTATAAATAAAAAGCACTTCTCTTCTTTAGTTTAATGGCTTCTTCGTTTCTTAATTTGTGTTGTTTTATTTCATGCTTCTCTTTTTATGCTATTTTATTTCATGCTTCTATTTTATTTCCTGCAAGTAAATTAGATTTCTTTTATGCAAATCAGTGTAGATATACTTTTATGCAATTAATTAGTTCTCTTTCTCTTTAATTAACATTTTCTTTCATTTTGTTAATGTTGAAATCCAATTTTGTTGATGGCTAAACCCCTTCCCTTCAATTTAGAGGTAATGAAACTCTCATGATTCATGTAAAATCAACATAATGGTTTCATTTATTATCTGTTATTTTTATGCATGATGTAAATTTTAATATAGGTGGAATTTGATGTTTATAAAATGATGTTGTTAATCACAAATCGGTTATACTTAATCCAATATTGTAACGAGACGGATTTTGCCCGTTCAAAAAATCGACATCCATACTTCAAATCGTACTCGAATGTCATAGATTCGACCGTTCAAATCCGATTCGCCGGAGCTTATAACAATCATTAAGTAAACAACACAGCGGAATAAAAGAATAATACATTGATATACAGCTTTGATACAATATCTGATACAACAGATGATCCAATAGATATCAATATACATCAGAGATATGATACAATAAAATAGCAGCGGAAAGAAAATAGATAACATTTAACAGCGGAACAAATAACTCTAAGATAGTCTTCAACGAAGAACTCCAAATCGGAACTGTAACTCCATTTCCAAGAATCAATCCAGCAGTAGCTCGAACTCCCAATAACAATGCACCAAGCTAGGCAAGACTGGTGCGATCCAAATACTGAACCAACTCCAGATAATCCACTATATCTAACTATCTGTAAAACCCAACTCTAGACTGCTCGTGTAGAAAATAATGAGCACCCAGAGTTTAGGAAAGAAACAATAAACTTCGGATCAGTCGTGGGACTGGTGTGAGCAACAAAAATAGTTTATCTATTAAAAACATTCAACAAAGGATTTTCAAAGTCAATTCGCAATGCTTTTGAAAAATGAGACTACCATAAGGCCTCCCGCACACACACACAATGCAAACGCAGAATCGGAGGAGATTTCTCCTTATGATAGTCAAAGATGCTTGATACGCATTAAAAAGAAGCATTTGATATTATTACTAGTGCATAGTGTAGGAAAAATTCATTTCGAAAGTAGAATATAAATCTTAGCCAACATACGACCATTATCGTATGCCTACTATAGCTAACCATGTTCAATAGCAGGTTACCGCCACATTCCATGGCAGGTTATACAACTAATACTGTACAAGTCTCGTATTGTTTCTTTGGATTTCCAACAAATGGTCAGGCCAAGGAACTTCCCATTGCCACATGAGAATGCCTCTGGAAAGACATCCCCGAGAACCAAACCGGAACTCTGCCAACACAAGGCCGGGTTACCCCTAACTGGGTAACTACTGACACGAGCACGCCATTCCCCGATCGTAAACGACCTTTCTCACGGGATCCCGATAGCCAACAACCACAAAGTAATAAATTCGTAGTAACCACATAGGTTAAATATCTGGGCTCCATACCATGATACCACCTCTATCCAGAAGGAAATGTACATACCCTAAAGGGTGCTACCCCTCATAACCTTGCCGCATCTTTCCTGTTTTGACCATTTCCGGGGGGTGAGGCTCGACGAAGTCACGTCCACAAAACATACTTTATACAAAAGCCATGCTTTGGGTCAACAAATGATCAACACAATGATCACTAAGATAGACGATCAAATAAACGATCCTATCACAATAATCAACACAATGATCATTTACAGCATCACTCAGCATGTCACATTACCAAATTGGGAATATATAGCTGATAACTTCAACTATATAACCTCTGAGCTCGTACGTCTCAGAGAAGGGTGTTAAGCTAAAAGAATAAATTCTTCGCCACCAACAGAAATATATTTGAAAGAAATCGGCTTTATATCTCAACTTGTAATGTCAGACATACTATCCATACAAGTCTGTTCTGGGTTCGAACAGAACCGAAGGCACTTACAAAGAAGTCCTTGCAACCCGGATATTCACAATCCCGATCGGATTTTCCCATCACTTAGGGAATCTCTCTACCAGGAGCTACCCAGTGCAGAGACAATCGATGGGTCATCCTATCGCTTTCGCAAATACCCGGTCTTCATCACCGGTCTTTAAATGCTATCCATAACGTCGAATCACTTATTCAGAATGGGTTATACGACACAAAGGCCCTTTCCCGGCTAAACCGAATAGTGAGCGAAATAGTTCAAAAACAAATGGATAATGGGATTTCAATTAAGTCACAACTTAATAATTCAAAACTTTTCTTCAAATGGCTTAACAAATTACCCTTTTCAGTCTTTAAACAAAAAGATTCATTTTCACAACCTTTAATGGTTTAAACAATTTTCACATTTTAATCTTTTAAACAAAAGATTCATTCACAGATTTTCCAAATCAATTTTCATTTCAATTTGATTAACTCGTTAAATCTTTAAATCAAAGATTTAACTCATAGCCTTCGAAACAATTTCATTTCAATTTGATTTAAACAAATCATCTATTTAAATCTGTTAAAAATAAACAGATTTAATTCATAGCTTTCAAAAAGAATTCATTCTTAACTTAGGAAAATCATTTTTCTATTCAATCTTGAAATTCCCCTAATTAACTGGAATCTCAGTTCTTATCTAAAAGCGTTTATCATTTGAAAACAACAGTTTTCATTTTTGAAATCTGATTCATTTATACGAGTTGAAATCCTTGGGTTAAGTTCAAATTCCCAAAAATAATACTTTAAAAATGGTTTAACTCATAATGACTAGTATAATATCATTAATCTCTAGTTTCAAATTACAGAATTCAATTTCAAGTATTGAATTTAAATTTAAATCAACTTATTTAAATTCCAAAACTTAATCAAGTAATTTAAAAATAATAAATTCTATTTTGAAATTCCATTCCAAAAGCTTTTCACATTTATTCCGATTCCATTTCCAAAACATTTGAATTTAAAAATTCAAATTTTAAACTATTTCAAAAATCTGCGACTTAATCGATTTCCTCGTGAAATCCATAATTGTGTGTGTATAAGTGTGGTCCAGGGGTTTAACACAATAATGCAACATCATTTCAATCATCACAGATTTAAATACAATAATATATTCGATAAGCGATATAACCATAACGCTTATCTTTCATACACATATTCGCAGATATATATATCACAAATAATAAATTACAGTAAACATTGCTCAAATTAAAACAGGACATCTCAATCAGAAATATCAACAGTTCAATCATCAAATAGAATCCAAACATCTCTAAGCAATATCAATTAATCATCTGATTATTCCAAAACAGATTAGTCAATAATCTTAGTTAATTAATGTTATTCAATTACAAATCATCTTAATCAATTATTCTTAATTAATTACGATAACTAATCAATTACTAATAAATTAACTTATTTCAATTCATTAATTACCTATTAAGTATACACTTAATTAATGAATTAATTCTTAATTACTAATCAATAACCTTAATTATTGATTTATAAAACTTAATTAGACAATTTATTATTATTATTTGCTTAATTAATCCTTTATTATTAATTAACTTAATCGTTCCACCATTAATTATTTATTTAATCAGTTATCTATGATTTGTTAATTAACCAATTTCAAATAATTGATTAAAATCTTGATTTCAAATGATTTTATACACGATCATCATTAAATTCCCTAATTACAAATTCGGTTACATTTTGAACTACTATTACATCACAATTATAAATTTATTTCAATCATAATTAACTTTGAGTTTAAATCATTTACTCGTTTTATTTTCTGTAAAACTTGCTCAGTAATATTTAAGTAGATCTTAGTTTAAATTAATCTGTTAACATCCTCAACTTGATTAATGCTTAACTTAAATATATCCTTCAACTTAGTGCTACAGGTAGCAAATATCAGCACTTAAAAACCGAAGACAGCAACGCGATTTACACGGGTGAAACACGAGACAACCCTAAAATCTTCTCGCGTGAATCTCCTTCCTCTGCTCTTCTTTCTTTTTCTTCTGTAAGTTTGTTAAACGTTATATAAATGAACATCAGGAATTCAACCATCAGGTTTGTGATCGACTCGAGTCACCACCGAAGAAAGCCTGAACTCGACACGAAGCACCCTCATGTCGACCGAAAAACAAAAACCCATCACCATCCCCACCGTGCACGTGCACGGTGGTTTGGCACACCTCCGGCGCCCCTCGCCAGCGCCCACAAACCACAATCCACCCCCACACTCGAAAACAAAGATCAGATCTCCATCAAAAACTCGAGTTCAAAATTTAGACCATGGGACGAAAAACTGCAATGAACTCTCGTGGAAGATCGCCTCACCGCCGCCTCTCCAACCACCTGCAGCACCTAAGATTTCGCCCATACGTCAATAACACGACCATCCTTCCTTCCTAAAACTCTCGCGCGGCTCGATCACGCTATGTCGTCGAAATCGAAGATTTACAGAGAGAAACAAAAATTTCGGTAAAACCCTAATAGGATCTCGTGTTCCAATTCCAATCAACAGAAAAATAAATTTACATTTTTTTCCAGTTTATAGATGTATAAACTTGCTTCGGTCCAAGTTTCACTGATTAAAATTGAATCAACTACTAGAAATAGGAAGAAATGCAGATTTTCTTTAATTCCAAACTGCTCTTTGAATATTGCTTTTAAAATATTGATCTTTGTTTAAAAAATCCCATTTTAGAATGTTTATTCAAGACGTGAAATCAAACAAACAAATTTAAATATTCGAATTTACATCTTGATCTTCCTTTTCCTGAAAATTAAATATACAGTGTTCAACTTCACTGTCCACCTTCAAACGTTTCTTCCAGGCCATGATTCTAGTTTAAACAAGTTTAAATAATTTAAATTCTCAAGTTTAAATATTAATATGAAGATGTAATTAAACTATTTTCTGTTTTCTTCTTTATACAGTGACTTGAAAAGTTGAAGAACCCATATAACAGAGCTTCCCATCATCACAGAATATACAGCATCATAAAATTTCATAACTAATTATCAACTTAAACCTCAAAATAGTATGTTTACTCACAGATAAGTATTCAACAGTTTTACTTTTAAGTTTAAAATAAAAGTTACTCACAGATATATAAATAAACAACAAATTCATACTTTTAAATTTTTAAGAAATAAGTTACTCACAGATATATAAATAAACAACAAATTCATACTTTTAAATTTCTAAGAAATAAGTTACTCACTGTATTTCCAGAGGAAGAAGAAGAGAGAGCTTCTCCACTTGAAATAGACTGTTGAATCTTCAAGCTGAAACCTCCTTTTCTCTTGATCTCTGGCTTGTTCTTGAGTTTGTATTGTTTAAACTTGAAGTGTTGTTTTAGATTTGCTTGCAGTAACCATTTCCAGATTGAACAAAAATGATGTTGTTTAAATTTTGTAAAAAGAAAGCTTACTCATTTTTTTTTTCTGGTTGTAGTTTGTTTGAGTTTTGAAATGATGCCACTTTATTTTTGTTTATGATGGACTAAACTGATGAAATGAAGAAGTGGATGTATATAAAGAGAAGTATGCAGGCTGTAGTTAGTACAACAGGTTCATTTATTTTTATTTTTATTAATGGCAGCTATGCTTACATTATGGGCTGAGATGTATTATATTGTGTACTAAGGTAAGGGCATTAATTGCTTAGTGCTCTATTCCTCAGTCTACATGCATAGCTTCATTTGCTTGTACATCTTCTTTTCCTTATTATTGTGGCTGTAGCTTTGTTACTCATAACTATTTCCTCTATCTCGGCTGTACAATATGGAGATAGTATATAAAAGAAAAAGCATGTTCAGGGTGTTGTATTTCTTTTTGCTTTTCTTTGTTTCTCTTTCTTGTTTTGGTTTCACACTAGTATTTTTTATTATTTTCTTTGTTCTTTTGGGCCTGCACATCTATATTCCCATTTGTTTGCATTTCGACTCATAGGCTACATGATATTATTTTGTTTTGTCTTCTATTTTATAATGAAAAAAATAAATTTCTATAAATGTTGTGTTGTTATGCTTTAATCACTTTACTTTGTTTCTTCCTTGCATTATATTTGAATTGCATACTTATATATTTGTTTTGTTATTGGTTATAAACTTTAACTTATATATGTACCAATATATTCTATTTTGTTTCTTTCTTTTGTTTTATATTTTACATAATTTTATAAATATGTGGTTTCTACTTTGTATGTTATTTCTTTTGTTTGAATACTTCGTTTATGTTTACTTGTTTTCTTGTCTTGCTTCTTCATTTTATTTGCTCACACATTTTGTTTTAATGTTTAAATATAGCTGGTTTGTTTTGCAAGTTAATTCATATATACGTTTTGTTCCACTGCTTTGTCTTATTACTTTATAGTATGAATAACTTCTATTTTAACATGTCGTTAAAATTTATTTATGAGTTACTATATATATATTTTTCTTAATTTATTTTATAACCCAAATATTTATTAAACCATTCATCTAAGATTTAAATTCAAATCAAAATATATATATATACACTCAAGATTTTATAATTTCAAATTGACTCATATATACCCAAATATACATATATATATATATATTCACATATATACATATATATATATATAATATTTAAAAATTTAAATGATTTATATAGAATATATTTGAACTTGGGGAAACTCGCTTCCATTTATAATCAATTTCCCTTAAAATTTTATTCAGAATTTCATTTAATTATCAATTTAAATTAAATTAAAATCTAGGGTCGTTACAAACTTCCCCACTTAAAAGAATTTCGTCCTCGAAATTCGCAGGCACGAAAACAACACAGAGATAGACTCAAAGATAGAGAAATATCTTTTCAAATCAAGCTGGATATCAATTCTGCATTTGGCTCACCAAATCAGAACATCAATGATAGATACAAGAAATTATAATAAAATTTCAAATTTTGGTTTTAAACAAAATCATTTTATCGATACAATTCTAATTATTCTTCATATTCTATTAATCAAGTTAACTCAATTTAAAATTTCCAATTTATTCCAAATTTTCATTCTAAATTTCAAATTCATTAAAGTTTAAAATCAAAACTGATAGGAAACCAATGAAGATACGAAATAAAAATTTCCTACAACGATTCGTAGAGCCACCATCACACCGAAACTTCTTTCTGGAGCTGTCGCGAAGTAAATCAAAAGAATTTAGAAACGAATCAAAGAAATTTGATAAGAAAGATTGTTTCCACTGTTGTTGCAGAGTATTGACCAATTATAGTCGTATTCCCCTGTCATCTATCTCGTTCTCTTCTTGCACTCATACTCACTATCAGTAGATAGTAAGAGAATTTACTGAAGCATTCAAACGGATATCTTAAGGATTACTCATTCTAGGATTTACTTCATCCTATCTCTAATGAGCTACTTAATGTGTTACACTCCTGAGCTAAAGTTTTAACCTTAGCTCTGATACCAAATGTAACGAGACGGATTTTGCCCGTTCAAAAAATCGACATCCATACTTCAAATCGTACTCGAATGTCATAGATTCGACCGTTCAAATCCGATTCGCCGGAGCTTATAACAATCATTAAGTAAACAACACAGCGGAATAAAAGAATAATACGTTGATATACAGCTTTGATATAATATCTGATACAACAGATGATCCAATAGATATCAATATACATCAGAGATATGATACAATAAAATAGCAGCGGAAAGAAAATAGATAACATTTAACAGCGGAACAAATAACTCTAAGATAGTCTTCAACGAAGAACTCCAAATCGGAACTGTAACTCCATTTCCAAGAATCAATCCAGCAGTAGCTCGAACTCCCAATAACAATGCACCAAGCTAGGCAAGACTGGTGCGATCCAAATACTGAACCAACTCCAGATAATCCACTATATCTAACTATCTGTAAAACCCAACTCTAGACTGCTCGTGTAGAAAATAATGAGCACCCAGAGTTTAGGAAAGAAACAATAAACTCCGGATCAGTCGTGGGACTGGTGTGAGCAACAAAAACAGTTTATCTATTAAAAACATTCAACAAAGGATTTTCAAAGTCAATTCGCAATGCTTTTGAAAAATGAGACTACCATAAGGCCTCCCGCACACACACACAATGCAAACGCAGAATCGGAGGAGATTTCTCCTTATGATAGTCAAAGATGCTTGATACGCATTAAAAAGAAGCATTTGATATTATTACTAGTGCATAGTGTAGGAAAAATTCATTTCGAAAGTAGAATATAAATCTTAGCCAACATACGACCATTATCGTATGCCTACTATAGCTAACCATGTTCAATAGCAGGTTACCGCCACATTCCATGGCAGGTTATACAACTAATACTGTACAAATCTCGTATTGTTTCTTTGGATTTCCAACAAATGGTCAGGCCAAGGAACTTCCCATTGCCACATTAGAATGCCTCTGGAAAGACATCCCCGAGAACCAAACCGGAACTCTGCCAACACAAGGCCGGGTTACCCCTAACTGGGTAACTACTGACACGAGCACGCCATTCCCCGATCGTAAACGACCTTTCTCACGGGATCCCGATAGCCAACAACCACAAAGTAATAAATTCGTAGTAACCACATAGGTTAAATATCTGGGCTCCATACCATGATACCACCTCTATCCAGAAGGAAATGTACATACCCTAAAGGGTGCTACCCCTCATAACCTTGCCGCATCTTTCCTGTTTTGACCATTTCCGAGGTGTGAGGCTCGACGAAGTCACGTCCACAAAACATACTTTATACAAAAGCCATGCTTTGGGTCAACAAATGATCAACACAATGATCACTAAGATAGACGATCAAATAAACGATCCTATCACAATAATCAACACAATGATCATTTACAGCATCACTCAGCATGTCACATTACCAAATTGGGAATATACCGCTGATAACTTCAACTATATAACCTCTGAGCTCGTACGTCTCAGAGAAGTGTGTTAAGCTAAAAGAATAAATTCTTCGCCACCAACAGAAATATATTTGAAAGAAATCGGCTTTATATCTCAACTTGTAATGTCAGACATACTATCCATACAAGTCTGTTCTGGGTTCGAACAGAACCGAAGGCACTTACAAAGAAGCCCTTGCAACCCGGATATTCACAATCCCGATCGGATTTTCCCATCACTTAGGGAATCTCTATACCAGGAGCTACCCAGTGCAGAGACAATCGATGGGTCATCCTATCGCTTTCGCAAATACCCGGTCTTCATCACCGGTCTTTAAATGCTATCCATAACGTCGAATCACTTATTCAGAATGGGTTATACGACACAAAGGTCCTTTCCCGGCTAAACCGAATAGTGAGCGAAATAGTTCAAAAACAAATGGATAATGGGATTTCAATTAAGTCACAACTTAATAATTCAAAACTTTTCTTCAAATGGCTTAACAAATTACCCTTTTCAGTCTTTAAACAAAAAGATTCATTTTCACAACCTTTAATGGTTTAAACAATTTTCACATTTTAATCTTTTAAACAAAAGATTCATTCACAGATTTTCCAAATCAATTTTCATTTCAATTTGATTAACTCGTTAAATCTTTAAATCAAAGATTTAACTCATAGCCTTCGAAACAATTTCATTTCAATTTGATTTAAACAAATCATCTATTTAAATCTGTTAAAAATAAACAGATTTAATTCATAGCTTTCAAAAATAATTCATTCTTAACTTAGGAAAATCATTTTTCTATTCAATCTTGAAATTCCCCTAATTAACTGGAATCTCAGTTCTTATCTAAAAGCGTTTATCATTTGAAAACAACAGTTTTCATTTTTGAAATCTGATTCATTTATACGAGTTGAAATCCTTGGGTTAAGTTCAAATTCCCAAAAATAATACTTTAAAAATGGTTTAACTCATAATGACTAGTATAATATCATTAATCTCTAGTTTCAAATTACAGAATTCAATTTCAAGTATTGAATTTAAATTTAAATCAACTTATTTAAATTCCAAAACTTAATCAAGTAATTTAAAAATAATAAATTCTATTTTGAAATTCCATTCCAAAAGCTTTTCACATTTATTCCGATTCCATTTCCAAAACATTTGAATTTAAAAATTCAAATTTTAAACTATTTCAAAAATCTGCGACTTAATCGATTTCCTCGTGAAATCCATAATTGTGTGTGTATAAGTGTGGTCCAGGGGTTTAACACAATAGTGCAACATCATTTCAATCATCACAGATTTAAATACAACAATATATTCGATAAGCGATATAACCATAACGCTTATCTTTCATACACATATTCGCAGATATATATATCACAAATAATAAATTACAGTAAACATTGCTCAAATTAAAACAGGACATCTCAATCAGAAATATCAACAGTTCAATCATCAAATAGAATCCAAACATCTCTAAGCAATATCAATTAATCATCTGATTATTCCAAAACAGATTAGTCAATAATCTTAGTTAATTAATGTTATTCAATTACAAATCATCTTAATCAATTATTCTTAATTAATTACGATAACTAATCAATTACTAATAAATTAACTTATTTCAATTCATTAATTACCTATTAAGTATACACTTAATTAATGAATTAATTCTTAATTACTAATCAATAACCTTAATTATTGATTTATAAAACTTAATTAGACAATTTATTATTATTATTTGCTTAATTAATCCTTTATTATTAATTAACTTAATCGTTCCACCATTAATTATTTATTTAATCAGTTATCTATGATTTGTTAATTAACCAATTTCAAATAATTGATTAAAATCTTGATTTCAAATGATTTTATACACGATCATCATTAAATTCCCTAATTACAAATTCGATTACATTTTGAACTACTATTACATCACAATTATAAATTTATTTCGATCATAATTAACTTTGAGTTTAAATCATTTACTCGTTTTATTTTCTGTAAAACTTGCTCAGTAATATTTAAGTAGATCTTAGTTTAAATTAATCTGTTAACATCCTCAACTTGATTAATGCTTAACTTAAATATATCCTTCAACTTAGTGCTACAGGTAGCAAATATCAGCACTTAAAAACCGAAGACAGCAACGCGATTTACACGGGTGAAACACGAGACAACCCTAAAATCTTCTCGCGTGAATCTCCTTCCTCTGCTCTTCTTTCTTTTTCTTCTGTAAGTTTGTTAAACGTTATATAAATGAACATCAGGAATTCAACCATCAGGTTTGTGATCGACTCGAGTCACCACCGAAGAAAGCCTGAACTCGACACGAAGCACCCTCATGTCGACCGAAAAACAAAAACCCATCACCATCCCCACCGTGCACGTGCACGGTGGTTTGGCACACCTCCGGCGCCCCTCGCCAGCGCCCACAAACCACAATCCACCCCCACACTCGAAAACAAAGATCAGATCTCCATCAAAAACTCGAGTTCAAAATTTAGACCATGGGACGAAAAACTGCAATGAACTCTCGTGGAAGATCGCCTCACCGCCGCCTCTCCAACCACCTGCAGCACCTAAGATTTCGCCCATACGTCAACAACACGACCATCCTTCCTTCCTAAAACTCTCGCGCGGCTCGATCACGCTATGTCGTCGAAATCGAAGATTTACAGAGAGAAACAAAAATTTCGGTAAAACCCTAATAGGATCTCGTGTTCCAATTCCAATCAATAGAAAAATAAATTTACATTTTTTTCCAGTTTATAGATGTATAAACTTGCTTCGGTCCAAGTTTCACTGATTAAAATTGAATCAACTACTAGAAATAGGAAGAAATGCAGATTTTCTTTAATTCCAAACTGCTCTTTTAATATTGCTTTTAAAATATTGATCTTTGTTTAAAAAATCCCATTTTAGAATGTTTATTCAAGACGTGAAATCAAACAAACAAATTTAAATATTCGAATTTACATCTTGATCTTCCTTTTCCTGAAAATTAAATATACAGTGTTCAACTTCACTGTCCACCTTCAAACGTTTCTTCCAGGCCATGATTCTAGTTTAAACAAGTTTAAATAATTTAAATTCTCAAGTTTAAATATTAATATGAAGATGTAATTAAACTATTTTCTGTTTTCTTCTTTATACAGTGACTTGAAAAGTTGAAGAACCCATATAACAGAGCTTCCCATCATCACAGAATATACAGCATCATAAAATTTCATAACTAATTATCAACTTAAACCTCAAAATAGTATGTTTACTCACAGATAAGTATTCAACAGTTTTACTTTTAAGTTTAAAATAAAAGTTACTCACAGATATATAAATAAACAACAAATTCATACTTTTAAATTTTTAAGAAATAAGTTACTCACAGATATATAAATAAACAACAAATTCATACTTTTAAATTTTTAAGAAATAAGTTACTCACTGTATTTCCAGAGGAAGAAGAAGACAGAGCTTCTCCACTTGAAACAGACTGTTGAATCTTCAAGCTGAAACCTCCTTTTCTCTTGATCTCTGGCTTGTTCTTGAGTTTGTATTGTTTAAACTTGAAGTGTTGTTTTAGATTTGCTTGCAGTAACCATTTCCAGATTGAACAAAAATGATGTTGTTTAAATTTTGTAGAAAGAAAGCTTACTCATTTTTTTTTCTGGTTGTAGTTTGTTTGAGTTTTGAAATGATGCCACTTTATTTTTGTTTATGATGGACTAAACTGATGAAATGAAGAAGTGGATGTATATAAAGAGAAGTATGCAGGCTGTAGTTAGTACAACAGGTTCATTTATTTTTATTTTTATTAATGGCAGCTATGCTTACATTATGGGCTGAGATGTATTATATTGTGTACTAAGGTAAGGGCATTAATTGCTTAGTGCTCTATTCCTCAGTCTACATGCATAGCTTCATTTGCTTGTACATCTTCTTTTCCTTATTATTGTGGCTGTAGCTTTGTTACTCATAACTATTTCCTCTATCTCGGCTGTACAATATGGAGATAGTATATAAAAGAAAAAGCATGTTCAGGGTGTTGTATTTCTTTTTTGCTTTTCTTTGTTTCTCTTTCTTGTTTTGGTTTCACACTAGTATTTATTATTATTTTCTTTGTTCTTTTGGGCCTGCACATCTATATTCCCATTTGTTTGCATTTCGACTCATAGGCTACATGATATTATTTTGTTTTGTCTTCTATTTTATAATGAAAAAAATAAATTTCTATAAATGTTGTGTTGTTATGCTTTAATCACTTTACTTTGTTTCTTCCTTGCATTATATTTGAATTGCATACTTATATATTTGTTTTGTTATTGGTTATAAACTTTAACTTATATATGTACCAATATATTCTATTTTGTTTCTTTCTTTTGTTTTATATTTTACATAATTTTATAAATATGTGGTTTCTACTTTGTATGTTATTTCTTTTGTTTGAATACTTCGTTTATATGTTTACTTGTTTTCTTGTCTTGCTTCTTCATTTTATTTGCTCACACATTTTGTTTTAATGTTTAAATATAGCTGGTTTGTTTTGCAAGTTAATTCATATATACGTTTTGTTCCACTGCTTTGTCTTATTACTTTATAGTATGAATAACTTCTATTTTAACATGTCGTTAAAATTTATTTATGAGTTACTATATATATATTTTTCTTAATTTATTTTATAACCCAAATATTTATTAAACCATTCATCTAAGATTTAAATTCAAATCAAAATATATATATATACACTCAAGATTTTATAATTTCAAATTGACTCATATATACCCAAATATACATATATATATATATTCACATATATACATATATATATATAATATTTAAAAATTTAAATGATTTATATAGAATATATTTGAACTTGGGGAAACTCGCTTCCATTTATAATCAATTTCCCTTACAATTTTATTCAGAATTTCATTTAATTATCAATTTAAATTAAATTAAAATCTAGGGTCGTTACAAATATAGATTCAAGTTACATCTTCATCTAATTATTTGATTTTGATAATGATGTTAAAAGTAGAATTATAATTTTAATGGTCTATGTTACTTGATCTAATATTGTAAATAGTTCATGCTTAAAATAGATTTTACTTCTAACTTTATAATCATTTTCATGAGATTTAATAAGCGGGTTTGCTTGATGTATTAAAATTTGATGGTATATTTTATTTTATTTAATATCACAAATAGACCATACTTAAAATGAATACATTAACTAATTCTACTCGGGGTAAAAAGAGATATTATAAATTTATATATGTAGAGTTATTTGAATGTGAGAGCGGATTTATTTCTAAATTGTCTTTTAACTTCATTACTTTTATTCTAATTTTACTCTAGTTTTTCTATAATTTTTAATTAGAAATATTTTCAAAATATTTGGGACAATTTGATTAAGTTCAAATTCTTGCTTTCGTTGTGGTTCAATCTGTACTTGCCGACGTAGTACAACTATATGCCATGTACTTGCGATATTTTATTACGATAAAATTCGACGGTTTTCTAATCGATAGAAATCTGTTCAAAATCATGTAGTATGCCTCTTCCCGGACTTTTTGCCTTTCCCTCCCTCGGAAAATAGCCTTTCGGTCAGCATCCCAATCATAATCAATCCTAGGATATTCAAGAGCCTTACTCTGGGATACTGCCGGAGGCAGGGCGGAAGTGGGAATAACAATTGGCATAGGAAACGAGATCGAGAAGGGAGGAGGAACAATATCCAACTTTTCCTGCTTGATGTCCTTCAACTACAAGGTTTACGATTCTTTCATCTCCCACATTGACAGCCTTGAGAATGCATTGGGACCCTAGTAATGAGAATATCGTCGTCCCCTTATGTCGTATAAGGATCATCCACAAACTTTTCATCCAAATGATGGATCATTTTAGCATCAGGACCCAAAGTAAGACTAGCCAAAGGGATTGGAATCAGGATAATGGAAGATATGATGATTATTTCGATCATTGTAGCTTGTGTGCCTAAAGACAAGTCATCTTCAGGAAAAGGGGCAAGAGAAGGTTGATCTGAAACTTGAAAAATGGAAGAGTAGAGATTAGAGATATCAACTGTGTCATGTGAGACATCTTGAATACATGTGAGGTCAATGATATACCTTCGGAAGATACAGATGCCAAATGAGACGAAGTATTGGTAGAGCCTCTTTCCATGATGGGAGATAGGACAGGTAATTTTGAAAGCAATTTGGTACCCCTGAAGCCAGACTCTTTAGTGTTATAATGGACATCCAACAAGGATGCCAAAGCAATTGAAGTGTCGGAAGTTACCACAGTAGCAGAAATAGTAATAAAGCTAGAAAGGAGGAATAATGGCCTTAATGGTTGGCGGTCCTGACGAGTGGTGGCATCAGACATACCCGCTATTGGCATTAAAATTTCTACTTTAGGTCCTCAAAGTACAGCACTAGGACTCTCATCCGAACCTTGTAAACCAAGTTCGGGTTGGACCTCGGCTAACACACCAGTTTGGGGGATGATCTCAGAAAGTAGGAGGAGGTTACCGGCCTCGAGCACCCTTATGTCTTCTTCCCCCAGAAGGTCAAGCCTTAACTCCTCCTCATCAACTTCAACCCCGTTAGAATGCTCTTGTTATTGCTTCAGGATTTCTTCCCAAAACATTGGTAAGGCCTAGAATACCCTTAATCCAACCATCTCAAATTCCCAAATTTGATGACATCGGCATAGAATTACATGAGGGTAGGCTCAATTTTAGATTTGATTTGATCTTTAGCATCCTTGACCGGTTCATCAGCTGTCCTTGCCTAGGATTTAGCCTCATGCCTTAACCGAAGAATGTCCAATAACTCACTACAGTAATCCTGGGCTTGAGTGAGAGCGTTGTCTTTCTCGTTCTTCTCAACCTCAAATGCTTTCTTCAATCTCTTTATTTCCGAGGCTTGCTCGTCCACTACTTTTGAAGCTTTTCATTGTCCAATATAAGGTTGTGGTCCCTGGGATATGTAGTCTCAATCTCTCTCTATGGGGTCTGGCTTTGTTCTTTAAACGATTAGACTTTTCCTCCAGTTTCTTCTCGGCTTTAGTTAGTGAAGCCTTTAGCTTTTTAACTTCCATGTCGAGAGTATTGATAATGTGCTTATTTTCTTACTTAAGGTCCATCTCCCAAAGACCTACCTTCCTCTTATAAGATACTTCGAAAATGGCTTTAGCAATCCTTTTCCACTTGTGATATTGGTCGTAAATGTCACCCACACAGGCCAGAACGTTGAGCACAATGTGTTAAGGAACATCTTTTAAGTAATGAATGAATACGAGGTTATCAAGATAAAGCTTTGGAAATGCACTCTTCATAGTGGCTAGGTGTGGGCTTAAAACAATTTCGGTCTTTGCATTTGTAATGGCAGCACGAGGCTGCTCTTTCCCAGGCCTTCACTTGGAGTCTAAAAGACACTAGCCTAGATGGCAACTTAAATCGCCGGGGTGCATGGGAAGACACTATCAGTTGCATTGTAGGTATGGCCAAAATTAGAGAAATTGGAACTTCAATAGCGGGGACTGGGTCAAGCCTTATCGAGAACCTATCCATACCGTACAACAACGGTGCACGAAATCTGCATCGAGGAGGTGAAATTCTATTAGATTCCCCACGACGCTCATTATAGGGCCTCTACTCTCTATCCCGTCTTTGGCGTCTACCCAAGTCTTACTCGAGAGATGATTCACAAGGACGATCAGATGAATTGTGCTTCTTATACTTGCCTTTGTGGCTCTTAAGATCATCGAAAAGATGCTTGCATTCCATAAAATTTAAAAACAAAATATAAAACATTAAGAACAATAAAGTGGAGAGAAGGAACGTGAAGTGTGAGAGTGTGGTTGTAACAACCATCTCTGGAGTAGGCCTAATTTTCGACTAATAAAAGCCCATCGAACTGTAGATCCATTTTAGAGCTCGTTGTTGGTAGGTAAAATTGATTAAATAAAGAATATATAGAGCTACTTGTTAATGCTTTCAATATCTCACAGCGGAAGGAATAAAATATAATAATAAAATAAGCATCCATTTGCAAATCTCAGAAACACAGCATTCCAAATATCCATAACACATCTCAAAACAGAACATCAACAAGTCTAAAATCAGGGTATATCAAAATAAACCATAAGCATAAATAAATAGCTATACTGCCACCAGTCTTCACCGCTTCCTTCATGCTTCATCATCATTGTTTCCCCTAACCGATAGGTTCTAATGAGGAGCGAGTAAGACAACAATGTCTAGTGGATGAAAATCTTAATTCTTACCATAATAGTATTTGGACAGTATCATTTAGATAATTATTATGTTTTATGCAATTTCTAACTATACTTTTTTGAGTATACGTCTAACTGTAAGATAACGGCTCTTCCAATCTAACTCATAATGTATCTCCAACTATAGGCCAATGGTCCTTTCTAGTCTAACTTCGTAACTATAATGTGGATGCAATGTAACTATGGAATATATATTGGGTCCACTGACTCATCTCTATCAATCATATCCTAACGATGCGAGAGAAAGTACCAAAGTCACTTAAGACCATTTTAAATGGGAAATGGGCAGACTCTGACCATTTACTACCTAGACCCTAAGCAGATCCCCGACATTTAATACCTAGACCAAAGGCGAATCCCTCTTGTTACTTTCTTACTGACATATTAAGAAATCCTATAAGGCCAATTAATGCATCTTTAATGGGGAAGAAGCAGACCCTCCAATAGCCATTTAATAACTCAACCCCAAAGCAGACCCCCTCTAGAGATTTCCCACTACCACACCTAAAAGATAATCCCGATCATTTAATACTTCTTAAATGGGAAGGTGGTTGACCCTACAGCAACCATTGAATACCTTCAACCCCAAAGCATGTCCATATTGGGATATCCTTTCTATGACTCATAACCCAATCCATGATGTCTCATATTAATTTGAGATACAGGTAGCCAGATTAATTGGGTAGACTTATCCTACAAAATTAGGATTAACCTCGCGTCAACCATAGGTACTTATTATAGACAACGTCTTGCATTAATTCCAAAATCACACTACTGGTAGCCAGATTAGCTGGATAGACTTCTATGTACTTTTAACTAACCTTGCATCCCTATAACTTAGTCATATTTCTGCTCTCCAACCTTACAAAATTATACTAACATATATGTATAATATACCTCATGTGCATTTACGCATTAAGGCCATATGAAAGAAACTCTTTATTTCGCCTTTCAATTATGGATTAATTTCCATAATTGTTCTCAACTTGGTTTGTTGTTACTCATTAACCTATTTATTTTATATGTTATGACTTATACATTATTGTTATATTTATACTTAACATAAATTTATAGCTAATTAGTTTTTATTAATTGTTCCTAATGGTGCGTAAAAATATTCCTAACTAAGATTTTCTGTTCATATTCAGTTTGTTAAGATAATTTAAATGTCACAACATCCATATCCATTTAAGTCCCTAGTCCAATACAACATTTTCACAATAGCTAATATCACAATGTGGATTAGCTAAACAAATTAGACTTTTGTAGGTGTGTATGCATATTCAAAAATGGAATCAAAACATCCAACTTGTTTTACATTAACATGGTAGAACTAATGCCTTAATTTTAAGGGAACAAAACCTTACAATTTAAATCTTTTATATCCTATTCCACTTTCGAATGGATAAGGTCGAAATGAAAAGGGATTTATATTTATTTTCATTATGGAAATATGAGGTGCAAACATGGATAGGATAAAAACCTATGCTTTACACACCCTTTTCTATTTCCTTTTGGAATTCTTCATCATTACAAACATAAATTGGGAAGCGAAGTTGAATAGAACTTAAATTATTCATATTGCAAATAATAATGGATTAAATTCTACCATATTAACATAAAACAATAAGATTCCAACGAATTCCAGAATTAACATTTAAGGGGAAATTTTGGGGTTTTAGTTTAAATTTTTTGTATAAAATATTCCCTAAGACATAAAACAAATCCAAATATTAACTGCACAAACTACTAGAAAGAGAAAAACTAATATTTTCACTCATATATTGCTTTCTCGAATTCCTTTGGATTTGATTTGACGCCCTCGCCTATTTCCTCCTCTAATTATCTTCTTTTTGACTTTAAAATATATGAAAATTCATTTTTATATAGATTAGATTCAGAATTAAAAGATTAGAGAAGAATAGAAATAGAGAAATATACATATATCTAAATTTATTACCCTTTCCCTTTAATTAAATTGATTTCTTTTCTAAATCTTGAATCTAGAAAGTTTGTTGAGGAGGTAGAAAATTGAAATAGTTTTACTGTCATGCTTATTTTTCATGCAAATAAAAGTGATGGGACAAGTATCTTAGTTATAGTGGTTAAAATGCATCTGGACCATACGATCAAAGTTGGTTTAAAATAATAAAATTCGGGTCGTTCAAGCCTTGGCAAACCCTATTTACCAAACACATGACCAGTCCCAATGAAGGTCAACCGATTGTGGTCCAGCCTTGTTAATTATAACGTTATAATATTTCTTTTTCCATCTAATCCTACCATTAAAATTTGCTTGAATGTTAAAATATTTTATTATCCTTTTTAATTTCATTAACGTTATTTGAATTTAAATTTGTTTATATTATTTTAAATTTAAAAACTTCAAACATCAATAACTTCTCCATTTAAACTCTTGTTGTGAAGCTCAATATATGAAAGTTGCTTAGTAAGTCACCCCGAACACAATGGTGTAAGTTCAATGGCCAAATTCTAATGCCTAAAAATTTCATTTTTAGCATTATATTTGTTTATAGATTTTTATAAATTTTACGGGGTGTTATAGTGGTGTTATGTAGGCGTTGATATGTCCTAATACCCCCTCACAAACCATGAATTTAAGGTTTGCTCATGTGGGTTATTTCCCCTTTTCAGTTGCAAGCACATCAGTTGGCAAATAAATGGAAGAACCAATATCACCAGTACTAATGTTGCCAAGACCAAAAGAAACAAATTCATTCGAATAATCCTAAATGATCCATAAATATCCCTAGATAGAGGGATGGGTGTTTTCTTCACCACGAAAGCTAGTGGAGGCTAAAGATGTGCAAGGGGAAATAATTTTTATTTTTAGATATCCAAAAATGAGTGGCACATAAGCATCACCAACTTTGTCGCTAGAAGACTCACAACCAAGATCTATATCCTCATCACCAATTCCATAGTTATCTTTCTCTCCATCACTATCTCCTGCTCCTTGACCCATTCTGGGATCTATAATGGGATCTTATACATGGGTAACTTCCTGATCCTCTTCAACATAAACTTTGGCCTCACCCTCCTATGCGGGTTCGACATCCTCAAGGGCCACTAACATGTGGCCCAGACTGCGACCTTCTTTTAAAAGATCGTACGCTTGCATATTCTCATTGATGAAGAGGAGCCTCATGTCTCTCTCTTCAAGTAGGATTCTATGGAGGGTCACAACCTCTCGCTAAGCTTGCCTGTTGGGTCTCCTCATGTCATTTGCAGAAATGAAAAATAATGAAAATAACAATCAGGATAAAGTTAACTTCATCGGTACAAAGGGTGAAAACGAAAATTATGTTATGATAAACAATTCTATGCAAAAATGGACAGATAACTCATGAAAAAGAACTCATCTTTAAAATATCCTTGCTTGTTTCGAAGCCTAACAACTACACGACAACCTTTGGCAAGCTCCTAAAAAATGAGTGAAGGGGTCCCTCTTGATGCTTAAAGCCATACAAATAACGGATCTCTTCTGTTGTAGACACCTTGTTTATATTATGAACAAAGATTATGTATATGCCATGTAAAGAAGCGTAACTATTTGGGTGTAGTTAGGTCGGGGCAGGCTTTATGTAATGTAGAATTAACCGAATAAAGTGGTTAAAAGGAGGAACGCATCCAGCCAGGCACATTTATCAATTATAGGATGTATACCCCTTAGGTTGATCATGTGCCTATTGATAGCATGCAGAACCAATACGTCTTTGAAAGGAATTCCATGTCTCTTACATATTCACTTGAGAAACACCTTGTCTACTTTCGAAGCTGGAGATCCTGAGGATCAGTTACGATAATGGAAACACTAATATCGATGTTGCGGGCGACCCCTACTAAAGCTTCTTCAGTTGAAATGAAATTAATTATCCTTAAAGGTTGCTCAATTTGATGACTAGATGGTTAAGGTTGAGAAGGTATTGAGGCAGACTTCATGAGGGCACTGTCGAAGAACTAGATTTTGTATCAGATTCAACATATATACAAGCAGTCAGGCAGGACTAAAACTTTAACCTTCAGGCTAGAATAGAGCCATGTGTAGCCGATTCATAAGACCCACTGATGTCAATGTGATTGACCATTTTCGATCTTATACATCAACGAAGGGAAACAACATATAATTTAAATTGTATATTATGTATGTCTGGGGTCTAGAGCATTATGAAAGCGAAAATTTTATATAGAAAGGTTGTTCATGCTGGCAAATAAGTATCCATGCAATTGAATACTTTATTGGATTTTATATACTATCGCATGATTTACGATATCAAAACGGTTGTCCAAAGCGTTATGGAATTTGTCTTTGTAGGGACACAGAGGTGAAGTGTCTGATTTAAAAAAGATCAATAAATAGTCCATTTGAAAGCCAAAGCACGTTCACTGTGACCATTATCTAAAATTGCCCCAATGAATCAAAGTTGGTGACCACTAATCAACCAAAGTCGGATTAAAGTTCAATTCCTTGCTCTCATTATCATCGATAGACCTTTTAAGTCAAATGTGTGAAAAATTGCATGGTCAGTCGTAACTTTCAAGTTTTTGTATCAGGCACGACTTAGAGTCAATCCAAAGCTGGCCTTAGAAAATACTAACTCGAGTCAAGCCTAGGAAGTTCACAGTTCACTTTGAGATAAACCTGAAATTTCAAGGTCATGTTCATTTTATAAATTTATTTTAAAAAAATCAACCAAGTGTAAGATCAATACTGATCTAAGGAGGGGGGAGGATGAAATTTAGGCGATGGTCGATCGTGGACCATCTCCTGCTGCCAGCGAAACACTTCAAGCAAAGCCGCCACCCACCTAAGTTTGTTTAAACAAGTCAAGTCCAAATATTTATTGATGTAAAATCAAATCGGCAATAGGGGAATGTGTATACGTCAAATCCGTAGGCAGCAAGCTATGGTGGTGGCAAAGATGATCAATTGTGGTGATGTTAGGAGGTGGTTCGAAGTCGAAGGCAAAGTATGAAGTAATCTTTGGCAATGGTGACTCGAGCTCGAAAGCAGTTTAATGAGGAAGAACAATTAAGGGAATAAATAATAAGGAGATTAACTAACTCATAATGTGTGAAGCTCAACAAAAAAGCTTTGAATGATGAAGTCCTACCTGACCAGTTCAAAGAAAAGATTGTCGAAGACAATATATAATTAGAATGATGAATCCAAGAAATTTATATTAACTCTTATACTATCTGATGGATATGGGTCCAAAACTATCTGAAGTAACATAACGATCCAAAAAAATGTATAGCTTTCTGAAAGAAATTCAAAAAATGGAAGGCATCTATTCAAAATAAATTTGAAATTGATAGCTTGTCTTGATCCAGAGCCTACCTTCTTAACAGAAGATATTACATTGGGGGACAAATGTTATCTAGCCTTTTAGCCAAGCCTTATCTGGTAGAGTCAGAACGATCAAGTGATCAAATAGTGAACCAGAAATTCAAAGCAATAACTCCAGAATTCAAATCCTAAGTGAAGATCAAAGATATAACTATAAACTTGACAAATACTTATGAAGATCACCTACATAGAAAGGTGCTTCAGATGGCTAAAGTCAAGATGCCAAAATCAAAAGCCAATTCTTAGATCGACGCTGAACCAAACACCTCAGATTGGTGTCGATCCATGTCTTGACTTTAGCAAATCGTGATGTATTTCACACCATTCAAAGATTGAAGGTAATGGAAAAAAATATAGATTAAGACCCATGCTCTCCACCGATCCATGCCCAGGACGTCAAAAAAGCAAGAATTAAGACACAACAAACCAAGGCTTAGGCCGCTACTGATTTGAAGCTCTTAGGTCGATACCAAACAAAGACACCACTGGTTGATTTGGCCATGATCTCTTCAGGCAATCTTCTTTAAAGCGTAGAAAATGTGGTGGAGGAAAATTCAATGCTCTTCGACTATAAATAGGAGATGGGAGGCACCATTTCAGGATCTTTTTTCTACATTCTATAATTCTGTACTAATATAGCGATTCCTTGGATATTATAGATCCAAGACTACCAATCCATAAAACCTCACTTGTAAAATTTGTAGAAATCATTAACAAAGATTAAGTGGATGCAACCCAAAATTTAGCCAAACTTTATAAATTGTTGTATGTTGTTTTTACTCGTTTTCCTTTTAATTTATTTATTTTATTCTCTTCTTTTCACTACTCGGTTGTTTATGCCAACTTTTGGTGTAAACAAACATATTTGACATACTTTCAACAGAGACGAACATAAAAGGGTTTGGATTACTTGTTCAAAAATAAACCATTAATATCCCAAAAAAATCACACGAAATCCAAACATATGAATAATCATAAATAAATTAAATCAGATAATTACCTTTAGATATTGTCAAAAATCAGACCTTGAATGATAAATCAAAAGCTCCTAGACTCTTGAATCAAACTTCAGATATTGCAACGGTCAAGAGGTATAAACCAACTCTAATAAATGGATTTAGTTTGTCTATTTTGGAATTTTTATCCCCATACCACCATGAAAAATTCGATCATTGCTTGTTGGAAGGAGAGAGAAAAAATTGGAGAGAATACTCATGAATGAATGAGTGAAAATATATTTTGAAGGAAACATTGAAACCTTTCAGTTCCTCATTTAAAACCTTTCATATTTAATTCCCAATCAAATCTCATCAAATGATCTCCCCTCTACCATGTGTGGCCTGTATAATATGAGGTGCAGTAGGCCTAAAATATTTCAAAATCCATTCAACTTTATTCCATTTAAATCTGATTTAAATATTCAATTGATATCCTATATCGGTACATGCGTTTATTGATGGATCTAGGCCAAAACATAGTGGGTTAAATCGGTAAATTTCAAAAAAAATATTGCATTTTAGATCGCATTGAGCCACAAAGTCTAAATTCATTTAGGTCACATCTAAATAAAATCAAATTTTTATTTAGTTTATAGATAAAGTTTTATGTTAGTGTTATATCTATATTACATAATCATATACACATGTGTATGCATATGCACATGTAATACATACAATGTGCATGGTTCAACATGCATGTATATAAGTACTGAGATTTACACCGGAATGGACATATCAACCTCTCTATATACATTGTATAGTCTTATATTTAAATGATATAAAATTATCTTAATAAAAGTATATATTTATACAAATATAAGTAATTATATCGTATTTGTAAATTGAAATAATTTCTAATTTAAATTTAAGTTCAAAATTCAAATTTTAAATCTTAGATATATATATCTAGATTTCAAAATATCTTATAATTTCAAATTTAAAAGAAATTCATAATAGATTGTATTTTATTAAATATAAATATATATACATGTGTGTGTGTGTATTATTAATTAAAATATGTATAATGTAAATATATATACCTATGCATATATTAATATTAATATTTAAAATAAATAAAAATGAAATAAGTATAAATATAAATCTTTACACACGCATATATATTTATGCATATATACTTTGGTCCGAATAAAATTAATTTTTCTAAACTTATGGATTTAAATTTTATTTAATATAAATTTTTTTATTTAATAATTTCCGTATAGAAATAGCTAGAAATATATTTAAATTTTTTTCTTTTCCAAAGTCTTATTTTGTAACATTCAAAATTTAGTACTTATTAAACTTATTTTATATATATTATAAAACATATATATTATCACTTTGATAAATTATATTTATTTTTGAAAATATTCAAAAATAAGCTTTTCAACATATATTATGTTATCTTGAACAATAAACAGTGATGGTAATCTTACTTAGAATAAGTATTTATAAAAAATACTTTGGAAAAAATATCGATAAAATAACCGATAACTATTTTATCAATAAACTTCCCTATAATTAGCAGAAGTCATGCATTGAATTGGATACATGCATTTACTTATCCATTTAAACAAGAATATATAATAAAATAATTTATTTTATTTTTGGGATAAAAATTATTTATGAGATCATAATTAAATGGCATCGTATTTAATAATTGATTTATGAATCTAAATTGAAATTTAATGATTTAATAATTGTTGTAATTATTTAAATAATTGTTTTAAATGATATAATTTATTTTAATTTGCAATGAAGTGATAATAAATCATTTATAATAGTTTTACAAAAAGATATATTTGTTTGAAAATGTAAGAAAATTTGTATCGCTCTATTGGTAATAACAGAACTTTTTGTAAACAATTGTTTAATATTAATTTAAATAGTTTATAAATCAAATGTGATCATTTTAATTATTTTAAAATGATAATAAATTAGTTTATAAATTTTGTTTATATTTATATGTCATTTGATTTATAAGTGAAAATATGACCGAGAACCGGCTTTCCGATTTTCAACGTTTAAACGAACGAAAGTTGTTCAAAGTTGTTTATATCACTTGAACACATATCTAACATACACATACACACCCTAACTATAATGACGTGGAATTTTACTGCTTTGATTTATTTAATTAATTTTAAATATTCAAATAAATGATTTTATAATGAAAATAAAACTCTTTTTAATAATAAATAGTAATGGTGAAATAGTTTTAAAATTTATTTATAAAAATATATAGTTTGATGAAAAACTGAAAATGTGACCGGAAACTGCTTTCCGAATTTTTGACGTTTCGTCGTATAAAAGTTGTTTGAAATGTCGTGATCTCTTTTGTATAATTATACACATTCAAATTTAAATAAATTAGGGTTAGATGATATTTTTACGTGTGTATTAGGGATGTGTACATGTATATATATCTAAGTATACAAAGTATAAAAGAAAAGAAAAAAAATAGGAAATAGTCAAATCAAGGGGAGACAAAAAGGACATTTGGTACATGTAGCACATGTACATGTTGAAACTGATGTGGTGGGGTGAGGGGACAAGAAATTTCGAATTTTTAGGGGAAGGGGACAAGGTAGATGAGGTGGCGTGAGGCTAGTGGAGGTAGTGTAGGACGGTGGTTTAGTAATTTCATATGATTAGTCAATATTTAACTATTTATTTAGGTTTAAATTATTATTTAAAATTAATAAAGGATCATTTAGGTTAATTATTTATTTAATAATTAATTATTAATTATTTATTTATTTCAGGTTCAATTTATTATTTAAGTTTAATTAAAGATTGATTAATTAATTAATTGAGATTAATTAATATTTAATTATTAATGAAGATTTAATTAATTATTTAATAATTAATAAATGATTAGTTTGAGTTTAATTAATAGTTAACTATTATTTAACTATTTAATTAAATTAAGTTAAGATTCAAATAAATTTAATTATGATTTAAATATGGATTTAACTTATAATTAATTATTTTAAAAAAGGTTTAAAGGTTTTTAATCCTTTGGTTTCCAAAAGTAAATTTGTTTAAAGGTACTTTTTTTTCAAAGATGGTTTTGAATACAAGTAATTCAAGTGCCGATACCATTAAGAAACCATACAACTATAAATGAGTTATAATGTAGATAGTTGGGTTGTTTGGACATATATTAGCAGAATAAATCCTCATTCTGCTATAAATTGCTTGTTTGTTTGAACATGAATTAGTAGAATAAATCCTCGTTCTGCTATAAGTTGATTGTTTGTTGTTTATATGTTTGAACATATGTTAGCAGAATAAATCCCCATTCTGCTATAAGTTAATTACTTGTTTGTTATTTGGTTGTTTGGACATGTGTTAACAGAATAAATCTTCATTCTGCTATTAATTGATTAAATTGTTTGGATATTGTTTAGCTGGACAAATCACCATCCTGCTTTTATGTTATTTGGACATGTATATGCTAGTTAGCTTATATTGACATCTCATTCTCTAATTTGGATATGATTGTATCTACATATATGTTGATCTATGTAAATAACTATTAAGTGAATTGGAATTAAAATTGAATGGTAAATTAAGTTAATACCATTAGGACTGCTAAGCCTCTTTTTGGAATTTATAAAGTATGTTTTTGAATTAACTTCTATTCTTTAATCAATTTGGTGTTTGAAGATTTAAATCATTTCCAAGTTATACTACTATTTTATAAAGTTATTTATAAGTATTAACTTGTTTATAAAAGGTTTTTTTACTAAGGGTTTACTTAAGGTGTTTTACAAAAGATATTTCGTAAACGGTATTTTATAAAGGAAGTCTATAAAGGATTTAAAAAGGAAAGTTTTACAAATGGTTTGAGATTTAGAAAAGAGTGTTTTTCTAAAAAAATTAACTTGTGAATTTATAAAGAAGTTTTATAAATAAAATGAAATTATTTAAGAAATAAAGAGATGTGGAAAGAATGTTTGATTTGTATAGCGTGATTCGAGTAGCAGAGATTGCTTACAGCTACTATTTTTCTCACTGGGATAGCGACGTAACCATTGTGCAAACTGTGATCTATGATTGATTTCATGGCGTAATTCAAGAGATATAGATTACCTGAAGTTAAATTTGGATTTTTCTGGGATAGAGACGTAACCATTGAGCTGCGATCCATGGTCGATACCGAATGGTACTTTCCATATCTATTTTTAAAAGATTTCTAAGTATTTTTGAAAAGAATGTTTTGTGTATATACTTGTCCCGATGAGATAAGTATATGAAGCAATTTCAAATTAGTTTTTAGGCTTTAGTGATTTCAGTGGGAAAGGGAATCTTTGTTTTGAATGTCTTTTATTTGATAGTTAAATAACCAACTATCAGATCTTGACCCAAATATATAATCCTTCTTAATTTTGGTGGTAGGGAAAGGTTTCCCTACTTAACACCAAAGGATTTTAACTTAGGAAATATCTAGAAGAAACACGGGAATTATATGGTACAATTACCATTGGTGGTGCTATACTGTACATATAAACTCGTTTGTTCTTCTAGGATAAATGATAAGGAGATCCGTCCACTTAAACGGTTAGAAGGTGATCCCCTCTCTTATGTATTGTCTAATTATTTTCTAAAGAACCGGTATTGAGCATTCTGAAAAATTGACAATTGGTTTGTAGAGCACCCGGGAAGTAGAAGAGTGTACGCGTAAGAGATGACTTGAAACTGTAACCACTCCAAAACCATATACGATTCTATAGAGGAGTTTCGTGATATATTGAGATGTTGGGATCCATATGTAGTTCTGAGACCCATTGGGGTGCGGGAATCCATGGGTGATTCCAAGATCTATATTGAGATGTGGGAATCCTTATGTGATTCCAAGACCCATGGGGTATGGGAATCCATGTAGGATTCCGTGATCTATTTTGGTGTGGTGCGTAAACTGGAATGCTGGACGTAGCCTCATCAGTGGAAATGACTAAATCCAGAGATAAGAGACATGTCCAGTAGGGTTGGCAAACCCATAAGGTGTAGTCGGCTCCCTTATTTAGCAACATCGATCAGTTTTGGCATGCCAGGAGCAATGCACTTGGTCTTAGCAAGACCAGTTATGTTTTTCCTATAGTAACTCGGCTAGATGGGTACGATTCTTCGAAAGGATAACACTGACCCTTGTGCAGGAGGACAGTTCTCGAAGTACCGAGGGCACCTTCATGGAAATACTACACAATCAGTGAACGCGCCTTATCGGTTTTTGATTATATATCTAGTATTGTTATGGTGTACACTACACGAGCATCATAGCCATTTGATTATTATTATTTTCAACCTTAGACATTATTATAATATCACTGGATTTTATATAAAGTGTTTTGGTTATCGTAAGGTAAAAACCTATTCATGTTTATGTACGACATGGTCTTACGAGATACCTTTAAGAGTTTTAAAAAAATTCAGTTATTTGAGTTTACTCACACCAGACCCATGTCTGATATGGAGTATTATTTTATTTTCCTAAAACTCTTGGGTGCTTAAATTTTTATGAGCAGCCAAGTAGTCCAGATTTTCTACGGTTGCATTTAGAGAGAAGCTTGGAGCAGGAGGCTTCACCAATAGTTAGTTATTATCTTATTTCTGTTATATATTATGTACTCTATATTTTATGTAAAAAGACATGCTGTTATAATTATCCTAGGTTAGAAATTGTATCAGTGTAGCTATGATGTATTATTTCGAAATGTCTTTGTAAAGTATTATGTGATTAATATATGTTATTCTTGTTAGGAAATCAATTCTATGGTTTCGATGATATCAATTATACAATGGAAATCAAATGTACATATATATCTATATTTACAGGTAGATGATAGAGTAACGTCACCAAAGAGACAAAAACAAGACTCAAGAGAAGTATCAAAAGACTTTAAACCGGTAGAAGTTGAAAAAGAGTGGCACAGACACAAATAAAGCAACATGCACATTCTGACACGTCTGAGTGCACTAGCCAGACGTCTGAATGTTTCCTCTGGTTTGCAAATCAGGCAGAATCAGACGTCTGGTTAATATGCTCATACGTCTGGTTAAACTCTCTGGTTCACAACTCAGAAGGAAACAGACGTCTGATAATAAAGTCAAACGTCTGAATGGCAACCAGACGTCTGAAATGCTACCAGACGCAAAAAATATATGAAGGCCAGACGTCTGAGGATAGTTTCCAGACGTCTGATTATAGACTCGGCTGTATAATTTCAAAGACCAACTGTCACATCCGAAAGGACACGTTCTCTCCTCTTCGCTGCAACTCTTCATCACCAACAGGAGCAACTATACAACGATCGTTAATGGATGCAACTACACGAAGAATCTTTCTACCACTATAAATAGCATCGGGAATTCAAGAGAATATCTCACCTTACTCACTTATGCTCTTAATTCCTATACTCTGACTTATACCTGTTCTTTAACAATCTACTACTTGTATTTAACACTTCCATATATTCAGAACTCATTATTCAATATCCTCAAGTTATATATATATATATTGGAAGCACTTGTACTCAATAGTCAACATTCGTGTTATAAGAACACATTCTTGACAAAGAAACTCTGCTATTGTAAACCTTATCCTCCGGGTCAAGTGAGGGTTAGTTGAAAGGAAATTCCGAAGAGGAGCTTCGGGACTGGACGTAGGACGGGAGGTCCGAACCAGTATAAAATCCTGGTGTGATTATTTTAATTCACGTTGCTATTATTATCTATCAAGTTATATTATATAGTTAGTTGTTCATACTTGCATATATATCATATACGATCCACTCATATATGTTGGAATATGCGCTTATATGATTTTTGTTTGATGATAATAAACATATATACATTCGTTTAAATGTATTTGTTAATGTACTATTTTATTTTTCATAGATTAAATAAATATTTGTTGAATAAAATAAATTACACAGAATTTGAATTCAAACATAAATTTTATTCAAACAAATATTTATTACAATTTTGAATAGTAAAAATTCAAGCTCTCACTATACATATACAATTTTGATTCTAATTACATCACAATTCAATTTACATAAATTTCTCGCTACATATCACTCACACTCGTAGTTTATCTTCAACTTCATTCCAGTTAGAATCCATCATCTGAGCAATCTGCAAAAATATTCACTAACGCAGTAAAATTGAAAAGGAAATATTTTTGCAATATAAAATAAAATATGTTTTTGAAAATATTGTTTGCCTCAGTTATTTGGGTTGTTCGTCATCATGTACATTTGAATTCATCACACACGAACAGTGTGACATGCACAGTGTATCACTGTACATGCCACAAGGCCGTGCACATCGATATACACTTGATAATGCTACAGGAACATGTGAGCACAAGGTCAAACCCAAATAAAAAGACGGGTTCAACTCAGGTGCAAATACAAATAAAATCACAACACACGCACAAGGTCAAACTCGAACTATTAGCTGGATTCAACACTGGGCAGGTGTACAGGCTACGACTTCAAACATGAAGCAGTTCAATATCCAAGCAATAATGAAAAGTAAGGAACCAAATACTCAAGACAACATGAAGTGGACAGCACTGACTCAAGTACACAAACAACAAGCAGCAGTATGCAAGTGCATACACAAAGAGGCAACAAAGGTCAAGGACCAAGTGCAAAGGCTACAGTAAAGCATGTACATGTGTATGAAAACCAAAGTCAACAGCAAGTACAAACCAACACAACAAGCTTCAAATGAAAACATATGTGCCAGAGAAACATGTGCAGCCCAATGAACCAGTGACAACAAAGTGACTCAAGCAACAACACAAACCAAGGTAAAACCATCAGGTACATTTGAACCAAAATCAAGTATGAAGTATATAGACACCAATGAAAATATGAAGTGAATGCAACAGAAGTATGATGAAATCCAGAAACTAAACAAGGCAGACATGATTATGCACAACAAACAAGTCAGTGCATGTATGAAGTGCATCAGTGTGCAAAGAGCTCGAGCACAAGATATGGCAACTGCACATTGCAAAGCCCAGTGATCAAACATGAATACAACTCACAGTGCAATGCACAGCAAAATATAACAAAGTCAAGGGCACATGAAGACCAACAACGGCAAGTACAGTTCAGGTTAAACCAACCAGAGAAGATGAACCAAACAGTACAAGCTCAAGGCAATATGAGTGCAGACATACACATATATACATACATGAATGTATGTATACAAATGATCAGAACTTCAACCAGACAGTACAGGTAGCAGCAAAGAGCAACTACACAAACCTCAAATGAAACTGTCTCAAAGCAAACTCAGTGCATAACAAACAAATGTTACAGTGAAAAAGAAAAGTGCAAAGTTGAACGCATATATGGATGCAGACATGCCAAAATTAGTATGAAGCTGAGAATGAACGAAGAAATAAAATTCATCATCATGGAATAGATGGTACAGTTCGATATAGGGATGAACGAAATTCAACAGTGCAGAGATGACCAAGTCAAAAATCAAGTGTGTGCAATTTTTGAAAAAGTCAGAACAAATCAAAAGAGGAAAGTTTTTTTTGCCGTATGACTCAAGAAAAATCGAACGCTTCAAAATCAAAGCCATGCGCATCAAGTCGCAAATATCAGGAAAGAAAGAATTAGGAAAGTGTCGAATTGATAAAAACAAATTCAAGGGTCTCAGAATCCATATAAATATTCACCCAAAATCATCATAGGCAGAGGAGCAAAAAAAAAGGAACAATCGATAATTCAAGCAATTAAATCCTGAAAAGCAAAAGGAACGAACAACGTACCAACTTTGATTCGCAATCTCGAGAAGCAGCCGATCATTAGAGAAGCAGCGAGCAACACACTCGATCGAGCAAGGCAACACGGAAGCCAGAGAGTCGATCAACATAGGCGTGCTTCGAAAAGCCCCAATTTGGATCGAAAAACACAAGCCCTAATTTCAGAGCGCAAAGAGGAATAATCAAAGAATCAAAGCCGTCGTTTTTTTTCAAAGAAAATATAAGAGGATCGGGTGAAAGAATACAAGAGGGCCAGCCTTGAAAAAGGGGATTAGGGTTTAAGAATCCTTATTTTGAATATAAGGGTGTTTTTATTTATTTTGCTTTTATTTTTATTTTGAAATCTGTACTTTTCAAATCTTGGTAAGCTGCATTCCCAGATTTCTATTAGAATTAAACAGTCTTCCGCTTACAAACACTATAACAGACTCGCAAACCCTGCTACCGCCTATAGAGTTTTGCAAACTCGCAAACCCTGCTCACTAAACTAATTCTAACTAGACAATCTGGGAATGCAGCAGTTGGCAGGGGTTGCCGAAGCTGGGTAAATTTTGTGTGTGATTTACTTTTCAGCATATTTACTTCTCTGCAGTTTAATTCGAGAAAATTTGCTATAACCCTATTCACCCCCCTTTAGGGTTAATCTAGATCCTACAATATAGACTTTTAATTGGTATCAAAGCAAGGTTTTTATCAAATAATAGTAACACGTTTTTGAATCAATTTAATATGGCAAGTATTTTTCAAGAAGGACAATCCACTACACGACCCCCACTTTTTAATGGATCTAACTATGCATATTGGTCAACACGTATGAGAATTTTTATGAAAGCTAATGGTCTTGAAATTTGGTCAGCCACACAAGATAGATATGAAGCACCTACTACTGCTATGAACACTTGGACCGATGCACAAAAGACCTTAGCATCAAATAATGCTAAAGCTATGAACGTCTTATTTTGTTCTTTAGACAAAAATGAATTTTCACGTGTCATGTTATGCACCACTGCATTTGATATTTGGCGTACCTTACAAATTACACATGAAGGTACAACAAAGGTCAAACAAACTAAGATTTTGATTTTGCAAAACCAATTTTCTTCATTTAAAATGAAGCAAAATGAAACTATTGTTGATATGTATTCTAGATTTCAAACTATCGAACATGATCTTATGGCATTAGGAGTTAAATTCACTGATTTTGATTTAATATCTCAAATACTCAACTCTTTGACATCAGATTAGGAAAGGAAGGTTTTAGCTATAGAAGAAGCTAATGATCTTTCCACTCTCAAAGTTGAAGAGTTGATAGGAAATTTAATGTCCTATGAAGCTAACTTGCAGGCACGAAAAGAACTTAATTCGGATAAAAAGAATATAGCATTTCCAGCAACAAAAAATGATGACTCTGATCTAGATGAAGAAGAAATAGTTTTTATTGCCAAGAATTATAATAGATTCAAGAAATTTAGAAAGATGACCAAGTTTCAAAAAGAAGGGAAGCCCAACACAACAAACATATCACAAATCAAGTGCTATGAATGTGATCAATACAGACATATGAAGAAGGATTTCCCTAAACTCAATAATGACAAAAAGAATAACAAAATTCAAAAATTCAAGAAGAAGAAGGCTTTCAAAGTAACTTGGGATGATTCGGATTCTTCATCTTCTGAAAGTGATAGTGATAGTGACGGAGAACAAGCTAATGTATGTTTTATGGCACAAACTGAAGAGGTATGTCCTGAACTTAGCTATGATGAACTATTAGAACTTAGCATGGAATTAGATGATAAATTTAGACAAATAAAAAAATTGAGCAAAGAATATATAGTCAAAATAAATAGATTAGAACTTGAGGTAGGAATGTTGAAAGATGAAAAAATTATTCTAGAAGAAGAACTTGATATATCTCAACAAAAAATCAAAAATAATATGATAGAAAGTGAGAATATTTCTAAAGAAAAAGAAAATTTGTTAAAAGAAAATATTGATTTTAAAAATAATATTGAATTGTTGAAAATTGAAAATATAAAGTTGAGAGAAAAATTAGATAAAATTATCAATAATGTGTCAAAATTTAATAAAGGTAAACAAGATTTGGAAAATCTTATCAAAACCTCAAAACCATCGGGTAATAGAAATGGAATAGGATTCAAAAATTCTTTTAAACAAAAAGAAAATAATGCTAAAAATAGTAGACATATAAAAGCTAAAAGTTTGTCTAAGACTAAATTGAATACCAATAATATGAAAATTTGGATTCCTAAAACAAATAATAATTTGATTAGACAAAAGCATATTAATAATTACTTAGAAAATGTAGTGTATAATAAAAATTATATTTATAAAGGTACCAAACCATCTTGGGTATAGCTACCTTCCTCTAACAAATAGGACCCTAATAAAATATATGGGTACCAATTAAAACTTTTTCTATTTTGCACGTACCCAAAATAAAAATAAGGAGAAATGGATACTAGATAGCGGTTGCTCCAAGCATATGACCGGAAATTCAAAAATGTTATCAAATATAACATACATCGATGGTGGAACGGTAACCTTTGGAGACAATTCAAAAGGATATGTCATAGGAATTGGAGAAGTCATCAACTTTGGTATATCTAACTCTCCCATTATTACAGATGTTTTATTAGTAGAAAATTTAAAACATAACTTGCTAAGCATTAGTCAATTATGTGATAAAGGTTATTAAATAAATTTTGAAAAAGATAGATGTAATATTTTAGATAATAACAAACAACTCGTTTTTGAAGGATTTAGAAACAAAAATATTTATGTATTAAACATGAATATAAATAAAAATTCAAACTTATGTTTAACCGTCAAATATGATGATCCATGGTTATGGCATAAACAATTTTTTCATATCAATTTTAAAAGTGTTAATAAATTGGCAAAATATGAGTTAGTAAGAGTATTATCTAAAATAAATTACAAAGTAGAAAATTTATGTGATGATTGTTAAATTGGAAAACTAAAGAAAAGCTCGTATAAATCTAAAAATAATATTTCTACAAAACACCCATTAGAATTATTACATTTAGATTTATTTGGTCCAACACAATTATGGTCTATAAATCACAACAAATATGTATTCGTAATAGTCGATGATTTTTCAAGATATACATGGACTTTATTTTTAAAACATAAAAGCGATACTTTTGGTATGTTTAAAATATTTGCTAAAAGAATTAAAACTCAAATGAATTTAAAAATTAAAAATATTAGAAGTGATCACGGAGGAGAATTTGAAAATGATCTTTTTACAAACTTTTGCAATAAGAAAGGTATAACTCATAATTTTCCTTTTCCTCGTACACCTCAACAAAATGGTGTCGTAGAAAGAAAAAAATCGTACATTACAAGAATGTGTACGAGCATTACTAAATAGTAGTGGATTACTAAAACACTTTTGGGCTGAAGCTATTGCAACATCCTGTTATGTACTAAATCGAGTAACTATTCGCCCCATGACTAAACAAACTTGTTTTGAAATATTTTTTGGTAAAAAACCTAAAGTATCATACTTTAAAACTTTTGGTTCAAAATGTTTTATATTAAATACAAAAGATAATTATGGAAAGTTTGATCCAAAAGCCGATGAAGGTATCTTTGTTGGATATTCGGAACGTAGCATAGCATTTAGAATTTTTAATAAACGAAATAATACTATTGAAGGAAGCTTACATGTCTCATTCGACGAAAATCTTTTTAAACATCATACTAATGATGAAGAAGAAATTATTCCACCAACAAATTCAACAAACTCTATTACTAATGAAACAAATAGTCAAACTAATACTTTGATATCATCTCCTAGAATTCTTAAGATCATCCAATAGATAATATTATTGAATATCTTAATTCAAGAGTAACTAGAAATCAACTCAATCATATAAGCCATATAGCATTTGTGTCAAACTTTGAACCAAAAAATTATAAAGAAGAATCAAATGATAATTTTTGGATAATAGCCATGCAAGAAGAATTAAATCAATTTGAACGCAATAAGTATGAGAATTAGTACCAAGACCTGAAGAACAATCGGTAATAGGAACAAAATGGATATTTAAAAACAAAGCAGACGAGAATGGAAATATTGTTAGAAATAAAGCACGTTTGGTTGCTCAAGGCTATAATCAAGAAGAAGGCATAGATTACGATGAAAAGTTTGCTCCAGTAGCAAGATTAGAAGCCATTCGTACATTACTCGCCTTTGCAACTCATAACAATTTTAAACAATTTCAAATGGATGTCAAAAGTGCCTTTTTGAATGGTTTTATTAAAGAAAATGTATACGTCGAACAACCACCACTATTTGTTCACGAAAAATATCCTGATCATGTTTTTAAATTACATAAAGCACTATTTGGATTAAAACAAGCACCTCGTGCATGGTACGAACGTCTTAAAAATCACTTAATAACATCTGGTTTTCATATAGGAAAAATAGATACAACTTTATTTATTAAAAGAGAAGATAACGATATTTTGGTTGTACAAATCTATGTTGATGATATCATCTTTGGTTCAACCAATGAAAAACTATGTAATTAATTTTCTAATATTATGAAAAATGAATTTGAAATGTCACACATGGGAGAATTAAATTTCTTCTTAGGTTTACAAATAAAACAACTCGAAAATGGAATATTCATTCATCAAGAAAAATATCGTAGCGATTTATTACGACGATTTGAAATGGATAAAACATCAAGCAAACTAACACCAATAAGTACAGCTATTCACTTAGAAAAATGTGAAAACGGAAAAGATTTTGATGAAAAATTATATCGTAGCATGATTGGCTCTCTACTTTATTTAACGGCTAGTCGACCGGATATTATGATGAGTGTATTTCTTTGTGCTCGATTTCAAGCAAAACCAAAAGAATCTCATCTAAGAGCGGTTAAGCGAATTTTACGTTATTTAT
Organism: Allium cepa; assembly: GCA_030765085.1. Lineage (NCBI taxonomy): Eukaryota > Viridiplantae > Streptophyta > Magnoliopsida > Asparagales > Amaryllidaceae > Allium > Allium cepa. Next base: position 553,243,966 of record CM060938.1, on the reverse strand, counting down.
CTAGCAATTAAGATTATGGTTTGTTCTACCCTAAAGGATCATCGTTTGAACTTGTTTCATACAGCGATGCGGATTTTGGTGGATGTAGAACAGATCGTAAGAGTACTAGTGGAACCTCTCATTTTATCGGACAATCTTTAGTTTCATGGTTTAGTAAAAAACAAAATTGTGTTTCTCTATCTACTTGCGAAGCCGAATACATCTCCACCGCTCTAGCATGTGCGCAAGTAATATACATGCAACGGACATTAACGGATTTTGGTAAAATTATCACCAAATCTCCAATTTATTGTGATAACACAAGTGCAATTAATTTATCAAAAAACCCTGTTAATCACTTACGGACCAAACATATAGATATACGATATCATTTTCTACGAGACAATGTTGAAAAAGGAACTATTTCATTAGAATACGTAAATACCGAAAATCAAGTAGCCGATATCTTTACAAAACCATTAAATGAACAAACTTTCTCTAAACATCGACGAAGTTTAGGTATTTGCTCACTAAATGACCTTCTTCCTTAATAATATATATATATATATATAATAATTTTTTAAGGCTAAAATTAGTCACCATAGAAAACACCACAATTTATATCATTGATTTCTGCACCTTCAGACTTTTAGAAAATTATTTTGCCTATTTTTAATATTTTCAGCATATAAATATAGCCAAACACAAAAAATACATTCAAACAATTGATTTTTTTTAATAAAAAATCAAAATATAACAATGACATCAGAAGATTCATATATATCTATCTCTATCTCAACACCAACAACGGACAACTCGGTTGACACCCCACAACGACTTCCGACACCTACACCAAAGCAAGAGCAAACATATAGGTGGTCTTCATATCGTACGGGTTTTACTCCGGATAATAAGAAAACAAAAAGTTCTCTATTTATTTCCCCTAACACAAAGGAGAAAATTGATGAAATCCATCATTACCAAAAACAACAGATGGATCTTCAACGAGAGCTTTATTTCGAACAAAAAGTTACAGCACGAAGGTTAAGCTTTCTCGAGCAAGTGGCGATGAAGTTTTGTTCGTCCCGAAATAACGATGTTCATGAACCGCTACCAAAACCTTGTAATTCATTGGATCCATCTTCTTCGTATCGTACTTCTTCAGATCCCTCACCAAGATGATTTTCTGGCTCTCCACGGACTCAAGAACGTGGAAATATATGGTCCCCATTAGACCATGGAAGGATAATGCGTCAGAAAATCCGAAAACTCCATCTCCATCTAAATAAATAAATTGTATTAAGTATTAAATGTATCTAAACTTATTTGTTATTATATTTTTACAACAATAAAGTTATTTGTTATCTACATTCGATATATAAAGTAAAATCATCACACTTTAAGTCATTTTTTGCCCATCTGCAATTTTCAGAGGTCTATCAACAACTTCCAAACGCCTGACACAAGGATATACTATTCATAATTTAGGAGTGTGCATATATCAGACGTCTGATATACCCCCCCAGATGTCTGAAATGTTGTTCTGTCTCCTCCAAATAAAATTCAGACCAATCCATACGTCTGAATAAGATCCAGACGTCTGCCTGAGTTTTCTGTTTCGAAATTAAACAAAAATAGACATCTGTTTTCAATTCCAGACGTCTTCAAAATCTCACTGTATCTATAATTTTATAACTACGCTCAAAACCAGACGTCTGGGTCACAAAGCAGACGTTTGATTTTATCCTCTGGACAAAAATTTGGGCAAACCAGACGTCTGATTTCCAATCCAGACGTCTGATTCCCAATCGACCTTTTAAAATCAATCAGATAACGTCATTTTTTTATCTCAAAATTATTACTTCCTACGATTTTCACAAACAAAATTTTCGCTCCAATTCACTATCCTACAGCAAATATAATCAAGATGCCTCCTCGCACTAAGAATCCTAAAATGACGAAAAGAAAGCAAGATCAACCCACCACATCTTCAAATCCCCAGGTTTGCTCCGACGACCAAATCGAGCGGTGGATGAATAAAGCTTCCCATTCTATAAAAAGGTATGAAGATATTCAAAAGAAGAAACTTCATACAGACCATTCTATAATCTTCTTAAATTCCCCATGTATAATTTAGATGAACTTTGTGAAAATGCTGGTTTGGAAACCCTAATCTCGTTTACTCCTAATGATGTTCAAATAGATCAGTTAGCTATATTTTCATTCTACGCCAATCTAGATAGTACTTCAGTTTGAATACTGAAGATGAGGACAACTGGCTATGGTCAAGCGCCTACGGGAATACTATTCGATTAACTCCGAATTTAATAGCCAGAACCTTAGGATGCTCCGATACCGGGGAGGATTTGCACAACATTCCGGGTATGCTTTTAAGCCACGGAATAGTATTACTCATCAAATATGGGAGGACAAAATGCCGAAATTCACTTCAAAAATATTTACGTCCAAAATCCCGGCTCCTGACGAGAATGATAATAAATACAGTGGTTCCACGTATGGGGAGTCATGAGCAAATAACGGAAATGGAGCACAAAGCTCTGTATGCTCTCTTTAGTGGAACTCGGGTAAATTGGGTAAAATTCATCTTCGACGAGCTCAAACAATTTTGGGCTCGCTCAAGGCCATCGATCATTTACCCTACCTATATTATGAGACTTCTTCGTGCACATAATATTCCTTCCTATCTATCGACGTTCGAAGAAATTTCGCCAAAATATGCTTCCACAAAATTCTTTTCTTTGATGCACCTACCAGAAATTCCTCCAGATATTATGTCCTTCGAAGGTTGGACGCATAATCGTCAATCTCGAAGAGTTGAGCCTCCTCCTCAACCACACATTGATCCGTCCCAAGAGGAGAACAACATCAAGAAGTCACTCCTCCTCCTCCTGCACCATTTGATTATCCGGGACAGGATGAAATTACAGAGACTCGATTGGAAACAAATCTAAATGAAAGTATTCGAGATCTCACACTTCGAAACCAACATACATTATCCCAAAATCAAAAATATTTGGCTAGGCGAATTAACAAATTTGAAAGTTCATTTGCCACACGACTAGCCACAGTTGAAGAATCTCTTTCGACCGTTTTATCAGTTCCTAAAGAAGTTTTACAACGAGTTCGTGGTCCAACACCACCCTTTGAGGATTGGGCAACCCCTGTACCTTCTCCTCCTGCAAAACATTCCAAATTATTTGAGGATGAACCTCCAAAGGAAGCTTTGACATCTCCTTCAAAAGTTAGCACTTCTACAAAAGAAGAACCAAAGGAGGGTGATACAAATCAAGCTTCACCAAAGGAGGATGATCCAAATCAAGCCTCTCCAAAAGAACTCTAAGAATTTAGGAATTGTAGTGTTTATATTTTGTACTAATCTATGTATGTAACTTCTTCATGTTATTAATGAAAATTTTCTTTTTGACGATTGGCTTACATATTGTAAATTCTTTTTGATAATGTCAAAGGGGGGAAACATAGATAGAATCATAAAACATTAAAAATAAGCACATATTCAGGGGGAGATTTATAATATATATATATATATGTATGTATATAAGTACATTGAATAGTTGTCATCATAAAAAAAAGGGAGATTGTTAGGAAATCAATTCTATGGTTTCGATGATAACAACTATACAATGGAAATTGAATGTACGTATATATCTATATTTATAGGTAGATGATAGAGTAACATCACTAAAGAGACAAAAATAAGACTCAAGAGAAGTATCAAAAGACTTCAAATCAGTAGAAGTTGAAAATGAGTGGCACAGACTCAAATAAAACAACATGCACATTCTCAGACGTCTGAGTGCACTAGCCAGACGTCTAAATGTTTCCTCTGGTTTGCAAATCAGGCAGAATCAGACGTCTGGTTAATATGCTCAGACGTCTGGTTAAACTCTCTGGTTCACAACTCAGAAGGAAACGGACGTCTGATAATAAACTCAGACGTCTGAATGGCAACCAGACGTCTGAATGGCAACCAGACGTCTGAAATGCTACCAGACGTAAAAAATATATGAAGGCCAGACGTCTGAGGGTAGTTTCCAGACGTCTGATTATAGACTCGGCTGTATAATTTCAAAGACCAACTGTCACATCCGAAAAGACACGTTCGCTCCTCTTCGCTGCAACTCTTCATCACCAACAGGAGCAACTATACAACGATCGTTAATGGATGCAACTATACGAAGAATCTTTCTACCACTATAAATAGCATCAGGAATTCAAGAGAAGATCTCACCTTACTCACTTATGCTCTTAATTCCTATACTCCGACTTATACCTGTTCTCTAACAATCAACTACTTGTATTTAACACTTCCATATATTCAGAACTCATTATTCAATATCCTCAAATAGATATATATTGTGGAAGCACTTGTACTCAATAGTCAACATTCATGTTATAAGAACACATTCTTGACAAAGAAACTCTGCTATTGTAAACCTGTTCCTTCGGGTCAAGTGAGGGTTAGTTGAAAGGAAATTCCGAAGAGGACTGGATGTAGGACGGGAGGTCCGAACCAGTATAAAATCCTGGTGTGATTATTTTAATTTACGTTGCTATTATTATCTATCAAGTTATATTATATAGTTAGTTGTTCATACTTGCATATATATCATATACGATCCACTCATATAGACTTTTAATTCTATTGTGTTGTGAGATTCTATGTTTGCTTTTTGTTTCCTCTATATTCTATCTCCTTTCTTTCCCCTAAAGATTTATATTTTCGTTCACTTTAGGTTGGACATGTGAGGATTAGTGTTGACTCAAAGGCTATGGAAAGACGGGTCATTACAGTTGGTATCAGAGCTGAAGATTAAGCGAGAACCTTGGTTTTGATGGGGCTAACTCATTAGAGATAGGGTTAGTAGTACCCTAGTATGAGTTTGAGTATATATTATATGAGAGCACGTATTTTTTACTGATATAAAAATGTTTTATATTGTGTTGTTTGATCAATTGAGTGGTATATGAATTCTGGTTGATTTGTTTGGCCAACGCTATCGATAGAGATTCCTAAACACTTGAGCCAGACCAACTGACATAGTACTGTTTTGAAATTAGGGTAAATGAAATAATTTTACCTAGGATATATTTTGTATACAAAGAATGATTTTCAAAAATAGTATAGCATAGTATTTTTGAGATGTTGTTGTTGGGAGATAATTATATTTTATTATTATCATATAGGTTTTGGTTAGTCATGCTCCTCTAGTTTGAGCATTGACTGTTGTGTAAATGTTTAGATGCTTTCCTTGGAATAAGATGTTACTTTTTAATTAAAAAGGATTTAGGTTGAAAACTTGAGAACCTAAATCCTGATGCTTTGGAAAATCATTATTCAATATTTTGAGAAATAATAATGGTATTTGAAAGCAATTTTGCTTAAAATATGAAATTTTGAGAATGAAATTTAAGTACGAAGTGTTTCCTTTAGATTAGATAGGGGGGACTGAGTTGTGGTTATTTCTTGATGATCAAAGTAATCTTCTAAGTGACGATCGAATGTTTTCCTAGGAAAACTTTGTCGTGCACTAAGTAAACTATTCTCTTTATCATTTTACAATCGAAATGAATTCAACCCGAACGAATTCAAAGTAAGTTGGTGATAAATGTTTTGTTGAAAAATGTAAAGTTTTGTTTCAAAAATGGGATTTTGAAATAAAAGAAATATTTTTTAAGTTAACTAGTTCGAATGACTCTTAAAATTTGAGAAAGAGATGTGTTCGGATAGCAAACACTTTTCTTGAGTATTACCCTTCTTGGTAAGGGAATGCATGATACTGTTTGGTAGTACCCTGTTCTATAGTATTCTTTTAAAGTTACTCAGGCTATATTTATATATTTGTATAATTTAAAATTATGAGTGTAATTTCAAAAAGTTTTTGAAATAAAAGCCAAGTATTTGGATCTTGAGTTTTCTTAAGGAGATAAAATCAAAATGGAATAGTGGGATCAAATAGTGGTATATACTCTTAGGCTATAATGGAGTATTATCCAAGTTGAAACTAAGTGTTGTTTATGAAATGTTTTCATAAATGATTTAGTGAAATAGAATTGGTATTAGGGAGAACCAATATAGTAAGTGTGTAGGGTGGATGTGGATCAATTCTCATTTCCATAAACTTTTGATCTAAGATTCGAGTATAGGACTGTAAGGTATTTGCACCATTTTGAATGAGGATTTGTTACCCGATTTTTGACGATGAGCATTTGTTGAGGATTTGTTTGGGAACAAAGTTTCTATCGTAGTTACAATTATGTGAGGAGAAAAGAGGTTCCAAATCAAAGAGCCTGATCAGAGTCCGCACTGGAGAATCGGGTAAGCGATACTAGTTCGGAAGTGAAGTTATGTATTCAAGTTGTGATCGAGTCAAATTTTGCATGAGAATGATCTATGTACATCATATGGAATGATGTAGAGTGTTAAGTGTTTCTGAATAGGTTATGAGGTGTAATTTCTGGGACGAAATTCTTTTAAGGGGGAAGAATGTAACGACCCGGAATTTTACCGCTTTGATTTGTGAATATTTAATTAATTTTAATATTCAACTAAATGGTTTTATAATAAAAATAAAAATCTTTTTAATAATAAATAATGATTGCGAAATAGTTTTTAAATTTTTTTTTACAAAAATATATAGTTCGATGAAAAATAGAAAATGTGACCGGAAACTGCTTTCTGAATTTTCGACGTTTCATCGTATAAAAATTGTTTGAAATGTCATGATCTCTTTTGTATAATTATACACATTCAAACTTAAATAAACTACGGTTAGATGATGTTTATATGTGTGTACTAGGGATGTATACGTGTATGATTATCTAAGCATACAAAGTATAAAAGAAAAGAAAAGAAAAAAGGAAATAGTCAAATCAAGGGGAGACAAAAAGGACATTTGGTACATATAGCACATGGACATGTTAGAACTTATGTGATGGAGAGGGGGGACAAGAAATTGCGAATTTTTATGGAAGAGGGGGACAAGGTAGATGAGGTGGCGTGAGGCTGGTGGAGGGTAGTGTAGGAGGGTGGTTTAGTAATTTCATATTTTCATTTGATATAAATACCTCTTTCCTATTTTCTTCTCCACTTTCATTTGCAAATTTTTTTCCTAAGCTTCTTTCTTCTCCTCTAAGCTCTAAAATCTTGTTAATGGCTTCCATGCTATTTCTAAAACACAACAGTTTGATTTTCACTTTCAAAATTCCTTTTGAAAACCTTTGTTTAAGCCACTTATTTTAAGCTAAATTTTCTCCATTTTTACCCAAATTTCTTTCGGCCATAAATTCTTACAAACACTTCAAAACTAGGTTTTCTTTTTTATAAACCTCTTATAATTTCAGTGACTATAAGTTTGTAGTACAATACTTTTTCTGATTTTAAGCTTAGATGCTGCAAAAATTCACTTTTATACAGAGTATTTTTGAACTTAGATTCTAAAGGCCGAAAATGGTCCTCCTTGTTTCCGCTATAACTTCATCAAAATTTAACCATTTGGAGTAATATTTTTTTAAATTATAGAGAAAAGAATAGTCTAAAACTTTTCTTCTGACTACTTTGCCAAAATCATAGAGGAAAGGGTCAAAATACTGAGAGCAAGTTGACATATTTTCGAGTTGGTTTTGTTGATTTCTAAGCTTTGCAAGTCCTAAGTGTTTTTGCAAAAGTTCATCGAATTTTATTGAGTAAATTCCTTAAAATTTTGGGAAATAATTTACGTTTATATGTATGGTTGTTATATGATTGTATATGTGAATGATATTGTTGGATTATCTGGTGGTTGTTATGGTAATATATGTATGTATGTGATGTGAATTTTAGAATCTGAAAATAATAGTCTAAGTATTATGTTTGGTTCGAAAGAGGTGTGCTTGTTTATGTGATGGTTATGATTCATAGACTTTGGGTTGAATGTGATATAGAAGTGGAAAACAAGTTGGAAATTACGGGTGTCTATAGTGATAGTCGTTATGGATGCAGTTCGGGAAATTGCACGATTTCAATTCTTTTAAAGTGTTTTATTTTGAGTTGTTTAGAGTTTAAACCATGATGTCACATCAAATCTTTATTTAAATATCACATCAAATCTTTATTTAAAAGTCACATCAAATCTTTATTTAGTTGTCAATTCAAATCTTTACTTAGTTATCAAATCAAATCTTTATTTGATTTGAGGATAACTATTCACTTAATTATTTCTTAATTCATGTTAAATTTTAAATGAAGGTTGTTTAATTTAAGTATAATTATTAATTAACTCTTAATTAATTAAGTAATATTTGATTAATTTTGACTTAACTGAGATTAATTAGAGTTTAATTATAAATAAATGTTTGTTTAATTAATTAAAATTTAAATTAAACTTTAACTTATAATTTAATTATTTTAAATTAAGGTTAATTTATTATTTAAGTTGTAATTAAAGTTTATTTGATTAATAAATTAAAATTGATTAATATTTAATTATTTATTTAGGTTTAAATTATTTTTTAAAATTAATAAAGGATAACTAAGGTTAATTATTTATTTAATAATTAATCTTTTTTTTAGGGTTAATTTATTATTATTATTTTTTGGCAAGGCCGATGGGATTGGATGATCCCCGACCATTTTATTGCAACACCAATTAAAACTAAACACATTCGACAGAGAGCAAAAGCTTATGAAAACAGAGGAATACAAGGTGCCACAAGCACTGACTGAGAAAAATAAAAAAAATAAAAAATAAAAAACAAAAAACTTAGCACATATGGAAGGACAGATTTATCCCTGGGTCAAAGGAGAAATTAAGCATACCCAGAGTTTGTTTAATTTCATGCATTACCCACAGCTTGAACAGAGTAGCATTTTTTGCATTGACAGCATCAAGCACTTTTGCATTTCGTTCTCTCCATGTAGCTGTGATAAAACTCTTCAACACAGCACTAAATAGTCTTTTACCTTCCTGCTTGTACCCTGTTATCGCATGAATATGATTCCACTCAACCTGATTGTCATGCGAAACATCATTTCTATGAAGCTTTGTCATCACAGCAGTCCACACATTCATAATTACAGGGCATTCAAAGAACAAATGCTCAACTGTCTATGGTTGATCTCTACAGAATGTACAATATATGTTAACACTCATTCCCATGCTTGCGAGTTTAGCTTTCGTTGGGACAGCACGTTTAGCACCTTCCACATCATGAAGTTTTCATGCAGACTACCATCCATATTCCATGTTCGCTTCCACCATTTCCACATTGGCCGAGGTCTGTTCTTCATGAAGAATTCATAAGCTTCTCCAATTTTAAACTTAGTCTTTTGTGCCCCCCAAACAAGCTCTTCAGGTGTTGAAGACAGTGGTGTAAACTTTCTTATCATATTCCATATTTGCTGAATCCTCCAGTTAGATGAAAAGGACCTAAAACTATGATTATTATAAACAACATCCTTAACCTTAGCCATAAAGTGAATACCAGATTGCTGCATTTCACTGTGTGTAAGTTGTCTTCTAAGTATCATACCCTTATCGAGCCACGGATCATCCCAGAAACTCGTATTGTAAATTGGGTCGGTATTCATTTGAATGATCGGGAGAAAAGTTTCCTTCAGCTTGAAAATACTTTGCCATGTCCAGCTTAAGTTTTGAGGCTTCTGCATGTTCCATATACTTCTTCCTCTGATCACATTTCTTTTAGACCATTCATCCCAAAGGCTGTTAGAACAGTTAAAGTAGGTGTCAACATGATTCGCAAAGGCCGCCTTATTCCATTGTGTTAAGTTAAATATACCAAGCCCTCCCTTGTTCATAGGTCGCTCCACCCTGTCGAATTTTATCAGCGCAATGTATCTGCCAGTTGTATTTCCCGTCCAAAGAAATTTCATAAATGCACTTCTAATCATCTTAACAAGCTTAAATGGTAGAATGAAAGTCCTAGCCCAGTACACTTGCATAGCAAAAAGCACCAACTTAATTAAAGTTAATCTCCCTGCTTGACTAAGCTTCGTAGAAGTCCAACAATTTAATCTTGCTGTAATCCTCTCATATAGGGGAAGACATTCGGTAGTTGTAATCTTAGATGTTGAGAGGGGTTGCCCTAAGTAGGAAACAGTGTTAGTGTTAGGCGTCAGACCAGAAGCACGAGAAATCTCAGCAACCTGTTCCAAACTAACACCAGCAATTATTATATCAGATTTTTGAATGTTAACCTTTAATCCCATCATTGCATAAAACTGATCAAGAGTTAACATTATATTCTTGACAGTGTTGTTGTCAGGAGAACAAAATACCACTAAATCATCAGCAAACATCAAAGCTGAGATTTGAGGATCATTGCATGCTTGATGAAGTTTAAAGCTACGATTGTTTATAAGCTTGTTTATCAGCCTTGTCAGAAGTTCCATCACCAGAATAATGACGTATGCAGATAGCGGATCTCCCTGCCTTATACCTAGCCGACTACCAAAAAACCAGCTGTCTTTCCGTTGACAATGACCGAGTAGTTTGGAGTAGATATACATTCATAGATCCAAGAAATAAAATGTGGCGGGAAATTCATGTATCCTATGATTCGTACTATGCTATCCCATTGTAACATATCGAAAGCTTTCATGATATCAAGCTTCATCGTAGCTTTCGGGGAAGCATTCTTTCGATTATACCCTTTAAGAAGCTCGTGAGAGAAGGATTGGTCTAGTATATTCCTTCCCGGCAAGAAAGCAGCTTGATTCTTGGAAATAATAGAAGGAAGCACATACTTAAGTCTTGAAGCAATAACATTTGAGATGCATTTATATATGGTATTGCAGCAAGAAATAGGTCGAAAGTCATTAACATGGTGAGCATTTTTGAGTTTAGGGATTAGCTCAATATTGGTGCAATTAAACGATCTAAAGATTCTGGCCTTTTTAAAGAAAAGAAGTATGGCATTGCACACATCAGTTGATACAAACGACCAACAAGAAGTATAGAATTTTGCATTCAACCCATCTGGGCCACCGTACGAGTTACTATTAAGCGAGAACATTGCTTTTTCTATTTCTTCAGGGGTAACTTCTTTGCATAGAGAGGCATAATCATCTGCCGCTAATTTGGGCAAGATATCAGTAGGGATATCATCAATACTAGGAATGAAGTAGTTTGTGTTGCCGTACAAGGAAGAGAAATGTTGAACAAAGGCTGCTTGCACTTCATCGGCAGATGTTTGAAGAACACCATTCATATCGTTAATAAATGTTGTATTCTCTCTTCGTTGCTTATTCATGAGACTTGCATGGAAGTAGGCACTGTTCCTATCTCCTTTCTCTTGCCATTTTATCCTAGACTTTTGCCTTATCATATCACTTTCTTTAGCTAACGCTTCGTAGTATTTCTGGGACAGATCACCTTCAGTTGTAGCGAGGTTAGCATCACTAATATTAGACATCATAGTTGTTTGAACCTTAACCGGATTTGCCTCAATCATAGTGCTCATTTTGGCTCCTTTACCAAATCTTTTAAACGACCACACTTTCAAGACTTCTTTCATTTCTTTAATTTTTTCCTGCAAAACAAATAAATGGTGACCTTTCTTAGTTTTACTCCAAGTGGATAGTGCAATAGTTTTAAAGTCAGGCTCTAGAACCCAAGAATTAAAAAATTTAAAATTTGTTTTTCCTCTCTTGTCCGCTCCACGTAGGTGAATAATTTGAGGTGAGTGGTCTGATAGGAGAGGAGGAGGGAGATTACTGTAGAGAAGAGGCAATTTATTTAGAGAAGTTTGATTGGAGAAGGAGTGGTCGATCCTAGAAAAGGTCCTATTGCCTTGCCGTCTTTTAGTATTCCATGAATATTGCATTCCAACTGATTTAACCGGAACAAGATCAGCTTGGATAAGGGTATCAGCAAGAGGTTGAATTTCACTAAGGGATAGGGGGTTTCCTCCTACTCTGTCAGAGAGGGAATAACAACAGTTGAAGTCACCGAGTATTATCCACGGATGGGAGGTCTGCCTCAGAGTAGGGATAACCGTAAATAATGAGGCTCTAGCTATTACAGTGTTGAATGCATAGACAAAGGAAACATAGAAGTTAGAATTACCAGAGGAATTATGAGCATGGCAATGAATCAGTTGGGAAGTGGAGAGGATAGTAGTTAATTGAACTTGAAGGGGATTGAAGAGAATAAAATCCTTCCATATGGTGCTTCATTTAGATTGTGGATATAGTTCCAATCTGGTTTTATATATTCAGCTGCCTTGATAGTCAATGCTAGATTTAACTTAGTTTCAAGTATCGCAAGAATCGATAACTGATGAGTACTGATAAGTTGTTTACACTGGTCAAGTTTGGTGACATGGTGACCTCCACGTATATTCCATGCTCCAATATGTGACATCATTGGAGAGCACGGGCATTAAGCATTTCTATCTTCATTCTCCTAGTTACTGCCTGAGATGAGGACAAGTAGTTAGGAATTGTAGCTGAAAATGGCTTAACTAAACTGTTGGTTTTGCCATCATTGCTTGGGGAGGAGGCCAGTTGAATAACAGAAGAAAGCGGAGGTGAGGAATGAGGAGTGGTAGGAGAAGAAAGAGCAAATGTTGGGGGAGGCGGTTTTTAGGCTGATGGTGGCTTGATGTTGGAGTACGCATGTTTAGGTGAAGGGTTGGGAGATTTGACAGTATTTGGGAGGGAAATATTTGTAGTGTTCTTTGGTCATATCAGTTGTGCATGAATCCTCATGCATGTGTGTGTCATCTTGCATAACATCAGCAATTTTGAGATGCAAATTCTTTTTTTTTACTCTTTTTATCTTTCTTGCCACCTGAGTTCGGCCCCTCATCATATTTACTCTTATTGTTTTTACCACTGTCATTACTTCCAGCATTGTTTGCTATTTGGCCTTCAAGATTATCTACCTTCTCCTGCATTTGTAAAGAATGAACAGTTTTCACATGTTTCGCATCTTTGCAGGTTGTGTTATTTTGCATTAATTGATCCTCTGCATCATTATTATTTCCACTTCTTTTTTTCCAAGAGCTACATCACCTTTTTCTACCTCTTTCAAAGTTTCATCATGCACCTTACTATAATTATGTTCCTCGTCCAGTTGTAGGAGTACATAAAATTTGTTATATACCAAGAGATTATCTTCTATATCCTCATTTACACAAGCTGCATTTTGAACGTTTCTTTTGTCCTTAACCACATTTACATTAAATGCTTGAGTGTCAACTGAATTACTTTCATTTCCTACCACTTTTTTCACTTTATCCAAACTGCATTGTTCATTTTCCAGCTCGTCTATCTCCCCCTCCTCAACCTTATCTTCATCATCAATATTATCCCTTACTAGTTCATTCACCCTAACGTCGTTCCTTTCTCTTGTTTGTTCCAAGTTAATGTTCTTCACAGAAGTGTCTATTGTCTTCCTTTTCACTCGTTGCCATTTTCTGATATTTTATTTCTGAAAAGCTCCGACCTTTTACGTACTTGGGTAATCTCTTTGGTTTCTTGGTTGTCTTCCTTGCATTCATTTTTTCTTATGTCTTTATTGCTTTTTATGTTACTTTTCTCCTTATTATCACAACTTTCAGTTGTATGACCAAATTTCTTGCACTTAACACATATATGCGGCCTCCATAGATACTGGACATAGATTTTCTGATAACCTCCTTCCACTAGCTTAACCATAAATTCATCAACTAGCTCCTTATTCGGTCTAACCTCAATCAAGCATTTCGCATAGCTCAACCTTTCTTGTTTCTCCGTCATTTTGTCCATACACAACATTTTTCCCAAATGACTACTAAGCCAGTTTATACCTAGTGGCGACCAGGCATAAATAGGTAGATTATACAAGTGAACCCAAACTGGAACCGCGGTGACAGAGCCAGTAACATTACTAACTGCCGCATCGTATTGTTTAATTATGAACAATTATTATTCATAATAATAGGATCACTTTGTAGAATTAAATCCCTGTCCTCAGAACAGGTGAAGTTGAATAAAAAAATGATACCATCCGATTTAACAGTGGCCGAGCCTTTTAATCTCCAAATATTCTTCAGTTTCTGAACGACAGCTGTGTACGATAATGGCTTATCTAAGAAAAAACCAACTATCGTATCTTTCCAGATTACATCACCTGCTACAAGAACATCAGGAGGAGGCACTAAAACATTATATTCATACACAGGAGACATGTCAACGGGGATGTACTTCCCAACATTCTTGGGTTTACGCTTGAAAAGAGAAGTCCATTTCTGTTCACCTTGAGAAGGGGGAGGTACTACTGGCTGAGATGATGGAGAAGAACAGACAGGAGGACGAATAGGGAAAGGGTCAGGGGGGACAAGAGAGGGGATGACTGGAGGAATAGATGTTAGGACAGAAGTGGACGAAGGAACTGAAGCTGAGAGACATGGTGAAATGGGTAATATGGAGGAGGTGGTTGGTACAAGTTTGATGGGAGGAGGGGCCAATGGGTTAGATGATGATGGAGATAGGTCAGTGTCGTTGTGTGAGAGGGGATGTACGACAGGGTTGACGTTGTGGGAGAGGGGAGGTACGTGAGAGTTGACGTTAGGGAAGAAGGGAGGTACGACAGAGCTGATGTTGAGGGTAAGGTGCGGTACTACGAGAGAAGCAGACATGAAAAGCGATGAATTGATTATATTGAATTCCAATTAAAGATTAATTAATTAATTAATTGAGATTAATTAATATTTAATTATTAATGAAGGTTTAGTTAATTATTTAATAATTAGTAAATGATTAATTAGGGTTTAATTAATAGTTAATTATTGTTTAACTATTTAATTAAATTAAGTTAAGATTCAATTAAATTTAATTATGATTTAAATATGGATTTAACTTATAATTAGCTATTTTAAAAAAGGTTTTAAAGGTTTTAAAACCTTTGGTTTCCAAAAGTAAATTTGTTTAAAGGTACATTTTTTTCAAAGATGGTTTTGAATACAAGTGATTCCGATGTTGATACCATTAAGAAACCATATAACTATGAATGATTTATAATGTAGATTGTTGGGTTGTTTGGATATATGTTGGCAGAATGAATCCCCATTCTGTTGTAAGTTGATTGTTTGTTTAGACATGTATTAACTGAATAAATCCTCGTTCTGCAATAAGTTGATTGTTTGTTTGTTCGTATGTTTGGACATGTGTTAGCAGAATAATCCCCATTCGGCTATAAGTTAATTGCTTGTTTGTTGTTTAGACATGTGTTTGCAAAATAAATCCAATTCTGCAATTAATTGATTAAATTATTTAGACATTGTTTAGCAGGACAAATCACCATCCTTCTATTATGTTATTTGGACATGTATATGCTAGTTAGCTTATATTGGCATGTTATTCCTTGATTTGGATATGAGTTGTATTTACATATATGTTGATCTATGTAAATAACTGTTAAGTGAATTGGAGTTGAAATTGAATGGTAACTTAAGTTAGTACCATTGGGATTGCTAAGCCTTTTTTGGAATCTATAAATTATGTTTTTGAATTAACTTCGATTTTTTAATCAATTTGGAGTTTAAAGATTTAAATGATTTCCAAGTTGTACTATTATTTTATAAAGTTATTTGTAAGTAATAACTTATTTATAAAAGGGGTTTTTACTACGGGTTTACTTAAGGTGTTTTACAAAAGATATTTCGTAAATGATATTTTACAAAGGAAATCTATAAAGGATTTAAAAAGGAAAATTTTACTAATGGTTTGAGATTTTGAAAAGAGTATTTTTCTAAAAAATTAACTTGTGAATTCATAAAGAAGTTTTATAAATAAATTGAAATTATTTAAGAAATAAAGAGATGTGGAAAGAATGTTTGATTTGTATAGCGTGATTCGAGTGGCAGAGATTGCTTACAGTTTACTTTGTTTTTTTCCTGGGATAGCGACAACCATTGTATAAACTATGATCTATGATTGATTTCATGGCGTAAGTCGAGAGGCAGAGAATTTCTGCAGCTCGGTTTGGATTTCTTTGGGATAGAGACGTAACCATTGAGCTGCGATCCACGGTTGATACCGAATGGTACTTTCCATATCTATTTTTAAAAGATTTCCTAGTATTTTTTAAAAGAATGTTTTGTGTATATACTTATACCAATGAGATAAGTTAATGAAGGAATTTCAAATTAGTTTATGAGGCTTTAGTGATTTCAGTGGGAAAGGCAATCTTCATTTTGGATGTCTATTTATTTGATAGTTAAATAACTGACCATCAAATCTTGGTCCAAATATGAAACCCTTCTTAATTTTGATGGTAGGAAACGACTCCCTACTTAACACCGAAGGATTTTAACTTTGAAAATATTTAGGAATAACACGGAAATTATATGGTATAGTTACCACCAGTGGCCCTATAATGTACGTATAAACTCATTTGTTCTTCTAGGATAAATGATAAAGAGTTCCGTCCACTTAAACGGTGAGGGGGTGATCCCCACTCTTATGTATTGTCTAATTCTTTCCTAAAGAACCGGTATTGAGCATTCTGGAAAATAAACGATTGGTTTATGGGGCACCCAGGAAGTAGAAGAGTGTACTCGTAAGAGATGACTTGAAACTGTAACCACTCCAAAACCATATACGGTTCTATGGAGGACTTTCATGGTATATTGAGATGTTGGGATCCATATATAGTTCCGAGACCCGTTGGGGTGCGGGAATCCATGCGTGATTCCAAGATCTATATTGAGATATGGGAATCCTTATGTGATTCCAAGACCATGGGGTATGGGAATCCATGTAGGATTCCATGATCTATTTTGGTGCGGTGCACAAGATGGAATGCGTAACTTAGTCTCATCGGCGGAAATGACTAAACCCAGAGATAGAAGACATGGCCAGTGGGTTTGGAAAACCCATAGGGTGCAGTTTGCTCCCTTTTCTAGGAATATCAGTTTTGGCATGCCAGGAGCACTGCACTCGGTCTTAGCAATACTAGTTATGTTTTTCCTATAGTACCTCAGCTAGACGGGTACGACGATTCGAAAGGATATCTCTTATCCTTGTGCAAAAGGATCATTCTCGAAGTACTGAGGGCATGTCCATGGAAATCCTACACAATTAGCGAACGCGCCATATCGGTTTTTGATTATATACCTAGTATTGTTACGGAGTACACTGCATGAGCATCAAAACTATTTGATTATTATTATTTTCACCCTTAGACATTATTTTAATATCACTAGATTTTATATAAAAGTATTTTGGTTATCGTATGGTAAAAACCTATCCGTGTTTATGTGCAGCATGGTCTTACGAGATAACTTTGATTTTAAAAGAGTTTTTTTTTAAATTCAGTTGTTTGAGTTTACTCACACCAGACCCATTTCTGACCTGGAGTTTTATTTAAATTCCCTAAAACTCTCGGGTGCTAAAATTTTTACGAGCAGCCAAGTAGTCCAGATTTTCTACGGATGCATTTTGGGAAAAGCTTGGAGCATGAGGCTTCACCAATAGTTAGTTATTATCTTATTTCCGTTGTATATTATGTACTCTATATCTGATGTACAAGGACATATTATTATAACTATCCTAGGTTAGAATTATATTATGTAACTCTGATGTAATATTTCAAAATGTCATTGTAAAGTATTATGTGATTAATATATGTTATTCCATTACGTTGCGAGATTCTGTGTTTCCTTTTAGTTTCTTCTATCTTTTATCTCCTTTCTTTCCCTTAAAGATTCATATTTTCGTTCACTTTGGGTTGGACATGTGAGGATTAGTGTCAACTCAAAGAGTATGGAAAGGCGGATCTTTACGCTGACATATACATGAACACATATATACATACAAATATACTTACCATTTACATTTGAATTTACATATAGTAAAAAGTATAAAAATATAAGATATTTTCAACCCTAAAAAGAAAACATCAACTCACTTGCACACCATCATCATCACACACATAGAGGAACAAGGAGGGATGGCCTTGCCAAGCGTTTGGAGGGGATGGAGGGGGTGTGGGCAAGGAGTAAAGTGTAATTATGCATTTAGATATTTATTTCCAAATTTTTCCTATAAATACCCACCATTCTCTTCATAATTTTATGTCTATTCTACTTCATCTTCTTTCTTATTCTTAAGCTTTTCCATAGCTTCCTATCTTAAGGAAATCATGGAGAAAAATATTGCAAAAATAAATTAAATTTATATAAGTATGAGTACATATGCACGTCCAGGTGGACCTGCATTTAATCACAATGTGCATGCATTTTTAGTTGTACCTATGGGTGGATGTAGATTTGATAGTAGCATCTCCATGTTTGAACTCCGCTGTAACGACCCGCCTTTTTGTATGTTTTAAATCGATGATAAACCACAAATGTCAGACTCAAACCATACAAAAGGGCGAACAGTTATTAGGGTGAATAAGAAAAAGGAAGAAAGAAAGAAAACAAATAGAATCTCGCAGCGGAATGACAAAATATAATAATCAAATAACAGTTCATGAAGCTGTTTTACAAAACATTTGATTATACTTTACAACACAGAATCAGAGTTATACATACCAAAGAATAATAAATGATAATGCAGCGGAATAATGTGATGCAACGGAACAATATAATAAATAATAGTAATAATACAATCTTCGTCTTCGTCCTCCAAAAATAAGGTCTTCGAATCCTGAAATGCTCATACTGACCCGAGCGAATTGAAAGGACAAAACACTTGAGTCGGAAATAAAAGATCTTATGTAAGTTAAATCAACGGTAAATCATATGAGTGGAACGGCGTCAGAGATGTTTACGTGGTTTGACATCTTCTATCCAATGTCTAACATGAGTGTAGTAACTTAAGAGATGCTCGGGATTCACATCTCCTAAGGATCCGTTAAACTATCTACTATGTAGTAATATACGCTATTGTAATAATGTCTAAAAGTAAAATAAACTTACTTTAAAGTAGCATTAAGAGGTTACCCATATAGCCCTTAACACGTAATAGTGCCAATAGTCTATACAGTACCGTAATAGCTCCTGATCGGGAGGCTACCAGAGGATACTCCATAGGTACGACACAAATCAAACTCGTATAAGGCGCGCTAGGGTAGGTGACACGGCACAACTAGGCAATGCCAGGGTAGATATACCAATTACGCTTCCGGACGGGTGGTAAGCGTAGCAGCTACTACCGCCCACCTCAAGCAACACCCCCAAAATCAAAGGGCCGCAATCAATCACAAAGCGATAGAATGGTATCGCTACCTTCTTAGCCCTGTAAACCGCTTTTTTTAGCCACCTTATGCCAACTCACGGGAGTTGGGTCCACGTATATACCTCAAAGGAAGGCCACCACCATCCTACTTCATTCTGAAATCTCCACCGCGTACACAGTTGTTAAAGTGGTTTTCGGAGTTGGCAGAGAGTATGACAACTTCCGATCCCGGTCTCTTTAACAATCGAACGTTATTATTACACCACGGTCATTTCAAAAATAATTTATACTTTAAAGATAAATATCATTGCCATTTCAAAACCATATCAATACGATATCATTTTCAATTCAAAACCAACAAGATGTCATTTCCAAAATCATAGCATTTACAAGGTTATAGCACTTTCGAAACCGACACTTGAAAATATAACATTTTCAAACTTAATACTTTGAAATTCATGGCTTCGAAACCCTAACTTTCACCACTTAAATGGTTTAAAATACTTTATATAATAAAATAGCTTCTTCAGTTTCACAAATCAATTCCAAAACAACTCGAATTTCAAATTTTTAAATTTAACCAAATCCCAAATCATAAATTTCAATTCGATTCAGTTTCCAAATAAACCATTGCAAATTATATCAATTTAAAAACAGATTTGATCCCCAGGATAAACCATTCCAAATTCAATATATTTCAAACTTTAAGTATTCAACAATTTCAAAACTAAGTTTGGTAATTTCAGTATATATATATATATATATATATATATATATATCAAATTCAATTTTCTATTATTTATTTTTGAAATATTTTACTTAATAAATCCATTATCATTTAAATAAATCCCAAATTACAAATAACTGAGTATTTCCTTTAATTCATTTATACTCGAAATAGTTATTTAATTTACCTTAACCCAAAATCAAGTTATAAAAATCATATCTTTTAAAATTTTCAATTTAATAAATTTCACATCAAACTCATTTGCGTTTAATTCTTAAATAAATTCAATTTCAAATTAATTCTCAATTTATCTTCCAACCTTAATTTTATTTAAATCATTATAAACTCTATATTAACATATAATTTAAATACTTAGCAATATTATCTTCAATAAAATCAAACTTATTATTGAGCTTATTCTATATCACAACAAATTACACATAGTTTAAAATCAAGGATAAAATAACATTTATATAATATCTAAAATCAATATTTATCTAAAACCATATATTTCTTTACAAAACCATAGAAATCATTTCAAATTATTTTTATATATAGACCAAGGTGTCTGTATATAATTTTCTATCATATGGTCCAGTGAAATGGATATTTATCATTTCAATCCGCAATTTAAAATATAAATACGGTAAAATATCATTTCAAACCGCAATCCCGAATGAGATAAAAATCCGTAACAACTTGCAGTTTATAACAATATAAAATACAACATCCATTCATCCAATATCAATCATCAAGCATTATCACAATCATCATCCAATTCAAACAATAACATCAATATATAACAGATATTAAATAACAGGTATTTACTGGCAGTTTATATTCAATAATAAATTAAATGATTATTTTATCCCAATAAATTCAAATAAACTAAGATGATGATTCAAAATATGTCAAACAGTCATAAATAAATTTCTAATCACATCATAAATAAATTTAACAAACATAATAAATTTTAGAAGTTGTGAGTGGGTTAAAACGCTCACCTTTGGAATTTAAATTGAATTTAAATCCAATTTAAACCCAAAATTCAAACAGTATCAGAATTCATCCAAACCAGCGTCAAATGTCCGAAATTTCGATACAATCCTAGCAGAAGAAACCGCGTGTGAATTTGACCTCACATGTGAAAGATACGTACGTTAGAACGATTTAAAACATTAAGTTAAACAAAACAAAAACAAAAAGAACGAACCAATCCATTAATGCCACGTCATCGCTTGGAAGAGCGTATGCTTGTTTAACCCTAGTGTAGAAATTTGCGACAACGCTGTACATCATCGAACTGCACAGAACGGTCGCCGCATGCATCGACCAACGCACGCTGCCTCAGGCCACTATACCCCGATCGATCACCACCACCGGCTTCCCGCACTCTGGCCGACCCCACCTATGCCTCGCGATCGCCCAATGAACCACCGGCCGCCAACCCTAATCGATTTTTTCACGCAAATCCAGCTGTTGATTCGATGAATGAGCAATGCTTCTGCACTCCCCTCGCCCCCCTCTACAACACGGTACCAACGATTTGTCGATTCGTCAAAGTTCATCAACGATCAACAAACAGCTGCGAACGGTTCTTCAATTTCTAGACAAACAGAGCTTCGAATCAGAAAACGAATATCAAATCTGAGATGCTCTCGTCGAGAGCTTCTGATCGATATAAAATTTGATGTTATTTGAGGAGTTTGAGTTTTTGAAATTGAAATTGAATTGAAATTGGATTGGGAAGATTAGGGTTTTCAGCCATTGAGGAAGAGGAGCAACAGAAATTTCTGTACGTACACAAATGAGAAATAAAAAGGCGGCTAGGTTTTATAACGACATATATATTGACAGAACACAATAGAAACAAATGGGCTAGATTGGTTTGGAAAATTGAACGATAACGACCCGAAAAGCCCGTTTCGACTCCGGAATGAAAATGAGTCAACCCATATATCAAAATAGATGTTTTTAAATATTTTGAACGCAATGGAACAGGTTTCAAGTCCAATTTCCATCATATAAAGAAGTTATGCTAAAATCAAGTTATTTCAAATTGATTTCAATTAAATTGATTTTGAGGCATTTCGAGTCCGTACGATCAAACGATAAATCTGCTCGTTACGAAATTTGAAATCCTACAATAATTCACCGTTACAGATCCAATGAAACATGTTTCGTTAAAATCTGAGTCTGTGGCCAAAATGGCTATTTTTCAGTTATTAAATTAAATTAATAAATAAATTAATTAAATCACCTTTTCAGCTTAAATTTAATTATTTGTCATTTCTATCATTTTTGATTTCTTAATCATTTACTTGATTAACTCACCAATCTCAGTGTTATTTTCCAATTTAATTAAATTCAGAAATTATAAATTAAGACTCCAAAATCCATTTATTAAATTTTTAAACCTTGTTATTCGAGTCTTTTACTATAATAAGTATATAACTAACATTGTTCTAAATCTTGGTACTTAATATTTCCCAATTTCATCATAATTTCTATTTTCGTAATAGTTATATATTAATTTTCATTTAATTTCAATTAATCCAATTATTAAATTTAAATTAATAAATCTTGATTCCCATTCTTTTTATTCAATCAATCATTATCTTATGAATAAACTTAACATTACTATATATCCAATTGCCATAATGGTTTATAGTCATAAACTAAATTCATATTAACTTAGTATTTAATTACGTTTAATTGAAATGGATTTAGATCGAATTCAATAGATTAAATAAATGGATAAACAATTAATGCTTATCACCATTTGCCTAATTTAATCCCATTCATACTTTATTATCAACGAAGAAATGTTATAATTACTTATCTAACATTGACTTTATCAAAATACAGTTTATTGCGCATCATATCATCAATTAATATAACTTTGAATTTATTTCCAAATTTACTATTTACAATCAATTATAGCCTTACGATTGTTTCAATTTATTGGGATTGCACTAAATTAGTAATTTATTAACTTGCATTAACATTCTTACATTTCATTCCCGTTATCAATTCATTAACGAATTTCAAATTTTTATTTATTCCATATTTAATTACCAAAATCTTATTAAATTAACAAATTTTAAACATAAAAAATTACGGGTCGTTACACTCTCCTCCACTCAAAACTTTTCATCCCCAAAAGGAAAAGAAAGGATTAAATAAACAATACATCTTATTCAAAAATATTAACTTTTTAAACGATTAATTTACAAAATTAATTAATTTAAATGAAAAATACCAATTTATAACCATTAAATCTTTTTATACTCAAATCAATAAAGTTTGGAAAACGTTTTTAAAAAATTTCTAAGTCCAAAATTTACGGAAAATTTTGGCAGTCTTCTTTGTACGGCGAGGCTCGGAAGAAAATATAATATAAAATATAACAATATATATCATAATATCTCAAAATAATATATCTCAACAACGGGAAAAGCAATATAATAACGCTATAAAACCGTAATCCGAGAATGTACTTATTTGTCGGGCAATTAACGCTTAATTGTGAAACCAAAAGCAGTAACAATTGCTTCCATAACCTGTATTTCACTTATATACTCCAATAAGAGTTAATAATTATATAAAATGAAATATTTAAAGCTGGTTCAACCACTAACAACCAAATCAATATAAACAAAAATCACTTGCAACCAATATACAATCATCATATAAAATCAACACAAATTAATTATCCATTCATATCAAACAAATCAAATAGTTGTTTAGGTTCAAAAACTTTAAATTGTACAGAATAAAAAATAACTTCTAAGTGCACTATTTACTCAACAGTCTTAGATGAAACTAGGTAGATTATTCATACATCCAAACAAATTTAAAGTATCTTTGCCAAAACAAGCATAAACCAAACAAACAATGACCCCAAGCATAAATTAAGTTCATACCTATTAATTTCATTTCACAACATTTATTGCTTCACTTCCCTTTCATTCATATAATAATTTATCTTTTTAATTTACATTGTTTTTCCTTACAGTTTCATTTCCATCCTTTTATTAATAGTATTCTTGTTCAATTCGATTACTTAGCATTTCAATTCATTAACTTAAGTTTATAGTCATCTACTTGCAATATTTACTTTCTGTCACATTTCATTATAGTAATATTTCAATTATAACTTAAGCTTATAAGCACTATAACATCAGATTCTTATTTATAAAAGAAATTCATTGAACACTTTCATTACACAAGTTTACTTGTACAATTTCCATTACATTTCCTTATTAAACATTGCAACTTTTAGATCTTTTGGTAAGTTTTATATATGCTTTTTAAGAATGCAATTGAAAATTATACAAGTTTATCTTATCCCTCTTAATAAATTAAACGTTCAATAACCGTATCTTTTGTTTTTATAGGTTACATATTTCAACTTTCTGGAAATTTCATTTATAACCTAGCATTTAATCTCTTATTAAATTAGAGGTTCCAATTATTAATTAGTTACATTCTATTTCACTACAATAATTGAACTATTAATTAATGGAAACTTAACAACTAAATACCGAGTTAAATTTCAAATCATTTTAAAATAATACATAGATGTATACACCTACAATTTATATATCCAATTATATTTAAAACAATTTGAAATTTATATTTGTTTATCAAAATAAATCTATAGTAAAACTACTACAGTGGCCTTCCCACTTTGAAACTCGAAAACGAATGTCGATGATGCGTGCACTCATCATCGAAATTATTTCCCAGCGATAGAGAGGGGTACAGAACTTATTTCTTTCCAAAATTTCCTTTAAAATATATTTTTTGAATTATATTGAAATATTTATATCAGAAAATACTTATAAACAATATTATTAT
Source organism: Allium cepa (assembly GCA_030765085.1). Classification (NCBI taxonomy): domain Eukaryota; kingdom Viridiplantae; phylum Streptophyta; class Magnoliopsida; order Asparagales; family Amaryllidaceae; genus Allium; species Allium cepa. The sequence goes on along the minus strand of CM060938.1, from coordinate 553,219,190 downwards.
ATTTCAAATCTTTTGAAAGAAATTTTCAAAATCCCGAAACTTAAGTTCTATAATTTCCAAATTCCATTTATTTTATTTTCTTCAAATCTTATTCTCAATCAATATTTATAAATTTCACTACTTAACAACCAATATATTACAACCAAATATAACCTTTATAAAATTTATTACTTTATATACAGAAAATATAATAGGCAAAATTATTTCATTTACCTATATTTCAAAACAAATATTGTGTCGGTATGTCCTATTAATTGATTAGAAATCCCTATTGATGTCATAGCGTCATATGCACCAACCAGAATTTATAAATACAAAACAGAACAAATTAACACAATATAAAAAAACTTTTATAAAACTAACAAATACGCTCTCTCATATATATGTATACACTCAACGACTCGTCATAGGGTATTACTACCCTGTTAGTAAAGAGTCAGACCCCACAAAGCTAAGATTTATCGCTAAACCAAAGCCCGATACCAAATGTAACGATCCGTCTTTTTGTACGTTTTAAATCAACAATAAACCACACACGTCAGACTCAAACCATACAATAAGGCGAATAGTTATTGGGGTGAATAAGAAAAAGGAAGAAAGAAAGAAAACAGACGGAATCTCGCAGCGGAATGACAAAATATAATAATCAAATAACAGCTCATGAAGCTGTTTTACAAAACATTTGATTATACTTTACAACATAGAATCATAGTTATACATACCAAAGAACAATAAATCACAATGCAGAAAGGAACAGTGTGATGCTGCGGAACAATATAGTAAATAATAGCAATAATACAATCTTCGTCTTCGTCCTCCAGAAATTAGGTCTTCGAATCCTGAAATGCTCAGACTGACCCGAGCAATCTTATGTAAGTTAAATCAATGGTAAATCATATGAGTGGAACGGCGTCAGAGATGTTTACTGAGTTTGACATCTCCTATCCAGTGTCTAACGTGTGTGCAGTAACTTAAGAGATGCTCGGGATTCACATCTCCTAAGGATCCATTAAACTACCTACAATGTAGTAATATACGCTATTATAATAATGCCTAAAAGTAAAATAAACTTACTTTAAAATAGCGTTAAGGGGTTACCCATATAGCCTTTAACATGTAAGTTAGTCTATACAGCACCGTAATAGCTCTTGATTGGGAGGCTACCAGAGGATACTCCATAGGTACGACACAAATCAAACTCGTACAAGGCGCACTAGGGTAGGTGACACGGCACAACTAGGCAATGCCAGAGTAGATATACCAATTACGCTTCTGGACCGGTGGTAATGTGTGTTGAATATGCGCTTATATGATTTTTGTTTGATGATAATAAACATATATACATTCGTTTAAATGTATTTGTTAATGTACTATTTTATTTTTCATAGATTAAATAAATATTTGCTGAATAATATTAAATACACAGAATTTGAATTCAAACAGAAATTTTATTCAAACAAATATTTATTACATATAATAGTACAAATTCAAGCTCTCACTATACATATACAATTTTGTTTACAATACATCACAATTTCATATTTACATAAATTCCTCACTACATATCACTCACACTCGTAGTTCATCTTCAACTTCATTCCAGTTAGAATCCAGCATCTGAGCAATCTGCAAAAATATTCACTAACACAGTAAAATTGAAAAAGAAATATTTTTGCAATATAAAATAAAAGATGGATTTTGAAAATATTATTTGCCTAATTTATTTGGGTTGTTCATCATCATTTACATTTGAATTCATCATACATGAACAATGTGACATGCACAGTGTATCACTGTACATGCCACAAGGCCGTGCACACCGATATACATTTGATAATGTTACAGGGACAGGTGAGCACAAGGTCAAACCCAAAATAAAAGGACAGGTTCAAAGCATCCAGTTGCAATACAGAATCAGGCCCAAACCACCAAGTATGCTAAAACAAAATCAGGCCCAAACCAGTTGTAACATCACTAATACTAGTGAAACAGAAGTTCAAACCAGAACAAATGTCACTGCAACATGAATACAAGTGCAGGACAAAGCATCCATTTTTTCAATATGATGTATAAAGTCTCAAAGTAATAATAAAGGATGCATCAATGACAACAAGAGCAGCAAAACAATACTCCAACTCCAACAGATCAAAGCCAAAGTAGATAACCAAATCTGACGTCAGTAATGCAACAGTGACATGCACAACTACCAAAACAACACAATGCAAATGAATTCGATAAAGTATGTACACAAGTAACCGAACTACAACAAGCACAGACACACATGTATATGAAGCACACAAGTGCAACAAGCAGCAGTGTGCAAGTGCAGACCACAAAGACAAATGCACCAAGAACTAAACAAGGCAGACTACAATATCAAGTTCAAGCCAGCCCAAGTATACAACAAGTGAATAAACCATGCAACAGAGAGATATTCACAATCCAGGCAAAGCAGGATGATCACAAATACATCAAAATTAATGAAACAGGCATCACAAAAACAAGTTAGTCAATATATGATCAAGGTCATCTACACTGTTCAGAAGAACCAAGTTATACAACTACAAGTACAGGTACAATATAATGCAGACCTGAGTAAAACAAAGGAAGTACTTTTTGTCGAGTACACCATGAAGCACTTGCAACAGAAAGTCAATGCGAATGGACACATGCGAAGCCAGACTCAAACAAGTGAATAACTATATGAAACACTGATGAAACTGGAACACGACAAAGCCTCGGTGATTAAACCTGAAAGCAAGCATGGTTCAAAACAAATACAGTATGATACAAGATGAACCAGACAGTGATGCAAATAGTGAACAACCAGACAACATCAAAATTCACGAATGCAATGCTCAAGTGGAGTTTAGGTTAAACCAACCAGAGAAGATGGCCAGAGACGAAGCTCACAGGGGCCAGAAAATCAAAGCCATAATTCACAGTGAAGTCGAAAGCAATAAACAAGCTATAGTCGAAATCATGGAAGCACACGGAAGTCAACAAGGAAACTCACGAAAACAATAATTGACCGAGATCAAAATGTTAAACAAACTCGAAGTCAAGTGATAAAATTCATGTTTAAAAAGTCAAGTGCCAAAGTCCAGGTGTAATAAAGTTGATGCCAGAGAAATCGAATTCGTGAACGTATACTGTATAAAAAATTCAAGTACGTATCTTTGAAATAGTCAAAGCAAACCAAAAGAGGAAAGACTGTCGCCGTAGGACTCAAAAAAAATCAAACGCTGCATAATCAAAGCCGTGCGCATCAAGTCGTAAAGATATCAAGAAAGCAAGAATGTTCATCATCGGCAGAGTGTGTGGTTGTGGAGAAAACAAGGACAATCAATAAATCCAAATTAAATCCTGGCAAAGCAAAAGGTATGAACAACTTACCAAGGCAATTCGCAATCATGGGGCAAGCAGTCGATCAACAGAGAAGCAGCGAGCAACACACTCGGTCGAATAAGGCAACACATAAACCAGAGAATCGAATCTGAGAAAGCCCTAATTTTGAGCAACAAAGACAAAGCCGCCATTTTTTTCCAGAACCCTAAAATTGCATCAGAAAACAAAAGAGGGAAGTGGCCGTGCTTTGTTTATTTTTGGGTCGGGTTGTTTTTCTTAAGGGAAAAATGTGTACTCAAGCTTTTACTTATTTTTGCTCTTAATTTTTTTGGAAGTCTGTTTTTTTTTCGAATCAAATCTTGGTAATCACCACCTAGGATTTAGGTTGTGTCAGATTGTCTAGTTAGGATTAGTTCAGTAAGCAGGGTTTGCGAGTTTGCAAAACTCTATAGGCGGTAGCAGGGTTTGCGAGTCTGTTAGAGTGTTTGTAAGCGGGAGACTGTTTAATTCTAATAGAAATCTGGGAATGCAGCAGTAGGCAGGGGTTGCCGAAGCTGGGTAAATTTTGTGTGTGATTTACTTTTCAGCATATTTACTTTTTTGCAGTTTGTTCTTAATTCGAGAAAATTTGCTATAACCCTATTCAACCCCCCCCCCCCCCTCTAGGGTTAATCTAGATCCTACAACGTGTAGCAGCTACTGCCGCCCACCTCGAGCCACACCCCCAAAATCAAAGGGCCCCAATCAATCACAAAGCAATAGAATGGCATCGAAGGAGTATGTCCGATAAAATTTGCTACCTTCTTAGCCCATCAATCGCTCCTGTTTTAGCCACCTTATGCCAACTCACGCGAGTCGGGTCCACATATATACCTCAAAGGAACGTCGCTACCATCCTGCTTCATTCTGGAATCTCCACCGCGTACACGGTTGTTAAAGTGGTTTTCGAAGTTGGCAGAGAGTATGACAACTATCGATCCCGGTCTCTTTAATAACCAAACGTTATTGTAACACCGCGGTCATTTCAAAAATAATTTATACTTTAAAGCAAAATATCATTGCCATTTCAAAACCATATCAATACGATATCATTTCCAATTCAAAACCAACAAGATATCATTTCCAAAATCATAACATTTACAAGGTTATAGCACTTCGAAACCGACACTTGAAAATATAACATTTTCAAACATAATACTTTGAAATTCATGGCTTCGAAACCCTAACTTTCACCACTTAAATGGTTTAAATGTTTAAAATACTTTATATAATAAAATAGCTTCTTCAATTTCACAAATCAATTCCAAAACAACTCGAATTTCAAATTTATAAATTTAACCAAATCCCAAATCATAAATTTCAATTCGATTCAGTTTCCAAATAAACCATTGCAAATTATATCGATTTCAAAACAAATTTGATCCCCAGGATAAACCATTCCAAATTAAATATATTTCAAACTTTAAGTATTCAACAATTTCAAAACTAAGTTTGGTAATTTCATATATATATATATATATATATATATATATCAAATTCAATTTTCTATTATTTATTTTTGAAATATTTTACTTAATAAATCCATTATCATTTAAATAAATCCCAAATTACAAATAACTAAGTATTTCCTTCAATTCATTTGTACTCGAAATAGTCATTTAATTTACCTTAACCCAAAATCAAGTTATAAAAATCACACCTTTTAAAATTTTCAATTAATAAATTTCACATCAAATTCATTTGCGTTTAATTCTTAAATAAATTCAATTTCAAATAAATTCTCAATTTATCTTCCAACCTTAATTTTATTTAAATCATTATAAACTCTATATTAAAATATAATTTAAATACTTAACCATATTATCTTCAATGAAATCAAACTTATTATTATGCTTATTCTATATCACAACAAATTACACATAGTTTAAAATCAAGATAAAATAACATTTATATAACATCTAAAATTTATATTTATCTAAAACCATATATTTCTTTACAAAACCATAGAAATCATTTCAAAATATTTTTATATATAGACCACGGTGTCTGTATATAATTTTCTATCATGTGGTCAAGTGATACAGATATTTATCATTTCAATCCGCAATTTAAAATATTAATACGGTTATATATCATTTCAAACCGCAATCCCAAATGAAACAAAAATCCATAACAACATGCAGTTTATAACAATATAAAATACAACATCCATTCATCCAATATCAATCATCAAACATTTATCGCAATCATCATCCAATTCAAACAATAACATCAATATAGAACAGATAATAAATAACAGGTATTTACTGGAAGTTAATATTCAATAACAAATTAAATAACTATTTTATCCCAATAAATTCAAATAAACTAAGATGATGATTCAAACTATGCCAAACAGTCATAAATAAATTTCTAATCACATCACAAATTAATTTAACAAACATAAGAAATTTAAGAAGTTGTGAGTGGGTTAAAACACTCACCTTTGGAATTTAAATTGAATTTAAATCCAATTTAAACCCAAAATTCAAACAGTCTCAGAATTCATCCAAACCAGTGTCAAAATGTCCAAAATTTCAGTACGATCCTAGCGGAAGAAACCGTGCATGAATTTGACCTCGCATGTGAAAGATACGTACGTTAGAACGATTTAAAACTTTAAGTTAAACAAAACAAAAAACCAACCAATCCACTGAAGCCACATCATCGCCTGGAAGAGCGTACGCTCATGAAACCCTAGCGCAGAAATTCGCGACCAAACTGTACATCATCGAACTACACAGAACAGCCGTCGTATGCATCGACCAACGCACGTCGCCTCAGGCTACTATACCCCGATCGATCGCCACCAGTGGCTTCCTGCACTCCGGCCGACCCCATCTATGCCTCGCGATCGCCCAATGAACCACCGGCCGCCACTATCATGTGAAATCCTAATCGAATTTTTTACGCAAATCTAGCTGTTGATTCGACGAACGAACAATGTTGCTGCACTCCCCTCGGCCCCCTTTACAACACGATACCAACGATTTGTCGATCCGTCAAAGTTCATCAACGATCAACGGATGGACGCGAACAGTTCTTCAATTTATGGATAAACAGAGCTTCGAATCAGAAAATGAATATCAAATCTGAGATGCGCTCGTCGAGAGCTTCAGATCGATATAAAATTTGATGTTATTTGAGGAGTTTGAGTTTTTGAAGTTGAAATTGAATTGAAATTGGATTGGGAAGATTACAGTTTTCATCGATTGAGGAAGAGGAGCAACAAAAATTTCTGTACGTATAGAAATAAGAAATAGAAAGGCTGCTAGGGTTTATAATGACATATATATTGGCAGAACACAATAGAAACAAATGGGCTTGATTGGTTTGGAAAATTGAACGATAACGACACGAAAAGCCCGTTTCGAATCCGGAACGAAAAGAGTCAACCCACATATCAAAATAGATGTTTTTAAATATTTTGAACGCAATGGAACAGGTTTCAAGTCCAATTTCCATCGTATGAAGAAGTTATGCTAAAATCAAGTTATTTCAAATTGATTTCAATTAAATTGATTTCGAGGCATTTCGAGTCCGTATGATCAAATGATAAATCTGCTCGTTACGAAACTTGAAATACTACAATAATTCACCGTTACGGATACGATGAAAATGGTTTCTTCGAAATTTGAGTCAGTGGCCAAAATGGATATTTTGTTGTTATTCAATTAAATTAATAAATAAATTAACTAAATCACTTTTTCAGTTTAAATTTAATTATTTACCATTTCTATCATTTTTGATTTCTTAATCATTTACAATAACTAAAACAATTTTAGATGTCAATTTAAGGTTGATTAACTCATCAATCTTAGTGTTATTTTCCAATTTCATTAAATTCAGAAATTGTTAATTAAGACTCCAAAATCCATTTATTAAATTTTTAAACCTTATTATTCGAGTCTTTTATTATAATAAGTATATAATTAACATTGTTCTAAAACTTGGTACTTAATATTTCCCAATTTCATCTTAATTTCTATTTTCGTAATATTTATATATTAATTTTCATTTAGTTTCAATTAATCCAATTATTAAATTTAAATTAATAAATCTTGATTCACATTCCTTTTATTCAATCAATCATTATCTTATGAATAAACTTAACATTACTATATATCCAATTGCCCTAAAGGTTTATAGTCATTAACTAAATTCATATTAACTTAGTATTTAATTAAGTTTAATTGCAATGGATTTAGATCTAATTCAATAGATTAAATAAATGAGTAAACAATTAATGTTTATCACCATTTGCCTAATTTAATCCCATTCATACTTTATTATCAACGAAAAAATATTATAATTACTTGTCTAACATTGACTTTATCAAAATACATTTTATTACGCATCACTTCATCAATTAATATAACTTTGAATTTGTTTCCAAATTTACTATTTGCAACCAATTAACAATTGGTTTAATTTATTGGGATTGCACTAAATTAGTTATTTATTAACTTGCATTAACATTCTTATATTTTATTCCCGTTATTAATTCGTTAACGAATTTCAAATTTTTATTTATTTCAGATTTAGTTACCAAAATCTTATTAAATTAACAAATTTTAAACATCGAAATTACGGTTCGTTACATCCGCCTAGGTAACAGCCGTTATTTTTTTGTTCAAACTGCAATAACTTCTTCATGCTGAATCGAAATTAGGCGAGACTTCGACCGATGAACTCTCATCTAAATTAAAAACACTAAGGGACA